>CM062818.1:268399469-269824624 GCA_031772625.1 Pinus tabuliformis | reverse complement strand
ATAAAACCCATAACTTCTCCATTCCGAATTGAAATCGTTCAGTTCACATATGACTCCAACAAATATATGGTGAAAATGAGAAGATAATGCCCATAAATATAAATTCTGAATTCTCATATAGACCATAAAAGTTGAATTTTTGAACCAGTTTCATATAGAGCATAAAATTTAAATTTTGAAGGAGTTTCATATCGAACCAGTTTCATTTAGAACTAGTTTCATATAGAAGATAAGATTTGAATTTTCAAACCACTTAAGTAGGTTAGAGTGGGCCAAATTACAAAACACAACTTCCATTCTTTTCTCATGATAGTGAAAACCATAAGTGAAGGTAGTTAATTAAACATGTCAAAACCCAAAACCATATCTGGTCCAATCAATACCATCCTAACTGGATCACTCCAACTGATAGGAGTGTTACAAATCTGCCCACATAATGCCTCAAAAGGATTGATCCTCAATGACTCTTGATAATCGTTGTTGTATGGAAACTCTACTAAAGGAAGATAGTCTTCCCACTTCCATTGCTGATGCATCACAGACATCCTCAAAATGTCCTCCAATATCCTATTGACCCTTTCTGTCTGTCCATCTCTCTGCAGATGATAAGTTGTATTTAAGGCCAACTTTGTGCCCAAACCTGCAAATAACTCCTTACAAAACTTGGAAGTGAAGCATCCCTATCTGACAAAATCTTCTTTGGAACACCATGTAACCTAACAACATATTCGATGAATAATTGTGCTACATCGCTAGCTGAGAATGTAGACTTCACTCGAATGAAATGTGTAACCTTTGTCAACCTGTCCATGATAACCATGATGGAATCATGACGTATCATTATCTTTGGAAACCTTGTCTTGTAATCCATGGAAATAACCTCCCATTTCCTTTCTGGAATCATGATCCGATGTAGCAATCCACTTGGATGTTTTCACTCTCCCTTCACTACTGACATTCAAAACACCTAGCCTCAAACTCTGCTACATCCCTCTTCAGATTCAACCAATAATAAAATTTCTTCACTGCAGTCAATGTCTCCTAATAACCTGGGTGACCTGAATATGGTTTCACATGAAACTCCCTCAAGATCACCTTCATGAGCTCACTGCTATCCAACACATATATTTGTCTCTTAATTTGACTAATTTATCCAATGTAAGACAATAATCCATACCCTATGCTCCTTCATGTGTACCTGTACCACTACTTGTACATGTACCAACACCCTGCTGCAACCTGTGCACAATCTCCATATACCTGACATCTTGCTGACGATGTGCAAGATCTTATCCTGTAGATCTATCCCATAGGAGCTCATAGCTACCAAGTGATTTACCTGTACCCGTCTGCTGAGGGCACCTTCCACCATGTTCTCTTTACCCTTGATGTACTTGAACTCAAAATCAAACTCGTTGATCGTGGCCAACCATATATCCTATATGGCATTCAAATTCGGATAGTCAAACAAATACCTCAACCCAATGTGATCACTCATCAGTACAAATCTCATGCAAAGAAGATAGTGCATCCACATCTTTAGAGCATGTATGATCACTGCTAACTCCAAATCATGTGTCTAGTAGTTTTGCTTGTGCTTGTTTAGTTTCTTGGACTCATAGCATTCCACTTTTCCATCTCACATAAGGACTCCACCAAGCCCTCTCTTGCAAGCATCGATGTATACCACAAAATCTTTGTCCAGATCTGCAAGTTGTAGCACTAGTACATGTGTCAACAATTGCTTAAATTTCTCAAAGCTAGCCTGACACTCCTCTATCCAGTCAAACTTCTTACATTTCCTTTGCAATGATGTGATAGGATAAGCTATCTACGAGAAGTTCCTAATTAACAGACTGTAATAGTTTGTTAGACCCATCAAAGATCTCACATCATACACACTCTTAGGAGCTACGCACTCCATGATCTTGTCTTCTCTAGATATACTACAATGCCCTCCTTGGAGACAACATGTCTGGAGTAGTGTACCTCACTCTGAAAGAAACTACACTTTTTGAGCTTAGCATACAATGGATGCTCCCTCAAGAACCTCAATGCTATTGCTTAATACTTGGCATGCTCTTCCTCATTTTTAGAATATACTAGTATATCATCAATGAACATAATAACAAACTTAACCAAATATGGACGCAACACACTATTCATCAAACACATAAATGTAGCTAGAGCATTAGACAAGCCAAATGGAACAACAACGACCTCATAATGATAATGCCCATTCCTGGTCCGGAACATAGTCTTGTAAATTTCCTCCTCTTTGATGTGTATCTGATGGTATCCGGATCTCAAGTCGATCTTGGACAACATTATTTCTCCCTTCAACTGATCGAACAAGTCATCAATCCTAGGCAAAGGGTACCTATTCTTGATGGTCACTTTGTTCAAATGCTTGTAGTCAATGCATACTTTGAGAGTTCCATATTTCTTCTTCACGAGCAATACTGGTGCACCCCAAGGTGATACACTTGGCCTAATGTATCCCTTGTCCAACATTTCCTTCAACTCCAATGTTAACTCAAACAACTCAGGTGTGTTCATCCTATAAGGTGCTTTTGATGCTAGAGCTACCCCTGGCACTAACTCAATAAAACAGTCTACATCCTTGTGAGGTTGAAACTATGTAATGTCCTAAGGAAATACATCCTGAAACCACTGCAAAACTGGGTACCTTCTCAACACATCTACATCCTCAACCTCCTTACCCATATCACTAGAAATGTGTACCTCAAATAACATACACCCTTTCTTGTGGCTACACTTTTCTTGCATAGTTGTCACCATCCTAATAGATGTGGATTTATTCTTACCTTGCAAGACTCTTGGTTCCCCATTGTCATCAACACACTCAATAGCTTTGCCATATAAGTCTACCTTGGTTCTATGAAGATACAACCAATCCATGCCCAATAACATATTGTATGATCCCAATGGTAATAAATTTAGACATAACATTCAAGTCAAATGTGCAAGCTCTTACCCAATGAAGAACTCGCTTATTTGTACCTGTAGCCAACTGCACTAACCAAGACTCTACATGCAATTCCTTACTAGAACCACACTTATCCACCAAGTCATGACTAACATAGTTATAATTAGATCTAGGGTCAATCAAAATAGAAATAACTTGATCACAAAGCTTACCATCCATCTCAATGATTGATGCATGGCATTAGGTGAGTTTTGAGTTCTAAAATGGGCCCCCTAAGAAAAATGTACAACCAAAATAAAATTTATAAGAACCAATAAGATTCAAGATGATGATGTCAACCATGGGGGAGGATTCACCATTTTTTGAGTAAAAAAGTAAAAAGATTAACAAATAATAAAATAATAAAACTACTTTTTCACCTCGTATTTTCAACTTATCTCCTTAATATTTTACTCAAATTTCAAGTGGGAGTACTCGTTGGATGCAAAATTTAATTCCTCATCCAAGTAGTACCCATGTTGCTTACTTTTGATGTACCCTACTACACAGAAAAGGAGAAATACATGAAAAACCGTGATTGCAATCACGTTTTTCATGTATTTCCCATTTTTCGTGTAGTGGGGTCCATCAAAAGTATGGAACATGGGTACTCTTTGGATGAGGAACCAAATTATTCATCCAATGAGTGTTTTCGCTTGAAATTTGAGTAAACCCATAGGGAGATAAGTCGAAAATATGAGTTGAAAAAATAGTTTTTTCTTTTCTCCCTCCAAAATTTGATGATGTAATCTAATCTTATTTTATTATTTCCACTATTATTTTATAATTTCCTTAGCAAGCCCATTTTAGACCTTAAAAATCCCCTAATGTGTTTTACATGTTTCTTGTCCACTGCTACATAAATATGAGGAATACTCTGGTTAACATCCCCAACAGTTTTTGCCTCCTGTGAATTGTATATCTTAGGCCTCCCACCTTGATGCTATATGCAATACCTCCTAAGTTGTTCCTCACCACATGTACAACACTACAACCAACCAGTGCCTCACCTCTATGTTGATGCTATTGTGACCTGTTTCCCTATCTAGCTGCATTAAGCTTCTTTTGAGGTGCCATATTTTCTTTCCCATCTACATTCTGAGGCCTGTTCTCTTAGGCTACCATTTACCTCTAACTTAGTGTTTTCCCTTCCATCCTTGTTGAGATTCATTCTTACACTTTAACTGTTCATAACAATTCTTCAATTTCCCAATGACTTTCTCAAGTGATCGAGGCTCATCATACTCAATCTGATCTCTAAATGCTAATGGAAAACCACTGAAAGATATTTGAACTTTAGCCTTCTCATGTGTAAGATACAATACATACCTTAATAGTTCCATAAACTTGGTCGTGTACTCTTCATCTTTCATTGACCCCATCTTTGGCCTTACTGTCGTAGTACCTCTCTGACAAGTACTTTTTCCTAAAAATCCTTTTGAACTCCCTACAAGTCAGTCATCTGTCCTGATGTCTCTGACCCACTTAACATCTTCCCACCATATGTCTACTTTACCTTTCAAGCTAAAGATAGCTATTTTGGCCTTGATGTTATCTATGTACTCATGCAACTCAAAGAATTTGTTCATCCTAAGTATCCAGTCCTATACATATTCTGGCTTCTTCACATCTCCATCAAAATTAGGTGGTTTCTCTTTCTTGAATTCATCTCGAAAGCAACCCTTATCACTCCTCATGTAAAGATGATAATGATGACGATCATGATGTCTATCAGGACCAGAACTAGAATAGTAGTTGTAGTCATTACCCGTCCTATCTGGAGTGTCCAACAACTTGCAATCTCTCATTGTATCATATCTCTCCGACCTGTGTCGACCATGAGACTTACTACCATATTCCCCATTAGTTATATCGTCATGTCCATGGTTGATCTAAAGCAGCCCTTGTTGCTGCAAGTCTGACAAACTATGAAGAAGTATAGCATTAACTTCTGCTTGTTTCTCTTGTGCCATATGATCTGGTCATTATCTGCCTTACAACTCCTTATCTCTTCCTTCAAGCTTCTCAATGTGTATGCCAAATCAAAAGAGTGCCCCTCACCACACTGCTCATCTGATGCATAGGGATATTCTATGCAGTCTACCACCTTGCTAGCCATTTGATCATTTTCCTTCAATGCATAATATGTGAGATAAACCAAATCAAAATAAATCAATGTACGTTAGCATAGTTAGGGGAGGATACCTCATTTTCCATATCAAGAAATCAGCGTGACACATGTATAACAAAAACATAACAACACATAGACATGCACAAATAATGTATAAACACATAAACATCATTCTAGTTAGGGTCTAGTCATCAATGCAAGGCCATATCAGCAATGCATGCTATGACCTCATGCATGAAAACGACCATTACTCCATTGTACACATTGCCACATGCAACCAATAACATGCATAAGCAATGCCTAATCGACTACACCTATGCATAAACGCATGTAGTCAAACATAAACAATCAATTCTTGTAATCAACCTATAAGACTGATACATGTAATCAAATCTAAAAGAATGTAGCCTAACATACAAGGATGTAAGTAGGTGACATAAAATTAACATGTAAGCGACATATAACAATATGTAACCAGTCATGTACTCATGAAAATGCATTCCACAAAATCAACATCAAATTCAACATGGAAACCTTACTACAACCATAATCAATCATCCAGCAAATGCAACAAGCACATGGAATGCAGGTGTAAAAGACACACATGCAACTAACATGCATGCATGACCAACACACACCGCCCATCCAATCTGAGGGGTGAACGATGCTTTGATACCACTCGGTAACACCCTCCTCTCACATCTACCCAAGCAACTAGCCAACCGGGGTAGCCATGCAAAGAGATGCTACTATGATTGGATTTTACCTGCTATGTGACCTTAAGGAAGTGGAATCAATGAGAACATCACACACAGTCATGCAACATTAGCTTCAAGACCCACAAAAGCTAGTCCAATACTTTGACAACTTTCCCTTGGATCCTAGTAAAGTTTTTACCATCTTAGGACTCAGCCCCTCTCATGCTATAGGCATGATAACATCCATAAAACCAAATTCGCTCCCACAAGATTATGTGACAATGCCTAGGGGCCCAATTTTCCATTTTTCTACCAACAACCCTAGGATTTAAGCCACTTTTCAAGGCCTAGAGCCTAGGTCACTACCCATAATGGAATGATAGCTTAATATTAGTAAAAGAATAGGAAAAAAATGATTCCAAAGAAATAATTTAAACAAGAGCTTAACTAGACCCCTACTTGAAATTACAGGCATTTCGTGAAACATATCATTAACATATAATCTATAGGTGTAAACAACAAAATTAAGTGTAGGGATCTCATACTTATTTGAGAATCTCTATGACCATTGTTCCCTCATGTCATTTGTTGCATTATCGTCTATTAGCCCATAGATAAATTACCCATTCATTTACAAGTAAAAACATGATGAGATCCATACATAATTGTTGTCATAAAACAAACATATAACCATCATAATAGGGACAAAAATATCATAAAAATATCAGCCATAAAATCCATATATATATCAGTACATTTACACATGAAAATCAAGGGAATGAATTTCTCATTAACGAATTCAATAAACCAACTAGAGATGGGACTACGATGTTCCACCTGACCATAGAGTGGCTGAGCCAAATCTCTTCTCAGCTATTCACCTGAATGAAATATTCCAAGAATGAATGTGAGACTCATAAAACACTTCAAAACTACCAAATAAGAATGGATGCCACTAGAGTTCTCCACCTACAACGTGAGGAACTTGAGTTCCTCCTAGCCTCTCAAGATTTACTGTAATCCATAGTCTGATCCGCGGATCACTAGGGCCTACATTGAGACACACTCTCCAGGATTTACCGAACATCCCATCGCGGGACTACTAGCCAAACAAAGAGAAATCCACCTCTTGGCTTTACCATATATCCCGCTATTCATTGGCAAGGATTCCTAGGCCCACCGAGGAACATAATCTGGTTTTACCACAATCCACAGTCGAATTCAGGGACCACTAGGCCATTTGTTTGTTAGTTCAGAGATCAACCCCACTTAGCTTTGAATCCATCCATCCATCCCACATTAATAAAATCTTAGAAACCCATCTCATCAAGTCTATAAGGAAATGGCAATGCTAGGCGGAAGAACACTATCACACCTTGAAAAAACCATGCCATGATAGAAAAGAACCACATACAATACCATGCATGCCAAATCTAGCAAGGAAAATACATATGCAAGTCGATACTTGCAATGGAGCCTATTGTAGCTACTTGATGTTGCCTTTCTCTGCTTGGTCTTTGCTTCCTCTTGCCTTATTTTCGTTTCTTTCTCGAATGCCAAAGTGCTCCAAGAAACTCTAAGTGTCCAAGAGTGAGAGAGAGAGAGAGAGAGAGAGAGAGAGAGGAGAGAGAGAGAGAGAGAGGGAATAATGAGAGAGTTCTAAAACGCAAGTGACAAAAAGGTTACAAATTGATCCTCAGAAGACTTTTTATGAATGAGGCCTCTATTTTCTTCATTTTCCATTATTTTCCTTCATTTTCCTCCTCACATGCAACATGTGACCTTTCACCTCATTTTTCTCCTAATTTCCATTATTTTCATAAACAAATGTGCCAAAAATGCCATTTCGCCTCTCCAAAGGCTTAACCATTGCCTTTGCCAATTTCCTTAGCCATAAACAACCAAATGAACACCCCCTAGAATGTCTTGTCCAACATTCAACTTGGAATAAGTGTCCCATCGACCATGGTTATTGTTTTTAACTTTTATTACATGGAACGTTCACTAGGGTTGTTACATCGAGAGAGTGTGAAAAACTTTTGGTGGAGTAGATTTATCAGACAAATCGCAGTACAAAGAGTCATGACATGTAGATGATAGAGGATAGTAAAAATCTAGATCAGATTGGAGGCTACAGTTATGAATACTAACATCATGTTGCAGAATGGGGAATTTAGTATGAACCATGGGCTTCATGAGCCATTCTGGGATTCCTCCATTGAATCTGAGTTATGAGAAATGGATGAAGAATGAGAAGATGGATTAGGAATTTGATATGCATATTTTCCAACTTTATTACCATCGCACAGAGGCACCCTCATTGGAACTAGAAAAGGAGGAGGACAAAGAACAAAAGAAGTAGTGAAATCCTCCTCTGAAATTAGAGGTGTCTTGTGATTCACAAGAGTTTGCAGAACTAAGAAAATCATGGGGTTCAAGTTCACCTTTTAAAGATATAAGAACCAAGCACTCAAACTCATGTTTTAAGAAATCTTGGTCCATATCTTATTAAGGAAATTCATAACAAAGGTGAAGGAATCGATCAGAAAAATCCTCAACGAATTCATTAGGCTTGATTCTTAAGTGATTGAATCTTTTACAAGAATCTCAATAGTTATAGTTATCAAATTCTTGATGAAGCTCCCCGAGGAAATGATGAAGAGAATGGATGGAAGCAGGTGGAAAGGTATGGAACCATCGATTAACATGACCTTCAAGGGTGGGGAAGAAAAGAACATAAGAAAACTCTTCATCGTCGATTTCGTAAGATTCAAAGAATTTAAGAAAATGAGAAAAGTGCTCAGTTATGGATGTTCCATCCTCACCGTCAAACTTTAACTACGACAAGTGATAGAGAGGCTCATTTATGATTGAAAATTGACAAATGGAAAAATTACAGAAAAACCCCAAGTGTAAGATCAAAGGATGAGCCAGTTTAGATAAGAGGTTCAAAACAGATTCAACGAGCTCAACATGTCATTCGGCCCTCCTTCAAGCACCATTTTTTATGGTATTGGAGATTTGCCAACAAAGGGGTCTCCCCGATGTGAAGTCCCAATTAGACCTAACATTGTTTGGAGTAGGAGCCCCATCCGAAATATCAACTCGGTTGCCATGTACTCTTATAGATTTACTTTAGCTCTAACTGTCAACAATAGAGGAACCCGTGGTGCCTTCGGAAAGCAAGAAGGAATTCCTGGTGAGTGTTTGATTGTAGGTGTGTCAAATTTCTTCTACTTCGGAGGGAAAGAGTAAAGTGAGCCTATAAGAGAGAGGTAATAGTTCCACTTGAGAAAAGACACACGCAAACAAGAGTGATCCATCTAACATCTAGTGGAATAATACACAAAATATGCAATGTTCATTACAACCACTCAATGAGAAACATTTGTCTAGCATCCTGCGGAATAGTCCATAAGCACGGGATAGAAATAATAACCATTACAACACATTCTCAATAAGATAAGTACTAAAATAACTGAAATAGTTCAACTACTTTAGCATAGATGAAAGAAAACATGAAATACAAACATTTGCAAAATAGTCTTACAAATATTCATCATCCATGCATGAAGAACATGTTGCCCATGAAATATTTTGTTATTAAGTAAAAGTTCCAAGACACATGTATACAATGAACATCACTAGCTCCAATATTGGAGCATTGGAGGCACCCCTTGCTCCTCAAAAGAACTAGTTTGTCTTTGTAATGTCTTATGATAGGAGGCAAGGTGAAAAGTACTTTGATCCAACAATGAGGGTGTTTATATAACCAAGAGGTGATTTTCACCTTCCTTGTGACTCTTTAACTACCCTCATGACTATTTGACTTCATATGACTTTTCAACCTTACATGACTCTTCATATTTTGAATGTGTCCTTTGGAATTCCACTTTTCAATACATTTTGAATAGGTAATGACATAATCCATAATAATGATGTGGCATTGATGACTTGTGATAGGACATGATATGACACTGATGACATGGACTTCATGATGATGAGATAGTGCCAAGTTGTCCTTCTTGTTGCTTCTTTATTTGTGTCTTCTTGAAAATATGGTAGATGTTCTTCTTATTCCTCCTCCTTATGACTTGAAGATGAGGAGTCCTTCATGTGATCTTGATCTTCAACTTCTACTATAGTTCAGTGTTCCTTCATATTCTCACCTGATGATCATCTTATCTCTTCAGCTCCATATCCGTCTCTAGCATGTTCTCCTTCTAGGTATCCTTATTCATCATCTTGCCATTGCATGATAGAGTACATGTAGCTACAATCCACTCATCACAAGATGACATCGGTTTGATAAACCTCCAGTCAAAGATGGTGCAAATTGATCCATGAACTGAGTCAAAACAAAGTGATAGGCTAGGAAAGAGGCTCAGTAACTGTGTAGCTATGTAACTCAGGTGAAGATTGAGCCTTGAGACTACACAATTTGTAGTTTAGGTTGGACTGAGGAAGAAGTCTACGCAATTTGAGAGCTCAGTGTGACATGCTGAGGGGATGGGCACTGGATCATCCTATTAATGGAGGACTGATGAGCCCAAGTGATTGTGCAATTTAACATCTTAGGGAGTTAGTGGTGAAGTTTGAGCCCTAATACAATGCAATTTTTAGTCTAGGCATGACTGGGGAGAGAAAGTGCATAGTTTGTGGACTTGGTGAGCTTAGATGCGAGGTTTTGCACTGCTTGGGAGAACTATGTAGTTCTTGGAGGCAAAGGAGTATGGGCCATTGCAAAATTGCATAGTTGAGGAGCTCATGGGATGAGCTTAAGGCTAGATATTAATAGTGCGTAGTTGAGGCCACGCTGGGAAGATGAACTGCACAATTCTAGGAGGTAAGGTCGGGCTTGAGAACTGGAATGACATAGTGCAGTAGTCCTAGGAAGAAGTAACTATGCATTGTATAGTTTCAAGGGAAAAGGATGTAGTTGGAGGTTTGGAACTCTGCAGTGCACGGTTTAGGGAGGTCGGGTGAAACTAGGTTGCTTAGTTTGGAAACCTTTTAAGAAATGGCTAAGTGTGGCATCGGTGAGACTGATGTGAATAGTGATAATACTTCGACTATGATCACACACTTAGAATACTTGAAAAAATAAAAAAGTATATCATCCATGACACATGAAAAATGCATTTCCTTCCGTGTAACAACTTTGCGACGAATTTACGACAAGTGCAACACTAAAGGTACACCTTGAGACGACCGTGATGGCACTTGTGCGATAGTGATTAAAACTTTAGGAATGGGTGTGACTAATGTTTACATGGTTAGAATAGCTCATTTAGACAAATATAACCCCTTTAAAGCACCGTAACATGAGAAAAGATGCCAATTGCTAAAGTGCGAATGACTCTTGTGATATGTGAACAATAATAAAAGTAACACATGCCAGCACAAAGGTAAGATGAAAATGAAAATAATTAGAGTGAAAGAAAGTGAATGCGATGGCCAAAAGAATGAAAGCGACACTTGAGAAAACAAAGGTGTATGGGAGTGATAGTTTGCAAAACTCACCAAAATAGAAGTACAACCATAGCTAGAATGTGAGAAACTACCATTGTAAGTGTGCACTAACTATCGACATGGATTGGATATCGCACATGCATAGTCTTGATGGAACGTGTTCTACTTGTCCAAGCTTTCGTAAAAGAATGCGCTTGTGTGCTTGTTATGGGCTGAACATGTGTGAGCAAGTGACTTTGACACTTCTGATCCAAGAAGGGAGCTCAAAAGCATCAATTGACCATGAAGTGAGTATGGTATGGTTGATCACAAGATCCACAATAGGCTCCAAAAATCGAGTGTATGTAAAATTTTGGAGAGTGTCTGTCGCAGCGACAATAAAACTGCATACACTATCCTAAATGGTACACCATCCCCAAGATTTTTACCCCAACATAAGTGGTTTCTACATCTCAATAAGGATACCAGGGTTTAAGATTAGTACCTTTTTTATGACTTCACATAAATAAGGTTATACAGATTTGAGGAGAAGCCTTATCTATTGCTAATTTTTTTGCCAATGAGAATATTCTCCCTAGAATTCATAAGGAAGAGCTTGCATGTAGAACAGGTTCATTTTATTCCTATGCGTAGAGGGTATTTGTCAAATTATAAAATTTTGTTCGTCCATTTATAGTAAACTCCAAACAAGCTATTACCCAAGTAGAAGAGATGATGAAGGAATTTCATTTTGAATTTGGCGAGAGATGGCAGTATGACCCTCACCAAGTGATCTCAAAAAGAAGGTGGATTTCATTGCTTTTAATTTTTTTGCAGGGATTTTGTTAATTTGTTTTGCCATGGGGTTATGTCAACACTTCCATATTCTTAATATTTATGTGCCATATACTACCAGAGGAGATTTATGGAAAAATATGGATGTTCATGGCTTAATGAAGATTGGATCTGTGATTTTAACTGGGGAAACCTCACTTCTTTTGAGGTTGAGTGTTGGGGGCCTAGATGTAAATTGGATCCTATGGGACCATTCTTCAGGACCTCTTCACTGAGAAAAATCTTGTGGATATTCTTCCAAATCCACTTGCCCCGACATGGAAGAATGGTCATTTGGGAACAAACAATATTGCCAAGTGATTGGATCAATTTCTTGTACATGAAAATATAGTGGAGCGATTAGGTTATATGAGATCATGGGTATCCCCTGCAATCTTGTCCATCCATGCTCCTATCATCCTTCAATGGTCAGCCAACCATATTTGGTAAGGACTCCCTTTCAAGTTTAATCAATCATGGATTGGCAAGCCAAATTTTCAACAGTTGGTTATCAACATGTGGACAAAGGTGCCTACTTCTTAGGGGATGTCCTCGATAGAAGTGGTTATTTTAAAGCTCTAATTGTTAAAAACGGTTTTTCGACATTGGGAGCGGAACAAAAAAAATAATATTAGGTAAGAGCTAGTGGAAATTGATGAGGCCATGTCACACCTAAATGATCCCATTGTTCCTAATTTCATTTCTCTAGAAAATCATATACAAATTATGGGATTGGAGGCTAGCAAGAGAAAAATATTGAGATTGAAGGAGGAGGAATGGTGACTCGATGGTCACACTATCTAGATAAAAGTTGGAGATAAAAATATGAAATCCTTCCACCATTTCGCTTCTTAATGAAGAAGTCGGAATACCATTTAGGAAATCATATATTGTATATCATTTAAATGAAAATCATAGGGAATCTATATGTTATTTTGGGGGCTTCTACTAGGCTCATCTAGTTGTGGATATTGAAAATCAATTAGAATGCATTCAATTTTTCCCTCATATTTTCTCAGTGGAGGATGATTCCTTTGTTTGGAGGGTCACTCACGATCAAAGAGGTTACTTCAGTTCTCAAATATTTTGTCAAAGACCAGTGCCCTGGGATGGACATTTGGACCATGGATATTTCTATCCATTTCATTGAAATCACAGGCAATGATCTATTGCAAATGGTTGAAGGTTCATGGGGAAACTAAAAATGTGTTGTAAATGCGGTGTTCATTTCTCTAATTCCAAAAACCTCGAGGTCATGTTCTTTCTCTAATTATAGGCCAATATATTTATGCAACATTACATACAAATTAATTTCTAAGATTGTCCCAAACCGCCTGAATGTAAGACTCTCTAAATACATCACTCCAGTATAGTTCAGGATTTTGAAGAACTGACAAATATAGTACAATGTTTAATTTGCTTAATAGAGATTACACTATAAAATTCAAGCACAAGGAGGCCATAATTTTAAAATTGGATCTACATAAGGCCTATGATTATGTGGATTAGACTTTAATCTGTGTGACCCTACACAAGATTGAGATTTTGGTAGGGTTTGTTGAATGGATCATGACATGTGTATCCACAGTTTGTTATGGAGTGTTAATAAATGGTGTATTGTCGAATTTTTTCGGGCCCGTCAGGGTCTACATTAGGGTTGCTCTTTGTCGCCCTTATTGTTTCTTTTAGTTATTGATGGTTTAAGCAAGCAAATTCTAGTGACAAAGATGGGTGGGATATTTTTTGGTCTCCATATCACTAAAAAGGTATGTGTCTCTCATCTTCTGTTTACTAATGATGTTCTCCTATTTGGTCATGTCTTTGATGTTTAATGGAGGGGCTTCTTCCAAATCATCTTTATATTTAGGGATGCATCCAATTTATATAATAAAAAAATTAATCTATGCATATATAATCATTTTTTTATCATATTTAAATTAAGGAGATTGCTAGAATCTTCTTTGTTGGTATATCTCCTTTGGATATTAGCTTCTAATATCTTGATTTTAATTTGAAAACAAAAAGATATCTTATCATATATTAGCATTTGATCGTTGAGAAATTTGAAGATCAGTTGTCTACATTGTGACATAGATAGTTATCGAGAAGGGGTAGGTTGATTCTTGCACAATCAGTATTAAAAAATATCTTTGTATAGTGGCTACATTTATATATGATACCTCAGTTCATCATTAAAAGAATCAGTGCCATTATATCATATTTTCTATGGCATGTAGCAAAGGGTGATCACAAGATTCATCTTGTGCATCTGAAGGTTCTCTCTCATTAAAGGAAGTGGGTAGATAGGGCCTCAAAATTTTGGAAAATTTTGGACAAGCATCAATGAATAATATATTCTCACATGCTATTTTTGGCTCAAACATTTGACAGGATATTATTTACGAGAAATATTTAAAAATTATGGATATCCATTCTTGATAAAAATGGTGCACAAATTGCTAAAAATATTTCTATAATTTGGCATGGATTCATGAAAATTAAAAAATGGCTCAATCAAAATTTATGATGGGAGATAAGGGTAAGTTCAATGGTTGAGAGATTATTGGATCCTATTTGTGGTGTCCAAAGTGATCACACATTGCCTTACGAGATATTAACCCATCTACATTACATGGGAATATTTTATATTTCCCAATTCAATCAGAAATGGCTACATAGCTATAATATCCATCCTCATAGAGCGTTCTGGATTTGGGCATAAGTGGGAAATATGTATCTATTTGTGCATACTACATCAGCAAATTGTATATCGCATGCATTACAATCAAGAGTACAGTTGATTATCTTAGGTAGGGAGGATGTTCTATCCAAGGTCAAATTTTGGTACAAGAGATATATGATTACATTTTTTTAATCCATAGATCCCTATATCGATGTGTTGATTTAGGTCAATCTCGTCATGCAATATGCCTTTAAAACTAAAGAATTTTTTTTGGTGGTATGGAAGGAGAAGATTCTCACATGCGATGTGATGATTTAGGTCAATCTCGTCATGGAATATGCCTTTACAGCTAAATAATTTTTTTTGGTTGTATGGAAGGAGAAGATTCTTACCTGGGAGAATCTCGACAATAGGGAATTTCATGGGCTTGGAATATTCTATTTGTGTAAGGAATTTGAAGAAGACATAATTCATTTACTCCTAAAATTCTGATTTTCCATCGCCACTTAGATTAATCCTTTACAACGATTATCCATAAATGTGACTTGCGTTTTCTCGTCGATAAAGTCTTGCATTCAGGAATGGTAGGTGAAATTCGTGGAGTACTTGACACTTCATTTATTTATATTCTGGGGTATATGGTGTTGTAAGAACGCTATTATCTTTGAAAATATCCTGTGTGACTTGGATAGAATTTGCAACAAAATTTGTGCTTATTTTAGGGAATTTGGTCTTTGTGGCCCAAACAATTTCTCAGAGAAATTATACAATCATAAATTGCTTAGAAAGATTCCCTGTAGGTTTCTTTGATGGGGTCGTGAATCTACATGAATGTGGGTGCGGCCCACGAATTATTTTATCTGCAGCTTTCAACAACCAATTCAGTTAGAATTACGGTACAGGGACAAATTCTTGGACTAAAGTTATAGCTCTGCGGGGTTTATTATTCAACGCCATATGGCTTAAACTTCAAACACTATTTGTTTTCGGTGACTTGAAAGTCACAATTGATTGGATTAATGAATGTTCTACCTTTGCCCCTCCTCTATTATGCAACTAGATGCGCATGATCAAGGAACTGAGGAATTGGTTTCAAGAGATTTATTTTCAAAACTTCGTCATTTCTATCAGATGGGTGAGATTCATTTAAGCTTATTATCAGATGGGTGAGATTCATTTAAGCTTATTATCAAAGTACACTTCAAAGTTTGGGCATGATCCCATACTTTTAAGTGTTTTGTATTTACTTGTCGGGCATATATGACGTGTAGGATGTAGGTCGTGACATATAATTAATTTTTGTTTTAATGGCGTGGTACATATTTTATATGAACTATTTTTTTTTTTTTTAAATAGTATGAAAAATAGCCATATATTGAGTGTTGCTTTTCATGGGATTTTTAATGTTCTGGTCCATGACAATATATTTCCAATATCAAACTTTGTAAACAATTTTTCAATAGAAAATATGTTAGTTTTTTCTTTCCTAAAAAATATGTGTGTACTGTGTGTACCATGTGAAATATAATTCTTTTGGGCACTTAGATTGTGTAATCTACACAACTTAAACTTGCAATTCCAACAAATTAACTAAAACATATGTTTGAAAAGGTATTAAAATGCTAAATAGTGAGAACATTTGAAAAATTGAACCATATTTGTTTTTCATATAGATATCAACTAACACATATATATCAATATTTTATTTTATTTTAAAAGGAATCCATGTCCATTCCAAGTTGAGCATATGAATCACACATCACCCTCATATATTGAATTGTAGAATGTACCTCTTGCAATTAATAAAATCAACTCTTCTACTCTTTTTATATCCATATTCTAAATCAAAGGCCATCCAAAATTACATACCATCTTAAGCCATCATCTATACTACATCTCATATCAACATTATTGCGTGATTTTAAACCAAAAAAAAAATATTTAAAAAAAAAATTATTTAGTTAATAAAAAATTATAAATTTACTTTCACAACAAACCATTAAAATTATAAGAAAGAAAAATGGTTTATCATTAATAAATAAAAATCATTAAAAAAAACCATTCTTAACTATAAAAGGAAAAACCATAAACTTAATTAATCTTATTAATTTAAAAAACTTCACTAAAAACATAATAAACAAAAATAATTTATAATTAATGCACAAATATCATTTTTTCCTAAGCCTCTTTATGCTTGTTAACTTTCATCTTGGCTATTAGCTCATCTTCTTTGGACTTGTTAATAGCCCAAAACCTAAAGGTATCTAGCAGGAGTGAAATTTTGATCTCTTAGAGACCCCTAACTGGTCATTCTAGTAGCTTGGTTTTTCTTGAATAACAATGATGAATCAACTTGCATTTGCAAATAGCACCCAGTAATAACTATCCTCAATACTTGTTTGACGACAAAGTTATTGTAAATATTCCTACTTGAAAAAAAAATACATAAATATCATTCAAACCAAAGCCTCAAAAAATAATTAAAAACAACAACATTTATAAATAAAAATTATTAATTTTAAATAAAATAATATAAACAAAATTATTATTTTTTAAATAAAAAATCATGAAAATTAATTATAAATAAAAATCAACTTTAAATTTTTATAAATATTCTTAAAAAATAAAATATAATCTAAAAATCTATAACAAAAAATTAAATTTAAATGAAAAAATATCAAAAAAAAATCTTTTTTAAACCACATTTACATACCATTATCTTATACATATAACCACCACATAACGAAGATAAAGTATAACCACCCAATAACAAAGATAAAAACAACTTCAAGAAGATAAAACAACCTTCATTCTTGATAAAGAAAGTATTGATTTAATTAAACTAGCTAATTCAATCTTAAAACAATTTAAAGGCAAACCTTTTATTTAAAAACAAGGGTGTAATCAAGAGATATTCTCACCATTAATTATCAATTAATAAATAAAAATTATTATATCCTAATATTATTTTAAAAATACATTTACATTGATAAATAGTAATATGGTTAGAGGGGATAGTTGTTATTTTTTTTAAGTAGTTTAAAGCTTTATTATGTTAACTATAATGTATTTTTCACTTAAAATTTAAAACTCTACTAGTAATATAATAATGATCTGATGAGTATAATGCTTTGATAAATATTATTGTATTGGTAAATATTGCTATAATAGCTTTTTACCTATGAATATTATTGTATTACCTGGAACCTTGACATTTTAAATATACATGTGACCTCTTGGCTAGATGGTACCACACTTCAACCATAAAAATTGATAGAGACTCATTTCTTTCACCAAAAAATAAATAAAAATAAAACATTACTACTAAACAAAAAGAAAAAAAAAAAGCGACAAAATATAATATAAAACAAAATCATAATTTTACATAAATAAATTCATTTCAATTATTTCTTACTGTAATAGAATGTTTAAAAGAAAATATATTAACAAATAAATTATTAAATTTAAATAAAAATAATATTAAAACAAAATCATCCTAAAATCAAATCTTATATAAAATCTTCCACTTTTACCAATTATGGTTTAATCACATAATTACCAAAATAAAAACACTATAAACAATTATTCATTATTACTAAATAAAAAATAAACATTATTGAACATAAATTCATTCATTCATTTTGTAAACAAATAAAATAATTTACTAAAAAAATACTATTATTAATAAAACACTAATTAAAAAAACAATATTCATATTAATAAATAGAAATTCTTAATTTTAATAAAAATAACTTTACAAAAACAAAAAAATAAAATAGTGACTAAAATAAATGTTATTTTTAAAAATAAAAAATAATCATTCCCAAAATTAAACTTACCAACATTATCTTAGCTGAATGTGCAACATTCCAGTCTTCCAAACATTCCGTAAAAAAGACCATTCTCAAAATAAAAGTATCACCGTTTTTAAAATAATAATAAAACTTTTATTATTATTTAAAGAATGATATTTTTTTCGGAAAGACATGTAAATAAAAAGATATGCTATATGTAAATTAAAAGATATGTTCTGAAAATGATTTTTCAATACACTGCAAAATACGAAAATTACAATTTTTAATCAAAATAAATAATAATGTGTTAAAATAAATATATAATCATTACATATAGAAACCATTATATAAATTAAAAAAGATAAAATAAAAATCTAAGCAATTAAGATAAATAGTAATTAAGTATTATAAATATAAATTTATTATAAGTTAATTGAATTTATATATTTTATTTATATTATTTTAAATAAATCAGTGGAGATTTATTTTAATTTTGGATCTATTAAGTACCGAGAGGGATCAAATCACTTGATTGGCAAACCTTTCCTCAAGTTTTGCATTTAGAATATTGGATCCCTCTTGGCGCTTGATAGATATGGAGTTAAGATGGATCTAGGCTGGTTATATAATACTATAATATATATATGTGTGTGTGTGGGGGTGTCCCTATGGAGTTAAGATAGATCTAGGCTGGTTATATAATACTATAATGTATATGTGTGTGTATGTGTGGGTGTTCCTCTCCACAAAACATAAACACTCTCTCTCCAAATCTACATATCTATCTCTTCCTCCCTCTCCCTCTACCTCTCCGTCACACCCCCTTCTCTCTCTCTCTCTCTCTTCCCCTTCACCCTCTCTCTCTCTCCTCTCTCTCTATCCACCTTTCCCCTTTATGTCTTTATTTTCCCTCCCTCTCTCTCCCCCCTCCAGCTCCATATCTCTCTCCTTCTCTCTCTTCAGCCCTCTTTCTCTTCCTTCCTCTCTCTCCCTTTCTCTCCCACCTTCCTCTGTGTCTCCCCCGATCTCTCTCTCTCTCTCTCATTCTCTCTTCCCTCCAACTCTATCACTATCTCCCTCTTCCTCTCCTCTCTTTGCCCTCCATATTTGTGTCTCCCTCTTTCTCTCTTCTGCTTCCCTCCTTAACTCTCTCCTCCCTAACTCTCTCTTCCCTTTCTCCTTTTTTTGAGTGTGAAACTTGGGGAAAGGTTTGCCCCTTGAGATAATTGATCTCTCTTGACACTTGATAGATTGAAGGTTAAGATGGATCTAGGATGGTTATATAATACTATAAAATATCTATATTTGTATATGTGGGTCTCTTTCTTATTCCCTCTCTCTATCTCATCCCCCAGAAAATGCACACTCTCTCTCTCTATATTTATCTAGATCTCTCCCTCTCTCTTCCTCTTCCTCTCTTTATGTCTTCCCTTTCTTTCCCTCTCTCTCTTCCCTCTTGCTCTCCTCTCTCCCTCACTCTCTCTCCATCTCTCCCTTGTCACTCCCTCTCTCTCTCCGCCTTTCTCCCTGTATATATTTATTTTTTCGTCCCTTTCTCTCCCCCTCTAATTCCATCTACCTTTGTTCTTCTCTATCTTTAGTACTCTCTATCTTCCTTCCTCCATATCCCTTTCTCTCTCACCTCCCTCTGTCTCTCCCCCCACATCACTCTCTCTCTCTCTCTTCCATCAAACTCTATGACTATCTCACTCCCTCTCTCCTTCTCTCTTTTCCCTCCATCTTTGTGTCTCCCTCTATCTCTCTCTCTTACACTTCCCTCCCTAACTATCTCCTCTCCTTATCTCTCTCTTCCCTCCTCTCTTCTCTCTCTCACTCTCTTTACATCTCTCTCTTGTCACTCCCTCTCTCTCTCCACCTCTATCTCTCTCTAAGTCTTTATTCTTTCCTCCCACTCTCCTTTCCTAGAACTCCATATCTCTCTCTTTCCATCTCTCTCCCTCTCCCTTCCTCTCTATCCCTCTCTCTGTCACTATCTCCCTCCCTCGCCTCTCTCTCTTAAATTCGATCCCATTGTATTATGTTTAAGAAAGTATCTAAATTTAAAAAACTCATTTTTTTGTAAAGTATTAAACCTATATTTTAGAATAATCATGTCAAAGAAAACACAATAATAAAAAAAACTAAAAGAATCATGCACTATATTTCCTCTATTATTCTTAGTCACTTTTCTTGCTCTCATAGTTGGATCCTTAGTTGAGATGGATCTATGTTGGTTCTTAATATATTATTTATATTATATAAATTTCACATCATTTATATATAAAAGTATTCTCATTTTTATTTTTATTAAAACCTTGATTTAATTACTGTGGGAATATTTTTAGTAGTCATGAGGATAGAGGGTTTTGATATATTTCAAAGGTAATTATAACCTTTTACCTCTTAGATTTATTTTTTTGAATATTTTGATTGTCAAATAAGTTATGGTTTTTGGGCATGACGTAATGATATGCCATTGTATTGTAATAAAGCATATTTACAAGTTAATAATATCAATGGTAAAGTGGGGGTAAATATCCATGGTTAAGAATCTTTTCATATTATAATAAAATATTTTGATTATAATTTATTTATTTTTTGGGTATGTGGCATTTGTAGCAAAGTCTATTTACAAGTTAATAATATCCATGGTAAAGTGGGGGTGAATATTTGTGGTTAATAATCTTGTCATATTGTTATAAAATATTTTGATTGTGAAATACATTATGTTTTTTGGGTATGTGGTATTGATAAGCCATGATATTTGCATATGGTATTGTAAGAAAGCCTATTTTCAAGTTAATAATTTCCACAGTAAAATAAGGGTGAATTTCCATGGTTAAGAACCTTGTCATATTGTTATAAAATATTTTGATTGTGAAATAAGTTATGGTTTTTGGGCATATGGTATTGATAAGTCATGGTATATTTTAACAAATCCTATTCCAAAGTTAGTAACAAAATCAAACTATAACAAATTGAATTTTATTATTTTTATTACTTTAACTTTTTATTATTAATTGAGCCAACATTTAAAGTTTACATTGATCCCCATGTTGTGTTTATATTAGGTTTAACTTTTCATTTATCACTTTTAGCTTTTTTGTTTATTACTTTTAACATTTTATTATTAATTGAGCTAACACTTAAATGTTTACACTCCATATCACTTTTAATTTTTTAATATTTTTTAATTGAGTTGACATTTAAAATTGTTACATACATACATTATGCCTCCATATCTAAAATTGTTACATACATACATTATGCCTCCATATCTACTTTATACTGTGCCTCACACAATAAATAAATAATACACTCTGTATGTTCAAGCAACATAAATAGTAATTCTCCACTATAAATATAAACTTACTACAAATTAATTAAATTATGCATTTCATTTCACACCATTATAAATAAAAACATTATACCAGAAAAGATAATAATCATCCACTGTTAATATAAACTTACTACAAATTAATTGAATTTCTATATTTCATTTCACACCATTATAAATTAAAAGAAACTAGAATGGAAAAAACTCCAATTTAGCTATCAAAAAGAATACATTTCATCACCAACATAATTTACTAAATAATGTGATTTTGATTCTCCGTCACAAACTGCCAACGCATAAAGGTGATGAATAGTTCTATTTCTAATGTATAAAGTGATGATGAAAAATTGAATGGCATTATAGATTAAAATGCATGTTCAGAATGATACATTGCATGGTTTGTTTTGTTTGAAGAAGTGTTAAACAAGTATCAGTGAATATATTACATCTCAGGTTTTCATAAAGCATCAAAAAGTTATCAGTAAGTAAATACATTAAGTTGCATATTCTCTTTAAACATATATGAGTAAATATATTGCAGAATGTTCTTTAAATGATGTTAGTGTGCATATAAATATCCCACTATCAAAAATAAGATATCGACAAACGATGTCTCTCAGTAATTTAAAAACAAAACCAATGATGTCTCTTACCTTTCAAATATCAGATGCAAACAAACGATGTGTTACGTCACCCTTTCAAATATCAGTTATAAACCAATTGAGTCTCCCAGTACCTTGAAAATACTGGTCATTGTAGTTCAAACATATTACAAGAAGAAAACAAAAGAATAAGAGATACAAAATATATTAAAAAAAATAGGAAAACTTTCCATGGAGATTATACAAAATATATTAAAAAAATAGGAAAACATTCCATGGAGATTTCGCTTAAATTCTCCTCAGTTGCACACATCCATCTGCCACCAACACCACCAAGGATACCAATATTTCTATTATTGGTAGCGCTTCTAGCTTGGAGGGCATAGAAAATAATCTGTATCCAGGTATACAACTTAGCATAGAGCAAGATCTCTAGCAGGGGCCTCGAGACTCAAAAGTTCATCATGTTCACTGTTTACCATAAAAGCCATGGCCAATTCCCATGTTATGTGCACATCCAAGTGGGCTACTGCAATTTACATTAACCATTACTAATATGCACAGAGCATTGGCTAATTCAACATCAGAGACAACAAAGAAAGGAAGTCGAATATTGTGAAACAAATGCTCACTAGGAGTGTCAACAACGAATCTTATTGTAGATCAGCCATTGATTTGAACATTCACAGTGTTGAGCATGGGAGGATCGACGAGATTGAACTTCTGAGGATCTGTTTGTGAATTATAATCGCCAGACCTTGCTAATTCCTTTGTTCATGAAATTCACGGAATATAATGCCTTCTTGAATAATCATAAGCACCAGAAACTTTCATACAAAACGAATTGCATCCTCTGCAACTTCGTAAGCAAAATAGAACTGAACAGGCAATCAATAAGCAAAAGAGCAAGTTGGCGTTTTTGAAAATATTTGAAATTAACTCGGGAGATAGAACTAGCGCTTTGAAAATATTTGAAATTTTTAAGTGAGCGCGGGGATAGGCTGCAACCACATTAAAGTGTACGGAGTAATCTACTCAGGTGGAGGAATTGCCCGGATTTATTTTCCAGTCGACAAAATTTCTCGCTCCAGTTACCAACAATTCCTCTGCCCCTCCAACGTCAATTCATCCATATTCCCCTGGAGATTCAGATTCTACAGGATCCAGTGTTACATCCTGGCCGCACCGGTAGCACATCCCTTACTCGTCGAGTTAATGGAGTGTGTGGAAAGGATAGAAACCATTACTGCACGCAGAAAAACCCCGTTCCACCCAGCCAAAACCTCTCTGTGCAGAGCTTGAGCGAGACACGAAATTGTGCAGAGACCATCCCTGTTAAGCTCCATTAATTTTGCACAATTGCTGCCTACAATTATGGAATTTAAACTGCATTCTTTAACTTATGGAAACCAACTGCAGTAGTTTCCTTAAGTTAAGGAAATCAACTGCAGTTAATAAATGAAGTTAATAAATTTATTGTTGGGAGCTACTAAAGTGGTCCATTACTCCATCTGGAGTTCTCTGCCTTGATCTGTGGGACATCTGACACATAGCTATCAGAAGCTTGATGGAAGCTTGGCTATAAATTCATCTGTTTGGTCCCCAAGCTTGCATCTCAATCCCCTTCAGTTTTTTACACCATGTAGCTGAGATAGCAGAGCTTGGAAGTGCCTTCAGAATTTCTGCATTCTTTTCCTTTTGCTTGGATAGCTGGAGCGTGGTTTTCAGAAAGAAGTTGCATCAAGAGTTTCACCAATGGCGGGAGGTAATTCGTATCCCTTGGCATTAAGTTTCAACGAGTCATTGAATTTTTCCGAAAGAAGTTGCATCAAGAGTTTCACCAATGGCGGGAGGTAATTCGTATCCCTTGGCATTAAGTTTCAACGAGTCATTGAATTTTTCCGCATGCAGAATCGTTGTATAAATTTTCTAACATTTGGTATCGGACCCTACATTTATCTCTGCCTTGGTTGGATTCGAATATTTTGAAGTGATTTTATTTGAACCGTATACAGAAAATTATTTTTAGAAAATTATTTTCATTTATTCCACTGAATGTCTGAGCACAGAATCGAACTGCATACCTTTCATTTTTTATCTGTTGTATTGAAATAGTATTCACATCTTGTGTTTGATCACAAGCACTTCATTAAAAAACACTTCATTAAAAAAAAAAATTTACAATGGAGAACACAATGCGCATGTAGCGAATCGAACCCTGGTCAGTACCGTGAAGGGTACTGTGATACCACTACACCAGATGCGCCACTACACCAGATGCGCGCACATTAAAAATACACGGGCATCTGCGATTATATTCTGTGCCATAACAGCAATACGTTTTTCATTTCTGTACAAATTCATTCTATCTTCAATTATAGACAATTCTTCTACTTCTTTTCCCTTATCCTGAGGGAAAAGGGCTGCCAAATCACTGCGGTTGACTAATCACTTTCAACAACCGAAAACCCGTCTACAGCCTAAAATTGTATTGCTGTGGATGATATCTGAGTATTTTTCTGCTCTTGCCGGAGGGTTTGGATGCCTTTAACACTAATATTGCAAACCAAAATCAAGGTGTAGGAAAACTTGTAAATTTTATAAGAAGGTTGGGGTTTTAAATGAGAAGTGTCCAATAAAAGCATCAACGGCGGTTCGTTGAAACTAGATGGTGAATTCAATGTCTTTAAATTCAGAAGGATTTTCATGCGATGAAATATCTTGAGAATCGCGACTCTTTTCCTGCAATAAAATAGCTCTTTATAAAATAAAATAAAATGGTTAATGGCATTGAAAATAAATGTTGACTCGGCAGCTCAAAGCTTTCGAATTTAACAATGTCCTGCATACTAGATGGTCGCAGATTTTCACAAAAATTCCTTAGACATAATAATGAAACTGTGAAGTTTATATGAATAACTTTTCTGTATATTTCTACAACCTGCTAAATAAATTCAGTTTATCTATGCCTGTCTTTTGATATCTTCATGCAATTAAGATATTTAAACATATTTATAAATACGATTTCCGCCTGCATTTGTAATTAAAGAAGAAATAAGAAATGGTTATTTCTCATTTGGGCATTCAGTTTTTGATTCTATGTTTATTTCGCATGAAGTTCAGATTTAGCGTTGTTGAAATTTAATTTAAATTTAATTTTAAATTTTATTTATCTTGTGAGCAAAATAGCTTGTTTGCTGGTCTAATTTTGTTGTTTTATAAACTTAAGGACGGAGCCTGAAGTCAAGCCAGCTAGTTTTCGAACTGCATTTTCTATGCAAGTGCAAAGTAGATCAACGCTGCTTCAGGCAATCTCCGAGTTTAGTTTATAAATTGAACAATCAATTTGTAGTCATTTTCAGTAATGTTGACTGCTTTAACCTTAATTTTGATTTGTGAAGAATTATTACAGTTATGTTATATGGAGTTTAAAATGTCATTTTGACTTGCTCTTTTCAATAAACATTATTTTTCCTTAATTTTGATTTGTGAAGAATTATTACAGTTATGTTATATGGAGTTTAAAATGTCATTTTGACTTACTCTTTTCAATAAACATTATTTTTCCTCTCTGGTTAAGTTTGTTTATGCAACAAAAAATAATGTCTAGTGATCCATATAATTTTAATTAATTAGAGAATAGCCACAACATCTTTAATTAATTAAAATTATATATTTTGATTGGTTAGATCACATAAAGATTATTTAGACATTAAATTGTAATTAATTACACTGAATATAATAAATTTTATCCCACAGGAATCTTTATTATATTTATGTAATTAATTAGGATAAAATTTCATAACCTACCCACAGGAGTTATGAATTAATAAGTTTTATCATAAAGTTTTATTGAATCTGTTTGAATTGAAAATTTAGCCCACAGGCAATTTTTATGTCATTTGATTCAATTCTTTTTAGCATGATTTACATTGGTAAAACATGAAAGTTTATTAAGCCTCAATTTTAACATAAGCATGTGATTCTTTATTTTGATGCAGTAGTACAACCTGCAAATTTCTCTGAAATTCGTTGTGACATTCCCGAACTTAAGGGAGATAACTATAAGATTTGGAAGGAGAGGATTCTCCTTCATTTAGGGTGGATGGACATAGATTATGCTATCAGGAAAGATGAACCATCGGCACTCACTGATACCAGCACTACAGCGAACATCGCGCTTTATGAACGATGGGAGCGATCCAATCGTCTAAGCATGATGTTCATTAAGACTAAAATTTCAGCTGGTATTCGAGGTTCCGTTGATCAGCATGAAAAGGTCCGAGACTTGTTGAAGGCCATTGATGATCAATTCGTCTCTTCAGACAAGGCACTAGCAAGCACCCTAATCATGAAGTTCTCATCCCTAAGGCTCACCAGTGTGAAAGGTGTGCGCGAGCACATCATGCAGATGAGGGACACTGTGGCTCAATTGAAGAAACTCGAGGTTGAAATATCGAAGTCCTTCCTAGTGCACTACATCCTGAACACCCTTCCGCACCAATATGGACCTTTCAAAATCTCATACAACACACACAAGGATAAATGGTCAATTAATGAACTCATGACCATGTGTGTTCAAGAGGAAGAGAGACTGGTGATGGAACTGGGAGAGATTGCAATGCTGGCAACGCGTGGAAAGGGCAAATCTCAAGCCAATCGGAAAGGGAAAGGTAAAGTACCTCCCCAAGCCGATATCAAGAAGGTTTCCAAGTGTTTTTTTGTAAAAAGAAGGGACACATGAAGAAGGAATGCGCCAAATTTCAGAAATGGCTTGCAGACAAAAGTAATTTAATCTCGTTTGTTTGTTATGAATCTAATATGGTTAACATTAATATTAACACATGGTGGATTGACTCTGGATCAATAATTCACATTTCGAAATCCTTGCAGGGTTTGAAAAACTTAAGGAAGCCAGTGGGAAGTGAGCAAAGCATCTTATCAGGAAACAAGATGGGCTCGCATGTGGAAGCTATATGAACATGTTATTTAACTTTAAGTAGTGGCTTTGTTTTAGAATTAGAAAAGACCTTTTATGTTCCAAGTTTTTCTAGAAACTTGATTTCAGTTTCAAGGCTTGTACCTTTTGGATATTCCTTAAACTTTTCAGAAAAATCTTTCAGTCTATTTTATAAATCTGATTATGTTGGGAATGGTATTTTTTCTAATGGTCTTTACTGCATTAATTTACAAAACAATGTCACTTATGATTCAATGCATGTTCACACTGGCACTAAAGGATGTGTTATTAATGAAGATTCCTCTAAATTATGGCACCGGAGACTAGGTCATATCTCCATAGAAAGAATTAAAAGATTGGTAAATGAAGAAATACTTAATACTCTAGATTTTACTGATTTTGAGACTTGTGTGGACTACATAAAGGGAAAGCAGACCAACAAGTCAAAGAAAGGTGCCAATGGGAGTTCGGACATATTACAGATCATACATACTGATATATGTAGTCCAGACATGGACTCACATGGTCAGAGATACTTCATCTCCTTTATAGATGATTACTCACGATATATGTATCTCTACATGCTTCATAAAAAGAGCGAAGCATTAGATGCCTTTAAGATCTTTAAGGCTGAAGTAGAGAAACAATGCGGCAAGAAAATTAAGATCGTGAGATCAGATTGAGGTGGAGAATATTATGGTAGATACACAGAAGATGGACAAGCACCTGGGCCATTTGCTAAATTTCTTCAAGAGCATGGGATCGTTCCCCAATACACCATGCCTGGTTCACCCGACCAGAATGGTGTAGCAGAAAGAAGAAATCAAACATTATTGGACATGGTGCGGAGTATGCTTAGCAGCTCCAATCTTCCTAAATCCTTGTGGACTGAAGCACTTAAGACGGCAGTGTATATATTAAACCGAGTTCCAACCAAGGCGGTTCCTAAAACGCCATTTGAATTATGGAAAGGTTGGAAACCGAGTTTGCGACATATGCGCGTTTGGGGATGCCCGTCTGAAGTGAGAATTTATAATCCAGAAGAGAAGAAGCTGGACCCAAGGACCATTAGTGGGTATTTCATTGGATATGTTGAAAGGTCTAAAGGTAACAAATTTTATTGTCCATCTCACAGCACTAGGATTGTGGAATCAAGAAATGCAAAGTTTCTTGAAAATGACTTGATCAGTGGGAGCGATCAAACCAGAAACATAGTTTCTGAGAAGGATCATTCAGAATCTCAACCTTCCACTTCAAGTGATAGATTGGTTATTGTTCATATCACCCCTCAAGTACAAACTGGTGTTGAACAACCAATTGTTGAAGTTCCACAAGCTGCTGACGATATTCCAGTAGATCAAGGAGTTCAAGAGTTTCCAAGAACTTTTGAACAACAAGTTGAACCACATACTTCTCAAGAAGATGATGGTACAACATTAAGAAGACCTACTAGACCTAAGAGATCAGCAATTCCTAATGATTATATTGTGTATCTACAAGAATCTAACTACAACATTGGAGCCGAAAATGATCCCGAATCATTTTCACAAGCCATGAGTTGCAAAGAATCAGAACTATGGTACAATGCCATGAAGGAAGAGATGAATTCCATAAAGAGCAACGAAGTCTGGGATCTTGTTGAGTTGCCTAATGGTGCAAAAGCCATTGGATGTAAATGGGTCTTTAAGAGAAAGAAAGACTCATTGGGAAACATTGAGAGATACAAGGCAAGACTTGTTGCTAAGGGATTCACTCAGAAAGAAGGAATCGACTACACGGAGACTTTTTCTCCTGTATCTAAGAAAGATTCCTTGCACGTTATTATGGCATTAGTAGCCCATTTTGACTTGGAGTTGCATCAAATGGATGTGAAAACGGCTTTTCTTAATGGAGATCTAGAGGAGGAGGTTTACATGAAACAACTTGAAGGATTCCCCTCTAGTGATGGTGAGCAATTGGTTTGCAAGCTCAAGAAGTCATTATATGGTTTAAAACAAGCATCCTGCCAATGGTATTTGAAATTCCATAATGTAATTTCTTCTTTTGGTTTTGTATAAAACATTATGGATCAATGTATATACCTGAAAGTTAGTGGGAGTAAAGTTTGTTTTCTTGTTTTATATGTGGATGACCTTTTGCTAGCAACCAATGATAAGGGTTTGCTACATGAGGTGAAACAATTCCTCTCTAAAATTTTTGATATGAAGGATATGAGTGAGGCATCTTATGTCATTGGCATTAAGATCCATAGAGACATATTTCGAGGCATCTTGGGTCTGTCACAGGAAACCTATATTAATAAAATTTTAGAGAGATTTCGGATGAAGAATTGTTCACCAAGTGTAGCTCCCATTGTGAAGGGTGATATGTTCAATTTGAACCAATGCCCGAAGAACAACTTTGAAAGGGAAAAAATGAAGAACATTCCATATGCTTCTGCTGTCAGAAGCCTAATGTATGCTCAAGTCTGCACAAGACCTGAAATTGCATTTGTTGTGGGAATGTTAGGATGATATCGGAGTGATCCAGGTTTAGACCACTGGAGAGCTGCAAAGAAAGTAATGAGGTACCTTCAAGGAACCAAAGACTACATGCTTATGTATAGATGAATGGACAACTTGGAAGTAATTGGCTACTCAGATTCTGACTTTGCTGGATGTGTTGATTCACGTAAATCAACATCAGGTTACATTTTTATGATGGCCGGTGGAGCTGTATCATGGAGGAGTGCCAAGCAGACCTTGATTGCCACTTCCACTATGGAAGCCGAGTTCGTCTCCTGTTTTTAGGCTACTTTACATGGTGTATGGCTTAGGAGTTTCATTTCTGGGCTTAGAATTATGGATTCTATCTCTAGGCCATTGATAATATATTGTGATAATTCAGCTGCTGTTTTTATGGCTAAAAACAATAAAAGTGGGAGTCGAAATAAACACATCGACATTAAGTATTTAGCTATAAGGGAACGTGTTAAAGAAAAGAAAGTGGTCATTGAGCACGTCAGCACTGAGTTAATGATCGTTGATCCTTTGACTAAGGGCATGCCACCGTTTAAATTCAAGGATCATGTAATGAATATGGGACTTGGTTCCATTATGTAGTTTCTCATTGTATGGACAATGTTATTTTAATGAAATTCTTAATTATTGTGATGTTTTTTCTCATATTTATGTGCACCTTAAGTTGATTTGAGAAAATTCATTTTAGAAGGACCAAGAATAAACATAAGGTTTATTCATTAAGAAATTGTTGCCACATAAATTATAATAAGAATAAATACATAGTAATACATGGAAGATAATACTCGTCATTAGAGGACTTATCGCCATGATTCATGTATCTATTACTTAATACAAATTATCAATGGTTTTTAAGTTGAGACATTAAGTTTGGAAGTATGGACCAAGTGGGAGAATCTTAAGCTCCATTAATTTTGCACAATTGCTTCCTACAATTATGGAATTTAAACTGCAGTCTTTCCTTAACTTATGGAAACCAACTGCAGTAGTTTCCTTAAGTTGAGGAAATCAACTGCAGTTAATAAATTTATTGTTGGGAGCTACTGAAGTGGTCCATTACTCCATCTGGAGTTCTCTGCCTTGATCTGTGGGACATCTGACACATAGATATCAGAAGCTTGATGGAAGCTTGGCTATAAATTCATCTGTTTGGTCCCCAAGCTTGCATCTCAATCCCCTTCAGTTTTTTACACCATCTAGCTGAGATAGCAGAGCTTGGAAGTGCCTTCAGAATTTCTGCATTCTTTTCCTTTTTCTTGGATAGCTGGAGCGTGGTTTTCAGAAAGAAGTTGCATCAAGAGTTTCACCAATGGCGGGAGGTAATTCGTATCCTTGGGCATTAATTTTCAACGAGTCATTGAATTTTTCCGCATGCAGAATCGTTGTTTAAATTTTCTAACAATCCCGACTTCGACCTCGCAAAAATATCCCATAGTAGATCTCACTGTGACCTCGCTGAAACCTCCCATAACAGAGCTCATTGTGACCATTTTGTGTCGTTTCATCGATCAAAGTAGGGGAGAAATTCTGATTTTTCATCAAGTCAAGTGAGTTGTATTATCGAGATTAGAATTCCAATCTGTGCAGTAAAATAAATCAAATATTTCCTGAATTGTTAGATGTAGTCTTTGGTGATTAAATGCATAAATTTGCTTGAGTAAAGAATGAAGAGGGGTAGTTAGTTGTTGCATTAGGTTTAGAGTTCAAACAACACTTTAAGTTTAGATAAATCACATTTTCTGGAAGACAATATCCATGATCGATTGGAATAAATTGGATTGATGATTGATCCTGGCGTTTTCAAACTAAGATATTCCCACCATGGCTATCTACATTTTCCAAATGCATGTCCAACATAGTAATATTGTGCACTTCCTCCATAGGAAATGCAGCTGGACCCATGTCTTAACAGTTGTTGTAGCTTTCCACAAAATTTTGTAGAGAACCCATCTTTGGCTCTTGACTGAACTTACCAAAACCTGCTGAAACGTGAAATGCACTATGTGAGCACTTAATCATCATTGTAGGAGGAACCCCTACAAAGCCAAATTCATCACCAACCAATGATTGAGGACCATCAGTTGGATGATCTAATATGTAGGTTGCAACCTCCCTGTAAGCACCCTCACCTAATCTAGTTCCTTTCTTTAAGCCCTCTCCATTCAAGGATATAGGTAGACCACTCGGGTTATTTATAGCCATAGGTTCCTTATCAATTGGCTTGAATACACCAATATACCTCATTCTTGTTGAATCTTGCATAAAATAGCTCCTCCACATACCTCTTTGGATCAAATCGAAGAATGTCCACACTCCAAACCCTCTCTCATGTCTTTAATCATTTTATGAAAAATTGTTGCTAATTTATGTCTAGAGCTAGTTGTTAGTGGTTCTAATACACATAGACTTCTAGGACATCCTATATCAATCCTTAGATATTGTGTCACATCATCATCATCATAACTATTGTGTTTTTCTGACAGTGGTAGTGGCATGTATGGCTTCATTGCTACATGCATTGATGATTTCTCTTGGACAATATGATCAAGTTGGATCTCATATTGTTTTATACCCAGTTCATCAGAGGTAGCAACAAAAAGCTCCACATATTTTCCAACCGGTTTTGTCCTAACCTTGGAACTTTTTCTCACAAACAAATGAACAACAACAACATGATTTTCCAAGGTCAAATCATCTACTAACCTCTGATCGTGAGCTACTTCCCTTTGAAAACTAGCTCGTGTTCCTCCAAACACAGGCCCTTTTCTCTTTGTGCAATCTGCTGCTTCAACTCTCGAATATTGTGATTCCTTTCCTCCTGAAATACAAGCTCCTTTCCATCGACTATCCTCACAGTCACAACATGAAGATCAAAAATACAGAGAGCTAGATGCAACACATTCCCATCGGTGATGTTGTAATCCTTGATTAAGTTTTTACTCCTAGAAAGCTCCCTCCACCCATCCACTAGACTCTGTCGTTTGACATAAAAACCCTTGTACACTTAAATCTTCATTTTAATAGAATTTATTGCATTCGAGGCCAAAACTCTCAGAGGTATGAAAGAGTTTTCAGTAGACAAGTAAATTTGTATCCCATCTGGCATAAATCCATGCCATTTCCTACGTCCATGGCACAAGGATTGGGGAGAAAAAATGAAGTTTTCTTTGGCAGGGCTCAAAACCACCCTAGAGGTCATCATGTTTTGAATTACTAAGAAGTAAAATATATGGGTACAATTGTACAGTAGAATCATATTAAATTTGATAGAGAGTGGATCCTTGGCATTACGGAATTGTCCTAGTGAATATACAAAAGAAAAGGAATTGGAATTTCCCCTTGAAAAGGATTTAAATAACCTAGTATGTGCCAATTTGTTAGAAAACATAATTGAGGGAAGCACATGAATAAAATGCAATGCATTAGTGTTCATTTCATGAAAAGAAAGCAATGAGTGAACTAACTGAACACAAATCCCAATTGGAGTTCAAGTGTTGAGCAAGCATAACAAGTCTTAGGAGGATTTTACATGCTCATTAATTTTTCACTTTTGTTTCTTTCATGGACTTGTCCTCTATCCTAATTCTATTTCAGTTTTAAATCTTCCATTGAAGCTTCATAATGTTTTCCTGAGATCCATGAGCTCCAATAAATCTGATAGATATTGGTTTCTTTTGTACTCATAGAGAGCTTCATTGGGAATTAAATCTAATAGAGAGTGGATTCTTTTGTACTTTCAGGTTGTACCTATTTGTTGTCACACTAATCAAATACAAAACATATGACAGTAAGTAAATGTCAAATGGTGTTCACACTTGAACATTGTCACTAATGTTTCATTTATCCTAACTTAATCATTTGCATGAAGAACGCAACACAGGAAACCTTGAAATAGCCAAGGCCTGGAGCACTTATATAGAGAGAAAGAAGTTCCAAGATGCAAGAAGGAATGGAACCCCAACCAATGGATCTCACTCATACCACAAGATAAAAATAATAGATTATCCCTATTTATCTGTAATTATCAGAAATATGGCATTGCGACGCATATCAATGCCTTAATAATGGAGGTCTAGAAAGTTAGGACCTGCACATGAAAAAACCCATGGAATATAGAATACATTATAGCCAAAATCTAGGTAGTATCAAGCTTATTATCCTATTAGTTTAAAAGCCATATAAGTAGGCAGTGGTTCACTCGTGAGGTTGACAGAGTATTAAGACATCCATCAGTGTTCCATTTCCTTGTGGTCTCCCCACATGTATAGCATGAGTTTCATAGGAATTAAGCTCAGTTGAAGTACCAAGCAATTTGGGCAGAAAAGTTAACCTGTGAGATGGCATCCATGCCAAAGAAAGTATATTCTTTGTAGTGCAACCTTTCAAGGTGCATTTACTTAAGATTTTTTTTTTTTTTTTTTGGTTCTTTGCAGTGCAACCTCTCAAGGTATGTTTTCTTGAAAATTTTCAAAACAACACCAAAAAAAAAAAAAAAACACTAAAAATCCATGTTAAGGTCAAGTAACACAAAAAGTAATCAGGGGAACCTAGTTAGAGTGAAGTCCCTAAACATGTGTCCTCTTGAAGCAAATTTCTCTTCTTTGCAGTGCAACCTCTCAAGGTGTTTTTTCTTGAAGCATTTTCAAAACAACAACACCAAAAAAAAAAAAAAAAAAAAAAAAAAAAAAAAAAAAAAAAAAAAAAAAACACATAAATTTCAAGTTAAGATCATCTAACACAAAAAAATAATTAGGGGAATCTAATTAGACCATGTATAACAAAATAGTTGCTTCAACATTTAGGTTGCTAAAAGAAACCCCTTTTGGACACATAAGTTTGAATCAATCAAACGAAGTCAAACGAAGTTAGTCCAAGTTAAGTTTACGATTAATTGTGAGTCCCATAATGTTTCTTGAGTGTAACTTGCTCAACCTGAGTAAAACTATGTCAATCTATGTTTAATTTACCCCAAGTAGGAAAATTTCATTTTTATGCCAACCCAAGTTAGAATTTTAATTTATCACTCACACCTTTTACATGGGTTAGAAATTATAACATATAACTATTTTCTGCCAAGTTCCCAATTACTCACATCTTCTCCCTTGAAAAACTACTTGCCACTCCATGATGAGTGGTGACTTGAGACAACAAGCACAACCTCAAGACAAAATTTGGAGGGACCATATTCCTAACTAGATACACTGAATGAATGAAATTTTCTAACAAGACAAGGAGACATGAACTGTGATAAAGCTACAGTCTCATAGTCACACATATATAAATAGACTCATAATGCTAATTAGCACCACGTCAAGCATGAATATTTTGATTCTTGATGTCTTTGGCCCATGTTGTTTTATTTAGATTCATAATGTTGTTGGGATTTATGGCTACTAATATACAAATAAGTAATATTTTTTGAATGAATGCTCCATATGAAACACCATCAAATTCCGCTGACATTTGAAAGGCATAAAAGGAAAGAAGAATGGAATGTGTTATCACTCCAAAATTTCTTCCAAGTTGTCAAAAAAAGAAATGATATAGGTAACCACTAACCACTTTTGGAGATCAGGACCTAGCCTTCCTAATCTTAGAGAGGGCTCTCTTTTTTATTTAACTTTGTTTTAGTTAATTAATTTTAGGCTAGTTGTGATTGTGCTTGGGTTTTTTATTTGAATTTTGGTGGTGGGATCACTTAGATGAAAAAGGATTGTCTTTTACCATCGGGCTATGGGATCAAATGTCAGACAAACAAGACTGGATTAAGCTCTAAAAACGGTTTCTAGAGGGCAAGATAGAGGAGTTACAACAGATCTCAAAGGCTTGAAGGTGAAATGGTTTCCAGTCGGATCCATGGATCAATTAAGGGTTCCCTAGGTCGGATCATGAAGAGAAAGAAAGAGGTCAACAGGGATGGGAGAGAAATTAAAGTTTCTAAAATCTGGGTATCAAAGGAAAACATATAAATGACTAATTGTGCAAAATAGAGTGTACTTAAACAAATTCTGAGTGATATTTCCAGTTAATTCATTCAAATTTAGAAAACAATTAAGTTTATGAAACACATAAGAAGGTAACAAAATCCAACAAAGAAGATACTTCACTACAATAGCTCATCTCATGAATCCCCTAGTGCAATATTTTTATTACTTGCTCCAGTCTGTTGACTTGAAAGTGGCACAATCACCCTTAGGTTTATGATCAAAATAACTCTACAAATGTATAGCAATCCACACCCAATACTTTGAATTCTGAAGTATTCATACAAAAAAAAATTACAAAATATCTCAAACAGCATTGATAACTAATCTAGGAAAAGGAAATATCTTCATCCAAGAAGATAGAAACAACTATTGAACTGTTATTTGTTGTCCCTTTTATTTAGGTTCTGTTGTCTTTTATTCTTCGATCTTTTTCCCTTTAAGCTGCTTGGCTATTTGGTCTTCACGCTAGATGTCATTTTTACTTATGACCTTTCATCTGATACTCTTTGACCTTGCTGACCTGTCAATATCCTTTCACTGTGCTCTTTTACGTTTCAATGTACATTTATATTTTTACTATGCATTTCCTACAGTAAATCATTGAGTTTTTCCCATGTCTCAGCATTTGGTAATTGGATATTGAGCATTTTTCGGTATATCTCATCTGCCTCTGTATACTTGGTAAAAGTTGGTTTATTGACAAAAAGGTGTTTTACCTCATGCTAGAGGTAAAACAAGTTTTCAAATGTTTGATACAATGCTTTGCCTTTTGGCACGCCCTCCATGGATGACGTATTTATGTGATCTCTAGCCACTTCCCTGATCTTCTTATTGTAATATTCCTATGTCATGAGCTTATCATTTATAACTAAGGGATTTGGTAAACCCTTTTGCCTCAAAAGTTCGAACTTAACCATGAACTTGTCAATGGCCATTTGCATGGTTTGACACTTATCCTCCAAGTTCAACATCAAATTCCTCTTAGTGAGGACTCTTATAACTTCCAAAATTGTACCTGCCTTGTCAGGTATCTCTACTTCTTGTAGCTCATACTTGTTCTTGGAGTTGAGGAAATGAATGATCCTTGCATCCTCCTCTGGCATATCTCCAAGTTCTTCTTTAGCTTTATGAATGGCTTGTGTAGCCTGCTTTATCAAATTAATTTTTTCAAAAATAACCTAAATGGATGGTGAAATATCATTGACAGAGTCAATGATATTGACCCATAGTTGTTCCTTAGCTTGACCTAGAGGTTCATTCAGTGTCAGCTCTTTCTCCAGGCTTTTGATTCTTTTAATCATCCTTGTAGCCTTCTGTTGTTCTTCTTTGTGCATGATTTGGGCCAATTTGTAGTCTGTTTCTAGGCTAGTGACCTTTTCCTTAAGTCTATTCATCTTAGTGGTCTCAATGGAAATTTCTTCCATTGCTTTGACTAGCCTGTTTGCTTCATCTCCTATGGAGCTTGTTGTTGGTGATCTTGTTGCTGGTGTATTTTCCAGTAGTGCAGTGGCCATTAGAGTAGTGGGAGCTAAGGATGCTTCCAATGTAGAAGGTATAGCAGTAGTAATTGTTGGAATGATAGTTGCAGGAGAATTATCCAGACTAGCTTGTTTGAGCTGCATCAAGATATCCAGTTTTTTCTCCATCTCCTTCAACTGATCATTCAGTTGCAGCACTAGGTCCATCATCTCTTCATGATTTCTTTGATTTTTGATGACATCCTTTGTCTATGGGTGCTGTGAATGAGGTAGCTTAAGCTCTTTCTTGAGGGCTACCATGTCCTCATTCTTCTTCTTGATTAATTTCTCTATGGCCTTAACATCACCTGGGTCATGGCCCAGTTCAATGATCAAGTCCTCCAAGGATTTCATCCTGGTGTCTTTTGCCTATGAAGAGGCCTTGTCCAATTTGTACTGGGCTGTCACATTGCCCAATGGCTCCTGTAGTTTGTAGGATTCCATGGCCTTTCCTGTGAGGGTGGAGTAAATAATTTCTCCAACCTCTCTGTGGAACTCTATCTGATCAATTGGATGAACATCCCTAGCCAACACCTCAAAATTTTCCTTCTTGTAATCTATTGAGGTCTTTGGTTGTTGTACAATGGGCTAAAAAAATGATATCTGCATTTTCCCTGCTTTGATGTCAAAGGCTGACATCAGTTTGGTCTGGTTTGGTGGTGTATGCTTAAGTTATTGGGCATATGTCTTTGCCTTCAATTTTTCATTCCTCATCTCTATCTCTTTGAATCTATCTTTAACATCCTTTTCCTTGTCAGCTGGCTTGACAAAGGAAGAAACATCCATACTCTGTTGTCCCTCTATCATCTGTTTGTTGGAGGCTGATGGCTATTGTGTTTCACCTGATGCAGTTGTTTTTTCACTTCTCTTCCCCATTGCCTCAGTGTTAGTTATTTCCTCTGAAGTAATGTTCTCCTCCTGTTCAAAGACATGATTCAACTTGGGCCTCTTGCTTGGCTCAAAAAGCTCATCAGTAGTCTCCATGGTAGAGCTAGATCCCTCCTCCCTGATCCTCTTAGGATTCTTCTCTTCATTGGCTAGGGTTTGAAGGGCAGGAGGAATGTTCATTGGATCCCCTTGTTTTGGAACTTGCAGGAAATATTTGTGATCAAATTATCTTTCAAGATCAACAAGTGTGTTCTCTACATCCACAACAATGCTTTCCATATCAATAAAGGGGTTCTCCACCCACTCATCCTGGTTAGGAAACTGTTCAATGTTAGGTCTTGGGTGGTGGATGTATGCTCCCAACTTGACCCTGAGTCTAAGTTTAGTTATAACCCCCTGAGGGTCATACTACCATGTGAAGTTTTTTCTGAACTTCGGCTTTTGTAGTAAACTCTCAGCCTCTGGTCTAGCCTCTTCATTGTTGCAAATGAATGGGCCCAATTGGTTTTTCACTTTGAACTGGGTTTTCTTCCTATAAGCTAGGAAGTGGACCTCATCAAATTTGATGATTTGTCTAAAGTATTCAAGAGAAAATATCCTCATAGGGAGGTATTTGGGCAACTTATAGGGAGCTAATTAGCAGCCATAGATTCTAATCTCATTGTGGTTCTGGTAGAGGTACCAATCTCCCATGTTGATGTTCTTTGCCAATTGTAGCACTCTCTTGATCTCTGAGTTGATTTTAGGCTGAGTCTTAGGAGTCACCATGTTCATGACATGGTATGCAAAGAATTCTATTAAGTCTTTGTAGATGAATGTTGTTGAAAACTTGTGGACCAAGGGTGTCCAGTAGATGACTGACCTCTCGTTTCCCTTGTATCCAGCTTCTGGATGCTCAAAGGGAACTTATCTGTCTGTTAATACAAGAACATATGAAACAACACTAAAGAGTATTTGAAAACTCTTTCAGTGGGCAGTATAGTGAATTGTTCATGCATATTGTCAACAATGAACTAAGCATAATCAAACATGATAGTAGGAGGCTTGCCTGGAGTAAAAATGGACAAGAAGGCCAAGATGACCTCATCCACATGCTCATTTGTGGTATATCCAATGATGCATGAGAACATGGTGATTATGTGCCTGGTAGTCTTTGAGAAAAATTTGGCAGCATGGGGTGGGGTATCTGTAAGAATATGGCGGTCTTCAATGATAAAATTCTAGAAGATTTGCTTGATTTTCACTTGGTCTAATGTAACGTACAAGTCCAATAGGTGTCCAATGGATAGAGGGGTTATATTGGGGCTAGGTTGGATTTGAAGCATCTAGTTAATTGACTCAGGTGTAATGGTGAATAATAACTCATGTTTTGACAATAGTCCTTTGGCTAGGGATATAACAGCAGGGAAAATTTTAAGAACCCCCCCTAAATTTATAAATATAATAAATGGGCGAATCTCCATGGCATATAGGAAAAATGGAAGGCGATTTTATCAATAATATAATATGTATATATAATTTTTTGGCGAATCTCTCACTAGGCATGGCGAATATTTTACTCAATTATAAAATCTTGTAATATCTTGGCGAGTCTTTCACTGAATAATAAAACTTTGTAAAGTCCTAGTGAATCTTAGCATAGGCTACATGCTGGTTTAATTCCCCCATTTAAATAGGCTACATTCTAGGTGAATACCATGGGTCAATACCATGTGCCATTTTGGTGAATACCATGGGTCAATACCATGTGCCATTTTTATTTTTATTAGAATATTTTACTCAATTATAAAATCTTGTAAGATCTTGGCGAGTCTTTCACTAAATAAATTAACTTTGTAAAGTCCTAGTGAATCTTAGCATAGGCTACATGCTAGTTTAATTCCCCCATTTAAGTAGGCTACATTCCAGGCGAATACCATGGGTCAATACCATGTGCCATTTTGGTGAATACCATGGGTCAATACCATGTGCCATTTTTATTTTTATTAATTCTAATATTAGGGTTAATAATGGTTTTTTGCATGGTATTAATAACAATATAGTCCATGGTATTTGTCCCATAGTATTTTGGCCATAGGTTTCACCTAAATATAACCCATTTTTTGAGTGTTCGTAAATATAAGGTGACTTATGGAGTAAATATAAAAAAATATTTTATTTTTTTACCATACCTCTCGTTTATTTATATTTTTATTAATTTACCATACCTCTTTTACAAATATGGTATTTGGCCCATAGGATTCACTTAAATAAAACCTCTTTCTTGAGGTTTCATAAATAGAACGAGGGTTATGGACTAAATATAAAAAGAGGTTTTATTTATTTACGACACGTCTAGTTTATTTATATTTTTATTTATTTACCAGACCTTTTGAGTAAGTATAAAAAGACGTTTTATTTATTTACCATACCTCCACTTTACTTATATTTTTATTTGTTTACACCCTTACATGTATATAAGGTGACTTATGGAGTAAATATAAAAAATGTTTTATTTATTTACCATACCTCTCATTTATTTATATTTTTATTAATTTACCATACCTCTTTTATAAATATGGTATTTGGCCCATAGGATTGACTTAAATAAAACCTATTCTTGAAAATGGGCGAATGGATTCACTTAAATAAAACCTATTCTTGAAAATGGGCGAATGGAAGGTTGTAAGTCCTAATTTCAAGGGCTAAATTTACCTTTTTTACCCTCTCCCTTAAAATAAGGTGGGCTATTTGAGGTGATTTGTAAAAATGTACTATGATACAAAATATTCGCCCACTAAAAATTTAAAACCCCTTAATTTCGCCAAAGGGCGAACATTCGCCCCTAAAATTATCCTTGTATAACAGGCATGACAAAAATGTACGATATTTGGGAAAGGGTGAATTTCTAGGAATGTGTATTTGGGTAAATTGGATTTCGAGAGGTTGATTACATCTATATGGTTCAAAAATCAGCCCTTACTCCAACAGTGGAGCTTGAGAAGGTGGGATGGAATTGCAGTGTCCTTTATTTGGAAATCTGTGTCTACTAGGGCCAAATGGTCAATGTCCAAGTGAGGGGTTGAGACCGGTCTGACATCTAGAGAGGCCTGGGCAACAATCTTGAGGATAAAATGTGGGAATTAGGCTTGTACAGATTGTATAAGTGAATATTTTAATAGTTCTGTAAAAAGATAGGGTATTGGCAGTTTCTAGGATAGGGGATTGGGTATTTCAGGGGAGAAATATGATCAATTTAGGGGAAATCAATTAAATTCAATTAATCATTTCTTGAATTCACTGTATGTTTTTAAATTGAGATGGTCATTCCGGTTTTTTTTTTAAATACTTGGAAATGGTGGTATAGGTTGCAAACTGGTGTGAATTGTGGTTGCAGAGGGTATTGTGGCTTCAGTTGTGCGGCTGAATTTGGCTTCCAGAGCGTGTTTGGGAGGCAGTTGGCAGTCAAATATGGTTGCAGATGCTCAAGGTGGCGCAAGAAAGCTTAGGAGGTTTTCACAAAGCAAATGAGTGAAAAAGGGTGAAAGTGGGCATATTTTTCCTTTTAATCAGCAACGGTTAGAGATTGGCGGGGGATTTCATAATGGAAAGTGATGGATTTGGCTTATGCAGGGAGGTGGTTTCATTCCTCATCGCACCGCTTTTGGGATTGGGGTGGTATTTTCCTGAGAGCACACGAGTTAACGAGGAGATGCCATGTAGCCAAAAGTGGCCCGAGCAAAACCAAGAATCTCGTGCGCTCTCTACCGGGTAAAGGTCGAGATGTGAATGAACGCGATATGTATGTGCGTCGTTAGATCTAGGGGTGATAGATCTAACGGCTATTGCACGGTGAAGTGGCGTGGCACGAGCAGGGGCGAAGATTTACGAGGATCGAGGGAATTAATTACACTAAACTGTAATTAGTTAATGAATCAGCAAGGCGGGTTAAAAGCATAACGAACGGGTTTAAGGAGTGGGACCGGGGTTTATTATACACCGGGGGACTTGTTAGCCGCACCAGGGTGGTGAGGTTAAAAGGTTTATAGTCGAGGAAAATGTGAATTGTGGGGTTAGTTAAATAATGTTGGGGGGGGGGGTGAACTTAGGATAAAGGGGGTTTTTATGGGTTTTCAAGGGAAATTAATAAGGGGAAAATGATCTTTTCAAAGGCGAATGGGTTTCGCACCAGGGAAGAGTGGTTTTGGGTATGGGAATGAATTTTTATAGGGTAATTTGCTACGGAAAAGTGTGAAACCATGGGTCAAGGGTGAAAATGAAGGGAAAAGGGTATTCTAACTAGCAATGATGGGATAAAGGGGAAATTAGTAAGTATGTAGTGGGGGATGAAATGAAGTGAGGGGGAGTTAGCCAATTTAGCTTGTGATCATCCTTTCACTTTCAAAACTACTCCTGCACACTGAAACACATGATTAAGCATGATAAATGTGCTTTTGTTTCAATGAACTTTGTACTTCTGCAACCTTTCTTCTACTTACCCTAACGGTTTTTTCTTCACTTCATTGGGTGCATTTAAGCTAGCATACCCTTTTCTTTCCTTATCTTTTGAAAAGTAAACTATCTAATTCTAACCTTATATCTTCCAATGGCTCAGATTAAGCTTATGAGCACATTTTATTTCTCTACCTATCTACTGATCTGTCAAGATTAAACAGTTTGGCTAGATCTTTTATTCTCTATCTATAAACATGAAATTTAAAGCATGAAGTAGTCAAGATTAAGCAGTTTGACTATCATGGATTGTGGAATTTATGTCAAGTTGCACACAACCATTATTTTGTACAGTAAAGTAAAAAGTAGTGGCACTTAGACTTGTGCACTTTCATGATCTGTTTTTGTTTGGGGTTCATATATTTTAACTTTTTGATATTTTCTTGTTCTTTTTGTCCTTTGATATTTCTTTTAGGACATACCTTCTTTACATTTTTTAATTTTTAATATGGAAAACATTTGCAGAAAAGAAAAGGTATGTGCAATATTACAAGATCAACCACAACCAATTCAAAATTATGAATCCTATTAATATAGGACCCTAACAGTGGCTCCACATGGGGATGGCATTTCCAGGTGAAATGTCAAGAACTCTAAAGATCAGTAGCCTTTGAATTGGGACTGAAATTACCTTGTACTCTACCCTTCTGTGATTCTGCTTGATTGATACTTATGATGGTGCACCCTTCAAATCTCAAGGGCTTCTCTCTGTGCTTCAACTTCAAAAGATTTCCATCCAATCCAATCTACACTCTGCAATGTTATGTACAATGATGCAAAGTAAAGTGAACTACTTTTGATTAGTGGAAAAATAATGGTTCAGCATTCTACCATTGATTACTCCTCCTAGTAGATCTGATCCATCTATCTCTCTCAAGAAAAAGGCATTGTTACCACTGTAACCGTAAATGACATAAGGCCCTTTCCAAAAGAAGTCAAATTTTCCATGTTTGCCTTTGTCTTCCCTTCTTGAATCCCACTTAAGAACTTTATCACCTATGTAAAAATCATATGCTTTGCTGTTTTTATCAAATACCTTTGTGATTTTGTCCTGGATTACTTTTGATTTTACATATACCTCTTCTTTGGTTGCTGCAGGTGTATGGTCTAATTTATCCTTCTCAGGATATCATTTGGATCGACCTGCACTTCCTAGATGATCTTCATCACTGGCACCCCCAAAGATGATGGGAAAACAACATCCATCCCATATACTAACTTATAGGGAGATGTGCCAATGGACTTCTTGCTAGTTAGTCTATCTACCCATAAGGCATGACCAACTTTTTGTTCCATGTCTTTTTGTTGTCTTTCAGTAATTTCTTAATAATATTTACCAGGATTTTGTTAGAGGATTCTCCAAGTCCATTACCTTGAGGGTAATAGGTTGTGGAGTTGCCAAGGGTGACGTGGTATTTGTTATAGATGTCTATCATTCTCTTGGATTTATAGGAAGCTTCATTATCAGTAATGAGCTTCTAGGGGTATCCAAATCTTGACAGGATATTATTCTCTAGAAAGGAAATAATGACAGTGTCTATGGCTTGTCTAGAAGGGATGGCTTCTATCCATTTGGTAAAATAGTCAGTGGCTGTCATAATCCACTTATGCTGAGCTGAGGAGGCTAGGTGTATTTATCCAATGAAGTCTAACCCCCATTGTTGAAATTGCATTTCAGTGGGGATTGGTTTAAGAGGCAAGGGTAAAAGTTTTCTCTTTCCCCCAAATATCTGGCACTTATGACCGAAGGTCACATGTTTCTTAACATTTGCAAACAAGGTGGGCTAGTAGAAACCAGCCCTCAGAATTTTGTCACCAGTAGTCTTCCAATACAAGTGTCCTCCACAATCCCCTACATGAAACTCTTGCATAATTTTATCAGCTTCATCTTTTAGTAAGTAGTTCAAAAGAATACCACTAATGTCTTTCCAAAATAAAGCATTATTTATAATACAATACCTTAATGACTTCATTTTCAAAAATCTAGCTTTAGTTCTTGTCAAACTAGGAGGAGCTTGTAATTTTAGTAATACAAATATGATATTTGCATACCAGGGTGAATCACTAAAAGGTTCACTGATCTGTGGAGTCGCCATCTCTTCCTAATCATCAAGGGCTCCAATGAAATTAATATTTAGGGCCTGACAGTTCGATTCAACCATGAGTTTGGCTAAACCTTGGCCTTTGATAAGTTTAGTAGGCTTTATCTCTATGTCATATTCCAATATTGTGGCAATCCATTTGCCTCTCTTTCCTTGAGGTCCATTTTGTGTCAAAATGTCCTTAACTAAAGAGTTTGGAACATAAACAATGATGTGAGAATACATAATGTAGACTCTGAAATCTTTGATGGCCTTTACTAAAGGTAATGCTTCTTTTTCCATAGTATTGTATTTGAGTGTGGAATATCTTAAGGATTTACTGAGAAATGAAATTGGTTGTTCATATCCTTGGTCGCTCTTTTGTAGCAAGACTGCTACAATGGTGTGTTCCGAAGCAAAAGAAAAAATTATAGTCTTTCTGAAAATCAGGACTTATAAGGACTAGATTTTTTGTTAAGGCTTCCTTGATGGCTTCAAAGGACTATTTGGCCTCCATTGTCCATTTAAGTGCTGATTCTTTTCTTAACATGTTATTTAGTTCTTTAATCAATTCTGCTAAATTTGAAATGAATCTCCTAAGAAAATTAATTTTGCCTAAAAATGACTGCAACTCTCTAATGTTTCTAGGATGGGCAATGGTCAAAATGGCCTCTTTTCTAGCAGGATATATTCTAATTCCATCTTTAGATATGATATGTCCCAACAGTTTACCCTCCTCAAGACCAAAGAGTGCCTTTTTAGGATTTAGAGAAATCTCAAATTTCCTACATTTGATAAATACTCTTCTTAAGTAATCAAGGTGTTCATTATAATATTTAGAAAATACAGTGATGTCATCTTGGTATACCACTAAGCAATCATGGATCTCCTTGGCAAAATCTATATCCATAGCTCTTTGAAATGTTTCTCTTTCTTTCATGAATCCAAAAGGCATCTTCAAATACATGAAGGTACACCATGGAGTAGTAAATGCAGTTTTGGCTTTGTCCTCTGGTTGAACTAAGATCTCGTTATATCCAGAAAATCCATAAAGAAAGCAAATTTTGGATGAGCCTACCACCCTCTAAAGGATATCATCCATTTTTGGTAGAGGTTAGTTGTCTTTCAATGAGACCTTGTTTAAATTTCTAAAATCGACACAGTCTAATTTCTCCAGTCCTTTTCCTAGTAGTGACTAAGTTTGAAATCCAATCTGAGTATCTAATGGGAGCTATAATTTGGGCATCAAACATTCTTTTAAATTCTTTCTCAATATATGGCATAAGAACTGGGTTAATTCTCCTAAGTTTCTGTTTGAAAGGTTTATGATCCTCTTTGAAAGGTATTTTCTATTGGATTATGCTGGTGTCATAAGAATTCAAGTCTTCATAACTCCATGAAAAAACATCGTGGAACTATTTAAACATATTTATGTATTAACCTTTTCCTCTGGATGTAAGGCTTTTGATATTTAATGAGTTTTGGTTTTTCCTCAATTCCTATGTTACACTCTTCTATGTCTGCCCTCAAAGGTTCCAATTTGGGTTTCCTAGCTATATAATTTGAGTCAAAAAAATCTTCTAGGGGGACTAATCCCTTAGGCAAAAAATTATTTTTAAGATTAAGAATTTCATGATCATCATTCATTATCGCCTCTATATAAACATTTTCTAAGATATCTATTTCTATTTTAGTGAATTTAGTGGGTTTACCTATATCTAAAATATTTATATATATGTCACTATCTATGTTATTATCTATTGTACAGTCTACATCTATTTTACAATTCTGAAACTCACCTTCAGCATTCATGAAGTTGTAAATATGAGAATCCTGGTAGAAAATCTGTGTAGGTGTTAACCCCATGCAGAAATTACCTACATACAAATTCTAAAACAAAAAAAATAAACAATGCGAGAGCATAACACATAAAACACATATACACAGATATTTTCCCCTAGATCCCAAAACCGGGAGTACCAACTTGATTTGTTATGATGTTCCTTTCAATGTTACAATACATATTTATACATGCCGAAGCATCCAATACCATGGACCGAAAAATATCGCATCCAATACCATGGACCGAAAACCATCACATCCAAAAAACATGTGTGAAAATCATGCACAAAACCATAGGTGGGTCCACCCAACCTAACATAGGGACCCCATAAAGTGGGGTTATAGGTGCCCTTCAAACCCCCTATTAACTACGTGGAATGAATATAACACAACCCAACATTATCCCACATGTTGTTTTCTTTCCATAGGGGGCCACAACAAAGCTTAGTCATTTTCCCAGCCCTGAAATGCCTATTGTCTCTCTACTCCAAGAGAACTTCTCAGAGCTCCCAGATTTTGTCAATGCATATGCAATATTCTTCAAAGTGTCCACCTTTACCAGTAACACCTGTTTGTCTTCTATGATATCCCTCACAAAGTGATACTGAACATCAATGTGCTTTGGCTTTGAATGATATGCAGGGTTCTTTGCCAAGAAAATTTCACTTTGGTTGTCACAGTCTATCCTTATAGCTTCCTGTACTAACCCCATACTTGAAAATAATCTCTGCAACCAAACTGCTTCCTTGCTTGCATGAGTGGCTGCCACGTATTTTGCCTCTGTAGTTAATAGTGCCACTACAGATTGTTTCTTACTCATTCAACTGACTGCTCCTCCAAATAGGTTAAACACATACCCACTTGTAGATCTTCTCTGATCTAGATCTCCAGCCTAGTCTGCATCAAAAAAGCCACAAATATATAACACTCTGTCCAATCCTGGTCTTCCTTGGTAGCACAGATCATAATCGCTAGTGCCATGCAAATACCTGAAAACCCGCTTCACTGCTATCCAATGCTCCTTTCTTGGTTTTGACATAAACCTGCTCAATACTCCCACTACATGTGCAATGTCTAGTCTAGTACAGACCATTGCATACATCAGGCTACCGACTGCACTTGCATATGGAACATGAGAGATGTCCTCTTCCTCTTCTTGTGTCTTGGGACACTGTTCAGCAAATAACCTCACACCTATAGGAATAGGAACCTTCACCGGTTTACTATCCTGCATATTAAACCTCTGTAGTATTGTCTTGACATACTTTCTCTGGTTTAACCAGAGCTTCCTCTTTGCCCGATCTCTTTTAATTTCCATTTCCAAAATATAGTTTGCAGCACCAAGATCTTTCATGTCGAATTTGGAGGACAATTGGGTCTTCATATCCTAGATAATTTCTTTGTCATTTCCAACCAGCAACATATCATCCACATACAAGACCAGATAAATAACACAGTCACCAATTAATTTAAAATACACACAGTGATCGGCTTTGCTTCTGGTGAAGCCAAGTCCCCGTATAAATGTTTCAAATTTCTGATACCACATCCTTGGTGACTGTTTTAACCCATACAAAGACTTCTTTAACTTGCATGCCAATTCTTTCTTACCCTTCACCGCAAAGCCTTCAGGTTGCTTCATGTAGATTTCCTCTTCCAGATCCCCGTGAAGAAATGTTGTCTTCACATCCATCTGTTCTAACTCAAAATCAAAAGCAGTAGCAACAGATAAAAGTAATCTAATAGAAGCTACCTTGGTAACAAGAGAAAAAATATCACCAAAATCAATTCCCGGCACTTGGGAATAACCTTTTGCTACCAACCGAGCTTTGTATTTCTCCACTTTTCCTTCTACATTTGTCTTATTTTTGAACACCCATTTGCTGCCAATGGGTTTCCTTCCAGCTGACAACTCCACCAGATCCCAAGCCTCATTTTTGTGTAAAGATGCCATTTCATCAACCATGGCCTCTTTCCAGAGTTTTCCATACTTTGAATCCACTGCTTCCTTCACAGTTATGGGATCATCATCAGTAAAAGACAAAGAAAAATTTGAACAGAAAGCAGATGGACTATACCTTTCCGGTTGCCTTCTTTCTCGAAGTGATCTTCTCATAGCCAGAGTTTGTGGCTCTTCATCTTCTGATTCCTCCTCTGCTGTAGAGTCTGATTCTTCCTTCTTTAGCTCAAACTCTATCTTCTCAGGTTCCTTTGGTTGGACTTCATGTTTAATAACATCTTTTACCTATCTGAACACCACATCTCAACTATACACAACCTTCCATGTGACTGGGTTCCAAAGCTTATAACCCTTTAAACCATCTTTATACCCAATAAAGATGCACTTTTCAGATTTACTATCCAACTTGGTTCTTTTCTCCTTTGGAACATGTACATATGCATCACATCCAAATACCCTTAGATGTGAAAGAGAGGGTTTCTTACCAGTCCATACCTCTTGTGGAGTGTTATCCTCCAATGTTGATGAAGGTGACCTGTTGAGCAGGTAACATACAGTATTCATCGCCTCTGCCTAGAATTCATGTCCTAACCTGACACCACTGAGCATGCTTCTTTCTCTTTCCATCAATGTCTTGTTCAATCTTTCTGCAACTCCTTTTTGTTGAGGTGTATATGGAGTAGTCTTTTGCCGTGATATACCACACTTTTTACAGAATTCTTCAAATTCCTTGCTAAAAAACTCTCCACCATTATTTATCCTCAACACCTTTATCTTCTTCTCTGTTTGGTTTTCCACCGGAGCCTTAAATTCATTAAACCTGTCGAAGACTTCTGATTTCTTCTTAAGGAAATATATCCATGTATTCCTTGAGAAGTCATCTATAAATTATACATGGTACATAGACTTACCCAGTGATGGAACCTTCACAGGTCCAAACACATCACTGTGCACAAGCTCTAATATCTGTTTCACCCTCTTACCACCAGAGGGGAAACTCACCTAATTATGTTTCCCATATACACAATTTTCACAGAAATCAAAATCCAGAGATTTATTACTCATACCTTCTACCATGAAGTATTCGAAGGCCCTTCTCTCAAATATGTCCAAGCCTTTGATGCCACAGCATGGTCTTCTCTCCAGAGACCACTAGATTTTCTGCTCCACTTTCAGGAACCACAAAACTATTGCACCCATCAATAACAGTGCTACCTTGCAGCTTGTACAGAGTTCCAATCCAAACTCCCCACATTAATACCAGTGCTCCCCAAACCATCTTGCAAGTATCCTTCTTGAACACTATTTTTACACCTATATCATCCATCCTGCTAACAGAAATCAAATTTCTGGCTAATGAAGGAATATGTAGAACACCTGGAAGCATTGTAACCCTTCCACCTTGCAACTTCAACTTTACTTTTCCGCGACCAATGATTCTAGCCTTCCTGTCATCCCCCAAGAAGACATCACCACCATCACATTTCTCATATTCACAGAACCACTCTCTATGGGGAGTGAAGTGAAAGGATGCACCTAAGTCAATCAACCATGCCTCATGATCTACATGTGTACTTGAAGAAGCCAAGTACACATCCCCACCTTCATCTGAGGTGGTTTTCGCCTCTGCAGAAGGAGCCTCATTAGATCCCTTTCCTTTGTTAGGAGATTTAGATTTACAGTCCCTTTTAAAGTGGCCTTCCTTTTCACATTTCCAGCACACCACCTTTACAGGCTTTCCTGGAGATTTAGATCTCCCTCTAGATTTAGATCTCCCACTTGATGACTTATTTCTGTTTCTGTTCTGGGACCGTCCTTGTACAGACAAGGCATCACCATTCTAGCTCTCCATATTTTTCCGTCTCATCTCCTCCATCAACAAGGCTGAGACTATTTCATCAAACTGCAAGGCAGTTGCATTACTACCTATTGTAATAACCAAACTATCCCATGAATCTCGTAGAGAACACAACAAACTGATGTGCTTATCTTCATTTGAAATTTTAATATCAACAGAGGCTAACTAACTTACCACAGTATAAATTGCGTTCAGATGCTCTATCACCGAGTCTCCATCTTTCATCCTCAGGTTATACATCATTTTCCACAGGAATAGTTTATTCACCAGAGACTTAGATTGGTACAAAGTCCTTAACTTGTCCCACAAAGCCTTCATCGTAGTTTCCCCTGATACATTCAGCAATATTGAATCTGAGACACACAATCGTATTATGCTCTTTGCCTCCCGATCGAACTTCTTCCATTCTTCCTCGGACACTCCTGTTGGTTTAGTACCTGGATCTACCGCGATCCACTGGTCTTTCTCCACCAACAGATCCTCCATCTTGAGTTTCCATAACTCAAAACTTTGACCATTAAATTTCTTGATCTCTATCTTTCCACTGCTCACCATCTTATTTCACCACCAGAATCGATCTTGTGGATCTTCCACTGAACAAGGTCTACCACAGGCCTGAGTGAAACCCCTCAGCAACAAAGGCATCCCCTTGAAGCCAAAACTGCTCTGATACCAAATGTAGGTATTAACCCCGTACATAAATTACCTACATACGAATTCTAAAAGAAATAAAATAAACAATGCAAGAGAATAACGCATATACACAGAGATTTCCCCTGGATCCCAAACCTGGGACTACCAGCTTGATTTTTCATTATGTTCCTTTCAATGTTACAATACATATTTATACATGCCAAAGCATCCAATACCATGGACCAATAGCCATCGTGTCCAATACTATGGACCGAAAACCATCGCATCCAATACCATGGACCGAAAACCATCGCGTCCAAAAAACATGTGCAAAAATCATGCACAAAACCATAGGTGGGTTTTCCCAACCTAACATAGGGTCCAAAACCAAAATTTTCCAGGGCGCTGCCCCGGACCCCATAAAGTGGGGTTACGGGTGCCCTTCAAACCCCCTATTAACAACGTGGAAAGAATATAACACAACCCAACAATCTGCCAATACTTCAAGTTGTCTGGTATAACAGGCCTATGTCTTACTTCTGCAGCGTACTGATGGTTGGGTTGAAAGGGAAATTTGCAGGTAATAGAAAAAGTGGCAAGACTATGGGCTTGCATGTTTTGTTTTGTGGGAATGGTAGCAAAATTGTTTCGAGGAGGTATTTAATCAAATCTAGGACAATCTCCCTATATTGACTAAGTTTGGGATTGTTTATAGAGTATTCACCATTAATTTGTTTAATAATCAGTTCTGAGTCTCCAAGTATGGAAACTCTTTTGGCTCCAAGTTTTCTAACCATTTGTAACCCTAAGATCAAGGCTTCATATTTAGCCATGTTATTGGTACACTTGAATTTTAATCTGAATGGATGTCCCTCGGAATGATTATTCTCCATATTATGGATCCATACTCCTACACCAGCCCCTAAACTATTCACAAATCCATCAAAATATAGATGTCATAGGGACTCATGAAAAATTTTCTCACTATCAGTTGTTTTGTATTTCAGTTCTTTAGCTGTGATTTGATTATTGTCATGTTCTGAATTGTACAAGATGAAAGCATCCATATTAGAATGCATGGAGTATATGGGAAAGTTTTGTGGTTTTTCAGCACTACTCACCATGTATTTCATCAAGGTCTCTCTATATAATTTCCTTTGTTGGCCAAAAATAGATATGGCAGCATAAGACATATCTAACTGTAAGGATCCTTGCAATTTTTCTCCCCATGAGTGAGATAACAACATTCCATATTTGGGTGGGATGTCTGCAACTACTATGTCCATTACTATACTTTTCGCTGGGCATTGGACTAGCGTTACACATAAATCCTTGATCAAACCAAAGCATTTAACTTGGCTATAGTCAAAGGAAAACAAGTCCTTATATGGTCTGGTGATGTCTAAGTTCAGTCTCTCCATGATTTCTTTTGGCATCAAATTATGGGATGCCCCTGAGTCCAACATATCATTATGTAATATTTTGTCATGAATGCTTAGGCTAATGTAGAAAGGAGGAAATCCCCCTTGCTAATGAGTGCCATTCACCTCAGGGCCAAACAATAATTTAGGTTGATCATCATTCAAATTGACAACATCTTCTCCCTCTCCTATATTTAAAGTTTTAGTTATATGTGATCTATAGGATTCATTCTTTACTAGTTCAGTTAAAGGAACTGATATCTTTAGTTTTGCTATTTCAATTCTGATGTTGAAAGGGAGCTGATATTTGTTTGTTTTGATGAGATTTTCCTTAACAAATTCAGTCTGTGTGTTTTTATCTTGTTTCTCAGTACTAGGAAATTCAGTGTGTGTTTCAGCTGTTTTGTCTTGATTTTTCTTATTTGGAATGTTTTCAGTGATTCTTTCAGTTTGAGTTTCAGTCGAGGTTATATCTACAATTTTTCATGTAGAAGTCTCCGGTGTTCCCCTCGAGAGGATTTGTAAGACTTTAGTGACAGGAGCTTCTGTTATTTTCTTAGTCTGGGTTTGGATTGATCTCTTAATGGGAGCTTCATTGTTCTTTTTACTTCTTAAGCTATATTGTTTGTGTACCTCATATATAGCTAACTGGTATCCCTGTTTAAAGTCAAAGGATTCACTAGATTCTAACTGCAACTGTTGTAGCATGTAAAAATCATGTTCTTCTTGAGTAAGAAAAACAACATCTTCATCTTTGATTTCTAGTAAGTTTATCTGGGTATCATCCTCTCCTTCTTGGTCTTGTGAACCCTCAGCATAGTTCTCTTCGAAGGGGGGCCTAATCTATTGATCTAGTATAGCATTCTTTCCAGTATTAGGGTTCTTCCTAAAGTTGGGGTTTCTTATTAGGGGTGGTTTTTGATTCTCCCATTGACTTTTATTTTCCATGCTTTCTAATCTATCCATTATTCTCTCTACACTCTTGGATAAACTATCCATCTTTCCATCAGAATTGGAAGTTTCCTCTTTAATTACAACTCTCTTTTCATTTCTCATTCTGGTTTTCTTGGCTAATAGGTTAGCCTCTACACTAACAACATTGCTTTGCCTTTGTTCCAATGTTTCAGGGTTTCCTTCCCTTAACTGGTATGACATATCAGTGTCAAAACCATCAGGGAATTTTATTAATGCTAGGTCAAGTGGAGACTTCATATTAGCTGGGATTACATTCTATATATCATTTAACCTAGTACAATAATCCTGGACTGACTCATTAGGAGCTCTTCTAATGTTGTCATATTCAGAAAGTATTTGCAAATGGTTTTTCTTTATCTCCCATCTATCAATGAATAATCTATGAAAACTAGCTAAGTCTGCAATATGGTGGGCACGTAAAGCTTTGAACCATTTCTTAACATCCCCAGTTAATTTTTGGGCAAACAACCCCATTTGGACATTTGATTCATCTATCTCATGCAACTCAAAATAGTCAGTCATCTCGTTTACATGATGTTGGGAAGTGTACTAATGAGTAGCATCAAACATGAAGATTTTGCCCCGATAATTTTGGGGCATGGCATGGAGTTGTGCAGGTAAAACCAAAGGTGCATATTGGTCTGTCATGGCTTGGATTCTGGCTTGACTAGGGGGTAAAGTGCTGGTAGTTGAGGAAGGGCTTGAACTGGATGGAGATGAACTAAATGATGGTGAGGATGGTTGATGAATAACTGGTTTAGGGGATTGGATTTTGGTGGATACTATTGGTGAGGTTATGTTAAAAGGAGGCATATTTACAATGAATGAAGACTATGCAGTAATTTTAGAGGCAACAATAGTAAGGGCAGCTAGTTCAACAGATTGTTGAAGATAAGCACTATCTATATTGTTGATCAATGTAGAGTTCAAGTATTCTAACTTGTCAAAAGAGTCCAAGACAAATTTATCTAAATCTGGATGGATAACCCTTTTTGATTCAATAAGTTGACTAAACTCAGGGTCTAACATTGTTTCATGGATGGCATTCTCATATTTAGTTCTAAATAATGAGAGGACAAATGACAAATCAAAAGGAATTTCCTTTAAAGTTGACAACTCCTCAGGGAGTTTGTTTGCTTTGACTAACTGGCTGCTACATGGCTGAGTTTCTACGTTTTTTGGTTTTCCTGAAAAATTGTGTCTGGTTCATCAACTATGGTAGCGAGGTTTGGATCTGGGTTTGCCCCTGTATAGTGAGTCTTCTTAGGAGCCAAAATTCTAACCTTTTTAACTGTTTTTATGAAATTTTTCAAAAACAACATCGGAAAATGACCTTAAGGGGCTCAAGATTAAATTTAAGGTATCCTTAAATTTTTATGATAATGAGGATCGAAGTCTCCAATATGGTTGCCAATGATGTTATCACTTCAATTTTTTTCGAAGTTGTTAGAAAAAGAAATGATAGAGGTAACCACTAACCACTTTTGGAGATCAGGACCTAGCCTTCCTAATCTCAGAGAGGGATCTCTCTTTTTTATTTAACATTGTTTTAGTTAATTAATTTTAGGCTATTTGTGATTGTGCTTGCGTCTTTTATTTGAATTTGGGTGGTGGGATCACTTACTTAGACGAAAAAGCATTGTCTTTTACCATTAGGCTATGGGGTCAAATGTCAGACAAACAAGACTAGATTAAGCTCTAAAAACAATGTCTAGAGGTCAAGATAGAGGAGTTACAACAGATCTCAAAGGCTTGAAGGTGAAATGGTTTCCAATTAGATCCAGGGAGCAATTAAGGGTTCCCTAGGCCAGATCATGAAGAGAAAGAAAGAGGTCAATCGGGATGGGAGAGCAATTAAGGGTTCTCAAATCCGGGTATCAGAGGAAAACATATAAATGACTAACTGTGAAAAACAGAGTGTACTTAAACAAATTCTGAGTGATATTTCCAGTTAATTCACTCAAATTTAAAAAAAAAATAAGTTTATGAAACACATAAGAGGGTAACAAAATCAGACAAAGAAGATACTTCACTGCAATAGCTCATCTCATGAAGCCTCTAATGCAATATTTTTATTACTTGCTCCAGTCTGTTGACTTGAAAGTGGTACAACCACCCTTAGGTTTAAGATCAAAATAACTCTACAAATGTATAGCAATCCACACCCAATCTTCGAATTCTGAAGTATTTATACAAAAAGAATTTACAAAATATCTCAAACTACATTGAGAACTAATCTAGGAAAAGGAAATATCTTCATGCAAGAAGATAGAGACAACTATTGAACTGCTGTTTGTTGTCCCTTTTATTTAGGTCTTGTTGCCTTTTAGTCTTCGATCTTTTGCCCTTTAAGCTGCTTGGTTACTTTTTACTATACATTTATATTTTGACTGTGTATTTCCTACAGTAAATCATTGAGTTTTTCCCATGTCTCAGCATCTCGTAATTGGATATTGAGCATTTTTCGGTATACCTCATCTGCCTCAGTTTTTCCAAGTTCAACATCAAATTCCTCTTAGTGAAGACTCTTCTAACTTCCAAAATTTTACCAGTCCTGTCAGGTATCTCTAGTTCTTGTAGCTCATACTTGTTCTTAGAGTTGATGAAATGAATGATCCTTGCATCCTCCTCTAGCATATCTCTAAGTTCTTCTTTAAATTTATGAATGGCTTTTGTAGCCTGCTTTATCAAATCAATTTGTTCAAAAATAACATGAATGGATGGCCAATTATCATTAGCAAAGTCAATGATATTGGCCGATAGTTGTTCCTTAGCCTGACCTAGAGGTTCATTCAGTGTCATCTATTTCTCCAGGCTTTTGATTCTTTCATTCATCTTTGTGGCCTTCTGTTGTTCTTCTCTATGCATGATTTGGGCCAATTTGTAATCTGTTTCAAGGATGGTGACCTTTTCATTAAGTCTGTTCATCTTAGTGGTCTGAATTGACATTTCTTCCATTGCTTTGACCAGCCTGTTTGCTTCATCTCCTGTGGATCCTATTGTTGTTGATCTTGTTGCTGATGTATTTGTTGATAGTGTAGTGGCCATTGGAGCAGTGGGAGAGCTAAGGATGCTGCCAATGTACAAGGTACAATAGTAGTAACTATTGGAACGATAGTTGCAGGAGAATTATCCAAACTAGCTTGTTTGAGCTACATCAAGCTATCCAGTTCTTTCTCCATCTCCTTCAACTGATCATTCAATTGCAGCACTAGGTCCATCATCTCTTCATGATTGCTCCGACTTTCTAGGACCTCCTTTGTCTGTGGGTGTTGTGAATGAGACAACTTAAGATGTTTCTTGAGGGCTTTTATGTCCTCATTCTTCTTCTTGATTAATTTCTCTGTGGTCTTAACATCACTTGGGTCATGGCCCAGTTCAATTATCAAGTCCTCCAAGGATTCTATCCTCGTGTCTTTGGCCTATGAGGAGGCCTTCTCCAATTTGTATTGGGCTATCACATTGCCCAATGGCTCATGCAGCTTGTAGGCTTCCATGGCCTTTTCTGTGAGGGTGAAGGAAATCATTTGTCTAGTCTATTTGTAGAACTCTATCTGATCAATGAGATGAGAATCCCTTGCGAACACCTCAAAATTTGTCTTCTTGTAATCTGCTAAGTTCTTTGGTTGTTGTACAGTGGGCTAAAAAAATGATACCTGCATTTTCCTTTCTTTTATGTGAAAGGATAACATTAGTCTTGTCTGGTTTGGTGGTGTAAGCTTGAGGTATTGCGTATATGTGTCTGCTTTCAATTTTTCATTCGTCGTCTTTATCTCTTTGAATCTATATTTTATATCCTTTTCCTTACCAACTGGCTTAATAGAGGAATACACCTCCATACTTTGTTGTCTCTCTATCATCTGTGTGTTGGAAGTTGATGGCTATTGTGTTTCACCTGATGCAGTTGTTTTCTCACTTCTCTACCCCATTGCCTCAGTGTCAGTTATTTCCTCTGAAGCAATGTTCTCCTCCTGTTCAAAGACAGGATTCAACTTGGGCCTCTTTCTTGGCTCAAACAGCTCATGAGTAGTCTCCATGGTAGAGCTAGATGCCTCCTTCCTAATCTTTTTAGGATTCTTCTCTTCATTAGCTGGGGTCTAAAGGGAAGGAGGAATGTTCATTGGCTCCCATTGTTCTGAAACCTACAGAAAAGAGTTGTTCGAATTGTCTTTCAAGATCAATGAGTGTGTTCTCTACATCTACAATAGTGTTGTCCATATCAATCAAGGTGTTCTCCACCCACTCATCCTGGTTAGCAAATTGTTCAATGTCAGGTCTTGGGTGGTGGATGTATGCTCCCAACTTGACCCTGAGTCTAAGTTTAGTTATAACCCCCTGAGGGTCATACTACCATATGAAGTTGTTTCTGAACTTCATCTTTTGTAGTAAACTGTCAGCCTCTGGTCTAGCCTCTCTATTGTTGCAAATGAATGTGCCTAATTGGTTTTTCACTTTGAATTGGGTTTTCTTCCTATAAGGTAGGAAGTGGACCATGGTAAACAAAACCTTATAGTCTACAATCAAGATTGAAATTATCAGTTCTTTTATTCAGTTGACCCAATGTGTATGTAAGAATTAGCATATTTGTTGTGCTTGTCATTCACCCCTTGAAAACATTCATCCCAGTGACACTTCCATCTTCTGACTTCGGTATGATAGGCCTCTTGTAATGAACTGCTGTAAATTTTTTTGGAAGACCTATTTTTCATTCTAGTGACTAGCAAAACTGCCCTAATTTCACCTGTTGCTACAAGTATTCCAGTAATAATGCCAATGTGTGCTACACATTTTGATTTCTTCTTCTTTCTTTTAACATTGATAACATTAATGGAGAGATTATGAACTCCATGGATTGTTGCATATTCGAGTCTTTTCATGTATGATTTTACATAATTAATATTATTGGGCTAATAGGAAACATTTTTGTGCTTAAAATGACTAATAGGAATGATGATGATAATAGTAATCCATCACAATATAGTGATCATTTAGTTGGAAAATTTAGTGGTAAGGTTCCAAGTTCTGATAAATAGTTTGTCACATTTTAGAACAAAAATCCTTGGACTAAGTCGTGTTAAATATACGTTTACAACTGAAAATATATGAGGGTTGCTAATCACTGACATGGAAAAAATATGTAGAAGGTCTAGTTTTTTTAGGTTCCTTAGCAAGATGCAATTAATGAATAATTATTCGATATTGCAAAAAAATAGTTTGCTTCAAGTCTAACTTACATTTATCACATTCTTGACACATGAGAATACAGATCATAAATATAAGGTATTTATCGTTGACAAAAACTCAAGAAATGAACTTCATTGTAGAATATAGTAAATTTGACAATGGCTTGGATCTCAAAATTGTGAAAAAGCTGAGATCTATATCTCATTTTTCTTATATTTATAATTTCTTATGGTATACATGAAGATTGCATGTATGATTCATACACTAGCTATGTTCAAATACACATTTCCATCATCTAACTTGGAGTCCACCATGTAGAACCATGGACAGTAGGATGGAACTTTTAAACAAGCATTCAAAAAACTTGGAGAATATATCATTGAATTCCATCCTTTGCACACTAAACGAACATGGAAAAATGATCCAGGTGCATCTAACCTAGGGTTAAATTTTTACTAAAGAAGTTAGTTGCATATGTTAGGATTTAATTATTTATTGTATTTTCCTATAGTTTTAGGAGAGAATGAGAATTATTGTAAATAGGAGAAGCTTCGAGAGTATTTTGGAAGAATTGAGAGAATTGTGGGTTAGTTAGATCTTATCTAGAGATAAGGGATTAGATGAGGGATTTTATGGATCATGAGAGATGATGGCCTACCATGGCCAAATTTCCTTTCTCACTTTAAAAGGGGTTAAGATCCTCTTTCTATAATAGCCTTAAAATTAAAAATCCAAAATAAACATATGTTGTAGACACATTTTCCCCCTCAAAATATGAAGAAATACAAAACAAATAGAAAACCCATGTGAATGGTTACCATACGGGCTATCATGTGCCTCTTCAAACTCTAGATATTGCCACTAATATTCGACGTCAAGTGATATATTCACCAATACAAGCAAACAATGATGGAGCCATTACAAGAATGAAGGACAGGGGAGCTCCTCCAGACTCGATTTCAAGTGAAGGAGAAGGAGCACCCGCAGGCTCTGTTGTAGAAGACACAACAAACATGGTGGATATGATCAGAAGAATCACAAATGCAATTATAAACCTAAAGGACCCCATTGAATGTGAATGTTTGATTCCTCAGGCACTGGAGGTCTCATGATTTTCTAAATAGATCTGGATACCGAACTCACAAAGACGAGCTAAATCAATGAAACCTCCAGAAAGACTGCTCCCAATAGTGTTTTAAATTCCCCTCTACGCCATACTCATGCCAGATTTGTATTGCTGGAGAGACACTTACATCAAATTCTAACAACCAAAATCCACACTCAACACAAAAAACCAAACTTCTTACATTTATTTATCAACATAAAGTGATGCCAGATACAAATATTTTTCTTAATCAACCATGTATCGAAGAACTAAGACTCAGAGATAACTCTTTCCCTTAATGTCCTGATTTATATTGAATCTGGGTGCTCCCAAGTCCTACCCATTATTTCTATGCTCACTATCCTTATTTGAAGGGATTTACAACCATATCCCATTCGAATCCTCCAACAAATCAATCCCTAATTAATTGGACTATAAAACACCTAGGCTAACAAATTCAATCGGTTCATTGCCTATTTTTTTTAACAACTTGTTATAGACAAATAATTAAAGAAAATTAAGAGGACCAACCCTCTTTGGTAAATTATTTGATTGGTCAGGTCAAAGTGAATCGATATAGCTAGATGCTCGTCCATCAGACTCCTAAGGAAGGAAAGAATGTTCCATCAAAACTTCAGGATTTATTTTATATTTCTTTAACTCTTTTGTTGTCATCCAACTAGCATCTTCAATTGGCTCTCCCTTCCATTTGATTAGATACTGATAATATGTTTGTCTTCTAGTCTTCTTTGTCACTCTCTTCTTTAAGACTGCTTCCACTTCTTTCTTTGTTGTCTTTGGCATATGTTCCTCCCAATTTAGAGTCTGAAATTCCTCATCTATAGGTTCATCTTGTGATTCTAATTTTGTTTCACTATATAGGTACAACTCTGCAACATTAAATATAGGAGATATTCCAATTCCTTCTGGTAGCTCAATCTCATAAGAATTGGCAGAAAACTTCCTCAAAATTCTGCATGGTCCTATCTTTTTCATTTTTAATTTGTTATAAGTTCCTATAGGAAATATTTCTTTCCTCAAGTAAACCATAACTAAATCACCAACTTGGAACTCCTTTTCTCTTCTCTTCACATCAACCCTTTGTTTATACTTGTTGCTGCTTTCTTGCAACCTTTGCTTGACATCTTCATTTAATTTCTGCATCTGTTCTACAAATTCTTTAGCCTTTGCACTCCTTATCTCTTGCCTTCCCAAATATCTAAGCTCATATACTCATCTAGGGTGCATTCCAAAAACAATATGAAATGGGCTCATTCCTATACTCCTGTTAGGAGTATCATTGTAAGCAAATTCAGCTTGAGCAAGTGCTAAATCCCACTGTTTTGGATTTTTATAAACCAAACTTATTAATATGTCTCCCAAGCTCCTATTCACCACTTTGGTTTGCCCATCCGTCTGAGGATGATAGGTTGAGATAAAACTAAGATTTGTACCTAGCTTCCTCCATATATTCCTTCGAAAGTGTCACTCAAACTTAGTATCCCTATCTGAAACAATACTCATAGGCAGCCCAAGTAATCTTACAATTTATGAGAGAAACAAATTAGCAATATGAGTTGCATCACTAGGCTTCCTACAAGCAATGAAATAATCCATTTTCAAAAATATATCTACAACAACATAGATAGAGTCATTTCCTCTTTGAGTTTTTGGCAAACCTAAAACAAGATCCATGTTGACCGCATCCCAAGACATGTTTGGTATTGGCAATGGATGACATAACCCAGTGTTTTGGCTCCTTCCTTTGGGATGTTGACAAATCCTGCATTTCTCAACAAAATTTTTAGCATCAGTTTGCATTTTTGCCAATAATAGATAGCATTCACTTGAGCGAAGGTCTTGTCCTTTCTAAAGTGTCTAGACAATCCTCCGCTATATTTTTCTTTAATCAGATTTTATATCGTGAAACACTTAGGAATGCGCAATTTGTTGTTTTTGCACAGAAAACCTCATTGAATCATGTAGTCCAACCATTGTCTTCTTTATAAATCATAGTATTTTAAACATCTGTATATATTTATTTAAAATATGTATCTTCCTTGTACATGTCAATCATTTCTTCAAATCCCAAAATGCCAATCTTCAGCTCCTACACAACCAAATTTACTTGAATCAAAGCATCAACAACTTTATTTGACTTACCACATGTGTACTTGATTACAAAGGTAAAACTTTGTAAGAAATCTACCCACTTAACATGCTTTTGGCTCAACTTTGGTTGATTATTTATGAATTGTGGTGCATGATTATCAGAATACAAAATAAATTCTTTGGGCAGCAAGTAATGCCTCCATTTCTTTAAAGCTTTAACAACATCATAGAATTATTTATCATAGGATGAGTACTTCCTCTTGGCCTCACTGATATTTTCACTAAAACAAGCTATAGATCTCTACTCCTGGTTCAGTACAGCTTCGATTTCTATCCCACTAGCATCAGTCTCAACTTGGAAAGTTTTTTCAAAGCTTGGTAAGGCTAAAACAAGTTTTTCAGTGATCTTATTTTTCAACAGTTTGAAATATTGGTCTACTGCCTCTGTCCACTTAAATTCATGTTTTCTTTCCTTTATTGTTTCAACTATTAGTGCACATATCTGACTAAAGCTTCTTATAAAATTTCTATAAAAACTTGCAAGATCATGAAAAGTTCTTACCTCAAATACACTCCTTGGAGTTGGCCAATTCAAAATTTCTTGTATTTTTTTGGGTCCATCTTCAAACTTTCCTCTGAGACTACAAATCCCAGGTAAAAAAGCTCTTCCTTCATGAAATTGCACTTCTTTAAATTTATCCGGAGCTCCTATTTTTGCAAAGCATTCAAAACCAACTTAAGATGCTCTAGATGCTCTTCTATACTCTATTTGAAAATTAGAATATCTTTTTTTTGCTAAAGCAAGAGTTGTACCTTCTTTATCATTAGATCATAAATAAATAAATAAAATTACATAAAATACAACTATCCACGTGGAACTGTGGACCAAGGAAAAACTAATCTCTAAAAACCAAGGGCAATGAGTTAAGGGCAAAAACCATGCACCCTACCAAAAAAACCGTAAGACCCTCAAATGACAGACAATGTCGAGGCCTTACGGTCTGCCCACAGAAATCTGAAAAAGGAACCAAAATTACATGAAATCGGGTTTGAATGGGGGAGTAACCCTCGAACAAATGGACTACTCAAAATCATCGAATCCTGCCAAGAAATAGAAAAAAATCACATTTGGACTTGCATCCTTTAATCTCTACCATCAAAACTCCTCGCCTGATCCAACGGCTGAGGAAAACATCGCATTGCCTTGAAGCCTAATGATTAACTACTTGGACCCACTTGCATGCTCATTTATTCCTGACTGCAGATCCTCAATTCTTGATCCGACGACTGAGGATCATATCACATAGTTCTAAAGAACTGATAGTTAGCACGCGATGAGGGCAGTATTCATTCCCTACCCTTGGCCACGTGTAGCGTGGTGAGTGGAATCGCTCCCATTTCAGAAAAATTGCTTCCAGCTTGAAAGGCTCGCGATAAACCGAATACCACCCCATGAGCGATATTGTGTACATATGAAGAAAATATAGGGTATTATAGCTGTCGAGAAACCCTAGATTCTGGCCTCTCACTCCATCCCCTCTGCACCAGTCCATGAACCCATGAAAAATGAAGCTCCATCCCCCCGGCCAACTACCCAAGAAGCAGGGTCTGCTGAGAAATGCATGAGGGACCAAACTTTGGAAAAAATAGAAAATCATCTATACCCCACCTCCATGGCTCTATTTCGATACACCATCAAGTCTTCATCCGCCTGGTCTTAACAATGTGCCTTAAGTCTATTCTAAGGCAACCCTTTACAACCCATCACGACCCTGCTAGAGATACAATTTACTCCTTGATTAACCAGAATATCCACCAGTTTGTTGGTCGTCCTTCGCACATGGTTAAAACTTACTGTACGAAGGCAAAGGAGGTGGAGCTGGATCCGTTGAAAGACCTGGATCAACCTCCAATGTTTTGAGACCTTCTCTGGCTCTGTACCACAACTAATTCTTTTGATTGAGTTAATGATTAACTCAGAATCAGCTTTGACAATCACATTTTGGCTATTATCCTACTCCAGGAGTTCTAAACATTGTTCCATAGCCATTAATTCTGCCATATTGTTAGTGGCTCTGCCTAAATGGAAATGGAATATGAAAAGGATATTTCTGTGTTCATCCCTTAACATCCCTCCAAAGCCAGCAATGCCCAGGTTTCCTTTTGAAGCCCCATCAATGTTTATCTCAAAAAACTCTGAGGGGGAGGATGCCAATAATCCTTCTCAGTATCCATTTTCCCAACCTTCCTGTCCAGGCCCTGAGGAATAAGCCACTGCACACCCAACTAGCGAAGTATCCTCATTTCAGCATCTGAAGGTGGATTCTTAGCATGATTTCACACTAAAGTGCCAACCGTCTCCTTAAGCTATTTTAAGAGCTGCTCAAAAAGACATTGATAGGGTCTCTTTTCATTTTTGAAGATTCTATTGTTCATTTATTTCTAGACATTCCAAATAATGAAGCTTGGCATAAGAGCCCAAGCTGGGCCAAGAAATTCATTGTCAGAAAAGTTTCGCCTCTAGTTGTTTAGGGTGTTGATAATACTCCCTCTATCCCTATCGGTATGTTGGAAAATGGTGGCAAAATAATCCCACAACCTAGAGCTGAAGATGTAATTATTGAGAAGGTGCTCCATAGTTTCCTCTTGGGCCTCACAGAATTGGCATCCGGAAGGCCCTAGAACACCCCTCTTCTGAATCTTATCCCAAGTCAGAATTTTCTTGTGATGAACCAGCCACATGAAGATTTTCTTATGATGAACTAGCCACATGAAGAGTTTAATCTTCATCCAGCCTTGATGCCTCCATAGATTCTGCCAAATCCTATCCGGAGCCTAAGAATCTAGCTCAAGGAGTATGCGTTTTTCCTCCTTTAGATTAAAGGTACCTTCATTATTGTTTCCCCATCTAAGTTGGTCATGCCCCCCTATTACTAGAATCTTCCTTTGTTCCAACATTTTCATAAGAGCCTCTACTTTTTCTTTTAAGGGGTTGTCATCCCTGTAATCAATGTTCCTCTAGCTTCTCCATTTTCCTACACTATTGGTTTGATCCCAAAAATCTTTTACCTTAGATAACCCTATGGTATTTGTCTCTCTCTTGCGGTCCAAAAAATCATCTTCTAATAGGATAGGTTCTTGTTGCCATTTATCCTCCCAAAATAAATCAAGATCTCCCTCTCTGATTTCCCAAAAGTTGTTCCTTGTACTAAGCCTCTATTCTCCTACGCCTTATTCTAGATGTGTGAGCCCTTTATACTTCCAGACATCCTTATGTGATCATTAATTTTCCAAGTGCTGGCATATTTTTCTTTCCAGATACTAGCCCACTGAGCCTTTGGGTCTTTTACCCAACGCCACCATAATTTTGCCCCTAAAGCCCTGCTTAGAACCTCTGGATCATCCAATCCAAGACCCCCATGATTTTTAGGTTTGAAAATTTTTTCCCAGGCTACCAAGGCCCATTTCTTTCTTTTCTCCCCCTTACCCCAAAGAAAGTCTCTTTGAATGGTTTTGAATTTTTGTAAGACTCCTTTTGGTGCTGGGAGTGCTGATAGCATGAAAATTGGGATTGATTGAAGAACAACCTTTGTAAGCACCAACCTACCAGCCAAGTTTAAAGATCTAATAGTCTAGTTCCTGATTTTATCCTGCATCTTATTAATCACCGGCTCCCAAATGCTCTTGTGCAAAGGTTTAGTAGTTAGAGGAACTCCCAAATATTTTGAAGGGAGGACATCCCTTTGAAAGCCCAAAATTCTGGAGATATTCCTTTGAATAGCAATATTGGTATTAAAGAAAAAAATCTTATATTTGGAAAGATTAACCTCCATACATGTAGCCATGGCAAATTCATTCAGGTTTTGTTTGTATGCAAGAGCTTCTTTAACCATGGGGATTCCTTGCAGCATGGTATCATCAACAAATTGTTGATGAGTCAAGGCCTGTCCATTCTTAGAAAGTTGGAGACCCTTGATTTTGCTGACTTCTTTTGCATGCTTGATAGACCGACCAAGTCCTTCCATCATGAGGATGAAGAGAAAGGGAGAGAGTGGATCTCCCTACCTAAGGCCTCTTGAAGGAATAAAAGTCTCGGAGGGAGAACCGTTAACCAAAATTGAAAAGTGGGAAGAAGTTACCAGGGCCATGACCCATCTAACCCAGTTATGATCAAACCCAAAAGAAATAAGAACCCTCTTGATATAGGTCCAATTCAACTTATCATAAGCTTTGGCTAGGTCCAGTTGCATGATCATTCCAAACTTCCTATCGCTAGTCAGTGAGTGCACCACCTCATGCATTTGAATGATATTATTGAGAATTTACCTACCTTCCACATAACTAGATTGTTCCCCAGACACTAGAGTAGGAAGAAGAGGTTTGAGTCTATTGGCAACAACCTTGGATATTATCTTGCAAACCACATTGCACAAAGCTATGGGTCTAAACTTATCTGGAGTTTGAGCAATGTCCTGTTTATGGATCAGGGAGATGAAGGAGGTGTTGAGCACCTTCAAAATAGTTCTATTCCTCCTGGAATCTTCTACTACATTCATAATATCTTGTTTAACAATATTCTAGCAAGATTTAAAGAAATCCACATTGAAGCCATCGGGGCTTGGCACTTTACCATTCTGCATTTCCTTGAGGACCTCACTAACCTCCTCTTCAGTCGCTGGCCTATTGAGGTTGAAATTATCATCTCTAGACACCAGACTAGACATATGTCATGTTAAGTCCTTGATGAAATGCTCTCTATCTTAAATAGTTTCCTTTGCTATACCATGAAAGTTCTGAACTAACATAGCCTCTATGTCTTCATGGGAATTTATAAGTTGCCCTCCCTCATCCTTGATCAAAGGGATTCTATTATGAGCTATGTTTGCCACGGTGGATCTGTGGAAAAATCTGGTGTTTCCCTCTCCTTCTTTTAGCCATTGAACGCTAGATTTTTGTCTCCAAAATATCTCCTCTTGTTTACATAAATTCTCCTAGTCTTGTTGATATTTGGTGCCTTGATCATTTCTGACTTTATCAAAGCCAACCATGATAAGGGTTTGGTTGATTTCCTACAATTTATCTTCAACAGGTTTTTTTCCTCAAAAATATTGCCAAATTCTTTCTTGTTCCAATCTTTAAGCTTGAGCTTGATATATTTTAATCTTTTTTGTAGAAGGAACATTCTTGTACCCTGAATATGCAAATCTTCAGACCACCAATTGTAATGTTGTTGATGAAATCTGGATGGGTGAGCCAGATATTCTCAAATCTAAAAGTTTTATTCCTGGGGGTACCAATGCCCTGAGCCTCCAGTTGAACTGGCCAGTGATTTGAGCCTCCAAAGGGGAGAATCCACGCTACCATTTCCTTATCGATGAGCATAAGGTCCTCTGAGATGATGAATATGTCTAACTTTGAGGCTACTTGAGACTCTCCTCCTCTTTTATTGTTCCAAGTAAAGATACCATTACTCGAATCAATGTTAACTAGCTTCATATTATCCATAAAAGTTTGAAATGATAAAGAGTCTTCGTTTAGAGTTCTGGTTCCCCCTTTTTTCTCCGAGAGTGACTTGATCATGTTGAAGTCCCCACCCATGATCCAAGGTATACCTACATGTCTCTCTCTGAGATCGACAAGAGAATTTAGAAACCTGAGTTTGTCATCCATTCTCTGAGGGCCATAAACATTCGTGACCAGATAGGTCTCCCTATCCCCCACAAGCTGAATAACCACTGATAAATAATTCCTAGAAGCCTCAGCATCTATTATGCCAATATTTTCGGGGTTCCAAAGAGTTAGTATGCCTCCTGCTGTATTTTATGCCTTGACTTCTAGAAACTCAATTCAATTAACACATATTTCATTAAATTTGGAAGTATTCTATTACAAGGCCTTCAACAACATTCATTCTTTTGTAAATCTCCATATTAACTTAATTCAACATAAAAATAATTTAGTAATTTCAAACCAAGTAGAGATCATGAATAGGTCAAACATGAGTTGTTATGTAGAATAGTATCAATACACAATAGGAATGTGAAATCAAACTCTTAGAAGCAATTGATTCAAGCTAAATCATATTAGTATGTCTAACATCCAATAAAGATATTATAGTTATGGATAACGAACTAGATTCCTCGATGTTTGAATTTTGTGTCTGACAACTCTAAACCCCTTTCCCACAACCTATGGAGGACTTTTTGATTGAATGATGTTGATGCGAGGATCTTAGTGTAAATGGAAAGGATGTGCGTCCCTTGCATTGCATTGAAACTAGTCTACTAAAAACTTAGTAAAATGTTTTTGAGTTCAATTTCCTACAGTCCCTTTGTGCCTTTATGAAGCACTAATGAGGGGGTGATCATTCGTCTTCATAGAATCCAAGAATCGATTATAAAAGTTATGCATTGTTGATCTAGGTATTTCAAGAAGGTTAGGCACCATTGATCTATCTCCACTCAAAGCCAAGTACATCAAATGAGAGTTCTTAAATGGGTATTCGAGTCATTCCATTGTGATGGACAATGTCACAAATTGAAGTAAACAAGAATTAGCAGTGTTCTTGTAAGTAGTGGAGGCAAGAGTTTTCAAAGATTAGTATAGTTGATGGTAGTGTGGATATTTATCTCTCCTTGTCAACATTGTTGAAACCAATAATAGTCTCGATGTAATAGCACCAACCAATTGTATGGAAAACCGTGATCAATCATTACTTTCACTAAGAGGAGAAATGATAAGAATTTTTAATGAGGAAGAAATAATTGTGAAACATAACTCATAGATTTTAGTTGAAATTTATATAAATCCACGTGTTCTTTAATTATTAAATACTTAATCTAAATACAAATAAATTATCATTAAGATATTGATTTTACATATTAAATATGTATTAAAAGGCATTCATCTATGACACTTGATTTTTCATGTAGTCTGAATAAACCACTTAAAGCTCATTATCAATTAATTCTAATTATTTTTATAAAAGATATATCTTTACTTACGTTAAGATCTTTTTATCAAAAATAAATTACATTTATAAACTTATATCAATACATATAATTAAATGGAATTGAATAAATAGCTTCTAAGTCTTGTTGGATTCTATCAGATTATTTTAAGTACAAATAATTTATTTTAGAATTGAAATTTACAAAATGTTAATCTTGATGGGAAAATCATGTCAAAAGGTGCAAAACTTTTGAAGACATCCATTTGTGGCCCATCTCTTGATTGAGCTTAAATAGTCTACTTAATGCTCATTGTAAATTCATTAATCCATTTTTTTTTTGAAAATGCATTTTGTTTGCATGGATTTTTATTCTAGAAATAGCAATGTCACATTTATACATTCATATTAAACCACATGATAGTTAAATAAAAATCAATTAATGGTTTCTTGACTTATTGACTTATATGGAATGATTTCATATTGAAATAATTGATTTAAGAATGCACAGTTAGAAAAGGTTGTTGATTCAAAATAAAATAAACGAGTTAGAACTCATCAACAATTGATTTTAAATTATTAATTTTCTAAAAAATATATTTTTACTTACATTAAGAACTTGATTTCAAAAATAAATTTCATTTATACATACATACATACATACTAAGTATAATTTAATACATACTTGTCTTGTTGGCTTCTATGAGATTATTTCGATTACAAATAATTTATTTAAAAATTGAAATTTACCAAATGTTAATAGGGGTGGGAAAATCAAATGTCGTATGTTGCAAAAAGTTTAAATTCATTTATTTATAACTCGTATACTAAATGAACTTGAACGATATACTTAACATTCATTACCAAATAATTATTCCATGTGTTGTTATGAAAAACATTTAATTTTACATGGAGTTTTATTTCAAAAAAAAAAAAATATGTCACATTTATACACTTAGATTAAACCTCATGATAGGAAAATAAAAGTCGACAAATGGATTTATATAGGCCACTTAGAACTCATTATCAATTACTTATAATTTGTTTTGTAAAATATATATTTATTTACATACATTAAGAGCTACATTTCAAAAATGCATCACATTTATAGACTTCTATCAATGCATATAACCAAATAGAATTCTTCAAGTCCTATTGGTTTATATGAAATTATTTAAATCACAAATAAAATATTTAAGAATTGAAAATGACAAAATGTTAATATGAATGAGAAAATCAATGTCTTATGGTGCAAAAAGTTTAAATACAACTATTTTTTACCCATCTCTTTAATGAGTATAGATCATCCACTTAACACATTGTTAATTAATTATTCCATGTTTTATTAAGAAGATAATTTTTCTTTACATAGAGTTTTGTTTCAAAGCAATACAATATGACATTAATACACTCTTAATAAGTTAAGTGATAATGAAATACAAGTCAATAAATCGATTCCTTATTAAATTATGTGAGATGAGATGATTGCATATACAAATAGTTGATTTAAGAATATATAAAAAATGTTATGGATTAAAAATCGAATGCCCTACAATTTAACGAGTAGTATACACCTATGAGCCATCACCCATTAGCCTAAAGTGTCCACTTAATACTTATTATCAACAAATTATAAGACTTAGTTTTGGAAGAAATGCATCATATTATACGAATATTATATATCACATTTATACAATCATATTAATGGACATAACTAAGTACAAGTCAATAATATAATTCTAGCTCAAATCATATGATTTCAGTTTATTTAAAATACAAATTTACAAAAAATTAACTTTTAAGTAATGAAATTAGATGCCTTACAGTTCAAAGACATAATTCATCCATGATAGTGTCTAATCAAACCTTGATAGTCCACTTAGCAATCATTATCATTAATTATATGTTTTTTTAATAAATGAAAAATTATTTACAATAGATTTTTATTTCAAAAATTACAAATCACATTTACGCACTCATATTTGTCCCTTATTGATTTTCAATATGATATGATTGCAGTTACAACCATTAATTGATTTAGGCATATAAATTTATGAAAATTATGGATTAAGAAATCACATATCTTATGCTTCAAAAAGTTCAAATCATTCACCTATGACACATTTCCCATTGGCCTTAATAGTGAAAAATGCATTGTGAATAGTGAATAGTGCACATAACATTTATCAAGTAAATTATTATACTTTCTTTAGCAATAATTACACCTTCGTTTGCAAGGATTTCTATTTCAAAACTTATATTTCACATTTATATATTATGATTATTGATGCATATAAGTAAACATACGTCATTAAAAATAAAATGCCTCGATGGTTCATGCAAGATAATTTAAATGACAAACAATTCATTTAAAAATGCACGCACACATCTTAGAAAAAATCGATACAACAAAGTCATTGCAAACGAAATTATAAATAATAAGAAATATACGTATTAATATAATTGGCAATTCCCATATATTTCAAAAAAATATAAAATCATACAAATTGATTCAACAAAAATTATGTCCAAAATGTATCAAAAATTTGGAATCTACTTTTCAACAAATTTATAAAGGAAATTATCTCCATCCAATACAATGAAGTACATGTTCTATTGAACATTCGAATGTACTAATATTTTTTATTGATAAGATGAAGTGTCTTAAGAAAGGGGAATAAAACTTGCATAAGCCAAGTATCTTGGTCTTTTCCTGTATAGGATTTTATCAACATGCGGTTTGATCGATATCCAATGAATTGAGAAGTATGCTTTGTTGTATCTATTAACAATACATTTGATTCTTCATAATTATCTCCATATTGGGACCACAAATCAGTCAACGTTTTCTCATAAAATTGTCTTGTTCTCCTTGCATCCAATTTTGTTTGCAAATGACAATGAGACCTGTCCCGTGCAAATTTAAAGTCCTCTATATCAGTATTTGATTTTTCTAGTACTTTTCGGATGTACTTGTCAGTGAAATTTAATGTCCATATTGCGACATCATAATTTTTTAAGCAACATTTTCATACTTGACTGGAAAGGCCTTAAAAAATAGGACCCATCACCAAACTGCCAATCTGGTTCTCTTTGAATATGAAAATTTAGTTCATCTTTGGCATATGATTGGAAGAATACTCCTCCCATTTCAAATATCACCATCTTTTGACTTGTAGTAATGCTCATCTGCATCTACACTACAACCACATGTATGATATTAACACATCTCCACTTCAACACTTCATTGATTAAGGACATAAAAACCTACCAATTTAAAAATGATGTTAATATTTATTATGAATTATTTCCATTTGTATGCAAAGGGAATTTTACAATGAGTTAATAGTAATCACAAAATACAAATACAATGGCCCATTAAAATGAACAAACTAATGATATGTTTACTTTATACATACAACATAATACCTTTATTTAATTTGTATGGAATAAAAATATTCTAAGAACACATTGGCCCACCATTTAAATCATTGGTTTTAATACTTATAATGATTTCTTTAATTGCAATTGAAAAATATAATTACAATGGTCTAGTCAAAGTAAACAAATAAATTATATATTAATTTCCACATACAATATAATACATTTTTTAAATTTCAGACCTAATGATTTATATGCTAATTTCTAGAGTCTCTACCTTAGTTTCTTTTGGTGCTTCTTTTAGTACAAATTGTATGTTTATTGTTGGTGCCACCTACAACCTAATATAGTTTCATGTTTGTTGTTGGTGCTACCTACAACCTACTATAGTTTTTCAACTTACATGGATTAAAAAATGTTATAAAAATACAATGGGCCATCCTTCACATTACTAATTTCTAAGAGGTATAATGATAACTTAAACCAAAATTGAAACAAATAAATTATATTTTAATTTCCACATACAATATAATACAATTTTTAAATTTCAAACCTAATTATTTATATGCTAATTTCTAGAGTCTCTACCTTAGTTTCTTTTGGTGCTTCTTTTAGTACAAATTGTATGTTTATTGTTGGTGCTACCTACAACATAATATAGTTTTATGTTTATTTTTGGTGCTACCTACAACCTAATATAGTTTTTCAACTTACATGGATTAAAAAATGTTATAAAAATACAATGGGCCATCCTTCACATTAATAATTTCTAAGAGGTATAATGATAACTTAAACCAAAATTGAAACAAATAAATTATATATTATTTTCCACATACAATATAATACAATTTTTAAATTTCAAACCTAATTATTTATATGCTAATTTCTAGAGTCTCTACCTTAGTTTCTTTTGGTGCTTCTTTTAGTACAAATTGTATGTTTATTGTTGGTGCTACCTACAACCTAATATAGTTTTTCAACTTACATGGATTAAAAAATGTTATAAAAATACAATGGGCCATCCTTCACATTACTAATTTCTAAGAGGTATAATGATAACTTAAACCAAAATTGAAACAAATAATTGTAATGATCTAATTCAAACAAATATACCAGTTATCTATTAATTTTTACATTTAATGTAATCCATTGTAAAAAATTCTATAGCATGGGAAATTTTGATATGAAAACATTAAATGGCCATTCAAATCAATAATTATTATCAACACAATATCTCACCAAAAATAAGGAAAATAAAAGTATTTTGCTTTTATTAATGACAAACCAAATCAACAATTATTTTATTAGTGTTGTGAAATAAAACTAATAATTCGTGATGTCATACATATAATAACATGAAATAGACATCGGTCATATTAAGGTACTTCTAAATGTAATTGAACATCTTTAAGAGTAGCTCGCACATCTATAGCCTTCTTGAGTTTATGCAACATTCTCCATAGCACATTGATCAACCAATTATCCTCTTGATTTGTTCCAATGACTGGAGGGGCAAGAATAACATTTTCTTTGGGATTACCTTTCACACTCTCAAGTGAACAATCCAGTGTAATAGTATTGGTTGCATCATATTGGGTATGCATTTCCCATACTTTTTTCAATGATTTAGTGTGTATAACTTTGCTTGGATTGTCAATGACCTTATGTCCCTTTTGTGGTTTACAATCTTAAGAAGTCCACATAAACACAAGTTTATCTTGAATGTTTCTGAAACCAACTTTTTTAAAACTCTTGTTGTGCTTTCTTTCAAAGCTGTCGTCCAAATTGCAATGTCAAGATATTCATTTTTGAAACACATTTCAATAAATGTTTTTACATGTGGATGAATCCAAAATAATTTTTTCTCTATTGTGTAATCAACATCAGTTCCCATTTTCTAAATATGCCCTTTGTTTGTTGCTTCATCATTGATGCTATGATAATAAAAAAATGTCCTTTAGTTCAAAAATAACTAATTTATTTTCAGTTATTTTGGCTGCAACACAATGACAAATAATCTAGTCAAACCATTTTATTCATGTTATAAAAACTACTAAATAAATTGTTGAAACAATACACTTACCTTCAGTGGTTTTTTCACCATTTATAGATGAAATAATAAGTTCTTTTATCATCTTGATAGAACTTGGAGTAAACATATTAAACATTCAATCAACTGCCAATAGCACTTCTTATTAAACATTCAATCAAATACCAATACCAAAAAAAACATTAGTAATGAAACCTTTAAAAAGAAACACACCCACACACACCTTTAACATTATTTTGATTGTTAATTTTGTCCTTTCTATTAGTTCCTATAATAAAAATGTACAACGTTATGGTAGTTACAGGCATTAGAGTTCAAAGAATAATAAAATAAATAAGAAGACAAGTTATAAATATTTGCTATGACATTATCTTCATATTTGTAACTTTGCACCTCATCATCTTTGTTACCTTTATTTTTCTCTAAATTAAACATATAAAATATTTTGAATTGTGAAAATGAATAAAATCATTAAATAATAAGGAAAACAAGTGGACAAATTATAAGTACCTGATATTATATTTTGTCCTTGATTAAAGCTTTGTTTCACATTCATTTGATCAATGTCTTTGTTCTCCTTGCTTGTCTCTATAATAAACATAAAAAAAATGTTATAAATTGTGACAATGAACAAAATTCATTAAACAACTATACAAAAAACGAATCATCTTTAATTGTCCATATAGTCTTGATTGTAGTTTTGTGGGACATTCCCTTAGTCACTATATTCATTCTCTTTATTTCCAACTATAATGACTCAAGATAATAAAAATAATAATTTAGATTAAAAAAAAGAGTTACAATGATTAATACCCATTTCTATCCCCATCATTCCATGGTCATTGTCTTGATTAATTTCATTCTTCTCATAATTCCCTATAATAGACATCCAAAAATGTTATGAGTATGGAAATTAAATAAATTCAAAAAGTAACAAGAGAAACAACCAAACAAATTATGTTCCTGGTATGATAACTTCTTCTCCTCCTGTTTCCATTTCTAAACTTTTTTCAACATCATAAGCACTATATTGATTATTTTTTTGCTTCCCACATTCATCATTCTTTGTTTTAGAATCTCCATCATTAGTCATTTTAGTAAACACTTTGACAATTAAAAATATAAACAAAATATTATCCAAAGTATTATAAGAGAAACAACAAAGAAACTGTAGTACCTGAATTTTCTAAGTAGTTAATAGATCCTGGATTTGATAGTTGAAAATATTTGTAATTATTCAACATGATTATCCTTTGTGACTATGTTTTCACAACACATGCAATTCTTCTTCCATATGTACAACAAGCCTTGATTAAATTTGTCCCTGCATAAAGAGTAATAACCACTTTTGCATCACTACATTGTTGGTGTTTTTCCAATAAGTCCATTCAAAAATCATAATCTGACTCATTTTCATCAAATGTGTCTGCAAATGTGTGAAAGTATTTTGAAGCTTCCAAAATTTTTAATTCTTAAGTATAGAAATGTATAGTAAAAACTATATCATAACTATCGAAAAAAAATCAATATTATATCCTTGTGGAATGGTTCTTTTTTCAAAGCAAGTGTATCCGGAACAATAAGGTTAGTATGTAAAACTGCTTGCAATTGACATTGGAAAAGAGTGCAAAAGTGTTGACAAAATATCAAAGCCCCCAAAATGACAACCAAATTCAAAATTGTTGTCAACTCGTTGAACACTTGTTGATCCCTTTATCATTCTATCAAAGACTCCACATGCTTGCTGAGAAAGGGACTCTATCTTTGTATTATGTGTTCTTTTTACATAAGTAAACCCCTCCACCATGTTGCAAAAGTTGGAAAATATAATATCGTTAATTTCATAATTCTCAAGAATGTTGAATGTGGTAAAAGTATTCTCATTCAATTTCTCATCGTGACTTTGACAATATGTAACCATTGCCTCCAATAATGTTCTGTTGGTTTTCAATTTAGAACAATAATCTTTTAATTTTGTGGCATTTGTTGGATGATTAAGTGGAATAAAAAACCAAATGGTTTCATCCAATAGCTTATCTGCTACTGAAGAAATTTCTTCCATGGTTAATCCCTTATGGGCCGAATAGTACATGTTGTCAAATAATGTAAACTATTTCTCTTGTAGTCTCAAAATCGGGTTGACTTGGAGAACACTTTAATGTTCCTAGTTGGTAACAGTTAAAAACAGGGTACCATTTATCCCAAATAGGTTGATCAAGATATAAGAGAATTTTTATTATCAATAATAATATATATAATTGGACACTCGAAGGAGGTGCACAACATTTCATCATCGGCCTGATAAAATAATAAATATAAGCTAATCAACAACCATTTATTAGCATAATGTCTAACCATTGTAACAAAGTATAAACTAATTATAAAATTGTCATACTATTTAAATATTTTGGTGTCATGTTTCTTGAACATTCTTTTTCCTTGGATGCTTCCTTTGAATTCTCACTAGCTTCATAGTCTATGGTTTCTGATAATAATAAATAAATAAGTAAAAAATTATTAACATAGTTTCGAATTATTGAAGAAAGTATGAATTTATAAATACTATAACTAATCGCATCATTGTATGTGTAACAAAAATGAACAAGAACAATAACAAGTGTAGAACTCACAATAATAGCTAATCATGGTGTTGATTAGAAAAAGGGAACCCCCAAATAATTTATTATGTTCTTTTAATCGTGACTATAGGCAAGTCATCACCTACTAGCTTTCCTTCTAGCACGAGCATAAACACATTTCCAAAAAACATTACATTGTGAATAAATAAATAAAACTGTAGAGACTACAACAACATCATATTTACAGAAAATTTATCTTTTATAGTCATGTATATTCTTAGCTTGCTTTAGAAACCATAAAATCAAAACACAATGAAAGAACATTAACTATGGCAATTATTAGATTTTCTTCTAGATCTTCGTCTAGCACAAATAAAAAACACATAACAACATTGCAAGGTGAAAGAAATAGAGAATGTGATAGAATTACTTCTAGCAGAAAGACAAGCATATTGCCAACACAAATGTTGCAAAGAAAAAGAAATATTTGTATCCTAGATTTCTTTTTATCACAAACACATGGATATTGCCAATAAAAACATTGTATGGTGAAATAAATCTAGCACATGCTAGAATTATTTTGAGCACGAACACATGCATATTTCCAAGAAAAACATTGCAAACCGAAAGAAATCTAGCACAAACACAAGCACATTGTCATTAAAAATATTGCCAAGGCAATGGAAATGTAACACATGCTAGACTCCCTTCTATCGCATAAAAGAAGATTGCCAACAACAACATTGCTAAATTTCCTTCTATCACAAACACAAAAACATTGTCAATAAAAACATTACAATAATAATCTTTCTTGAGACATCTCCATGCTTATGTAATTTGACATTGCCTTTTAGAGACAATGAGGTTTTAGTCCATGCCTACATAAACTATTGTTACAATATAAAAAATGTAACCCTAAAATGATTAGAAGGCCCTTCATATGGAATATGTGGCCTAAGAATGGGATATGGTACAAACATAAGCATGTTTCCAACAACAACATTGCATTGTGAAAAAAAACATTCTATATTACCCTCTATCACAAACACAAGCACATTGCCAATAAAAACATTGCAAAGTGAAATAAATATATCGTAAGTTAAATTTCATTTTAGCATAAAAACAAACACATAACAACATTGTAAGGTGAAATAAATCTAGCATGTGCTAGAATTACTTTTAGCAAAAATACAAACATGTTTCCAACGACAATATTGCAAAGAAAATTAAATGTAGGACATGCTAGATTTATTTCTAATACAAACACAAGCACATTGCCAATAAAACATTAGAAAGGGACATAAATTTAAGCATTGCACTCTTCCTTCTGGAGGACAAAAAAAAGAAAAACTCATATCAGCATTGGTAGGTGAAAGAAATCTAACATGTGCTAGATTTGCTTCTAGCACAAACACAAATATGTTGTGAACAACATCATTACAGCAGGGTAAAGGAAAATCTAACACATGTTATATTTCTTTCTAGCACAAACCTAAGTAAATAACATTATTATATGGCTAAATAAACCTAATACATGTTGGATTTACTTCTAGCACAAACACGAACATATTACCAATAACATAATTGTAAGGCAAAAAGAATCTAGTACCCACAAGATTTTCTTCTAGCAAAAACAAAAACACATTGCGAATAATAACATTGTAAGATGAAAGAAATCTAATGTGTGCTATATTTCATTCTATCATAAACACAAGAACGTAACAACATTGCAAGGTCTCATAAATCTACTATGTGCTAGATTTACTTCTATCACAAACACAAGCATATTGTCAACAACAACACTGCAAGAAAAAAAGAGATCTAGCGCAAGCTAAATTTCCTTCTAGCATAGACAAAAGCATATTACAAAATAAAAATATGCAAGACAATATTTGATTTCCTTCTAGCACAAATAACTATATTGTCAAAAATAATATTGCATTGTGAAAAAAAATATAACACGTACTAGATTTCCTTCTAGTGCAAATTCACAAACATATTGCCAACAACAACATTACTAGACAAAACAAATCTAACACATGTTAGATTTCCTCCTATCAAAAACACAAGCACCTTGCAAATAAAAACATTACAAGGTGAAAGAAATATAATGCATACTATATTTCCTTCTAATGCAAACATAATCACATAACAACATTGTAGGGTGAGAGGTGAGCGAGAATGGAGCTAGGGTTTACTCTGCGTGCAAACGGATCTCAGGTTTCGACAGCCACTTTTGGCTGCTTGGCGAGCCCGAAGAACAGACACGAAGACCCCTGTGCAAGGAAGAAAGGACTGGGCCGGGCATGTGCGGCCACTCCTCTCGACTTACCCAGCGAGCTCCCTACGGACTACCCCCCGAGGTCATCCTCATGCAGCCGCTCATTGTCCCAGATGATTCCGGCTCCCCGACGACTATGGCAGACATCAAAAACTGGGCAGCTTCGAACACAGGAGATGGATTTTGATGGGGTTCTGCTTTTCGATTACACAGACAGACAGGCTCGGCCTTCTCTTGCCCGAGGCTGACTGCAAGGGGTTCTGCGGCGGCCACAGGGTGAATTTAGCGCTCCTTTCGCCCTCCAAAAGATTAACGCCCCTGAGTTCTCTGCAGCGGCAAGGGGATTGAACCATTGCGGGCTCCCCAAGAAGCTACAGGACAACCTTTATTGGGATGAAGGGTTTTTGGCATACCCCTGCTCGGTTAGGCCCAAGACACTCTGTTCGGTCCAACTCTTGGCGAAGATCGACCCTCACCATCCTGCACGAATAGTCTCTACCTTTAAAGGTGAAGCTGCCTCCTCGCACCCGAAGGATCAGTCGGGACCTGTGAACCAGGTAAGCCCATTCTGTTTTCAAATTTTTTTAAAAACTCCAGATGGGGTTTCAGGCATACTTTGGGTCAAAAACACAGACACAGTTCTAGACCTGAAACAACGCATCATGTCGAAATTCAGATACCCTGGCCATTCACAGAGCTTGATTTTTGAAGGAAAAATACTACAAGACCAACAGTCCTTGTCGTTGTATCATATTCATGTTGATTCCACCATCATTCTAAACCTAAGAATGCACGGGGGGGGGCTGCATCCAAGGGTAGAACAGGGCTGGGAGGCAGCACACAGTTAGGTTCAGGATCAAAACAGAAGCAAGCACATGAGGGTCTATCATTCAAGAACATTCTACAGGGGAAAAAGAAAGCCCCTGAACCATCCAAACAGGCAGGAAACACTCCAAACCCCTATATAGTGAAGCAGCTGAATTACAACCCAGAATTAAATATTGATTTGCCAGAATCTGATGAGCAATGTGCCTCCCTTGAATCTCTAGCAATTATTTGTCGATTTAATTGTTTCTGGCCAAAACCAGTAGAGCTCTTCCATTGGATTTTAACAAACTGGTCATTAGAATGCGACATCCACCTCTGCTCCAAAGGATTCTTTGTTGTAAAATTCCCATCCCCTGAAGCTAGAGACAAGATTCTGCAGGAAGGACCATGGTTCTGGGGTTCAATCGGCCTGTTTACCACTCCCTGGTTCCCCAACTTCGACGCAAACACCATGGTCGTCTCCAAAATGCCAGTCTGGGTCTGAATGCACAACCTTCCCCTTCATTTCTAGGAGGACAGAGTTCTGGCTGGTATTGGCAACAGCCTTGGACAGTTCATAAAAAAGGACTCCCAAAGAATAGAGGAAAGGATTTTCACCTACGCACGCATATGCGTAGAGGTAGACCTCAGCAAAGGACTTTCGGACAACATCCGATTAATTCACAATAAGCGAATTTGGACACAGAACTTGGATTATGAGAACACAGCTTTTAGATGCAGGAATTGTAGACAAACAGGGCATTTACACAACATGTGTCCAGAAGCCAAAAAGGACACTAGAAGGAAAAAGAATCTCGGGAAAAAACCCAAAGGTTGGCAATACCCCTCGCCTGAAACTGAAAAGGAGGATGAAGCTCTGGATGAACCATCCCCACAAGAGGAAAGTCAGAATCCAATGGAACCTGTTACACAAGGGGGATCTCCACAAGACTAATCAGATGCCAAGAACCACAGGGTGCAGGCCGACTTGATCCCTGACGAGGGGGACATCAGTGGGAATAGGAGCAACCACACATCAGATAACTCAGACTCTGACAAGGACATCGCCAAATTGGAGGCAGGAAACCATCTTGCTCTTGTCTCTTCGACGCCATCCCAAGGGGAATGGCGCAGGGTAGAGAAAAAGAAGGGGCGAAAAGCTTAGCTTCCCCCACCATGTATTTTTATCTTGTTTCTTCTACTTATCTCTTGCCTATCATTTGGTCTCCGACTTGATGATGCGGTTTCTAGCCAGTACAACATGTAATTTTGTTATTTATTAATCAAAATTACGCTCTTTTTTTCTGGAAAAAAACATTGTAGGGTGAGAAAAAATTCCAATATATTTACTTCTAAAACAAACATATAAATATTTCCAATGACAACATTACAAGACAAAACATATCTAGCACAAGCTAGGTTTCATTTTCGCCCAAAGAAAAACATATTAGCAATAACAACATTGCAAGGTAAAAAAAATCTAACATGTGTTAGATTTCCTTTTAGCGCAAACACAAGCACATAGCAACATTGTAGAGTGAGAAATCTAGCATGTGTTAGATTTATGTCTACAACAAATACAAGCACGTTGCTAACAACAACATTGTAGAGTATAAAAAATCTAGCCTATGCTAAATTTTCTTCCAACACAAACACAAGCACATTTCAATTTGATAGAAATCTAACATATGCTATATTTTATTCTAGCACAAACACAAGCACATGACAACATTGTAGGACTAAAGAAGTCTAGTGCATGCTGGATTCATTCTATCACAAACACAAGTAGATTGCAAGCTAAAGGAAACAAAACACATGCTAAATTCCTTCTAGCACAAGCAACCATATTTCCAACAGTAACATTTCATTGTAAAATAAATCTAGTGCATGCAAGATTTCCTTCTAGCCCAAAGATAAACACATTGCCAATAACAACATTGCCAGGTGAAAGAAATCTAATGTGTTTTAGATTTCCTTCTTGTATAAACACAAGCAGACAAAAACATTGTAACGTGAAAGAATTATAGCACATGATAGATTTACTTCTAACACAAACACAACCATGTTGACAACAACAACATTACAGGGCAAGGAAATCTAGCGCATGCTACATTTCTTTCTAACACACAAAAGCACATCACAGGATGAAACAAATCTCCTGTGCTAGATTTCCTTCTAGCACAAACAAAGGAACATAACAACATTGTCCCTAGGGTTAAAGAAATATAACACACACTAAATTTAGTTCTAGCACAAAATGAAGTATATTGTCAATAACAACATTGCAATAAAGAAATCTAACATGTGCTAAATTTCCTTCTAACGCAATCACATGTAAAATTCTAATAACATTGCAAGGTCAAAGAATTCTATCATGTTTCTTTCTAGCACAAACAACCAAATTTCAAACCACAACATTGCATTTTGAAAGAAACATAGTGTGTGCTAAATTTCCTTCTAGCTCAAACACAAGCACATAAAAACAACGTAAGGTGAAAAAAATCTAACATGTGTTATATTTAATTTTAGCAGAAATACAAGTATATTGCCAACAACAACATTATCAAGCAAAGGAAATCTAACACATGCTAGATTTCATTCTATAATAAACTCAAGTGTATTCCTAATAACAACATTGTAAGATGAAACAAATCTAACAAGTGTTAGATTTCCTTTAGCACAAATAATAACATAACAACATTATAGCTTCAAACATATCTAGTGCTTGTTAGACTACTTCTAACATAAACACGAGCATGGTTCCAACAACACTGCAGGGCAAAACAAATCTAGAATGTGCTATATTTTCTTCTAGCACAACCACAAGCACATAACAAAATTGTAGGATTAAATAAATTCAACACATGTTAGATTTACTTTTAGTACAACCACAATTATATTGCCAACAACAACATTCCAAGGTAAAATAAATTTAACACACAATAGATTTTCTTCTATCGCAAATATAATCATCTTAGCAATAACAACATTGCAAGGTACAATAAATCTAACGTGTGCTAGATTTCCTTCTAGCACAAATACAAGAGCATAACAACATTGCATGCTAAAAGAATTCTAGCACATGATGAATGACAAATATTATTTTTTCCTCCAAAAACTTATTGAGTTTCATTTTCATTTGTTATTATATTGTTGAATACCTATCTAAGAATGTTTGCTGAATAGGATCATATAATTATTGAATTATATCACATCCTGAATGATTTTAGTGTATCAAAGCCTCATACTTAGTGACATTATTTGTGCATGGGCAATCCAAGCGACAAGACATCAAATATTCGTACCCTTTAAGATCTCGAAGAGTGCATCTAGACCTTTCACATGAACTCGACTTAGAGCCATCAAAAAATAAAAACCATACATTCTAATTTACATCTAAATTTACTAATTTTGAAAATAACTTTGTACATGTTCTTGCATAATATATAGATTATTTACAACAAGCTAATTTGAGTGAAAGATCTTAGATTGATTACACACATCTACAAAAGGTGAACATTCAACAATAAATTTCCAAAAAAGAGAGTCAAAATAGTAGTTAAAAAGTGTAGAATTAAAGAACACAATGAACACATTTGAATCATTCAAATCAGTGATCATGTGCTTCATATACCTCTTGCTTGTTATTTTAATTTGATTAGTATTGTCGTTATATGGAAGCCAAAGATGTGACCATTCTATCAAAAAAATATCCATTTATTTTTTCAAACCAACCGTAGCTTAGTAATAAAGCATATGACTCAACCACTATTTTGGATTAGAAAAAAGTTTGAGAAGTACACACTTTAATTCACTATGCACTTTAACATTTGAGCATTCTAGTTGAACTTTGGGTGAGCTGCAATAACTGGTAAACTTTCGCGACTACATCTCTGAATTCTGCTACTAGGTTTACACAAATTCAAAGGTGTAAAGTCATGTTGTTCACAACTTTACAAAATAACAATGACTGGAACCCAGACATCCAATGTTCACATTACACGGGCAAGGGTTGCAAAGTCCACGTTGAACAATCCCCTTCAACCTCTTCCACCGGCCCAAAGTAAACCAAAAGGAAAGCATGTAGGAATGGAGTCAAATATTTATGGATCCAGTGTTGTTGTTGAACCCCTTAAACAATGTGCAGTGTTATCAGATGTGTCTAATATCTCTAAGGAAGCACCCTTGATTGATTGCTTGAAAAAACCAAAAGCAATTAAGGTTGTATCTCATAATGCTAATGCCAAGGGGAGAGGCCGAGGATTTCCTCGGAATAACAAGAAGATTACTCGAGAGTCAAAGATTAAAAAAGAGACTTCACCAGCTATTTGTAATGTTGACGATGCATCTGCTGGTGATGCAATCGGTATTGATAAGGAAAATCTTGTATCTCTCTCCAGAAAGGAAATCATTTTCCTTTTCTATAGGGAAATCCCTTTACTAGTGAGGGAAGGATATTCCTTTCCTCTAACTCAAGGAATCACCTACCCTGTATAAAATGAAAGACCTTTTCTTACAAAAGATTAGAGAAGTATAAATCTCAAAAATAAATATAAAAGTAATTTGAAGAATGAACTTGAGAATTGGTTGAAACATGTGCTTGAGAGGATATCCTAGAAAGAAGCAAAGCATAGTTAATCATTAAAAAAGAATGACTTCTGGAGACAAAAATTATAACTACCACTACTACAAAAAAAATACTTTTGGGGGGTCGTAATCTGCCTCCAAAAGTGGGAATTAAAAGCAATATTAACATTAGCTGCAATTTTTTAAAACCTCCATCACACCTCCCCCCTGCCCCTAAAAGCATCACCTCTAAAATTCAAGCCTTTTAGGGGCGGTTTTTTAAGAGATATGAACTGCCCCCAAATGTGTCACTTTTCAAGGGGGGTTCCAAACTTGAAAAGTGACTTTTGGGTGGAATTTTTTAGAACTCCCCTCCCTTCAAAGCATCACCTCTAAATGTCAAGCCTTTTAGGGAAGGTTTTTGAAGAGATAGCGTTGATGGGTAGCCAAAATGGTTGGTTGAAGCCTATCTGCCAAGTCATTGGCCCTCTGTTATGAGGCGTTGGTTCAATTCTCCTTGGCTTCGTCAGGGTCAAGCCCCAAAAGTTGGGTCGATTAGGCATGAGGGCCCTTCATGTGGGCTAGACTAAGGGCGTTGTGAGGACAAACAAAAAGGTTTTTTAAGAGATATGAACCAGCCACAAAAGTGACTTTTAGGGGTGATTGAAATAGCCCTCAAAAGTCATCTTTCAAGGTTGGTTGTAAATCGCCTAAAAAAAGTCACTTTTGAGGGCGATTTGAAACCCCCTCGAAAATTGACCTATGTGGGTAATTTAAAATCCCCCTCATAGCAACGTACAAGGGCGGCTTACAACCCCCTTGTAGCAACTTATGAGGATGGTTTAAAACCACCTTGTTGCAAAGTTTAGGGACGTTGGGCCCCCCTCGTACTAACTTTTGGGGGCGTTAAGAGCCCCCCCCCCCCCCCCGTGGCAACTTCTGGGGGCATTAGAAGGCCCCCTTATAGTAGACTTTACATACTTTCACATTTAGATAGGCCCCCTTATAGTAGACTTTACATACTTTCACATTTTTAGATAGGCCCCCTTATAGTAGACTTTACATACCTTCACATTTTTAGATTGTGATACTTTCAAACTGTTATGTTGGGCATGAGTGAAGAGGATCAAAAAGTTGGGTAGTTGTATCCAATTGAGGTTGGCTTACATGATGCGTCACTGAATTCATCAAATCAAGGAGAGTTTGCAAATCGCATTGAATCAGCTTTGCACAAACCTTCATTCGAGCATACAATCATCTCTTTGCATTCACTCCATAATGAAAGCACTGAAGAAAATGGATGATGTCATTGAATATAGTGTTGATCCTGATGTATTCTATGGGAATTTTAGGAGGTGTTTGAGAATGTTCTTTCTGTTTTTTTTATTTGCACTAAAGGGCATGGCATTATCAAAGCATGAAGGGGAAAAATCTTTGCATATTTCCCAATAACAACCAAGAAAGTTGAAGGACCAATCCCTCCTAGCCTCGTCCCTTTACCTCTTTGTGTTATGTTTCCTTGCCAACAAACTCCTACGCTTTATTTCGACAACCTTTGGCAGGGTATCACTGGTAGTAGAGTTTGTTTAAATCTCAAGGAGCTTTCTCTCCTTAACACAAAGACATTCAGGTATATTTCCATATAATGAAATTTCATATAGTATCCCGCGGTTGGTTTGGTCTCTAACTCTTTGAGTTTGTAGTCTATTGGGTTGTTAGTCCATCTATCATATTTACTTTCCCTCCAAGTGCAGCCCTCAAGTCCAATATTTTCCCTAATGTTTTTTCTCCTCACTCTTTCGTCCCGAGGGAGAAATGCAAGGGGTGGTCAAGGTCATAGCCAGGGCCAGGGTTGTGGTCGTGTTATAACTCAAGCTCAACCTTGAACTACCCGAAATCAAGGTCGCAAAAATAACAATGATTTAGACTTGGAAAAAACTCTGTCTTAGCAAACTAATGCACACCCACATGCTCGTTAGATTATTTTGGGTTGGGAGAATGAATTGAAGCATGAAACATATAATGAATTGGAGCTAAATGAATCGCAGGATCTCATCCCTAACCCAGGCCATACCAAAGGCCGATACACCCAGTTCCGCAGACCCTTTACCTTTTCTGGATGATGAAAAATCTCTTGGAAAAAGCTTTAACATCCAGCTTTGAAGGAATTTCATAGTTAGCAACAAAAATACAGGAAATCGACAAGGAATTCCAACTCATTCAATGCCAAATTCAACAACAAAATGCTCGTTTAAGTCGTATTGAGAATCATATTCCCTGCCTTCCACAAACTGAACTATCGGGCTCCAATGCCAAAGACTTGACGCCAATTGAATCTTTTGATGATTATCATTTTTCTTAACATAGTTTTGAATCTTAATTTTCCTATGTATAAATGAATAGCATGCATTTTTTATATTTCTGTTATAGACATAGAGTAAATAGGAGACGCATAGACACTCAGGTTTATATAGCCTTGCTTAACATTCTCAGGCTTTTCAGATTTTGGATTGCATATAATGTTGTCAAATGGCCAACATACATGGTTTCCCAATGAGCAAGTTGAGGCCATCTAATTATGGATGATGTTTATGTAATTCCTGCCTGTTTTTTAAAATGGAATAGAAAGGATCCGCCAAGCTTACTAAAATTATTTATTAAAAAAAAAAACTATTTTTTTTAAATAAAATATTTAAAATTATAATAACTTTAATAATATAATTGAATTCTAAATTTCCAAAAAATAATAAATTACTTGCAAGTAGCACCACAACCTCCAAAAATTAAAAATTAAACCTACCTAACAAGGATCACAACATATAGAATAGGAAAAATACCCACAACCATAGGTAATGCACTGCAAAATTTTCTATCCTCTCTCCAACTACATGGACGTTTTCATGGCAATGTCCCATGTCAATTTTTTGCAAGTCACTAAACACATATATTGTTGGTTGGTTAATGGATGGATGCTATCAGTGACAAGAACATAAGAAAACGATATGTTAAGGCACAGACAACACAACTATAGAAGACTCACATCATAAGAATTTGAGATAAGCAAACAAAGAACCAAATGAAAAAATAATTGCATTCGAAGAGGCCAAGTGTGTTTACAGTCCGATGTGCATTTTTATAGGTCGTAGTGTATGTTTTCGACAGTTTTTGGCTATATTTGTTTGGTCAAATTTGCCTACGCAATTTGTTCACAATTCATTGGAATCAAAAATTTGATTTGTGAATTTTGTATAATAGTGGCGGTTTTTTAAGAGCTGAATTCAAAAACAAAAAGCAAGATTTCACCCAAAAATAAATGTTTCCAGCCAAAAATTCCAAAGAAATAAAATAGAATAAGGACACAATATCCCTTTTATAAAGTAATAAGGAAAAAATGGAAATTATTTTATTATTATTAAATTGATAATTAATTGAGTTTGTCTTGAATAATTGGGATTTTTTTGTCATAATGACTTGGAACCTTGTTATTAAATCTAATCATAAACATTCTCGATATGCGTGATAACATTTCTACAGTTTTGAATTATAAATCTATTTTTTCTGCACAACCAAAAAGAACCATCTTTCCTACATTAATGTTCATAATGATAAACCTTGTGACTTATTTAGCTGAAAGTCTAAAATATTGCTCAAGCACCCTACTCCCAACAACTAATTTTACTTTGTTGATCATAACATGATTGTTTCTCATTAATTATCACTTCCCAGTTTTCTTTGGAGATTGAACAAATACAAATGGAATACAAGACCATAGCAATCTCAATTCTGGATTTGAACATTTAGAACTCACTCTTTTTGTTTGTTTCTCACCAATTATTCCAAAGCCATTAGATTTCTATGCTGAAGTTTTAAATATCCCATAGCTTCCATGAGAGAAAATAGATTTATGTACTGAATTTGCCTATGGATTTTAAAAATTGAAGTTGCCTCGTCTTATCAGGCAACCTAGTCATATCTTCCACCTCATACCCTTCTCAGGTAACACTCAATTTAGGCGATTTCTTCAGTCTCATAATGCAGCAACAAATGTCTCTCTCTTCTCAGGAAACACACACCTAATTTAGGCAATTTCGTGAGTCTCATAATGCAGCAATAGAAATAGATGTCTCTCTTTCACCAAGTTAAATCAATAAAGAGGTAATCCAATTTGTCCAAATGTCTAACTTCAAACTTCAGGGATTAACTCATAGTGTGTCATCCTTATCTCTTCACATACCCTTCGTTGCAGTTAAATCAAACCAGTCTCAAGCCATCTAGGAGATCCTGGAGACACACCTCCACCCACTGATCCCTTTGGAATTCCACATGCTTTGCAAAAAAAAAGTGTTTCCTCCATCCATTATCATGATTCATGGGTTTTGGCAAGCAGGCACCTAGGAGAGGACATATGTAATAACAACCCATTTACCACACAATAAAGCATGGAAAGAGTACTATGATCAAGCTTCACAGTTTTTTGGTGCTAGCAGAGGAGGTTTCCCATAGTCTACTACAACTCAAAGTGCATCAGAAAATTTGATATATGAATGAACCTATGCTTCATAAATTTGCATACATACATAATCAATTATAGGCATGAGGTATACAAATCAATTTACAACAACTCAATTTTGGATACATAAATTATTATCTTTGGATATTCAAACGAATTTATAATTCCTTGTGTATATGTTTTCATAGTTATTCATGTTCTTACTTCAATTTTTTGAAATATTTTTGGATGTTCCAACGAAGTTACAATGTAAGTTTTCACAATTATTCATATTGTTACTCAGACTTTCTCAAAACAAACTATATAAAAAAAATTGAAACATCAATATTTATAGTGAACACTCCACTTAGTCAAAAACAGATAAACAAAATATCTTACCCTTGCCTACAGGATCGGAGGGTGGGGTACTTTCAAACTTTGTTACATGGGAAAAAATGACATCATATTGCACATGGGTGCATATTCAATTTAAACCTGGGTAGTTATTCACATCACCCTGGTTAAATGCAAAGCCTAATCAACAAGAAATGTTGCATCAAAAGTAAGTGCAAAAACCCAATCCAGATTCTGTTATATGAGGAGAGATAGAATCGTTCCATGTTAGGAAGAAATGATAGCATCGTTGATCCAACAAGTGGTACACTAAGCCCAAGATAAATACCATTACTTGGAAATTGATGGTGACCATAAACTTCAAAGGGGGAGGTTTAAATCTCTAAGATCAAGTTCAAAGATTTGCATTACAAAGGAAGCTACAGTACAAGACATTGTGACCTTGGGGGTCAGTTTGCAAGTTGTATAAATCAACTTCTGAAAAAAAGATAGTCCTGTAGGGTGTTACTGCAGGTTTGGAGAGTAAATTTTTGAAGGTACAAGGTGATGGTTTGCAAGTGGAAAATGTGTGATTTGTTTCAACTCTTGGAGAAGGGTTTCTTGCAAATCTTTTGCATATTCTCAACTTCTTTGCATTCAATTGCATCTTCACATATATGATATGTCCATAGAAACAACCTCAAAACCCCGTGAAAATGTTCATACTAATGGTGAATATCATATTTAAAATCATGTTACAAGTTTAGGATCCATTGCACGAGGAGATAGTGGGGATTGGGGCTGCAATAAGTATAACGATGTCTACTAAGGGCCTTACACCTGCACAAGGGAAAATTGTTTGCATATACAAGGTAACGGTGTAAACATGTGAATCACATTTGACCCCCATGTCCCCCTGTTGTGTAACACAACCCTCCCCTCCACCCCGGTATTTTTAATGTAGTTTGACCGAGTCAAAATGATTTGAGGACAGGATAAGACAAGACATTAAAACATCTCTACCATACTGGTCTAGAGAGCGGCTTTTAAAGCAACTAGAAATATCAGGGTTCATGTGAAGCACATCTTAGCAAAAATAGGGCTTTCCCAAAACCCAACTTCCCAATCCCATACATTTACAACGATTATCCAAATTTTCCTATACTTTTCACACATATATATTCCCATCAAAAGTTATGGCATTCTTATGTAGACCTTGCACATATATAACAACAATGTACTTTCTATAGCTAAGATTTCTACTCTGACTTCTCTGTAATTTCAACCTATAACAATCTAACTTTCCCCTTCCTAAACGTAACAAGTATCCCCCTTATTTGGATCTGCTAGTGGAGGTATGCTCAATTTGCCAAGCCCTGTTGCTTTTAGTCTCTCCCGGCAGCGGGAATTTGTATTGGCTGAATCTCTGTGAATTTTGCATCAACTGAAATGAAAATTGGACCCATAATCTTCCCAGAGGTCTAATTTGCTATGGACTAGGTTCACTTTAATTTTATCTTGGCATCCCCTAATAGTTTTAGCACTAGGTAGTAACACTAACTTGTATTGATTGCACCTCCATTGTTCTTATGCCAACTCTGAAGAAAGTTTAACCAAAGATTGTCACCAGTATCTTCTATCCAAAATTGTAAGCATCACCTAAAACTGGAGGTGGTCCCTATAAAAAGTTCACTTATTGCTTGAAGGTGTCAAAACAAGAAACCCCTGCCACAAATTATCAAAAATGGAGCACACATTGATAGAACAACATAATAAACCCAACATAACACATATATTTATGAAATAACAATAAAATGGCATTATTCGTGAAAGAACAAGTGAGATAAATAATGATTACATAAACAGTGGGAGGCACCACTTCCAAAAGAGATGGGTTGCACGCTGCTTGCCTTGGGAATGTAAAGAGGCACCCTACAGCAGAAAATAGGTGTGATCCTCTGATAACAGTTTTCAAGAAACTAAAGCATCAGTGTCCATCATTTTATTGCACATATGATGGCACTCAATGTACAAAAAGGGTTGCCCTGTCCCAGCAATTTGGATAACCACATATAAAACATGTAGATTTAGATTGACTCTAAATAAACCTGCCGAAACAGTACCCGTGTATAGCACATATCATGGACAGTTTGATTAATGCCCAAGATTCACCATGTTGACTTCAGGAGTTCAAGGATTCCAATTAGACAACTTTTAAGCAAACTAGACAGAGAGACTGATCAAATACAATTCATCCTATGTAATGTCTATTAAGAGAGATTGGTGAACAATGTATGCAATTTCAAAAAATATATGTTTATATCACATCCAATAGCATGTCAAGTCTTGGCAAAATACAAAATAAATAGAAAGCATCGAACACAATATGGTGCCTAGGTCAATAGGAGTAGGACAGGAACTCACATCATCTTTACCAGTACTAAGAAACTGCTAAGGTTTATTGACATTCTCCAGCTTATATATATACATATATGGGACCTAACAAGCCTTGTAAGTAGTTACTAATCTGTAGACCATGATTCTCCATAGAATCATGAGTTCTAGACCTCACAGGAAAATAACCAATCATTTCATAGCAGTGACCCAAAACATTTGTCACAAAAGTATGTCTGTGTAACCTCAACTACCTTAAAAGTTAAAACCATCTAGTATGGGTTATATGTTATCAAGCTCGCCATGAGTAATATTACACCAATTTATCACTACCATAAGAACAAAGGTCATACTTCTTGCTAATATGAAGCAGAGTTTTGAGAATTCAGAACAGCAAGATAGAGCAAAGCACACACTGAGAGATATATTGTCACCAACATACACATCAATACAGCAACACTCATAGATGTATTCATATATGCTATATCACACAGTTGTATACATTTTTTTTAGAAATCTAAGTGTCATCAAGACGTGATCATCCTTGCACCTTAAGAAGATGTGTCTCATGCAGTCATTGGACACAGTAACAATTTCAGGAATTATAACATAAGGTCAGCTAGAGTGATAGACACGTACCTCTGGGCGACTGAGCCGGAGACTGCAACTCTCCTCCCAACCTTAGATTGGACTGCACAGTGGTCCTCCTTGCAGTCCAATAACCCCCAATCCAGATTCTAGAGCATTGTGAGAAACCTGCTGATGGTTTGCTTGGCTAGAACCAGGTCCCGATAGGGCTGACCCCCTCCACCCTCCAATTACATCATGATACTTAATTTATTCGATCTCACATCCATTTTTGAGACCTTATAAAAGCTTCTACACTCCCAAGAGCTATATGTCTAAGTGTCATCCAAACCAGGCTTGGATATACTGTCATGTCAAGATGGATGGGCTTGCCACTGTATTTTCTATTAATTTTTGTTACATTAGCTCTGCATTCAAATACTTGCCAGTGAAAGTAATGTGGGTTGACTGCAATTTTAACCCGGACTAGGAAAATGGCTGCAAGGCTGCATTTATTTTCCATATTCGAGTACATGGAGGCATGGCTTGACCCTACCCTCCTCCTTCAGGGCTCCTGATATTTCTCAACAACCTCCAAACACATTAGAAGGCAGTGAAGTTACAGGGCTAACCTGGTCATGACAAGGGTCTCTAAGATGCATTTGGTGTAGTGAGACTCCCACAACACGTGGAGATATTTCCTTAACAGAGGCTGATCATGATGCTAGCTTGGTTCAAGGTTCATATACTTACTCTGTTTGTTCTGCTGCTAGGTATGCATATATATATGCTCTTAGGTATACTACTAGATATACTACTGGAACTAGAACTGCTAGTGCTGCTTCAAAAAAAAATTAGTGAATTAGCAATAACATAGTAGTGAGCTTGAGTGGACCCTCAGGGTGACTCTACACCAGCTAGGATCCGTCCAAGTTAGATATCAAGCACACTTTCACAACCCAACACTAGATATTCACTGAGTTTGGAAGGAAATAAACTTTAAATAGATTGCAGATCTATTTGATTGAGAAATCTTCGGAACAACATGCAGATTTAATTACACTACAACACATTTCTTGCTGAAAAATGATCCTTCAAATAGAATGCAGATCTATCTTATTCCCCACTATTTTCACCATCTTCCCATACACTATCAACAACTCGCAAAACAACAAGGAGATCAATACTTTTCATTTCCAGAGAAATACCACCTACCACATTATCAATAGTTTCAAAGGGTAATCAGTTTCTTTACACCACAGATGGAAAAGTTCCTTTAATGGGTACTCCTTTGGGGATCCTATTATTAGACTTTGTGGGTGGTCCATTTATTGGAAACACCAAATGAACCCTATCAAACTTGCAATCTGTGCCTCCTCCTTGTAGAGTTATATAAAGTGTTGTAGAACCTTTCTCATAATTCAACCTAGCTAGTTGTCTGCCACTGCATTTTTACCTCAAGATATCACTTCTTTGGAAATGGCTCTAAGGTTTGCATAAATTTATGAACCCATAGTTAAATAGGAACCTCCTATATCTCCTAATGACTTCACAGTAATACATGTATCCCATTGGATTGGAAGTACCACCGAATTGTAGGGGCTGGTTGACAGAACTGGATTCCAAAATGTCATTACCTAGTGGAACCCCAATTTCTGGTAGGCCTTTATCATTAAGTACCTCTATCATATCATGCCATGAGTGAAACTTGATTTGATGTGCTCACCCACCATTACATGGGGGTCTTTTCCAAATTCATATACATTGTTGCAACCCTTTGCTCAGGCACAATCTACTCCACCACTTGTTCCAAAGATTCTTTCATGGTGTCAGTTGTGCCATTAACTCAATATCTTCTTAAGCTCTGCACTAATCCACCTAACTATTTTCAACATCATGCAATGGCAATAATTTTTTACAGTCTATTCAAGAGTGATTAAAATCTATATTTATCTTTTTCCATAGATCAGACACTGACACACAAGACAGAGTTCTGAGTCGTCATTGTGCTCATACAAAATAAAAATTCAACCTTTCTTAGACAAAGGCACAAAAAGAGTTGACAATTGCAGGCATAGTAGAAAACATATTCACATTTAGGATCACTTTTGACAAATGAGGTCCATTTGCAGAGTTTAGTTACTATCCATAAAGGAGTACACTGGTGATAAAGCTCGGTATAAGGTCATACTGAGTCATTAGCAAAAGCCTTATGGCTATCTCTCTGGAAGGAAGTACTTTTGACTGCATCCTTACCAGCACTGGAAACTTCTGCATCATATGTAGGTCCATATTTTATAAGTGCCTTTGTACTTTTTCTAGATGGAAAGAAACAATTTGAAAGTCAAGGCTATGTGCTAGTTTGTGCATTTTTTGTGGAAAAGGTATTAGGATCCTTGTCACAGCGACAAGGGCATTACAAACAACACCAGTTAGCTTCACGGACTAAAGCAACATTAACAACTATTATATACAAGAAGGGATTGTTGCTCTCCAGTCAGTCAAGACAAAAGCATACACGTGGACAAATTATCAACTACGAGAGTACAAATGTTCAAAATGTTGGAGCTTTTTGTTGGCATATGCATGGTATTTGGATTTTACCTCTTCAAGTTGTTATGACCTTCATTATTCTACATCAGAACTTGGGCTTGACAACATTTTCAGGGTTGGAAACCTCATTGGCAGTTACGTTGCCAAATTTCCCAGTTACAAAATTGCAACAAAAATTCCAAAACAGAATCATGGAATAAAAGGACAAAAGTACTAAGGCCACATCAGAGACATTAAAAATTAGGAGGATCTTAAAATTGCAGCTTGGGAGACAAGATTTCTTTGGAATCTAGAAATTTTGAGGCAAGCATAATGTAGTTGGCTATAAAAATACGTTTACACATCAACTATCACAAAATTTCTTTTCTCTGTTACACCCACATTTGTCTCTGTTTCAACTGTTGGTACATGTATGCTTATAGGAGTGCCTTTGATAGCAGGGATAATTCTTTCTGCACTTCAAACCTTTGAGAATTCTTGAGTTGACTGATATGTATACGAGATATAATTAGATATGTATACTTTAGAAAACTACAAAAATAAATATACTTCCAAAAGCTACAGAAAGAATTCTCCCTGCTGTATTGACTGATACGTATACTAGATCTACTCTCCACAATATTGGTGCCTATGAGTGTCTTGGTATTTGGATGGATTTTCTACAAATCTACAAGTCAGGAGCATTCATGTTCTGAATGCTAATAAACCTAATAGCATGGAAAGGGCTAGTGAACCAGGCAAAGAGTAAACCCCGCAGGTCGAATGTTAAATGTTTGGTATGTTCTATGCTTAAGAGCAAGTTACTTCAATTTTCTTGTTAGCCCAATATCAATTTCCAGTTTAGCAATCACATCAGCATGATAGTAAAATGCAGATAGAACATAAACACAAACATTAGAATACAAGCCAAGACAAGAGGACACAAGATGTGGCACCAGCCAGGGACAAACCCCAATGTGGGGAAACCCTTGATCAATTTTTCTTATATTCTTCAATAGTTCAGCACAGAGAGAGATAGTACTAATATACAAATCTGATATTTTATGACAACAGCAGTAAAGCCTTCACCAGAGAAGTCAATGTTGGTCAAACAGGACAGAATCTTCCTCTGAAGATCATTCATATGGCACCAACAAGATTCTCATTAAACTGAGCCAAACATGGTCAAACCTTGACCGAATACATCTCCCAGAACGTTGTTGTCTTCGTGATGCACTTGCTGTCACTTCTTAAAGAGTTAGGGAATCAACCTTCAGCCCTCATTCTCCACACAATCAATAATGCAGGCCTTCTTAAGCTGCAGTGTATCAAGGTGAAACTCCACCACTGCCATGCTTTCCAAGTATGGTTTGATTACCCTTAATGCAACCCTTAGAACAAGATTTGTTGTTGGCTATGGCCTGCGGCCTAGCCCAGCAGCAAGTTAGGCCTACGATCCTCCATCAAACAACTTACAAACACCATCAATGCAGTAGTATCTAGCCTACAAGAACTCGACTTGCTGTCAGCACATTCTAGCACCCAATCCGCATATGTATCTAGCCCTACATTGATCTGTTCTGAACCTATAGGGAAGATCCCTTCAACGTACTACCTCGCCTTATTCGTGCAGCTCCCCTACCTTGCAAACAATCCTGAAACATGCCTAGGAACAACCTATATCACTGCGCTGTAACCCGAAATTCTCATGCTTCTTTCAGGCTTCTTCTTGCTGCGACTAGGGTCTCTCCTTTTGTTGCGGCTAGGGCTCCTTCTCTCGCTGCAGCTAGGGCTCCTTTTGTTGCGGCTTTGGGCTCCTCCTCCAGCTTCGTATTAGGGCTCCTTAGATCTGTGGCTAGGGCTTCTCTTCAACTGCAGCTAGATCTCCTTCATGACTGAGGTTAGGGCTCTCTTAGATGACTCTTTCCACTACGTTCTCCTTGATAGAAGACAAACCCAAACAAGTGAAGAGAGATCATGAGATGATGTGTGCCTCAGATGACTCGAGGTCTCCTCTATTTAAATGCAACGTTGAGGTTGAACTGGGGGTAATTTTCTTGCTGGCTGACCTTGACAAATTGTCAATAATACAAATAAATTCATATCTCCATAAATACATGTCGGAATCAGATGATCTTTATATCAATCATACACCTCTCGGAGAGACAAATCCAAGAAAAAATATCAGCTGCCATAAATAAGGTGACCCACATGGAGTTTGGCCCTAGTTTCCAATTTTAACACTCCCTCTCAACTAGGGAGAACTCCATTTGCTAATCCATCTCTCAATCGGTACCATCTTTGCCATCAATGCACTCCTCTGCACTACTCTGCTCTTCTTTGCTCTGTTGAACTATGAAGAAGAAGCAGTGATCGAGAATGTATCATTCCATTCTCTACTAACCCGAAGTTAGTCCCATATAAACAGAGTGTCTCATACCACTCTTACTGACCCAAAGTCAGTCCCAAATAAAATAGAGTGTCTCATACCACTATTACTGGACCGAAGTTAGTTCCAATTGATCACAGATCAATATAGGTCATCCTAGCATAGGGAGTATGGTAGTACACGATGTGTCCATCGATAGTACTGTGGTCCCTATCCTCATTTCCCTACTCATTGGCCAGATGAGAGGTACTTCCCATCAGTCCCAGACTGCATGGGTAGGATGTCTCAGCAAGAGAAGGATGAACCACTCATCCTGCCTACATGTCGCCATGGGGTATCACAGGGGAAGGCTGAACCACTCACCCTGTACACAACAAATCACTAGGGGAAGGTTGGACCACTCACCCTATGATTGTGTCTCAACAGGAGAAGGATGAACCACTAATATACAAATCTAATATTTTATGACAACAATAGTAAAGCCTTGACCAGAGAAGTCAATGCTAGTCAAATAGGACACAAACTTTCTCTGAAGATCATTCATATGGCACCAACAGGATGCTCATTAAACTGAGCCAAACATGGTCAAACCTTGACCCAATACATCTCCCAAAACGTTGTTGTCTTCTTGTTGCACTTGTTGTCATTGCTTCAAGAGTTGGGGCATCAACCTTCAGCCCTCATTCTCCACACAGTCAATAATGCACGCCTTCTTAGGTTGCAGTTGATGAACACCAGTATTGCAGCAAGAATGTTGCAACTCCTGGGGCTACCAACTTTACTTTATCAACCCGGGGTTTGTACAAAATTGGAGGTGACAGTGCTGTATACACAAGTAGATGCGATGGGTCCACTTTTTGTCACTGTTGAGCTGGCAATAGACCACTTTGGTTTCTCAAACCAGCCTTCTATTGATTCAGAAGGAGTTTGATTACTAATGAAGAAAAGGGAAATTTGCACTAATTGGCAGAATTGAAATATTGTCTACTGCAGTAAGGAAAGACTGAAATCAATGCTTTAAACACACCACTCATCTAACTAATTGCTAAGACATCTTGCTTCAGAAGAATTCTAAGCTAATATGTGTGTAATCCTAATTGTCCTAGGCATGCAATCTAAAATAACCAAATATTCTACTGTTGTGCATATGAATGAACACAATAACTCTTTTTTCCTTTTTGTCCTTTTTTTGTGAAAATGTCAATGCTGAATCTTCTTGGTGATGTGGCAGGTAGGTTAGAGATGGTGATGTAAGATCAGATGGCTTGGGAGGCAAGTAGGGGTATATCTTGAAAACTGAAAAGATGTTGGCCTAAGTAGCAGAAAACCCTAAATTCCATAAGAAATCAGAATTCTGTCTTTTTGGGGCTAAATAGGAGTTTTTCCTCAAACCATGGTCCCTGAAGGGAGGAGTGAGGCCAAATCCACCTGTTATCATTCTTTTTGGTATTCCTTTATCTCTCTAAAGCTACTGCTAAAGCAATGCACAAATGGAAGCAAACTAATCAAATTCACCACTACTTGCAATGAAGCAATGTTAAAACCAATTCAACACTTGATCTATGAAATAACCTAAACATACAAGTAGAAAAAGAGGAGCCTTTGTTGCTAGGGTTGGGCCCTAACCCAAGAGCTTCAGCCCTCAAAGTCAACTTAGTGCCAAATCAAGGAAATGCTCATTCTCATTATCATATCAGAAAAATTACATAACAATGTTTTTCCACAAAGTTTGAGCTCGAAAATGCTTAATGCTCTTACATAAAAAATCTGAATCCTAATGAGGCTTTAAGCCTCCTTATTTATACAACTGAAGTCTCCAACAACTTCCTTAAATCTATGGCGGCTTGGCTCCCAAACTTAAGATGAACTGGCTCTTAACTGTCACTGGCTCGGCTGCCCATGATCTCCATGACTCGACTGCTTGAAACTTCGAGCTAGTGTGATTTGATTGAGGAATATTCGAATGAGTAAAGATTTAATGAGGAGGATCTATCTCCTATCATCTCTCCTCCTTGTCTCATTCGAGTGTCTACCCTTAATTAGCCAAAATTGCCATGATTTTCTCTCAAAAACCTACAATCAATGCACATTAGACCACTAGACATACATCTTACTTTTACTCATCTCATTAAGAAAAATATAATTAAAACATGTAAGGAATTATGAGAAGAGTTGATTTTAATAAGCTTGGAGGTGTATTAAGGCCCACATCGTTACCCAATGATGAGGCTCATCAGTGGTGCACCAAGGTGAGACTCCACCACTGCCACGATGTCCAAGTTTGGTTTGATTACCCTTAATGCAACCCTTAGAACAACCTTTGTTGCTGGCTATGGCCTGCAACCTAGCCAAGCAGCAAGTTAGGCCTACGGTCCTCCATCAAACAACTTACAAACACCATCAATGGAGTAATATCTAGCCTACAAGAACTTGCCTTGCTGTCAACACTTTCTAGCACCCAATCTGCATATGTATCTAGCCCTACATTGATATGTTTTGAGCCTATAGGACAGATCTCTTCAACGTACTGCCTCACCTTATTGTTGCGGCTCCCCCGCCTTTCAAACAGTCCTTAACCCATTCCTAGGAACAACTTAGCCAAAATTGCCATGATTTTCTCTCAAAAACCTGCAATCAATGCACATTAGACCACTAGACATACATCTTACTTTTACTCATCTCATTAAGAAAAATATAATTAAAACATGTAAGGAATTATGAAAAGAGTTGATTTTAATAAGCTTGGAGGTGTATTAAGGCCCACATCGTTACCCAATGATGAGGCTCATCAGTGGTGCACCAAGGTGAGACTCCACCACTGCCACGTTGTCCAAGTTTGGTTTGATTACCCTTAATGCAACCCTTAGAACAACCTTTGTTGCTGGCTATGGCCTGCGACCTAGCCAAGCAGCAAGTTAGGCCTACGGTCCTCCATCAAACAACTTACAAACACCATCAATGGAGTAATATCTAGCCTACAAGAACTCGCCTTGCTGTCAACACTTTCTAGCACCCAATCCGCATATGTATCTAGCCCTACATTGATCTGTTCTGAGCCTATAGGACAGATCTCTTCAACGTACTGCCTCACCTTATTGTTGCGGCTCCCCCACCTTTCAAATAGTCCTTAACCCATTCCTAGGAACAACCTCTATCATTGCATTGTAACCCGAAATTCTCATGCTTATTTCAGCCTTCTTCTTACTGCATTAGGGCTCCCTTTGCTGCAACTCGGGTCTCTCCTTTAGTCGCGGCTAGGGCTCCTTCTCTTGCTGCGGCTAGGGCTCCTTTTGATGTGGCTTAGCCAAGACAAGAGGACACAAGATGTGGCACCAGCCAAGGACAAACCCCAATGTCAGGAAACCCTTGATAAATTCTTCTTATATGTTCTTCAATAGTTCACCACAGAGAGAGATAGTACATATACATCAGAAGTCAACATTTTGACTTATCAAAATAAGAGCAAAGATCTTCTCAAAGAAGATGTCACATGAGGTAGTTGATCTGGACTCAGGTGAAGGCATACTGCTTCAACTGATCCTCCAAGGTGACTCCATCACCATGTTGCACCTCATTGTGATGCACCTCATCACCATGCTGCACCCGTCACTATGTTGCACCTGTCACTATGCTGCACCCATTCACTAAGTTGCTCTTATCACTGAGCTGCACCGAATCACGGTTGTACCCATCACTGTGCACTATGTTGCACCACTCCATCATTGTTGTACCCATCACTGTGCACTATGATGCACCATTCCATCACTGTGCACTATGCTACACCACTCCATCACTGTTGTACCCATCAATGTGCACTATGTTGCACCATTCCAACACTGTGCACTATGTTGCACCACTCCATCACTGTTGTACCCATCAGTGTGCACTATGTTGCACCATTCCATCACTGTGCACTGTGTTGCACCACTCCATCACTGTTGTACCCATCACTGTGCACTATGCTGCACCATTTACACTCACCAGCCTTATCTACTTGCTATGGCTTGCAACATAGCAGAGCAGCTAGGCTATAATTGCAGATCCCTTCAACTGGTCTTCAATGCAGTGATTACTTTCATTGTTTATTGCCTTTACCCCTTTCTCTATCCATCTAAATCAAAGTCTGCAACATACAACAATTTGTGCATTTGCATTTATGTCAACACAGTCCTAATCATATGTTGTCCAATCTTGCTGAACACACATCTTTCAGCACTCTACTTCATGTCATATGCTTGAAGTTGGACACTGTCCCTGTCCAAAACAACGTTCAGATTAGGCATCATATGGCTCTCCTCTTTCCAGCTTATAGGAATCCTCTTCTTGCGGCGGATTATATCTCCTTGGTTAGGGCAGCATGGAGCCCTTCTTTTGCTGCGGAATACGACCAACATTTAGAGTGCATTCGGACTGTGACTAGGGCATACACAAAACTGTTGTGAGGTCTCTTTTAGACCAGCGTGTAGACTTCTCTTTAACTGCGTTAGGGTTTTCCTCCTTCATGATTGCATTAGGCCTTAAGGTCATCTCCATAGGGAATTTAGGCAACATCTTAGTATCTCTGTGATTAGGGTATGACATCATTTATGGTAGCGTACTTAAGCTTCTTATTGTTGTGTAGAAAGGTCTCATTTAGGACAACGTAGAACCTTGTGTAGATCCACCATAAGAGTTGTCCTCCATGTTAGGCTTCTACCATATTAGGACAACATAGAGCCTTCTCTCCCTTGGTTGCATCTAGATCTAGGGCATGTCTTCTCCATGACAGCGTAGAGCTAGGGCATCTTCTTCTTAGGGCTGCGTAGTCTCTTAGGATCTCTCCTCCCACCAAAACCCAAAGACAAGTGGAGAGGAAGAGATCACAAGAAGAGTGTGTGTCCAAATGACTAGCAAGCCACCTCTTTTTATACTAAAACGTTGAGCACAAGTGGGGGCAATTTGGTTGTTGGTCGACCTTGACGAAGTCCCATAACACAAATAAATTCATATCTCCATGAATACATGTCAAAATTGGATGATCTTTAGATCAATCCTACACATCTCGATGAGAGGAATCCAATAAAAATATCATCTGTCATTAATAAGATGACCCATATGGAGTTTGGCCTAGTTGCCAATTTTAACAGAATCAGATGATCTTTAGATCAAATCCTACACCTCTCGGAGAGAGGAATCCAAGAAAAATATCAGCTACCATAAATAAGGTGACCCACATGGGGTTTGGCCCTAGTTTCCAATTTTAACATAGACCCTCATCTCCTAGATAGCCCTGAGATGATAAACATGGAAGCATTTACCTGCCTTCCACATTTTGTTTCCTCCCTCATTTTTGCCTGCCTGGCTAAGCTCTCTTTAGACAGTGAAATCATGCGAGTTGCCCCTTGTCTCTCTGACTTTTTTCTTGTTAGTTTTTGTTTTGTCATTCTTAGTTTATTTTGTATCTACCTACTAGAATATGCCACACAAGTCCACATTCCAAGCAGTTTTCCCCTTCCACCTCATCTCTGGAATCCGTGTACCCCAACTCAGCCCATTTAATTTACTTAAATTTTTAATGCTTAAAATAAGCAGGGAAATGCAACCAGGGTTATTACACCTTGCTAAGAAATATCTCCTAGTGATGGCCCCTTTAAAGTAATTACAACACTCAATAGCATTATTACTTTATCAACCACATATGCTTTTTATTACAAAGACAAGTAAAACCATGATAATAGACTAAAAAACAAAATATAATTATGAAAAAACATGGTCTCACATAAAATCAAAAGTGATACCGAATACCATTAGATGTTCATATAAATTTCCAATTAATGCATAATATGAACATTGTGTCAATATTTCATAAAGCTAAAACCTCAAAAGTTATAAACAAGCATAATTAACAATATCTAAAATAAACAAGATGGCCATACCCCATATAATAATTTTTTGGAAGGTAAACATCTTTTACTGGTCCAAACCTTTCAAATGGGATGCAAAGATCCTCATGCCTGTGAAACAAAAACAAACATTGTTACCCAAAACAAATTAATAGTAAGATAAAATGATCTAAAAAAACATTGATATCAAGTACGACACTGAAATATAAGGCAATAGATTTTCATAAAAATTCATAAATAGTTGTATAACATCTGGTTAAGTACAATTGAATTTTCAATCAGGTTGTAGGAAAAACTCTAATAGAACTCCTTAGCCATGTAAATACCTGACCTCATTTCCTCCTTTTCTCTTGTCAATTTTGCTTATGACGTTGAGATTTAGTATCACTGATATTACAGCAATAAAATAAATAATTTCAGTTTATAGAAAGGTAGCACAGTGCCAACATACTTGAATTTTTGGGGTGCTTCGAACAATGTTGTCCTGAAGATATGATTCCAGGTTGTTTGCAATTTTTAATTGGCGCGGTTAGCTCTAATTTTGAAACTTTGTTGGCTGTGTTGCAGGTATCATTTTGCATCAATTCTTCGCCAGGCATTTTTCTTGGACTCGCTAAAGGAGTCTCATTTTCCGCATCCTTCATATGAGTAAACCTTTGATCCAGCACTGGTTTTCCATACAAACTTTCAAAGAGAGAAACTGGAAGTTCAAAGCAGGTTACAAGACCTCCTTATATAACAGACACAGGTGATAATGTGGCAAAAGTTCTGAACTTCAGCCGACGCTAAAGAAAACAAAGAGCTTATGTTTGAAATCTCTAATGACGTGCTTGGACAGCCTATTCCTCTACATTGCTATCTTTTGAAGGATAGTGTTTCCCTCCATTACTGACCGTTCTGATAGCCCCTGCTTCCTGGTCCATTGGTTTTGGCTTCTCCAGACACTAAAGAGCATTAGAGATTGTATTCCATTGCGCAAAGATGCGTTGAAAGGAAAAATCTGCCAGAACATAGTATTTCATGTTGAGGTCTCAAATTCTTGGTTCCATACAAATAGAAACCACCAAAAGATATCTACGAACCAGCTGAACATTACAAATTTTTAGTCACACAACGTTGAAGTAAATCTGTAAAGAATGTGGCATTAGATTTCTTAGCTTAGTGAAAGCCCTAATGTTCTATCCTATTTGTCAGTCATAAAAATCTCACAAAAACCTGTAAAGTTTGTGCCATTGTGTATGCTTAGCCTCTAAAAGCCCTAGCTTTCTATCTTCTTCTGTGTAATTTGAACATAACACCATCAAATACTAGAATAATGAATGTCCATTCTCAAATAACATTGAAATGTGGAGAAGTGAGACATAAATCATTCAATCAAATTACAAAATCATGATCCTTAACTCAATGCACTTCTTCCCAAACTCTGCTGTTTTTTTTAAACAAAATTGAGCACAGCCTCCTCTAGTCCGTTTATAGAGAGCCTTAATTTATGAAATCTTGCCTGTAAGCCAAAATAGAGTCGAAAATTTCCATTGAAAGCTCATAATAACTGAACTGGAAAGAACCCTTGAACATATCTTAATGATATTTTTTTATCTCTGATTCTTCCGCTTAAAACACTGTTTTGAGCATGGCCTCTTTCGACAGATTTAGTTTAGAGAATACAATGGATTATTTAATGAAATATTTCTAGAAATTCGAAATATAGCCAATTTTTCCAATCAAGAACTCAAAATAACTGCATCAGGAGAAAGCTTATACGATTCATCATGACGACAGGAAAAATAATGGCGCTTTGCAATTTTAGCACCCTTTTGCAGAAAATTACCTTTTCTGAACTCGTTTTGATGGTGAAGAATCACAAATGAATTGTTGGAAGCCATGCACGAAGAGATCTAGTGGCTCAGGGATCGATTCTGGGCAATGCTTATGCGATTGCAAACCAATATTGTTCAGATGCGGGCTTGCGAGGTCGAGGGATACATGCAATGGCGGCAAACTACAAGAGGTTTTGAATCTAAGGGCAGGATATACTGTCCAATGATGTCATCGATGACCATAGATTTGTCTTTTAATCAAATGGATTTTCAAAGAATTTGGAATATTTTACAAATTTTATTATTTAAGCGGAATAATTTGTTTAGTTGGATGTTTTTTGTTGGGGAATTGGACATTGCACATTATTTAAGGAGAAAGACCATTGCCATCCTAGGGTTTACAAGTGGTTTTTAAGGCTCAGTAATAATATAGACTATGAAAATGTACAAAACCACCATCAAGTGCTTTTAAGGTGAATAGTTGGCTTAGTGATGCTCATGAAGACCATTTAAGGGATGATTTTTAGGGCTTTAAACATTATTCAAGGATGAAAACTAGTTCATGAGGGCCCAAAAGAGGTGTAACATAATGTTCATGGTCCATGTATAAGTTCCCAAGCCACTTCAATACAACCCCTAAAAAGAAAATATTTTTCATAGATATGTTGTATGGAAAATGTTTAATATTTTCCTTTAGTGACTAATTCATACTACTATAGATTTTGGAATATCTAAAAAGTGTTCAAAAATTTTCATGTTATATGTTGATTCCTATTGCTACACTTGTTATCTTGCAACCTTTATTCTTCTAGAAATATATAGTTTTCTCATATAAAACCTCAAGCCATAGGCTTGGTAACACCCTTCAAATAATCTTTACTCTCATTTATTAAATATTTTGTATTTCCACTTTTCAACTTCATTCACAAAGAAATAAAAATCTAGTTAACAATGAGTAAAATCCATCAAAAGTGCTACCTAAAGTCGTCGTTATTTTATCTATTAGATATGATGAAACTATTTATGAAATAGAAGATACCAATATGTGACATAGTAATCATGACCATTTATGGGAATTATTACCTATAATTATTCATCTCATACATTAGTTTGTTTCAATTACAAGAGATATTGAATAATCAACCCATGTTCATTTACCAATGATATAAAAAATAAAATGAGATTCTAGTTTCTTCTTTAGAAATTCTCATTTTGGATAGTCTTAATTAAGTAGTGGTGTTTTATTTGAACTTTGGTATTGTTTAATTTTATATTGTAACTTCTCTCCTATACATATTTATTTCTCCTAAAATTGCAAAGAGGATCTTTGGACTACATGCACATATAATTGAAATGGATGAAGGTGTCAATTGGGAGGCTGGTGAAGAACTTGCACTTGCAACTCTAATAGTGGATATTAACCATGCAAGATTGAGTGGTTAATATGTTGAGAAGTATCTTTAGTCATTGGAATTTAATCTTCAAGTCAAAGGGGTCATATAAGAGCTCTACCATTTTCTATTGCACATGTTTAGAGATATTAAATTCTACATGAATTGAAAATTTTAAAGATTTGTGTCCAAGAGATCTTCAAATAAAAGAAAACGACATAGTTTCTTTGCAATGTGAGCATTTATTCATCTATAATTAGGCTAGGTTGGCATAAGATTTGTAGGGAGGATATCTCAGAGGAGAATGTTGTCAAAAAGGTCTATAAAGAACTTCAAAAGAGGGTCTTGTTAAGCTTATGGATCCCAAACTTCAAAACCCCCCAAAGAGAAATTTTAATCTCCCTCGATAGTAGTGTGACCCAAGTGAATGGAGGGAAGCTTTACAAAAGAGAGCTAGAAATATTATCAGTTCAAGTAAAGCTTTTAAAGGTTTAATCAACAAAAAGACATGTCTATGACCTCAGATTAAATATCAACAAAGATTCCTGAGTGAATAGACTACTCATTTTTTAGGCTAATCAAAACCAACATTTCATCCTGTGATAAGGTCCCCTAAATGGCCAATAACATCATTAGATAAAATCTCCCAATGAGGGAGAGAATTCTATAGTAATTGGATCCCCTTTTCCCCATCTGCCATTGATTCTTGTATAATGACAATATGAGGGTAGTGAACTTGATTAAACTATTTATAGCTAAGTTTTTTATAGGGTTGGTTAGTGCCTTGCAATTCAAGGATAAGATTTTCAGTTTGAAAGAGATTCAACGCTTGAAGCTCTGAGGGGATATATATATATATATATATATATGGGGAGAAAATTTCAAAGTTTGCATATTTATGTTCCATTGACAAAAAGGATTTTCCCCTTCTCTTGGGGACATTTAGATGATAATCGCTATGAGGCCCCAACCCTCTACCAGAGTCTAAAAAAGGAATGTTTGATGAGTCAAAAAAGGGGGAAACAAAAAGGAGGGCAGAGCATCATAGACTGTAACAAGGGGGGAGGCTAAAGAGGAGGAGGGTAGGAAGGAAACAAAAGTAATAGGGGGAGAAGGGGGAATATAGGGGAGGGAAGGGATGAAGGAGAACATCAAGGAGGAAATAGCAAAGGAGAGTCCTGGGAGAAAAATTAGGTTGTCCCTAAGATCCAAGGGCGAGAAAGTGATTCATGGAAGGACACTAAAGCACAAAAACACAATAAGAGATAAATAAGGAACTAGAAAAAGGAGGTTGTTGCTTGGGGAGGGAGGGCCCTACTATGAGGTTGGAGGAGCTTATCTGATAGTGTATAAAAAAATTGATTGAAGCTTAAGATCAGGAGCACTCTTCCATGCATGACATAAGGGAGAAAAAGAGGCTCGAGATTATGATATTCGAGGAGTTGCTTGAATGTGTGGAGTGTTGAGAGGTTTGTCATTGATGCCAAAGAAAGGGAAATTCATGAATTAGAAGTAACCCTTAATATGTTGCATATCTCATGAATCTTCTTGAGAAATGTTCAAGCCTTCTTAAAAGGCTGCCACCAAGGAATTCACTATCCCCTGAAGTTGACTATAATCCCTTGCCTAAAAGAATTCAGGATCACACAGTGTGCTGAGCAAAAGCTTCAAGGCTCTCATAATTTGTACCTTATATGATTCATCTACAAATTTGTGAGCATACTTTTTAGATTTATGCATAAACCATGTGAGGGACATTGGTTTTCTACAAAAAGAGTCATGAGATACTTAAAGGGGACTCAAGATTATGGGCTTAAGTACACCAAGGTGGATGAATTATGTGTTATTGCACATTCTAATTCATACTTCAATGGGGACAAGGAAAACATAGTATCAACTTCAGGATATCTCATGAGTCTTGGATCAACAATGGTCTCCTGCATGGGGCTTCACTCAATGAACCTCTCACATCTCACATGCATTCGTGCCATACTAAATGATACCCCTAATTTGACTACATATTGAAAAACACCTCTATAAATCACATTATATAACCCCATTATGAATGAACGTGGTTTGGTATTGCTCCCCAAATGAAGCCCTCGTTGTCTCCTAGAGGCCATGCAAACAATCGGTTTCAATAGATTCAACAACAAAAGTAGAATATGTGGCATTTGCAGAAGCGACAAAGGAAATTGCATGGCTAAGGAAAATAATTGAAGGCTTGCAAGAGAAACAAGTGAACTCAACTCCTTTACGTTTAGATAATACTTCTGCAATCAAGTTGGCCAAGAACCCAAGATTTTGATCGAACCAAGCACATCAATATGAAATATCATTTGATTCGATATCATGTAGAGGCCAAAACTATACATCCAATACATTGTTCTACGACTAAGCAAATTGTAGACATATTCACCAAAGCTCTAGGAAGAGAAAAATTCGAAAAGTTCAAAATGATGCTTGGGCTAACAAAAACTCCTTCAAATTAAAGGGGAGAATGTTAGACATTGCAATCCTTCGAGATTATAGTTTAAAATAATTAGATGTAAAATTAGGTGAGGTAACGAATAATGGGTTGGGTTTTAATAACTGTCCTTTTATGTGATAAATTTGTTTTCATTTCTCAATGAATGACCATTAGAACTATTCGATCCTCAAAGAGTACAACCTTTCAAACCCATTTCCTTTTTATCTTTCCTAAAAAAATATCCTTGCTTAAATGACAATGAACTTGAAAATAAATAAATAAAGCAACCTTTAATAGTAAAAAACTTTAAAAAATAAATTAAAAAATCACATAATTTTTCCAAAATTCAAATTTTAAAATTTTACATTCTCTTGCACCTTCCTTGTGTGACCACAATATCTCCACAATTTGAGTAAAAGAAAAATAGAATCTGTTTCTGCAAAATAAAGAGTATAATGATTCTAAATTATTTCCTCCAAATTTACTAATTTGAATTATTGCCTCCAAATTTATGAATTTGGTCAATTTTTCACAAATCACTAAATCACTATGCAATCTGAATTAAACCATGTGAAGAGTTTCAGATTTTTCCCCAGTGAGGGAGAGCATTCTATAGTAATTGGATCCCCTTTTCCCCCTCCGCCATTGATTCTTGTATAATCACAATATGAGGGTAGTGAACTTGATTAATCTGTTTATAGCTAAGTTTTTTATAGGGTTGACTAAGGACTTGCAATTCAAGGATACGAATTTCATTTCGAAAGAGATTCAATGTTTGAAGCTCTAAGGTGCAAAATGATATATATATATATATATAGATATATATATATATATATATAGATATATATATATATATATATTTCTTCATGGAGAAAATTTCAAAATTTGCATATTTATGTTGCATTGAAAAAAAGGATTGAACATTGCTTTCTGAATAATAAAATATTTGTTGTTGTTACTCACTATTCCATGTTCTGGGTATATTTCTTCGCATATTCGGTATTCTGGTCTCGTCTTGCAGGTTAAGAGCATAACACAATCTCAAAGATGTGTATGGTGAACTCTTATTTAGTGGGTATTTGATCCGACCTAGTGAAGGCAAAGGAGCATTAGTCATCATGGTTGATCACATGACTTAGAGGCTTCAAGTGTCCTTGAAACACTTTGTACCTTACACGAGTCATCTACATTCTTTGCATAGAATATGACAATTGAGGTAGTGAACACATTATCTGATGATGGTTGGATGTCATTGTCCAAACATGGGTTGGGGGATGTCACTATTTGTATAAAGTCTTTGTCAAATTACATAAACCTATATCATCGTTAAATAGCCTATGTTCAATAGACATGAGCATCTTGAGTGTAAAATCTTCCCTGCTTTTACAAGAGGTTTATATGGTAGACATCTTGAAGGAATGATTTTGGAGTATTTTGATTAAGTTTTTTTGTTTTTTGTTTTTAAGTATAGTTAAAGGCTTCAACCTAAGAGGATTGATGTCCTCATATTGACCAGCTTGGTGCCTGGATTGGCCTAAGAGGCTTTTTGTCCTCATTCAAGGTTGGCGCCTCGAAGAATTAAAGAACTTATATTACAAGTTGGAGCCCATATTTATAACTGAGAATGAAAGTCCTCACTATATTTAATAAAATTATTATTTTTGTTCTACTTCTTATGTTCTGGCTTAACCTTTTAATGAACATAATATGACAATTATAAGAAGTATCAATTCACCCCCCAGTATTTCCAACAAGGGTTGAGACATATTTGGACATACCAAAGCCCATGATTATGTTGTTTATGTGATAGATAAGTATTTTCCACCTGCATGTCCACTGAGACCCTCTCTCTGGCACTGTAATTCTATAATGGTTAGAAATGGCAACAAAACTACATGTACAAACTACTTGCAATATGTTTCAACATATTTTTTTCTAAGTTGATATTCAAATTTGTCACTAGGTAATTGAGAGATTTTGCACTGATTTTTTCAAACTATTTATCATTCATAATTTCAAACCCTCATCATATAGCCTATATCAACAAGCTCATCTGCTCTCCAAGGTCACCTTCAAATAATTAGGAGGTCGAGAATAAGGGAGTGTTCTCCAAATAGATTTGTTGACCTCAAAGTGCAATGTACCAATTGTGCTTTCCACATACTCTCGAGGTGGGACATTCCTTCAACCAATCTAACAAACTCTTCAAAATAGAAACATGTGCCAAGATGGTAGCTCTCGTTTAATAAATCCATATCTATTTATAATGAGGTCATGATAAGCTCATTAGATTCTACTTATAATGGTTGTTCCAACTTACACCTCAAGCCTTGAAAATGCTCTTTCTAAATTCAACTTAGCTCGTAATCCTCTCAACATTGCCTCAATTATGGTGGATGTTTAAGGGTTTAAAACAGGTCTAGATTGGTGCATTTCTATTTTCAAACCACTTGATTCATCTTCCAACTTATGTTGAATCAAATGATAAATACTAGCATAAATGATTCCCTCCAAGAGACTCCCATAAAAGCACTTAAAGCTAGGCTAATGTTTTCATTCCCTCCAAAAATCTAACAATTTTGAAAATACATCTCAATTTTTTAATTTATATATTTTACTAAAAATATATTTATATTATCAAGATATTTTTGTTTAAATATATACAATTAATATATATTGAAACAATAAATTGTGATTAACGCATTAAATTAAACAAAACAAAATAATTAATAAATATTAAATCAATAGATCCTAATTAACACATTAAAATTATGTAATTATTACTTAAATCAAAATCGATCGGGCACTTTTCAAACAATTTTGTGGGAAATTTTCAAATTTCAAACGCTTCTAGAACAATTTGGTGTTGAAGCATTTTGGGACACTTTTCAGCGAACAAATAAACTGTTCGAGGAGCATTAGCTGGTGTACACATTTACAGATAGATGATTAACTTCACTATCCTTGGGAGTATTGTGGAGCATTAATAGGTGAGATGCTTCTGGCAATAACCCTTCCACACCATAAGACATGTTTACAAGATATGTAGTTACAACCATTCCTGTGAGGCCTGATCTTCTATGGATTTTGCAAGGCGCGATCTTCCATGGCTTTTTGCCTAAAACAGGTATTTTTTTCTTCTTCTCAAAAATTAGCCCTTTGAATAAATTATCATCTCCAGTAGGTGAAAATGGCAAACATTTATCTGGTCTCTCCTTGATAAGGATTACGCTTTTTCCCTGCATAAAAGATAAGCGGTAGAACTGCAGGGCACTTCAATCGATAAATTTTCCTTTAAGTTAGATTGAATACACAAGCAATTGTTCCAGTAATGGGAAATGTAATGCTCAAGACAATAACAGGGGTCAAACTAATTGACCCGAAGTTTTACCTTCAAAACTAGGATACCAGACAGCCTGAACTTTAACCCTACTTTCGGAACAGGACACCACGCAGAAGGCACACCGGTCTAGATATTCTCTTTAGTAGTCCATGCCAGCCATACAGTCTCTCATACCTGGGACTTCCTTCTTATCCTTCAGAATCACAACAATGATGCACTCTGTTGTGGTTAATAATGAAGACACACTTGCAGCATCAACCAAAATAGCTCTGGTCTCTTTCAGGGGATCAATAATCTCTACCTTCACCTTATCAATGTATTCACGTTAGTCGGCATCGTAGCCAAGGTTAAGATTATATTGCTGAGTAATTTCCCAACAACCACTGCACCTTCCACACCAGCGTTTGCAACAATTGTACATGAAAACATCTTCAATCGTATATGCAGTTTGACCTTCCTGACGCAGAGTTCATCATTTTTTCTGGAGGCAGGGTTTGGACCCTTTCCTAAAGTAATTTGGGCCTTCACTTCCTTATTTTTATGTGATGCCAATTCATGCAGATCTATAGACTGAATTATAACATCCTTGACAATATCTTATAGATCGTTTTCTTTCAAAAACAATGTTACCTTGGATTTTGATGACACCTATCTGGAGGCACCATCTAATTTGTCCTCAAATCTGGGACTTGATGCTGCCATCTCTGAGATCTATTTTACAAACTTTGAAGATATGAAAATAAAATAACAAAAATATACCTGCAAGAGTAGTTAGTCCTTCAAGCAACAATAATGTAACCCTCTAACTGCTGGTCTTTGATTTTGGTAGTTGATCTATTGTTGTAAACCCTTGAGAATCTCAATTAGAGATGATCCTCTTATACCATGTAAAATTTTTCTAATTCAAGAGGACAATTGCCCTATGTTTCTTTCTCAAATAACTCACATCTTGACTTACTTTAATAACTGAATAAAATTCTGAACATGCAACAGTCACACATATAACTGGAAAACCTAAACAATGGACTCAGAATAGCTTTTCAAGTACACACATAATTTTGTCCTTCAAATTAGCTTAGCATTAATGATCGAAACTTACAAGGACACGTCAAAACTGAGGTTTTCAACTTCTTGGACACTCAGATCTACTCTATCTCCTTGTTGGATACTCAAACCCACACTTTACTGAATTGTTGTACAACAGTGCTCAATATGGATTCTGATCTGACCTTGTCTCCTCTCCTGTGCTTTGAATCTGCTCAACTAATCTTTCTCTCATCTCGTTTTTTTGATGTTCAAAAATATTTGCATACAACTTCTCTCATCTTGTTCTATTCATGCTCTCAGACTCTAATTGAGAAAATTAATCTCCCTTATCTTAGGAACTAATCTCTTTAATCCGAGCAACCACCTTTTCTCAACAATTATGTGTACAGCTAAGATTAGATCAAATAAAAATCACTAATATTCCGAAAATATCTAGAATATTTCATTTAGATTTTTAAGAGTTAGGAGATTGAGTGAAATTGATCTTTCACTTTTATTTACTAAGTGAAATTACAAGATGGTATTATTTCACAGTTTTACGGTCACCAAAAGTTGTCTTGAACCACTTCTCACACATTCACACCTTTCATGTGTAAGAAGTTCCTACATGAGTTACACTTATCGACATACCCTGTATCCCTTGTACCCAGTTCCAAATCAAAGCAAAGGTCTTAGCAGAATGCCATTTCTCACATGCTGCTGGTCACACTGGCTTCTTTAAGACATATAACAACAAGAGCAATTTCTTTTAGAATGGGCTCTAATAAGAGGTGAAAAATATTTGTTGCTTCATGTGAGACTTATTAGAGGAATAAAACGGAGACTATGAGAAGTTCAAGACTAATGTATGCCTTTCCCATTTTGAATAAAAGGTGATAATGATAATCCATTAACATTGTCTTTAGAAGTTTGCCTTAGGCCGGAGGGAGAATCTCCATCTTTGTTATTTCTAGGGTGCTACTGACAAATTCTCACACGTTGTTGAGCTATTCATGCCACATGTTTATAGGCTTCATGGATTTAAGAAAAATCAATTTGGAGTTAGAAGAGCCAACTAGGTTTAAAGAGAAATTTAAGGCTGAATGGCAGCTTTAGGGTAACAGAAATTAGTGGTATTAAGTTGAAATTTTAACAAAATAAAGTTTATTGTGTAAAATTGGTTATCCCACATGCAAGAGATAAGTGAGCTTGCCTGAAGGCTTTAGACGGGATCTTAAGCTTGATACAAAAGTAAATTTGGGAATGTTTTCATGTGGGTAATTTGTGAGAAACAGATTCCTAGGTCAAGTGCAGTGTCCATATTCCTCTTGGACAGGCATGGATTCACATCTAAACCTATCTAGGAAAGCATTTTGGGGTAATTCTTCAAAAAATGTGCCTCAGGTGGCTTCACCATGGAGAAAACTTTCATTGGCGTAAGGTGTGAATTTTGAGGGGTATTTATTGGCGCCTAAGTAATCAGATTCATTAAAAAGGGGCCACGTGTCCGAATCCTGCAAATCAGACACGATTCGTTGGGGATTCGAATCCCAGAAGGGGACATGTCGTGTCCTAATGGGACACGTACGAATCCCGTACGTGTCTCGTTAGGACACAATGTGTCCCAATTTTGGGATTCGAATCCCCAAAAATGAAACCCACTTAGGTACACATGCAAGCTTGGGCGACTTTAGCAAGATAAATACAACCAAATGGATCGTTCTATAGTGTTGCAACTTAACTGCATTCCATTGTAATGTTCCCATAATGGGGATGGATATGCCTGCTGCACAATGATAATAGGAAGCTTCTTGTCAAAACAAAATAAAGTTCACTATGGGTGGCTATTGGCCAAAGAGACCACTGACCACAAGCTAGCAAATCAGACTTGCATCGATACCACTTGTGACATAACCCTGCAATATCATAATACGCCATGGGGAAAAAGGGAAATATTATAGTCCAAAGGTTAAAAAGGAAAGAAACTATACAATATATGTAAAAGATACAACATATTACATGCAGACAAGAAGATTATCATATATATAGGATATGACAAACCTAGATATCCTAATGGATGCAATTCTACACAATAGTTTTTTAAAATAATAATAATTATTAGATATATTGCATCAAACTAAGAACTATCAATGTCAATTTCAATAGGTTATTATATGACAAGGAATACAAATGTTGAACACAAATCATACTTGAGGCCCTCAAAAGCTCTGTCTAGCCTAAGTCCACATCTATATGCATGTTTGCTTTTGGTGAATTGATTAGATGGATGAGCACTATTCAACACCTACATGAATTCCTTTAGAATTTATTAGAAAGGCAACAATAAGAGATTAACATTTGGCTACAAAGGTATTGGCCTTGTTGCTATTCATCCTTACTGGGAATTAGCAAATCCAAGGTGTTGTGGGGGAAAGTATCCAACTCGGAATGACCCTAACCCACTCTAAGGGTGACATTTCCTTAGCAACAGCTGAAAGCAAAGCTATCTAAAGTTTCTTCTTTATGACATGCAAGAGATAGAAGGAAGAGACCCACTTACCGATGTCTTGCGCAAATGGTCGATCCAATCTCCTTTGTTTGCCGCTTGCTCCCAGATCCAAGTCTTTTCACGGGCCCAGCTACACGAGATCCTGCAAATAAGACAAGAAAAGGAAACTACAAGAGGCATGCATTCATAATTGATTCAAGGATTAGCATAAATCAAAGATGCAAGTAAGACAATACACCATTGAAACACATGCGAATAGAAGAACCTCAAATGCTTTATTAATATATGGAAGTAAGGTTCAGGCGGTGATACAACCATGAGAGGTCCAGTCCAGCATCACCTTCCCGACAGAGAGAAATCTCTTCTTCACCTCCCTCAAGCAATCACCCAATGCTCACAACTGTAAACCAACAGCAATTCTTTGCTCTGAATTCCGGCCTCCAGATCCCCTGGGATGAGATCCTTATATAGAGTTTTGGAGTGAAGATAAGTCAGCTTGATGTGTGACTTGTTGTCCTCTTCAACTCCAGTTGTTCTTCAGTTCTTCACTCGGAGTTTCTACCTTCCACTGGGAGTTTTAGAAGCTCTTAACTCATCATTAGGCGAATCTTATGATCAAGTGTCTTTTTGGAAGCTTCCTGGGCACTGGCACATTGGGAGAAAGATTCCTCCACATGTCAAAGTACGCCCAGCGCAGGTAGCCTTTGTTGCACTTGCAATGCACCGCAGGTACACCATAGAGCTTTTGACATTCAGCGCAGATGCTTAGTGGAGCAGCTGCTTTGATCCAAAACTGACCTGTTTTTGAGTGTTTTTCAGTGGAGAACTGATTTGCAGTGCTGTGGTTTGCTGACCTTGTTCCTCTAAGGGTAATAACAACATGTTTAGGGACTTTGGATCCCTTAGATTATTGACATTTCATGCTCTATGCTGTAAGGCACAAAAATGTCTATAACACAAGGAACCATAAAAAGAAACACTAGCTTGGATTTATCCTTCATCCATCAATTGAGTGAGTTGCCTCTCTAATTTGGCATTCTCCATGATGGAAGTACAGTAAACAAATACATTAGGTTACTATGAGTATCATTAATGAGAATTTGTGTAAGAAATATCTAATTTTTAATATGTGTATATATATATATATATATATATATATATATATATATATATATATATATATATATATATATATATATATATATATATATATATATATATATATATATATATATATATATATATATATATATATATATTAATAAAATAATATATAACGAATCCTACGTGTCCTGTTCTGGGGGGTCAACATGTCCAAATCCGACATTCGAATCCCCGTATCCTACGAATCTTGAATCCCCATGTCAGGTGACTTAGATTGGCACAACGTGTGAAATCTGAGGGGTATTTATTCTGCCAAAATTGCTCAAGACATGCACCATGGAGCAGAGTGTCATTGGCATAAGGTGTGAACTTGACGGGTATTTATTCTGCCAAAATTGCATAGGACATACACCCAATCTAATCCCTTTAGATCAAAGTGAGAATGGAACCTTGGTGGACAGCAAAGCACTTGTTCACCTCACCAGTGAGTCAATCGTCCATGGGCAGGAAAAGCCATTTTATCCTATATGTTGTTGAAGCATTTTCTTTTTCATATTAATAAAGGCTTTGTTTTTAGGGTTTTCCACAAATATTTGAATGTTGTTCTTATTTATTGTCAAATATTCAACGTTTTATTCCAAAATTCAGAATTTTTTATTCTTTTATTTTTATTTTTTTTAAAATTTTTTTTTTAATTAATTATTTATTATTTTTTTTTTTGTTTTTTTAGATTTCAGGTATTTCAAAACATTTTTTTCCTGGGGAAAAGTATCATAAGTTTCATTATCAAGTAAAATTACATGTTGTAAATGCCATAGGCATATGCAGAAAAGTGACCATGGTCATCCCAGAACTGTTTTGTATTGTAGAAATCTATACGAAAAACCCAAAGATGGGTGTGCTGATAGTATCTGATCATATACATTATTATTTACATATTCAATTTTTTTCAAAATTTCACCCATGGTGATTACTGTTCTATAGACAAAAAAATAAATAACATAAATAGATACATTAGGGCTTGTCAACCCTCTGTAGTTCCTGATCCATGTATGGTCTATGGAAATACTAGTAGATCTGTTCTGGTGTGTGCTCCCTGATCAACCATTCCCCTCTAGGATGATGCGTTGCCACTTTTGAAAGCCAGTATGTAGGTTCATTGCACTCCTTGTAGATATGAGCACATGAAACATGATCAAAATATGTTTTTAAAAACAAAACATCATCCAATATGGTTCTTAGTGTATACGCATGGCATGTGGAAATGCAGTTGAACCAGTTAATAACAATCTTGGAGTCCCCATAAACTTGTAAATATCTACGATTTTTGTTTATAGCAAAATATAAAAGATGACGAAGTGTAAGGAGCTCCGCAAAGTTATTTGTGCCACCTCCCAACCCCATACAATATTGAAATAATGTGTCTCAGATATATGGAGGATAATGCCACTGCCACAACCCTGTTCCTGTGCTGATTCGTCGAAATAGGCCCAAGGGTACGCTTTGTCTATGACCTCCGGGGTGATGGTTCGAATCTTGGCAACTTGTTCATCAACTGGAATTTCCATATAACCGTTACAAATCTTAGGAATAATCAAAGGCCAGACTATATGCTTCCCACGAAATATGTTGTTGTTCCTGCTCATCCATATGTGCCAGCACACCATTAATGGAAGATTTCAGGATCTTGGGTTTGGAGCTTCAGCCCACCACTGGTTCCAGGCATTTAGTATACCATCGCCAGCCCAAGTAAGTGATAAATTAAGAGTATGTAACACCTGCGCCTAGACCTGTTGTGTTGTAGGGCAGGAGAGAAAGAGATGGTGATTTGATTCCTCCTCCTCACGACATAATACACACCATGTAGGTCCCTGAAAAGATCATTTTCTGAGATTAGTTCCGGTTGGGGTTTTGTCCATAATGATGTTCCACATCAAAAGACGAGTACCCGATGGGCCTTTTAGCTTCCATATGCTGCTCCACTAGTTATCCAAAGAATCAGGTTTATGGCTAGCATGGATAATAGGATATCCATCCTTTGGAGTATAGATCCCCTTCTGTGCAAAACCCCAAAGCAGTTTGTCATCCTCATCCCTTAGTCTCACATGGGATTCAATTAAAGCCACCGAATATCTCCTCCACTCCATATGCCACTGATCTGGTATATCTAGGTTCTCCACTGTTATATGTAGTGGTGTTGTATAGGTCCCCGATCTGTGTGATGTTTGCCACTCCATTATGATTTAGGAAGGCAATCAAGCCAGGAGGGAGATGGTGTGAGTTGCCGCAACCAATCCATGGATCAGTCCCAATGCGGATAGACATGTCGTTGCCGATTTTCCAAGTAAGACCCCTTCTTATGATGGGAAGGGTATTTATAACAACCCTCCAAATCACTGATATTCCTTTCTTGTTCCAAGTAGGTAATATTAACCAGTCCATGATTGTGCGCAACCATATGTATTTATAGGTAACCAGCTTTGACCAAAGGCTCTTGTGCTTCAGGAGAAGCCATCCTAATTTGGCTGCAAGTGCTTGAGCAAAGGTAGAGAGGTTCTTGAGGCCCCAACCCCCCCATTTTTTGGGAGTTGCAATTCTACTTCATTTGACCCACACATAGGGTTTTCCCTCCTTGTGACCCTTCCATGAGAAGTGGCAGCAAACTTGTTGAATCCTTTGTAATATACCTGGGGGATCTAGGCCAGAGACATCCATAAGACTGGTGTTGCTTCCAGAACCGATTTAATGAGCACCAGTCTACTTGCTTTGGATAGTAGATGAAGGCTCCAAATATTTAATCTTCTTTCCACCTTGGCAATCAACCAGGTCCAATCTGCAATTTTGTATCCATCTGCTTTTATCCTGAAACCCAAGTACTTCAATCCATCCTCCATTGTCAGGTTTTGGAAGGGGATGTTTTGGAGTGCATGATAGGTCTCCTATTGAGTACAAGCTGAGAGAGATATAGTGGATTTGGCCCCATTTATTTCCATCCCTATTGCGGCACAAAAAACATTCAACACTTCAGAGAGAGTGTTGTTGTCTTGAATGCCTCCATCTAAGAAGATGAGCATGTCATCCACAAAGAGCAGATGTGTTAGAGTGCATTGCTCCATGATCTTGAGACCCTTGAGCCTCCCGACTCTTTTTTCTGATGCAATCAGCTTGCTTAAGCCTTCCATCACAATAAGAAAAAGCAATGGGGAGAGAGGACACCCCTGCCTGATTCCTCGCTTCGCCTGAAAGGAATGGGAGACTGATCCATTGATTAAGGTTCCAAAGGATATAGATGTAATGCAACACATTATCCATCTGATATAAACTAGTAGAAAGCCCAGGTGAGTAAGGATCATCCTTAAGAATAACCAGCTGACCCTGTCAAAGGCCTTTGAGAGGTCAATCTTGAGCATCACCCCTTTAAGCTTCTTCTGTTTGATGGAGTGTAAGGCCTCTTGTGCTGTGCCGATGGCCTCAAGGATTTGTCGATTGTGTAGGAAGGCAAACTGTTTCGAGGAGATGTTGCCTGATAGGATCAGCTTGATGCGGTTAGCAATGATCTTCGCAATAATTTTGTATAGGCAGTTACATAGGGATATAGGCCTGAAGTCATTGAAGGATGGTTGGGAGTCCATCTTGGGAATGAGGGCTATATAGGTGGAATTTATAGGTTCATACATTTTGCCCGATGAACGACATTCCTCGATCACATCGGGTAGATCCAGTCCAATAATGTCAAAGAATGTAAGATAGAATTCCATGGACCAACCATCTGGCCCCGGACTTTTGTCCTTCTTAAACCACTTCAGGGTGCCCTCCAGTTCCCCCATAGTAACAGGTTTTATGAGATCCTCCACCAAGTCAGGTTCCACAAATCTGGGAAAATTCCCTGCAATGCGAATGATATCAGCTAGAGGTGTGCCTGGTGGGGCTTTGAACAACTACTTGAAGTGAGTGTTACCCAGCCGTGCCAGTTGATTATAAGTTTTAGCAATTAGACCCTATTTCGTAGGCATTTTCTAGATAATATTGTTGGATTTCCTTCCATTTGCAAATTTATGGAAGAATTTTGTAATTCCATCCCCCGCTTGTAACCAAATTGCCCTGCTTCTGAGTCTCCAAGTTTCTTCTCGATCCAGCAAAATCTTTGATCTTTGGGTTTCCAAGTTCACAAGGTGTATTTTTGTTGTTATAGAGGTGTACCCTCTTCCCTGTTCATCCATTAGAGTGGCCAACTGATTTTTAGTGTCACCAAGGGTATGTTCCTCCTTAGCCTTTTTCCTTCTGGCCCAATCTATGGATAATCGCTTGAGTTTGATCAGGTTACTATAGAAACCCTCAGCCTTCCTCTGGACATTTGGTAAGGGATGGGCCTTCCAAAATTTCGAAACCAACCTGAGATATTCAAGGTCCTTTAACCAGGTCGAATTAAACTTAAAAGGAGCCCTAGGTTTTTTGAAGGAGCCTGCCACTTCCAGATAAATAGGGGAATGATCCGATATTCCTCTAGTGCCCACCCACTATCTGAAATTTGTGAGGGAAGTAAGCAAATCTTCATGAATGAGATACCTATCTAGTCTCCTCCCCAGAGTTGCATCTCCAGTCCTTCTGTTGTGCTAGGTTGGCAGCTTCTTGTTCATAGGGACATCAATAAGACCATGTTGCTCCAAGAGGATGCTGAGTTGATCTGAGAGTGGATCCAGCTGCGAGTGGTGTCCCTAGAATTCTTCATGTCCGATGGAGAAATTAAGATCTCCCCCTAGAATAGTGGATTGGTCTATCAGGGGATTCTCAAGGAGCTGCTGCCAAAAATCCAATATACTGTGATTGGGTGCATAAATGTTCATAATACATAGATTTTTGCCCAATTCAGTGGAAAATATATCGATAACCAGGAAACCCTGACCTCCCCAAGCCGATATAACCTTGATGGTTTGAGGGTTTATCTCGAGAGCTAGACCCCTGGATCTCTCAGCAACATCCAGGGCTTGAAAGTGCCACCCTGGCATGATAGTTAGAAGGGTCTTAACAATCAGCTCAAAGCTACCTAGGGTTTCTTGAAGAAAAATAATGTCACAAGGCTCACAGCTCAAGAGTCTCTTAAGGGATGATTTTTTAGAGGGACTAGCTAATCCCCTACAGTTGAAGGAGAGCCTCTTCATGGGGGAACATTGCCAAGGGTGTCTGGTGCTCTAAGTACCCTTTCAATGGTGTTCTGTCTGCCCTGAGCTACATCATCCCCAACAATCTTAATGGCTTTGGACATCTTGGAAGGCCTCCCCCGAGTGGGTTTATGCACAACATTTGAGGGTGTGATACCCAATCCAAGCGAGTAAGGGATTGCCTGGTGGCAGGAACGGAGGTTGTAGGAATGTGAACCCAAAGCAGATGGCGAAATAGGATTGTGTTGGAGCCCTTGTCCAAGGACAACTGGGGGGTGGTGGAAAAGATAGGCAATGGGTGATCAAGTGCACAGGTAATGGGAGAGGTAACCAAACAAGGTGAAGATGCAGATGATGCCAATGAGAAAAAAATATTGATTAAAATTTAGTGCAGAGGATAAGGGAGAAGAAATTGTACCCGATGTAGGAGCAGCCTCCGCAGCAGATCGGGATCTAGTCATAGGAGGGGAGATTGGCGACATCTGGGAAGCGTTGGATGGCTGAGCAGTGACCCCAGCCACATCCTTTGGACTATCTAGACCTGTGGGCTGCTCATCCACAATTAGGTCTTTCATCTGGTGATGTTTGGTTCCCTTTGTAGCAGCCGGAGTAGTAGGCATGAGTAGTGGGCATTCTTTGAAAAGATGTCCAACCTTATGGCATCATCTACACCTCAATGGAACACCTTCATAACCAAGATTTTGTCAGCGAGAGAAATGCCTTCAATGTAGGGTAATATTTTCCTCCAGGCCTTCTCTGGTGTCCAAATGAACCAGGATGCGAGCCATAGTCATATTCCCTGACGTTTCATAGGAATGATCATGTTCTAAATAGGTACCTAGTGCCATGCTTATGTGCTTAAAAATGACTAGAGTCCAGTATTGCATCAGAAGGCTTCGTAATCGAACCCAAATTGGCCAAACTCCGATCTGTTCCCTCCGAGGATCAAATAAGGGATCCCATCTTTTCAGCAGAATAGGGGCTAATTCGATATGCCATAATCTAGAGAGTATCCAGTCCGTGTACTCTTCCCTGTGGAAACGAAGGGCAAACCATCCTCGCGCAAGCACCTGCATGGTGGGTAGTTCTTTGAGTAAAGAACCCCAAATCTCCGAGGTCCAGAGACGAAGTCTCTCCACAGTATAGTTCTACCCCCGAACTCGGCCCACCAAGACCTTCTTGGCTGTATCAGCAACTTCCCCCATCGAGAGGTCTTCGCCCAAGGATAGGTTGATGTCCATATCGATAGCTTTTAGGCACCTTCCTTTCTTTAGCTTGCCAGATCTGCGAGCCGTCAGATAGTCCCAAAGATATCCCCGTATGCCTTGGTTAACCGTCTGTGGGGTGGATGGGGTCGATTTAGGGTTTGGGACCGGGGAGCTGAAGCATCCAGAATGGATAGGGGTGCTGGGAGATGGGCCACCAGGGTTAAGGGTGCTACCAGATAGTGTAGGGACAGGGTAGGTAGTAGTCCCAGGAGGGGGGATGCCAGAGGTGGAAGGGTTGTAGGGCGGGGCAGAGATGTGGGGTAGACGGGGCAGTGGCACGTCAAAAGTGGGCAATGGTTGTAGGCAGGTACCAAGGAGATTCAAGGTAGCCGAGGAAAGCGATGGGCAGTCCAAGCTGGAGGCGTCTTCGATGTTGATAGAGGGTGGAGGATGGGGCATAGATGGCCCAGGTCAGTCCAGTGCAGAGCTAGGAGCTGACAGAGGTCGTAGAGATGCGGCAAAGGGACCAAAGCCTGACACGGCATGATGGCGAGACCAAATGACCTCATGGGGATTGGGGTCCTCGGTATAGCCCACCTCGTCCAGGTCCATTGCAACTGACAGGAAAACGGTCGATGGTGGTTACGGACTGCGAGGAAGGCAGGAGGACCACAGGAACGGAAAATGCCAGAGAGCCCGCAGGAAGGAGGTAAGGTTGGATAGAGTCTGGCGAGCTGTGGAGGTTAACACTAACTGTCAGGTGCCTGGCAGTAGTGCCACATTAACTCCATTATCACTGACCATCAGAGCTCTGCTAGGGTTTCTTTTCCTCTTCATTTTCCGCTATCTTCAAAATAATTATTTGTTTGTGTTCTTGTCTATATTTTTGTTTGGAATAATTTATAAAGGTATAACAGTCAGGTGGTTTCAGATTTTAGTTGTTTCATCAAGATATTCCAGTATAATACTGTATTCCAGCTTTGTTTATCAGGCAATATTTGTTCAGGAACCTAACATGTCATATTTGGCCATGATATAACTGTTTACTATTTTAGTATTACAGTGACTTGATCAATGGACATAGGGTGCTTGTAAGAGATTAACTGCATACATGAGATACATTTTGGGCCTGTTTGGGTACACCAAACTTTATTTGTAAGATATTCAATACCTGTTCGGGTACACCAAACTTTGTGTGTGAGATCTCCAATAAAGAGGGTTACTTTACTTCATTGTTACTCCAGAATGAATTCTTTTCTCTTAACCTGTCATTAACTTTGTCAGTATTAACTATTTAACATGTTCTTTAATTTGTTTAAACCATCAGCAGATCGTTGTTGTAGTTGGTGCATTGTTAGTGGGAAGATACCATTTTGTTTGAATGCTTTATTTAGTTTATTTTTTACACAAATGTTCTTATGAACAATATTTCTATGGATGTCACGGTTTGTTAAAAGTGAGGACTCATAAATAGTGAGCACCTTATTCACATCCACCTACTCATTCTTTAAACTTTATATTGAATCAAAATGCAGGAAATTCCAGGGATGCTCCTCGCTTTAGTGCTCTGTTCTGATTACCGAAAGAATAGGGATCTTGGCAATGATACAAAATTGCCTGTTATGAGGGGCTGCAAGTATTTTTGGCATGCACTTTCAGGATATACGACTGGTTTGATTGCTGCTCTTGCTGCAGGAATCTTGACACGATTACCACAGCCTGCACTTCTGTATTTGGTATTGATTAGCATCATGCACTTTAAACTGGATAACTTGCAAGTTAAAAATATATTTCTTTGGCATCTTCATTGTGCACTGGTATTCCTCAGTTACAAACTAGAAAGTTTTCATGTCATTGTCTACTTTGAGAATATGAATGAACTTGCATAGATTCACCTTCAGAATATCTTATTGGGAACCTGTTTTAATTTTTTCTTGTCAGTTCACTCACTTATTTCTTCCATTTTCTTTTTAGTATCCTTAGATGAAATGGCATTTTTTTAATTTTTGGAATGGGTTATAGTTGTTAGGAAGTATTGAATAGTTCAGAGAATTCCTTCTTTCATGTATGAATGTAGTTGTTTACCTTTGGACACATATTAATAGAAAGTGTATTCTATCTCCCATTAAGAGATTTTTGGAATTGCCTTGCACTATATTATAATCAGTATTTTGACCTTCAATCAAAATGAACGAGTACGTCTTCCATAATTTTCCAGGGTTCTAACATTAGAAAATAATCTGACTGCATTTGATTTCATGTATAAAATGTATTTTCCCATTGGATGTTACATGGTATTTCTGATGCCCACCTCTGGTATTGTAGTCATTTGGAGTCAATGAGTTTACACCAGATCCTTTGTTTAGAGACTTGAGGTGTTTGGATGTTTCTAATATTGTGTAATTACAGTGATGAATGAACCGATAAGTTTCACCCAAGTAATGGTACAAAACTTTTGTTTAAGGTCCATTTTTTTCGATTTAACTTCATCCTATTTCCATTGAAAAATTAGAGCCTTCAAGGTCATGCACATTTGATCCAGAAGACCAATAATACCCACAAATGGTCATTTCTCATTCAAAAATTGAACACACAGTGAAGGGAATTAGAAAGATGGAACCTGATTGTTTTATAGTGTTCCACTATAAGTAATGTCTTAGAGTCTGTTTATGAAATATAATTGGTGAGCTCCAGTATTGTAGCAATAATGCTACAACTCCTGGGGCTTCCTGTCTCTCATTTTATCAACCCGGTAGTTCGTACAAACTTGGAAGCGACGGTGCTGTATGCACAAGTACTAGCTCTTGTCGCAGCTGTCACTTGGTCAGCTGGCACAAGTCCACTAGGGCTCAAGCCAACTTCTATAGGCTCTCAGAAGAAGCTTGCTAATTGATGGACGAAAGCTATTCTCAAAGGGAAGCTACTTTACTTGACAAAAAATGAACTGAAAGCAAATCAAAGCATGTAAACCTAGGAAACCTTAATTTAACTAGTCTAACCTCTATAATGCAAAGAATGTGAATGAAACTTCTACCAATGCTGCTGTTACCTCTAATAAGTGAAAATGCATGGATCTAAGCTGCTTGAATCATAAAAGACATGTTTTTGTATTTTTCCTTTAAGTGTATGGAATGATTGTGATTGTGTGCTAATTAGGGTTTGGTTGTGTAGATGGGATGGAGAAGGAAGGAAAGCGTGGGACAGGTTGGGGAGGCTAGGAGAGGTCCCTAGGGATCCTTAGCATCCATCCACAGAGGTTCCTCACATTCAGAAGCTTAGCAACCGAGTGAGTGGCCTCCTACAGGATGTGTGCAGGGGATCCTACAGGATACGCAGAGATTTCTACAGGATGTCTACAAATTGCTACAGGATGACCTACCGTGAGTGTTTGAAGTGATGGAGGAGTGATGGAATGGTAGGGGGAGATGTGTAAGGTAGGAATAAGGCTGGTGATGGCTCAGAAGTGGAAGAATAGGATAGGGAGTGAGTGTAGGGAGTAGGTTGGGAGATAGAGGACTAGGTCAACGAAAGGGCTAGAGAATGAAGCTATGTGAGGAGTGAAAGACTTTGGGAGATAACAGAGTGGAACAGACGTCAAAGATGTGTTTGCATGCGTGATCAAGATGGAGGAGAAGGTAATGGAATGAGAGAGAGCAGTGTAAATGAAACAAATGCTTATGATTGTCACCAAACCAAAAATGCATTAGCCTAAACTACTTGTGCTTGTAAATTTAATGAACATCAATCCAGAACGCGAAGGAGAATGTGCATGAAGCTGTGGTAAAGGAGTGTGGTGCAGGTGTGAATCATGTGGAAGCATCTAACATAACGTGACTGTGTTTGCAGCAACCATGAAATAAAGAAATGCATATTTTTGGTGGTTAGTCATGGACCGCACCCCAATCCCAAATGAGATGGCAGTGAGCCTTAACAACCTTTTTTCTGGAGCTCCAATGGATTATATCTATCCTCTGCTAACCTAAACAACTGTAAACAAATTCACCATAAGCAAATCCTATCTAAATTCATGAAAAACAACTAAATTAACAACCTGTAATTCGAATTGCATGTGGAAATGAAAACTCAAAGTGCTGAAACGAAATGGAAACAACACTACAGCAGAGGGGATCTATGGCTCTCAGGTTGGGCCCTAACCTGAGAGCTATAGTCTCCTTAAGAAAACTCAGAGCTAGATCAAAATCTGCCTTCTTTATTCATAATCTGATGTTATGCCAAAACTGGCTTACAACAAGAACTAACACCGAGCTGTGCTCCAAAATTACAATAGTAATACGAAAGTTTCAACAACCTATCAAAGGCTACGGCCTCTATACTTATGCAAAACAATGATCCAGCAAGTGTCCTTGATTTTAGGAGCTCGGCTGTCCAACTAGAGTTTAACTGCTGATCCTGTAGGACAGTCATAAGTGCTATTCCTGTAGAACAGTTGTAACTGCTGTTCCTGTAGAACAGCTGGCTGCTTCTAAGCTCGGAGGGGAGATGGATTGGAGCTCGAAGTTCTTGGTGGGAATCACGAGGAATGTCCCCAAGACCGTGGACATCCTCTCCTAAAAACCAGCAGTGCCACCTCATTGTCTCCTTGTCTCCTTTTCCGTTGTCTTTTGCTCCCTTTTAATGCCAAAACCTGGAATCATAATGCATTAGTCACGTAGATAGAGTGCCTACCCTTCTTCCTACAAACAACATGAACAAACTAAGAAATGCATGCATAAGCAATAAAAAATGAATGGTTTGAGCAGGTAAAATAGGCCAAAATGAGCCCAAATTGTACCAAAATTGGGGCTCATCATCACCCCCCAGCTGAACCACTTGCTCATCCTTGAGCAACCTTGCTCCTGCTCCTTGTCCTTGGCCGAGGACTCGGGACGGGAACAGGCTCTTTCTTTTCTGCTTTTGATGGCCCTGCCTTCTCTGCCCCTGGTGGTGACGAGGGTGGAACTTCTTCCCTCTTTCCTGTTTCTTTGAGCCGGGCTTCGGAAGGCGATTGGCCTATCTTTCGTGTCCAGGAGGTGATCTTCGGGCTTCCTTTTTCGGGGGTGGCCGGTGTCTTAGAGGGAGTTTGCTTACTGGGTGAAGTAGGAACACTCCCTAAAGTGGTTGTGCTGCTGGGAGGAGGCTGCGGCTTATCTGTCTTCATTCTCTGACTTCTCCTGGTCTCGAAAGGTAGAGGGATCTCCCTCTCCCTCTTTTCTTTTGGTTTTGCAGGTGTGCTGAGGGCAGCCAGCGCAGCTGCCGCCTCCTTTTCGAGAGGATCAGCTTTCTCTCCCGTGCCTTTTACTTTCCCGGTGCTCCTTGTGGAAGGCCCTTCCCTTTCTATTTTCGGGCTTCCTGTAGAAGACCCTACTTTGTCCACTTTCGGCCCTCCTGTAGAAGACTCTTTCTTTACGCTCTGTGGGTTTCTTGTAGAAGACCCCTTCTCTGTTTTTGGGCCTCCTGTAGAAGCCTTCGTCTGCTTTCCTGTAGGCGTTGTTCTTGGGCTTCTTGTAGAAGCCTGCGTTTGTTTTCCTGTAGAGGCTGCTTCCGGGCTTCCTGTAGAAGCCTATTTTTGCGTTCCTGTAGATGGAACTGTCACCACCTTTTCTTGCTTGGCTGCATGGATTTTGCTTTTGGCTTTGACTGCAGGAGCTGACGAGGTGCTTGGGCTGGCAGGGACCACCTCAGTTTTGACTGCCCTACTTTTCAACCTCTTTTCCCTTGCTGACAGGATGGGGGTGTCCTCTTTTGCTCTGTCATCCTTTCCCTCCTTCTCCTTTCGTTCTTTCTTCTGTGTTGGAGTCGGGATCTTTTGGCTTTTCCCTTTCTTACTCTCGGCTACTGGCTCTTCTTCTTCACCGCTAGAGGATCCCGTTTCTTCAAGCAACATTTTTATGTCCCCTTCTCTTGTTAAATTCCTAAATGATTCCCATGCGAGGGGGACTTTATATGAGTGGAGAGCATCCTCCACAAGAAGCTTGACTAACCCATGGTGGGCTACCTGATCCGGAATGCCGTCCTTGAGCTTTGTAGAGCACTCCATCAAGGACTGTAGTAAAAAGTAAGGAATGCTCAGCCTCTGTGCTGCAGGAAGGTCAATCTGGTGTCTTAGTTCATTGAGCAGCCTGAAGTGATACGCATATACGATGCTGTAACGACCCTCACAGGTGATATATTTCATAATTTGCAAACTGACTTCGTTCCATGGTGGCAACAGGCTTGTCCTTCTCACCCCATTTTTGTCCTCTGTGAATGATTCTTCAGGTGGGAAGAACTCCTTCTTGGCTTGCTGGCTTAGCTTTCGTTCTTCTTTATCCCACGGGAGACCCATAGGAAGCTCAGTGATTCTACTGATAGACTGCGGGGTGATCTTGAGGCTTAGGCCTCTGAAATTGACTGTGGCCAGCACCTTGGATTTTGGCCTCAGGGCCTGCAAGAATTCCTCAACCACTTCCTCATCGTACCCCTGCAACTTATCACAAAAAGGCATCCATTGTGCTCTGGTGAAGAGCTCTACCACTGCCTGATTTCTTCTTAGTGTATTTGAATCAGTGGGCTCTCGCCTGATAAATCCACCCGGCATGATCGCACAATTTTCTTAACCGGAGGTGGTGATGGTGGAAGAGAGTTTAGTTTCGGTGACAGAGTGCAGAACAATGCGTATAACCCACAAAAATTTTACAACACAGTCTAGCCACGCAACAATCCTGTAGAATTGCAGTATGGGCACACAGACAGCAATTTGTCTACTTTCTCATTTACCCAGACAGTAACTGACAATCCTACCACCTTAAATGAGCAATTGCATGAGGAGTCCAGGGTTACCTCGTTACTCGGCCACCTTTTTTACGTGAACACCCGCGTTCCTGTAGAAGACTGCGTTCCTGTAGAGACTGCTTCCTGTAGGACTGCATTCCTATAGAAACTGTTCCTGTAGGAGCAGTATGCAAACTTCGGGGAGGACTGCAATTGGACTGCGGTTGAGGTGCGCTTCACCGGTGTTCTGGTAGCCGAAAGCTTGGCGTATCAACGTGCCGAGGAAATCAGAAGAGCCACTCAAGTTTTGAAGTGGAGGTTGATGAATACATGCGCATAATCTAGCCGATTAGGTTTTGAATCGGCGCAGCTCGTGGCGTGGGGGGTGAGCTGTCCCCGCCGGACCGTTGGGCGACGTCACCCATCATTTGCCTGCATATTCACTCGCTGCCGCATTCATTCCCACAGATCTACCGCCTCCCTTTTCGGTTAAACTCGTTTCTCGGTTGACGGGACTATCTTCACGTGCGTGCTGCGTGTTTTCTTTGTCGTGGCTGCCACCCGATCATCCGACTATACCATAACTAGCCGACGTGGCTAGTCAACTGGCCATACGGCTGCTCAACCATTCACTCTTACGCCATGCAAACAAATCAAAGTAATATTCATGCGATTTGATGGAGAGAAGGTTGAGACACTTACCTGCGCACGTCTGCACACGATTTTCAGTTTTTGGACGACGGATCTACCTGCTGCACGCGGCTTACACAGACCCGGAGGCTCATGGTTACAGGTTGCTGACGCTGGAGTGGATGGTTTTGCTTTCATGCGCCCACGTTTCATCTCGGATGGTGGTGCTGTGGAGGGTATTCACTCGAGCAGGTTGAACTGTTACAGGATCCCCGCGAGGGGTCTCGTCACAGTCCTTTCTCCTTGGGTGCATGCTGCACGCTGGCAGTTCTGGCTTCTCGATCACGATCCCAGCGCTCTGGATGCATATGGTATGAGATCTCGTCATTTGTTACCTTTGGAAATGGCTTGCCCGCGAGAACTCATCGATTTTCTTTGTGGGTGCAGGGACTTGGCCGCATGTCGACACGGGTGGTGGAGCAAGGTAACAGCGTCGTGCATGGGCCCAAAAGAGGCTTGCATGCGTCCACACCAACCCGTAGTCATCAGATCTGCTCATGAAACGCATTCTGGGCCGTTCTGAGCTTCTACAGGAAGTTTCCTGTAGAAGTACAGAGCTTCCTGTAGACAGGAAGCTCTTCCTGTAGAAATTTGCACTTTCCTGTAGAAACTGGCACCTTCCTGTAGAAAATCGCACCTTCCTGTAGAAAATCTGTGTCTTCTTGTAGGAGACTCAATTTATAATGAAAGTGCAGATACCTTGAAGAACATAAGCATTCTTGGAGGAGGTGCTGGTGAGGTGTCCTGGTTGCATGATAAGGACTTTTGGCCTTGAGTTGAGAGGCTTCCTCTCCTCCATAGAACACCTGCAATCTGCATGCAAATTTCACATAATGACTTATTGATCTTGTATTTTTTCTTTTTTTGTTTTTTTTCTTTTTTTTTGAAAGATAGCAGGGGCGCCTCAATGAGGTTTTCACCCCTACCACCTGCCTTAAGCGCCTCAGAGAGGTTTTCACTCAAGGATCTTTATCTCTTTTTTCTTTTCTTTTTTTTTTTGAAAGATAGCAGGGGCGCCTCAATGAGGTTTTCACCCCTACCACCTGCCTTGGGTGCCTCAGAGAGGTTTTCACCCAAGGATCTTTATTATTTATTTATTTATTTATTTATTTTTTAGATTCTTCAGGGTGTGCCCAAAGCAGGGGCATGACCCTTCTCTATGACCAATACAGATTTCTCCACAGTTTTGATAAACTCTTGTCTTGAGAGAGGTCTCCTGTAGATCTTCAATCGATGCCCATTGACAAGCATGGGAATGGCTTCCTCATCAATGGTTCGAATGAGGACAGATCCATTGTCATGGCATTTCTCCACTGTATATGGTCCTAGCCATCTGGTTCTCAACTTCCCCTTGAAATCTTTGTATCTGGAATCATACAACAGAGCCCAATCTCCCGGCTGAAATTGCTTGTCATGGAGATGTTGGTCATGCCACACCTTCCTCTGAAGTTGAACCACTTCTGAGTGAAGGAGGGCCTGCATGCGGTGCTCATCCAGTCCATTCAGCTGCAATAACCTTTCTTGCTGTGCATGGCTGAGATCTAGGTCCAGCTGAGCTGCCATCCTCAAAGTGTTATACTCAAACTCAATGGACAGCAAAGCTTTCTTCCCATAGACCAGCTCATAAGGTGTGAAGCCGGTGGTGGTCTTCCAAGTGGTGTTGTAAGCCCATGTGGCTTCAACCAGGTGATCTGCCCAGTCTTTTCTGCTGCTGCTCACCACTTTGGTCAAGATCCCTTCTAATTCTCTATTGGTGACTTCCACCTGCCCATTTGCTTGAGGATGATAGGGGGTGGAAGTCCTATGCTTGATCTTGTGATGAGCTAGTAGATCTTCAACCAAGTTGGATGTGAACTGGCTCCCTTGATCGGTCACCAGCTCTCTTAGGTAGCAAAACTTGTAGAAGATGTTCTCTCTTAAGAACTCGACCACCTTCTCTTCTGTTGCTGCTTTGATTGCTTTAGTCTCTGCCCACTTTGTCAAGTAGTCAGTACACACAATGATGTAGGATCTCTGCCTCGAAGAGGGATTGATTGGACCCACAAAGTCCATGCCCCACTTCTCAAATGGCTCAAGAGTCACTTGAGGTTGGAGAGGCATCTCATCCCTTTGGGTCGGTTTCCCCATTCTTTGGCATTGGTCACACTGGCTGACATATCTTCTGACATCTTGATGAAGTGTGGGCCAATAGTAGCCTGCCTGCAGGATCTTGAAGGCAGTTCTCTTTGCTGCAAAATGTCCTCCACAAGGCCCATCATGACAGGTGAGGAGGATGTCAAAGACTTCCTCTTCCCTTACACAACGCCCTCAGGGCCAAGCTTGAACAGGTTGCCCCCGATCCAAGTAAATGAGGCACTTTTTCTGATGATTCTGCTCTTCTCTTTTGAAGAGAGGTGCGGAGGGAACTGAGCTGAAACAAGGTAGTTTGCTATATCAGCAAACCATGGAGAGAGTACTGAGATAGCAAACAGATGCTCATCAGGCATCTGGTCATCCACCGTCCCATCTTCATCTGCAGACAAATCCAATCTAGATAAAAAGTCAGCAACAACATTTTCTCTACCTGGTTTATCAACAATGGTTAAATCAAACTGCTGCAATAAAAGTAACCATCTAATAATACGAGCATTCACATCTGGTTTATTCATCAAATATCTAATAGCAGCATGGTCAGTATGTACAAATGTTTGATATCCAGTGATATAATGACGGAACTTGTTTAGTGCATGGACTACAGCTAAGAACTCTTTCTCGGTTACAGTGTAATTCAGCTCTGCTTTGGACAAGTTTTTGCTAACGAAGTAAATGGCATATGGAAGCTTTTGCTCAACTTGTCCTAAGGCTGCACCTATGGCTTTGTTCGAGGCATCAGTGTGGATGTGGAAAGGTAGGGCCCAGTTTGGACCTCTCAGGATTGGTGCTGACACCAACTTGTCCTTTAACTCATTCAAACTCTTCTGACAATCGTCGGTCCACCTAAACTCCACATCTTTTGCCAATAGGCCAAACAATGGTGAGGCTAACTTGCTGAAGTCCTTAATGAATCTCCTGTAGTATCCCGCTAATCCCAAGAAACTCCTAACATCCCTGACCTTTTGGGGAGGTGGAACCTTCTTGATTAGAGCAATTTTGTTGGGATCCACCTGTAACCCTTGGCCAGAGATTGCATGGCCTAGCACGGTCCCTTCAGTCATTAGGAATTCACATTTTTCAGGGCTAAGGGACAAGTTCATCTCGATGCACTTGGTGAGGACTTTTCCCAAGTTGGACAATGCTTCCTGGAAGTTAGCCCCGTAAGGAGTAAAGTCATCCATATAGATTTCTACTGCATCATGGACCAACTCTGAGAAGATGCTCAAGACAGCTCTCTGAAAGGTAGCAGGAGCATTGCATAGTCCAAAGGGAAGGACTCGGTAGGCAAAGGTACCCCAAGGACAAGTGAAGGTGGTCTTATCTTGGTCTTCCGGGCTGATTTGGATTTGATTGTACCCGCTAAACCCATCCAGGAAAGAGAAGAACTTCTTTCCTGCCAGTCCATCCAACACCTGATCTATGAAAGGTAGAGGGAAATGGTCTTTCTTGGTAGCTTTGTTCAGCTCACGGTAATCCACACAGATTCTCCACTTCCCATTCTTTTTGGGAACCAACACTAGAGGGGACACCCATTCACTATCTGAGATGGGGTAGATGAATCCGACATCCAACAGTTTCTGCAATTCTTCCTTGACAATGTCTTTAACTGCTGGATTCATTCTCCTCTGAGGTTGCCTAACCGGTTTACAATCCTCTTTGATGTATATATGATGGGTACAGACCGAGGGATGGACTCCTTTCATCTCTTTATAGCTCCAAGCAAAATCATCTAGGTGGTTGGCCAACAGACTACACAGCTCCTTTTCCTGGGAAGGAGATAGGGAGGAGCTGATTTTCAATGCTCTCTCAGGGCCGAACTCCACATTCTTAACTCTGGGAGTGACAGGGTTGGTTGTACAAAGATCCACTAAGGTGCTAGCTTGGGCATCCTCCACCAATTTTTCCAAAGGTAGTGCACTGGTAGGTGGGCTTTGGATCAGAGTCTCAATCAAGTCATCCTCGGTTGGGGGATTTCTTTTAGTGGTATCTAGGTTACACAGAGGTGCTGAATACACCTCGTCTTCTTCTCCTTCTTCCAACCAGAGTGGTAAATCATGCTCCAAAGAAAGTTGGGCAGGAGGGTATAGGATTAGCTGCTTGGACATGGGACCATTTTTGATGGTCATGTTTCCTGCCCGACAACTTATGTAAGCATCTGCAGTAGCTAACCAAGGCCTTCCCAAAATGAGAGGATATCCAGTAAGCTTGGCCTTTGGTTGCAGAACCAGGAAGTCTGCAGGGTATTCCCAAGAATCGATGGAGACCATGACATCCTCCACAACCCCTTCGGGAGTCACGGTGGAGCGGTCTGCTAATTGCAGTACTGTCGAGGTCTTCCTCAAGGAACCCTGAAGATTGAGTTTAAGCATGGTATCCCTGGTCATCACATTGATGGCCGCCCCCAGATCAATCAAGGTGTGGGGGATAATGGTGCCATTGATGTGAACATCTACTACAAGACTTCCAGGATCTAGGTACTTTGGGCAGATGACTTGTCCTAGCATAAGGTCAGACAGTTGTCCTATGACGTTGATAGTTGAGGCATCTTTCTTCCATCTGCCTGGGTGTTTGAAACACTTCTCCTTAACCAGTTTGTTGTAAATGGGCACATCCTTGATAGCTTGGAGAAGGGGTATCTTCACACACAACTGCTTGAGCTCTCACAGAAGCTCATCCTCCTCTGGGTTGGGTTGTGTGGTGGCTGTTAGTCTCTCAGGAAAGGGTGGAATAGGCTTTGGTTCACTCTCCTGATGGTCTTCCTCATCCTCTGGGGGAGGAGGTTGGCGATCTGGAAGAGTCTTTCCAGATCTAAGATTGATCTCCTGGATTTCCACAGCATAGGTAGGGCATGAGGTCTCCCCAGTATATACCTGCTGAGCCTGTCTATTGTTGGGGTTCGGGTTCGGTTGAGCAGGCATCTGAGGTTGCCTTGGAGGAGCAGGAGGTAAAGGCTGAGGTTGAACTGGTGGTGGAGGCAAAATGGCAGGAGGAGTGTTGTATTGGGGCCTCCACCCTGACTAAGGTGCACTCCATTGAGGCTGTGACTGGGCATGTGAATGATAGGAATGAGAAGTGGGTTGTGTAGGGTACTGAGGTGGATAAGACCATGGAGGAGGCATGGACCAAGAAGGATGAGCAGGGGGACCCCAGGAAGGCATAGGAGTTGACTGGTTGGGGTTATAATAAGCTTGTGGTGCCCCTTGCATCCCCTGCTGATAAGGTCTAGATCCTTGTGGCCTCCTTTGGTTGAGGTAATAGAGAGGCTCTGTGGGAGCTTCGGTCCCTTGGTACATGGCTTTAAACCCAGGTAAGGTTGGACACTGATTTGTTGGGTGGTCCTCCTCACAAACGAAAGACACTTGAACCGAATGCAATGGACATTCGTTCTTAGGGTGTCTTCTGGTGCACCTAGGACAGAAGACAGCCAAGGCTCTCTCAGCTTCTTCTTTCTTCTGCTAGATCCTGAATGTGTCCAGCTGCATGGCAATGGTCTGTCTCACCTCACTCTTAAGATCTTCTAATTGGTTTGTAAACTCATGTTTGGAGAAAGGGACACCAGTGGAGAGGAGATTTCCTCTACCTCGTTTCCTAGCTGCCCTGGAATGATTTCTAAACACAGTTTTGATGTCCTCATAAGGCAGTTGGTAAATGTTCCCCCCAGCTAACATGTGAAGGGTGTCTAAGAGATCGTCAGGGACTCCTCGGAGTAGAACCAACTTGAGGGATTCAGGGTCAAGTGTGCACCTGGCCCGCTTATAGCTAAGTTGGAACCTCTCCTCATAATCCTCTAAGGACTCATCATTCCCCATGGTCATCCGAAAGATCTCTCCCTTGGTTTCCTTAGACCTACAGTAATCCCTATACTTGGTATTGAAGGCTTGCTGCATCTGAGCCCAAGTAGCGATGCTATTCCCAGGTAATCCCATGAACCAGCGTAGTGCTGCATCCTTAAGAGTGGAAGGGAAAAGCTTCAGCTTTTGCTCATCTTCAGTATAGTCATAGGTTCTACAAAGGACAACAAACTCAAACAAGAAGGTATCAGGATCCTCAGTGGTCAGTCCATGGAAGTGAGGCAAGGCGGAGGGGCTAATGTTCTTCATTTCCATCTCTCCATTGGTCTCTCGGATGGGGAAAGCTCCTTCTATTCTCTCATCTTCTCTTCTATTATCAGCCATGGCTTCAAATGGAGTGGTCTCTAACTCTTCTTCTTCTATAGGGTCTTGGTATATCTCAGGATGTTCACCTATAGGTTCCTCTGGGTCACTGTCACCAAAGAAGAGAGAAGGGTGACTCAGTGATGTGGTGGGGGTGTTTGGTAGGAATTTGCCTGATCTATCTCGGTTCCTACGAGGCATGAAATGGAAAGGACTTTTTTTTTTTTGTGTGCTTTTGCTTTTTCTTTGGTACCTGCAAAACTGAAACAGAGTGATCTACACTAACTATATTGCTCAAATGAAATTTGCGGAATTGGAAAGCTGATTCTAGGAAAGCAGGAAATATTAATCTAGGAAAGCAGGAAATGCTAATCTATGAAAGCAGGAAATACTAAGCTAGGAAAGCAAGAAATATTAATCTAGGAAAGCAGGAAATGCTAATCTATGAAAGCAGGAAATACTAAGCTAGGAAAGCAAGAAATACTAAGCTACTTTTGCAGAATGGAAATGAAATAAACTACTGAGCAGAAGTAAGAGTACGAAAGTAGAAGAAGAGCAACAATTACTAATACTCTGACGCTTCCTCGGCAACGGCGCCAAAAAGATGGTGAGCTCTAGTATTGTAGCAATAATGCTACAACTCCTGGGGCTTCCTGTCTCTCATTTTATCAACCCGGTAGTTCGTACAAACTTGGAAGCGACGGTGCTGTATGCACAAGTACTAGCTCTTGTCGCAACTGTCACTTGGTCAGCTGGCACAAGTCCGCTAGGGCTCAAGCCAACTTCTATAGGCTCTCAGAAGAAGCTTGCTAATTGATGGACGAAAGCTATTCTCAAAGGGAAGCTACTTTACTTGACAAAAAATGAACTGAAAGCAAATCAAAGCATGTAAACCTAGGAAACCCTAATTTAACTAGTCTAACCTCTATAATGCAAAGAATGTGAATGAAACTTCTACCAATGCTGCTGTTACCTCTAATAAGTGAAAATGCATGGATCTAAGCTGATTGCATCATAAAAGACATGTTTTTGTATTTTTCCTTTAAGTGTATGGAATGATTGTGATTGTGTGCTAATTAGGGTTTGGTTGTGTAGATGGGATGGAGAAGGAAGGAAAGCGTGGGACAGGTTGGGGAGGCTAGGAGAGGTCCCTAGGGATCCTTAGCATCCATCCACAGAGGTTCCTCACATTCAGAAGCTCAGCAACCGAGTGAGTGGCCTCCTACAGGATGTCTGCAGGGGATCCTACAGGATACGCAGAGATTTCTACAGGATGTCTACAAATTGCTACAGGATGACCTACCGTGAGTGTTTGAAGTGATGGAGGAGTGATGGAATGGTAGGGGGAGATGTGTAAGGTAGGAATAAGGCTGGTGATGGCTCAGAAGTGGAAGAATAGGATAGGGAGTGAGTGTAGGGAGTAGGTTGGGAGATAGAGGACTAGGTCAACGAAAGGGCTAGAGAATGAAGCTATGTGAGGAGTGAAAGACTTTGGGAGATAACAGAGCGGAACAGAGGTCAAAGATGTGTTTGCATGCGTGATCAAGATGGAGGAGAAGGTAATGGAACGAGAGAGAGCAGTGTAAATGAAACAAATGCTTATGATTGTCACCAAACCAAAAATGCATTAGCCTAAACTACCTGTGCTTGTAAATTCAATGAACAACAATCCAAAACGCGAAGGAGAATGTGCATGAAGCTGTGGTAAAGGAGTGTGGTGCAGGTGTGAATCATGTGGAAGCATCTAACATAACGTGACTGTGTTTGCAGCAATCATGAAATAAAGAAATGCGTATTTTTGGTGGTTAGTCATGGACTGCACCCCAATCCCAAATGAGATGGCAGTGAGCCTTAAAAAGCTTTTTGTTGGAGCTCCAATGGATTATATCTATCCTTTGCTAACCTAAACAACTGTAAACAAATTCACCATAAGCAAATCCTATCTAAATTCATGAAAAACAACTAAATTAACAACCTGTAATTCGAATTGCATGTGGAAATGAAAACTCAAAGTGCTGAAACGAAATGGAAACAACACTACAGCAGAGGGGATCTATGGCTCTCAGGTTGGACCCTAACCTAAGAGCTATAGTCTCCTTAAGAAAACTCAGAGCTAGATCAAAATCTGCCTTCTTTATTCATAATCTGATGTTATACCAAAACTGGCTTACAACAAGAACTAACACCGAGCTGTGCTCCAAAATTACAATAGTAATGTGAAAGTTTCAACAACCTATCAAAGGCTACGGCCTCTATACTTATGCAAAACAATGATCCAACAAGTGTCCTTGATTTTAGGAGCTTGGCTGTCCAACTAGAGTTTAACTGCTGATCCTGTAGGACAGTCATAAGTGCTGTTCCTATAGAACAGTTGTAACTGCTGTTCCTGTAGAACAGCTGGCTCCTTCTAAGCTCGGAGGGGAGATGGATTGGAGCTCGGAGTTCTTAGTGGGAATCACGAGGAATGTCCCCAAGACCGTGGACATCCTCTCCTAAAAACCAGCAGTGCCACCTCATTGTCTCCTTGTCTCCTTTTTCGTTGTCTTTTGCTCCCTTTTAATGCCAAAACCTGGAATCATAATGCATTAGTGACGTAGATAGAGTGCCTACCCTTCTTCCTACAAAAAACATGAAAAAACTAAGAAATGCATGCATAAGCAATAAAAAATGAATGGTTTGAGCAGGTAAAATAGGCCAAAATGAGCCCAAATTGTACCAAAATTGGGGCTCATCAATAATGCCCAGAAATTGTTACACAGACACAACACTTCATAACGGTGCTTGTATCACCATCAAACCCTAAACCCCATAAGCGGAGTGGTCAGAGCAGCCAGATCTTGTTTATGACTAGGTTGAGAAACGTCCTCTTGCTGGTTTCAAGATCATTTTGACCTATATCATCGATCATTCTAGAGTGCACCTTTTCTAGGCCCCAAAATTGTCCCTCAGCATTGGCTTCATGTGGATTTGTTAGAGGTTCGTTGTAAACATTTCCTTTTAAAAATCTAGTGCATGAATGATTGTCCACATGTTCATGAAGAAGAGGACATCTTTGCATTTGATGTGGTCCACAGAGAAATTTTTTATTTGGTCAAGTCTGTATTCTTCATCAATTATTTTCTTGACACAGTTTTCATTCTCAGCACTGTAGTTGTATATGTCATCGAGGGTTTCATTATAGGTTTCATCAATCTTCTCGGCTGTCCAACTTTTTTATTGTCAACAATAGAGCCATCTAGAGGTGGAAATGGATCTGTATGACTGAAAGCTTCAATAATTGTGTGTTTATAACATACCCTTTGTTTGTCTACCAAGGAATATCTGATGGATCTGTATGACTGAAAGCTTATAACATACCCTTTGTCCGTCTACCAAGGAATATCCATCACATATGTCAATAACATTTTCTTCCAGATGAGTATTGACAGTAAAAGGAAGAGACTTCCCTATCCCATCAGGCTTGAGGAATAAATTCAGATTGTAGGCACAAAAAATTGCAGGACTGTCGGATTCCATGATATAGGATCCTTGAGGATTGAACTATAATATTAATTGTTTCTTCACTCAGATAATAATAATGGTCACATTATTACTTTGTTGGCTTTGAAAAACCTTTTGAGTTTATTGTCCTCAAACTGTAGGAAATCATGATTACTTCCATTTATTTCTTATACAATCATGATTAACATCAAAGTGAAACGTGGGGGTTACATTACTCCTCAAACTCACAATGAAATGTTGAGGTGCCAAGTATATTACCATGAAAGCCTACATCTCCCTTAATTTCAGTGTCTATGAAAATAGAATTAGTGTGATTGAACTATATTTCTGTGACTTCAAAAGTGTTTTTAGGATTTAAATTATCAGCAAGGGAAGCATGATCTTCATTATGCTTTCCATATGGTTGATATTTTGGGGTAGAAACATGGTTTCTACCTGTCTAGAACTACATATGGGTTGTATCATCGCTGGAAATATTAAAAAATTCTTCATTTCCTCTGTTTATCACTTTGTCATGTAGGAAATCATGACTGGCATCCTCACAATGGTGAAATTTTTTATCATGCTCCTTGTTTTCATGCAAATCATTCATAGAATCTAGGACAGATACATCAACACATAGTTGTTCCTTGATGAGGATGGGGTTTATTGTGGGGCCACGTTGGTCACAAGTAGCCTGTCCATCAAGAACTAATCTTTTGAATTTGAAGTGTCTTTTTCAGTGATATTGTTATCCTTTGTTGCAAATATCTTCAATTTCTCGTAATATTTCTGAGTTTTTCAGATTTAAGTTTATGCTTGCTTATTTTACCCAATATTCACCTTGATTTCATTGATTGTTTCCTTTGATTTTGAATAACATATATGCTGTTATCATCTTCAAGAGAGGTGGGAGCTTCTTCTTCTTGTACGTCTACCACAAGGTCTTGAAAGGTATTTTCATATCATCGGAACCCAAGGCCCCAATGCTCGAGAAAGCCCTCAATTAGACCAGCAATAGAAGATATTCCCTTTGGACTACCAGATCTAACCCAAGCCTTTTGTTTTTCCTCAAGATAGTATAGAATTAACCTCATGCATAACGTATATATATTCTTTTGAGAAGAGTATATATATTATTTTCAATCCATGTCCTTGCCTTGCAGGACCCTGAGAGGGGTATATAAATTCTTCTCAATGGAAAACAGTTTCCGTTTGTATGATTGTTTATGATCTAATCATCTATAGAATATCATAGTGCAAGGATTGTTAGGGGATCTATATTCAAAAGAAGGCTTGAAGATAATATCCACTATCAAATCAACCAAGGGTAGGCTTAAAAGATGAAATTGAAAAACATTTTACTTCTTAATTCTCCCTACAAAATAATTTTCAATTGCAAAGACTAAGCACAAAGAATATTGTGTGACTAGTCTTTGACATTGGGTAAGCTAGTTGCTACCCTCTCAAACATGATCAATGATGATGGTAAGTCTTGGGATTAGACATATTCCAGTGTGAATTCTATAATTCTACCTAGTACTTTGTCAATCCAAACATTTTGTATAGGTTTACAATGAATCCATCACAAGAGCAATCATTGAGAACCAATAATTTAAGTTATTGATGTTATGCATAACAATTGTTGTTATATTTGATATTCTGCCAACATGTCATGCAGATTTTGTTTCTCAATGTGTATTCATGTATTAATTCAACTGTTTTCAAACTATATTATGTGATCAATGATATGCAGAGGCACTTTCATGGGTGCTTCAGATCCTAAAAGGATGAACTTGCATACACAGGAGTTTATATATAAAAGTGAAGATATGACAGGAAATAAATTCTATCATGCTCTAATAACCAACTAGGGTTTTGGTGAATAGCCTTTTGAAAATATAGTCTAATGATTCTTTTGTGTATTTGTATTCCTGTAGCAGGATAGTTCCAACAGGATTTGATTTAGACAACTTCCAAGAAAGCCATTAAGCTAATTTTTACATGTATTAGCTACAACTACAGACTATTTTAGCACACTTTGTCTTAATGCTCTTTGTTTGTCACTAAGGATTAATGAGGATCAATGTTTCATTGATAGCGTTGTGAACAAACATTAATGATTAAATAGGTTGTTTTAGTGATACCACAGTTGTGCATATTTGTTGCCATTACCCTTTTGTTCCCAAAATTGGTTAGATCCCACCAAAATCATCCTACACCTTATTCATCTTTCCACTTTATTTTCCCCACCAAACAATTCCATATCTAATGCATAAGGCTTATGGTGGGTCACGCCATCTTTAATGACGTGAATTTGTGTCATACATTATGACAATACTGTTTCTTGTGTCACTTTAGCATAAGTGACATATCTGTCAGAGGTTGATTGCAACCAGGAAAAGCCATCTTGGGATCTTGTGATTTGATGTGAGCTATTATAGGAAAGGTCCTCAAAGGCTTGCCTTGGTTCAGTTGTTAAAATGTTAGGTCATTAAAGTAATGGTCAAATTTTGAAATTAGTGTACATGAAACAATTGTGTGTGGTGTAATTTGAGGGTCTGTAAAATGGCAAGTCAATAAGAGGACAAACTTGGCTACATATGTGCTAAGAGAGAGATTATAGGAAGTGAAAGGTTATTGGGCAAATAAAGAGTCATAGGAATTGGAATGTTTAGTGTTAAAAGCTCTATTATGTGTTCATGTGCTTCCAAATCCATTTTCTTTTGCTCTATCTTTGTAATAAAATTTTCAGTGTCTCATTTCATAGTGTTTTTGTCTTATTGAATGATCTATGTGATCCAGTTCCAGTGATAACATGATGCTAATTTGCTTCAATTTTGACTTGGCATCAGAGCTGAAGCATGTGCTTTTGGAAAGCAGAATATGGATAGCTTTGAAATATCTAAATTGAGAGCAACACAAATCACGAGTTAATTCATAGTGACATTTGTGGTCCTATCAAAACAAAATCACTTTGAGGATCAATCTACTTAAGCATCTCTACCATGTGAGCCCTAGAACTCTTGTTTCTAGGAAAAAGCAAACTGTAAAAAATAACAGTTTCTGGGAATCTATTGAAACTGACTCTGTAGAAATCCCTAATCACTATAAAGACCTAGATACACCTGTCATCAAATATAGACCCTGAGATATATTGACTGCTCAACAGATTATGAATCTCAACAATAGATTTCATTCAAGGTTGAATATGCCAGATGAACCTATTGTACTTCTAGAAAACTGAAGCCCATACATCATCAAGATGTACCCTGACTGTCATACATAATCATACTAATAGTAACATATTCTGACTTCCCAGGATATCAAAGAAACTGCTTTAATATTCTATACAGTTGTAGACATATGGCAAATACTTTGAAAACTTTGGTAGCTTTGCTTAAGCTATTAAGCAAGCCTTCGAACTTCTGATCAGCAAGTCTTCCATCTTTCATCTTCTTCCACATGCATCTTGTCATATGAGTTATCAATATTGTAAATCAGCTATACAGAATTTTGACAAATCTCACTCAAATACAAACCCTAGGCACCACCAAGAACATCGACTCTCAATCTTGATGTGCATTGTACTACCCTGCAATCGTTATTTCACAATTGTGTATGTAGTAGTACTGACTCATGTATAGTGATCTCAATGTCAAGACTTTCACAATTCTCGGCCTTTGCAAAATGCATACAACACCTACTCTCAACAAATGTAACTACCTGAAAGTATTGTCAATAGAATATCTGGATAAGCAATTGAAGTGACCTTTTGAGCTATTGCTTTAGAGAAAATGACTTGATATTTCAATCTCCAGAAGGGATATAGCAATATTAAATAGTAGTAAGCCACCAATCAATTATGATCAAGTGAACAAGGTAATCATCATAGTGTTCCAAGGGTGATCTTCACAAGATGAAAAGCTGAGGACATACTACCTCAAATTATATTCTTCAGATTTGAGCCACAGAGGTATTTCAACTAATAAAATTAGATCTTCAAAGATTGACACAATACAAGGGTGTGATCAACTTGAACCCCATATGGTGCTTCTGTCATTTATCTTCATCCTCAGGATTCTGCCATTTATATTTATATCATATACCATCAGCTACAGGGTTTACTGTGCTAGAGACTTAACCTTGTCAATGTTACTTCTATGCAAGGTTCTTGTCAATTTATAACCTAGATCTAAGGAGATATATCATAGATACTGATTTCAGGGCACTGAGATAAGGTTGTATTACAGGAGCAAGCTGTCTTTGGCTGATTATAGTTCAGAATACTTCAAATAATAATCACAGGTGAAAGCTTGATTAGTACGAAGTTAATGAAATCTGAATTATGTTATACTTCGAGGTTACAACAGTACAAATATGTTATAGATGAGAATTGTAGTCACTATCATGGGATTTGCAGAGTATCAATTTCCATGTGTCATACCTTATCCATCTTATCATGGCCAATATGTAGTTTGAACAAACCATTTTACATATCAAGGTGTTCTGTAGATATAATGACTCATTGTCATGTGATTGGAGAGATCTGTAGTGATTCTTATGAACACCAGGTGGGCCAGAGTTTATAGAATGCAAATCATAACATGTGAGTCATAGAAACAATGCAGGTCGAGGATCTTAAAGGGCTGAAACACTTCTGTAATGATGAACCGAGATAATGCCAATTATTGAGAAGGTTTGATGGCAAATTGTTACAACCTTGTTTATTTTCTCCTGGACCCCTACCTGACTGTGGTCTTCCGCCAAACACCTATGTTCCAATTTGCTGATGGTTTGGACTATTATTCAAACAAAAGATAAGAGTCACAGTTTCCCATCCAAGATATCCAAGGCCTGTGTCCTCCTACCAGCATTTCAGCCTCTTGTCCAAGGCTGTCAAGGCCTGCGGCCTACTTGTAACACACAGCTAGGGCTGTGGCCTGCTGTAGGAGAGAAAAATCCAACTATGACAAGCCCAAACATCATGCAGAACTCCCTCTCAGATGCATCTTCCTCCTTGCTACAGTTTGGACCTACGAGAGATTACAAAGTAGTCCAAAACACATGGAAGAGTGCTTGACCTAGCTGCGCTCTAGCCTGGGCATATGTGGCCTAGAGAAAAGTATTTTACACCCTCCAAACTGCTTACTGATAATTTGCTGTAGCATCCCTCTTCTATGGATTGTAATAGAGATTGAACACACCAAATGGTACAGAAAAATACCCAATGAGCATACCTCTGACTGCGGCCCTATCCAACAAGAAACTCACTCTCATAATCAAGAGCGAAACTTCCCAAGCAATCCTCTAGCCTCCACCCATGGTGCCTTAGACCTACGACTCTCTCCCAAGGAAACTACACCCTAAATAGAGATAAACATCTTCATTAACTTGACTCTTGACACCTACGTCCTTGCCTTAGGCTTGATGAGTCGACATAAGGATGAGGCCGACCTTATAAATTTACTTGAGAACATAAATTCGAAAACCCATTTTCCTTATCCAAATTTGGCGATCTTTAGATCGATTTTGGTCTTATCGAAGAGAGGAATTTAATGATGCAATAATCTTTCCCATAGGAGCTGTCCAAAGTGGAATTTGGCCCTATTTGCCAATTTTAACAAACCAACATAATGGAGTCTAGCTAGATTAACCCTCCTGTTGTGCAAGGAAATTTTGGGTTGACAGACTTACCTTTTATAGGACCTAGTTCATTCTAACAAACAAGAAATGCTTGAGAATTAGTGTCGTCTGTCATTTACAAATGCTGCAATGGATTATGAGTTCTCTGGCAATGTTCTCGAGGCAACTGTTACAAAAATAACAAAAAATTATCTTTGGTCATTTCACAGAGATTGTTTTCCTTTAGAAACAGAGAGAGATTGTTTTTACAATACCTTCTTTTGTTTGTGGCATGTAAGTAGATCTTGAGAGTAATATAGAATAGGAAAACCAGTTGGTCAGCTTGTGATAAAGGTTAGTAACTGCTTGGACAACAACTTCTAACCTTGCCACATTCTTCTAAGAACACTGGATCCAAAAATATCCAAGGCTTCAACTACACTGATTATGACATAGAAGTTGGAAGAATCAGAGATGCCATGGATGTGTAACTGTTAACATTTTGAAGATGATAACACGTGTGTCTTTCAAGGTTCATCACCAAGCATAGTGAAAACAACACATTTTACCACTAATATAGTTCCTCGGTCATGGATATCAATCAAGCCTAGTTAGTCTTACTTCCTTGGTAAGGAGATGAGGTTTCATGTTTTCCATCTTGTTTTCCCCAAAGAAAGTTATTCTGGCAGTTTAAATTATTCATTACTTTCCCCTTTTACAAACAAACACTTGGCAAAAATAGGATTTCACACCTGGGAGTCTTTTGTAGGATAAAGGGAAAGGTGAGTGGGTATCCTAGTAGTAGTTGCATTGGTGTTATCATCATTACACCAGTTTTCATATGGGTCTTCACAACAGAGAATCACCATTACACTTTGTTGATTTATAAGCAATGATTTGGCTGAGTGACTTGGTGCAAAGTCACTACAATATATGTCATTTATAGATCAAGAAATGTCAAAATATTTGCCTTGTATGGATCATACTAGAATAACTGAATTGTTTCAGAGATATGGGAATGGTGACCTTATATTGTTTGACCTGTCAGAGATAGCAGAGCAATGCCAAGCAAAGAAATTACACATTATATATGATAAGTGGGATCACCCATGACAATCTTTACTTCAACCTAATCTAGGTGAATTCGAGGGGCCTGCTCTCATAATTACTTTTGAAGAGATTGTGCTAAGTATGGAGGAAATATGCATTCTCCATCTTAATCCTCCATGGAAACTTCGAGGTCAAACCCTTAGCTATGGCTCAGGCTTACTAAGTTGTTACCTGCTATGTGACCTTCCATTGATAGTTTTTGATGGATTTATTTATTTATTTGATCCTTTGGGTTTGGACCTTAATACGTCTTTGAACCCTGGTCATTTTATACCTTCAAGATCACCAAGTGCAAAAATGTATTATTTAAGAGGTAAAAATTTGCTTGGGAGGTTCCAAGATCAATTTCTTCCACTTTTTGTTCGCAAAACTCTTTCTTGGGTTTCATTTGATTCTACAATTATTTGTACACCTTTGAAGTCTAACTCTACAAAAGACATTGTTGAAAGTGGTGATCAGAGAATCAAATGATTACTTAACAAATTTAAATATCATGGTATTGTTGTATTGTTGGTTTTTATGTTAGTTGAACAGGTGTTATTGTCAACTCGGGAAACAGGATTATCATTTCCATGCCAGAAATATGCTGTCTTTGTGGGTCCCATATTTTCCATTCTAAGGAGTTTATTTCCAAAAAAAAAAAGTGGAGAAAATTTCAAATATCAAATCTATTTAGTAGCTCAAGTGTTGCGACAAAATTGCATACTATAGATGTATGCATAGTTGAAGATGGGAGCAAAATTACAGATAAATGGCTTGTTGCCATTACCCTTGGCTTCGGATAGACAAGTGTGGCATTGGACAGGAGGTATATGTCTTACAACTTGGCTCAAATTGCTGGTGTTGCTACAAATGTGTCCCAGTATGGAAAAACTACGAGGGTTTGTTTAGATAATTGCATCTTATCCCCCCTTCCATTGAATTTCTCAGTCAGCATGCTAGTGACGATCATTGTATGTTTTCTTATATGCCACAATGCGGGGCGATATCTATTTGAAAATGAAGCCTTCGTAATTGCTTTAGGAAATAAACATGACACACACAATCAACTTATTGCCTCTTGGAATAAGGAATTGATGGCTTTTGTTCATGATTCCTATGTGGAATTAATGGTGGAATTTCAAAGACTTAGAAAGGATCCTTTAACTTCACGTGTGGACTTATCTATTGCTCAAGTTGTGAGTGGGATCTTGCAGATCTCTACTGATAAAGTTTATTCATTTTGGCCACGGGAAGCCTAAAAGACTATCTCCTAATCAACTTCAATCTATTGAAGGTTTTATGAGTACTTCGAAAATTCCAAATGTTGAGTGGCAATGTCTAATAAAGGGAGTTATAAGGCCTTTTTACTCATGTCTTGTTGAATTACTTGTTTGGAAAAAATGTCGTTGTTTGGTTGTGTTTGTGCTATGCGTAAATCTAACACGTGTTAGATTTTCTTCACCTTGCAATGTTGTTATTGACAACATGCTTCTATTTTGGTTCGAAGAAATCTAGCATGCATTAGATTTTTTTTCACTACAATGTGGTTGTTGGCAATATGCTTTTGTTTGTGCTAGATTTATTTTATCTAGAAATGTTATAATGTGTTTGTGTTTGTGCTAGAAGGAAATCTAGCATACATTAGATTCCTTTCACCCTTCTATGAGTTTATTGACAATGTGGTTGTATATGCGTTAGAAGGAAATCTAGTGTGCACTAGATTTCTTTCGCATTGCAATGTTGTTGTTTGCAATTCAATTGTTTGTGCTAGAAGGAAATCTAGTATGTGTCACATTTCCCTCACCTTACAATGATGTTATTGGCAATGTGCTTGTGATTGTGCTAAAAGGAAATCTAGTATGTGTTAGATTTCTTTTGCCCTAGAATGTTGTTGGTAATATGTTTGTGTTCTTGCTATAACAAAATCTAGCATGCGCTAGATTCTTTAGCCCTACAATGTTATGTGTTTGTGTTTGTGCTAGAAGGAAATCTATCACACATCAGATTTATTTTGTCTTGCAATGGTGGTGTTTTTGGCAATATGCTTGTTTGAGCTAGAAGTAAATATAATATGCGATATGTTTCTTTCATCGTACAATATTGTTATGTGCTTGTGTTTGCGAGAGAAGGAAATCTATCATGTGTTAGATTTCATTCACCTTGCAATGTTGTTATTGGTGACATGTTTGTGTTTGAGATACAAGTACAAATAGCATGTTAGATCTAATTCACCTTGCTATATTGTTATTTGAAATATTCTTATGTTTCTGATAGAAGAAAATATAACATGAGATAAATTTCTTTTACCCTACAATATTGATGTTGGCAATATGTTTGTGTATGGTGGAAGGAATTCTAACATGCACTAAATTTATTTCGCAATGCACTATTGGTGTTAGAAACGTACTTGTGTTTGTACTAGAATAAAATCTAGTATGCAATAGATTTCTTTTGCAATGCAATATTGTTGTTGGCAACATGCTTGTATTTGTGCTAGAATGAAATATAACTTGCATTGGATTTCTTTTTCAATGCAATATTGTTGGAAATGTACTTGTGTTTGTGCTAGAAGGAATTCTATCACGCATTGGATTTTGTTTGCCCTACAATGTTATTGTTGGCAATGTGCTTGAGTTTATGCTAGAAGTAAATCAAGTGTATGCTAGATATCTTCCACCCTGCAATGTTGTTTTTGACAATGTGATTGTGTTTGTGCTAGAAGAAACTCATTTTGTGTAAGATTTCTTTTACTTTACAATGTTTTTGTGAGTAATATGCTTCTATTTACGTTATAAGGAGATTTAGCGTGTGGTGGATTTCGTTCACCTTATAATATTGTTATTGGCAATGTGCTTGTGTTTGTGCTAGAAGGAAATCTAGCATGTGCTAGATTTATTTGACCATGTAATGTTGCTTCTAGCAATATGCTTATGTTTGTAGTAGAAGGAATGATATTGATTGTTAGCTTTCATTTGAGGTGCAATGTTGTTGTTCGAAATGGGCTTCTACTTATGATAGAAGGAAAGCTAGCACATTATATTTCCTTCATAATGCAATGCTGTTATTAGAAATATGTTTGTCGTTATGCTAGAAGGAAGGTTAGAATGTGTTAAATTTCCTTCATCTTGCAGTTGAAAATGTGTTTGTGTTTGTGATAGAAGTAAATCTTGCATGCGTTAATTTTTTTTCACAATGCAAAATTATTGTTGGAAATGTGCTTGTATTTGTGTTAGAAGGAATTATAGAATGCACTAGATCTTTGTTCTTGTGCCAAAAGGAAAACTATCAAGATTTCACCCTCACCAAGGTTAGTGCTCTGATATTGTTCGTGGCAGTGCATTTGTGATTATGCAAGAAGGATACCTAGTGATTACTAACTTTCTTCTAGACACCATTACACTTATGCAACCAATGCTCTAGGAGTGACATTGTTTAAATAATCACAATGGTTAGAGTTATAGCTTTTGATGTGCCTTTTTATTGAATTTGGAACAATTTATGAAGATCAATGATAGTGCAAAATATTCGTATATAAATATATGTTATTGTTGGCATTACATTTGTGCTTGAGTTGGAAGGAAAGATAACGATATAGCTTTCCTTTTGGCACAAACAAAATAATCCAATCATAATTATCTGATCCATGGAGAATAATGTGACCTTTGTATAATTTTGAAATTTATGAATAAATGTCTTATTGAGGTATACTATATTTTTCTTCCAATGCAATTTCTTTGCTTTTAGAATAAAAATGAGAATTATCTAGTATTTATAGTAACAAAACTTTTATTTGGAATAAAACCTCTAGTTTGGCTTTCGATTATCAAGTTCAAACATCAAACATCTTCACTAAGTGAAATATAAATATAATTTCTCCTTCTCATGGGGATTTTAGACATCTTATATAGCATCGATCTTGGAATTTCTTATATTTTCCAAAGGACCATGTTTTGGTTCTTCAACTTCTACAAATTTCTTATGATCATTATTCATACACATGCATCAAGACTACAAGTGTCATTTCTAAAGTTAAATAGGAACTTGGTGGTTTGATATGAGGTTATATTTTTCATTCTATGATATTATCTACATCTCTGATTGCCCGGTCTTCATATATATATATATATATATATATATATATATATATATATATATATATATATATATTTGTGTAATTTGTATGTAAAGTAATTTTTGGTAGTAGGCACTAGATGGTGGGAAACAATGTTTCATTATATATAATATGACTACCACACTATTTAAATTATTGCATCCATATTACTTTTTTGTAAGTTGTGTTTTTGTGAAAATATAAAGTCACACTTTACATGGTTCAACCTTTTGATTACATGTTACGATTTAATTTTTGTTACAGAATTGATACAAGCTACAATGGAAAATATAATTTTGGCAAAAGGGGACGCTGTTGATCTCCTTATTAGTGATCAGGTCATTGGGCTAGGAAGGGTCGAATTTGCAGAGTCTAGAACTTATTATGTTGAGAAAGGGTTAATGCAGGTTATGTTACAATTTTGATAATTGGTATCACTCAACCACATTTGATTGATGAGGATGTTAATGAAGGGGACATACATCCATGGAAGATCATAGATTTGAGACACAACATAGGTAAATCAAAATATTGAGGCATGTGTTAAATATTATTGATAATATAGTAAATGTTTTATTGAGTAAATACTAACCTTATTTACATTCGTTTATAGGTGCAAATGTTTCTTCTACATTTTCTATTGGAGACAAGGTAGATCTTCTGCAACATGGATTGAAGTTGGGTGAGGGATCCATATTCAATACAAAGCTTGGGCATAAAGTGCATAGAAATATGGTAAATAAAGGATGCATAATGGTTAAAATTGAGAAGGTGTTAAAACATGATGCTCCTCTACCACATCCAACAGGATTTGAGCATACATTAGGGGGTGCATTGGAATCTTATGAGATTTGGCCAGAATCAGATTTGGAGCTTCACTGTCATGATCATGCCATAAATATTCCCCAAGATAGGGTTAGATTCATATGTACAAAGGTTTCTCTTACACATGAATGCATGGGAACAAGCATGTGCATTGCCAAAGGAATGCTAGTTAATGTCTGCGAGGAGCACATTGTTGAGGGTGAAACACTAGGTGAAATGGACTTTGGTGTTTTTTTGGAAGAGATAGATGGAAATTGTGAGATATCAAGAATTGGGGATAAGTCTATCTACTGTTTGGTTAGATGGCCAATAAATAAATTGGTGGACAACAAAGGTGTGATATTAAGGGTCAAGGAAAAGTTAAAGGAGCCACCCAAGGAAATGGTGATATGGGATGTTATAGAGGACACAAATCCCTTAAACAAATGGGATGGGTATCTTTGTAATGAAAAAGATAGAAACTCAATTGATATGCATGTAACAAGGCAATATAAAAGGATTAAACGAGTTATGGCTACAAAAAAAATTGCAAAATGTCAAACAAAAATAGATGAAGTGAAAGCAATTCAACTTTTGGCAGCAGGTGTATGTTGTAGAAAAGATTGTCTTCAACATGTGGATAAGAAGGCCATTGCAGGTGTTAGGAGGGGTATGAGATAAATAAATAAAAATGGTATTAGGGAATTTGTCTTAAATTCACCCATGTTAAACACAGTCATGTGAAAGAGCCATGGCCATGGCCTACCACCTATTGCTAGAAATGTAAAGGACATGAGATTTAATGGGAATATTATTTGTAAGAAAGCCTGGTATAAGATACATAGGATTCCTCAAAGCACATTTTATAACTACCAACATTATTTCCAACATGGATAGATAAAATCTATTCATGGTAACACCAACACATGCAAAGCACGAGCTCACACAAAGGCATCCATAGAAATATTGCACAAAATTGTAATGGATAATTCAGAATTTTCACCAAACCAAACACGTCAAGTTGAAGAAGATGGAACATTCTCTCCTTTAAGATTGCTTCCTTCGAGTTACACAAAATTCTTTGTTAAAAGAGATCAATGAGGCTCTTCAAAAGCTCGATTACCTATCAATATCATAGTCTACAATGAGCAAGATCTGGAATACTAAGTTTCGAGATGTGGCATTTTCAAAGAACACCAACTTCAGTAAATGTGGTGAATGTATTGTGTTGAAAGCACAAATGAAGTCAAAAACTACAAAAGAGTTGGAAGAAAAGGCATGAGGTAGGTTGAACAAACATAACAAGATTGTTATGTGTGGAAAATAATGCTACTATGCCCACATAATTATGATAGAGCAATTTCCAAAGGAGTATTTGAGCATTATCCATGATAAAATGGACGAAACAAAGACTTCAATCCCAAGGCTACGTGTCAAATCAAAATCTATTGTAGGAACAAATTTAGGTTTTCATTGATAGGTATGCTTACACATGGGCATACGAAAAGAGGTTTTGGTCATTTCTCTTTACCATTTGTACATATGGGATCACAATTTACTATTACATCCCTTCCAAAGTGCTTGAGGGACCTTGAAGACCCACAAATGGATATGTATGGTGATCTACTTTATGGAAGTGGAAGTTCAAGAAACCCACTTACAAATGCATTACTTGACACCTCTATTTACTCAAAATGTCTAGTGTACAAGGATGATTTTATATCTCATGGAAGATCAAAAAGTAAAAATGTTGTTTTAAACCTCTTCCTCGCCATTTGTTGTTACAGTTGGACAATGCAGCAAGTGATAATAAGAATCACTATATTTTCATGTTTCTATCACTTTTAACTGCACTTGGTGTCTTCGTCACTATTGAGGTTGGGTTCTTGCCTATGGGCACACTCATGAATACATAGATGGAACCTACAGAAGAATGCCTTCCAACCTAAAAAGTAAAGATATATATTCTTAACCTCAAATGATGGATACATATCGCATAATTGAAGAAAATCGAGTGTTTCCACCTATACTTATTGACAAGGTCTATGACTTCAAAAGTTTCCTTAATGGATACACCAAGGAGGGAAAAAATGCACTAGTTGGACATCTTAATGTCTAATACTTCCAATTTCTTGTACTCACTGATGTTTCAATGCTAAGGTACAAGGAATCAATTAGAGATACTAAGTGGTCAGAACAAGTTGAGTTATGGAGATGATGAAGGTTGACCTATAATTCCCGTAGGGAAGACATCTTTCTAAGCTTCCAAACAGAATGATGTCTAATTAAAAGAACTAAACAAAGGGATAACATCATACATAATAATGTGGAAAGACACTATCGGGAATGAGGATTCACCAATTGTTACAGAGGAATGGAAAAATAAAGTAGTGTATTGGGAAAGAGTTCTTGATACATTAGATGGAATCTATAATGATCATAGAATAATAGATGGAAGTGATTCATCTTCTGAGGATTTCTGGCCCAAGAGAAGGCAAAGCATTGATGTTGATTGTAATGCACTCCATGTAATCTCAAGTATTATGACAGAGATTTTGATAATGCGATAGATGAACCAATATATGTTGGATCCAAATGAAAAAAGCCAAAGCCAACATTCAATCCGATGATTGATGTTGAGAAAGGAAGGATGTTGCTAGTTAGATCAGGAAATGAGGATGCATGAGAAATGATTTGGATGGCAAAATCCACCTCAGATATCTTTAGGGATAATGAAATTGAGAATCTTGATGTAAAGGTTGACTAGTGGAAGCCTATGTCAAGGAAATGCAATGGAATTAGAGCAATATTGGATACCAAATCTTGATGACACAAAACTTGGTTCCATTCTAATTAATACCATAGTGTGGGCATGGATGCCAAAGAAAGAACGCTGCAAGAAAAAATATCTTGAGATTAGGTTTATATGATTCATGAATGTAATTTTTTTCGAAGGATCTATTAATATACATTCAGATACACTTTTCAATATTTGTTGTATATAAAATATTACCTTCATATTATTTTTTGAGTTTTATATTATTTAGTATTTCAATGTAATCATGTGTTGATACAAATTACATGACATTGCCATAAAATATTTAAGTTTTCAAAGCTTTATTTGACCAACATGACTTCTCACCATATCAAATATGCATAATCAAATTCAATAATACACTTAAAAACATCTTCTAAACTTGGTCTATTAAAACAATAGTGGGGTACCTAATTAGTATTTTATTTAATGTAAATCATTTAAACACTTAATGAATAGATGATAGACACTTGTAATAATGTTTGAAGTGAGTTTTCCTTAATATTCTTTATTATAATTGATATAAATCAAATTTGCTATTTTTTTGCACTCTAATTTATAAAAAAAATATCTTGATCATTGAACAACACAACTCGACTTATAAAATATTTCCTCTTATAGATTTTGAAGTGGTGCCAACATTGTACTATTATAATAAATTTGTACTCAACTTAGGAAAAGTAGTTAGTGTCAATTTAAAATGGTCAATAATAGTAAGAAAAACAATATTAATATATTGTTAAAAAACTTTATAGGTAAATTTTTTTTTTTACAAAATCTATTATTCATGAGTCAAATTTAATACATATATATAAATATTAATATTAATGATAATAGAAATGATGTAAGGAATCTAAGTTTTAGATGAATGTTAATATGTTCTTTTCAATACAATATCCTTAAACACTACAGGAATAAAAACTAAACATTTGTAATAAATAGTTTAGTCAATTTTCTCTCTTTCCTTTTGTATTTGAAAATAATCAAATTGTGCTACTTTGTTACTATTCTAATTCGTGATTGATTTTAATCATTAAAATGATTAGTAATTGAGTCGAGGGGCTCATCCTACAACCCAGTATGAGGAGATGTGTAAGTTTGTATGTCCGTTTGTGCCGCTTTAAAATAAAAATTATGTTCTAAATAGAAAAATAAAAAAAAAGAATATGTTGTAAAGTAATTAGAAGAAAAAAATGTGTGAATTAGATGTTTAAATATTATACTTTTCAAAAATATTTCAACTAGAGATTCAAATAAACTATTTGAAGATCTATGTTAACTAATTTATGTCAATATCAGCTTCATATATATCTATATATAAAAAAAAATAAGTTTTTTTATAGTTAAGATTTTTATTAGTCTTATGTATACTCTATTTAGCATTCAAAAATACAGTTTCAACAATGAAAAATAACACATTGTATTTTGCACTCTAAAAATGTTTGCACATGAAGGAATTTGATCCCTACATTTGTACTTAAGATGGATCTATGTTGGTATATATTGGACACATTACTATGATCATTTTTCATTAAATAATTTTATACTTAATATGTATCTTGCATATTAATCTATTATTTATTAAGTAAGCCTCAATCAACTTAGTTTTTAACACAAAAGTACAAATAATAAATAAAAATAAATTATGCTACTACTCGCATTCAACATTTAATTTGATCCTAATGAAATATTTTCTCATCAACTCTAAAATGGTGCAAATTTCCTACAATAGTATGAAATGATGATGGTGATAATGATGATTATCATCCACTAAGACAAAATATGGTATATAAGAAGGCAAAAATGTATTACCCAAAATTATTTCGAATTTTATTGTTATGCTCAAAAAGCAATAAAACAAGTGTTTCAAGCTCATCATAATTTTGTTTAGTTAAAAGATCAAGAAGGTTGGTAGTGTCACAAGTATTTTGAAATTTAAATCCATATGAGTATAAAATCAATGATCTATGAGATTTTTTAAATCTTCAACGATATTACTAGTGTTGAAAAGGTGATAGACTTTTAAATTTTGCCAACATTGTCTTAGTAATAATTGTAACTTAACACATACATGATATTTACTATATTGGATTATCATTAAATGGGTTAATAATAGTAAAATACACATCATTCTTTTCATAAAACAACCTTAACAAACTTATATTTTAATACAAACCATAAAAATATTAAAATAGATAATGTAAGGAATCCAAGATTTAGACATGAAAGATTTGCTTTTGCAAGTTTATATGAATTTGTTTAATAAAGTTTATCATGATAATTTTTTCACAAAAAATGATGAATATCTACATTAAAATTAGTGAACTAAGTGAATTTCTAATTCCCCATTTTGAAAAAACTTAATCTAGATAAAATTATATATTCTAGATCCACTGAATACTTCCAAATTTAATGAAATATGTCTTAGTTAACAATTCTTTAATAAATAATCAAAATGAACGAACTAGAAAACAAGAGCAATTAATATTTCATTGTTTATCCTAATTTAGAAGAAAACATGGAGAATAATAACAGTTGAAAACGGAGTGCAATCAAGCATATTCTGAATTAATATTTTTCGCTTATCATTGTGATGTGAAACATGGATGATATAATAAACAAGGAAAACATTAAAACATAAGGTATGGAAGACTTATTGATCTGGTGTTTCATTCAAGAAATCTGTGAAAAGTCTTTTGCTTCAATTCTTTATCTAGCAAGCCATACAGAAGTTGGTCCAATAGCACTTTATTCCAAAATAGTCAATATTATAGCAATGTCTAAGAATCCACCCTCAATACTCCAGTTGAGGCAGTATTTATACAAAACTTTTTACAGTAAAATATCTCATAACAAAGTGAGATATAAACTGGGGTGACTAATCATATCCTTCAAGCAAATAGCGCTAGAATACCTCGTAGATGACAGATAAGGCAACCGAATGGTTTGCTGTCCGTATTTTTGAGAATGTGTTGGAGTTAGGCCCTATGATTTGGCCTCTTGCTATCCTTGGTGTAATTATGTGTTGGCTACTCTGTTTTTACCTTCCTATTGATACACTTTACCTGCATCTGATACTCTTTATTTTTTGATCTCTTTTCATCCTCTTTGTCTTCATTGACTATAGTAAAAATAAAAATTTAGCCTTTACCTAGAATAAATTACAAAATTTCAAGCATTTCTTCCCACCATTTTGGCTGGGGTATTCTGGTTTTCTGAAGCTTTCTGAGGGTTTCATCTGTTTCTGTATACCTAAAAAATGTAGGCTAAATTGGTAACAAGTGTTTTAGTTCAAGCTCGACATAAAATAAGTTCTCTAGGTTGTCATAGAGCAGCCTGCCTGTAGGCAATGCCTTTATCCCTGATGCACTTGTTGATGAACCTGCTTAGTTGCCTACATAATTATTCAATTTCTCCACATAATCTTTATGCCTCATTAACTTGTCACTGATCACTAAAGGACTGGGTGGCCCTTTATTCTGAAAAATATCAAACTTCCCAAAAAAAGCATTAATCTCTGCCCTCATGTGATGACATCTTCTTTCGAAATTCTGCATCAAAGTTTTCTTGGTTAATACCCTTTTGATTTCAAAAATGGTTTCTATCTTGTCATTAATGCCTATTTCTTCCAGCTGTTCTTTATTTCTCGTATTCAAAAAATGTATAAGCCTATTGGCTTCCTTAGGCATTTTTCCTAATTTTTCTCTTTTTCTTTGCATTTCTTCTTGAGCTGCCTTCACAAGATCAATTTGCTCAAAAATTACTTGGATAGAATGCCAAACATCATTTATGGATTGAGTAATGTTAGCCCAAAGAATTCTCTTGATTTCTGTTAGAGGCTTGTCAAATGTAAGATCCTTCTCCAATGATTTTACTTTGTTTTCTAACACTTTAATCTCTCTTTTCTTTTCTGTAACATTTATCTTTAAGAGAGTCATAGCTTTGTTCCATTTTCGCATATTTCTCCTTCAGCTTATTTAGTTATGAAACTTGTAGTTTCACGTCTTCCATTGATTTTGTTAGCTCTTCTATGCTTAAATTAGCAGTACTGCCTTGTACTACACCTGTTGTTCCTGTTTTTGTTGTACATATAACTGCCTCTGCTATGACTGCTAGAATATTTGGTGCCAATGCTGCTCCAAGAGTTGATTGGACTACTGTTAATACTACTGGTATCACATTGGGAGGCTGGGAGGTTGACTCTCCCTACTTGTCCTTCAATTCCTTTTCAAGTGCTTGTTGAGTATCATTCGGTCATTCGTTGAGCTTTAAGAGTAAATCCATTAGCTCTTCTTTAGATTTTTGCTTTATAACCTCATCAGTCTGGATGTCTTGAAGGTGGTAGTTTTAGTTGCTTCCTTAGGGCAGCAATATCTTCATCTTTCTTTAAAATCAAGGATTTTGTAGCCTTTGCATCTTTGGGATCATGGCCCAATCCAATAATGATTTCTTCTAAGGATTTTATTCTATTATCTTTGGCTTGAGAGGAGGCCTTTTCCAAGTGTAGTTGAGTAGTAGTGTTGTCCAAAGAATTTTGTAACCTGTGGGCCATCATTCCCTTGCTAGTTAAGGTCGAGTAAATCATTTCTCCCATTTTCTTATGCATCTCAATTTGATCCAAAGGATGAATATTCTTTGCCATGACTTCAAAATTTGTTCTGAGATAGTCTTATGTTGATCTAGGCTGCTACACCTTGGGCCTGAAATAGCTCATTATCATCTTGCCTTCTTCGATGTCATAGGCTGACATCAATCTCTGTTGATTTGTAGGAGCCATCTTCAAATATCTGTTATAAACATGTAGCCTCAATGGATCATTCTTGGATTTTATTTCTGTGAATGTTTTCTTGATGTCTGAGGCATCAGTCCCTGGTGGCTTGGAAGAAGATATCTCTATGCTTTTCTACATTTCTAGCTCCTACCTTCGAGAGCTAGTGGATGTAGTTTGCTGGCTTTCCACTCTTTCTTCCCTCTGACTATCTATATTTTCTTCTGTAAATTCCTCCTCTAAAAGGGGATTTAATCTCTGTCTCTTTGTTCCAGGCTATCTTGATGGTTCACTAGCAGGGGTAGTTTTTTCCTTGTCTCTCTTTTTGTTTCTTTCCTCATTTAAAGGAGTTTGTAGAATTGGAGGCTCTCCTATATTGACCTAAGTGGGAGGAGTCTGTATTTGAGCCTGTTCTCTAGAAGTTTCAGGCTACTTGGACATTGTAGGTTGTTCAGTGTATTGAAAGTTAGTCTCTAATTCCTTGCCCTTTGATGACCCGGTAGCTGGTATACTTGTTTCTTGTGAACGTTGCTGAGAAGTTCCAGCACTGGAGGCACCAAATCTTGACCTTTGAGATAAATTAAATGATACCTACACAAAAGAATCCAAGTCAAGTGTTTTCTCAAGATCTCTCATAACTTTCTCAAAATTGACCTATTCACTATCATGCTCTACTAGGGTACCTTCCCTCCATTCATCCATATTTGCATATTTTTCAATTTCTGGAATTATGTGGTGTATATATGGGGACAACCTACTCTTCATTCTCCTATCACATATAAAACTGTTAGGATCATATGGTTTCCACTCAAAATTTTTTTGTAATTTAAGTTTCTCTTCTATTTTTCTTTTTGCTTCTTTCCATGCTTCCCTAGTGTTGCAGACAAAAGGGCCTAGCTAGTTCTTGATTCTAAGCTGAGATTTCTTCTTAGCATTACAAAACCGGACTAGGTCAGCATTTATCATTTGCCTGAAATATTCCAATGCAAGGAGTATCATTGGAACATACTTTGGCAGCTTAAAAGGGCAGAGTTCACATCCATAAATCTTGATTTCTGTGTAATTCTTATATAGGTACCAGTCACATATCCTGTACTACTTGAAAAGCTGGAGGATTTTCTTCATATCACCATTTATCCTAGGAGAGGAAACTCTTGTAAATAAAGTGGTTGCTGGATGGAAAAATAGGTCAATTAACTCATTATAGGTGTAAGGCGTCTCAATGGACTTATGAAAAATGGGACTCCAAAAAATGACAGACCTTGGATTGCCTCTAGTATCAAGTTTCTTGACAGGGAAAGGGAAGCTGTCTGACTGATAATACAATAGAAGATGATATATGAAAGTAGTATTTGAAGACTCCTTCATTGTCCAACCTTAGGAATTGGTCACGAATTTTGTTGGCAATATAAGAGGCATAATCATATTTAATAGCAGGGGGCTGTCCAGGAGTAAAAATAGACAATAATACCAAGGTTATATCATCAACATACTCTCCGAAGTTGAATCCCATGATTGAGGCTATCATATCAATAATAATTCTTCATGCATCTGTAAAGAGGACCTGTAGATAAGGAGGTGGGCCTTTAGGCTGATGTTTAAGGTCCATGAACATCTGACAGATGCGAGTAAGTTCTGCTTGAGACAATTTGGAAGCTCTTTTAAGTAAGTATCCCATAGAAATGGGAGTGAGAGTGTGATTGGAATGGAATTGTAGAATTTTATTGATGGCCTGTGCAGTTATGGGAAAAAGGACTTCTTGACTTGGGGACATGACTGCTCTTTGATTAAGGTCATAATTGGCACAGTAGTGATGAATGATATCATGAAAAACATGCACTAATGGGAGGAAGTACATGGGAAGGTTGGATTCCCATAGTCCTAAGATGTCAAAACCATTAAGATAGCTATCTCTAGCTTGGAAAAAGATCTTAAGGTGGTTTTCATTACCTGATAAGTCTTTTATCTAAAAATCTTCATCGGCCAAGGGTAGATAATCTAAATCTTTGTGAGGGGTGTTCATAGGTACAACATTTAGATCTATACAAGTTTTAATCACTGGTTCTTGTGGATTCAGGAAAGGAACTTGGGTTTTCTGTGAAAAATAGTGAAAACAACAGTTTTGGGAACCTATATAGTGAACAACAACTTGAATGTATAGAAAAATTGGTCCTTTCTATGGAGTATTCAGCATAAAAACAAAACTTGCAGGGTTCTGTTGGGTAACCGGTCCTGGGCTGAGTTGCTACAAGTTTCTTGACCAAGTGGCATTTGGAAAGCTTTGGCAGTTGACTAGGACATCACTTTGCATGGGAAAACAGTCGCAACATATAACAGTGAAAATGACATTAAATTGGTTTTATTTGCAAAATCTAGGTTGGCGGGGGGGTTTTTGGATTTATCGGGCGGGTGACGTATGTGGGGAAATGACATTTTGTCATTTTTTGGGTGGCAATAAGCGGTATGTGCTCGCACCGCTTTTGGAGGTGGGCAGTTTTCAGCCGGGGGACCGCGATTCCTTAGATTGCCTAACAGGTGGCGGGCTACAATTTTGAAAACCGCCTGGTGATCGTACGTTAAAGTGTGGTCACCATGGGGGCGCAATATCAACGTCGACCATTAGATGATGGGGACGGGATCGAGTGGTGGAAAAGAGGCGTACTGCGGTGGATCTTTATGTATGTGGGCCCAATGTAATTAACCCCTAATTAATCATATCGGGTTGACTACGAATGGTTATGAAGGTTGTTAATTAACCCAGAGGATTAATTAATCCCGTGCAATAAAGCAAAAAGTCGAGGTTCTTAATGAGTTACAGATTAACTCATTAATCCTCTTTTAAATGTTGATTATGGTTGTATTCAACCGGGGGTGGGATATTTAACAATTTGGGGTTTTTTCAATATATTTAATAATACGGGATCGAGTGAACTTTTTGGGAGTTATATAATATAAGTAAGAGGTTAATATGATAAATGAAATGAAAGTGCTAAGTTAAAACATTTCGAGTATACATTTAAACTTAGGCTTTAAGTGGAAAAAGGGGTTATTTAGGTGATATTGTGTATTTTCCTAAGTAAAATAGGATTTTACTTAGGAAATAAGTTTATGAACTCAAGTTAATAGTTTATGGATGATTCTGAGTACTTAGGCTTTTAAATCGTTGGGCCGAGGGTCCAGTCCCTCCAGAAGTCAGAGAAATGCTCTGAGCCCCTTTAATTTTCAAAGACCTTAGTCCTTAGGGGAAATTAGTAAATAATTAGGGAACATTGAGAAGGGGAGTTAATCAATGTGATTTTGCTTTTCTTGAATTGCATCATGTGTAATGTCTGCCTTCCACTTGTGATAAAAATGAAAATTAACACATTTAGAGACATTATCCATCACAAGTAATTCTGCAACAACATCTATCTACCCTACCTACTTTAGCCTGACATTTTTTCTTCTTTATTAGGGTGCACTTGGACTGGAAAACCCTTATCACACTTTCTCTTTTACATATAGATATCTATCTAAGTCTAGCCTTATTTCATCCAAGGGATTAGATTAAACTATTGAGCTCCTTTTATTCACTCTACCTATCTACTTATCTGCCAAGATTAAATAGTTTGGTCAGATTTTATTCTCTACTTCTAAAACATGAAATTCAAATATGAAATAACCAAAATTAGGCTATTTGACTATTCATCAATTGTCGCATAAGTTAACAAGCTGCACACAATTTTTTATTACATAAGAGTAAAAAGTAGTGGAATTTACACTTACACACTTTGCTTGGCCTTTATTTTGGTGGGGTTCATTTTTATTCATTTTTTTGACCATTTTATTTCTTTTCACCCTTTGATTTTTCTTTTAGGGTATACCCTCTTTACATTTTTTTAATTTTTTGATTTTTTGACAATATGGAAAGCCTTTGCAACAAGTAAAGGCATGAACATATTACATAGCCCATTAGTCAATCATGAAATATGACACCTATTGGTATAGGAGCATAACACTAGCCCCACTTGGGGATGGCTTTTCCTGGTGAAAAGTCAAGAAAAGTAGGTCAGATGGCCTCTAAATGACTTGGACTGTAATGTGAAATCTTTTTCTACCTGTTGCTTTATTGTATGTATGACAGTAACACTTTTGAAGATTAGGACCTTCTCTCTGGGCTTCAACTCCAGGAAGTTACTATCCAATCCAAATTGTGACATTACCAAGGATATAGTATGTACATGTGAAAATCAGAATACATTAAAAAGTAGGAGCATAGTAATGTTTTAGCATTCGACCATTAACTGACCCTTCTTATGTTTCTGTTCCATCCAAGTTTTTAAGATAGTAAGTATTGTTCCCTTGCAAAGCATGGATAACAAAAGGTCCTTTCCATAGGAAGTCAAACTTCCCATGTTTTCCCTTATCCTCTCTTCTGGAATCCCATCTTAAAACTTTGTCTCCAAGATAGACGTCTTCTACCTTGGTTCTTTTATCAAATATTTTCTTAAGTTTCTCTTGTAACACTTGGGATCTCTGATATACTTCCTCTCTACTCTACTGCGGATGGATGGTCTAGTTTATCCTCCTTTGAATATCATTGGGTTCCACTGGAGCTTCTTGAAGTAATTTCATTACAGGAACTCCTAAAGATGAAGGAAATACAACTTCCATGCCATAGACTAATTCATAAGGACTAGTTCCAATAGATTTCTTGGGGATAAGTCTGTCTGCCCATAGTGCATTAGTAAGTTTCTTGTGCCAATTTTTCTTGTTCTCTTCCAATAATTTCTTAATAATATTAATTAGATTTTTGTTGGAAGACTCAGCTAGACCATTACCTTGAGGGTAATAGGTTGTGGAATTGCATAAATTGATATAATACTTATAATAGGAACTTATCATTTTCTTGGATTTGAAGGCAGCAACATTATCAGTTATGATCTTCTCAGCACAGCCAAATCTAGACAATATGTTGGCTTTTAAGAATCCTATAATCATTGTGTCATTGGCCTGTCTAGAAGGAATGGCTTCTATCCATTTGGTGAAATAATCTGTGGCATTGAGAATCCATTTATGTTGGACAGAGGAGGGAGGATGGATTTCTCCAATGAAGTCCAGGCCCCAGTGTTGGAAGGGTTTTTCAGTGGAAATTGCTCTCAGGGGTAAAGGTAATAGTTTTCTCTTTCCTTCAAAAATTTGACATTTATGGAAAGCAGTGACAAATTTCTTTACATCAGCGAACAAGGTTGGCCAATAAAATCCATCCCTCAGGATCTTGTCTGCAGTTGCTTTCCAGTAAAGGTGTCCACCATAGTCTCCTGAATGAAATTCTTTGAGAATCTTGTCAGCTTCTTCTTTTAATAAACAATTCAATAGAATACCTTCATGATTTTTCCGAAAAAGAGCATTATCTAAAATACAAAACTTTGAAGCTTTCATCTTTAAAAACCTTTTCTTTGTTCTGGATAACCCTACAGGAGCTTGCAGGTTTAATAATACATAAGTTATATTATCATATCAAGGTGAATATAAGAAGGCCTGGCTGATTTGTGGAGTCGCCATCTCCTGTTCATTATCCAGTTCGTTAATGTCTAGGGCTTGACAATTTGTTTCAGTCATGATTTTGGCCAATCCCTCCCTTTATAAGCTTTGTAGGTTTTATTTCAATATCATACTCTAATATAGTAGCAATCCATTTACCTTGTTTGGCCTCAATTCCATCTTGAGTTAGGATGTCTTTGACAACATCATTTGGTACATAGGCTATTACACGGGAGTACAATATGTAGACTCTAAAGTCTTTAATAGCTTTTACAAGTGCAAAAGCTTGTTTTTATATGATTTTGTATTTTAGTGGTGCATCCTAAGTGCTTTACTAAAAAAGGCTATAGGTTTTTCACATCCTTGATCATCCTTTTGTAGTAAAATAGCTGCTATGGTGTGTTCTGATGCAAAAGAAAATATTATGAAGTCTCTATCAAACTTTGGATTGTAAGGACCAGTGTTCTGGTTAAAGCCATTTTAATTTTTTCAAAGGCTTGTTTGGCTTCAACTGTCCATTTAATACTTGAATCCTTTTTCAACATATTATTAAGAAATCTAATTAATTCAGCTAAATTAGATATAAATCTTCTCAAAATGTTAATCTTTCCTAGGAAAGCTTGAAGTTCTTTGACATTTCTAGGTTGGGGTATTTGCAGAATAGCTTCTATTCTAGCAGGATCAATTCTTATGCCCTCTTTGGAGATAATGTGGCCTAAAATTTTGCCTTTCTCTAGACCAAATTAGGACTTCTTAGGATTTAAATAAATACCATATTTTCTACATTTCAAGAATACTTATCTCAGATGATCCAAATGTTGTTGTTCTGATTTAGAATAAACAGTTAGGTCATCTAGATAAATAACCAGAAAATCATGAATTTCTTTTGCAAATTCTATGTCCATTGCTCTTTGGAAGGTCGCCCCTGCATTTTCAAGTCCAAATGGTATTTTTACATATTTGAATGTGCCCCATGGTGTTGTAAAAGTAGTCTTTTCCTGGTCATCAGGATGAACCAGAATCTGGTTATAGCCTGAGAACCCATCCAAAAGTGAAATCCTAGAAGCACCTACCACCCTCTGTAAAATGTGATCCATCTTAGGTAAAGGGTAACTGTCCTTCAGAGAAACCTTATTAACATTCCTTAAATCAACACATAATCTGATTTCTCTAGTTTTCTTCCTAGTAGGTACTAAATTAGATAACCACTCCGAAAACCTGATAGGAGCAATTATCCCTGCTTCATACATTCATTTGATTTCCTTTTCAATTAAGTGAAGAAGTACAGGGTTAATTCTCCTGAGATTTTTCTTGAATGGTTTCTGATTTTCCTTCAGAGGTATTGCATGTTGAATTATGGAGGTGTCATAAGATTTTAGGTCTTCATAACTCCACACAAATACATCCTGGAATTCTCTCATTAGTTCAACATATTTGAGGTTTTGGTCAGGGGGCAAATATTTAGATAACTTTACCATTTTGCAATCTTCCTCAGTTCCCAAATTATAGTCCTCAATATCTGCTTTTAAGGGTTCCATTTTAGGTTTCTTTGGAATATCACTGAAATCAAAGAGATCTTCCAAAGGAGTTAATCCCTGAGGCAAATGATTGTCTTTTAAATTGATTACTTCAGATTCTCCTTCAATAATTTCATCAATATCCATTTCTTTAAGATCCTGCATTTCTTTATTGGTAAATTTTGCTGGATGAAGTATTTGAGTTTCGCTTTCTGCTAAAATATATGTTTCTATCTTATTTTTTTGATCAAACTCACTAATTGTATCTACATCTATGTTAATGTTATAAAATTCTTCATCTAAGGTCAAGAAGTTGTTATTCTTCTTATCACTATCAAACACTTGCCAATACTTCAAATTATCAGGTATAGTTGGTCTATGTCTAATCTTAGTTATGAACTGATGATTAAGTTCGAATGGTAATTTGCAGGTGCTGGCAAACATTGCCATACTATGAACTTGCAAATTATGATTTCTTGGGATTTTGGCAAGCTTGGTTTCCAGGAATATGTTGAGAATCTCTATCACTGTATCTCTATAATACTTCAATCAGGGATCATTTGTTGAACAATGTCCCTTAATCTGTTGAACTATTAACTCAGGATCTCCTAAGATAGATACCTTAATTTCTCCTAATCTTTTAATCAATTTGAGACCTAGCAACAAAGCCTCATATTCTGCCATATTGTTGGTGCATCTAAAGTTTAATTTGTAGGTATGGCCTTCAGCATGATCGTTTTCAAGATTGTGCACCCAAACTCCTACTCCTACTCCTAATTTTTTAACTGAACCATCAAATTCTAAGTGCCAAAGAATTTCATGTTCATAATTAGTGTCAAGACTCTCAACAATCTGTTTAATAGGGAGATATGGTTTTTTAGTTTCTTCCGGTTTCTCTTGGGTGTCTGATGTTTTATTGTTCTCAGAAATTTCTTGTATTTGAACACTAGATTTTTCATTTGTAATTTCTTTTGGTTCTGCTGCTAAAAATTCCAATTCATTTGAGGAATCACTTTCGGCATTGTAAAGAATGAAAGAATCCATATCATAGTGTACTGAGTAGATAGGGAAATTTTGGGGTTTCTCCTGACTACTTACAACGTATTTCATTAAGGTTTCTCTGTATAGTTTCTTGGGTTGACCGAACACTGAAATAGTAGCATAAGACATGTCCAATTGTAGAGATCCTTGAAGCTGTGCACCCCAAGACCTGCACAATAACATGCCATACATTAGTGGAATATCAGCTACTACTATGTCCATTACGATTGTTTTGGCAGGATATTGAACTAGTGATACACACAAGTCTTTGATTAATCCTAAACATATGACCTGACTTGAATCGAAAGAAAAGAGGTCTTTATACGACCTGGCGATGTCTAGGTCCAATTTCTCCATTACAGATTTAGGAATTAAGTTATGATATGCACCATAATCAAACATGGCATTATGAAGTATTTTATCATGTATGTTCAAACTTACATAGAAAGGAGGAATTCCTCCATCTACTGATTTCCCATTCACTTCAGGGCCAAAAATCAATTCACGTTGGTCATCAAAAACATTTATTGAATCTTCATTAACTGGGATTTTGAGTGATCTACTGATCTGGCTTCTGTAGACGTCATGTTTAGCCAATTTAGACAATGGAACAACTATTTTTAATTTTCCTACTTCATTCTCCAGATTAAAAGGTTTTTCAGTCTGAGTTCTTGTATTTCGGATAGTTGGATTCTCCTTTTCTTCTGGATTCTCTGTGTTTATCTCTTGCTTAGGAGTGGGATTATGGGCTGAAGTTGTTTCCAAATCAACTTCTGGAGGTTCTTCCATGTTTCCTTTGGAAGGAATAGAAGTGGAAGGTTGTCTGTTATGTGGTTGATTATCAAATACATCTTCAATAATTGGGTTCGCTGGATTAGGATTTTTTCTGGAAAGAATATGTACAGGGGTACTATTGGTCTTACCTTTGTTAGGCTACTTTGTAGCTTTCTGTTTATTGGTTTCAGGAATATCTATTCTTCTGCTCTTTAGGTTATATTGTTTGTGGACTTCATAAATTGTTGTATCATATCCCTCCCTAAAGTCAAATGATTCACTTGACTGAGTTTGGAATTGCTTAAGAATGTGAGCTTCTTGATCCTCTTGGGTCAAGAAAACTTCTTGTTCATTGTTGAGTCCCATAAAATTAATTTCGGTATCTTTTTTTGGTTCATCAGAAGTTGAGGCTTCAGCATAATTTTCCTGGAATGGGGGCCTAATGTTTTCATCAGGGCCAATATTTCTAGTGTTTGGGTTTTAGTTCTTCATGAAATTTGGATTTCTCCCAGTATTACTTGGTTGACCATCCCAAGGGGATTTCCTTTCAATTGTTTCTACTCTGTCTCCTAGCCTATCCATTCCTTTAATAATAGCATTGGGTTTCTATTCCAAGGCTGAGGGTTCTTCTTTCAAAGGTATCCTCCCTTCACTTCTGGCTTTAGCTCGTTTGGATATCAAGTTGGCTTCAACACTGACAGCTATACTTTGCATATCTTCTAAAGTTCGAGGAGTGCTTTCCCTAAGTTGGTATGCCATATCGGAATCAAATCCATCAGGGAATTTGATCAATTCCAAATCTGGAGGAGGTCTGAGGTTTTGAGGGATAGCATTGTAAACATTATTGAACCTAGTAAAGTAATCTTCTACAGTTTCTTGTGTTCGTCTCTTCAAGTTTTCATATTCTGATAAGATCTGGAGAGGATCTTTCTTCTTTTCCCATCTATTCAGGAATGTTGTATAAAGAGCTTGTAGGTCATTGATATTGTTTGCAGCGAGGGCTTTAAACCAGGTTCTAACATCTCCAGTCAGACTTCGAACGAAGATTCTCATTATGACATCATCTGTATCAATTTCATATATCTCAATGTAGTATGTCATATTTTTGGTATGTTTTTGTGCAGTGCAAGTACCAGAGCCATCGAAAGGAATGATGTTACTTTGATAGTCTTGGGGCATAGCCCCTGGATTGGCTGGAAAATTGAGGGGGGTATACCTATTTGCCATTGTAGTAGATAGGGTTGAAATAACAGCTGGGGTTGGTCTTGGAGTGGTGGGTGGAGGGGTGGAAGGGGTGGTTTGAGGTTGAGATGTCAGAGGTGTCGTTGATGAACTAGGAGAGGCTGAAGTGATTACAGAAAGGTTTGGTGTTTCTACAGAGGTAAGCTTAGATTGAATGGAATTCTGCAGATGTCTGTCAAGATGTGAAGTGACAATCTCAAGTTGTAAATATTTGATAAATAATGGGTCATGAACTATGTAGGATAACCCACACTCAAAAAAGGTTACAAATAAAGAGGTCTCAAAATACTCATCAGAGGGTTCATCCTCAGAGGACAGGATTTTGATCTGTATAAAGGACGAGAACTAGAAAAACTCTCTTGGCTTTCTTGTCTCCTAAAAATCCTAGGGATCAGATTAGGGTTCTCAAACACAGGTGGTGGATTTGGATCAGGGTTAACTCTGGTGTAATGAGTCCTTTCTGAAGCCAGGTTTCTAGGTATGTTTTGGTTTTTTTCTAAATGGGTTGAACAATACAACTTCTTACAGTTTCTTTAAGAGGTTTTAGGTATGGGATTTGAACTTTCTTAAATATTTATTTGATAAGAGGAACTGATCAAGAATTTGAAACCAGATGTTCAATCCATAAACTAGACTGGAGGTAGACTGAAGCAGCATTCATTTACTTATGAAATTGCAAAGCAAGAGTAGTTCAAAGGCTACCTGGCTAACTTCAAGCTCCGTTTGTAGCTTATAAAGTAAACAATAGTAACAAACAAATTATTCAGGTCCCCATTGGAGTCGCCACTATGTTATCACTCAGATTTTCCTAGAAGTTGTTGGGAAGAGGAAAGGGGTCTCAGGTAACCACAAACCATCTTTTAGGTACAGAATCTAGCCAATTTGTACCTAGACAGGGCTCTCTCTTCATGATTTAGCTTGTTTTTGAAAAATATTAGGCTAGTTGTGAAGTTTAGGAGTTTTGTTTGAGTTTGGGTGGTGAGATTCAATAGCAGAGGGGTAAAACTGAGTAGCTTAGGCCATTGGGCTAATGGAGTCAAAGAATATGGCTTAACTGGATTTGGTTTCTTAACAAAATATGATTTCACAGGGCAAGATGGTCAAACAGGGAACAAATAAAGACTTGGGATAAATGGAATGGGTTTAAAATGGGTGAAGGGCAATTAATAATCCTTCAACATATTTAAAGAGGGAACTTGAATGATTACTACTAAAGAGCAGTTAAGAATTATTTAATAAATAATCAAAATGAACGAACTAGAAAACAGGAGCAATTAAGATTTCACTGTTTATCCTAATTCAGAAGAAAACATGGAGAATAATAATGATTGAAAATAGAGTGCAAACAAGCATATTCTGAGTTAATATTTTTCTCTTATCATTGATATGTGAAACATGGATGATATAATAAACAGGGAAACTTTAAAACATAAGGTATAGAAGAATTATTGATCTGGTGTTTGATTCAAGAAATCTGTGAAAAGTCTTTTGCTTCAATTCTTTATCCAGCAAGCCATACAAAAGTTGGTCCAACAACACTTTATTCCAAAATAGTCAATATTATAGAAATGTCTAAGAACCCACCCTTAATACTCGAATTGAGGGGGTATTTATACAAAAAAATTTACAATAAAATATCTCATAACAAAGTGAGATATAAACTGCGGTGACTAACCATATCCTTCAAGAAAATAGGGCTAGAAGACCTCATAGATGACAGATAAGGCAACCGAATGGTTTGTTGTCCCTATTTTCGAGAATGTGTTGGAGTTAGGCCCTATGATTTGGCCTCTTGCTATCCTTAGTGTAATTATGTGCTGGCTACTCTGTTTTTACCTTCCTACTTATACACTTTACTTGCATCTGATACTCTTTATCTATTGATCTCTTTTCATCCTCTTTATCTTCATTGACTATAGTAAAAATCAAAATTTACCCTTTACCTAGAATAAATTACAAAATTTCAAGCATTTCTTCCCACCATTTTGGCTCGGGTATTCTGGTTTTCTGAAGCTTTCTGACGGTTTCATATGTTTCTGTATACCTGAAAAAATGTAGGCTGAATTGGGAACAAGTGTTTTAGTTCATTCTCGACATAAAATAAGTTCTCTAGGTCGTTGTAGAGCACCCTGCCTGTAGCAAATGCTTTTATCCCCGATGCACTTGTTGATGAACCTTCTTGGTTGCCTGCATAATTATTCAATTTCTCCACATAATCTTTATGCCTCATTAACCTATTATTGATCACTAAAGGACTGGGTAGCCCTTTATTTGAAAAAATATCAAACTTCTCCATAAAAGCATTAATCTTTGCCCTCATGTCATGACATCTTCTCTCTAGATTTTGCATCAAAGTTTTCTTGGTTAATACCCTTTTGATTTCCAAAATGGTTTATGTCCTGTCATTAATGCCTATTTCTTCCAGCTGTTCTTTATTTCTCATATTCAAAAAATGTATAAGCCTGTTGACTTCCTTAGACATTTTTCCTAATTCTGCTCTTGTTTTATAGATTTCTTCTTGGGCTGCCTTCACAAGGTCAATCTGCTCAAAAATTACTTGGATAGAAGGCCAAACATCATTTATGGATTGAGTGATGTTGGCCCAAAGAATTTTCTTGATTTCTGTTAGAGGCTTGTCAAATGTAAGATCCTTCTCCAATGATTTTACTTTGTTTTCTAACACCTTAATCTCTCTTGTCTTTTCTGCAACATTTATCTTTGAGAGATCACAGCTTTGTTCCATTTTGGCATATTGCTCCTTTAGCTTATTTAGTTCTGAAAATTGTAGTTTCAGGTCTTCCATTGATTTTATTAGCTCTTCTACGCTCAAATTAGTAGTACTGCCCTATGCTACACCTGCTATTCCTGTTGTTGCTATACCTGTAACTGCGTCTGCTGTGACTGCTGGAATATTTGGTGCCAATGCTGCTCCAAGAGTTGATGGGACTGTTGTTGATACTACTGGTATCACATTAGGAGGCTAGGAGGTCGACTTTCCCTACTTGTCCTTTAATGCCTTTTCAAGTTCTTGTTTAGTATCATTCAGTCATTCATTGAGATTTAAGAGTAAATCCATCATATTTTCTTCAGATTTTTGCTTTATATCCTCATCAGTCTGCGGATGCCTTCAAGGTGGCAGTTTTAGTTGCTTCCTTAGGGCAGCAATAACTTCATCTTTCTTTTTAATCAAGGCTTCTGTAGCCTTTGCATCTTTGGGATCATGGCCCAATCCAATAATGATTTCTTCTAAAGTTTTTATTCTATTATCTTTAGCTTGAGAGGAGGCCTTTTCCAAGTGTAGTTGAGCAGTAGTGTTTTCTGTTACTGGAAAATCTAGTGTTTATTTAGAAGTACTAGTCCCACTAAGACGGGTAGCTATCTTAGAAACAAACAGATTAAAGTCACTCGTTTTTCCTTTACGAGAGAGAGATGAGAAAGAAGCAGAGAGCACCAACCTCAGCCTTCCACTTGGCTTCTTGCTTGTTTCCTTTCCTCTTTGACAGAATCTCGCCACTGCTTCCTTACTTGTCCTGCTTCAAAGAGCACCTGTAGATTCATAGCAGCAAAATACCATCAAAGCATAGAGATCTATCACTATAAAAAATATAGGACTAGATATATATTGACCATAAAAATACATATATCAACACAATATTCAGAGATACACAAGAATATGGAAGAAAACTCAAATAGCTTTATTAGTAAAAGTAGTAGAAGAAAGGATTACAACCACTTGGTCTGACCCAGCGCCATCCTCCCGGCTTGAAATCCCTCTTCACCACATACAAAGCAAGATCACCCAACAATATCTTCAAAGAGAAACCAACAACTCTTTTTTGCAAATTACCCAATTCCAACCTTTGGATCTCTAGGATGAGGGATCCATTTATAGATATTTGCAAGGGGGTGAGTCAGATTTTGGGATTTTGATTAGTGTCATCTCTTTGATAGTTCTTGGTTCCACTTGGAGATTTCATGATCTCTTACTCATCCTTGGGCAAACTCAGGGACGCAAGTGTGAAATGAGCAACTTCTAAAAGATTATCAAGGTTTCCACCTAGCAAACTGCTTGTGCCATTTGTCTGTGCTCGCTCATCGCACCCTACAGAAGGGCTTTCCAGTACGCATCGAACTTTTTGCATGTGGCAGGTGGGATGCATCACACCCTTTGCACTGGGCAGTCTGTATGGTCCTGCTTTGACCCGTTCTGAGTGGTTTTTCATGGAAAACTTCTGGGAGATGATGTAATCCGCTGACCTTGATCCTTTAGGGTATGAAACAACACTTTTAGTGACTTAGAAGCCATTGGTTTATGGACATATGTGATTGGGGTTGTAGTTCCCAAATATGTCTATAATAGTTGCGCCATAAAGGATGAGGTCGTAAATCTTTTGATGTCGGGTGAAATGCTTTATAATGAGGATCCGAGGTTTTTCACACTGGAAGGTGACCTATAATAAGATACAATACAATACATTATATTCATAATATTTTCATGATATAGCTGAGGCAGGCATTCCCATGCTTAGCTTCATAAATTCATTTTCATGTACATAGGATGGACAACCATCTGTGTGCAGACTGATGATTTTGGTAGAGCCATCATCCCTTAATTTAGATGATTATCTGTGCAGCAATGATGTACATTTGTTGTCTTTATTTTCCTGATTATATATCAGCCTAGATGGATGAAACTAGATCCGGGGTCTCCAAACCTCGTTCAATCTTTTCCTAAAGGTACAAGTCAATCCATGTGGAAAGATGTTCTGATGTCGAACATGGAAGGACATCACCTAATTACCAGTGAATGATGTAAGCTATTAACAGATGCGAGAGGAATCACCGATGATGATGATGACCCTCACGGTACTACAGTACAATTCACATGGTGCGAATACATGAATTGATGTCGAACACCATGCCAAATCTTTTGGTCGAAGGCCATTAATGTAAACTTGTCGCCGGGAGTGAGAAACTTGCCATTGAGGCATGCAAGCTTCAAAGTACTGAAAGGGTTGTTCCTAGGTCGACTTCTTGGATAATGAGCTGATGTCGACAAAAAGTGACCCATCATAGGAGGGCATTAATGGATCCCACATCTACAACACAGAATAGAGCAAATGATTTTGTAGAGGTGAAAACGATCTGATGATACAAGGTTCAGGGTGGTGGTCATGAAAGAATGAAGCGTGAAGGTATTGTAGCGGATGAGACACAAGTTAGGTAGGTGAATTCTCTGAGCGACTTCTCTTGAACATATCGGCGACACTAAAATGGATTGGTAGCGTTAACCCCAAAAGTAGATGGTATGGTGGACCAATGGTGTTATGACCGGTGAACGGAATAACCCAACCCAACTCAATCATGGTGATGGAGTGAAAGTGTCATGTTCAAGAGTGACTTGCTACCAATAAAGTTTCTTCAAGTTTTCTTCCCAATTTTCCATAGTCATTTCTAACCAGTACCTAATTATTTTTGTCAAGCTTGAGGAGGATAACATATCCTTGTTCTATAATTTTCCCTTCGGGCAAACCCATCGATATGTTTTAACGAGCCTAGCGACAGTGAAACTCGCTCTTTGTCTGAATGGACAAGTTTTTCGCTATTGTTTTAACGAGTTTAACGACAAGGATAACTCAGTCCTTTTCAATTTTAGAGAGTCTAAAAAGAGATAAAAAGGAAACTCCAATAGTCCTTTTTCGTAATATAATCCCTTAAGTCCAAAAAAGTATAAAACAATGTGAAAGGGATGACTTTTCAATAGTTTTAATGAGCCAAACAAGACAAACACTCGATCTTTTTGTATAATGGTCCCTCAGTTCCAAAAAGATTAAAATCTAGAGGAGGGATAACACTTCTGATCACTTTAACGAGCTGTAGAGGCAAATTTCTTGGCAATCCTTTCATATTTTACAAGTCAGATGAAAAATAGCTTAAAGGAGACTCGTTTTTTTAGGAACGAGTGATATTTTCAGATAGTAGCTGGTTCTAGGTAAGGTTTGGAACTTTCCCAATCACGACAGTGTAAAAAGGTGGCTAATAGGATCACTCATCACAACTGTTCCTCAAAAGGGGTAAACAATCAAATGGAGGCGAATGATTGGCTAAAACAGAGTGAAGGTGATGGTAAAAACATGACCAAGGCTCAAAAGCTGATGATAATCATTCACAATGGTTATTTACTAGAGGAGGGTTCATTTTTAATGAGCTTGAACTCTGGTGGAACATATGATCATTGCTACGTTTAATTTTTAACGAGCTTGAACTTCACGTAAAACTGCTCTTGGCAGTCGTATAATAAGGATGTCTCATCGATAGGTTCATTTTTTAGGGAGCTTGCACCATTCGAAATTATGCTCCGACTCCTTTTATTATGGAAGCTAGGAACGACCAATCCTACGAGTTTAAAGGGTTAAGAATCTATAAACTAGGAAAATAAATGGTCGCTTTTCACTTTCATGCAAAAAGGTTTTCATGCCCCCTGGTATAGTGAAGTAGAGTTTCCCAGGTTACCCCTCAATTTGCAGACACAACATTTGTTCTATCAGGAAAGGCCTACCTTTACAGGTTACCCTTCAATTTGCAGACAAAACATTTGTTCTATCTGTTATAGACATTTTTGGGCCCTACAACCCCAAGCATGAAATGTCCATAAACAAAGGGCTCCTAAGTCCCTAAAAGTGTTGTTCTAACCCCTAAAGGAACAAGGTCAATAGATTACAGCTTCTCCCAGAAGTTCTCCATGAAAAACTACTCAGAATTGGTCAAAACAGGATCATTTCAGCTGCTCCACTGGCTAAGTGCATTGTATCTCACCTAAATACACTGTGTGGGTGCGTTGCATTTCAAAAATCCCTTCTATGGGGTGCAATGGGCGAGAAATGACAAATGGCAGTGTAATTCCGTGAGGTGGAGAGGCAATAGAAGCTTCCAGAATCTTCTCCTGTGACACTTCCCTCACTGAATTCGACCAAGGATGAGTAAGAGACCATCAATCTCCAAGTGGAAGCAAGAACTATCAGAGGGAGGACACAAATCAAATCACAAGCTGACTCATCCCCCTTACAGATATCTATATATGGATCCCTCATCCCAGAGATCCAGAGGCTGGAATTTTGCATATTGTAAGGAATTGTTGTTGGTTTCTTGAGAAAAACATCAGATTGTTTGGTAACCTAAGCTTTGTTTGAGGTGAAGAGGGGCTTCTTTGCTGGGAGGTTGATGCTGGGTAAGAACAACCGGTTGTAACTCCTCTTGGCTCTTTTCTTGTTTATCAATAAAAGCTATTCAAGTTTTCCTCCATGCTCTTGTATCATTGATGCTTGCTACATTTGTATGGTCAATTTACATATGATCCTAGATTGTTTATGAATATAGATCCATGTCTTTGTATGGTGCTATGCTTCTGTGATCTTACAGGTACTTTGTGAAGTTGGGCGTGCAAGAGAGCAGGTAGCTAAAGACTATCAAAGAAGAGAGGGATCAAATCAGGAGATTAGCGCAAGACAGAGGTTGGTCTTTCTGTTCCTCTCTATCTATAATTCATAAAGGAAAAACGAAAGTAGCTTTTCTCTATTTGTTTCTAAGGCAGCTGTCACACCTTAGTGGGATGGAGCAGTTCTATAAAGACACTTTTCCCTGTAACAAAATGGCGACTCCGCTGGGGAACTAATTAGTTTGTTTGTTTATCATTCTTTATTGTTTGTTTCATAAACTTACAGGTAGCATTCGAACTGCATTTGCCATAACAAATGCAAAGTAGATAACTGCTACTTCAATTCATCTACTGGATCTGTTTATGATTTAAACAACTAATTCACAAACTATCTGATTTCCCTTGTGATAGCTCTTAGATCCTCCTTAGATCTACCCCTGATTGTTGCAGTACTGATTGCTTTTTGCTCGGCCAAAACCCAAGAACTGAATTGCAAACTATGACCCGGAACCCAAACAGAGTCTCGTTTCTGTCCCAGCGCAGGTACTGTTCAGAGATTCTGAATTTCAGTGCACTTCCCGAGTGGACAAGCTGCGCTGCATTTCAGATTCTCTATGTTATAGGTGCGCTGATCAGACTAGCTCTGTGCAGTTCTGGCTTCTGTGATTCATTCTTTCCAGTTCTATTCCTGAATTTTGCTGCCTGTGATCAGTATATGTCTGTTTGAAATCCCTTTTCCTTATTGTTATTCCGCCTCCTTTGTACAAAGGAACTGCAGATGTTTTTGTGTGTTTGTTGAGTCATTTACAGTTCTCCTTTGCAAAAGTAGCATAATCGTACTGTCGTCCTTTGATTTGAAACTGTTGCAAGTGTCGATTTCAATCGTAGGAAAGAGTTTCATTGCTATTGATGGTTGATTATCCTGTTACTATTGCTTTTGGTCTGAATTTGTAATTTTCTAGTGTCTAGAACAAGTATTCATTTCAAAATCGTAAGGTGTTGTGATCGTATCCATTTTTTATTTCGAAAAGAAACTTGTTGATATTTGTCGCTTGAAAAGAAATTCAGATTTGTACATCAACTTTATTTTTAGAATTCATATACTAAGAAATTCAAAAACAAATACATGCATGTGCATTAGCATATAGACAGTCTGATTGGCTTGACTTAGGAAAGTGCATTTAGAGTGTGCTCTTTGCTCTTTGTGAAAAGATTATGTCTTTCTTTTCCCTAGTAGCTAGGATTTTCATTGCACAAAGAAGATAAAAAGTTTGTTTATCATCTTAGATTGCATTTTAGGAGATACATCTACATCTCGTGGTGAACCTGAAATGCAAACTTCATAAACAAGATCAACTTAAAATAAATTCAATGAATCTAACAACGCTTTGGAACTTAACGCACAACATTTAGAAGTCTAGGCTAGAGACGTATTTCGGCGTCGTAAAACCTGGTAACTGTTGTCCTCACTGATGGTTGGGTGATTCCTCCACTTTGAGACAATAAGTGCCAGTACGGACTTGTGCTCCCACGTACCGTCGAGTATATTTTGGGAGACCCCAATAGGCTTAATCCTTTATCCATAGGAAGTCGTGTCTGCCGCCCTAGCAATCACAATGCACTGAACATAGCATTCGGGAAGATTGACTGCCATACCGTAAAAAGTATTCTGCAGTTTTGCGATTGGTTTGGTAATCCCTCTACCTAGATTTCCAGAGCAATCCCTTTCGTTCCTTTTCAGACTCCTTAACAGAAAAGGTCCATCTGAGCACTTGTCACTTCAGGCTCATTAAAAATTGAAGGCGACTAGAGTCATCTTTTGTTTTTTCTCGACTCTTAAAAACTGAAAAAACAAGTTGTGTCAAAGCGTCTAAAATTTATTTTAAACGGAATATTCATTACCCTTTCCTACGTTGATCTTGGGTTGAGAAAATGGAATACACCAACCAAGGAATTCCCCTTGGAGGAAATCCTAGTCCCTTCTCCTCTTGGGGAGATGTTGGTGCACCCGATATGGCCACATTGTCGCTTCCAAGACTGACAATTGGTTTTCCTGTATGGCTCTTCTCAACCTCTGTCGTTCAAAACACCGTAATTCCTGAACAATCGAATCAGCAACTAGACGAGTCCAGAGTTACCCACCAACCTTCTACTTCCTCTAATTCTTCCTCTCCTCCTTCCTCTTCGCTTGATGGGGCTGGTAAAGCCAAAAGTCAAGTACCTAAGGAGAAGAAGGAAAATAAGAAGAAAGAGAAGAAGAAGAAGGATCCAAAAGCAAATGGGGGCAAACGAGTGTCGTCTAGCGAAAATCCACACACTGCACCGACCAGGCCTAAATCGCCATGTGTCATTTGCAAAGGAGACCACTATCACAGAGATTGTCCTTACATTCCTAGGATCTTAAGGGACTGGTCTCCTTGTTTGCACAACCCGGTGTCGTCAACCTCTGAGGGTCATGTTGAAAACACACCGTCAACTAGTGAAAGTGAAGCCCCAGGACAAAAAGGAAAATATAGATTTCCTTGTAAACTGTGCGAAGGTGATCATGCCGTCCACTGTTGTCCCTTCTTAGACGAAGCTAAAAGAGTTTTGGACGATCGTCTGGTTTCACCATTACGACTTCCTCCTGGATATAAAAAACTCTTGCCGAGTCCGTCACTAGTTGAAAATCCGGCTGGCCCACTCAGGTGGTCGGCCGAAGCATCTATCATGGAAGATAAACCATCTGAACCCATACCAGACGAAAGTCAAAAGGTCGAGGCGGCAGTTGACCAGGTCTTGCCTTCATAGGTTCCATCTTCAGATGATACAGTCACTGAAGAGAACAAGGATGACACCATCCAAATTCTTTTCATAAGTACAAACTCCAACGAACATGGGGGAAATTTACCCGTTCCTTTACCCCAGGAAGGAAGTTCGTTAAAGTCATACCCGACCATCTATTCAGTCCCACCTCCAAACAACCTAGTTGTCTCCTTCGACTGGAATCAACTGGGCAGACCCCGTTTACTAGCTAGTGTACCATTCTGAATCATTGTTCAAATATATAGAATGGTTATGACTGGTACCATCATAGATGAGGGGGCTTTTGTGAGTATCCTTTCCTCAACTGCTTGGAAAGAGCTTGGTTCGCCATCGCTTTTGCCTAAAATGAGAAATCTAACAGGCTTTGATAAAGGAACCAGTCGACCGTTAGGGATCCTTCCCAATGTGCCCATAACATTGAGAGGGAAAACCGTTCACATGAACGTTATGGTAGTTCAAGGACCCCTGGATTACAATCTACTCCTTGGACAAGACTATATTTATTGCATGCGAGCCATTGTCTTATCACTCTTTAGAGTGATGTGTTTTCCGCACGAAGGAAGAGTGGTCAAGCTCGTAGACCAGCTTTCATTTCCCGGATCACGCATAGCAAATAGTCATGTACCATCCCTTAATGGTATTTTCACGCAAGAAATGTCTCAATCCCCAGTCCGTCCACCTGATGAGCGCGAGTGATTCGGGGGACATGACTGAAACTCGGGGGGCATGCACCTTGGTCTGCTTCGGCAGGAAAACTTCAGGTATAGGGTAGGTTTCCGCGAGAGAATATGACTAGTTTGTACTCTCGTCCGTGATTGGAAGAGGGGGTTATTCTAGAACAATATTCTCTTGTCAAAGTTACGTGAGTGGAGTAACCTCCTTCACTCACCTTTGTCTATTTCGGTAAAAACCGCCAAACAAGTGTTTTGTTTGCGCTGTGAATAAAACAATCTTTGGGTAACCTGTAAGAGGTAGGCCTCTCTCGGTAAAACAAATGTTTTAACGGAATAAAGAAGGGGTAACCTTGAAACTCTATTTTATACCTGGGGGCATGCAAGCCTTTTGGCATGCAAGCAAAGAGCGACTATTTATTTTTTAAATTTGTAGGTCCTTTAACCCTTTAAACTCGTAGGATTGGTCGTTTCCTAACTTGCATAAAGAAAGGATGTGGGACAAAACTCTAAAAGTTGCCATTTTTATATGAGACATTCTTATCACACGACTGGATTAATCGAGCAGTTTTAGCACATAGTTCAAGCTCGTTAAAAAATAAACATAAGCCATGAGCAAATGTTTCCCCCCGCATTTAAGCTCGTTAGAAAATGAACTATTCCCCCGGTAAATAACCATCGTGAATGTAGTACTTCAGCCATTAAAGCCTTGGTCGTGTTTGCACTGTCACCTCCACTTTTTCATTGGCCGATCATCCACCCCCATTTGATTGTTTACCCATTTTGAGGAACAGCTGCGAAGAGTGATTTCACTAGCCATCCTTGTAACATTGCCGTAATTGGAAAATTCCAAACCTTACCTGGAATCAACTGCTACCCATTTTATCACTCGTTCCTCAAAAGACGAGTCTCCTTTAAGCTCTTTTCAACTGACTCATAAACTATGAAAAGATTGATGAGCCATTGGCCTCTCCAGCTCGTTAAAGGGACAGGAAGTGCTATCCCTCCTCTAGATTTTAATCTTTTTGGACCTGAGGGATTATTACACAAAAAGATCGAGCACTTGTTTTGTTCGGCTCTTTAAAAGTATCTAAAATTCATCCCTTCTGTATTGTTTTATACTTTTTTGGACTTAAGGGATTAGATGACGAAAAAGGAATTTTGGAGTTTCCTTTACGTTCCTTTTCAGACTCTCTAAAATTGAAAAGGACCGAGTTATCTTTGTCGTTAAACTCGTTAAAAAGATTAATAGCGACAAACTTGTCTATAGATGAGAACGAGTTTCACTATCGCTAGGCTCGTTAAAATATAGCGATGGGTTTGCCCGAAGGGAAAATTATAGAACAAGAATATGTTATCCTCCTCAAGCTTGACAAAAATAAATAGGTACTGGTCAGCAATGACTGGGGAAAATTGGGAAGAAAACTTGAAGAAACTTTGTTGGTAGCAAGTCGCTCTTGAACATGACTCTTCCACTCCGTGTCCGAGTCGAGTTGGGTTGTTTCATTCACCGGTCACATCACCATGGTCATGTCATACCATCCACATTTGGGGTTAATGCTACCAATCCATCACAACAGTGTCGCTGATATGTTCAAGAGAAGTCATTTAGAGAATTCACCTGTGTCTCACCCACTACCATACATTTATACTACATTCTTTCATGACCGCCACCCTGAACCTTATATCACCAGATCGTTTTCACCTCCATTAAAATCATTTGCTCCGTTCCGTGTCATTGATGTGGGATTCATTAAGGCCCTCCTGTGACGGATCATTTCTTGTCGACATCAGCTCATTATCCAAGAAGTTGATCTAGGAACACCCCATTCAGTACTTTGAAGCTTGCATGCCTCAATGGAAAGTTTCTCACTTCCGGCGACAGGTTTACATCAATGGCCTTCGACTGAAATATTTTGCGTGGTGTTTGACGCCAAGTCCTTTATTCACACCACGCGAATTGTACTGCAGTGCCTTGAGGGTCATTATCATTATCGGTGATTCCTCTCGCGCTTGTTAACAGTTTATGTCATTGGCTGGTAATCAAGCAATGTCTTCCCATGTTCGACTTCAGAACATTTCTCACATGGATCGACTTGTACTTCGAGTGAAGATCGAACGAGATTGAAGACCCAGGATCTAGTTTCATCCATCCGGGCTGCGATATATATTCAGGGAAATAAAGACATCAAATGTACATCATTGTTGCACAGATAATCATCCAATCAAAAGGATGATGGCTCTATCAGAATCATCAGTCTACAGTCAGACGATTGTCTGTCCTATGTACATGAAAATGAATTTATAAAGCTGAGCATGGGAATGCCCGCCTCAGCTAGATCATGAAAATATTATGAAGATAATGTATTGTATTGTATCTTATTACAGGTCTCCTCCCAACATTAAAAGAACTTTGGATCCTCATAATAAAGCATTTCACCTGACATCAAAAGATTAACGAACTCATGCTTTAGATGGCAACTGTTATAGACATTTTTGGGCCCTACAACCCCAAGCATGAAATGTCCATAATCCAAGGGCTCGTAAGTCCCTAAAAGTGTTGTTCTAACCCCTAAAGGAACAAGGTCAATAGATTACAGCTTCTCCCATGAAAAACTGCTCAGAATTGGTCAAAACAGGATCATTTCAGCTGCTCCACTGGCTAAGTCATTGCATGTCACCTAAATACACTGTATGGGTGCGTTGCATTTCAAAAATACCTTCTGTGGGGTGCGATGGGCAAGAAATGACAAATGGCAGTGTCATTCCGCGAGGTGGGGAGGCAATAGAAGCTTCCAGAATCTTCTCCTGTGACACTTGCCTCACTGAATTTGACCAAGGATGAGTAAGAGGCCATCAATCTCCAAGTGGAAGCAAGAACTATCAGAGGGAGGAAACTAATCAAATCACAAGCTGACTCATCCCCCTTACAGATATCTATATATGGATCCCTCATCCCAGAGATCTAGAGGCTGGAATTTTGAATATTGTAAGGAATTGATGTTGGTTTCTTGAGGCAAACATCAGATTGTTGGGTGATCTAAGCTTTGTTTGAGGTGAAGAGGGGCTTCTTTGCTGGGAGGTTGATGCTGGGTCAGAATAACTGGTTGTAACTCCTCTTGGCTCTTTTCTTGTTTATCAACAAAAGCTATTCAAGTTTTCCTCCATTCTCTTGTATCATTGATGATTGCTACATTTGTATGGTCAATTTACATCTGATCCTAGATTGTTTATGATTATAGATCCATGTCTTTGTATAGTGCTATGCTTCTGTGATCCTACAGGTACTTTGTGAAGCTGGGCGTGCAAGAGAGCAGGTAGCTGAAGACTATAAAAGAAGAGAAGGATCAAATCAGGAGATTAGTGCAAGATAGAGGTTGGTCTTTCTGTTCCTCTCTATATATAATTCATAAAGGAAAAACAAAAGTAGCTTTTCTCTGTTTGTTTCTAAGGCAACTGTCACACCTTAGTGGGATAGAGCAGTTCTATATAGACACTTTTCCCTGTAACACTATCGGGAAAGGCCTACCTTCTAACAGAGGTATCTTCTTCTTGTCTAATTCCATTTTCCTAAATGGATGGGTGTGTCAGACGAGTCATATATCCTCTTCGGGAACCTACCCTATACCTAAATTTTTCCTGCTAAAGCAGACCAGGGTGCATGCCCCTAGATTTTAGTCACAACCACCAAATCACTCGTGTTCATTAGGTGGACGAACTGGAGATTGATGAGACATTCCTTGCATAAAAAGACCTGTTAGGGATGGCATTTGACTATTAGCTATGTGTGAACATGGGAATGAAAGCTGGTCTACGAGCTAGACCACTCTACCTTCATGCAGAAAACACATTACTTGAAAGAGTGATGAAAAAATAGCTCCCATGCTATAAACGTAGTCACTCCCAAGGAGTAGATTGTAATCTAAAGGTCCTTGGACTACCAATACATTCAGATAAACGGTTTTCCTTCTCAAAGTTATAGGCAAACTTGGAAGGATCCCTAACGGTCAACTAGTTCCTTTGTCGAAACCTGTGAGATATCACATCTCACGCAAAAGCGATGGCGAACCAAGTTCTTTCCAAGCAGTTGAGGAAAGGATACTCACAGAAGCCCCTTCATCTATGATCGTACCAACCACAACCATTTTGTAAGTTTGCACTATGATTCGGAATGGTACATTACACAGTAAATGTGGTCTGCCTAGTAGATTCCAATCGAAGGAAATGACTACGTTGCTTGGAGGTGGGACCGAATAAACGGCCAGATACAAATCTGACGAATTTCCTTCCTGTGGTAAAAGAATGGGTAGATTGCCCCCATGTTCATCGGAGTCTGTGTTTATGAAAGGAATTTGAACGATGTCGTTCTCATTCTCTTTGGTGACTGTATCATCTAAAGGTAAATCCTCTAAAGCTAAGATGGGGTTGAATTCCATCTAGACTTGTTGAATTTGGTCCAATGTGGACTTAGAGGGCTTATCTTCAATGATAGGTGCTTCAACCAAAAACAAAGGTGTGTCAGTCAGATTTTCAACTAGTAATGGACTTGGCAAGAGTTTCTGGTATCTAGGAGGGAGTCACTGCAGTGATGTAGGATGGTTATCCAAGACTCTTTTAGCTTCGTCCAGGAAGGGACAACGGTGTAGGGCATGATTGCCTTCACACAATCTGTAAGCAAATTTAGATTTTCCTTTTTGTCCGGTGACTTTGTTTTCACTAGTTGATGGTGTACTCTCAGCATGATCATTGGAGGTTGACGACACTGGATTGTGTAAGTGGGGAGACTAGTCCCTTAAGATCTGTGGGATGCAAGGACAATCTCGATGATAGTGGCCTCCTTTGTAGATGACACATGGAGATTTAGGCTTGCAAAATGCAGTGTGTGGATTTTTGCTAAATGATGCACGGTTGCACCTTTTTGCCGTTGGCTCCTTCTTCTTCTTCTCCTTCCCTTTCTTCTTCTCAATTACTTGGTTTTTAGTTTTACTATCTTCACTAAGCGAAGAGGAAGAAGGAGAGGGAGAGACAAACGAAGCAGAAGGTTGGGGTCTAACTCTAGTATCATTTTATTTGCTGATTCAATTGTTCAGGAATCATGGTGCTTTGAATGACAGAGGTCGAGAAAAGCCATTCGGGCAGGCCAATTGTCAGTCCTGGAAGGGACAATGTGGCCATATGAGGTGCACCAACATCTCCCCAAGAGGAGAAAGGACTAGGATTTCCCCTGAGGGGAAATCCTTTGTTGGTGGACTCCATTTTCTCAACCTAAGACCAACGAGGGAATAGTGATGTTATTCCGATTAAAATAAATTTTAGATGCTTTGACACAACTTGCTTTTTCAATTTTTGAGAGTCAAGAAAAAGCTAATGATGACTCTAGTCGCCTTCGATTTTTAATGAGCCTGAAGTGACAAGTGCTCAGATGGAACTTTTCCTTTAAGTTGTCTGAAAAGGAATGAAAGAGACTACTCTGGAAATCTAGATAGAGGGATTACCAAACCAATCGAAAAACTTCATAATACCTTTTACGGTACGACAATCAATCTTCTCGAATTTTGTGTTCAGTGCATTCTGATCGATAAGGCAACAGACATGGCTTCCTAAGGATAAAGGATATAGCCTATTGTGGTCTCCCAATATATACTCGACGGTACGTGGGAGCACAAGTCTGTACTGGAACTTGTCATCTCAAAGAGGGGGAATCACCCAACCTACGATGAAAGCGACAGTTACCAGGATTTACAACACCGGAATACGTCTCTAGTGTAGACTTCTAGATGTTGTGCATTAGGTTCCAAAGCGTTTTTATGTTCATTCAATTTATTTTATAGTTGATTTTTCTTAAGAAGTTTGCCTCAAAGGTTCACCACGTGATGTAGATATATAATTCCTAAAATGCAATCTAAGATGATAAACATTCGTTTAATCTTCTTTTTGCAATGAAAATCCTAGCTACTAAGGAAAGAGAAACGAAATCCTTTCAACATAGAGCAGAGAGCACACACTAGATGCACTATCCTAAATCAAAATCAATAAGCAGTCTAAATGCAAATACACATGCATGTATTTGTTTTCTACTTTCCTAATGTATGAATGACAAAAAGAATGCTCAATACAAATCTGAATTATTTCTTCTTTCAAAGTGACAGTACTAATGATTTTCTTTTCAAAAAACGAAAGGAAGACAAGATGACACTTTGAGATTTTGAATTGAAAATTGCTTTCGACACTTGAAATACTACTAATTCAGATCAAATACAAGAGTAACAGTGTAATCGACTATCAAAAAGAGAAGAATTCTTTTCCTTGACTGAAAACGACACTTGCAACACTTTCAAATCAAAAGACGACAGTTCGATTAAGCTACTATTTTGAAAATTTGAACTGTGAATGGCAAAAAATACACAGGAACATTCACAAATCTTTGTATAATGGAGATTGGATGATGCAAAGGAGGGGGTTTCAACAGTTGTCTACTGATCACAGATAGCAAAACTCCTGAATAACGCTAAAGAGAGTGAAGAAAAAACCAAAATCTGGAGGCAGAACTAGTCTTGTCTAATCATCGAACCTGGAACACAGGGAAATAGGGATGCATCCCACCTACTGCACACGGGAGGTGCGATGCATCTAGATTTCCAAGAAGAGAAGGTTCGATGGTCTAGGGATGAGACTTTAAGTTGGTTTTTGGTCACAGTTTGCAGCTTAGTTCATGGATTTAGGCCAAGCAAATGATAGTCAATAACTACAAAGTACAGGGGCTGATCTAATGAGGTTACTCAAGCTACCTCTAGGGCACTTAGGATGTTTACAAGTCAATTGTTCAGTTCATAAACAAACCCAGAGATTGACTGAAGCAACATTGATCTACTTTTCACTCGCATAGAAAATGCAATTCGAAGGCTAACTGGCTTAACTTTAGGCTCCGTCTGTGGTTTATGAATCAAAAAAATAGAGACACGCAATCAAAATAATCAGTCCCCAGCAAAGTTGCCATTTTGTTACCGGGAAATCTAGTGTCTATTCAGAACTGCTAGTCCCACTAAGATGGGTAGCTATCATAGAAACAAACAAGTTAATGTCACTTGTTTTTCCTTTACGAGAGAGAGATGAGAAAGAAGCAGAGAGTACCAACCTCAATCTTCCTCTTGGCTCCTTGCTTGTTTCCTTTCCCCTTTGATAGAATCTCGCCATTACTTCCTTACATGTCCCGCTTCAAAGAGCACCTGTAGATTCACAACAGCATAATACCATCAAAGCATAGAGATCTATCACTGTAAAAAATATAGGATCAAATATATATTGACCATACAAATGCATATATCAACACAATATTCACAGATACACAAGAATATGGAGGAAAACTCAAATAGCTTTATTAGTAAAAGTAGTAGAAGAGAGAATTAAAACCACTTGGTCTGACCTAGTGCCATCCTCCTAGCTTGAAAGCCCTCTTCACCTCACACAAAGTAAGATCACCCAACAATGTCATCAAAGAGAAACCAACAACACTTCTTTGCAAATTACCCAATTCCAGCCTTTGGATCTCTGGGATGAGAGATCCATTTATAGATATTTGTAGGGGGTGAGTCAGTTTCTGTGATTTTGATTAGTGTCATCTCTCTAATAGTTCTTGGTTCCACTTGGAGATTTCATGATCTCTTACTCATCCTTGGGTGAATTCAGGAAGGCAAGTGTCAAATGAGCAGCTTATAGAGGATTCTCAAGGTCTCCACCTAGAAAACTCCTTGTGCCATTTGTCTGCTCTCGCTCATCGCACCCTACAGAAGGGATTTCCAGTATGCATCGCACTTTTTGCATGTGGCAGGTGAGATGCATCGCACCCTTTGCACTGGGCAGTCTATATGGTCCTGCTTTGACCAGTTCTGAGTGGTTTTTCATGGAAAACTTCTGGGAGATGACGTAATCAGCTGACCTTGCTCCTTTAGGGTATGAAACAACACTTTTAGGGACTTAGAAGCCCTTGGTTTATGGACATATGTGATTGGGGTTCCAGTGCCCAAATATGTCTATAACATTGTCCAATGAATTTTGTAACCTGTGGGCCATCATTTCCTTGCTAGTCAAGGTTGAGTAAATCATTTCCCCCATTTGCTTATGCAACTCAATTTGATCCAAAGGATGAATATCCTTTGCCATGACTTAAAAATTTCTTTTGAGATAGTCTGCTTCTGATCTAGGCTACTTCATCTAGGGCTTGAAATAGCTCATTATCATCTTGTCTTCTTTGATGTCATAGGCTGACATCAATCTCTATTGATTTGTAGGAGCCATCTTCAAATATCTATTATAAACTTGCAACCTCAATGGATCATTCCTGGCTTTTATTTATGTGAATGTTTTCTTGATGTCTGAGGCATCAATCCCTGGTGGCTTGGAAGAAGATATCTCTATGCTTTTCTGCTTTTCTATCTCCTGCCTTCGAGAGCTAGTGGATGTAGTTTGCTGCCTTTCCACTCTTTCTTCCCTCTGACTATCTTTATTTTCTTCTGCAAATTCCTCCTTTGAAAGGGGATTTAATCTCTATCTCTTTATTCCAGGTTGTCCTGATGGTTCACTGGCAAGGGTACTTTTTTCGCTGTCTCTCTTTTTGTTTCTTTCCTCATTTAAAGGATTTTGCAGAATTGGAGGCTCTCTTATATTGACCTGAGTGGGAGGAGTCTATATTTGGGCCAGTTCTCTAGAAGTTTCAGGCTGCTTGGACATTGTAGGCTGTGCAGTGTGTTGAAAGCTAGTCTCTAATTCCTTACCCTTTGATGACCCTATAGTTGGTATACTTGTTTCCTGTGAAGGTTGCTGAGAGGTTCTAGCACTGGAGGCACCAAGTCCTGACCTTTGAGATAACTTAAATGATACCTACCCAAAAGAATCCAATTCAAGTGTTTTCTGAAGATCTCTCATAACTTTCTCAAAACTGACATGTTCACTATCATGCTCTACTAGGGTGCCTTCCCTCCATTCATCCATATTTGCATATTTTTCAATTTATGAAATTCCGTGGTGAATATATGGGGACAACATGTTCTTCATTCTCCTATCACAGATAAAACTATTAGGATCATATGGTTTCCACTCAAAACTTTTTTGTAATTTAAGTTTCTCTTCTAAAAAAATTTCTGCTTCTTTCCATGCTTCCCTAGTGTTGTAGACAAAAGGGCCTAAATGGTTCTTGATTCTAAGCTGAGCTTTCTTCTGAGCATTACAAAAATGGACTAGGTCTACATTTATCATTTGCCTAAAATATTACAATGCAAAGACTCTCATTGGAACATACTTTGGTAGCTTAAAAGGGTAGAGTTCACATACATAAATCCTGATTTCTGTGTAATTCTTATATTGGTACAAGTCAACTATCCTGTACTGCTTGGAAAGCTAGAGGATTTTCTTCATATCACCATTTATCCTATGAGAGGAGACTCATGTCAATAAAGTTGTTGCTAGATGGAAAAATAGGTCAATGAACTCATTATAGGTGTAAGGGGTCTCAATGGACTTATGAAAAATGGGACTCTAAAAAATGACAGACCTTGGATTTCCTATAGTATCAAGTTTCTTGACAGGGAAAGGGAAGTTGTTTGACTGATAATACAATAGAAGATGATAGACGAAAGTAGTGTATTTTAAGACTCCTTCATTGTCCAACCTTAGGAATTGGTCATGAATTTTGCTGGCAATATAAGAGGCGTAATCATATTTAATGGCAGGGGCTTGTCCAGGAGTAAAAATAGACAATAATACCAAGGTTATCTCATCAACATACTCTCTGGAGTTGAATCCCATGATTGAGGCTATCATATCAATAATAATTCTTCCTGTATCTGTAAAGAGAACCGGTATATAAGGAGGCGGGCCTTTAGGTTGATGTTTAGGGTCCATGAACATCTTACAAATGCGAGTAAGTTCTGCTTGAGACAATTGGGAAGCTCTTTCAAGTATGTATCCCATTGAAAGGGGAGTGAGAGCGTGACTGGAATGGAATTGCAACATTTCATTGATGGCCTGAGCAGTTATGGGAAAAAGGACTTCTTGACTTGGGGACATGACTACTCTTTGATTAGGGTCATAATTGGCACAACATCGATGAATGATATTAGGAAAAACATGCACTGAAGGGAGGAAGTACATGGGAAGGTTGGATTCCCACAGTCCTAAGATGTCAGAACGATTAAGATAGTTGTCTCCGGCTTGGCAAAAGATCTTAAGGTGGTTTTCATTACCTGATAAGTCTTTTATCTGAAAATCTTTATCGGCCAGGGGCAGATAATCTAAATCTTTGTGAGGGGCATTCATAGGTACAACATTTAGATCTATACGAGTTTTGATCACTGGTTCTTGTGGATTCAGGAATGGAACTTGGGTTTTCTATGAAAGATAGTGAAAACAACAGGTTTGGGAACCTATATAGTGAACAACGACATAAATGTATAGCGAAATTGGTTCTTTCTGTGTAATATTTAGCATAAAACCAAAAGTTGCAGGGTTACGGTGGAAATGGATAAATACCTACAATGGAAAAGTGAACAGTATAATGGCTGGTTGGGTAACCGGTCCTGGGCTGAGTTGCTGCAAGTTTCTTGATCAAGTGGCATTTGGAAAGCTTTGGCAGTTCACTGGGACATCGCTTTGCATGGGAAAGCAGTCGCAGCATATAACAGTGAAAATGACATTACATTGGTTTTATTTGCAAGATCTAGGTTGGCAGGGGTTTTTGGATTTATCGGGTGGGTGACGTATGCAGGGAAATGACATTTTGTCATTTTTTGGGGGGCGAAAGTGGTATGTGCTTGCATCGCTTTTGGAGGTTGGCAATTTTCGGCCGGGGGACCGAGATTCCATGGATTGCCTGATGCGTGGTGGGGTATGGTTTTGAAAACCACCTCGTGATCATGCGTTAAAGAGCAGTCACCAGTGGGGGCAATATCAACGTCGATCGTCGGATTATGGGGATGGGATCGAACGGTGGATGGGAGGCATATTGCGGTGGAGCTTTATGTATGCAGGCACAATGTAATTAACCCCTAATTAATCATATTAGGTTGACTGCGAATGGTTATGAAGGTTGTTGATTAACCCAGAGGATTAATTAATCCCATGCAATAAAGCGGAAAGTCAAGGTTCTTAATGAGTTATAGATTAACTCATTAATCCTCTTTTAAACGTTGATCATGGTTGTATTCAACTGGGGGCAGGATATTTAACAATTTGGGGTTTTTTCAATATATTTAATAATATGCAATTGGGTGAACTTTTTGGGAGTTATATAATGTAAGTAAGAGGTTAATATGATAAATTAAATGAAAGCGCTAAGTTAAAACATTTCAGGTATACATTTAAAATTAGGCTTTAAGTGGAAAAAGGGGTTATTTAGGTGATATTGTGTATTTTCCTAAGTAAAATAGGATTTTACTTAGGAAATAAGTTTACGAACTCGAATGAATAGTTTATGGATGATTTTGAGTACTTAGGCTTTTAAATCATTGGGCTGAGGGTCTAGTCCCTCCAGAAGTCAGAGAAATGCTCTGAGCCCCTTTAATTTTCAAAGACCTTAGTCCTTAGGGGAAATTAGTAAATAATTATGAAACATTGAGAAGGGGAGTTAATCATTGTGACTTTGCTTTGCTTGAACTACATCATGTGTAATGTCTACCTTGAATTTGTAATAAAAATGAAAATTAACACATTTAGAGACATTATCCATCACAAGTAATTCTGCAACACCATCTACATACCCTACCTACTTTAGCCTGACATTTTTTCTTTTTTATTAGGGTGCACTTGGACTAGAAAACCCTTATCCCACTTTCTCTTTGTTAGGCCCCTATACTACTAGTGTAACCCCTTATTGCTATTAGTACAACCCACTTATTATATTGATGTACCCATGTAGTGCCCATATTGTTACTATTGTACCCCATAGAAGCCCACTATTGTTATTATTGTGCCCTTACATTATTATTGTTATGTCGGCTCTGATTATGTTATGAACCCTTAGACTCCTATATATAGAAAGGAGGTCTTTTCATTTGTATCATCCAAGAATTTTTCATTTATGTAATGTAAAGGAGGTTGCCCCCTCGAAGAGGCTGAATTCTAAGGCGTTGATCTATCTTTCCTATCTTTTCTTGAGCTGGTTTCATAACATTTGGTATCAGAGCTTTGGATTCTAGGGTTTCGCTGCTCCAAATAGGTCATCGTGGCATTTTCGCTATAACTTTTTTTCTGTGATGTTTCAAAAGTCACAAAAAAAACCCCTTTGAGAATAAATCGTGCTGAATCGTGGGTCCAAATTTCAGATCTTTTCGCGCGATATTTGCGGAGATATGATCTGAGGAAGTTGGTCTTTTTGCAGACTCCTGAATTACATTCAAAACAGGTGACCCGGGGAAAATCGTCATAACTTTCTTTCTGAGCATCAGATTGAAATTTCGTAAGAAGGTACAAAAATAGGACGGACTGTAGATTTCTTTTATATATTTTGCAGAGTTAAATCTTGAAACAGTGACACGTGGCACTTCATACAAGTTCTCTATACTGAACTAGTCTACAGTCAGGTCACTGCAGGAGATTGTGCATAACTCTTTCTTGGAGAATCCAATTTGGATCAGACTAGTGGCATTGGAAAGAGGACACAGAAGGCTACTAAAGGTTGCAATTTCAGAACTTAAATATCGAAAAGTACAGAGGTACAATCGTTTCAAGTTCGAGCTCCTAAAATCAAGAAAAAGCAAGATGAGGAAGTTTGATGGCAAGGATCTGGTAAATTGGATACTTCAGATGGAGCAATATTTTGATCTACATGGTGTACAACTGTTACAAAAGGTATGTATTGCATCTTCATATTTAGAACCGGATCAATTTTTATGGTATGAAGGGCTTTGTTCTCGTAAAAAACTTGTTACGTGGTCAATTTTCACGGAGGAAATGATAGCCCATTATGAGGATACAAAGAGAAACACCTTCTTTAGAGTAACACCACAACAATTGGAAAGAGTAAAAGGGCTTTGTGACATACTGGAAAGAAAAATTATGGAAACCAGGAAGCATACCCCTCACAACTATAAATATGGAAGTGTTTTTTCTCCCAACCTTCCACAAGCTACAAGGGTTACACCACAACAATTGGAAGAAAAAAGAGAAAAAGGGCTTTGTTACAATTGTGATAGCAAATGCACTAAAGATCATAAGTGTGTTGAGAGGAAATTATTTTACATAGAATATGAAGAGGAGGAAGAAAAGGATCAAGAAACATCAAAAGAAGATGATATATGCCAGTACCCCACCCCAGAGAAAGAAGAAATGAATCAGACCATATCTTGTAAAGCATTGGCAAGAATTACCACTCCTCAAACTCTCAAGATAGAAGGACATATCAAGAAGAAAAAGGTGCAAGAAGTGAAAGATCACATCGAGAAAGAAGAAATGAATCCAACCATATCTTGTAATTCATTGGTTGAAATTACCACTCCTCAAACTATCAAGATAGAAGGACATATAAGGAAGAAAAATGTTCAAGAAGTGAAAGATCACATCGAGCATCAAGAAATGAATCCGACCATATCTTGTAAAGGATTGAAAGAAATTACCACTCCTCAAACTCTAGAGATAGAAGGACATATCAAGAAGAAAAAGGTTCAAGCAGTGAAAGATCACATCGAGCATCAACAACAAGTTCTCCAAATTTTAAAGGATAACGCCACTTTGGTGAAAAATCAAATGAAACAACAGGTAGATCAACATCATAGTGAAAAATGTTTTGATGTAGGTGATTGGGTATTTTTACTGCTACATCTCAAGCAAGCTATTTATGAGAAGGAAATGTTGGCAATACTACATGCACTTAAAAAATGGCGACCTTACCGAATGGGAAGACTCTTCAAGGATGAGGATGTGGAAGCATTGTTTTGTGCTATTTCTATTATACAACCAGATTGGATAAATGAAGCAAGGAATGAATGGAAGAAGTACGAAGAAGTATGGCCACTTATTCAAAAGTTGCAAAAGATCCCAATTCAAACAATATTGCCAGAAATTGAAGAGGAAGGAAAAATCATATTGGAACCTGGAGCAGTCACAGAAATGAGAACCCGACAGCTACGAAATCGATCAATTTCAGAGTATCTCATCAAGTGGAAGAACTTACCCGTCAAAGATTCCACACGGGAGGACAAGAATTTTATACAAAAGCATCAAGAACTACTCAAGTGTTGAGGACAACGCTTTTTGAAGGAGAGGGGCATGTTAGGCCCCTATACTACTAGTGTAACACCTTATTGCTATTAGTACAACCCACTTATTATATTGATGTACCCATGTAGTGCCCATATTGTTACTATTGTACCCCATAGAAGCCCACTATTGTTATTATTGTTCCCTTACATTATTATTGTTATGTCGGCTCTGATTATGTTATGACCACTTAGACTCCCATATATAGAAAGGAGGTCTTTTCATTTGTATCATCCAAGAATTGTTCATTTATGTAATGTAAAGGAGGTTGCCCCCTCGAAGAGGCTGAATTCTAAGGCATTGATCTATCTTTCCTATCTTTTCTTGAGCTAGTTTCATAACACTCTTTTACATATAGATATCTATCTAAGTCTAGTCTTATTTTATCCAAGGGCTAAAATTAAACTGTTGAGCTCCTTTTATTCACTCTACCTATCTACTTATTTGCCAAGATTAAACAGTTTGGTCAGATTTCATTCTCTACTTCTAAAACATGAAATTCAAATATGAAATAGCCAAGCTTAAGTTGTTTGACTATTCATCAATTGTGGCATAAGTTAACAAGCTGCACACAATTGTTTATTACATAAGAGTAAAAAGTAGTGGCATTTAGACTTGCACACTTTCTTTAGTCTTTCTTTTGGTGGGGTTCATTTTTCTTCATTTTTTTGACCATTTTATTTCTTTTCACCCTTTGATTTTTCTTTTAGGGTATACCCTCTTTACATTTTTTTAATTTTTTGATTTTTTGACAATATAGAAAGCCTTTGCAACAAGTAAAGGCATGAACATATTACATAGCCCATTAGTAAATCATGAAATATGACACCTATTGGTATAGGAGCATAACACATCCAAAGGAGGAAGATCATATTGTCCTGAGCCGAAGTCGACTACTTTGCCTGTCTCTGGTTGTTCATTTTTCTTAGTTTCCCTTTCCTTGTTTATCCTAAGCTCTTCTTCCTGCTGCCTCTTTTCTCCTTCTACTAGTGCTCGTTTCCTTTCTAGTTCCTCCTCCATGTTCTTCAGTTCTTCTAATCTTTTGTGTTCCTCTTGTTTTCTCTTTTCAGGTTCTTCAGCTTGTTTCTACTTTTCAGCTTCTTCTTTCTTTTTTCTCTCTATCTTGTCTTGTGATTTCCTTTCTTCTTCTTGCTTCATTTTCTCATCTTCTTGCCTTTTCCTCTCTATCACATTCAGTGCTTTCTTTTCTTCTTCATGTCACATTTTCTCTTCCACTTATTTTCTCCTTTTCTCATTCTAGCTCTCATTGCCAAAGTCCTATGGTTGTTTGTTTTCTAGTTCTCTTTTCCTCTTTAGCTCTCGCTTCTTTCTCGCCAAGTTGGCATTTCTTTGTATGGATGTAACTTCTTCTTCCTCACTGTCTCTTAGGGGTTCTTCAACCTCTTTTCCTTTGCACTTCCCTAATTCCTCATCTACCTTTGGTGTTTTGTTTCATTGTTTCTTCATAGTTGAAGCTCTTTCTCTGAGGCTTACGTCCTCCTTGGAGTAATCAAGCAGCTCATCTTCTATGGCCTACTGCTCACTCAGGTTGATTTCCCTTGTGGACTTATACCAATTCCTAGTCCCATCCTTGTTATAGACATATTTGGGCACTGCAACCTCAATCACATATGTCATAAAACAAGGGCTTCTAAACCCCTAAAAGTTTTGTTTCATACCCTAAAGGAACAAGGTCAAATGATTACATCATTTTCCAAAATTTCTCCATGAAAAACTACTCAGAGCTGGTCAAAATTGGACCATACAGACTGCTCCCTGCTAAGGGTGCAATGCATCTCACCTGTTACACACAAGGGGTGCGATGAAAACTGAAAAGCAATTCTGTAGGGTGTGATGAGCGAGATCAGACAAATGGCAGAAGCAGTTTGCTAGGTGGAGACTCAAAGAATCTTCTAGAAACTGCTCATATGACACTTACCTCTCTGAATTTGCCCAGGGATGAGTAAGAGATTGTGAAATCTCCAAGTGGAACCAAGAACTATCAGTGAAATGACACTAATCAAAATCCCAAAAGCTGACTCACTCTCCTTCAAACATCTATATATGGATCCCTCATCCTAGAGATCCAAGAGGCTGGAATTTTGTAATTTGCAAGGAAGTGCTATTGGTTTCTCTTTGAAGACATTGTTGGGTGATCTTGCTTTGTATGAGGTGAAGAGGGATTTCATGCTGGGAGGATGATGCTGGATCAGAAAGCTTGGTTGTAATCCTCTCTTCTACTACTTCTGTCAATAAATCTATTTGAGTTTTCCTCCATGTTCTTGTATATCTCTGAATCTTGTATTTGTATATGCATTTATATGGTTAATGTACATCTAATCCTACATTATTTATGGTTATAGATCTCTATGCTTTGATGGTATTTTGTTTCTTTGAATCTACATGTGTTCTTTGAAGCAGGACAAGTGGGAAAGGAGTGGTGAAAGCTCTATCAAGGGAGAGAGGAAACAAGGAAGGAGACTAGCAAAAGACTGAGGTTGGTACTCTCTGCTTCTCTCTCATCTGTCTCTCATAAACGAAAACACAAGTAACTTTAGTTTGTTTGTTTCTAAGATAGCTACCTATCTTAGTGGGACTAGCAGCTCTGAATGGACACTAGTTTTCCCAATAACAAAATGGTGACTCCGCTGGGGAGAAAATAGTTTGTTTGTTTTGTTACTGTTGTTTGCTTTATAAACCACACACGGAGCCTGAAGTTAAGCTAGTTAGCCTTTGAACTGCTTTTGCTATGCAACTGCAAAGTAGATCAACGCTACTTCAGTTAATCTCTGGGTTGGTTTATGAACTAAACATCTGACTTGAAAACATCCTAAGTGCCCTGATGGTAGCTTAAATAACCTCATTAGATCAGCCCCTATACTTTGTGTTTACTGAAAATCATTATCTCAGCCCAAATCCCTGAACTTAGCTGCAAACTGTGAGTGAAAACCAAGCTCAGTCTCGTCCCTGGACCATCACACTGTCTCTCATTGCCAATCTAGATTCATCGTACCTCTCGTGTGTTGTAGGTGAGATGCATCCATGTTTCCCTGTGTTATGGGTGTGATGATTAACTAAGATTGTTTCTGCCTCTAGATTTTGGTTTTTTTCTTCATTATCTTCAACTTTATTCAGTAGTTTTGTTGTCTATGATCAGTACATTACTGTTGGAACCATATTATTTTGCATTATTGCAGCCTCCATCATAAGGAATTGTTGATGTTTTTTTGTGTATTTTTCATCATTTACAGTTCTCCTTTGCAAATAGTAGCTTAATCGAACTGTCGTCTTTTGATTTGAAATTGTCGCAAGTGTCGTTTTCAGTCAAGAAAAAGAGTGTTGTAAAGAATTCCTCTTTTAGATAGTCGACTACACTTTTTCCATCATATTTGATTTGAATTAATACTATTTCAGGTGTTGAAAATAGTTTTAAATTTGAAATCGCAAAGTGTTGTCTTAGCCTTCCTTTCATTTTTTGAAGAGAAAATTGTTGGCACTGTTGCTTTGAAAGAAGATAATTCAAATCTGTACTTAGTTTGCTTTTTTCATTCTCATATTAAGGAAACTGAAAAACAATACATGCATGTGCATTTGCATTTAGACTGCATACTGAAATTGATTTAGGAAAAGTGCATCTAGTGTGCGCTCTCTACTCTATGTTGAAAGAATTTCATCTCTCTTTCCTTAGTAGCTAGGATTTTCATTGCAAAAAGAATGTAAACGATTGTTTATCATCTTAGATTGCACATTTAGGAATTTTATATCTACATCACGGGGTGAACCTTAAAGGAAAACTTCTTAAGAAAGATCAACTATAAAATAAACCTCAATGAACATAAAAACACTTTGGAACCTAACACACAACATTTAGAAGTCTAGGCTAGAGATGTATTCCGGCGTCGTAAAGCCTGGTAACTATCGCTTTCATCATAGGTTGGGTGATTCCTCCTCTTCGAGACGAAAAGTACCAATACAGACTTATGCTCCCACGTATCATCGAGTATATATTAGGAGACCACAATAAGCTACATCCTTTATCCTTAGGAAGTTGTGTCCTCCGCCCTATCGATCGCAATGCACTGAACACAACATTTAGGAAGATTGACTACCGTACCGTAAAAAGTATTCTATAGTTTTGCATTTGGTTTGGTAATCCCTCTGTCTAGATTTCTAGAGTAGTAACTTTCATTCCTTTTCAGACTCCTTAAAAGAAAAGGTCCATCTAAGTACTTGTCACTTCAGGCTCATTAAAAATCAAAGGCGACTAGAGTCATCTTTAGCTTTTTCTCGACTCTTAAAAATTGAAAAAGGAAGTTGTATCAAAGCATCATAAAATTTATTTTAATTGGAATAACATCATTGTTCCCTCATTGGTCTTAGGTTGAAAAAATGGAGTCTACCAATCAATGGTTTCCCCTTGGGGGAAATCCTAGTCCCATCTACTCTTGGGGAGATTTCGGTGCTCCACACATGGCTACATTGTCCCTTCCAGGACTCACAGTTGGCTTGCCAATATGGCTTTTCTCGACCTTTGTCATTCAAAACACCATAATTCCTTAGTAATCAAGTCAACAACTAGATGATCCTGAGGTCACTCACCCCCTTCTACTTCGTTTGTTTCTTCCTCTCCTTCTTCCTCTTCACTTGGTGAAACTAGTAACACTAAAATCCAAGTAACTGAGAAGAAGAAGAAGAAGCCAGCGGTGAAAGGGGGCAACCATGCATCATCTGGCAAAAATCCACACACTGCACCTTCCAAACCTAAATCTCCATGTGTCATTTGCAAGGGAGACCACTATCATCTAGATTGTCCCTGCGTCCCACGAATCTTGAGGGATTGGTCTCCCTGATTGCACAATCTAGTGTCTTCAATCTCTAATGATCACATTGAGATCACACCATCAGCTAGTGAAAATGAAGTCGATGGACATAAAGGAAGATCTAGATTTCCTTATAAGCTGTGTGAAGGCGATCATGCCCTCCACCATTGTCCTTTCCTGGATGAAGCTAAAAGAGTCTTGGATAACCGTCCTGCTTCACCACAACGACTCTCTTCTTGATACAACAACTCTTATCGAGTCCATCGCTAGTTGAAAATCCAATTGACACACCTGTGTTGTCAGTCAAAGCACCTATAATTGAATATAAAACCTCTGAGTCCACACCAGACCAAAGTCAATAGGTCGAGATGGCAGTCGACCCAATCTTGTCTTCAGAAGGTCCACCTTCAGATGATACTGTCACCAAAGAGAATGAGAACGACAGCGTTCAAATTATTTTCGTTAACACACAATCCAATGAACATGGGGGAAATCTACCCATTCCTTTAGTGCAAGCAAAAAGTTCGTCAGAGATTTATCCGGCCATTTATTCGGTCCCTCCTCCAAGCAATCTAGTCATTTCCTTCGATTAGAATATACTAGGTAGACCCCGCCTACCATATAATGTACTAGTCCGAATCATAGTACAAGCTTACAAAATGATCATGGTTGGTACTGTCATAGATGAAGGGGCTTCTGTGAGTATCCTTTCCTCAATTGCTTGGAAAGCGCTTAGTTCACCATCGCTTCTACCTGAGATTCAAAATTTGACAGGCTTCAACAAAGGAACCAGTCGACCATTGGGGATCCTTCCAAATTTTCCTATATATTTGAGAAGGAAAACCATTCATCTAAACATGATGGTAGTCCAAGGACCTCTAGATTACAATCTACTCCTTGGGCATGACTAAATTTATAGTATGGGAGCTATTGTTTCCTCACTCTTTTGAGTGAGGTGTTTCCCGTATGAAGGCAGAATGGTCCAGCTCATAGACCAGCTTTCATTCCCTGGTTCAAACACAACTATTAGTCAAATGCTATCCCTAACTGGTCTTTTTGCACAAGGAATGTCTCATAAATCTCTAGTCCATCCACCTGATGAGTGCGAGTGATTCGGTGATTGTGACTGAAACCCAAGAGGCATGTGCCCTTGTCTACTTCGGCAGGAAAACCCTAGTTATAAGGTAGGTTTTTGCGTAGGTTATATGACTAGTCTAACTATCCTATCCATTTAGGAAAATGGATCAGTCTGGAAATATATTTTCTTCGTCAAAGGTTATGTGATTAGCACTGACAATAGTCGCCTTTGTTCATTTCGATTGACAATGCCAAGGAAGTGTTTTGTCTGCCACGTGGATGGAACAATCTTGTTAACGCAAGAACTTCTGTATGGTAACCTAGAAACTCTACTTCGTTATACCTGGGGGCATGCAAAAATTTTTGCATGCAAGCTAAAAGCGACCATTTATTTTCTTAGTTTATAGGCTCTTAACCCTTTAAACGCATAGTTTGGTCATTCCTAAATTGCATAACAAAAGGCTTCGAAGAAAAGTTTCGAATGGGGCAAGCTCCCTAAAAAATGAACCTATCGATGAGACATCCTTATTATACGACTGGCACGAGCAGTTTTGCACGAAGTTCAAGATCGCTAAAAAATAAACCTAGCAATGAGAAAATGTTCCCCAAGAGTTCAAGCTCATTAAAAAATGAACCCGCCTTTGGTAAATAACCATTGTGATCACATAATTATCAGCTTTTGAACCTTGGACGTGTTCTTACCATCACGTCCACTCTTTTTTAGCCAATCATAGACCTCCATTTGATTGTTTACCCATTTGAGGAACAACTGCGATGGATGATTCTATTAGCCACCTTCTTTACACTGATGTGATTGAAAAGTTCCAAACCTTACCTAGAATCAGTTGCCATCCAACAACATCACTCGTTCCTCAAAAAATGAGTCTCCTTTAATCTCTTTTCATATGACTCGTAAAACATGAAAATATTGCCAAGAAATTGGCCTCTCCAGCTCATTAAAGCGATGAGAAGTGCCATCCCTCCTCTAGATTTTAATCTTTTGGGACCAGAGGGATCATTACACAAAAATATCGAGCGCTTGTGTTGTTCGACTTGTTAAAACTATCGGAAAGTCATCCCTTTCGTATTATTTTATACTTTTTCAGACTTAATGGATTATATTACGAAAAAGGATTACTGGAGTTGCCTTTACATCTCTCTTCAGACTCTGTAAAATTGAAAAGGACCGAGTTATATTTGTTATTAAACTTGTTAAAACAATAGTGACAAACTTGTCCATGCAGACAAGAGCAAGTTTCACTATCGCTAGGCTCGTTAAAACATAGCGACAGGTTTGCTCGAAGGGAAAATTATAGAACAAGCATACGTTATCCTCCTCAAGGTTGAAAAAAATAAAGAGGTACTGGTCAGCAATGACTTGGGAAAAAGGGAAGAAAACTTGAATAACTTCATTGGTAGTAGGTTTCTCTTGAACATGACACTTTCACTCCATCACCACAATTGAGTCGGGTTGGGTTATTCCATTCACTGGTCATATCACCATTGGTCTGCTGTACCATCCATTTTGGGGTTAACGCTACCAATCCATTTCAGTGTTGTCGATATGTTCAAGAGAAGTTGCTGAGAGAATTCACCAACCCAGCTAATGCCTCATCTTCTGCAATACCTTCACTCTCCATTCTTCATGACCGCCACCCTGAACCTTGTATCAAAAAATCATTTTCACCTCCACAAAATCATTTGCTCTGTTCCGTGTCGTAAATGTGGGATTCATTAACGCCCTCTTACGATGGGTCACTTCTTGTCAACATCAACTCATTATCCAAGAAGTCGATTTAGGAACAACCCTTTCAGTACTTTGAAGCTTGCATGCCTCAATTGCAAGTTTCTCAGTTCCGACGATAGGTTTACATCAATTGCCTTCATCCGAAAGATTTTGCATGGTGTTTAGAATCAGCTCATGTATTCACACCACATGAACTGTATTGCAGTACCTTGAGGGTCATTATCATTATCAGTGATTCCTCTCGTGCCTGTTAACAACTTACATCATTGGTTGGTAATCAGGCGATGTGTTTCCACGTTCAACATCAGAACATCTTTTCACATGGATCGACTTGTACTTCGAGCGAAGATCGAATGAGTTTGAAGACCCCGGATCTAGTTTCATTCATATGAGATACGATACATTCAGGAAAATAAAGACATCAAATGTACATCATTGCTTCACAGATAATCATCCAAGCTAAGGGATGATGGCTCTACCAGAATCATCAGTCCGCCACACAAACAATTGTCTGTCCTATATACATGAAAATGAATTTATAAAGCTGAGCATGCGAATTCCCACCTCAACTAGCTCATGAAAATATTATGAAGATAATATATTGTATTGTATCTTATCACAGGTCACCTTCCAGTTCGAAAAAACCTTGGATCCTCATAATAAAGCATTTCACCCCACATCAGATGATGTGCAACCTCATGCTTTAGGGTGCAACTATTATAGACATATTTGGGCACTGCAACCCTAATCACATATGTCCATAAACCAAGGGCTTCTAAACCCCTAAAAGTGTTTTTTCATACCCTAAATGAATAAGGTTAGTTGATTACATCATTTCCCAGGAGTTCTCCCTTAAAAACTACTCAGAGCTGGTCAAAACTAGACCATACAGATTGCTCCATGTTGAGGGTGCGATGCATCTCACTTGTTACACATGGGGGGTGCGATGCATACTGAAAAGACCTTTTGTAGGGTGTGATGCATACTGAAAAGCCCTTTTGTAGGGTGCAATGAGTGAGAGCAGACAAATGTCAGAAGAAATTTGCTAGGTGGAAACTCAAAGAATCTTCTAGAAACTGCTCATATGACACTTGCCTCTCTGAATTCGCCCATGGATGAGTAAGAGATCATGAAATATCCAAGTGAAACCAATAACTATCAGTGAAATGACACTAATCAAAATCCCAGAAGTTGACTCACTCTCCTGCAAACATCTATATATGGATCCCTCATCCTAGAGATCCAAGAGGCTGGAATTTTGTAATTTACAAGGAAGTGTTGTTGGTTTCTCTTTGAAGACATTGTTGGGTGATCTTGCTTTGTATGAGGTGAAAAGGGCTTTCATGCTGGGTGGATGATGCTGGATCAGACAGCTTGGTTGTAATCCTCTCTTCTACTACTTCTCTCAATAAAGTTATTTGAGTTTTCCTCCATATGATTTTATATCTCTAAATCTTGTGTTTGTATATGCATTTATATGGTTAATGTACATCTGATCCTACATTATTTATGGTTATCGATCTCTATGCTTTGATGGTATTTTGTTGCTTTTACTCTACAAGTGTTCTTTGAAGTGGGACAAGTGAGAAAGGAGTGGCGAGATCTCTATCAAGGGAGAGAGGAAACAAGCAAGGAGACTAGCTAAATACTGAGGTTGGTACTCTCTCCTTCTCTCCCATCTATCTCTCATAAAGGAAAACACAAGTAACTTTATTTTTTTTTTCTCTAAGATAGCTACCAGTCTTAGTGGGACTAGCAGATCTGAATGGAAACTAGTTTTCCCAATAACAATCCTCGAGGTCCTTCTTGGTGTGGGCATAATACTTACTAAATTTTTCCTTCTTGCAATGGGCAACTACAAATTTCTCAGGATCATATGTTTGGTAATTCAGGATCACGAAATGGCTCCCATCTAGTTCTTCGGCTTACTTCTACCTATTTGAGTTTTTCTACCATAGACACCCCAATAGTGAGAGGGAAATGTGGCCATGGTTTCCTGTTTCCTTTGTTCAAAACCTCCGAGAAACCCTGTGTCATTTGGTAAGAAACCTCTCGTAGAAGTGTCCTATCCATGACAAATTTGGGAAGAGCATGAGGAGATTTATGGGTATCGAACACTTTGATGATTGTTCCTTCATCAATGGGGAACCAATGAGCTACTTTGACCACAGTCTTCATGGCTATCTGTGACATGCAAGGTGGTTCTTATCCAAACAATATTTCGTATAATGGGATAATAAATGTTTCAAATATTACATCCAAAATGATTCTATAAGCTATGTCCCCGAAGAATTTGTAGTTGAAGTGAACGGGTTGGGCTACCGATGTGTCCCAATTACAACTTCAGTGCTCGAAGTAGCACCTCAAACAGACATCATCAAGGAGGTATGGTGACATATAAAATTTTGGAGGCTACTTAAGGAATGGGCTTTGGGTGGCGGCTATGTTTGTCTTCAAAGATGATGAGAGGATGTTTTCCGAATTAAAAATAGTTCCTTCAGTGGCAACAACATACATGAGAGGAACCCATGTGCTGAAAAAGACATCAGAGTATGCCTTTCCAGATAGCTAGCACATCATCATAGAGATTAAATGATATACTTTTCCTATCCCCTTTGTCTTCTAGGCCTGGTTTGTCCTGCCCTAGAATTTTGCAGGTTTTTACCACCAATCCCTCAAGATGTCTTTCCTTTGGATTGTGAACCCGGCTAGCCACTTGGTGTTAAAAGTATGCTGCTTCTCAAGCAATTTCTAGTAGGTGCTAATGTCTGTTGAAGAGATGGTGGCCATAGGTGCCCCATCATGACCCCTGATCATCCAGTCATCTATACCTGTACACTAGAAGATCCATTTGATGGTTTCCGTGCATGGGAATACTGGTGGATGGGCCTCTACTTTATTTAATTTTGACTTCTTGATGTTGATATATACCCAGAAGTCCTCATGTGTTTCCGGAATATCCTTCTTAGAAAATTCCTCATAGATCATATATCAGGAGAGCTTGGTGGTTTTACTTATGTTGCAAGAAGTGTCTGTGAAGATAGTTGGTTGTTCTTCTAGATCGGCTTAAGATGCCCCACTTGCTAAGGTGCCTTGAGCAGCTTTAGTAGTCGGGTGACCCATTTCATTTTCAAAAGAAGAATTGGATATTCACTCAAGCTCGACGTCACTTGGCATGTCAAAACATAGTCCCACGATGAGAGAGATGGCATGACAATCAATTGCAACCGCAAAAAAAAATGAGACTTAGCTAGTGATAGGAAGGTCGTGGGGAAGGAAAGTCACATGGTCACAGATTTCAAGAATGCGACTGAGCGACTGAGATCGTAGGTGACGGAGTGAATGCAAGGTCATGATGCATGAAATCTGGTTGCAGAACACACAACAGATGGCGTTTGCAAGTTGCAACCCGTCAGAAGTCGCGAAGACATGAAGCCACAAAGTCGTGTGGGGAATGGTATTATAGATGCGGGACATGTGACTACAACTCAGAAAATCTCAGAGAAGGCCCTAAATGGCTTCGGGAGGCTAGGGTCACTCTCAGTGCGATGGAATTTAGGGTTCTCGATAAAAGTGAGGGAATCAAGTTTAAGGAAAAACAAAACCTTCTAGGTGTAGGCATGGTGTTGGCTTGTTGGGGCCTAACCCAGGTTCAAAGTTAGTTAGCCAAACAAATCCCAGTACTATTGGCCCTTTTGGCAACAGCCCGCGGAGCACAAACTGAGGTCTTACCTGAAGTAGTATGGGAGGGTGCTAGAACCAGGTTTTCACACCCAAGAGATGTTTGATGAGTTCGACTGGTCTACCGTTTCTCCTTGCGCACAGGTTGCTTCGCACACCTTCCCGTTCCTTGCACCCTGATACACTACCTTCGCGTAGCCATATCCCCAGACTATGCTATCTCTTGCACTATTACTTGAAGACCTTTATTATATTCCAATTATATTTTCCTACTTGAGTGCTTTGAGTTATACTTAACAACATAAAACATTCATACAAGTGCGCATAGTAAATAAATAGTATATTTTCCAGTTATATCAATCATGTATTAACCCAAGAACAGATACACAGAATTATAACCGAAATTCTCTTTATTGATTCTTTCCATGGTTACATACTCTATTTGCTTTGTGCACTCAACTGCATGGGTCCACACACTGAGCTGTGGGCTACTAGGCCTCTGTGCACTTGGCTGCAGAGCCTTCTCCTACTCTATGACCAAAAGACACACTTCACACCGTGATTTAATCGCTTAGACTGTTCATCTTCTATCCCCCCCTCGTTATCTTATACACCTAGATCCTTGATCTATTTATACAATCCCATGGTCTACCGACCATGGGTAGGTCTATCCAGCCGAAATTATATTAAAAAACTAGGGCAAACAACCCTGTGACTCTATTATGACTTCGCACTCTGCGCCCGTAATTCGCAGAACTTTACAACAAGATTCAGTCAAAACTTGGTATTTAAGCCCCAAAACATGCCTTGGGGGGCATTCCATGCCCAATAGGCCCCCAACACAACCATCATGAATCATCCTTGAGTCACTCTGTCGACAAACATGGCGCGAAGTCCCTTCAACTGTTCTCGAACTACGCAGAGGTCAATAACGCACTGAGTTGTTGCTTGCTAGATCTGTTACATAAGCTACTCTGAGACCTCTTTGTTGGGAGTGCTTCTCTACATAAATGTGTGCATCCCCTGCATGTGTGCGATCTTGCCTTCGATTTCTGTCGTGATGGTGAAGGCCTCATGGATCCAAGGCTAGATGCGTGGCTTTAGGACTGCTTCCTTATGTCGTGTCGCATCGAGCTTGCCTCATAGACCCTGTGACTTTTTGTTTCTGCGAGCAGCTCCATCCTTGCGCAGCTTCTTATCAAAGTAGTTTATAGTCCAGTGCTTCCTTTCAACTGCTTGGACTGCTAAGACTATTCCTTCCTCAACTAGTCAGGTGGTCACGCCACCTATGTGTGGTTTCCTTCGATCATTTAGCATTCCTTCTGGGAAATACCTACCTTTTACTTTTACTGGCCACGTCGTGCACCTTATCCTCTGCAGTGCATCAACCTAGTTAATTCTCTTAGTAATATGCAACTCAAGACAAGGCATCAGACTAATCAATTCATGGCAATAGTCCTCGAGCTTATCAACATGATCATGCGCACCCTGTTGTATCACCATGGTCTTCTTATTAATAAACTCGTCCCTTATCTTGTCTTCTAGCTTCTTCACTCCTACTTCTACCAAAGCACTTTTCCTCCTTAATCGCACCCTTTCTTTTTCAAGTTCTTGGAACCTAAAATTTCCCTGTTGGATTTCGAATTCCAAGGTTTCATGAACCTTTGCATCTATTGGTGTGATCATGCGCAACCTAAGTTCTCCAAGTATAATAGGGCTTATTTTAATTGCATCATAATCTAGCCTTGGCGGTGCTTGCACAGTCAGGGTTTTTCACACGGTCCTATATGCCCAGAGAACCACTAGTACGCTAGGTCCCAGTCAGCTCGTTTCACCTAGTGCACTTTGTTTAGTGCTTCACGTAATTTGTCAATAGATTTTGTGTGAAGATGCTTCTACGTGCTTGGTCTTACCATACTACTTTGTCCGACACGGAGGGGTTGTTCGTGCCATTGTCTTGCCCTCTCCAGCTTACTGATCATGTTTCCTATCACGAGGATGGTGTGCCTTCATGCAAGTTGTGCAATATATGCCTGTATCCATCGGCAAAGGTGGGTGTACGAGCCATTTCATCCATCAAACATGGCTTTTATCCACATTTGAGTCTTCCCAAATTGTAGGCACATCATCCTTCTACATTCGTGCTAGTCCTCAAAACTCTGCTAGCACGTACCCCACCACCTTGTGGGCATAGCATGCAATACCCATTTTATAGCTCGAAATGATGTTGTTCCGGCACTTCTTTTTTAATTTTGTTAAGGATCTCCTGAACTTCACCTAATCCATCGTACGTAGGCAGATCCCTTACCTTTGTTGCTATGCAACGTAGTGACCTTGTCATCATGTTATAGTTCAGCATGGTTACCTTGTGTAATTGGTTCTGCCATCATTCTATTTCTTCGTCAAAATCAAATGTGCAGGAGCTTTCGTGCTCCCATGATATTTGGTCATCCACAGTGGGATTTACCCAATCTAGCTCCCATGCAGTTATCTTTTAGATGCGGTCTAGATCATCATTATTATCGTTGTCGCACATTGGTTCTGTGTTGGATGATCCTTCTGCCGGGTGATATGAATCGAATCCATAAATGACTTTCAAAGAACCGTGACTAAATCAAGTCGAACAAATCTCCAATGAAATCCAAAACAGCAATCTAAAACACCCTAAACCAGTGGCCATGGCAGCCAGCGTGGAATGACGAGAACCTCAGTCAAAGCATGCTAACGAAGGCCCATGGAGACTGCCCAAGAGGTCGATGTAGCCCATGGGAGCCTCGGAATGGGAAAGGGAGCTGATTTTCGATGCGCAAGATTAGTGCCTAGCACTAATCGCGCATCGTTGGGCGAACAGGGCTAAAATGGTAGAGCCTTAAGCACTTGGTCACATTGGGAGCTAGAGGACCATGGGTGGAGAAACGAAAAGTGCCATCGTACGAATGTGGGACCCATGACCTACAACCCGACAGTTTGATCGGGGCGCCCTTGAACGGTAAGAAGTTTTGGAGAAAGCAGAGCGATCACACTTAGCGATTGACGCGTGGTAGCAGAGGTGAGAGAAAAACTGTCATGATCGTGCATTATCAGTCATGCAAGTCAACCACGCCTGACGTGCGTATGACGTTGGATCTGGAGGAGCCCGGATAGAATGGCTGAGATTGCGCCTGATAGACAGAAGCAGAATCGACAGGGAATTAAGCCGCGTTTTAAGGGGATTTGGAATCCGTTGACCGCCACGGTGGAGAAAGAACATTTCCTTGACATAACCAAAGAAACAAATCGAAGAGCAGGATGGCGTTATCCCAATGAGGACACATGGCTACTTCTTAAGCGTTCATGCTGATGTTGAACAAGGAACTCCAAGCATGTAGGAGGTAGGTGAATTGACATAGGCGGGAGAGGAACTGAACAAGCATGGAGACTGAATGGCTAAAGTCGTGAACAAAGATAGTCGAATAGAGGATTCAGAGAGAGAGCAAAGAGTCGGAAGCGACCAAGAGAGACAGTGAACAGTGAACCCTGAGAGGAGGACTAAAGCACAGAGAGTAGTAAAGCCAAGTAGAGGAGACAGAGGGCCGAGCTGACCACAGGAAGCATCGAGCACCAGAGAGCTTGAATAATCAAGCCTTCCTAAAGAGGAATCTGTCAGGATTGAGCATCACAGTTGGCTCTTTCCATTATAGACCAATGGTCACAGAGCTGGTAGGAAGAACAAGAGTCTGTGTACTCTGAGTGGCTTGGGGAATCCAAGAACCACCCTGCCAAGCAAAACTTGCTTCAGGAGAACTCATATTGAGTCCCTGTATTGTAATTTCTCTACTCAAAAACACAATAAAATAAGGCCACCACTGAAGCTGGACCAGAGACGTAGCGTTGGAGAATAAGGTGAACTCCTTATTAAAAACTACTTGTGTCTTTGTGTTGCTTACCATATTTCTCTGCTGTCTTTCCATTTATTTTCTGTGTATTGGCAATCTGATAGATCCGTTGTTTCAATACCACAGAACACACACCAGCACATGGGTCTGTAATACCTTTTGTTTAATAAATCTTCACTAAGGTCACTCATAGGGTGATTCTCAAATCAAGTGGTATCAGAGCTCTAGGCTGCATGGTTGGACAAGCTTGTGTTGGTTTAGCTGTGAATGCTTACTAGATCAAAGCTCAAATTAGGAGAAGGAGAGTTGGTTGAAACTAATCCTAAAATCGGGAGAGACTATTATCGAAAGACAATGTTAGAAGAAGGTTCTATAGGGCCAAACCCTCAATTCATAGAATGTTCCCTAGCTATAAAGTCTATGGTAGAAGAAATGTATAGGGAATTTAGAAAGCATAAGGGTGAAGATTCATCGGGCTCTAAGCAAGATAAAGAAGAAGATGAATCTCATTCCCATGACCACTCCAAAGGAAAGGGGAAAGAGGAAAGCTTCCCTACACCTCCTAGTAGCCCTGAGCATAATAAGAAAGCATATTTGATTAAGTTAGATGTTAAATTTGATTTGCCTATATATGATGGAGAGCTAAATGCTGAAAAGTTGGACAATTGGATTAGACAAATTGATGTGTATTGCAGAGTATAAAATATAGACTCAGATAAGAGCAAGATTCAGCTGGCAAGCCTTCACCTAGGGGGAAATGCCTTGGTTTGGTGGGAAGGTAGAACCCAAGCTGATATGAGGAAGCATGGTAAGACCATCTCTGTCTGGAGTGAATTTGTTACTGCAATCAAAAACCAGTTCTATCCATTGGCCTACATGTAACAAGCCATGATGAGTTGGAAAACTCTTCGGCAGTTGAAAGGGAAAAGTGTACAAGGGTATACTCAAGAGTTCAGAAAGAAAGCATTGATGTTGGGTATCTCATTAGACTCACCAGAAACTCTTTTCAAGTGCATTGGTGGTCTACACAGCTACATGAGGCATACCATCCTCATGTTTAATCCCACTAGTATAGGTGAGGTATCTGTACAAGCTACTCATCTAGAAGCTAGAGGAAAGAATGGAATTCCAGAAGTTGGGGGACCATCCTAGCCCACTGTGAGCAAGAGCAAGGAGAAAAGAAAGCAGAAGTGGAAAGCAAGGAAGGATAACATTGCACAGAAAGTCAAAGCTTCATGCACTCACTATAAAAAGGAGGGGCATGATGATGAGAACCGTTGGATTCTGCATCCAAAGCTGAGACCTAAGAAGTCCAAGGGCAAGAAGAAGAAGACTGCTGCAACTATTCGAAAAGATTTGGGGTCAGAATCGGGAGATGAAACAATCATCGCAGCCACAAGTATAAAAGGTAAGAATTCTGAAGCATCTACTAGTAACTCTGCTCAATCTGTTATTAATGAAGAACATGAGAGAAAAAGGCATGAGCTTTTCCATATTCGAGTTGTTTCCAAAAATCAAAAGATTGATACTTTGTTTGATAGTGGCTCACAAGTAAATCTAATTTCTGAAGAAATTGTAAAGAAATTGGGATTAGGAACTACACCTCATAAGAAGCCATACCCATTAGGATGGTTGAATGATAAAGCACAACTACAAGTGACTAGACAGTGCAAATTCAAGTTTTCTTTTGGGTCAGCATTTGTAGATGAGGTTGAGTTAGATGTAATTCCTTTGGATATATGTGGAATTGTTTTAGGAAGTCCTTACTTGTATGATAGAAAGACTATTTTCTATAGAGCCGAGAACAAGTATCTACTTGTTAAAGATGGAATCGAATACTTTGTAAGAGCTCATAAGCTCAAGAATAATTATACTCTCATAAACTCAGGACAGATGAAAAGAATGATAAATTCATGCAAACAGTTCTTACTAATGGTTGTAAAGTAAAAGAAAACTGATAAAACCAATGTATTTGAGGGTTGTAATTCTGATCAACAAGTTGATATAGAAAAGATTGTTTCAGAGTATGATGTATTTTTTTAAGAACCTCAAGGTCTGCCACCCAAAAAGGGAATAGTACATGAAATTATTTTGTAGCAAGATGTTCCTTTGCCTAACATTGGGATGTATAGGTTATTTGCTTTAGAGAATTCTGAAATCAAGAAGACGGTGCAGGAGTTGCTCGAGAAAGGGATCATCAGGCCTAGCACATCACCATGTGGGTCACCAATCGTTTTGGTGAGGAAGAAAGATGGCTGGAGGATAATGTGCATTGATTACTGGGCACTAAATAAGATAAAAATAAAAAATCGTTATCCCCTTCCTCGCATAGATGATCTTTTAGATCAATTGAAGGAAGCTGTTTATTTGACCAAGCTGGATTTTCACAGTGGATACCGTCAGGTCAGAGTTGCAGAGCAAGATGCATGGAAGATTGCTTTCAAAACAAAGCAGGGATTGTATGAATGGCTAGTTATGCCTTTTGGCTTGACCAATGCCCATGCTACTTTCATGAGATTAATGAATGATGTACTTAGGCCTTTTCTTAATGATTTTGTTATTGTGTATCTGGATGACATTCTAATTTTTAGTAAAACGTGGGAAGAACATTTAAAGCATGTTAAGCAGACATTAGATGTTTTGAAAAGAGAAAAAATTTATGTTAAACTCTCCAAATGTGAATTTGGCAAAACCTCTCTAAATTATTTAGGTCATATAGTAGGGGGAGGTGAATTGAAAATAGATCCCTCTAAAGTGGCAGTCATTGTAAACTGGACTAAACCCAAGTCTGCTAAAGAAGTGAGAAGCTTCTTAGGAGCAGCATAGTATTGGAGGAAGTTCATTTCAAATTTTTCCTCAATTGCAGCTCCCTTACATGCTTTGACAGGGTTGAACAAGGTGTTTCGGTGGGGAGGCAGATAGTAGAAAGCCTTCGACACCTTGAAAGAAAAAATTAGTATGGCACCTATACTAGCACTACCAGATCTACAAAGACCATTTGAGATCCAAATTGATGCCAGTGACTATGCCATGGGAGAAATGTTGACACAGCACGGTAAACCCATATGTTATCATTATGAGACTTTTAATCTTCCAGTAGTCAACTATTCTACATACGATAAGGAATTGTGTGCATTAGTTCAGAGTGTGAAAAAGTGGAAACATTACTTAATGGGCAAAGAAACAGTGATATATACTGATCATCAGCCACTTCAATACCTACACCCCAAAACTAAGTTGCAACAATCAAGACATTACAGATGGATGGGTTTTATACAACAGTTTCATTTAGTCATCAAATATAAAAAGGGCATACATAACCAGGTTGCAGACATGTTATCTAGACCCATTATAAATGCATCTACCATACTTAAGCATAATTTTGTGCTGCATGAAAGCTACATAGAATAGTATGCTTAGGACATGGACTTTAAAGATGTATATGCAACTTTGATTCAAGGCAAAAGAGTAGAAGAATTGGACTATCATGTGAAGGACCAACTCTTATATCATTGTGGGAAACTCTACATTCCACAAACTGAGAGAGAAAATATAATTAGGGAAACACACACTTCTCTGATATTAGGTCACTTTGGGGTAAGTAAAACATTTGCACAGATGCAAAGGTTTTGTTATTGGCCAAGAATGAGTGAGACAGTTTCTAGATACGTAAAGGGATGTGCCATGTGTGCTAAAATCAAGCCCAACAACAAAAAACTAGGCTTGTACACCCATTGCCAGTCCCTTCTCACCCTTGGGAAAGCATTTCCATGGATTTTGTTGGAGGACTACCTAAATCTAGGAAAGGTCATGATTATCTATATGTTGTTGTGGATAGGTTCAGAAAAATGTGTATTTTCATACCCTATAGTAAACAGATTACAGCTGAACAAACTGAAAAATTATTCTTTGAACATGTATGGGTTCATTTTGGATTACCCACTTCTATTATATCTGATCGAGACACCCAATTTGTGGGAAAGTTTTGGTCCAGTCTGTGGGAACTAATGGACACCAAATTAAAGAAAAGCACAACTTTTCATCCACAAACAGATGGCCAGACAGAAGTAGTTAATAGGACAGTGATCCAATTACTGAGAGGATATTGCAGCAAACACCCTAAGCTTTGGGATGAACACTTGTGTTACGTGCAGCATGCTTACAATAAATCCAAACACTCTTCTACCCAGAGATCTCCTTTCGAGACCTGCTTTGGTTTCATACCATGGTCTCCCTTGGATTTTGTCTTTGGTAAAGACACCATGGTTGATAGACATAGTGATGTGAACAGGGCAACCAGGTTCATTGAACAAATCTAGGAGATCCACCAGGCAGTACAGGAACAGTTGGAAAAAAGCCAGGCCAAGTACAAGGCTAGGCATGATAAGCATTGGGTGGAGCATAGTTTTCAAGTTGGAGACCAAGTCTGGCTATATATCAGCAAGGACAAGATGCAAGGTGAAGGTAAGAAGCTAAAACCTATCAGGTATGGACCCTTCAGGTTGCTTGCGAAGATTGGTGAAAATTCTTTTCACCTTGATCTGCCAGCTTACATGCACATCTACTCAGTCGTCAACACATATTGCTTGAGGTTGTTTGAACCTTCAATGATTGAGGACCCTGAAGAGTAGAGTGAATTACATTTTGTTGATGACCTGCTACATGAATATCTAAATGAGTTGCAGGAAGATATAGTGCTGGACAGGAAGGTAAGGATGACGCGTAGTGGACAGGTGGAATACCTCAGGATTGGGCTTAAATGTTCAAAGCCGAGCAGTGCAAAGTGGATTGAGATTGGACAAGTGAGATAATAGTTTCCTCACTTAGTTGATGTTTGAAGAAAACCAACTTTTGGTGGTCCAAAAGAATTTTAGTAGGGAGGCCGTGATCCGAATCGGATCCATATGACTGTCAAAGAACCATGACTAAATCAAGTCAAACAAATATTGAATGAAATCCCAAATAGCAATTGAAAACACCCTGAACCAATGGCCATGGCAGCCGACGTGGAACGACGAGGACCTCGGTCAAAGCGCGCTGACCGAGGCCTATGGAGACTGTGCAGGAGGTCGATGTAACCCATGGGAGCCCTGAAATAGGAAAATGAATTGACTTTCAATGCGCGATTAGAACCCACTAATCGCGCATCGCTGGGCGAATAGGGCTGAAATGGTAGAGCCTTAAGCACTGGGTCACGTTCAGAGCCAGAGGACCGTGGGTGGAGAAATGAAAAGCACCATCGTACGAAGGTGGGACCCACGACCTAGAAATTGGTGGTTTGATCGGGGTGCCCTTGAATGGTAAGAGGTTTTGGAGAAAGCAAAGCGATCACACTCAACGATCGATGTGTGGCAGTGAAGGTGAGAGAAAAACCGTCGTGATCGTGCGTTATTGGTTGACCAAGTCAACCGCACCAGACGTGCGTATGAAATTGGATCTGGAGGAGCCCAGATCGGATGGCTGAGATTGTGCCTGATAAATAGAAGTGGAATCGACAGGGAATTAAGCCACGATTTAAGGGGATTTGGAATCCATTGATCGCCACGGTGGAGAAAGAATGTTTCCACGACATAATCGAAGAAACGAATCGATGAGCAGGATGGAGATGTTCCAATGAGGACACGTTGCTACTTCCTAAGCGTTCATGCTAACACCGAACAGGGAACTCCAAGCACACAGGCCATAGGCAAATCGACGCAAGCGGGAGAGGAACCGAACAGGCACGGAGACTGAATGGCTAAAGCCGTGAACAGAGATAGTCGAATAGGGGATTCAGAGAGAGATCAAATAGTCAGAAGTGACCAAGAGAGACAGTGAACAGTGAACCCTGAGAGGAGGAATAAAGCACAGAGAGCAGTAAAGCCAAGCAGAGGAGACAGAGGGTTGAGCTGACCACAGGCAGCATCGAGCACCAGAGAGATTGAAGAATCAAGCATTCCCATAGAGGAATCTATCAGGATTGAGCATCACACTTGGCTCTTTCCACTATAGACCAAGGGTCACAAAGCTGGTAGGAAGAACAAGAGTCTGTGTACTCCGAGTGGCTTGGGGAATCCAAGAACCACCCTGCCAAGCAAAACCTGCTTTAGGAGAACTCATATTGAGTCCCTGTATTGTAATTTCTCTGCTCAAAGACACAATAAAATAAGGCCACCACTGAAGCTGGACCGGAAACGTAGCCCTGGAGAATAGGGTGAACTCCTTATTAAAAACTGCTTGTGTCTTTGTGTTTCTTACTATATTTCTCTACTCTCTTAACATTTATTTTCTGTGTATTTGAAATCTGATCGATCCGTTGTTTCAATAACACAAAACACACACCAGCACATGGGTCTATAATACCTTTTGTTTAATAAATCTTCGTTGAGGTCACTCATAGGGTGATTATCAAATCACCGAGTCTAAAGGTACCACTATGTGTAGTGACTTTTTCTAAAAAATCATCTTGTCCTTCTTTAGATTTATCACTCCATTCATGTGAGTTGCCCAATATATTCCTAGTAACATGGGATAGGGATTGTTGTCATCAACAATCTCTATCACTTTGAAATATGCTAGCGCACTCACTCCTTTGATATCTACTATGATTCTCTACAATCTCCTCATAGGTAGGATCTTTTGGTAGTTTGCCATTTGTAGTTGGATAGGAGACCATTGCAATGTAGGCCTGCCCATGCACTCCCATGTCTTCTTTAGCAGGACGTTCACGTCCAATCCTAGATCCAAAATCACTTGATCCATTTCATAGTCCCTGATCTGTGCAGTCAATCTCATATCCCTTCCTGTTCGTGTCATGTTCTTCCCCAGCTTCTGGACTATGCACGGTTCTCCTGGCGTGGTCCCAACACATCTAGTTATGAGTTCTTGCAGCCCCTTCACAACCTTGTTGTCACGCAATAGCTTGATACATGTTTCTAAGAATGTAGTGAGTATCAATGGGTCCATTTTCGACTCTAGTCTGTCTTTACTTCCTAAAGTGGAGACATCTGAAAAACTCCTCTTAGCTTCCATGAATGTCTCCATAGCACGCTCCAAATCAAATTTTGGTTCCTTTGTTAGAGCCTTGCAAACCTAGGTACTCTCTTCAAGCTGCTTGCCTTTGTCATCCCTTATCATGATACCACTCTAGAGCACGATGTTTACATTCGGGACTTCCTCGCATGGCTCAGACCTCATTATTTGCAGGTTCTAAGTCGCGGGAGGTTGGAGTGCTCCTTTATCACACAACCTTGCTATTAGTGTGGGAAATTCCTCCATCTCATGATAAAACTATGTACAATATAAGCATGATGATCTTTTTGGATTTGTACAATTGTGAGCATAATGACCCGGTCCTCTACAATTATAACATATCAGTTGGCCGTGACCTATTCCTGGTCCCATTCCTCCTTGGCCTCATCCGCACCCCTGAAATATAGTGCATACCGTTCCTCTATTTTGATCAAGGGCTCATTCTTCAGCATAAACTATGCAGGTAGTAGTCCGATCCATCATTAGTTCATAACTTCTATAGGTACGCTCATCATGTCCCATTGATCTGCAAAAATTACAAAACAACTACTAGGAAGTCTGTGTATACTTTTGTAATAGATGGTAGTTATCTATAGCAGGCTTCCCTCCTATCTGAAAAATCGTGCACCACAATGCAGGTTTTGTACTTGGCCCTACTTGTGCCTTTAGTCTCAGTGGTAGTAGTCCTCCTCCCACGAGGTAATTTGCGACGATCGGGCAGTGGTCCTTTTTGGGCCTCTGTCCCTTGCACTTTACGCACCAAACCTCGTCGCACACATCTGGAAGAGTCATTCTGCCTTGTTTCAAACTCTACATCTCAAGGCACAAGTTTTTCAATTGTGCATGAATTTCTTGGACTCCCAGGTTTGGATCTTGTATAAGAGTCTCGTACAATCTCATCGCGACCTACAAAGCTTCAACCTAGGTTGTTAGCCTTTGTTGTGACAAGGCATTTTGTAAATGTAGTGTTAATGATGCTATAAACCATTCATGATGTTGCCCATCTATTAGTGTCATGTTTGCTTCATGAATTGTGTACTTCAATCTTTGATCCAACTCCCATGGGGTTTCACCTGGTAGCATTGTGATTTCTTTGAATCCAATGATTGACTATGCCTCCAATTTTGGTATGCTAAATTCTTTGTTAGTGTAGCTTTGATATCTACTATCACTGCATTCGAATTTTCATTGGAATGTCCAACGTATCAGGTCAGCACGCGATCCTGCAGAGGGCTGACCAACTTTTCCTTCTTTATATTGTCATCTGTGACACCTTGTGCTTCCCATACCAATTTTACCATGAACCGAAATTGGTTCGGATATTCATTCCCTATTCCCTTGAACACTGGTAGCTTTATCACACTAGCCATACTGCTTCGCGGTGGTGGCATAGGTGGAATGGGCAAAGTTGGGGGTGAATATGGTGAAACTAGTGGTGCTATGGGCAGGGGTGGTATGCACGGAATTCTCTGCTTTATCATATTGATCGCACTTCTTGGTGAAACCTTTGCGAGCTCTTCTTCACTTCCATGTGGAGGTGAAATCAAGGAGCTACTTTCTAGCTCTGTGCTACCTTCTTTTCTGTAAATCCTCCCACTACACGTAGCCCCAAACATCAATTTATTCACATAACGCTCTTTTCACACAGTAGCATTTTAATCCAAGTGCTCAATGATTGAACGTACTTACCTCGTGGTCCCTTGATGAAGCGTCATTCTACCTCGCTATAGCTGACCAAAGTATCTACCACGAATTCAGTGATGAACCCTCCTATGATCCAATCTAGCGAGTGGTCGACAGTGTGCGCGATATTATCTTCTGATGCTTCCATTCTGCACACCAATTCTGGAGTCCACGCAATAGGTTTTTTCGAGTTTACACCTTCCTTGGCTATCTGTTGGCTTCGCGATCCACTCGTACAACTCAGTAGGGAAGGATGCAAAGAAAATTTTATGTATTTCCATATATAAGTAGTAATCTAACCACTCTTCCTTCAATAATCATGGATTCCTATTTTCCTATGCACTGAACTCGTGAATCTTTCTATCCAACCACTCTTCAATTCCTTTCATGGTCAGATTTTGGTGATATGACATCAAACATCTCTATGCATATCCCACTCCTGACAATGGAACCATTTGTTGGCATGTTGGGGCTTGACCCAAGTTCAGAGTTGGTTAGCTAAATAAATCCTGGTACAACTGGCCCTTTTGGAAATAGTCCACGGAGCGCAAACTAAGGTCTTACCTGAAGTAGTATGGGAGGGTGCTAGAACCAGGTTTCCACACCTTGGAGATGTCTAATGATTTCGATTGGTCTGCGGTTTCTTCTTGCACACAAGTTGCTTTGTGCACCTTCCCATTCCTCACGGCCTGATACACTGCCTTCACACAACCCTATCTTGGGGTTGTGCCACGTTTTGCATTATTACCCAAGACCTTGCTTATATTCCAATTATCTTTGCCTACTTGAGTGTTTTGAGCTATACTTAACAACATAAAACATTCTGACAAGTGTGCGTAGTAAATAAATAGTATATTTGTAAGTTATACCAATCATGTATTAACCCAAGAATAGATACAGAAAATTATAACCAAACTTTTCTTTATTGATTCTTTGCATGGTTATAGACTCGATTTTCCCTGCACACTCAGCTATAGAGCCTTCTCCTACTCTACGACCCAAAGACACACTTCACACTATGATTCAATCACATAGGTTTTTCATCTTTTACTATCCCTTGGTTATCTTATACACTTAGAGCCTCTCTCTATTTATGCAATCCAATGGTACGCGGACCATGGGTAGGTCTATCTTGCTGAAATTATATTACAAAACTAGGGCAAACAACCCTGTGACTCTATTATGACTTCGCGCACCGCACTCGCAATTCGCAAAGCTTTACAACAAGATTCGGTCAAAACTTGGGCTTTAAGCCCAAAAACATTCCTTGGAGGGTAGTCCATGCCCAACACATTAGAAAAAGGATATGAAAAACTATCAAGCATGAAAATGAGAGAAATGAAAAGTTAAAGGGTAAACCTTAGGGCGAGGGATAAGCCAGAGGTCAGTAGCGGCAGAAAGTGACACTTGGGAGGAAATAATGATTGCACGAGGGAGGACCATTACTTATCGGAGTTGGACACGCACGGAAATTTGGGTCAGAGGGGTTTCCAGCTTCCATTGCAACCAACAAAGCCTTGACAAATGTGACTAGGCGCCCTCCTATTTATAGGATAGTCACACGTGTGGGGGTAGTGAGGGTCGGGAGTGTGACTATTGCGACCCTGCAATTTTTAGGTCGCGAAGTCACATGAGTCATGTGGTCTTGACAATTTGCATGTTGCGAAGTCACAGGTCGTGAAGTTGCATGAGTGCAACTATTGCGACCTTGCAACTTGCAGGTCGCGAAGCCGCATAGTCACATAGTCACACAAGTGACTGATGGGAATCGAGGCAACCTTGCGACCTTGTGACTTATGCGACTCGGAAGGTCACGAGGTTGCAATATTGTTATGAGGACAGAGATGCAACTACACAATCTTGTGACCCGCAAGTAATTACGGTTGCAATGTTTGCCATGGTCGCAATTATTAGTGATAGTCACGTTTCTACTCTATGACCGACCTACCAAGGTAGGAACTAGTGACTTGGCTTAACTTAGTCAAAAACCTGGATTTATCCTTAGGTGTACTGACACTAACGAAATTTTTAGGCAGGACGTTGTGGGGCCAAAGCTTAGACCTGGTGTAGGGGCTCCAAAAATTTAATGGTTGCTTGGATTTTTGGAGGTGTTGTTGCAGCAGCTATAATAGGTACCTAGGTGCCGTAAAAAATGTCGCAGTCTACCTTTGCATATAACTGAAACATCATTGCAGCAATTAACTGATATACCTTACACAATTCCTCTGTGTTGTAATCCTGATCTTTTTTTACCCGGAACTTTGAAGGGTCTTCCCACCATTCCCTTAGGATGTCCTTCACTAGGTTCTTCAACTCGGCGAGCCACCTAGTATTAAAAACTTCCTACTTCTTAGGGAGTCTATAGTAGGCATTGATATCTTCCAGGGATATATTGGCTATGGGTGGCCCACCATCATCCTTGATCATCCAAGAGTCTATGTATGTACATTGCAAGATCCATTCAATAGTTTGTGAGCATGGGAAGACTGGGGGATGCGCCGCTACCTTGTGTAACCTTGACCTTTTGATGTTTATGTCTACTTGCAAATCCTCCTGGGATTCCAAAATGTATAATTTCACAATCTCCTCATAGATCCTTCACTAGGATAGCCTTGTGTTTTATTGATGTTGCAAGGAGTGTCCTCGAAGATGGGTGGCTCCTCGTCTTTGTCGGCCTCCCATGACTTGCTTCCTGAGCCCCTGTGAGTAGCCTTAGTGGTAGGGGGAGCCATTTCATCTTCATTCCCTACCGTTCCCAAGAATAGATTCCTTGGCGTGTCAAAAACACAATCCCGCAATGAGAGAGACAACATGAAAATCAACTAATACTACAAAACAAAATGGTTTCAGTAGGTGTTAGGATAGTCACAGGGAAGGCAGGTCGCAAGGTCATAGGTATAGATACGCAACTAAGTGAATTGTTGTATAGGTCAAAGATTGGTAGGGGTTGAAAATTCACAGGTCACGTAGACAAGCTGCATGGTCGCAAGTCGCAAGGCAATGGGGGTCGCAAGGTCGCAATGTCATTGGAAAAGGGATATCACAGCCTCAAGATGGATGACTTAGGCTTTGAGAGGATAAGGAAAGACATTGAGTGGCTTTAGAAGGCCAAGGTCTCATCTAGACAAGTAAATTTAGGCTTACTAATGAAAATTGGGAAGGTAAAGGTTGCAAAAAGGTTGATTTGTGGGTCCAGGAAGAGTGAAAGCGGCCTAGGCAACCGTTTTAGGAAAATGATGTGGAAAAGCTAAGTAAAATAAGATAATACCCCAGGATGAGGGGATTCCAAAGGTCAAGGGATGTAGACAAAGACACTTGGGAGAAAATCATGATTACTAGGAAGGTGAACGGTCACTTACCCGAAGAAAGACGTGCGTGTACCCAAGTTACGAACCTTCCTAGCTCTTTGTGTGACCAAACAAGTAGTTACAAATGAGACTAGGCGACCTTCCCTATATAACTTTGATCGCATGTGCAAGGTCAAATGGATCTGACATGTGACTTTGCAACCTATACGACCTTGCGACCAGGCAGTCATGAAGTCTCAAGGGTCGCATTTTCACATCCATGTATGCATGAGGACGGTGCAACCTTGCGACCTATGTGACCCTGCGACTAGGAAATTGTGAAGTCGCAAGGGTCACATAGTCACATCCATGTGTGAATGAGGAATGTGTGACCTCGCGACCTATTCGAATTTCTGACCAAATGGTCACAAGGTCAAAATGGTCGCATGGTCATATGGAAGTAAGAGAATGAAGATGTGAGCCCATAACCTATGTGACTAGTGAGTCGTAATGGTCGCTAGCTTTAGCTTTAGTCGTGTTCTGACACAGTGACCGACCGACTTAGGTAGGAACTAGAGACTTAGTTTTACTTATCATAAATATTAGACTTTTCCAAGGCTCTTTGATATTGTTGAACTCTTTGAGTGGATCCTAGTAGTGTCAGTGGATCCACTCAAGACAGGGTCTTCGAAAATTTTAGGGTTCTCGAATTTTTGGAGAGGTTGTTGTAGCAGCTACAACAATTGGTGATTCCCTGGGAGACTCCAAAATCTCTGATTCCTTTAGGCCTAGCTTAAGGGGACTCGAATAAGTATTTATTCATGGAGTTGTCGGTCACACTGATGGTATTCGGGCCTCCCCTTCAAACTTGGTCGACTGTACCATATTGCATAACATGGTCTTTAACGCATGAGATAGGGTGCTACCTCCCACTATCCTGGGAAATAAAAGGGAAGTTGAAGTTACAGTATGAGCTTTGAAGTTCTTTTGGTATAGTGGTCATGGTACTCTAGTGTTGCTTCGCTACCAACGAGCCTCATCAGTACCTCGACAGAGTCACTATCTAGAAATCACGAACATTGCTTCGTTGCGAGCGAGCCTAGTTAGTACCCCGATGGAGTCGTTGCCTCACCTCCTTGCGTAGGAATCCTTTCTTGGTCCTTTAGTCCTTATTAGGAATCGATGGAGGCGCTCATTGGCACTTATTCGTCTATGCTTATATGCACTTATTTTATGGTGGCTTACACCCTGGGTGGATGAGGGATCTCAACTTATTTGACTTGTAAAGAGGCTATTTTTGGTTTTCCAGAGACCTTATTATTTTTCTGAGATATATGTATGCTCAAAACATGGTTACTTCAGTTTCCCCTTCATTCCCAGAACCACATATGAGCTAGAAAAATTCAAAACTTATCAGCCATGTAAGCAGGTGGTTCAGACCGACGTGAGTAGCAAAGGAGGCCATGTGTACTATCGCGTTCCCCACTATCACTAATCCGGCACAGTAGATTTTTTTCCATGACTTGAGTCTCAATTAGTAAATGGCTTTGGAGAGAATCCATGAGAGCCAATGTGTAGGGCCATTCTAACCTCTACCTGCCACCTCAAATTTATTCTGAAAGACAACAACAAAAGAAACAACAAACTATACTGACGACAAAATGATGACTACCTAAGAAAACGAAAGGAAACTATGGTACAAGGTGGGGCTAGAAACTCTAGGGTTGCTAGGTGAAGTAGAATTTTAGGTCATGACCATTGAGATGGAGGGGTTCCACTCTCCCTCGCAGGGTTTACAACTTGAAGGTGTGATGGCCAATTTTTCTATGATTTGGAAAGGGCCTATCAACAAAGCTTGGAACTTTCTGTGTTTTCCCTTGTCCTCATTGGCTCGATCCCATTTATGCAGTAGGTCACCCACATCAAACTCGCAGGACACTAAGACTTTTTTTCAAACCATCTCTTGATCCAATCTTGATGGATGGCAGTTTTTTCCTTAGTTTTCAATCATTCCTCTTCCAATCTTACCAAGATATTGATTCAACTTTCAATGGTGGGGCACGGGGAGCCTTGTGACTCTTGAGCCAGTCTGAGGGCAGGGAGCCACAAGTTGGGTGGCAACACGAATTCTTTCCAGTAATCTAGGAAGTAGAGAGATGTGCTGATGGATGTTTCGGGTTGACTTGGTCGGCCCACGAGGCATTTCTGAGGACATTTTGCGAATTCCTTTGCTGCGAAAGTAGGGTTTTATTAATGATACGAATGAGGTTCTTATTGGTTGACTCTGCTAGGCCATTCCCTTGAGGGTAGTAGTTGGTCGAGTGTTTCAACACGATACTATTTTCTAAAGCAAAATCATACAATATTAAAGACGAAAAATATGTAGCATTATCAAAGACAAGAGAGGTTAGAACACCAAACATGGTTACGATGTACTGCTTAATAAAGGATATTTCCTCATCATTGTTAACCATTCAGAATGGGATTGCCTCTACCCATCGAGTGAAACATTCGGTGGGTGTAAGTATATACCTGTGTTGTTTTCACGAGTTTGCCATGATCTCACCTATCCAACCCCCATTGCCAAAAAGGTTCCTTAACTGCTGTGGGTTGGAGTGGGGCATATGACCTTGCTAGCCTACCTGCATGCTTCTAGTAGATGGGAAACTTCCAAGCATAGGAATGAGCATATTTGAATAGTGTGAGCCAGTAGAAACTTGCCCATATGATCTTGTGTGCTGTGGTGTCGCTTGCATAGTGACCTCATGCAGATCCATCATGTAAATCTTTCAACACTCGTTGAGCCTGTTATGAAACCAGCTCACAAAAAGATAGAAAAGAGAGATCCACGACTTAGAATTCAGCCTCTTCGAGGGGGAAACCTCCTTTACATTACATAAATGAACAATTCTTGGATGATACAAATGAAAATACCTCCTTTCTATATATAGGAGTCTAAGTGGTCCCAATACAATCCAAGCCTACATAACAATAATATTGTAGGGCACAACAATAACAATAGTGGGCTTCTATGTGGCACAATAGTAACAATATGGGCACTACATGGGTACATCAATATAAATAAGGGGTATAACTACAATAGTAATGGGGTAATCACTAGTATTATAGGGACCCAACATGCCCCTCTCCTTCAAAAAAGTGTTGTCCTCAACGCTTGAGTAGTTCTGGATACTTCTGCATAAAATTCTCATCCTCCCATGTGGAATCTTCAGCGGATAAGTTCTTCCACTTGATAAGATACTCTGAAATTGATCGATTTCGTAGCTGTCGAGTTCTTGTTTCTATAACTGCTTCCGGTTCCAATATAATTTTTCCTTCTTCGTCAAGTTCTGGCAATATTGTTTGAACTGGGAGCTTGTCGCCTATAACCTTCTTTAAACATGAAACATGGAAAACTGGGTGCAATCGAGAAGCTGCAGGAAGCTCCAATTTGTATGCCATAGTACCAATCTTTTGCAACACCTTGTACGGACCATAATACTTTGGTGATAATTTATTATCCTTCTTAGCTTGCTTGAGGGACATTTGCTTATATGGTTGTAGCCGTAGGAATACCCAATCACCTACATCAAAACTTCTTTCACTGCGATGTTGATCTGCCTGTTGTTTCATTCTATTCTGTGCCAACACGAGGTTATCCTTTAAGAGTTGGAGGACTTGTTGTTGATGTTCGATGTGATGTTCCACTGCCTGAACCTTAGAATTTTCTCTTAAATATGATGTGATGGATGGTGGTTGATACCCATAAAGTGCCATAAATGGGGTCATTTTTGTTGCTGTATGAAGGAAGTGTTATACCACCATTCAGCCAGAGGCAACCATTTGACCCATTGTGTCTGTTTATCAGATACAAAGCAACGAAGATATCCTTCCAAACATTTGTTTACTATCTCAGTTTGCCCATCAGATTGAGGATGATAAGATGAGCTATGAGCTAACTGAGTACCAAGACAAGAAAATAATTCTGTCCAAAAATTTCCAGTGAAAATGGGATCTCTGTCACTTACAATAATCTTTGGGTTTCCATGTAGCTTTTGAATTGTTTCCATAAATGCAGTAGAAACTGTACTGGCTTTAAATGGATGTGATAATGCACAAAAGTGTGCATACTTGGTAAGTCTGTCAACTACCACCATGATGACACTCTTTCCCTCAGACTTGGGTAAACCTGTGATAAAATCCATTGAAACCTCCTCCCAACGTTGGCTTGGAATGGATAAAGGTTGTAATAGACCCGGTGTCTTAATTGTTTCAACTTTATTTTGCTGGCAAACCAAACATTCTGCCACAAACTTTTGAATATCTGATTTAAGGCCATCCCAAAAAAATTCCTTCTTAACCCTGTGGTAAGTTTTTAAAAATCCTGAGTGCCCTCCTAAGGGAGAAGTGTGCAATTCCATAAGAATCTTTTGTTTTAGCTGGGAATTCTTACAGAGGTATAAGCGATCTTTGTACCATAACGAATCATTTTTCCAGCTAAATGTATCAGACGTACTGGAATCTTGTTGTAGCTTTCGAATAAGTGCCCACACTTCTTCGTCATTCTTCCATTCCTCCCTTGCTTCATTTATCCAATCTGGTTGGATAATAGAAATGGCGCACAACAATGCTTCCACATCCTCATCCTTTCTTGAGAGTGCATCTGCCACCACATTTTGCTTCCCCTTTTTGTAGATGATTTCAAAGTCATAACCCAACATCTTTGTGACCCACTTTTGTTGCTCTTCAGAGGATAATCTTTGTTCTAAAAAGTATTTAAGGCTATCATGATCCGTTTTTACCTTGAAGTGTCTTCCCATTAGGTAGGGTCGCCATTTCTTAAGTGCATGGAGTATTGCCAACATTTCCTTCTCATAAATAGCTTTTCTTAAAAACTTTCCCTTGATTGGACGACTTTCAAAAGCAATGGGTCTTTCATCTTGCATTAGAACAGCACCAATTCCATTTCCTGAAGCATCACATTCCACAATAAAGGTTTTTGTGAAGTCCGGTGTAGCTAAGACCGGTGCTTGGCACATTGCCTCTTTAAGATGTTCAAAGGCCTTTGTTGCTTCCGGAGTCCATGAAAATGCATCTTTCTTCAATAATGTTGTTAGAGGTGCTGCTATTCTCCCATAATTCTTAACAAACTTGCGATAATACCCTGTCAACCCAAGAAATCCTCGCAGATGCTTTATGGATGTGGGGATTTTCCATTCCTTAATGGCTTTAATTTTGCTAGGGTCTACCTTAACTCCTTCATGAGATACAATATGACCCAAATATTCCACCTCCTGGACTCCAAAGAAACATTTGGATCTTTTTGCATATAATTGTTTCTCCTCCAATAGTTGTAGCACCCTGTCAACATGTTCAACATGATCCTTCCAAGACTTGCTGTAGATTAGTATATCATCAAAAAATACTAACACAAATTTTCTAAGGAATGGTTTGAAAATTGAATTCATCAAACCTTGAAATGTTGAAGGTGCATTGGTAAGGCCAAAAGGCATGACCAAAAATTCATAATGACCCTCATGAGTTCTAAATGCTGTTTTCGGAATGTCTTCAATCTTCATTCTGATTTGATGATATCCTGAACGAAGATCCAACTTGGTGAAGTAAATTGATCCATGCAATTCATCCAGTAATTCATCAATGACAGGAATGGGGAACTTATCTTTAATAGTGAGCTTGTTGAGCTCCCTATAATCCGGACACATGCGCCATGATCCATCCTTCTTGTGCACCAATACTACTGGAGCAGAGAAAGAACTTTGACTCGGTTGAATTATACCAGCCTCTAGCATTTCTGCAACCATACGTTCAATTTCACTTTTTTGGACATAGGGATATCTGTACGGCCTGATGTTTGGAGGAACACTTCCTGGAATCAGATGAATAGCATGATCATGATCACGCATAGGTGGGAGACCTTTGGGAGTCTCAAATACCTTGGAATGATTGTCCAGGACTTTTTGGAGATCTGGAGAAATAGATGATTCCAATGTGGAAACATCTAGCGAACATAATTGTGCAATTACACCTCTTTGCTCCTTTTTTAGAAGCTTTGTCATACCATTAGAGCTGATTATCTTTCCTGGTTTCCCTGCAATACCCCTTAATTCAACTTCCTTTCCTTCCACAGAAAATTTCATGAAAAGTTCTTGAAAATTAAAAGCTATTGTACCCAAGGATTGTAGCCATTGGACTCCTAGTACAACATCAGCACCTCCCATTGGAATGGAAAGCATTGGGCTAGTCAATACATATTCTCCCATGGATAGCTTGATATTATGGCACTTTCCAGAGCAATTTATTGTTCCTCCATTTGCAATCATCACTTGACACTCTGGTGCTGGATATAGGAAGCAATTCAATTCTTTTGCTACCCTACAATGAATAAAATTGTGGGTGCTTCCTGAATCAATCAACACTATTACCTTTTTCTTCTTGATTTGTCCTTCTATCTTGATGGTTTGAGGAGTGGTAATTCCCGCCAATGCATTACAAGATATGGTCGGATTTATTTGTTCTTCATCTAGGCTTTGTTCCTGGAATATATCCTCTTCTTTTGACCTTTCTTGCTCCTTTTCTTCTTCCTCTTCACAATCTATGTAGAATAATTTCTTCTCAGCACACTTATGACCTTTTGTGTATTTGCTATCACAATTGTAACAAAGCCCTTTTGCTCTTTTTTCTTCCAATTGTTGTGGTGTCAACCTTGTAGGTTGTGGAAGACTATGGGCAACAACACTTCCATCTTTATAGTTGTGAATGGTATGCTTCCTAGTTGCCATAATTTTGCTTTCCATTTTTCTTGCTAACCTGAATGCCTTCTCTAATGAATCAGGTTCCCAAAGGCGCACATCATGTTGGATATTATCCTTTAAAGACCCTATGAACACATCAATCCTATGCTCCTCTGGAATATCTTTTACCCTTATGTTCAATTTTTGGAACTCCTCAATGTGCTCCATTATTGAACCCTTTTGTTTGAGACTTATCAATTGGCTAAAAAAAGTGTTGCTTTTTGTATCCTCATAATGTGCTATCAATTCTTCCGTAAAAATTGCCCAAGTGATAAATTGTTTACGAGAACAAAGCCATTGATACCATACAAACTGATTTGGTTCCAAATATAAAGTTGCCATACGTACCTTTTGTGTGTTTTGCACATTATTGAGATCGAAGAATTGCTCCATCTGTAATATCCATGTGGCGGGATCCTTGCCATCAAACTTCCTCATATCGATTTTTGGAACATGGTGAGTCTTCGATCCAACATTAGAGTCTATGGAATCATGATTAACATTTCTTTTGTTCTCATCATGAGTTTCCTTTACTACCTTTTCACCATTAGTGACCCTTTCTTGTAGCAACTTCTTCAATTCATCCATCTTATCATCTATGCCATCAATTTTAGCGTCAATCTTAGCTTCCATGCCATCAATTTTAGCATCAATCTTAGCTTCCATGCCATCCATCTTAGCTTCCATTCCCTTTATCTTAGATTCCACGCCATTTACCTTAGATTCCACGCCACTTATCTTAGCTTCTGTTAGCTTTTGTGAGCGTGACATTTGTTGCACTTGTTCTTGTAATTTTGATATATCATGTAGCATTTCTTCCTCTTCTTCATGAGTCATGCTAGAGCTTTCAGGTTCCTTACTAGGTGTTTGCATTTTCTTTCCTCGGGGCATCAGTTACCGATAATAATGCTTTACTATGCCCTTTGAATTCTGTTAAACCAAGCTTACACAAAAATTTAAAAAAAAAACTACACACCTTTTTTCACTTTATAGAAGCCTGATATTGAATCTGATGTATCTCTGTAATTTCGGATCATCCAGTTCTGAAATTGCTATCTGTAGTAGCCTTCTGCGTCCCTTTCCAATGCCACAAGTCTGAGCCAAATTGGATTCTCCAAGGAAGAGTTATGTGAAATCTCCCACAGTGACTTGCTTTTAGACTGGTTCAGTAGAGCGAACTTGTACGACGTGCCACGAGTCACTGTTTCAACCTTTGAATTTGAAACTCACCCACAAGAAACTACAGTCCGTCCTCTTTCTGTACCTTTTTACGAAATTTCAATCCAATCCTCAGAGAGAGAGTTATGACGATTTTCCCCAGGTCACCTGTTTTGAATGTAATTCAGGAGTCTGCAAAAAGACCAACTTCCTCAGATCATATCTCCGAAAATATCACGCGAAAAGTTCTGAAATTCGGACCCAAGGTTCAGCGCCAATTCTTCTCAAATGGGTTTTTTTTGCGACTTCTGAAACGTCACAGAAAAAAAGTTATAGCGAAAATGCCACGATGACCTGTTTGGAGCAGCGAAACCCTAGAATCCAAAGCTCTGATACCAAATGTTATGAAACCAGCTCACAAAAAGATAGAAAAGAGAGATCCACGACTTAGAATTCAGCCTCTTCGAGGGGGAAACCTCCTTTACATTACATAAATGAACTATTCTTGGATGATACAAATGAAAATACCTCCTTTCTATATATAGGAGTCTAAGTGGTCCCAATACAATCCAAGCCTACATAACAATAATATTGTAGGGCACAACAATAACAATAGTGGGCTTCTATGTGGCACAATAGTAACAATATGGGCACTACATGGGTACATCAATATAAATAAGGGGTATAACTACAATAGTAATGGGGTAATCACTAGTATTATAGGGACCCAACAGAGCCTCATCGTATTCTAAAAATCTTAATAATATACTGAGGTGCTGCTTTCTGAAAAGGTTTTCTTGAACCATTTGATATGAGGTAGCCTTAAGCCTGACAACTCTCTTCAGTTTGGCCAACATAGCCTCAGGTAGAGACCCTTGCATTAGTTATTTCTTTCAATCAGTATACCTGTTAATATAGGTTGTCATTGATGTCAATATAGTAGTATTTGTAATGGCAAATTATTTCATACATGATTGCCCATTGATGCCAATTGATCATAATGCTCATAGTGATGAAAGTTTGATATATATATATATATATATATATATATATATATATATATATATATATATATATATATATATATATCTATATATATATATATATATATATATATACAGACATAATAGAAGTAGTAGATCCGTGGAGCAACAGGAGAAAGAAGCCAAAGAGGAGAAGCCATTGTAAATCCAAAGAGTAAGATGAAGAGTTTATCGAAAGCCATCAAAGAAGCAAGTCATCGGAGCAAGAGAAGTAGGTTATCGCGTATGCCCAAGGGTAAGAGTTATCGAAAGAACAAAGAGAAAACAACGATAACATAGGAGTAAAGAAGAAAACATCAGAGGAGACATATTGGAAGTATTGCATGTAATATACGCCCAAGAAGAACCGATAGGAAGAAAATAGTGGAGGAGCATAAATAGAGTTATAGGAGGTCACAGGAATATAAACCATAGGAGCAACAGCTATTGGAAGAGCGGGGGTAGGAGTGTACAGATGTTTTGATCATGGCTAAAGGCCTGCACTAAATCCTAGCTTCCGATCTCATTTTCAAAGGCTTAAGTCACAGTCAATGGCAGGGGTTAGACCAGTTTTTAACTCGTGTGCTAGTTGAAGACCCACAGGCTGTAGATTTGATGACCTCATATATCCAATGGATATCATGTCATAAAGTGATCGTACGTTAATCTCAAAATGGACCCGAACTTTTATAGATGAAGGATTTATAATCCTTATCGGCTCCATAAGGGCAACTAAGCATCGTGCAAGTTCCCCATCTGATATTGTTGTGAACCATTTGATCCAATGGGCCTTGATCAAACAATGGAGGATCGACGATTGGGTTTGTTGATTGGGTTGATAAAAAACTGTCGGATTAATGATGAGATCAATGGTGGACACATGTGAGAGGAGTCGTAGGAATAGCTTTGATTTTTATGAAATTTTGATTGCGGGATTAAAGAAATGATGTGGCATGTGGGGACCACCAAACATCTATTGTAATTCTGCCTCTCTCCTGAATGAACATGTCTTTTGAGTATTGGTGAACTCAAAGAGACAAAGGAAGTCAAATATCGGGAAGTTGAAGGTCGAGCGAGTGAAAAAGGAAGCCAAAGGTCGAGAAAACAAAAGATCGAGAAGTCGAAAGGTAGAGAAGCCAAAGGTCTAGCAAAAGATAAAGGTACAAAGGAAGCCAAAGATCGAGTGAGAAATAAGCTAGCTATAGGTGTAGCAGGACAGAAGGAAGCTGAAGGTCTAGCAAGATAGAAGGAAGCTACAGGTCCAGCAAGACAGAAGGAAGTTGTAGGTCCAGCAGGATAGAAGGAAGCCGAAGGTCCAGTAGGACAGAAGGAAGCTGAAGGTCCAGCAGGACAGAAGGAAGCTGAAGGTCCAGTAGGACAGAAGGAAGCTGAAGGTCCAGCAGGACAGAAGGAAGCTGAAGGTCACAACAGGAAGAATGAAGCCAAAAGGGCCAGTGGAAGACAAAGATTTGTTTGACCTCGAACGAGCTAAGTAAGATTTCATCAGTGATCAGTTGAAGGGAGAAATAGACAACACTAGAATTTAAGTATTTGTGAGTTTTTTCCTTAGAAGTAAGAAACCACAACAATCACTCCTAAAGCTATTACTGTGACTACAAGAATAGAGGCTTGAAACAAAGAGTTGTTTTTGTGCAGAGCTTAGTGCAGTTCATTGTAGACACATTGAAGTTGTGTGAAGACTATTGTAGATCATGATGGCTATTTGAAATCATCATGAGGTAACTTTGTAGACTCCATGTGGGAAATATGAAGAGTTGTGAAGAATCCTTCATATGAAGACAGGTTGTCATTGATGATGTAGCATGAAGACTACAATGAAGCTGTAGATTGACAAAATTCAGTGAAGAAGATTTTGGGAGCAAAGAATTACTATCAAACATATCTGGACAAAATGTAGAAGTGGGTTGGAGCTCACAGGGTTGGTTCCCTGAAGGTTAGAGCCTCAAATAAACAATGTTGGTGCCTTGAAAAGATAGGGTTGAAGCCATTGGGGTTGGTGCCTAAGAATTGTAAGGATTGGTGTCCTTGGAGTTGATGCTCCTAAAAACAAGGTTGCTGCCTTGAGAAGATAGGGTTGGTTACCTAGAGGTTGGATCCTCACAGAAGACCAAGTTGGTGCTTGGCAATAGATTGAAGCCTTATATATATTATACCTAATTTATTATAAAGATTATATTAATAAAAGAATTTATTCCTATTGTTCATTTTTTGTTCTAAATATAAATGATTTAACTGGCAAAAATAACAATTGAAAAGGAATATTTATTCACCGCGCCCCCACCCCCCCCCCCCCCCCCCCCCCCCCCCCCCTTCTCTCAGTATTTCAAACAATTGGTATCAGAGCCAGTACCTTCACTCAAAGCCTAACATCTTGAAGGTTGACCATTAGAACACAAATGGCGAAGCCAAGGAAGAAAGTCTCCAATCCTCCTAGAGATGTGTCTCCCTCTACCACTAAAATAGAAGTCAATTAATTTGTGAAGGCTCCATGGTTAAATGGAAACTTTGATATATGGGAAGTAAGAATGAGGAATTTATTAAAGACTCAAGGTACTGAAATCTGGAAATCAGTGATTGTTGACAGCATGATGGATGGAGAATCCAAGTACTACAATGCAAAAGCAATGAAGGAAATCTTGAATGGGCTACCATATTCTATAAAGAAAAATTTAGGAAAATGTTCATCAGTGCAAGATATATGGGACAAAATTCATGATCTTCACTCGAAAGGAGCATTGGCAATGATATCTAGTCAAGAAAATGATGGAAAACAAGAAGAAAATCCAGAGTCTGTCAAGGAAGCTGAAGATAATATTGATGACATCAAGGCTAAAGAAGACCTAGAAAATGAAGAGAATGAAAAAGAATTTTTAGAGGATCTCCTCATTAAACTTATGGCTGCCATGGAAGAGATTATCAATTTGAAAAAGGAAAATGAGGAACTTAATAAGAAAGCACTAGCTGGTGACCAAGATCAAAAAAGGAAGAAAATTTACCTTGTCAAGCATCAAGTACAAGAAAGGGATGAAGAGCTTGCCAAGATTAAGAATTAATTTCATCAAAGCAAAAGAAAGCATCATGAAGAATTCATATCCATGACAAATCAATTGGATAAAGAAAAGAAATGGGAAGATACCTTGTCAAGTCAAGTTGTAGAAAGGCACAAGAGCTTGAACAAACTTGAAGAAGAGATTGGTCATTAGAAGGTAGAGGACTCCTCTATCAAATTTCAACTACAAGAAGTAAGAAAGTTAGCACAAGGAGTTGCGAAGACAATGGAAGCATTGGAAATCATAGAAAGAGAGGTTGATGAAGAAGAAAAGGACAGAAACACCATGATATGTTAACTAAAAGAAAGGGATGGAGAAATCTTCAAATTAAAATCTAACATCAACCTTCTCAAGGCCAAAACATGTAAAGCTACAAGGATCAAGGAAGAAAAGGAGAGCAGTCTAGCAAAGGAAAATGAAGAAATATTCAAACTGATGTCAGATATCATCTCCCTTAAATTAGAAGCAAATTAAGCAATACGTATTAAGGAAGAGATTGAGAAACAACTTGCTAAGAAGAATAATGATTGCGAAAAATTGGAAGAAGAGATTGTCTCCCTTGGGAAAAAGGTTGAAGGGATGGAAAAAACCTTGAAGAGCTCCCAAGCCTTGGATGACATGCTCAGCCATCAAAGATTTCCATTTGATAAATTAGGTCTCGGGTATGTAGGTGAATCCTCAAGCAAGAATGGTAATGCTTCAAACAACAAGGATATGAGGAAGTCAGAAAGAAATGTTGATGCTCCCAGTTTTAGCAAAGGTAAATATAAGAGTCAAGGCAATAATGAAGGAAGTCTTGTTCCAAGAATAAATGAAAATGTTGTCAAGGGTGTGAGAAGTAATAATTATCATCAAAGGATCTCAAGGCAGAAAGGCTTCAAAAGTACATCAAGGAAATCTCCATCTCCCAGGTACCAAAGTTTATTTCTTAGTTATTGTTACTCTTGTACAAACTTTGGACACATGGCAAAAGTTTGTAGGGCTTATAATGATCACCATCAATCTCTGAGAAGCAATTTCACAAGAAGAAGTCATGAATTATTATTCATGAACAACATAGAATGATTTAAGTGGCATAACATTGGTCATATGGCACGTAATTGTAACTTGATTTGGGCACCTTCTCAAGCTAGAACCATGCCAGAAAAGAAATTTACACAAGCATGGAGAAGAAAGAAAATACAATCTGAAAATCTCTTGAACCCTCTAGCCAACAACACATGTTGTTGACTTGATGAAGATATTCTTGATATTTCGAGTTTTTGATGATGGGATTCTGCCAAAAATAGACCATGCATACAGTTAGGGGGAGCTTCTGATTCTTCATCATTATTGCAGAAGATATTCATGAAAGGGTCCTTATGAAATCCTTGTTGAGCTCTAGTAACAATCATCCCTTGATAAAGATCATTTCTCAGGAGCACTACATTGAAGAACATAATCTTGTAACCATTCTTTGGACTATTGTTGAAGATGTTTTCCACTTGATCACTAAGCAGAAATTGGAGCAATGGAGAAGGCCATCCAATCTTAGAGAAATAGTGCTAATAACTATGTTGTCAGTATTACAGAAGTTGAATGTCTCGACTCAGGGATGTAATATGAGAATAGGTAAATCAAGGATAGTAATAAAGGCTTTTCTTGAAGGGAAAATCATCTCATAGTTTTCACGTTTGTAGTAGTAACATCGATCTTGATAACATTCTGAAGTATAGAAAGTGTCAGTTGATAGAAGATGATGTGGAAGGAGATTTTTATAAGGGCATAATGCCAGAAACTTGGGAGGAGGTGACTCTCAAGGTCACTTACATTGATTTTGATCAACGAATTCCTCCCACTTATATCAAAGAGATATCAATTTTACGGATGTTGTTCGACAGTGCCTGCAAAATAGTCAAGTTGCAGGATGTGGAACGTTGTAAGTGTCAAAATGGAAATATTTGCCTTCATATGGTATTTGACAATATGAAGTTAGATCTTTATTTATTTATCAACCAAAATAGGGTGCGGTCACTCACAATACCACCCCTGGTTATCAAGAAAATCAAGTACGAGTTGGTGAAAGGAATTGCTTCTATGCATGACCATGGCATCATGCGCAAAAGCCTGAATCCCAGGACTATATGGATAGAAACATCGAACGTGGAATTTGTGTCACTGAAGATCACAAGCTTTAGACTTGGAAAATCTATTGATTTATCTAGCAAAGATTATACAAACTGGTTATGGGTGCATTGGTACAAATCTCCCAAAGTACTCTTGGGTCAGGATACCTACTCTCTTTCTTTTGACATGTGGAATGTAGGCTACATTTCTGTTGAATTGTATAGAAGGAAGGCTCTCCTTTTGGGATGGAATGATTTCAAGATTCTTAAGGAGATCTTCAGCTTACTTGGAACTCCAAATGAAGTTTGGTTGGGAGTTTCACAACTTAGTTATTGCCATCCTGTTCCTCAATGAGAGGCCTATGATCTCAGAACCGAAGTCCCGGATTTAGATGATGATGCTTTCGATTTGTTATCGAAACTGCTAGTATGTGACCCTTTAAAGAGAATCTCTGCCAAGCATGCTCTGTTGCATCCTTATTTCTCTGAGTTGAGTAAAGCATAGCTACATAGTATTTTGAGAATGTGTCCCTCTCCAACATTTAAAATTTTCATAGGGAAGTTTGTGAATGGGTAGATGCAAAATATAGTTTGAGTGGGTTTCCACTGTTCGAAGGTAATGAATACTAAGTATAGAATGTCGATGTAGTAGTTCGACAGGGGGAGTCCTTGTGCACTCCTTTTCCATTGATGTCAAAGGGGGAGAGAAAAAGAATATTGCCATCAATGAAAAAGGGGGAGAATGCTAATCTAGTTTGTCATTGATGTCAAAATAACAATGTTTATGATGGAAAATTCTTTGATACATGATTTCCCATTGATTCCCATTGATCATAATGCTCATAGTGATGAAAGTATATATATATATATATATATATATATATATATATATATATACAGACATAATAGAGCTAGTAGATCTGGGAAAAAACAAGAGCAAGAATCCAAAGAGGGGAAGCCATCGTGAAGCCAAAGAGTAAGATGAAGAGTTTATCGAAAGCCATCAAAGAAGCAAGTCGTCAGAGCAAGAGAAGTAGGTTATGACATATGCCTAAGGGTAAGAGTTATCGAAAGAACAAAGAGCGAACAACGATAATAGAGGAGTAAAGAAGAAAACATCGGAGGAGCCATATCAGAAGTATCACATGTAATATATGCCCAAGAAGAATCGATAGGAAGAAAATAGTAGAGGAGCATAAACAAAGTTATATGAGGTCATAGGAAGATAAGCCATAGGAGGAACAACTATCAGAAGAGTGGGGGTAGGAGTGTATGGATGTTTTGATCATGGCTGAAGGCCCACACTAAATCCTAGCCATCGATCCCATTTTCAAACACTTACGTGATAGTCAAAAGCGGGGGTTAGGCCTGTTTTTAGCCCACCTGCTAGTTGAAGACACATAGGTTGTAGATTTGATGACCTCGTATATCCAATGGATATCGGGTCATAAAGTGATTATATGTTAATCTCAAAATGGACCCAAAATTTTATAGATCGAGGATTTATAATCCTTATCGGCTCAGTAATGGTGGTTAAGTGTCATACAAGTTCCCTAGCCAATATCATTGTGAACCATTGGATTCAACACACCTTGATCAAACGGTGGAGGATCAGCGATTAGGTTTGTTGATTGGGTGGATCAACAACTGTCAGATTAATGATGAGATCAATAGTGGACACATGTGAGAGGAGGAGCCTTAGGAATAACTCTGATTTTTATGAAATTTTGATTGCGGGATTAAATAAATGACGTGGCATGTGGGGACCACCAACAATCTATTGTAATTATGCATCTCTTCCAAATGAATGTGTCTTTTGAGTATTGGTGAACTCGATGAGACAGAGAGCCAAAGATCGGGAAGCCAAATGTCGAGCGAACGAAAGATCGAGAAGTCGAAAGGTCAAGAAGCCAAAGGTCTAGCATAAGATAAAGGTACAAAAGAAGCTAAGGATCAAGTGAGAAAGAAGCTAGTTGTAGGTCCAGCAGGATAGAAGGAAGCTGAAGGTCCAGCAAGAAGGAAGGAAGCCGAAGGTCTAGCAAGACAAAAGGAAGATGTAGGTCCAGTAGGACAAAAGGAAGCCAAAGGTACAACAGGACATAAGAAAGCTGAAGGTCTAGCAGGACAAAAGGAAGCCAGAGGTCACAACAGGAAGAAGGAAGCCGAGAGGGCCAGTGGAGGATGAAGATCTGTTTGACCTTGAACCAGCTAAGTAAGATTTCATCAGTCATCAGTTCAAGGGAGCAATAAACAACACCAACATTGAAGTATTTGTGAATTTTTTGCTTGGAAGTAAGATACCTCAACAATCACTCCTAAAGTGCTTACTGCAACAATAATAATAGAGGCTTGAAACAAAGAGTTGTTTTTGTGCAGGGCTTAGTGCAGTTCATTGTAGACACATTGAAGCTATGTGAAGACTATTGTAGATCATGATGGCTATTTGAAATCATCATGAGGTAACTTTGCATACTCCGTGTGGCCAATTTGAATATTTGTTAACACTCCTTCATATGAAGACAGGTTGTCGTTGATGATGTAGCATGAAGACTATAGTGAAGTTGTAGATTGACAGAATTCAGTGAAGAAGATTTTTGGCGTAGAGAATTACTATCAAACATATCTAGACAAAATATAGCAGTGGGTTGGAGCCCAGAGGGTTGGTGCCCTGAAGGTTGGAGCCTCAAACAAACAAGGTTAGTGCCTTGGAAAGATAGGGTTGGAGCCCTTAGGGTTGGATGCTCATAACTCGAAGGATTGGTGTCCTTGGAGTTGATGCTCCTAAACACAAGGTTGGTGCCTTGAGAAGATAGGGTTGGTGCCCTAGAGGTTGGAGCCTCATGAAAGACCAAGTTGGTGCTTGGAAACAGCCTGAAGCCTTATATACATTGTACCTAATTTATTGTAAATATTATATTAATAAAAGCATTTATTCCTATTGTTAATTTTGTGTTCTAAATATAAATGATTTAAATCATAAACTAACAATTTTAAAGGAATACTGATTCACCCCCCCTAGTTTTTCCAACAATACCATGATGAGGCATCCTGTGAGCTGAGGAGTTCATTCTGGTACATTTTGATTTCATGCTCCTAGCCTTCTGTGTCCGGGGCAAGTCGATCAGACTCTTTGTTTCAATGATCAACCACCTCAATAGTTAGTTTAAAGAGTCCGTGTCCTTTCATGGTGTGGGAGGGTTTGAACTTCAAATCATACTCTCTGAGGGAGGTCATCTAGTTGGCTCTCCTCTCTCCCAAATCATGTTGTACGAAGAGGGATCTGATGGCTGAATGTGGAACCATCACTGTGACATTGTTTTTTAGGATGTATATTCTGAAGTGTTTCACTACTTTGTACACTGTATGCTTGCTTATCGATGTCTGGGTAGTTTAGCTCTGCACCTTGGAGTCATGTGCTCATGAATCATATAGGGCGTTCATCGTGATTGCAGTCCTTTTGTGTAAGGATTGTGGCCAATGATGAATCTGAAGCGAAAGTGTACAAGATAAAGTCTTTTCTGAAATCTAGGATGGAGAGGGAAGGAGCTTCTGCGATCACTATCTTAATCCGATCAAAAGATTCCTTTTCTTCTTGATTCCATTTGAATACTGCATCCTTCTTTATCATATTATGTAAAGGTTTGACAATTTGTGCAAAATCTGAAATAAATTTGCGAAGAATATTAATTTTACCAAGGAAAGATTGCATACCTATTTTAGTGCTCGGTTGAGGGATTTGTGCTATAGCTTTTACGCGATCAGGATCTACAGTGATGCCATTCTTGGTAATGATGTGACCTAGCAAGCTACCTTCTGAAGCCATGAATATGCTCTTCTTAGGTTTGAGGGAGATCCCATATTTCTGATATCTTTCGAAAACTTGTTTCAAATGTTGAAGGTGATCACCTTTTTTCTTTAAAAAATTAGTGATGTCATCTAGTTAGACCACTACACTCTGACCCATAAGACCTTGGAAGGAGAGATCCATTTCTCTCTAGAAGGATGCCATAGCATTTATCAGTTTGAAAGGCAGACGACGAAACGCAAAATTCCCCCCCTTTGTTTGGAATGTTGTTTTGATCCGATCTGGTTCAACTACGAGGACCTGATTGTAACCAGAGAAGCCATCTAATAGGCAGAAGACGTCGAATCCTAAGACAGTTTGGAGGATTTTCTCCATGGAGGGGATCGGGTAGTTATCTTTATTTCACACTCGGTTATGGTTCTGGTAATTGATGCATAGACCTATCTTCCTGGATTTCTTTCAAACTGGCACCAAATTAGATACCCATGTAGAGTGCCTGACCTTGAAGATGGTGTGAGCATCCAACAATTTCTTGAGTTCCTTTTGGATGAGGGGTTCTAACGCATGATGCGCCTTCCTCATTTTTGCTGAAATGGTTTGGCCCCGTTTTTGTAGGAATTACATGCTGAATAATTCGAGTGTCATACATATTCAATTCATCATATATCCAAGAAAAAACATCGCGGCATTTTCCAAATAGGTTGATGAATGCCTGTCTTTACTCTGGGGTGCACCCCAGCCCCATGTTGACATACTTCTGGTCAGATTTAGTCCCTAGGTTGATCTCCTCGTGCGAGAGAGTGGAACTATGATTTTTGGTATTTGGAGGGCCTTTAAAACGATTCTAGAGGTCGAACAATTTATCTAACGTCACCAACCCCTTAGGTTAGGGGTTTCCTTTCTGTAAATCCACTTCTTATTGTAGTGATCTCTCATGTTCCTCTTCATCAATAGCTCCATCTTTGAACACTTCTACATTTGTCATGAGCTCTAGAATCTATTGGTCATCATTGAAAATGCGCAAGTTAGTTATGTTGTCGGGAACTTCCAATTTATACATAATTTCAATAGAAAACTTGTCTCTAAGGGGTGTGAATATAGGTGTAGCATTGGCTAAAGTATCAGCAGCAACATTATTAAATCTAGGAATGGAAATGAAATTGAAATCTTTAAATGAATTTATGAGATGCCATACCTCTTGGTGGTAATTCTTGAGGTGCAGGGACAAACAATGAATAGTATTGCGTACTAGTCTTGTAATAATTTTAGAATCCCTGATTACCTTTAGACGATCTGCTTTCAGGTCGATGGCCTTTTTGAGGCCGAGGACTAATTCCTCATATTCTATAGTGTTGTTGGTGCATTCAAACTCTAAGCTGCAGGAGATCAAGAATATGTTCCCCTTGGGGTCTAGCAAGACACACCCTGCCCCCGCTCCATCATGAGTTTTAGATCCATCATAATATAATGTCCATGTCTTAGTACTAAGGGAAGGTAAACCTAACGTATGTAAATCTAATGCACAAAGTTATCAGGGCTTGGCGTTTGCATGGGAATTTAAACCTGGGTATCTATGGGAACAGTTGATGTCTAAGGCTGATAGCACCGAATAGGGACTCTAAGAGGCACACTCGTAGCTCTTTTTGGGCATATCTAATTGGCTCATTAGAGCCCTCCAAGTTAGTTACGGTGTGCTTCATACAAGGCTCACTAATGACCTTGATCTGGTTATTCCTTCCCTTGTAAGGTATCCATAAGTGGTATCAATTTGTGGCAAAGTAACCCTCAAGCTTACAGGACCAATCTTTGCTGAGAAGAAGGTTGTAGGCTTCTCGAATGTCTAAAACGATTATGTCAATACACTGGTGAACTTGGGAATCAGAAGATAACCGAATGATGAAATTATTTAATTCTCCCACAACCAAAACTTGAGACCTGTCGAGTTGGATGATTTTGGCATCAGATTTTTCTGGTCGAATATTTAACTTCTTTCATACTGACCAGGGCATGACGTTGGTCGACGCGGCAAAATCGACAAGGTAGTTGTGAACATTAAAATTGAACATCTCGAAGGTTAAGATGAAAGGAGGGGTCGAGCCTCTCGAGTTTGTGTTTGCGGCGTCCACTATGGCTTGAAGGTCGACCACAGCTGGGGATCAGCCTGTATAGTTCCCCTTGTTTGATGTGGAGAAATTTGAAGGGGTAGGAGAAATAGCGATGGATTATGCAATTAACTCACGCTAACTAGTCAACTTGCATAACTCATGCAAAGAGATATTAGCTCGAGTTTTATTCAAATATTCGAAGATATTGTAATCTAAATCTATGCATGAAGATTCTTGTGCCAAGCATTGCGTTGCCAAGGTAGATTTAGTCGTAACCCCTCTCGATGAATTTCTAGGTGTGGATGAGTCTCCTTCTGTACTGATTGGTGACTCGTTAGGGCTTAAATCATTTGTATCTCTAGGTGAAGAAGTGGATGCTTCATAGGTATTGGTTAGGGACACAATCTTTCATAAAAATTATCTTTTCTTGTCTTCTAGAGTAGTGTTTGACAAAATACCTTTACTCCGGAGGTTGTAACTTTTGTGGGGCTTATGGGGAGCATCTCCAACGATCCCCTCTTGAGCAGTGAACACTTCCCCCCCCCCCATGGATGACTTCGAAGGTTAACACAGTAGATGGAGCATCATCGCTGGGAGGGGAGTCATCCTCTTCAGAATCGTTAGTTTCTTCTTCCCCTCCCCTGACGACTTGATCTCCTAACAGCTGGATGACTATGGTAGTCATGTTATGGAGTCACTATGGGCAGGTCTTCTCAGAGTGGAAGGCCTGATGTAAAGTGAAAAATTTATTTTTTTCCTAGATCCTACACATTGAAGGTTGAGCTAGATCTTTGTGACACTTTAGGGGGGAGGTTGTTAGTTTATGAAAAAAGGGCTTCGCGGGTTTTTCTCCTCCCGAAGCATCACTGGTTCTTTTCTTTAGCTCAGATACTTCGTTATTGTTTTAGAGATTTGGCCAGTCCCTCAAAATCAAATGAATCTTTGTCTTTATCTATGCTTTTACTTGATGAGGTCTGGTTCTTCTTCCCAAAGGACTTTGCATCCTCCTTGGACTTATGCTCTAAGGCACTGATAGAAAGAAGGTCCTTTTCGACATCGAGTGCATTAGCAAATTTCTCTACTAGGGTGAGTTTTGCTTCGCGTTTAACAAACAGGGTAATATCTCATGGCAGGGCCCTAGTATAATAATCAATCATGAAGGAATCATCAAGGGCTACATCCATAGGGAGCTTATTCAAAATGGTGGTGAAACATTGATTGAAATCTTTCACCTTTCTTTCTTATGACAATTCAGTGTCCTGAGCTTGGTGAGGAGCATAGAAGGTGTCTTATCTCCCAATAATTTGTCCAGGAATGTTTTCTAAAACTCATCCCAAGTTTGGATGGAGGCAATGGGAAGCGACCAATACCAAGTGCCAATTTTATTTTCAAGGGTGTGAAGGAAAAAACAACATGCTACAACATTATACTAGACCTTCATTATCTGCAAATCTAAGTAGAAATTTCTAATGTGGTCGTCTGCTATGGTCCCTTTCTCAAGGTCGAACTTCGGGAGGTGTTTCTCAAAATGGCAAGGCATGTCATGGAGTAGGCCTATAAGGTTCAATGGCCATTGAGCCATCTTGGCCAGTGGTGGCGGGTCACAATTTCCTCTAGGGTTGAAAAGGAGGCGATGGTCATTGCCTTTTGATTCACTATTTGTTCTTGATCCCCTCGCTGGTGCGAGGGGGTTGCCTACCTTCTTCTCGAGGAACTCTGAGGTGTCCTAGATCTCTAGTGTTTCTCACATTCTTGGTATTGCTTTAACTTCTCAAGATATCCTGATTGTTGTAGAAGTTTATGTGATCTCTAAGGTAATCCCTGGTTCCCTCTCCTAGGATCGCTTGAGTTCCCTCAATGAGAGGTTCATTCTTAACAGGGGTCTCTTCGGTGATATGTCAATCATTTCCCTACATCTCCTCCCATTGTGACTAGTTATTTTCACTGGTGAAGGTATTCCTATGGTCACCACCCTCATCTTCAAGATGGCTTTCCAACCCTTCGATAGATAGTCTCTCAACAACATCCCCATAGTCATCCAACACTAGGTCATTTAACTATGATATAGAGTTAACAAGGATGCCTTGACATGTGTGATGAAGCACGTAGATGCACGTATTGGATAGGGAGTTAGTGGCAGGAATGCATTTCATACACCTGGTGAGTTGTCGAGTAATAGGGCATAGAGCCCTGATTTCTTCGCTAGTGACTTAGAACATGGGAAGTTCCTATCCTCTACGAGAATCTTGGAAAGGGGGAAGTTGGGATTCTTCTTCAAGCGGCCTTGTGAAGGCTAGCCCATAAGGGGGTTTGAATGGTATTTTAGAGGGTGTGGGAGCCTGAAGTTGGTTACTTCCTTGATGGGAAATTTTGATGTGAGGCCATGGATTAGTACTTGCCATGGCCCTTATTCTAGCACTAAATCTATTGATGGGGTGAAGTTTTCTGCCAACAGAAAAGGGGACCTCACCAATGTAGGTTCCCAACCAAAGCCTTCATTGTTTGTGACAGGGATCCCTTCCGATATGTAGGCCTGACTACCGTTCAGTTTTGTTGAGTCTGCTTCAGACGGAGCAAAATATGAACTCAATTGAAAACATGTACCTCAATAAATACAAGGAAATAATTGACAAATATCTTATGCCACATAAATCATGAATATCCAAAATATAAACAACATAAATCTTACGTAAAGTTACTGTTAGCAGACTTCAAATAAGACTCATGTTTGCCAAGATAAGATGCTTAATAATTGTAAATGTATTCACAACAATCAAAGATTTATGAGCATAAACGAAGGTGCAGTCAAAACAAATTATACAAATACTCAAGAAATAGTTCACTGGCATAAGCATAGAGGTAGCGAATCTAATACCATTCATACGAAGTAACCCAAAGTTTGGAGTATGAGACAACATATGAGGATACAGCACATCAAAGAGCTTTTAGGAACATCTAATTCATCAAGTGAAGAAAATACTCATGGAATTATAACATAAAAGATATGAATAATCCAATAGTGAAAACGTACAATCATTCCTTGCATAAACATAAGAACATAAGTTCTCTTAAGCAATGTATATCTCGCCAAAAGCATCCTCGACAAAATATCCTTACAAATGAGGTATGAGGGTATATTTATAGGGTGAGAGTGACTCTTGGCCTACCCTTGACTCTTGAACTTCGTCATGACCTTTCATCTACCTGGTGACTTTTGGTATTCTACATGACCTTTAATATTCACAAAGTGTTCTATGTTACTATAGAAAATATGTCACAAAAAAAAGCTATCAATCTAATTCACTAATTTAATAATGGAAAATTCTTGATTGTCAAGCCCGAGATGTTATGTCAAATATGTGTGCCATAGGTTGTATTCTATTGTAATGGGAGTGATCTGCAGCTGGCCTTGATCATGTCAGTGCAAGAACTCGAGTGCATCTGGCATGAAGGTGGTCCGTTTGGCATGCACGTGATTGTTCAAGGCTACTATTTTGGTGTAGAGACTCACTGGTTCTACCACATAATGTGTGCTATTTTCTCTGGTGATTGGCATGTATTTTGTACGGGCTGCTTGTTTATATGTCTCTATGAATGCTTGTACTTCCTTGGAGATCTCATCCTGCTTCCTTACATATCCGACTTCCCCTATCGAGGGAACCCCATGTAGTTGGATCACTAATTCCAAGCCGCTAAACAAATGCCTGTAGGATGCTAGTACCCTTTCCACATCTCTAGTCAATTTGTCTTTAGAATGAATTTTGATGCAGATTTGAACCTTAGTATTCTACATGGTGATCCAATCCTTCTTATGGACCACCACCGGTGCTCTTGGGTAGTTGATGAACCATTCATGTATCTTATCCAAACTAGTTGTAGCCTCCTTAAATATCACAAATCTTTCTTTCATGTGGCCTTGGATGGCCGTGATTGGAGCTACTATGTGGTGTAGTTTAGACCTCTCTTTGTAGACTACTGCAATGGCCTCCCCAGAGTCTCCGTTTCTACTTCAATTGTTGCCTGGAATTCTATTGTGCTTATGTGTGCTAAATGGAGCACTGCATTCTCTTCCTCCATCTTCCTTTTCTCCTGTTCCGCCATGGCGGCCCTTTGTTCATATCCATAAAGCCTATTCTACATATCAACAATATGTTTGCTCATCCATGCCACATTGTGTTCTGTGGCAGAAAAGAATGTTGTCCTAATTGAGGCAATCATTTGAGGGTTTCTTATATTGTTAGGCACGATATCTTCGGCTATGGTTACTGACAAAGGCTCGGCTGGATTCCTACTGTGATATTTTTCTTGTACAATCTTGAGGTTTATTTCATCGAAAGTGGGTCTAGTGAGATCTAGGACTTCCTTGTACTATTCCTCCAAGATACCCAGTTCTTGACGGGGAAGGTGTCCACCAAAGTGGTAGGAGACACATCTAATAGGGGAAGCTCACTTTGTCTTATGCCTAGGTCAGCTATTTTTCTAGTCTCTCCTTTTTCACTTTCCCCAGCTTCCTTCTCCTTATTCCTCCTAAGATCTTCTTCCTGATGTCTTTTTTGTTCCTTTACAAGTGCTTGCTGCCTCTCTAGCTCATCTTCCATATTTTTCACCGCTTTCTTTAACCTCTTGTTCTCCTCCTGCCTTCTCTTCTCAAGTCCTTCCTCCTATTTTTTCTTCTCTGCCTCTTCCTGTGCTCTTATTTCTTCTTTCTACTTTCTCTTCTCTACCTCTTCTTGCGCTCTTGTTTCTTCTTCCTGTTGGTCTTATATTAGTGGTTTCTCCTTTTCTTGCTCTTCCTTCCTTCTCTTTTCCCCACTCTGGCCCTAGTTTCTGGAATCTTGAGATTTTTTTCTCTCTAGGTCCTTTTTCCTTTTAAGCTCTCACTTGCTCCTTGCGAAGTTGTCATTCCTTTGTTCCATCGTAGCATCTTCCTCCTCGTGATTGCTTATGGTGTCTTCTACCTCTTTTCCTTTTTTCTTCTCAGATTCCCCAATGCCTTTTGATGCCTCATGCAACTTTTTCTTCATGGGAATCATCCTAGAGCTCATCATCTGTGGTTCGCTACTCTCTTGGGCTGAGTGCCCTTGTAGTGTTATACAAATTTTTAATCCCATCTTTGATGTCCTTTCTGGTATGAGAATAAGACCAGATGAATTTTTCCCTTTTGAAATGGGTAGCTATGACCTTCTCAGGATTGTATGTTTAGTAGTTGGGGGTCACAAAGTGGCTTACCTTCAATTCTTCAGCCTCTGCCTCTACCTGTTTGAAATATTCTACCACATATGCTTTGATGGTGAGACGAAAGGCAAGCAAGGGTTTCTTTTTTCCTTTGTTCAATATCCTTGAAAGAACCTATGTCATTTGGTAGTATACCTCTTGCAGGAGCGTCTTATCCATGAAAAACTTGGATACGGCATACGAAGCCTTTTGGGTACCAAACACTCTAATGAATGTTCCTTCTTCAATGGGAAACTAGTGCGCTACCTTGACCACTATCTTCATAGCCCTCTTGGACATGCATGGTGGTTCATCCCCAAATAGTAGCTGGTACAAGGGGCTAATAAAAGTTTTAGATATTATATCTAGCATGCCTTTGTAAGCCATGTCCCAAAAAAATTTGTGATGGCAGTGCACGGGGCTAGCCGCTGATGTGTCCCAGTTGGAGTTCCAGCTCTCAAAGTAGCATCTTGAGCAGAAAACTTCAAGGAGGTATGATGACATATAGAATTCCAGAGGTTGTTATAATTTCAGGAGCTTGGCAACAACTATGTTTGTTTTCAATGATGAGGAGAGGATGCTTGCCCAATTAAAAATGGTTCCTCCAGTGGAAACAACATACATGAGGGGGACTGAGGTGACGTAAAAAACATCGCAACCTGCCTTTCCATCTAACCAGCACATCACTGAAGCAATTAACCGATATACCTTGCGTAATCCCTCTGTATTATAATCTTGATCTGTTTTGACCCAGAACTTTGAATGGTTTTGCCACCATTCCCTTAGGATTTCCTTCACTGGGTTCACAAACTCAGTGAGCCACCTGGTATTAAAAACCTTCTACTTCTAAGGGAGTCTGTAGTAGGTGTTGATATCTGTCGGGGAGATAGTGGCTATGGGTGCCCCATCATGGTCCCTGATTGTCCAAGACTCTATGTTTGTACGTTGCAAGATCCATTCAATAGTTTCTGAGCATGGGAAGACTGGGGGGTGCACCGCTACCTTATGTAACCTTGACCTCCTGACGTTTATGTATACTTGAAAATACTCCTGCAATTCCAGAATGTTTGGCTTTGTAAACTCCTCGTAGATATTGTACTAGGAGAGCCTTGTGGTTTTTCTGATGTTGCAAGTAGTGGCCCCGAATATGGGTGGATCCTCGTCTTGGTCAGCCTCCCATGACCTGCTTCCTCAGCCCCCATGAGCAACCTTAGTAATAGGGGGAGGCATTTCATCTTCGAAGGAAGATATGGATATGCACTCTAGATCTACATCACCTGGCATGTCAAAAATACAGTCCCACGATGAGAGAGACGGCATGAAAATCATCTAAAACTACAAAACAAAAGGGTTTCAGTAGATGGTATGACATTCGCAGGGAAGTGTTGAGGCCTTGAAACTCATTGCCTCAACATGTGGGAAAACCACCCGGTTCGAACCTTAAAGTAGTTCCTTTTCTATTCAGAATAGTGGCTCTGACTGAGGATAATGCGACCATTTTCCCAATCTGTTTAATGCTTGTGCTAAATGGGGTGATATGTGATGTGTTTGGAGTAACGTTTTAACCTAACAGTAATCTATTCTAAACTAATCAATCACAAATGCATTTAACTTCTAATTTCTAAAAGCTATCTAATGATAATATACCCAGGATAAACTTGATGTATGCAATCTACAATAATTTCTAAAAGCAATTGGAAATAAAGATCATTCAATTACGATTAGAAGTGAATCCATTTTAACAATAATCATTTCGTATAAAAAGTTAGCGGAAATGATTGTGAGAAATATATCGCATAAAGAGTTATTCATATATTCAGCATAAAATAAAGATCATCATCATACAAAAGTGTAATAACGATAATCGAAATTTAGACTTTCATACATAAATAATTCAAAAAGAAAAGATTGTGTAATACATAAGTAAAAAGGAATATGAGATAAAAGTACCATTTATAATACGTCCTACTCATGTGTTTCAGCAATATTGATCTATCTTCAATCGATTCAACATCATCTAGGAATACAAAAGTGTAATTTCAGTAGAAGATGTTAAGTTAGATAAAAATAAATCTTGTTCCATATATTTCACCAGAACTTCTTCAAAGGGACAGAAGTACATTTTCTGAAGAGAGTTTCTGATAAAATTCTAGACCCCGCTCTAAATGCAGGAGAGGGGTTTAAATACTAAAACTATAAAAATGAAAATAGATTATTACAAAAATAGTTGAGGAGGTTTAAACTACCTGCCTCACTTTATTCAAAAATAAAATCAAAATTAAAGTAAACAGGGTGACTAACTATGTTGCATTCGATCCTTCAGATCACAAATATCCACCATAGGCTTCAGCTGTGTAGGTCAGCTGACCTCAGCTTTCAACTGTCCATTGAATATGGCATCGGTCAATGCTGGCGCCATTTTCTCAGCAGAAGTGGTCAGGCATTGCAGGGTCATCCATTAGCTGTGAGGCTTGACCAAATGTTGCCAATATGCCTCCCAGTCTACCCAGGTCATTTTCCATATCGCTTCTGCTTTTTCCTTCACTGCATGTTTCCATTTTTGTTCGAGCTGTTTTTCATCTGGAAGGAACCCTGGAATGGAATATATTACTAGATTGCCACCATGCAAATTCTCATTTATATTTTCTATGATAATGTTTGTTGCTGCCACCGCGTCCATTTTTTCCTTTTGCTGCTTCTTTTAGCCAAGAATCCCAGCTTGCAAAAAGAATTTCCTTATGTGATTCTTCTAGCTTGGGAAGGTCATCTTTTATCCCCTCCTTTGTATTTTTCTAGGCGATTTGATTAGAGACCTTTTTAAAGATATCATCGTATTCAAGTTGCATTTATACGACTTGACTTGTTAGTTTATGACTTTTTTCGCAATAAGATTTCCAGTTTGAAATCTTCTAGCATAGTAATTCTTTCTGATGTGTCAACTAGGAATTAAGTTCGAGTGCTTGGGAGATAAACTGATCAATTTTTGGATCATATTTATGAAGATCAGTTACCGCCTACACCTATGCTTCCTTCTCAGCTAACCCGATTCGATGTTCTATTTTCATTTTTTCAAATTCTTATTGAAGATTGGCCAACTATATCTTTGCCTATTGGTCGGATTTGAATTTATATAACTATTGCTCGAGCGATGTTATTTTATTTTCCTTTTCTCTAAGAAATGTTTGGACACCTATTTCTTTGTCTATGGTCACTATAGCATAAGCGCCTGAAAACTATGACAGTCTAGTTAAGTTGGCGGGTGGATCAACAGGCGAGTCCTTCCATAGAACATCCATTAGTTCGTTTTCAAGGGTAGTAATAGCGATAGAGTCCAATTTTATTTTATTTCTTTTCCTTTTCACCATTGTCTTATGCTGTGGGCTATAGAATACATCCAGAGGGGGTATTTCTTCAATCTTTAGAATTATCTCGGAGGTGGGAGTAATAGGGATATGCTCTACTTCTGGTTCATTTGCAGTTTCTTCCACTGTAATTTCCAGAGCTATCTTGTGTTGTAGCATTTGTAGCTCTGGAACCTGTTCCTCTATATTAAGAATTTTATCAGGATTATCCAACTCTTCCTCTACATCAATTACCGTGGGTTTTATTGGTTATGCAAATGTAGTAGGGATTTCAACCTTCTTACTAGTTGAAGCTTGTTCAACTATTTTCTGTGTAGATTGGGCAGTATCCTCGATGGTTCTACTTTCGCCATTCTATGATGAATTTCATGATTCCTCGATAGATTTTTCTTGGGACTCTACTCTTAAATTGGATTTGGAGATTCTTTGGAGTCACCTTCTATAGTCACACTCAGAGTAGGCTCTCTTATTGGTTCAATTAACAATTTGTCCAATGGGACCATTGCCAGCCTTCTTTCTCTGTAACTGTCAAACTTTTCCAGATCTTCATGGTCAAAAAGTAGCTTTTCCATATGTTTCACCTCTAAAAAGTTTTTTTTTTGCAAAAATATATCATCAAAAGCATCCCCCTCATTGGTGAATACTTTTATTTTCACCATGGCGATGAAATTATTGACTGTTCCAAAAGGGTCATACTGCCGTCCAGGGAATTTGGCTAATTGCAGAGATAGCATGTTCTATGCTTCTTTGAACATGTGTCTCGGGTCATGTAGTGAAACTTCTCTGCATTTTATAGGGAATGCAGGCTAAATGGCCTTCTTTGACTCTTTTAATGTATGGCTCATTCCTCCCTCACTAACTGTCTCATAGGTTATCTCCCTAGCCATTAATTTATATGGAACTTAGTATGGGAGGATGTGGGGGGAGGTGATGCTGCCAAAAACTCTGATATATGTAAAAGTTTCCTCCCCGCACCATCTAGCTACTGGGAGGATATCAACTTCAACTTATTGGGAAAATTTGGGGGCATCTCAATTATATAGCTGCTTGTAAATAGGGAGAATAACTCCATGGAAAATCTTGAAAAAATGTGGTTGAAAATTGGATTCCCACATGACCTTATGGTACACGTGAATGAGAAGTGGATTTTGAATAGTCCATTTCCATTTCATGATGGGGAACTTTGAACTAAAACAAATAGCATCCATAACATAGGCGCTCATAAAAAATGGAGGGTAAACCCTTGAAGTAATGCTTCTTCTCCTTCTATACTCAATAATTGTTTTTGCTAAATTATTTGACAAGATTTCGGCCCAATTCATGATAGTTGCATTAATGACTGCTTCTATTAACGACAACCACATTGGGGAGAACTTGGTACTATTAGGTGTAGAAAACAATTGACTTAACGTAGCCACATATAAACTATAAGGGGGATAAATAGATGCAGTGGTGTACATACCATTTTTGTCTTTCTTGATTTTATTTTCATTGTTTGACCAGGCGCGGGTGCAATCCACTGGTTCGTTGTTCTCTTTAACAAACGTTTCTATGAATTTCCTATTGTAGATGACTTGTGGCTCTGGTAGGTGTTACATAAGCCATAAATTGTCTGGGGTAAAAGATTTGATGACCCCTTGGATTCTTGCCCTGAATTATCTATCTGAAATATCTACTTCATCGATAACCCATTTTGCCATGTCATTATAAGGGATTATCTTCAGCTGAGTGGCTATGCAGTGAAAAAATGAGCAAGCCATCTCTAGCATGGAAGTGTCTGAGGAATCTCAGCCATCAACTGTAATATTTGTCTCCATAATATTCGATTGTTCCTCCTCTAGTATGTTGTACATAGTCTCCCATGTAGAGGTTCCTCCCTCTCTGCTACATGTGGTGTCTGTGAACAAGGTAGTAATCTCTATCTTCTCAGAATCTATAGCCTCGCCTTTCTTCCCCATTGTTCTCAACGCTCTTCTCTGTAGGTTTTTCCTAAAATGGAGAACAAAAGCTATCAGACACTCAAAGAGGAATGTAAAAATGAAATAATGCAAATAACTTGTAAAGGTGGTAAGAGAAGCATTATTTGAATGCACGTAACAAGATATTGTATCAAGATAAATGGATTTTCACACATAAATGCAATTATTTGCCACTAATGCCCACTAATGATTCATTATATCTTAACTTTATTGCTCATAAATGTTTGCGTCGAAAAATCAGATGAAAGTTTCTAGGGTGACAAGTCATTATAATGCGATGATAGCAATTGTGTGATTTGTGAAGCAATATCGTAGATCGCAATATTGCAAGGTGTGACTTTTAGCATTCATACATCTTGTTGTGTGTCTATGAGATGTGATATGTGAGTTTTCCATTAGTTGTTTAACGTATGGTTAATTACTAGGCTCATCCTAGGCAGTAGACTTGACAAACTCGAAATATTTTCTTTTAATACTCTATCGTGTGGGTCCAGGCACGAATCGCATATCACAATATCGACTTATGGTAAGTGCAAAGTGCTTGCTGTAATACCCGAAATGTGATGAGATAAAAGCCAAAGCGCCATCATGATTTCACAACTCGCAAACCTTGCTATATCGTATTTAATAGAGAACTCTTTATGGGTCGTGTGATGCGAGACTTAAGCCTAAAAAGTTTAGGGACTTCTATTTTAGTTATATTTTATGATAATTTAGACCATGGAGCCCTTATTTTAAAGGCTTTGATTGATTTTTGGAGGTTTTTAGAAAGGTCTTTTAGTGGGTTTTTAGACGTGCTATATATGAAAAGGTAAGTCTTTAGTAGTTCCCAAAAAGGCTTTGATTGTTATCTTTGCTTTATTCAAAAAATAAAAGAAATGACTAAATGCTATGTTTTTTTTTTTGAATTAAAAATTTTAAAGGGTCCCCATTTAGTTAATGTAACGTTAACTACTATTATCAACAAATGGCGGGTTGTTGAATACCACAACAATTGACGATTCACTTGGAAGAACCAGTTATCTCTAAGAGTTTTTTGAAATTTCTAAAACTTCCAAAATAAAGATAGTTTTGAAAATAAAACAAATTATATGGAATATAAGGTAAGAATTATTGCTTTCATAATATAACAATCATCTCCCTAACTACCATTCTTTTGACTATTCTTTTCTTATAAAAAGTAACATTGTCTACATTAGTATTTACTTGGTTTTTTAAAGATAAAGCCATGAGTCTCTCCTCAGATTAGTTTTTGGTTTACTCCGTTGTCGTAGGTAGAGCCTCTGTTGTTAGCAGGCATCCATAGCCTTGAAAAGGTTACCTTTTAACCTAAAATGACCCAATATTCCACTTAAATTAGAATGCAATTTTAGAGATAAGTTCATAGGTATACTGATTGCTTTCTTTATTTTCTGAAGTAATTCATTTGTTTCTTTAGCTTTTCATTTATATTTCCTAAATTAAAATGTCTTGGTTTGGTGACCAACATTGACAATGCCACTCACTTGCTTCGTAACTTAACTAAACAAGCTGGCTCGTGATGAGACCCCTTTTCTTTTGATTATTATAATCATAAGCAATTACCCTATTTTGGTATGCAGTTTTGGTAACGTCAGTTGAGTTATAATCTTATGATCATGGTAAGTTGGGTCTTAATGAGACCTCTTATCCCTTAATTTTATGTATATTTTAGAATTACACTCTAGAAATGAAAACTAACTAAGTGGGGAGGATTATTGGCCCCTTAAGAGGTTCTAGAGGACAGTTGTAGAGTTTTTAGAGATGCCTTTCTGGAGAGAGACTTTGCTTTGTATAGATACTTTTCTAGACTGATATAAAGGAGTAGTTTCTCTTTCAAAGTTAAGCTTCATCAAAATAAGATAATTAAGGGGGAATACAGTCAATTTAAAGCAATCAAACTTAACTATACATTTCATATGTGAATATTACTTTCATAAAAATCTTTACTTATACAAGCAAAAAGTCAAAAATAAAAAGAGACTATCCTTTGTAAAACCAAAATTGAATTCTTTTGAATTGGTATTATTATTTGTAAAAATATATTAACTATGGGAAAAAATATACAGTGAACAGAAGAGATCATCTTCTATTGCAAGTATTTCTTTAGGATCTGTCCATTAATAGGTAGAGATTCTCTCTTACTTGATAAATCCTGTAGCAGAAAAGTTGATGGGCCTAACTGTTCCACAATCTGAAATGGGTCAAGCCACATTTGTTGGAACTTGGTATGATTACCTTTCTCTTCATGGGATTTATCACATTTTAATACTAGGTTGGAAAGATTTTGATGCTACAAGATTTGAATCGAAGGAGGCTTTGACTAATTGTTGATGATGTGCATGAGTGGTCCTGGCTTTTTCCCTTTCCTCTTTAAGATTAAGAATTTGTAATTGTCTAACCTGCATAGATGATGAAGGGGTTTCTCCAATGAATTAAACTAAGGCTAGGGAGGGAGTGGCTACATTTGTTGGTAAGACTACCTCTTTCCCATAGATGAAATTAAAAGGAGTAGTGTCGATGGAGGCTTTCTGAGTCAGTCGATCCGCCCATAGAGCAAACACTAAAGACTTGTTCCAGTTCTTTTGGCCTTGGTCAACAATATATTTAATGATCCTGATTAGATTTGTGTTTGTGGATTCGACTAGTCCATTTCCTTGTGGATAATAATTTTCCAAATATTTAAGCTTAAAACCTCTTTTAAGAGAAAATTCTATCATAGCATTGCCTGAAAAATAAATTGAATTATCAAACATTAAAGTAGATGGTACACCAAATCTGGTGATGATAAATTGATCTATAAATTCAATAATATTTTTTGAATTGGCTACCTTCAGTGGGATTTCCTCTACCCATTTGGTGAAATAATCAGTGGTTGTAAGAATGTATCTATGTTGTTTAGAAGAATGAGGAATGATCTCACCTATTACATCCAATCCCCATTGTTCAAACGGTTGGTCGATGTTGATGAATTGTAATGGTAGTGCGGGTTTTCTCTGTCTTCCAGCATCTCTTTGACAAAACTTACATCTTCTTACATAACTTTGGGCATCTTTGAACAAAGTTGGCAAGTAATAGCCATCATGCAGGATTTTATGTGCCATAGCATCACCGCCAAACTGACCACCAGCTAGTCCATCATGAAGTTCCCACAACACCTCCTCTGCCTCAAATTTTTCAAGACATCTAAGTAAAATAGATTCATAATTTTTTCTGAAAAGCAAATCGTTGACAGTCTATTATTGCCTTGCTTTTAATATCAGAGCTCGTTTCTTTGTGTAATTCAATTGGGCTGGTGCATATCCATCTTTCAAGTAAAATATGATATCAACATACCTTGATTCTGTGTCGTTGAGACTTACCTCATAGATTTGTACATCATCACCTGAATGTTGCAACTCCGGTAGATTTGAAGCACCCGCCGAGATCCTACAAAAATCTTGACCTTTTACAATTTCAGCTGGTTTAATTTCTATGTCATCTTCTTGTAGGGCAATGATCCAATTTGCTCTTTTTTCGCCTACATCCCTTTGCATTAAAAGATTTCTCACTGCTGAGAAGGGTAATATTACTTTAGTGTGTGTCTTGAGGAGAAAAGGTCTGAAGTATTTTATAGATTTGAAAATAGCAAAAGCTTTTTTTTCAACATCTGAGTAATTTAATTCATCTCCTTGCGAATTGGAGCTAAAGAAAAAGATTGGAGCTTCAGCCTTATCGTGATTTTCTTGTGTCAATATGGCCGCGTATGATTTCTTGGAAGCGAAAGCGTATAAAATGAAATGATTGGAAAAATTCAGGGTTGCTACAGATGGGGCGTTAATAATGGCTTGTTTTATGAAGCCAAAATCTTCATGTTCGGAATGTCCCTATTTAAACAAAGAATTTTTCTTTATCATGGATTGAAGAGGTGAAACAATTCTTGAGAAGTAAGGCACAAATATTTTACCAAAATTTATTTGACTTAGGAAAGATTGCATTGATTTCTTGTTATGTGGTAATGGTATTTTAGAAATTTCTCTAAATCTGTCAAGGTCAATATGAATTCCTACTTTGGAAACAATGAATAAAAGGAGCTTTCCTTCACTTAACGCGAAAAAAAGAATTTTTGGGGTTCAAAGAAATTCCATACCTTTGGCAACGTTCAAAGATTTGTTTCATGTCTCTTAGATGATTATTGTGCTTTTTGGAGTATACCGATATATCATCTAACTAGATCACTACTAATTTATTTACCAAACCTTTGAAGGCTATATCCATGGCTCTTTGGAAAGTAGCACCAACGTTGATAAGTCCAAATGGCATCTTATAATAAGCATAAGTGCCCCATTTTATCCTGAATGTAGTTTTCAGCTAGTCATTTGGATGTACTAAAATTTGGTTATAACCTGAGAATCCATCTAGGAAAGACATTAGTTCAGAGCCTACTACTGATTGCAAAATCTACTCCATAGGAGGTAATGAGAAATTGTCCTTTTGGCAAGCTTTATTGAGGTTACAGAAATCTATACATATTCGAATATCATCATTCTTCTTCTTGATTGGGACAAGATTGGAAACCCATCAGGAGTGTCTGACAGGAAAAATAATTTTGGCTTTCAACAATTTATTCAACTTAGATTTAATTTGACTTTCTAAATTAGGATGGATTTTCCTGAATTTCTACTAAATAGGTCTTTCGTTAGATATCATAGGAATAGTGTGTTGGATAATAGAGGTGTCATATGTTTTGAGATCTTCATAGTTCCATGCAAAGATACTCTTATATCTTTTCAACAAACTTATAAAAGCTGATTTTTCATCTGATGTAAGACCTAGACCTAAGTTAATGCTTTGAGGTTTTAAATTAGTCCCAGATTGATCAATTCAAACCTCTGAGTTGAACTCTAAAGTTTTGAATTAGTAGATCATTTAAATTTGTCTTTGAGGTCATATAAATCTTCCAACTTAACTATGGACTTTGGTATAACATTGATGACTGTTTCTTTTTTAATTTGGTTACCATGGTAGTCTTCATAAACTATCTTGTCATTGTATGAACCTTCTGAGGTTAGGAAGCTTATGATATCTAGATCGTTATTAAAGACTCTCCAGTTGCTGATATTATTAGGGATGGAAGTACTAAATATTTAATTCGATGAATAATCGATCTAGGCTATAATCTTTTGGAGGGATAAGATTGGAAGCAACATTAGCTAGAAGATTGGCACTAGTATTCTGGAGTCTTGGGATAGGGGAAATATTAAACATAGTAAAGTGGAGAGTCAGCTCTTAAACTAAAGACTGATAATGTTTCAAGTGTCCTGATAAAAAATGTATAGTGTTTCTTACTTATTTTATGACAATTTCTGAATCCCCGAAAACTTGGAGGTATTTTACGTTAAGGCCAATTGCCTTATACAGACCTTGAACTAGTGCCTCATATTCAACAGTATTGTTCGTACAATCAAATTCAAATCTGTATGCTAGCATATTTTTCCCCCTCTAGGCTAACTAAGATGCAACCTACTCCTTCTCCATCATTCGATTTAGATCCATCAAAAAATAATTTCCAAAATAACGATTGAACTACATGTTTATCTACAAAATTTACACATTTAGAAGTGTTTGTTTGGGAAATATTTTCAATTTGAGAGACAATGGAGTTTAGTAAGAAAGGTGAAGTATGAGCATTGAAATTCCCTAAAAAGGATTCTACAGAATAAATTCTGATGATATTTTTGTTATACGCAATTGGTTAATTTTCTCCTTCTAATTCTTTCACTATGAACTTCTGATGTTTCTCACGATCAACCCTTATTTGATTTGGTTTACCGTTATAAGGAAGCCATAGGTGAGACTAGTTAGTTGCAAAATAACCATAATGTTTTTCTAACCAGTCTCTACTAAGGATTAAACCATAGAATTCAGGAATGTCAACTACAATTATGTCGATGACTTGGAAAACTTTAGGGTTTGATGAAAGTCTGATGGTTACTTTATTAAGTTCCCTGACAGCTTCAACTTGAGAGCAATCTAACTGAACTATTCTTACAACAGATTTTTGTTAAAGACTTTGATGAAAGAAGAAAAGGTGGAGTGTGTGATTTTGATATTCCTCCAATTAAAGCTATATCAATTGGATCTATTTTATTCAGGGAAGTACTAGGGGGTCTTCCCATTTCTTGGGCAAGTTGAGAGATTATAGCAGCAGGAAGTGGTGCAATAGATACCACTTTAAGTTCTTTCGTAAGTAACTTCTGCTGATGTTTCAATTTTCTAAGCTCATGAAATGTAATTTTTCCCTTAGTTTTCCTCATATCATTGATAATGTTATATTCCATTTCATCAGAAACTATCCAAGTTTTATATGAAGGATAAGGATCCAATTGAGTAGGTGTTTTCTGAGTGCATTTCGATACAGATTTCTTACCTATTTCTTTATCCCTAGGGGGTGGCATTGAAGCCTTCTATTTTGGATTTGTTTGTGACATTTTGACAAGATTTTTACTTCTGGTAGCAACAGGTAAGGCTACTTGAGTTTCTTCATTAGGAAGTATAAAATACCACATCCCTTGTAACTTTGCTACTTCCTCCTCATCCGTTTGTTTTTCTCTAGGTGAAACTTTGTCCTCATCTAACTCGACATTTGATATTGCATTTGGAGGCTTAGGATCAACTGGGGAATTCATTTTGAATGGTTTGAAAGGATTTTTAGAGGAAGTCTCTGCTACCTATTTCTTAATATCAACCATTTCATTAGACATGGTTTTGAGGACTTTCTCTAATCCTTTAAGATGAAAAGGATCTTTAGGTGGTTTCTTCTTAGAGCCATCTCTGAAGGTTACTTTCTTAGATTTCCATTCTTCTAATGAATTTCTTTTTTCGACAGCTAGGATGCGTTTTTCTACAGTTATTGCCTCTTTCATATTTTCTGCCAACGTTGGTTTGGCAGCTCTATCAACAAAGACAGCTGTGTTTAACAATAGAGAAGTGGTGTACCACTCATTTTCGACCTTATTGCTAGGCTTAGATGCCGTGGTAATTCCTTTTGAATGGTCTGAAAAGAATCCCAACTTTTAATAGAACCTGATGGTAAAAAAAGGTACCATGATCCTGCTACTCCCTACAAAGTATATGGGAATAGTCTTACAACTGTGTCTTCTTCCTCCATTTGATTCAAGTTAATGGACAACATAAAATTATTTATATGTTCCTCAACCAATAAGCCATTATCAGGATTGAATTTGGGCAACCATTTTTCTAGATGCGCTAATAATTGATGTAAAGGATCAGCCATCCTAACAACCCCTGGGTTTGTCCATGGACTTGGAGGATTTTGTGCCATGGCTTGTATGTGGGCAGGGGGACGTGTTGTAGTAGGATTTTAAGGTGATTGGGTAGAGGAAGATATAGCTCCTCTACCTGTGGGAATCATGAGCTGGAGTGGTGAGATGGATGATTGATCTTGTGAGGGTATAGATAAGATGGATGAAGTTGATGATAAAACCTCGTTGTGAGATTCGGATGGTGTCTTTTTAGCTTTATTTTGGATTGGAAGAGGAAATTCCAACAAAGGTATTTTGAACTTTTCACTCTGTGCTCTAGTTAACAGCTGAGATGGAGTGAACTGAGAAGTAACACTATCTTAAGATATCTCAGATCCTTCTTGTGATAGTGAAATCCCCTGTAATTTGTGAATCAAATATTGAACTTCATGAGCTTTGGTAAGAGAAGAAAGCTCTGGATCAATTGGGATTTCAACAACGGGTTGTATAATATCATGTGCAACTTCTCGCCTTCCTCAGATGATTTAGAAGACTTTAGAGAAGTTGGAGGAGAGGGTGAGGGAATTTTACTCTTGGAATGGATTGTTAATTTGGATTTACTTTCCATTCATAGTTCAAGCCCTACTTCTAGTGCCAAAATGTTGAGGCCTCGAAAATCGTTGCCTAAACATGGGGGAAAACCACCTGGTTTGGACCTTAAAGTAGCTCCTTTTCCATTTGGAATAGTGGCTCCGACTAGGAATAATGGGACCAGTTTCACAATATGTTTAATGCTTGTGCTAAATGGGGTGATTTGTGATGTGTTTAGAGTAACGTTCTAAGCTAATGGTAATCTATTCTAAACTAATCAATCATGAATGCATTTAACTTCTAATTTCTAAAAGCTATCTAATCATAATATACCCAAGATAAACTTGATGTATGCGATCCACAATAATTTCTAAAAGGAATTGGTAATAAAGATCATTCAATTACAATTAGAAGTGAATCTGTTTTAACAATAATCGTTTCATATAAAAAGTTAGCTAAAAATATTGTGAGAAATATATCGCATAAAGAGTTATTCATATATTCAGCATAAAATAAACATCATCATCATACAGAAGTGCAATAACAATAATCGAAATTCAAACTTTCATACATAAATAATTCGAAAAGAAAAGATTGCTTAATACATAAGTAAAAAGGACTATGAGATAAAAGTACCATTTATAATATGTCCTACTCATGTGTTTCAGCAATATTGATTTATCTTCAATCGATTCAACATCATGTAAGAGTACAAAAGTGTAATTTTAGTAGAAGATGCAAAGTCAAATAAAAATAAATCATGTTCCATATATTTCACCAAAACTTCCTCAAAGGGACAGAAGTGCATGTTTTGAAGAGAGTTTCTGACAAAATTCTAGACCCCTCTCTAAATGCATGAGAGGCATTTAAATACTAGAACTATAAAACTAAAAATAGATTATCACAAAAATAGTTGAGGAGGTTTAAACGACCTGCCTCAATTTATGCAAAAATAAAATCAAAATTAAAGTAAATAGGGTGAATAAATATGTTGCATTCGATCCTTCAGATCAAAAATATCCAACATAGGCTTCAGCTGTGTAGGCCGGACGACCTCAGCTTTCAACTGTCCATTGAATATGACATCGGTCAGTGCTGGAGCCATTTTATTGGAAAAAGTGGTTAGGCATCATAGGGTCATCCATTGGCTGTGAGGCTTGACCAAATGTTGCTAATATGCCTCCAAATCTATCCTGGTTGTTTGCCTTATCACTTTTGTTTTTTCCGTCGCTCCCTATTTTTATTTTTGTCAAAGTTGTTTTGCATCTGGAAGGAACCCTGGAATGGAGTCCATTACTAGACTGGCACCATGTAAATTCTCATTTATCTTTTCTATGATAATGTTTGTTGCTACCACCACATCCGCTGCTGCCTTTTCTGCTTCTTTTAGCTGAGAATCCCAGCTTGCAAACATAATTTCCTTATGTGATTCTTTTAACTTGGGAAGGTCAGCTTTTCTCCCCTCCTCTGTATTTTTCCAGGCGATGTGATCATATACCATTTTCAATATCTCATCGTATTCAAGTTACAATTCTACAACTTGACTTGTTAGTTTATGATTTTTTTCGCAGTAAGATTTCCAATGTGAAATCTTCTAGCACAATAATTCTTTCTGATGTGTCAACTGGGAATTAAGTTTGAGTGCTTCGGTGATAAACTGATCTATTTTTGGATCGCCTTTATGAAGATTAGTTACCGCCTACACCTGTGCTTCCTTCTTGGCCAAGCCGATTCGATGTTCTATTTGCATCTTTTCAAATTCTTGTTGAAGCTTGGCCAACTGTATCTTTGCCTGTGGGTCGGATTTGACTTTCTGTAACTATTGCTCGAGTGATGTTATTTTCATTTTCATTTTCTCTAAGCAACATTTTGAATTCTGTTGCTTTTTCTATTGTCGATGTAGCATAAGCACCTAAAAACTGTGAGAGTCTAGTTAAGTTGGCGAATGGATCAACAGGCGAGTCCTTCCATAGAAAATCCATTAGTTCATTTTCGTGGGTAGTAACAACTATAGAGTCCAATTTTCTTTTCTTTCTTTGCCTTCTCACGACGGCCTTATGCTGTGAGATATAGAATACATCAAGAGGGGTTATTTCTTCAATATTCAGAATTATCTCGGAGGTGGGGGCAACATGGATATGCTCTACTTCTGGATCATTTGCAGTTTCTTCCACTGTAATTTCCAGAGTTGTCTCTTGTTGTAGCATTTGTAGCTCTAGCACCTGTTCCTCTATGTTAAGACTTTTATTAAAATTATCCCACTGTTCCTCTAAATCAATTAATGTGGGTTTTATTGGTTGTCAGAAGGTAGTAGAAGAATTTTATTAAAATTATCCCACTCTTCCTCTAAATCAATTAATGTGGGTTTTATTAGTTGTCAGAAGGTAGTAGGGATTTCAACCTACTTGCTAGTTGAAGCTTGTTCAACTATCTTCTGTGTAGATTGGGTCATATCCTCAATGGTTTTGCTTTTGCCATTCTGTGATGAATGTCGTGATTCCCCAATAGATTTTTCTTGAGACTTTTCTCATGAATCGGATTTGGAGTTTTCTTTTGAGTCACCTTCTATAGTCACACTGGGAGTAGGCTCTCTTATTGGTTCAATTAACAATTGGTCCAATGGGACCATTGCCAGCCTTCTTTCTCTATACCTGTAAAAAATTTCCAGATCTTCACGATCAAAAATTAGTTGGGCCATATGTTTCACCTCTGAAAAGGTGTTTTTTTACAAAAATATATCATTAAAAGAATCCTCCTCATTGGTGAATACTTTTATTTTCACCATGGTGGTGATATTCTTGACTATTCCAAAAGGGTCATACTGTCATCCAGGGAATTTGGGTAATTGTAGAGATAACATGTTCTATGCTTATTTGAACGCGTGTCCTAGGTCGTGTAGTGAAAATTCTTTGCATTGTACAGGGAAGGAAGACCAAATGGCTTTCTTTGGCTCTTTTAATGTATGGCTCATTCCTCCCTCACTAGCTGTCTGATAAGCTATCTCCCTAGCCATTAAATTATCTGGAACATAGTATGGGAGGATGTGGGGGGAGGTGATGCTAGCAGAAACTCTGATATATGTAAAATTTTCTTCCCTGAACCATCTGACCACTGGGAGGATGTCAACTTTAGCTTCTTGGGAAAATCTGGGGGTGTCTCGATTATACAGCCACTTATAAATCAAGAGCATAACTCCATGGAAAATCTTGAAAAAATGTGGTTGAAAATTAGATTCCCACATGACCTTATGGTACATGTGAATGGGCAGTGGATTCTGAATAGTCCATTTCCATCCCATGATGGGGAACTCTGAACTAAAACAAATAGCATCCATAACATAGGCGCTCATAAAAAATGGAGCGTAAACCCTCGAAGCAATGCTTCTTCTACTTCTATACTCAATAATTGTTTTTGGTAAATTATCTGACAAGATTTGGGCCCAATTCATGATATTTCCGTTAACAACTGCTTCTATTAATGGAAACCACTCCATGGATAACTTGGTACTATCAGCTCTACCAAACAGTCGACATAACATAGCCGCGACAAAACTATAAGGGGGACAAATCAATGCAGTTGTGTACATACCATTTTTGTCTTTCTTGATTTTCTCTTCATTGTTTGACCAGGCACGTGTGCAATCCACTGGGTTGTTGTTCTCTTTAAAAGAAAATATACAAATTTGCTATTGTAGATGACATGTGGCTCTATTATGTGGTACATAAGCCGTAAATTTTCTGAGGTAAAAGATCCGATGACCCCTTGGCTTCTCGTCCTAAATTGTCTATTTGAAATATCTACTTCATCGGTAACCCATTTTACCATGTCGGTATAAGGGATTATCTTCGGCTGAGCATCTATGTGGTGCATAAACAAGAAAGTTGTCTCTAGCATGGAAGCGTATGAGGAATATCGTCCATCAAATGTAATATTTGTTTCCATAATCTTCGGTTGTTCCTCCGCCGGTATGTTTTACATAGTCTCCCATGTAGAGGTTCCTCCCTCTCTACTACATGTGGTGTCTGTGAACAGGGGAGTCATCTTTGTCTTATCAGAGGCTGCAGCCTTGCCTTTCTTCCCCATTGTTCTCAACACTCTACTTTGCAGGTTTTTCCTGAAATGGGGAACAAAAGATATCAGACACTCAAGGTGAACTTAAAAATGAAATAATGCAAATGTCTTTTAAAGGTGGTAAAAGAAGCATTATTTGAATGCATGTAATAAGATATTGTATCAAGCTAAATGGATTTTCACACATAAATGCAGTTATTTCCCACTAATGCCCACTGATGATTCGTTATCTCTTAACTTTATTTCTCCTAAATGTTTGCATCGAAAAACTGGATGAAAGCTTCTAGGGTGGTGAGGCATTATACTGCGATGATAGCGATTGTGCAATTTGTGAAGAAATATTGTAGATCACAATATCCCAAGGTGTGCCTTTTAACATTCTTAAGTCCTGCTGTGTGTCTGCGAGATGCGATATGCAAGTTCTCCATTAGTTGTTTCACATATGGTTAATTACTAGGCTCATCCTAGGCAATAGACTTGACAAACTCGAAATATTTTCTTTTAATAATCTAGGGTGTGGGTCCAAGCGCGAATCACATATCGCAATATTGGCTTATGGTAAGTGCAAAGTGTTTTCTTGAATACTCGAAATGTGATGCGATAAAAGCCAAAGTGCCATCGAAATTTCGCAACTCGCAAGAATTGCTATATCGTATTTAAGAGAGAACCCTTTATGGGTTGTGTTATGCGATGCAAGACTTAAGCCTAAAAAGTTCAAGGACTTTTGTTTCCATCATATTTTATGATAATTTAGACCATGGAGCCCTTATTTTAAAGGCTTTTCTTGATTTTTGAGGTTTTTAGAAAGTTCCTTTAGTGGATTTCTAGACGTGCTATATATGAAAAGGTAAGTCTTTAGTAGTTCCCAAAAAGGTTTTGATTGTTATACTTTCTTTATTCAAAAAATAAAAGAAATGACTAAATTCTAAGTTTTGTTTTTTGAATGAAAAATTTTAAAGGGTCCCCATTTAGTTAATGTAACGTTAGCTATTATTATTAACAAATGGGGGGATTTTGAATACCACAATAGGAAGGCAGGTCACAAGGTCGCAGTAAAGAAATTTGACTAAGCTAAAGTTGCAGGTCGTGTAGACAGGATGCATGGCTGCAAGTCATAAGTCGCATGATGATGGGTGTCACAAGGTTGAAAGGTCACAGGAAAAGGGATATCACGGCCTCAAGACGCACGACTTAGGCTTTGAGAGAATTAGGGAAGACAATAAGTGGCTTTAAGAGGTAGGGGTCTCATCCAGACAAGTAAATTTAGGCTGACTGGTGAAAATTCGGAAGGTGAAGTTCGATAGAAGGCCGATGTCTAGGTCCAAGAAGAGTGAAAGCAACCATGGAAACCATTTTAGGAAAATGATGTGGAAAAGCTAAGTAAAATAAGCTAATACCCTAGGGCGAGGGGATGCCAAAGGTCGAGGGATGCAAATAGAGACACATAAGAGAAATTCATGATTACTAGGAAGGTGAACGATCACTTACACTGAGAAAGAGGCGTGTGCATCCATGTTGCAGACCTCCCTCGCTCTCCGTGTGACCAAAGGAGCAGTTACAAATGAGGTTGGGTGACCTTCCTTATATAACTTTAGTCGCATGTGTGAGGTCGCATGGGTCTGACATGTGACTTTGCGACCTATGCAACCTTGAAACCAAGTAATCACGAAGTCGCAAGGGTCACCTAGTCACATCCATGTATGCATGAGGATGGTGCGACCTTGCGACTAGCCAGTAGCAAAGTCGCAAGGGTCACATAGTCACATCAATCTGTGAATGAGAAATGTGTGACCTCATGACTTAGTGACTATATGATCACAAGGTCGTAAGGGTCGCATGGTCGCATGGAGGTACGAGAAGGAAGATGTGACCCTGCAATGTCTATGACTAGTGAGTCGCAATGGTCGCATAAGTCACAACAGTCACTAGGTTTAGCTTTAGACACATTCTAACACACCGACCGACCGACTTAGGCAAGAACTAGTGACTTAGAATTGTTTAGGAGAAATATTAGACCTTTCCAAGGTTCTTCAAGATTGTTGAAATCTTTAAGCAGATTCTAGCGGCACCGGTGATTCTGCCTGAAATAGGGGCTCCGAAAATTTTTAGGTTCCCAGATTTTTGGAGGGTTTGTTGCAATAGCTACAATAGGCCTATAGTCAGGGTGGGATGTGCCCATGCAATGAAATCTGGACTATTGGATTCTAAATTTAAAGCGACTTATACCTTTAATTCCTAGTTGCATACTTCCAACCAAGTAGATGGGTGATGGATTTTGACATGGGATTAGATAGCTTCCTTTAAGCCATTGATGAAACATTCCAGGAAAAATGCATCTCCTAGTCCTTCAGTCTAGATGGCCAATTGTTCAAAGGCTGCAATGTAGTGCCTTACTATAACCATCTTCTTGAGATTAATGAGATGACCGAGAAAGTGAGATTCCTAATCAAAGCAGACACAAATGGCCTTTGAGAACATGTTCCAAGTTGGCCTCATTGGATAGAATTTTTTATGCCACTACCACCACATTCATTGCTCTTATTCCAAGTAAAGCACTCCCAAATGTATTTTAGTTTCCTCTTCCCATATATTGTGAAGGGATAAATATTTGTCCATTTGTGCAACCCATAGTGCCAGGTTAGAGCAATCAAATTTGTAAATGTCTAACTTAGGTGTCTAGTGGCTTGAGTATTGTGGCCTCTATGGAAATGAATGTGATGGCTGGATTCTCCTTCTATGTGTGCATCAACACTATGTTATTCCCTTATGGGTTCGCGAGTCATCTCCAAGGCATTCAATGATTCTATGAGTTTTTTAATGGATTCCTTGATGACATCAAATATTTTCTCTAGGGCTTCGACTCTATCCACTTCCTTCTCCACTACCATAACTTGAGACCTGGTACCATACATACACTAGCTCCAATCAAATTTTGATCTTACTTAAGAGCAGCATGGTTGGAAAGAGGCAAAGCTCGGGAGTCTAGCGATGTGGGTCACTTGAAGACACATCGGGAAAAGTTTGGGACCGCGCAAAAAATGCGGACTTATAGGTGAATGGTACCACTACAATCATCTCATCATCCTAAATATTATGAGCTAGGTCTCTTGCAAGCATTCTATGATGGCCACAAACTTTTTATTTTATTATTATTTTTATTACAAAAGGAATTTTACTCCCAACTAATCAATATTATGGTGCCCAAAATCCAGAATGTTTGATACTACCAAATATCCTATGAAAATTGGGTGTGGGTTGTAGCAATTGAAAGCCAAAATTTTTGGCACTGCAAAATGTGTTGCAATAATCTGATGTGGACTATGGTGGCCAAAATCCTCACTGCACAAAGAGTATGATCTATGCTATGAAAACATCAGCTGCTAAATTAGATCTGTAATATGGCAATAAAACACCAACTACTAGATTTGATCTATACAACGACGACCAAACCCCAACTGTTGGGTCTAATCTGGATGACAAGGTAGGGGGCGATCTGGAGGAAACTATGGTCACAAAGGAGTGTCAGGTGCTATAGATCACAATATAGGCAGGGGCCTAACAATAGTAATTGGCCCAATCTTTCAGAGTGCTAACTAAGGAGGATCAACCATACCCTTATCCTTACTACCCAACTACCCTATTGTAAGTACGAGTAATCTCCCTTAGTGTTGTTCTCAATGTACTATAGTAGCAAGAAGACCAACATTTTATCTAAGGTGAGGTTTCTAGTTATGATATACCCAAGGGTATGTGGAAGTTGTGTCTTTATGCTATTGTGTCTAATGCACTACTACTCGAAGGAGTACCCACAATGGTTACAAGAGATTCTAACAAGCGTGACCACCTCTTGTAGTTCCTACGTGCATGCCTCCACAAATCCACAAGTTTATGTGCTCAATGATGGATGACATGGTTTAAATATGTAGGAAAATTTCTCTAGCTATATATATATATATATATATATATATATATATATATATATATATATATATATATATATATATATATATATATATATATATATATATATATATATATATATATATATATGAAAATTGGAGGTAAAACTAGCCGATGAAAGTTTGTTGATACCATTTGTTATGCACTTGACTTGTGAGAATAACAAAATTCCAAACAATATGAAACAATATTTCCATAAACACAGAATTATCACATGAATTAAGACAACTTGCAAAGATATTTTATTATTCAGAAGCACATTACTATGTTCACTTGACTCTTTAAGGGGAAAACCTCCAATAGTATAGAGGTTGATTACAATAAGATTCGATGATTCTTCCCTTAATATCTAAGACTATTTCTAGCTTAATGTCCAAAACCCTAACTACTATTGGTCCCTTGCATAACATGGGTTAACCACTTTATTTATTAACTATGGCGCATTTATAACTAATCGTGGTCACCCTTTTATAATGCGAGTCAACCACTTAAAATTATTATTAATGCGGATAATCACTTAAGGGATTTATTGACTCAACTAACTAACTATGACTCTAATTAGGTCCCTTGGGCTTATTACATAAAAAAATGGGTTAGGGTTGGACCCTAACACATGACCATTGAGTTCTAAAAGATGTGTAAAAAATTTAGAGGTGTTTTGGGGGATCATGTTTGGCTCTAGGTCCCTAAAGGGTTTTTAATCTAACCAAGGATTCACTTTCCCTCAACCACATCAAGGCCTTAAGAAATATATCTAATTCTCAAAAACTTTTGAGGGTACTAACATTCCCTTCTTAGAAGCTAAGGATACCTCTAATAGTCATGTGTTGTGATTTGAGGTATTTTTCATCACTCTAGATGCTTCAAATCTTTCTTAGGGACCTAAGTTATGGATTTCCTCCCTACATCATTTATAATTCCTTAAGGCAGATGTTTAATTCTCAAAACCATCTAGGTACATTGAGGTGACCAACCATAGACCAAGGATACTCTTTGGAAATAATTTGTGGTTATCTGATGCATCCTAAGTTTCACATAGGTATTAGGTTCATGCTTTCACCCCGAGCCATGTATAGGGCCTAGAGATCCAAGTTTGAGACATTATTGGCTCTATATTCCCAAAATATTTCTTGGGTACTAAATATAGTATCTCGTCACCTAAGAATGTTCAACACATCATGACACAAGGCTAGTTTCGATAATCTTCTAATGGATCCCATATCCCCTCTTAAAGGCCATATATCCCATAGAAATGGCCTATGTGGTGGTTCAAGTACTCATTAATGTCCCTTCCACCTTAGAAGCTACCTTTGTTTCTTAATGCCTAATTTTTTTCCCCTAATCATGGTTAGGGTAATGTGATTGATACCAAGAGCTCAAAATTTTTTAATGGTGTCCATATCAAAAATAATAAGGAAATAGTACCATTATAGGTCATTTTGTCGCATCCAATCAAATGGACTTAAAGATGGATCAGTCAACTTCCTTGTGACCTTGTCATTATCTCATTGTAAAGCTCTAAGCATTAACTCTCTAAAAAGTTTTATTTTTGGGGTGTTACAGGGAAAAGTGTCTATATAGAACTGCTCTATCCCACTAAGGTGTGACAAATTCCTTAGAAACAAACATAGAAAAGCTACTTTCATTTTTCCTTTATCAATTATAGATAGAGAGGAACAGAAAGACCAACATCTGTCTTGCGCTAATCTCCTGATTTGATTCCCCTCTTCTTTGATAGTCTTTAGCTACCTGCTCCCTTGCACGCCGAGCTTCACAAAGTACCTGTAAGATCACAAAATCATAACACTATACAAAGACATGGATCTATAATCATAAACAATCTAGGATCAGATGTAAATTGACCATACAAATGTAGCAAGCATCAATGACACAAGAGCATGGAGGAAAACTTGAATAGCTTTTATTGATAAACAAGAATGAGCCAAGAGGAGTTACAACTAGTTGTTCTGACCCAGCATCAACCTCCCAGCTAAAAAGCCCCTCTTCACCTTAAACAAAGCTTAGATCACCCAACAATCTGATGTTTGTCTCAAGAAACCAACAACAATTCCTTACAATATGCAAAATTCCAGCCTCTGGATCTCTGGGATGAGGGATCCATATATAGATGTTTGTAATGGAGATGAGTCAGCTCATGATTTGATTAGTGTCTCCCCTCTGATAGTTCTTACTTCCACTTGGAGATTGATGGTCTCTTACTCATCCTTGGTCGAATTCAGTGAGGCAAGTGTCACAGGAGAAGATTCTGGAAGCTTCCATTGCCTCTCCACCTCGCGGAATGACACTGCCATTTGTCATTTCTCACCCATCGCACCCCATAGAAGGGATTTTTGAAATGCAACGCACCCACACAGTGTATTTAGGTGAGATGCAACGCACTTAGCCAGTGGAGCAGCTGAAATGATCCTGTTTTGACCAATTCTGAGCAGTTTTTCATGGAGAACTTCTGGGAGAAGCTGTAATCTGTTGACTTTGTTCCTTTAGGGGTTAGAACAGCACTTTTAGGGACTTAGGAGCCCTTGATTTATGGACATTTTATGCTTGGGGTTGTAGGGCCCAAAAATGTCTATAACAGTTGCCCCCTAAAGCATGAGGTCGTTAATCTTTTGATGTCGGGTGAAATGCTTTATTATGAGGATCCGAAGTTCTTTCAAGCTGGGAGGAGACCTGTAATAAGATACAATACAATACATTATATTCATGATATTTTCATGATCTAGCTGAGGTGGGCATTCCCATGCTCAGCTTTATAAATTCATTTTCATGTACATAGGACAGACAATCGTCTGAGTGTAGACTGATGATTCTGATAGAGCCATCATCCTTTTGATTGGATGATTATCTGTGCGGTAATGATGTACATTTGATGTCTTTATTTATCTGAATATATATCGCAGCCCGGATGGATGAAACTAGATCCGGGGTCTTCAATCTCGTTTGATCTTCACTCGAAGAATGAGTCGGTCCATGTGAAAGCTGATCTGGAGTCGAACATGGAAAGACATCGCCTGATTACCAGCCAATGATGTAAGCTGTTAACAGGTGTGAGAGGAATCACCGATAATGATAATGACCCTCAAGGTACTGCAGTACAATTCATGTGGTGTGAATAAAGAACTTGGCGTCAAACACCACGCAAAATCTTTCGGTCGAAGGCCATTGATGTAAACCTGTCACTGGAAGTGAGAAACTTGCCATTGAGGCATGCAAGCTTCAAAGTACTGAATGGGGTGTTCCTAGATCAACTTCTTGGATAATGAGCTGATGTCGACAAGAAGTGATCTGTCACAGGAGGGCCTTAATGAATCCCACATCAATGACACGGAATGGAGCAAATGATTTTAATGGAGGTGAAAACGATCTGGTGATATAAGGTTTAGAGTGGCGGTCATGAAAGAATCGAGTATAAATGTATGGTAGTGGGTGAGACACAGGTGAATTCTCTGAATGACTTCTCTTGAACATATCGGCGACACTGATGTGATGGATTGGTAGCATTAACCCCGAATGTGTATGGTATGATGGGACCATGGTGATGTGACTGGTGAATGAAACAACCCAACCCGACTCGGACACAGAGTGGAAGTGTCATGTTCAAGAGCGACTTGCTAACAACAAAGTTTCTTCAAGTTTTCTTCCCAATTTTCCCCAGTCATTGCTGACCAGTACCTCTTTATTTTTGTCAAGCTTGAGGAGGATAACATATGCTTGTTCTATAATTTGCCCTTCGGGCAAACCCATCGCTATGTTTTAACGAGCCTAGCGATAGTGAAACTCGTTCTCGTCTATAGACAAGTTTGTCGCTATTAAAATTTTAACGAGTTTAATGACAAAGATAACTCGGTCCTTTTCAATTTTAGAGAGTCTGAAAAGGAACGTAAAGGTAAGTCCAAAATTCCTTTTTCGTCATCTAATCCCTTAAGTCTGAAAAAGTATAAAACAATACAGAAGGGATGAATTTTCGATACTTTTAACGAGCTGAACAAAGCAAGCGGTCGATCTTTTTGTGTAATAATCCCTCAGGTCCAAAAAGATTAAAATTTAGAGGAGAGATAGCACTTCCTATCCCTTTAATGAGCTGGAGAGGCCAATGGCTTGGCAATCTTTTCATATTTTACGAGTTAGTTGAAAAGAGCTTAAAGGAGACTCGTCTTTTGAGGAACGAGTGATAAAATGGATAGCAACTGATTCCAGGTAAGGTTTGGAATTTTCCAATCACGGCAGAGTTACAAGGATGGCTAGTGAAATCACTCTTCGCAGTTGTTCCTCAAAATGGGTAAACAATCAAATGGAGGTGAATGATTGGCCAATGCAAAAGTGGAGGTGATGGTGCAAACACGACCAAGGCTTTAATGGCTGAAGTACTAAATTCACGATGGTTATTTACCGGGAAATAGTTCATTTTTTAACGAGCTTAAATGCGGGGGGAAACATTTTCTCATGGCTTATGTTTATTTTTTAACGAGCTTGAACTATGTGCTAAAACTGCTCGATGCGGGTTTATTTTTTAACGAGCTTGAACCTTGCGGTAACACTGCTCGATTAATCCATTCATGTGATAAGAATGTCTCATATAAAAATGACAACTTTTAGATTTTTGCCCCACATCCTTTATTTATGCGAGTTAGGAAACGACCAATCCTACAAGTTTAAAGGGTTAGAGGACCTACAAATTTTAAAAAATAAATAGTCGCTCTTCACTTGCAAGCCAAAAGGTTTGCATGCCCCCAGGTATTAAACAGAGTTTCAAGGTTACCCCTTCTTTATTCCGTTAAAACATTTGTTTTACTGAGAGAGGCCTACCTCTTATAGGTTACCCAAAGATCGTTCTATTCACAACGCAAACAAAACACTTCTTCGGCGATGTCTACCGAAATAGACAAAGGTGAGTGAAGGAGGCTACTCCACTCACATAACTTTGATAGGAGAATCTTGTTCTAGAATAACCCCCTCTTCCAATCATGGACAGGAGTACAGACTAGTCATATTTTCTCATGGAAACCTACCCTATACCCGAAGTTTTCCTGCCGAAGCAGACTAGGGTGCATGCCCCCTGCGTTTCAGTCATGTCCCCCAAATCACTCGCACTCATCGGGTGGACGGACTGGGGATTGAGACATTTCTTGCGTGAAAAGACCATTCAGGGATGGTATATGACTATTTTCTATGCATGATCTGGGAAATGAAAGCTGGTCTACGAGCTTGACCACTCTTCCTTCGTGCGGAAAACACATCACTCTAAAGAGTGATGAGACAATGGCTCTCATGCAATAAATATAGTCTCATCCAAGGAGTAGATTGTAATCCAGGGGTCCTTGAACTACCATCACGTTCATGTGAACGGTTTTCCTTCTCAATGTTATGGGCACATTGGGAAGGATACCTAATGGTCGACTGGTTCCTTTATCAAAACCTGTTAGATTTCTCATCTCAGGCAATAGCGATGGCAAACCAAGCACTTTCCAAGCAGTTGAGGAAAGGATACTCACAGAAGCCCCTTCATCTATGATGGTACTGGCCATAACCATTCTATATATTTGAATAATGATTTGGAATGGTATACTAGCTGGTAAATGGGGTCTGCCTAGTTGATTCCAGTCGAAGGAGACAACTAGGTTGCTTGGAGGTGGGACCGAATAGACGGCCGGGTACGACTCTCACGAACTTCCTTCCTGCGGTAAAGGAACGGGTATATTTCCCCCATGTTCATTGGAGTCTGTGCTTATGAAAAGAATTTGGACGGTGTCATCCTTGTTCTCTTCGGTGACTGTATCATCTGAAGATGGAACCTTTGAAGGCAAGACCGGGTCAACTGCTGCCTCGAGCTTTTGAATTTCGTCTGGTATGGGTTCAGATGGCTTGTCTTCAATGATAGATGCTTCAGCCGACCACCTGAGCGGGCCAGCCGGATTTTCAACTAGTGACGGACTTGGTAAGAGTTTTTTATACCTAGCAGGAAGTCGTAACGGTGAAACCGGACGATCGTCCAAAACTCTTTTAGCTTCATCTAAGAAGGGACAACGGTGGACGGCATGATCACCTTCACACAGTTTACAAGGAAATCTATATTTTCCTTTTTTTCCTGGGGCTTCACTTTCACTAGTCGATGGTGTGTTTTCAACATGATCATCAGAGGTTGACGACACCGGGTTGTGAAAACGAGGAGACCAGTCCCTTAAGATCTGAGGGATGCAAGGACAATCTCTGTGATAGTGGTCTCCTTTGCAAATGGCACATGACGATTTAGGCCTGGTCGGTGCAGTGTGTGGATTTTCGCTAGAAGACGCTCGTTTGCCCCCATTCGCTTTTGGCTCCTTCTTCTTCTTCTCTTTCTTCTTCTTTTCCTTCTTCTTCTCGGGTACTTGACTTTTGGCTTTACCAACCCCATCAAGTGAAGAGGAAGGAGGAGAGGAAGAATTAGAGGAAGTAGAAGGTTGGTGGGTAACTCTGGACTTGTCTAGTTGCTGGTTCGATTGTTCAAGAATTGCAGTGTTCTGAATGAGAGAGGTTGAGAAGAGCCATACAGGCAAGACGATTGTCAATCCTGGAAGTGACAATGTGGCCATATGGGATGCACCAACATCTGCCTAAGAGGAGAAGGGACTAGGATTTCCTCCAAGGGGAATTCCTTGGTTGGTGGATTCCATTTTCTCAACCCAAGATCAACGTAGGAAAGGGTAATGAATATTCCATTTAAAATAAATTTTAGATGCTTTGACACAACTTATTTTTTTAGTTTTTAAGAGTGGATAAAAAACAAAAGATGACTCTAGTCGCCTTCGATTTTTAATGAGCCTGAAGTGACAAGAGCTCAGATGGACCTTTTCTGTTAAGGAGTCTGAAAAATAACGAAAGGGACTGCTCTAGAAATCTAGGTAGAGGGATTACCAAACCAATCACAAAACTGCAGAATACTTTTTACGGTATGACAGTCAATCTTCCCAAATGTTGTGTTCAGTGCATTGCGATCGATAGGGCGGCAGACACGGCTTCCTATGGATAAAGGATTAAGCCTATTGGGGTCTCCCAAAATATACTCGACGGTACGTGGGAGCACAAGTCCGTACTGGCACTTATCGTCTCAAAGTGGAGGAATCACCCAACCATCAGTGAGAACAACAGTTACCAGGCTTTACGACGCCGGAATACGTCTCTAGCCTAGACTTCTAAATGTTGTGAGTTAGGTTCCAAAGCATTGTTAGATTCATTGAATTTATTTTAAGTTGATCTTGTTTATGAAGTTTGTCTTTCAGGTTCACCACGAGATGTAGATGTAATTCCTAAAATGCAATCTAAGATGATAAACAAACTTTTTATCTTCTTTGTGCAATGAAAATCCTAGCTACTAAGGAAAAGAAAGACAGAATATTTTCACAAAGAGCAAAGAGCACACTCTAAATGCACTTTCCTAAATCAAGCCAATCAGACTGTCTATATGCAAATGCACATGCATGTATTTGTTTTCGACTTTCTTAGTATATGAATGCTAAAAAGAAAGTTGATGCACAAATCTGAATTTCTTTTCAAGTGACAAATATCAACAAGTTTCTTTTCGAAATAAAAAATGGAGACGATCATAACACCTTACAATTTTGAAATGAATACTTGTTCTCGACACTAGAAAATTACAAATTCAGACCAAAAGCAATAGTAACAGGATAATCGACCTTCAACAGCAATCAAACTATTTCCTACGATTGAAATTGACACTTGCGACAGTTTCAAATCAAAGGACGACAGTACGATTATGCTACTTTTGAAAAGGAGAACTGAAATGACTCAACAAACACACAAAAACATCTACAGTTCTTTTGTACAAAGGAGGCGGAATAATAGCAAGGAAAAGGGGTTTCAAATAGAGATATACTGATCACAGGTAGCAAAATTCAGGAATAGAACTGGAAAGAATGAATCACAGAAACCAAAACTACACAGAGCCTAGCATTATCAGCGCACCTGTAACACAGAGAATTTGAAATGCAGCGCAGCTTTTCCACTCGGGAAGTGCATTGAAGTTCAGATTCTCTGAATAGTACCTGCGCTGGGCCAGAAACGAGACTCTGTTTGGATTGTGGGTCACAGTTTGCAGTTCAGTTCTTGGGTTTTGGCCGAGCAAAAAGCAATCAGTAATCCAACAATCAGGGGTAGATCTAAGGAGGATCTAAGAGCTATCACAAGGGCAATCAGATAGTTTGTGAATCAGTTGTTTAAATCATAAACAGATCCAGTAGACAGATTGAAGTAGCATTTATCTACTTTGCATTTGTTATGGAAAATGCAGTTCGAATACTACCTGTAAGTTTATGAAATAGACAAAAAGGAATGATAAACAAACAACCTAATTCATCCCCAGTGGAGTCGCCATTTTGTTACAGGGAAAAGTGTCTATATAGAACTGCTCTATCCCACTAAGGTGTGATAGCTGCCTTAGAAAAAAACTGAGAAATGCTACTTTCATTTTTCCTTTATGAATTATAGATAGAGAGGATCAAAAAGACCAACCTCTGTCTTGCACTAATCTCCTGATTTGATTCCCCTCTTCTTTGATAGTCTTTAGCTACCTGCTCCCTTGCATGCCCAGCTTCACAAAGTACCTGTAAGATCACAGAAGCATAACACTATACGAAGAGATGGATCTATAATCATAAACAATCTAGGATCAGATGTAAATTGACGATAAAAATGTAGCAAGCATCAATGACACAAGAGCATGGAGGAAAACTTGAATAGCTTTTATTGATAAACAAGAAAGAGCCAAGAGTAGTTACAACCAGTTGTTCTAACCCAACATCAACCTCCCAGCTAAAAAGCCCCTCTTCACCTCAAACAAAGCTTAGATCACCCAACAATCTATTGTTTGTCTCAAGAAACCAACAGAAATTCCTTACAATATGCAAAATTCCAGCCTCTGGATCTCTGGGATGAGGGATCCATATATAGATGTTTGTAATGGAGATGAGTCAGCTCATGATTTGATTAGTGTCTCCCCTCTGATAGTTCTTACTTCCACTTGGAGATTGATTGTCTCTTACTCATCCTTGGTCGAATTCAGTGAGGCAAGTGTCATAAGAGAAGATTCTGGAAGCTTCCATTGCCTCTCCACCTCGCGGAATGACACTGCCATTTGTCATTTCTCACCCATTTCACCCCATAGAAAGGATTTTTGAAATGCAACGCACCCACACAGTGTATTTAGGTGAGATGCAATGCACTTAGCCAATGGAGCAGCTGAAATGATCCTGTTTTGACCAATTCTGAGCAGTTTTTCATGGAGAACTTCTGGGAGAAGCTGTAATCTGTTGACTTTGTTCCTTTAGGGGTTAGAACAACACTTTTAGGGACTTAGGAGCCCTTGATTTATGGACATTTCATGCCTGGGGTTGTAGGGCCCAAAAATGTCTATAACATGGGGTCAACAAGCTCAAAAACCATGTTTTTGGCCCCAGTGCACCTTGCACTTTAGCCACCTACAATGATTTCAAGTTGTGTAAATAATCACCTTCACTGATCAACGTAGGTTTCTCTAGTTTATAAGTGTAATTGTTCTATAATTTCAGAAAAAATAAAAAATATTTAGGATACTTCTCCTTCCAGAATCTTCTGAGGTCGTTTTAACCATTTAGAATTTATACAAATATCGAATCCCTACTTTAGAAGTATTATCTCTTATCCTTAGAGATTATCTTCCTTCATAAATGGATCTCAATCTTAGATTGGTAAGTCCTAAACAACCTCTTTTAACCTATAAAATTAATTCCTCACATAGAGTATGTGTTTCCTTTTGGAGATTACTAGTGCCATCATGCTGCTACTTTGAACTTAAGGAATTATCATCCATTGATGAATTAGGGCTTGGGTTGAAGTTTTTCTTTGTGGAAACGAAGGACAAGATAATTGGGCAGACATCTACAAATTCAATCTTCTATAAATGATTGTAACTCTCTCCTTCATTTATTAATACAAAAACACTTTGCTCTCCTATACTTGTGTCATGTTGATGCTTATGTATTTCAATACCTTTTCACTCATTGATTAAAGACATCGGTTTATGCTATGTGGACCTTGTAGTTATCTTGCTTGTTTTAGTCACTTCGCATGTTCCAGTTATAGCGTTTGGAGTTAGAGTTGGATCTTACAAGCAAGGTGAAGTGGAGGGCTTAATAAAAATTCTAGGTACGTATTTATTCCATATTCTAATCTCTCTAAGGAAATCATATATCTTTTTGCACTTGTTGTTTCTAGATCAGGCCACTAGAAGGGAGTTAACTTTTGTTCTTAGAAGATAGTTTTCCACATAACAAGTACTCTCGAGAAATTATGTGTGGTGTTGATGAATTGGTATACTTCTATTACTAGAAAAAGGGTCAATACCCGGAGACAAGGGCCAATTAGACTTATCAACTTTTGAACAAGAAAGATCCTTTGGGTTAAGGTTAAGAAACCTTCAATGTTTGATGGGATTTAGTGGATGATGATTATGGAGGTTTATCTCTCTCTCTCTCTCCCTCATAACTTTCACATACACAACTTTAAAGATTAATGAAAAAGTGCTATGAATATGAACATATAACATTCACTTCTATGCAAAGAGAAAATAAACACAAGATGATTTACTAAAGATTGCTTAATTAATAAAATATCATGGATTATGTAAGAAAAGTAAAATAACTAATAATTATTCGCCTTCAGTATACATGAGTAAGGAATAAAAGGAAATAGTTCAAATCACATCCAACCCATACAATATGCATTCATAATTTATGTTAAACATTCATAAGAATTAATAAACTCATTTCACACAAATAATCAATAACATAGTTATTAGTCCTTACCTGAAATAACAATCATTATGAGCAGCAATAAAAATTCCATAATGATGAAACTTGAATGGAATGCAACATAACTCCACTTCTTCATAGCTTCTAAATTAGTAAAGAATATTTTCTTATAAGTTAGAAAACCTCCCCCATGTAGAATTGACTTTTCTTCTAACCTACTTACTAAAAAGAAAAGTGTAAGAAAGGATAATATTGCATTGTCATTGGTGATCTAGGGATCTCAACCATTGGTATTCTCCTCGCTCCAGACTACCCAATGAGGAAAATTATCTTCAAACTTTTGACCATATAGAAACTTGTGTTGATATGTATGGAAACCCTTATTCACATTGCTTTCTTTGATCCCCTCGATGTTCTTTTCTATCTTGTTTTTCCAATGCTCTGGTTGATCGGTAGTCCTAATCTCACTAGTTGTGTACTTCTAAATGTGTATTTATTCCACTCTAGCTATTCTTTTGATGTCTCACTCGCATATATCAACGATCCATTTGCATTATGTTTCAACTCCTTCAAATGGTTGAAAATTGTTACAAGTCCAAAAATAAGTATTTTGAATTTGGTCATTAATTGGTTGAACTTATCCCACATTCGTTTACATTCAAACCATTCACCTTCCATGCACTCTATGGATTCTTTTGAGTTTGAGCTTGTATCAGAATGCAATGTTCATTTGATTGAATCTTTCTTTAGTCAAAAGAGTTATTCCATGAGATATATCTCCTTTTTCAATTTGTACTTCTCTTGGAAGCTTCTTTATTTAAAATTTGGGCTCATCTCTCTTTGCATTGCTTAAATTCCTCATGTACTACCATTGAAATTTCTAGCAACTCATTCTAAGAGTATAACGCCTTCTACAATAAGGTATACTAGGCCTTCCTACACCTGTGGTTTTCAATCATAATATCTAATACAAATTTGGTTGTCCCATCCCGAGATTCCTTATAATATTTAACCTGGTGTTGTAAAGGCATAACTTCATTACACAAATGATCCAATTACATCTCATGTTTTCTAGCTCTATGAAAAGAAGTGTATGAGAGTTTGAATCTAGCCAAGACACTATCTACTTTAAATTCCTCCATTTTGTCAAAAACCTTTCTTCAATACTACATATTAGATGAGTATCTATCAATGTATTGTGTTTCCTCTCAGTCATTTGTATGACATATATATTACTCATATCATATGCAAGTAGTTCAATATTAGTGACATCATCTATTGGTTAAGGAATAAGTTAATCACCCCATGAGAGTACATATTCCAACACTCTTAGGGTACAAACCTACTCCATTGGCATGACTAAACTGCATCAGTATTGTTGGGGACTTCTTGATACTTCTACTACCTATCTAACCTTTTGGGGGCATCTTTCTTGAAGCATAATCCCCATTTCTTATGTCTTCATAAATAATATTTTATTGCTTCTCTGGGGTTCTTGATCAATCTTTGCCTATGTCTCTTGAGCGACTATGGTATGTTTTCGCTCTGTTGAAACACCACCTCGTTGATTTTCATGTGAGTATCTCCTCTATTATGGAGTCCCTAAAATCTTCTAAAATCTCACTTTCAATGGGAGTTCTGTTTTTCTTCCATTTATCCTCATCGGTGAGGCCAATAATCTCAACTGGTATAGTGGTTTCCTACTTGGTAGAAGTAGAATTCATTTTCTCCTCATCCTCCCTTCTAATAATGACTTCCAATACTCTCCTAATCTTTTCAACATCATCTTTATTTATTATTACTTGTTTTTTTAATAGAGCTAACTTTTAAAGCTCTTATTCAACTTGTTTATTCATTTCTCTTGTTTGTTTATCTCTCTTTCTCTTGCTCCTCTTGAATAGCTTTCAATTTTGCTTTTTCCTCAAAGGAATAAATCTCATCTTGTGTTGCTTATTCCTCAATGATTTATGTAGAACTTTGATTAAGTACCTTCATCTATTCATCTAATGAAAACTTTGCAAAACTTATGCCTTTTGGATTGGGCCTCCTCCATTCTACCTCTTCGAAATCTTTCTCATTTTCGATTAAATGTTTTCCAACAAATGCTCATGGCGATATGATGAATATAAGGGAATTTTCTTAGCATGTTGTAATACTAACCATTCACACCTTGCATAGTGGTCTAGTAGAAAAATTCTCCCACAACCAATTTGCTTGAGACGTGTTCTAATCTCTATAAAAATCCCACATTTTTATGTAAATAAATAATAAGGAATATTTGTATTTTGATTAATTTATATCTTTATTTATTATCTTTCTTTTATTACAGAGGAATCGACACTTGGAGCAGCCTCACAACTCACGTAACATGGGGTTGATTTTCACCACTACCACTATAACCCCTACGAAATGCTCCCCCCCCTCTCCACAGTTCCAAGCTAGTATGGGGGATTTGAACTCGTGACCTTCAGTACGGAGCCAGCCTTTCTAACAAACTTCAATGCATTGTGATTACCAACTCACATACCCCCGTGGGGCTATTATATATTTATTTATTATCATTTTTTATGTAAGAAACAATATATTCGTTTAAGTTTTTTTTCCAATTAATTGAAATTGTAAATTATTCAATAGAGCCCAAAAACCTTGACATTCTATGACTAGATATTCAGATATTCAAATATTCGAATATCGTATTAGTTAGCAATATTTTTATTAAAACAATTGATTGATAAGTTTAGGGTAAACTAAAACAAAGAATTGAATTTTATTTTGATTAAAATTTTCATTTTGAAACAAACATACCCATCATCTAGCGTATTAGATTTAAGAACGAAACAATGACTTGTGTGAAAAATTAGATAGCTGAATACCTAGAGACATGTTTGGTAGTTATTTATGATAGATTAAGGCTGCATTTAGAATAGATTAGACACAATGTGGCTTTTACTTTGTTTTTTATGGGGATCAATGCATTTCTTGAAAAATGAAAAAACATTCCCTCCTCTTCGTCGGGATAACTTTGTAGCTAGAATGTACACTATAGTTTTCATTGTGCCTCCAGTTTGCTAAAGTTAATAAAACAATTAGAAAAACTCTATTAGACACATCATTTTCCAACTTACTAATTCTAGTCAATTTGTTACTCCTTTGAGGTTCAATATTTCAAATGTAATTTCAAAAGGAAAATCAATTGCAAAGAAACTCAATGGACACAGCTTCAAAGAAAACCTTAAAGCAGGATAACATGATGCAGAGTTCAATGAAGAGAAGAATCCTAACTCAACATTTTATGCATATTCCAGACTCTAAACCAGACTAGCAAAAGCACTATCATGGGATGAAACATTTGAGTTCTTTTTTAGAAGAGCATTGAAAAAAACAAATTATGAAAATTATTTAGGCTCAAATTTAGTTTCAGAAAACCTCACCAACCTAAAATGAATAGGGTTCTACAAATTTTCAACAAGGGAAATCATGATTCCCTATTATCACATGGTAAGTTGGATCATCTTTCATGTTTTCATTGGAAATTTTTATGTTATTAATGATTTCAAGCAAGTTGTAGGATCATGGAGACTTGAGGTTTTGCAAAAAATATATATAAATTATAGTCTTCGAAGGTTTTTTTGGACAAAGAATAAATGGTTATTTTAGAATAATGTTATTTTTTAAATGTGGTCCATGGGCTCCAAAGATCATGACCAACATGTTCACAAAATATTTATACTACTAGGAAGATACACACAAACGGTTCACGGATCCCAGAGATCATGACTGCTATGTCCATGAAAAATTTATACTACTAGGCAGATCCACACAAAGAATAAATGGTTTTTTTGAGAATAATGTTTTTTTTTAATGTTGTTCATTGACCCCAGCATTAGTAAAAAATGATGAAATTAGTGACCAGGTGACTAAAAAAGTTAGTTACCACAAATTTTCCAAGTGAAATACTACAAAAATTGAACAATCTTAAGTGATCCAACTAAAAATGACTAACATAAATGACTAATTTAGTCTTGAGTTAAAACGTACGACTAGATAGTAAGTAATGCAAAAAAAATGACTAACTTAGTTTAGGAACAAAGATATGACTACTTAAAAAGTACTCAAATAATACAATTAGTCATTTATGTTAGTAATTTTAATTATGTCAATTCAACAATATGAACTTACAAGTGATAGGGGACTCAAAGGCTATTATAAATTGGATGTTGTTGTCACTCATTCATGTCCTACAATCACGTGCATAGGTGGAAATCTGAGCCATGGATTTGATTCTCCTAAGGAAGCATATCACATAGGAAGAGACATTTTTATGGCCATTATTGGTACTACCTACACAGACTGTCATTAAGTCCCACTTCCTCATTTTCATTCAAAGGTAGGACGTCAAGATAATCAAAATATTATTATTGCAAATAACTTCAAGGAAGTTGTCTATTGTGTACCAGACACGGCCTTTGATGTTATCGCTCCCCACTTTTGCATGTTCTCGTCTAATTTGAAATGTTCTTCTTTATGCTGACTTCTAGAAGCTTTATAACATCTACATGGTTGGGATTTAATTTCTAGTAAGTCTAATGTTGATTTGTGTTTTTTGTTATCTTCAAATTGGTCATTAAATATGGGGCCTATTGAATACATTAATTTTTTAATGGTTTACCATATTAGATATGTTGTGTTTTAGCAGCTACAACCACCCTCCAAAATTTTTCCTACAATTTGTTTTGGAGCCTCCCTACCAACCTTCACAGCAGCATGTCTTTCTTTGTCAAGTACACAAGATCCAGTTATTTTCTTGCAGAAAGAGAGCATGTGTATCAAGCCTTGATGCATTACACCCACAAGCTATTCATACAGACTTTTTCCAGTAGTAGGCTGAGCATCTCCTTCAAGAATTTCTACGAACAGGAGGGAAACCAGCCTTCCCTCTAGAAAGTGCGCAATCCTGACTGGCAGCCTGCTGGGCCCCAGAATTACGCATTTCTATTGAGCAAGCTTCACCCAAAAAATTATGTAATCCTTGCCAGCTGGGGTGCTCAGCCAATAATTTTTGCAAATCTGGGTAGTAGTCAGCTACTCTACCTAGAATTTTTACAAATCTTCTAAGAAACTAGCCCAGCTCCCAGCTAGAAATGTGCATTTTCTCCCAGCAGTTGAGTAGCCTATTGCATGTGCAGATGAGTTGATCGGTTCACTCCAAGACCGAGAAGAAAAGACTTGCATGTATGGGCTGCTTCTCCCAAGACAACATGTAAAGGCATCCCCTGTTTCAAGACCTATTTTTGGAAGTTGGAGGTTACATGCAAGGATCATTTCAGAAACCTCCCACCAAGTGTTGCTTTCCCTAGATTTGTGGCATGTGCGTAAGAACCTCGATTTTATCAAAACTCATTGACTGGATGTTGCAGAGCTCATTCCTCACATCAACCTTGCAGCTCTAACATCCCACATCGCATCTAGGAGCTCTCAACACATTGATCTCAACTGTTTTGGGGAAAGCCCACTTTCCATGTCTTGTGTTGCATTTCTAGCGCTTTTTGTGTTTCGCTTTGTATGGATGTTGTCTGTTTGATTTCAGTGAGTGATTGCTGTCATTTTGATACATACTAGCTTGTACTAGCACCATTTTAGTTTTCTTCAACATCTCACTACTATCAGATGCATGAAACTATTTTTCACGAATGGTCGTTGATTCGGCAACTCGCCTCACCCACATCCATGTTGTTCCATTTTCTAGATTTGTCATTCACCATTTGCATGCACGATCATTCACTTATGCTTACACTCAGTATTGCAATGAATTCACATTTACATTCTCTTTTAGTTATCCATCAGAGAGTCCAGGTAGCCTTGGCTTGGACTTTGCCTCACAAAGACAATATTGCGCAATCCTGAGAGGGAAGCTCTGTCTTCCTTTGAGGAAATGCGCATTTCTTCCCAGTGACTGTCCTCTAGTCTTACATTGTGCAATTCCAGCAATCAAAAGCCACTCTAGATTATGCATTGTGCAGTTCTAGCAATCATTCCACCTCCCAGTAGAATAGACTATGCCTTGCACATTCTTGGAAGTCAGTCTCTAAACCTCTCGACAGAAATTATTCGACCTTTATGATCAGTCACACTGGTATGTTGCAAGTTAGTTCTTAAGTTCATTTTGGTTTTCGACTGATAGATTGCTTGCCATGAGTGTTGCCATGTCTCCAAGTATCACAGGTGTTCGTCTGCCCCTCATAAGCACAAGTACAATGGTTTCTAGGAGAGAACAGTCGAAGACACCATTCAAAGCACAGTTGGGGATGTAGTTGATCAAGCGTCTATGACATTGCCTACTCACGAAGACATCAAGTTTTTCATAGAGAAGGACATCAGGATATGACAGTAACAACATCATAGCGAGTAGCATCATGAATAGGAACTGAAGGTAGCATATTGGATGCAATGAATGCAAGAGGAAGGTTGTTAGCAACACATAGGTGGAACAAAGTTGCAAGCTCAAGCAGATCCACTAATGATGAAGGAAACTTTGGGGACTCAGGCTATGAGGTCACGACGCAATCGTGCAAAGACAAAGAATGGAATAAAGAAGGATTTTCATGTTAAAGCAATGACTCAAGGGAGAACATGAGATGCACATACAAGTGAATAAGTTGCAGCAGGAACAAGAACAACACGGGGCACAACATGCACTCATGGATGAAACTTTACACGTACAATTTATAGATCCATCCTAGCAATTGGCACAGGGCATACATGGTAAGTAGTGTTCTTGATCACACACAAGGGATTCAGTAGCATGAATGTCATCATGCACATGCATGCGATCCAACCGATTCAACAAACTCACTAAGGTGAAGACAAGAAACAAGTTCGACTGGAGCTGAGCATGTAGTTGACAATTGATGCGCATGACCACCATCACGCATTGGAAGATCAGCATGGACATTATGCATCAGTGTGTTGTCAGTTCAGTTGCACCAAGAAGACCATGTGAATGCTAGAAGATGAGTTGGATGAAGGAGAAACACCAATGCACTGGGATGCAATGGAGGCAATAGTTCGCTTCAGCAAGATGTCACCATGGGGTGCATGCACACCATCATGGACGACCAAACTTGGCATCAACTCAACACCTTCACCATCACAAGCATGTCAAATAATTCTTCTCACCACAACGGACCAAGTTTCAGTGATGTCTTTCATGGCATGGTCAAGCCATTTCATCTCACATGAGAACATGTGCGTTATAATGTAACGTCGTGTCAAGTGGAAGTTCAAGTGTCAATAGTTGGATACAACATTCATAGAGTAGATGAAGAGTCATGAGTGTAGATTAACTCTCACTAAGGGGAATGTCAAGGGTCACCCCACCCTTTACTATAAATAGAACCTCATAACTCATTGTAAAGGCTTTTGGTCAGCCAAGCCTCCGATAAGACTATCTCGCACAGAGCTTGAACAATATTGTAACGAGCCTTGGCTTCCCCACTTCACAAAGCTAGTACATCTATTTGGAGGAGTAGGAAGTTGTGGCTGTAACATTCCACTATTGGAACTAATTGTTGGAAATGGATTTATTGTATGACTAGAACTTACACTTCTTAATATAACAACAACCAATATGTTTCATGCACATGTTGTATTGTATTCTATACTATCTGGTTTACTCTAAGTGATATATATATTGGTTTGCTTACACAGGAATGTATATATTATTATGTATAAGTATGTATGAATATTTCTTAAATGTGTTGTTGGTTTAACCATCACTTTGGATTGCTCGCTAAATTTCCTTCCATGTTGTGATGTATCTTTGGTCATGTGTTCCCATCCAGGCTGAGTATTATCACAGGTTTCGAAGGGGTGCACTCATATCAACCCCCATGTGTTAGAACCTCTCATGCACCTTCCTTGACCCACTGCAGTTATCACACACTTGATACCAACAGAGTTATCTTACTTACCTCTGTGCGAAATCATGGTCAAGGCATTACCGTATGACCCACTGCTGGGAATCCTATGCCAAATAGTCTGAGGTCTAATTGGGACTTCTTACTGGGGAGATCCCCTTACATGTTTATGGGTCCAGCACCGTCAACATTTTGGTGCAAGAAGGAGTGCCAGATGACAAGCTAAGTCCTCACATTTATTTCGAATCTCTACATATATATCATGACTAACTATCAAGTTGCTCTTCTAGAGTGTATGTCTTATGGAAACGATTTCATTATCTCAGAAAAGCTCTCAGATAACTTGTCTCATAAAACATATGATGGTGGAGTCCATGTAGCCTTGGTTAAGCATGCGGTCGGCATTGTAGGCTCATGTGAAATACATGGATTCTTTGAAGAATACATGGGATGTGTGATGTTCGTATACACACTTCGAGGGCACCCAATGCACTGGTGTGCCACACTGCCCAGAAAATATATTCATTCTCTTGCTCATCTGGTCACAAACATAGACCGTGATTTCAATCAATTCAACTGTAAACCACTCAACAAAGAAGTTATGAAATTATGAAAAGCACCCGATGAATCTGTTGAACAATTTCACACACGCTTTTGTAATCATGCATACTAATTCCCCGAAGATAATATTGATTGGGAATTTCTTGATGGGACATTTGAGTATCTTCTTTACATATCTGAAAATCTGCAATTCTTAAAATCACTCAAATCCCACTCATACTCGGTCGATGGAACTGCGCAATCACGAGAAGGCACAGTCATTGTCACAAGTGACTATCCACCTTCACCTCATGAAACAGGTCCACCATTGCAGAGTGATGTGGGAGAACATCCTCATACTTCTATTGAAATGTCACATCCTCCCACCCAAACTGCTCTTGATGTATGCATAGATTTGGCTTGCAAGCCTCTTGGTTGTCACGTGGATTCATTCCCTCGACCTCCGTCCTCACATTTTGTTGATCCTCCAGATTGTAATGTCTTGTGTTCTTCCACTCCGAACTCCTGACCTATTGTGAACGAGGATCAAGTTGTCGACAAAGTTGGTGTTATGCAGCCAACCTATGCCATCATTCATGATGATTGTGTACCGGAATCTAAATAAGAACTCGTGGTGAAGGATGGATCCCTTCTAGCCATGCCTCATCTACTTCATCCTAACATCCCTTGTGATTCCGCCATTGTTGATTTCCCCTGTGAAAATCCATTTACAGATGTTTCTACTTTCGATCATTCACAGGACACATCTGGTGTCAATCTATCATCACAGTGCGGTGAGGACACATCTTCCTCTGGAAATCCATCCAATCTATCATCTATCATTTCTTAAAACATAGAGGGTGAATATACTTTCCTCTCATCTACCCCTCTACTTGATTCATCAAATCATGAGGATGCTGCCAAACATCCTAATTTTTTTTATCTTGGCTGTCATGATCTCTCTACTTCTTCATCTGATGTTGATTCAATCATTATTAATCTATCTAACACACTAGTCTACAATGATCTACCCGTCAACGAAGTCAAAACCCCACAGACTGTTGAGGCACTTCAGCCCAAGATGATGGTTATGTCAGGCCCTCGTTGTTCTGAGGTTGGTTTCACTTCCAGACAGGAAATTATTGAAATAGTCAAGGCTCCTCAGCACTCTCTGCCTTGCATTGAAAATCAACCAAACACCCATATTTCACTTCCTCCACTCGAACTACATGATCCCATCAGTCATGCGTTGGAGGAATATTACACATCAAGCACACATGAACAACATAAGTGGTCTACCTTTATCACATTTTCTTGCATGTTACAATCAAGAGAATTCACACACTCAACATTTGTATGCAGTGTAGCACAACACCATGGAAGGTCCACAAAGTGCATGTCATGCGATTTCATTCATCTCTATTCTATGGTCACTTGTAAACTCGAAGTGTGTTTTTCATCACGGTTATATATTTCTTGTTTGCTGGTTCACATAGCTGTCTTTTTCATGAACCATGCCTTCACTAACATGGGTCAACCAATGCGCCGGTGGCTGCATGGGAAGTATCACTTCACGTGAGATGGCCCATGCACCATTAGCTTAGGAGTAGGAGTAGTTTTTTCTTTCCGTCTATTTGCTTGCATGATTATTTTCTTACTTGCTTTGTTGGTTTGTTTCTTTTCTTGCTTGTTTTCTTACTCGTTTTTCTTTCACTTTTGCTTCTGCTTCTACATCTGCTTTGCTTTGTTGTTTTTTTGCTTCTTTTTTTGTAGGTGAGTTTCGCATGAAACCATGTGTGACTCTTCTTGGGTAGACTATGAGAGGACATCAAAAACTATCAGCATTTGGTTATCTATTCTCCGCTCTTTTATGGAAGAAATTGTTGTCTTCAGTCCACGATACATCAATGGAAAATAAGTATTATTCGAAGTGAGCCTTGGTGAAAACACAATGCTTGCGCACTCACTAGTATTAGCTACTCTAGTCAGTTTTTTTTAGGTTAATCCTTGTCATCTAAGTCAAGTAGAGTAAGGTGAGGAGGAAAACCTTAATAGGCATGTCAGAGGTATAATAAACTACTTCTCTGCAGGAACAACCTCTTCCACTTTCAATAAGTTGGGATCCCTCTTCCACCTCTGAAATTAATAAGTGTTATGCACAGTTATGAAGATAAAAAAATAAAAAGTGAAAAAAAAAATTGGAAAAATGAAAAATGAATAAGGTGAAAGAAGAGAAAGGCTTCCTACGCAGAGAGGTGATGCAAGTAACTCTGTTGGGGTATTGTCCAGGATCGTTGGCAGAGGAGCCATGCTTGTGTTCTTCTGTGACTCTTCCAAGGTACTATCAAGGCCTGCTAGTAGTAGAGAAAAAACAGAGATGACACTAAGACTCTAAAGACTATAATGCTTGTGCACAATATACCCCTTAGCCCAAATCAAAACAATTGCATTGAATTGGCTTGGAATGATACTACATATTACAATCAACTAGTGTGAAACCAAGACAAGCTAAGAACTGAACAATAACCCTAGAGGTGTTAGACTCGCTTTTCATGAACAAGGTCCATTCAAAGAGTTGGAGTTCTACGAGTGTGTCTCCAAGCGCTGTAGCGACTACAACCACCCTCCAAAATTTTTCTTTAGCTTCGTTTTGGAGCCTCCCTACCAACCTTCACAACAGCATGTCTTGCTTCATAAAGTACACAAGCTCTAGTGATTTTCTTGCAGAAAGACAACCTGTCAATCAAACATTGATGCATCAGCCCCACAATTTTTTCATCCGGACTTGGTCAGCCACTAGGCTAAGAAGCTCCTTCAATAATTTGCGCAAATATGGAGGGCAACCAACCTTCCCTCCAGAAATTGCGTAATCCTTGCATTGCGCATTTCCAACAACCATTCAGCCTCCTAGTAGCCTAGACTATGCCTTTCGCAATATTGGTAGTCAGTCTCCTGACCTCCCAGTGTAAATTGCACGACCTTCATGATCAGTGACACAGGTATGTTACAAGTTAGTTCTCAAGTAAATTTTGGTTTTGTACTTACAGATTGCTTGCCATGTGTGTTTCCATGTCTTGAGGTATTGCAGGTGTTCATATGCCTCTCAGCAGCATAGGTACAATGGTCTCCAGAAGAGCAGAGTCGAAGAGAATGTTAAAAGCACACTTAGGGATGCAGTCAATCAAGTGTCTATGAGCTTGCCTACTCACGAAGCATCAAGTTTTTCGTAGACAAGGACATCAAGATATGATGGAAGTATCATGAATAGTAGCTAAAGGCATCATACCAAATGTAATGAATGCAAGAGGAAGGTTTTTGACAACACGAAGGTGGAACAAATTTGCAAGCTCAAGTAGAACCAATGATGAAGAAAGAAAGTTTGGAGATTCAGGCTATGAGGTGATGGCGTGATCGCATGAAAACAGAGAATGGAACAAAGAAGGAGTTGCATGTGATGAAGTAGCAAATAGAGGAAGAACATGAGCTGCATAGATAAGCGAATGAGTTGCATTAGCAACAAGAACATCAAGGGGCACAACATGCACTCATGGATGAAACTGCACCCGTACAAGTTATAGATCCATACCAGCAGCTGGCATGGAGCAGACATGTGGAGCAATGTCTTTTATTGTACGCAAGGGATTTAGAAGCATGAATGTCATTGTGCATACACATACAATCCAACCCATTCAGCACACTCACCAAAGCTAAGACAACAAGCAAGTTTAACTAGAGCTGAGCATGTAGTTGACAATTGATATGCATGACCACCAGCACACGCTGGAAGATTAGCACGAACACCATGCATTAGTGTGTTGCCAGTTTTGTTGCACCAAGAAGACCATGCACATGCTATCAGATGATTTGGATGAAGGAGCGACACCAATGCACCGGGATGCAATGGAGGTAATAGTTCTTTTTAGCAAGATGTCACCATGGGGTGCATGCATACCATCATGGACGACCAAGCTTTGCATCAGCTCACCACCTTCACCATCACAAGCATGTCAAAGAATTGGTCTCACCATAATGGATCGAGTGTCAGTGATGTCACTCATGGCTTGCTCAACCATTTCATCTCACATGAGCACATGTGCATTGTAATGTAACTTTGTGTCAAGTGGAAGTTCAAGTGTCTATAGTTGGATGCAGGAGTCATAGAGTAGATGAAGAGCCATGACAGTAGATAAACTGTCACAAAGGGGAATGTAAAGGGTCACCCCACCCTTTGCTATAAATAAAACCTTATAACCCATTGTAAAGGATTTTGGTCAGCCAAGCCTCCTATAAGACTATCTTGGAGAGAGCTTGGACAATATTGTAATGAGCTTTGGATTCTCCATTGCATAGAGTTAGTACACCTCTTTGGAGGAGTAGGTGGTTGTGGTTGTAACGTTCCACTATTGGAACTAGTAGTTGGAAATGGATGTATTGTATCACTGGAACTTACACTTTTTAATATAACAAGAGCCAATACATTTCATGCATATGTTGTATTGTATTCTATGCTATCTGGTTTACCCTAAATGATATAATTATTGGTTTTCTTACACATGTATTTATCGACTATTATATGTATGAATCTTTCTGAAATGTGTTGTTGGTTTAACCATCACTTTAGATTTCTCGCTAACTTGCCTTCCATGTTGTGATGTATATTTTCTCATGTGTTCCCTTCCAAGCTGAGTGCTATCACAGGTTTCCAAGGGGAGCACTCATCTCAACCCCCTTGTGTTAGAACCTCTCATGCACCTTCCTAGACTCACTGCAGCTGCCACGCCCTTGCTACCAATAGAGTTATCTTACTTACCTCTGTGTGAAATCATAGTCAAGGCATTACCATACGACCCACTGTTGGGACTTCTACACTAAATGGTCTGAGGTCTAATTGGGACTTCTTACCAGGGAGATCCCCTTACTTGTTGTAGGGTCCAGCACCGTCAACATGCTGAAACATCCATTTTTTTGTTTTCCCATTTTTAAAACATTTTCTTTTGTAAGTTTGACATTACTCTACTGTGAGGCCATGAGGTACAAAATATGATGTATTTATGCAAAAACCACCGAAATTAATTTCTAAAATCTAAGGGATAAAATCATTAGTTCTAAAATACAAATATTTTCCACTCATGATTTTCTAATATGTCATATAGCCCTTCCACAATCCGATATGCACCTACCAAGGGACATATCACGAACCCTACCATCATCCCCCTCTCATGATGGTTTCTAAGCATCGTGGCTTCATCTCTACTCTCATTTTATTTTATTTTCTTTTTTTCAATCTAAATTTCTAGGTGATGTATAGCCAGAGGAAGGAAATCTTCTTGCACGGGTACACAAAATAAATACAGTTTGAACAATATGCTTTTGTCGATAACCTTTGCAGAACAATAGTAGAGAAAAAATAGGTATTCGATATATACTCAAAACGTCATTGTACAGAATATTTTATCAACATTATGCCTCATAAGAGAAACATAAGCTACACAACCACCTTTATGTAACCATAAAAATACATGACTTAATTAGACACTTCTGCCACTTCACTTAATTAGTTACTCCCAACTTGAAATCTTCAAACAAAAAAATTGTTTACCTTTTTAATGGGGCTTATGGAAAAACACTTGTTCATTTAGTTTCTATTATCTCTGAATCAATTACAATAGCTAAAAAATTCATTGTGGTATTGAATCTAGTGGAATAGAGTGTCCATGGAATTTAATGGTATTGAGGACACGAAAACAAAAGAAAACGTCTCCATGAATGATATCTGTAGCATTCCTTATCAGAGAGAAGACCTTAAAAATATTACCTTGCTCACTTCATAAAACAATAACTAATTTGAAGTAAAACAGAAATATATAGAAACCTAAGAGAATTTTGATAAAAAATAGGTGTCTGAAAAAAGTAGAAAACTAATGTGAATGTTATTGTTGTAAGCCCACAATGAAAGTCACAAACACCTGCTTTTCTAACATGGAAAATATCAATTATATTATGTGGAACCGTTCAGTGGACCAAGGATCATCTTCTAATGTAATTCCCAATACCATTTCTAAAAATATTAATGCTACTCCTACGAAAAACTATAACCACATTATTTAATTAGACAAGTGAGATGTCAAATTCATGGGTGGATTTAAGGATGTTTTGATGAGAATTATTTGTAATATGAAATTTTGTCAAATTATAGATATTGTTTTTTACATTCATGGGACTTATGATATATTTATTTTATCTTGAATGATCATCTCTTCATCTGACAGTAACAATAATGCGCCCTCAAACTCTGCATCCATCCTCTCGAGAAAATATCTTTAATGGTTGGGAGAGGATTAATTACAATCGATATGGATAAAACGCTGCACCCATCCTCTCCAGAAAATATCTTTAATGGTTGTGGGGGCATTAATTACAATCTATATGCTTAGCCCCCAAGATCCTTAGGTTGAAAATGAAGGCTGCGAATCGTGCAGATTTCTTTTTTGAATGTAGAAAACCTTATGGGATTTGAACTCTGTACATGGTTTTGGCCATTGGGTTTTACAGTGTCGGGGTTCAAATGATCCAAGATAAATTTGAGGGGATTTAGTCAAATGGGTCGAGTTTTAAGGGCATTTTGTCAAATGGGTCGAGTCTTGCAATTTCAAAGGAGGATAGTTTTGGAGAGATCACCGACTGGGCACTGGAAAAGGAATTTTTAGACAAGGATTAAACCGATGGTGAGTCAAATATTTCATGTATCAGATGTTTGTTTTCATTATTAGACAAAGGAAATATTAATCATATTTGTTGTTGCACATCATGGTGTGTAAAATATTTTAGTTATCATATGTTTGTGCTAATTATTTGATTAAAGCATGGTTAATCATACCTATCACTACGCATCATGGTCTAGACTAACCAAAACAAGAGTTACCCAAGCTCTGTAGTATGTTCAAGCCCCATTCGCCTATACCTAAAAGAAACTAAAATAGAAAATGGGACTATGGGGATCTCACTATAGCTAATTGAGTCTTGTCTTCCTTGCACACATCCTCCACTTCTACCCCCTCGCACAAAAAAATAAAATGGTGCCATAAAAATGATCTTTGTAGGTGGGACCATAGAGTTGGATTGGTCTCTGTCCTTAAATTCCGTATTCAAGGAGATATTATGTGCCTTGGTTTGTAACTTAAATTTGCAATTCTTTTTGTAATTTCTTGTCTAGTTCTCTAAATCATGGCTTGCCTTTAACTTTGTGATTCCATGTGTTTTTAACATGGAACTTGTTAGTCCTTACAATCTCCTGGGCTGAAAGGAAATTGACAAGGGTATCCTCAAACCACTTCAACTCAGTAGCTAGCCCTACTGAACATGAGAGGCATCTCTCTAAGTCTCTTATCAGTGATATGACTTGAAAGAAAATGAATTTTAGGCTTTATATTTGTATTTGTTTATTTGTTTGTGAAAATTTGTTTTTTTTTAAGGATTTGCAAAACTTAGGGTTTGGAGCCACTAGTAGGTCTAGGTTGTGGGAATGCAGGAGCAAACATAAGAAGGAGTTAGATGTCAGAAACCATGGTATAATTTGAGTATTTTTTAGTGTAGTATAGAGGATATAGTGTGCAAGAAACTAATGAGCATAAATAAAACTTGATTTCATTAGCTTAGGAAGACAAAACACATAACTATGAAAACCAGATAACAGAGCTTGAAAAACAAGAATTCTGAGTATTTTATCACAAGATATTCATAGAAAGAAGAGATATAATGTAGATAAAGATTTTTATACCATGAGAAAACAAAAATAATGAAGTACGAGCACCATGAACTCACTGGGCTAGAGTTCCTTCAAAATAGCCGCAACCTATATTTATATTAGCTAAAAGATGATTCCAATGCAAGGCTCCTTCACAAAACCTTCAACCCTATTCTCCTAAGGAAAAATGATACATATATACTCTCATAGACCACTTTCCCACCTTCAGGAGTTGAATTCCTTGGTGGAGGAACTGACTCCAAGATTCTCTCAATCAACAGGGGAGAGTGAGAAGGTGAAACTCAAACACTTCATGAAGAGTTTGTTTAGGAGTTTGCTTCTTTTATGAGGCCTAATAAACATCAAAAACAACCTACGATGTAAATTTATTCATTCCTACGTCACCTACCCTTGTCACTAATGCCATTACATACAGAATCTTGACTTTGACCAAGTCAGACTAGAAACTAGAAATTTTACACAGTGAAATTTTCCAAATAAAAACACAGAAAGTGCAGAAGCGTAACGCCAAAGTTGATATGATGTTTAGTGCCTTCCAAGGGTAAAAATGAAAAAATGAGAGAATGGTCAACTAGCCATTCATGTCTAGTTTCTAGAACAATTTGAATTTATGAATTTGGAGCACGGAAAGATCTTCAAAATCCATTCTCCCAAGGTCGCTCCAGAAGCGTAGCGCCTATAAAAAATGGTCCAAAATTCTAGTTTTTCGCCACTTTTTTTCCATTTTACTCGAAAACTAAGCCACCTCTACAAAATATGGGAAAATTTGTTTTTAGTGGATGACAAGAACTTTCCAAAAATGTATACCTTTCCTCAAATGGAGGCCTGAGGAAAAATCACAGCGCCAAGGCGCTGCGCTTCTGGAGCAGCTGAATTTCTAAACTTAGACCAAAAATTCTCAAAAAACTGAAAATGCTCAAGATTTTCTCAAAATTGGAGGGAAGGTGTAAAAATAGGTTTTCTATAGCTTCATAGATGCTTCAGAAAGCATCTCCAAGTTTCCCTCATCCTTTTGGTCTTTTTTGGCCTCCTTGAGCTTGTTTTTAAGTTGTTTTACCTTGACATTGGCAATCATGTTTTGAGCTTGATAGTGATGTGCCATGTGTCTAAGCAACTGATTTTCTTTGTTTTCCTTCCCAAGGATCTTCTCCAAGTGTTAATTCACCCTATTAAGCCAATATTATTTATCTTGATGAACCTATAGAATGATCCTATCTTCTAGGTCAAGATCCTTATTAAGTAGAATTTGTTCTTGTTCCTCTTATAAAGCTTTGTTGAGGCCTCTTGTTCTTGGTCATTTCATTTTTCCCCTTACATGTGATTCTTCAGGCTCACTTCATGTGTTGATCTCCTTACCTTTATTAATTTTCTGCATTAACTTGGCTTTTTTCTTTTCTAGTATCAACTCCATTGCTTTCAGTTGATTGTTTTCCTGTTCAAGGAATGATATAACATACTTTTCTCTTTCCAAATTGATCGCTAGCTCTTTAATTTCATATTCCTTGTCCCTGATAGTTTGTCTAATGTTTTTGGTCTAATCCTCAGTCTTTGGATCAATTAGTTGAAACTCATGTTCAACTGTGTCTTTATCCTTTGTTGTCGATTCTCGCTTTGTTGACGAAGAAGGCTTGGTCCCTTTCTCTCTGTGAGAAGAAAACACAAGCCTCTTCCCTTTCTTATACACTTTATTCACCTCCACCTTCGGTAGCTGAGTCTTCTCCATTGTTTTTCTAGATGACCCCACCTTTGTATTTTGTTTTGGCGCACTTGGAGACTAAGATGCTGCATTGTCCTCATGGCATTTCAAGATTGCTTCCAAAAAGGCTTCTGAAGCCATACTTCTCTCTGCCAACTCGTGAAGGACAATGGTTTTGATGAGGCTATGATGGAACAAGCTTGGGGAGTGATCGTTGTCCTTTAATTGTATCTTTTCAGAAATTTTGGAAATGCTCCTGAATAGATAATTACACATGTTCAGTGGCTTTTGAGATGTGAAATGCATCAGGAGGTGAATATGATAGGCATACAACCTAGAGAATCTACCTTCACAAGTGAAGAACGTTATGATAGTTTTCATTAAAGGGGCATATTTCTCGAGTAAATATCTGAAAGGAAAGAGGTGAGTATGTGTATCTCTGTATGGCGTCTTTAAGAAGGGCTTGTAGTTTTCAAGATCTAGGTTCATTCCTTTGAACCAATATTTGCCATTGTCTAGTAAACCAATTGCTATTGAGATGGAGGCCAATGACAAAATGAACTCAATACCAATAATGAAAGTAGTATCTCCTTTCAGTTGTGTTGCTACCCAATCTGTTAGTTGCTCCTAAAATGTTGTCTCGCTCACCCTTTTGCAAAATTCCAAGCAGTGGACATCCTCAAAGCATTATTTGATTAAAGGATAGGAGTTGATTGTGTTGTAGTTTGATTGTTCATATCTGAGGATCCTCCCTCCTTTATGTTGTCTCTTTCCTTCTGGCGAACATTCTGCCTCCATAATGACACAAAGTCCTAGCAGCAAGAAGCACAAATAAGATGTGAGTTGTGAATGGAAATGAAGTGATATGTAGGTGATTTTGAAAAAATGATGGAAGGGATCTTCGGAAAGGTGAAATGACTTTGAGAGCTGATGAAACTGAGTGGAAAAATAGTGGAAACATGCTTTTCTTGCAGGTGGAAACAAGAGGGTTTATGACGAAATTTTCCAAAAAACCTCTAGGAATGAGCTAGGGTTTTACTTTTTGAGTGTTTAAACTTTCTTTTGAGGTGGGTGAAATCGTAAAAATGGCTCATTAAAAATTTATGTAGGTGTAGGATGTCATTTCACATGTTTTGGAAATTAAAAATAATGATGGTCATTTTTACTCTAACATTTCCCATGGAAAATTTGCTATAACCCCTAACTTGAATAATATTTGATATGAGATGAAACTAGGAAAGAAAAAGATAGAGGGTGATGGTCTAATTACTTGTTCCTTAGCTTAGATTCGGTAAAACCAAGATTGCAAGTGAAAATTTGAAGTTTGGGAGAGTTTTGGTAAATTGGGAGAGTTTTGGTAAATTTTAGGGCACTCTGTCCTGCGCGCAGCGCAGTGTTCCTACGTGCAGTGCCAAAGTGTAGCACAGTGCTTCTACGCATAATGCTTGTCTACTAAGCACAAGCAAGTGCTTCTACGCATAATGTCTTCAGATTTTTTGTTAATTTATCCTAGGAAGACAAGTTTTTTACTTATTTGGGCGAGAGAGCTTGATAATAAGGAGTGAATAAGATATTAATGAAGGAGTTATGGGGATTTTTGAGTTTATATTGGGAAAATTCCCTCACTTTTTAAAAAAAGAAATGGGACCCAGCCTCCTTTGGAAACTGATTTTCACTTTATGAAGACAGATTTTACCTTTACCATTGCAAACCTGAGATGTCCTTTGCTTTCCTGAGTGCGGGAGCTTCTTTCTTTGGGACCTTTGATATCATGAGAGTATGAGGAGTTTGTGAAAAATCAAGACGAATTCTCCAAAAGTTGCTTTGTCATGTTTTACTCACTGCTGGTTTTATTCATAGAAATGATGAACCTTGGAAACCCTAGTGACCTAATGGGTGACCTAAGACCTAATGGGATGATGATGACTGACCCATTTTCATTATGACACCTTCATAAAATGTGATAGGTGGCTAGCATGAGTGAATTTTCAAACAATGACTTCATCTTTAGACTGACCATACAATGACCAAATTTGTTGTGTAAATCTAGTAAAAGAAAATTTTGATTTTGAAAGCCTCGAAAAACATAGTAAAATCATTTTTGATCCAGGTGATAGGCTTACAAGACTAACACTAACATTGGCTCCAACTGGGGATGGCATCTCCTTGGAGGTGTGAAGAAAATTGTAGACCAAGTAGCCTTATTCATTGGGCAATGGAGTCAACATGCATAAAAATTGATTTTTGACTTAACACTGACTGACCTATTGACATGACTGAAAAGTGAATAAAAATAATGAAAACTAAATAAACTTAAAGAGCCTGAGGGTCTTCACATCGGGCTTCAAAATCTTATGACAGCTATCTAAAATGATAGAAGTAAAATGCACACCTCTATGTACAATGATAATGACCATTTAGGATTTTTTAGACATAGTAGTGCTTGAGAAGCCTACCATTGGTCGCCCCTCCTGAATAATCTCTTCCATCCATTTCTTCCAACAAGAAAGCATCCTTTCCTCTGGAGGAAGAAATTTTGTAGGGTCCCTTCCATAAGTTTCGAACTTACCATGTTTGCCTTTGTCTTCATTTCTAGCATCCCACCAAAGGACTACATCTCCCAAACTGAAATTGTCTTCCTTGGTTTTGCAGTCAGAAATATTTTTAATCTTTTCTTGGAGTTTGAATGTGTTTTGAAAAACTTCTTTTATTTTCTATTGTAAATGAATCATATGATTTATTCTCCTTTGTATGTCATTAGTTTCACTATCCAATTCCTGTACGATTTTCATTACTAGGACAATAAGAGATGAAGGAAATATTGTGTAAACTCCATATACCAGCTGGAGAGGAGACATACCTATTGACTTTTTGGTGCTGACCCTATCCACCCACAAGGAATTGATGAGTTTTTTATACCAATTCTTTTTGTTTATCTCCAGGACCATTTTGATGATGTTAAACAAAGATTTATTGGAAGATTCGACAAGGTCGTTCACTTGTGGATGATAAGTGGTAGAATGTCCTAGCACAATATGATATTTGGCACAGAAATTTACCATTCTTTTTATTTGAAAGAAACATTATTGTCTATTATTATTTTCTGTGGGCAGTGAAATCTATACAAAATATTAGACTCTAGAAATTGAATGATCACAGAATCAGTAGCTTGCCTGCTTGGGATAGCTTCAATCCACTTTGTAAAGTAGTTAGTGGCTGTTAATATCCATTTATGTTGTGTTGAAGATGAAGGATCAATTTCGGCAATGAAATCAAGACCCCATTGCTGGAAAGGAGCTAAAATCAAAATTGGTTTTAGTGGTGATGACAAAAGTTTCCTCTTTCCTTGAAAAATTTGACATTCATGGGAGCTCATGACTGTTTTGTATGTATCAGAAAAGAAGGTGGGCCAATAGAAACCAACTCTTAAGATCTTGTTTGTTGTAGTTTTCCAAAAATGATGAACACCACAATCTCCTTTATGAAAATCCTTCATTATATCTTTAACTTCATTTTCTATCAAACAATTCAGCAACACACCTACAGGATCTTTCCAAAATAAAGCACCATCGAGAATACAATATTTTGAAGCTTTGAGTTTCAGTGATCTAAGTTTACCTTTGCAGACTTCTAGAGGAGAATTCAAGTGCTGCAAGGCATAGACAGTGTCAGAGTACCAAGGTGAGGACATGAACATGTCAGAAACCTGCAGGAAAGGGTCCTCTTCTTTTGGTTCTTTTGATAGTGCAACCATCAAATTAATATCTAGTGCATGTAGATTTTGTTCCACCATAAGTTTGGCTAGCCCTTGTCCTCTGATGAGCTTTGTAGGTTTTATCTCCAAGTCATACTCTAGCATGGTTGCAATCCACTTTCCTCTTCTGCCTTCAGGATATGTTTGCACGAGAATTTCTTTTACTGCTGCAGTAGGGACATAAGCAATGATATGTGAATGTAGAATATAAACTCGGAAATCCTTGAGGGCTTTTACCAATGACAATGCCTGTTTCTCAACGATGTCGTATCTCAATGTTGCATCTCTTATAGTTCAACTGAAGAATGCTATAGGATGCTCATTTTTTTGATCTTTTTTCTGCATTAAGACTGCTGCTAATGTATGCTCAGAAGCAAAATAAAAGATGATGAAATCTAAAGTATAATCTGCGCTAATCAAAACAGGATCAGTAGATAATGCAAATTTTACCACATGAAATGATTTCTTAGCCTCCAAAGACAACTTTAACTCGTTGTCCTTCTTCAATATGTTTGTCATTTCTTTCAAGTGATCAGCTAGATTAGGAATAAATCTACTCAAAAATTAATTTTCCAATTGAACAACTGAATCTCTTTCTTGTTCCTAGGGAGATCTAGTTGCTAAATGGCCTCCACTCTAGTAGGATCAATGCAGATGCCATCTTAGAGATGATGTTTCCTAGTAGCTTACCTTCTTCCATGGCGAAAAAGCTCTTCTTTGGCTTAAGTGAGATGCCAAATTTTCTACGTTTTTGAAAAACAATCCTTAAGTGATGCAAGTGATCTTCGTCAGATTTTGAAAATATTATTAGATCATCTAGATAGATAACTATAAATACATCTTTTTCATTTGCAAATGCTATGTCCATAGCCCGTTGAAAGGTAGCTCCTGCATTCTTCAACCCAAAAGGCATCTTGGCATACATGAATGTACCCCATGGCATTGTGAAGGCTGTCTTGAGCTGATCGTCATTGTGTACCAGAATTTGATTGTACCTAGCGTATCCATCTAGCAGTGACATCCTAGAGGATTCGACCAACCTCTGTAGTATGTGATCCATCTTAGGCAAGGGATAGTTATCTTTCAGGGACATCTTATTGAGATTTCTAAAATCAATACATAGACGAATTTCCCCGGTCTTCTTCCTCACAGGTACTGGATTATACATCCATTTAGAAAACCAAATGGAAACTATTATTCCAGACTTATAAAGTCTATTTACCTATTTTTCAATTGATGGAAGCAACTTGGGATTGATTCTTCTCAATTTCTCGCGAAATGGCTTCTAATTGGGCTTAATAGGAATGGTGTGCTAAATGATACTTTTGTCATAAACTTTCAGATCGAAGTAATCCCAAGAAAATGCATCAGCAAATTCCTTCATTAAGGACATATAATTACCCTTTGTTTCAAGAGATAAAGACTTTGATAATTTGGCCAATTTAGGATTTTCAGTTGTGCCAATGCTTACATCTTCAACTCCCTTTTCTGTAGGAACCATGGTGGGCTTCTTGGCGATATCATCTCTATCAAATAATTCTTCCCAAGGCACCAAGCCTCTTGGAATGTTGTTATCCTTGAGCTATAATACTTCAATGTCCGCTGAATGGATGTTTGGATCATCAAAGTTGTATACATCATCAATGTAAGAGTTATGAAATTATCCTTCCAATTGCAGAAAACTATTTATTTGCTTATCATCACCAAACACTTTCCAAAACCTCATATTGTCTAGGATAGTTGGGTGATGTTTAACATGGATGGAGTACTTATGATTAGGATGAATAGGGATCTTCACCATACTTGCTGCAGTGGCGAGTGAATCAGCTATGACATTCTGAGTTCTAGAAATAAGAGATAAATTATATTCTGAAAAAGTTTTGGAATATCAAGTACAACATTACGATAAACTCTCATTCTTGGTGTTTGGCCTGGTATTCCCCTTTGATGTGCTTGATCACTAATTCAGAGTCGCCATAAATAGAAATATTTTTTGCTCCCAACCTTTTCAGAATATTGAGGCCAGCAATCAATGCCTCATACTCTGCCTCATTGTTTGAACATTCGAAAGCCAACTTGTAAGAGCTCATTCTCACATTTCAAGGGATTTTGTTTGACTGATGTAATGGACCATGTATCCAAACACCAATTCCTCCTCCTTGTCTTCTTGATGCGCCATCAAACTCCATGGTCCAAAGACCATTTTCTTCATCCAGAAAAAGGATTTCTGAGGACTTAATTTTTTTATTTTTAGGATTTTGAACAACTATTTCAAAACTTCCTATTTTCTGCACTATTATTTTAATCTCCTCAATAGGATTTGCTAGATGCCTATATTCCTCACCAACCTCTTTACCTTCTACTGTAATAGTTTCATGTATGATGCCCACTAGGTTGGGAACTTCTGAAATTTCCACTAACTGACTTTCATCATCAACAGAATACATGTCACTAAACAGAATGAAAGAGTCAAGATCAGTATGAACAACATGTATAGGATGATAGACTGGCTTCTTCTTACTATTGATCATACATTTCATCTTCTTTTCTCTATAAAGTTTCCAGAGCTGTCCAAAAATAGGGATAGTGACGTATGAAAAGTCAAGCTGTAGAGTGCCCTTTAATTTTTCTCCCCAAGACCTTGAAAGAAACGTGCCAAACCTAGGAGGAATATCAACAACTACGACATCCATAAGTACATTTTTGGTTGGGATTTGATCCAAGGAAACTACCAAATATTTAATGAGGCCAAGGCATTTCACTCTTATAGAATCAAAATAATAAAGATCATGGTAAGGTCAGGTGATACTCAGTCCTAGTTTATCCATGATGGCTTTAGGCATCATATTATGGGAGACGCTAGAATCTAGAATAGTGTTATGAAGGATAAAATCATGAAGTTTAAGACTCAAATAAAAAGGAGGTATTTCACTATCTTCAGGAGCTCCTTCTAAGGCTGGACCAAAAAGGATTGCTGGCTCCTCATCAGCTACATTAACTGTATCAGCCATCTGATCAACCTTAAGCATCTTTGCAATCTGAAATTTATATTTGTCATTCCTTACCAATTCGGTGAGGGGAATGGCTATTTTAAATTTAGAAATTTTATTTTCCAAACTAAAAAGATTGGATTGTTTTTTTACCTCTTTTGAAATGATGTCCTTCCTTTCTGTTTGGCCTTTAGCTTGAGGTTCCTTCCTTTGGCTTTCAGTTTGCAGTTCTTTATCCTTCCTCACATTACTAGTGGAGGCTTCATTTTTCCTATCCCAATTCAGTATGACAATGTCTTTGTCTTTATTCTCGCCTGCAGGAGTGGTTTCTTTGCTTGGTGCATCCCTTTGTAGATTTTTTCTTTCATGAGTTAGAGCGACAGGTACATTTCTATTCCTCAAATTGTATTGCTTTTGAACATGACTGAGAGCATTTTGATATCCTCTTTGGTACACTACAGTTCTATCAACCCACAGATCTTCACTTGTGAACACAAATTGTTGATCCTTTGGTATGAGAGAGTCTTCAAAAAGTTGATCATCCTCTTTTAGGAAAATAGGGAGTTCATATTTTTGAAAGAAGTGATTTGCTTCCACAATTTCTTCCTCATTTTAGTCCTAACCTTCAGTGTAATTTTGCTGGAATGGAGCTCTTACTTGACCTTGAGGATCTTGGTTTCACTGCTCTTTCTGTCGATTTTTGTACTACTATTGTTGCTGCCCGTGAAAGTTAGGATTCCTCACTGAAGGTTCATCTTGTCGATCAGTTATGGATATTCTATCCATCATCCTCTCCATACTTTTTATCAGATTGCCAAGCTTTGCATCAGAAGATGATGCAAGCTTTTCTTTGAAGATAACTTTCTTCTCTTCTCTCTCTGGCTTTGATTTTGACTTCTTAATGAGAAAATTGGCTTCAAAACTGATTGCATTCCGTTGCATCTCTCCAAGAGTAGTGGGGTCTCTTTGTATGAGCTGGTAGGCCATATCTGGATCAAAAGCATCAGTATAATGAAGGATAGCCAAACCAGGAAGAGGCTTCATATCATCAGGTATAGAATTGTACACTGTATTAAATCTTGATGTGAATTCTTGAACTGTTTCATTTGGGTTTCTTTTCATTGAATTATACTCAGCCAATATCTGTAATGGATTTTTCTTCTCTTACCAACGAGCTAGGAATAATTCAATCAATCTTTGAGAACTGTTAATATAATTACTAGCCATACTTCCAAACCATTTCTTAACATATCTTGAGGAACTCTGAGCCATAATCCTCATTTTGGAATTCTTCTCATCAATTTCTTCTAAATCAATGAAGTCTATTAACTTGTCAACATGATGTTGAGCTATAATTTCTGCACTTCCATCAAACAAAGGGTGTCTTTGACCATAGTTCTGAGGCAAAACAGCAAGTTGAACAAGCAGTAAAAGTGGTGCAAATCTTGCCATGACTGCTGGAGAAAGTGAAGGTGTTACAATGGATTTTGTAAGTAAGGGTTGTGATGCTAATGAGGATGATCGAACTACTAAAATGGGTTGTGCAAGCAAGGATGGAACGAACGAGGAGGTAGGAAGGATGATGAAATTGAAGCTTTGGGAGATGTGGTAGATGTGCTTAAAGGTGAAACAGAGGATGAAGCTATGGTTAGGTATTCAAGTTGGTATTGAACAAAAGCTTTTTCAGTAGTGATCTAGAGTTGGTCAGCAAGGCTTTGAAGGTTATCAAAATTTAACCACAGTTCATGATCAGTCTTAGCAGACAATGATTCTGGAGAAATAGAGGGAGTTCCAACCTTTAAAGGTTCTAATGTTATATCAGAGATACAGGAGTGAGACTTGGACCTTGTAAGTGATAATTCTATCTGCTCTTCAAAAGGAATTTTCTCAAAGGTGAACATGTGTTTAGACAGAGAAGTTTTTCTTTCAATTTTATGAACTGCACTTTTAGTGATGGGTAGTCTAAGTTTTCTGAGCAGTCTTTTTGGATCTTCAACAAAAAAGGGTCGATTGGGTTAGGGTTTGACCTGGTATGTCTTTTGGAAGCCAGAATGTATACACCCTACACTGATGAGATTTATGAATTCAGCCTAACTTCGAATACTAGAAACTGAGAGGTACAGAAACAATTGCTTGAAAGATATTAGATATTTCCCAAGAATAATTTAACACTCATTCCCCGACAATGGTGCCAAAAATGTAAGTCCATACAATCTCCTGGGCTGAAAAGGAAATCGAAAAGGGCAACCTTAAACCACTTCAGCTCAGTAGCTAGCCCTACTGATCATGAGAGGGATCTCTCTAAGTCTCTTATCAATGATATTACTTTATATCAAATGAATTTTAGGCTAGATATGTGTATTTATTTGTTTGTTTGTGAAATTTTGGTTTTTTAGAGGATTTGCTGAACTTAGGGTTTGGAGCCACAAGTGGGTCTAGGCTATGGGAATGTAGGAGCAAACATAAGAAGAAGCTACATGTCAGAAGCCATGGTGTAATTTGAGTATTTTTCAATGTAGTATAGAGGATGTAGTGTGGAAGAAAATAATTAGAATAAATAATCATGATTTCATTAGCTTAGGAAGAGAAAACACATAACTATGAAAACCAGATAACAAAGCTTGAAAAACAATAATTATGAGTATTTTATCACAGGTTATTCATAGAAAGAAGAGATATAATGTGGATAAATATGTTTAGATGATGAGAAAACAAAAAAGAATGAAGTAGAAGCACCATGAACTCACTCGGCTAGAGTTCCTTGAAAATAGCTACAACCTATATCTGTATTAGCTAAAAGATGATTACAATGCAAGCCTCCTTCACAAAATGTTCAACCCTCTTCTCCTGAGGAGAAATGATACATATAGAATCTCATATACCACTTGCCGACCTTCAGGATTCGAATTCCTTTGTGGAGGAATTGACTCCAAGATTCTCTCAACCAACAGGTGAGAGTGAGAAGGTGAAACTAAAACACTTCATGAAGAGTTTGTTTAGGAGTTTTCTTCTTTTATGAAGCCTAATAAACATCGAAAACAACCTATGATGTACATTTATTCATGCCTACATCACCTAGACTCATAACTAGTTCCATTACATAGAGAATCTTGACTTTGACCAAGTCAGACCAGAAACAAAAAATTTTCCACAGTGAAATTTTCCAAATAAAAACACAGAAAGTGCAGAAGCACAGGGCCAAACTTTAGTTGATTTGTAGGTGCCTTCTAGGGGTAAAAATGCAAAAATAAGAGAATGGTCAACTAGCCATTCAAGTATAGTTTCTAGAATAGTTTGAATTTCTGAATTTGGAGCATGGGGAGACCTTCAAAAATCCATTCTCCCAAGGTCACTCGAGAAGCACAGGGCCTGTCAAAAAATGGCCCAGAATGCTAGGTTTTTTGCCACTTTTTTTGCAATTTTCTCCAAAACTAAGCCGCCTCTACAAAATATGGGAAAATGGGTTTTTAAAGGATGACAAGAATTTTTTAGAAATGTAGACCTTTCCAAAAATCGAGGCATGAGGAAAAATCACAACACCAAGGCTTTGCGCTTCTGGAGCAACTGAATTTCTGAACTTAGACCAAAAGTTCTCAAAAAACCCAAAATGCTCAGAATTTGCTCAAAATTGGAAGGATGATGTAAAAATAGGTTTTTTATAGCTTCATTAATGCTTCAGTAGGCATCTCCATGTTTCCCTCATCCTTTTTGGCATTTTTTGGCCTCTTTGAGCTTGTTTTCAAGTTGTTTTACCTTGACATTGGTGATCATGTTTTTATCTTGATAGTGATGCACCATGTGTCTAAGAAATTAATTGTTTCTATTTTTCTTCTCAAGGAGCATCTCCAAGTGTTCATTCACCCTATTAAGCCAATATTATTTATCTTGATGAAACTCTAGGGTGATCATATCTTATAGGTCAAGATCCTCATTAAACAAAATTTGTTCTTGTTCCTCTTGTAAAGCTTTCTTGAGGCCTCTTGTTCTTGGTCTTTTCCTACATCCCCTTATCTATGATGCTTCAGGCTCACTTGATGTCTTGATCTCCTTACCTTTGCCGATTTGCTACATTAACTTGGCTTTTTCCTTTTCTAGTATCAACTCCTTTTCTTTGAGTTGATTGTTTTCATATTGAAGGAATGATATAACATACTTTACCCTTTCCAAATTGATTGCCAGCTCCTTGATTTGGTAGTCATTGTCCCTGATAGTCTGTCTCATGTTTGTGGTTTGATCCTCAGTCTTTGGATCAATTAGTTCAAACTCATGTTCAACTGTGTCTTTATCCTTTGCTCTCAATTCTTGCTTTGTTGATGAAGAAGGCTCTGCCCCTTTCTCTTTGTGAGAAGAAAACACAAGCCTATGCCCTTTCTTATACACTTTAGTCACATCTATCTTAGGTACCTAAGTCTTCTCAATTTTTTTCTAGATGACCCCACCTTTGTTTGTTTTTTTGGCACACTTGCAAACTATGTTATTGCATTTTCCTCATGCCATTTCAAGGCTACTTACAAAAAGGCTTCCCAGGCCATACTTCTCTCTGCCAGCTGGTGAAGGACAATGGTTTTGATGAGACTTTGATGGAACAAGCTTAGGGGGTGCTCTTTGTCCTTTAATTGTATCTTTTCAAACATTTTGGAAATGCTCCTAAATAGATAACTACACATGTTGAGTGGCTTTTGATATGTGAAATGTATGAGGAGGTGAATATGATAGGCATACAACCTAGAGAATATATCTTCACTAGTGAAGAACCTCATGACAGTTTTCGTTAAAGGGAAATATTTCTCCAGTAAATGTCTGAAAGGAAAGAGGTGAGTATGTGTATCTCTGTATGGTGTCTTTAAGAAAGGCTTGTAGTTTTCAAGATCTAAGTTCATTCCTTTGAACCAGTATTCACCATTGTCTTGTAAAGCAGTTGCTATTGAGATGGAGGCTACTGAGAAACTAAACTCAATGCTAGCAATGACAGTTGTCTCTCCTTTCAGTTGTGTTTCTACCCAACCTATTAGTTTCTCATGAAATCCTGTCTCGCTCACCCTTTTGCAAAATTCCAAGCAGTGGACATCCTGAAAGAATTGTTTGATGAAAGGATAGGAGTTGATTATGTTGGAGTTCGATGGATCATATTTGAGGATCCTCCCTCATTTGTGTTGTCTCTTTCCTTATGGCGAATATTTCGCCTCCATGATGACACAAAGTCCTACCAGCACAAAGCGAAAATAAGATGTGAGATGTGAATGGAAATGAAGTGATATGTAGGTGATTTTGACAAAATGATCGAAGGGCTCTAGGGAAAAGTGAAATGAATTTGAGAGCTGATGAAAATGAGTGGAGAAACAGTGGAAATATGATTTTCTTGCAGGTGGAAACAAGAGGGTTTATGATGCATTTTGCCAAAAAACCTCTAGGAATAAGCTAGGTTTTTGCTTTTTGAGTGTTTAAACATTGTTTTGAGGTGGGTGAAATGGTCAATATGGCTCGTTAAACATGTATGCAGGTGTAGGATGTCATTTCACATGTTTTGGAAATTAAAGGTAATGATGGCCATTTTTACCCTAACATTTCCCACACAAAATTTGCTATAAACCCTAACTTGAAGAATAACTTATATGAGATGAAATTGGGAAAGCAAAAGATAGAGGGTGATGGTGTACTTACTTGTTTCTTAGCTTAGAAGTGATTAAAACCAATATTGCAAGTGAAAATTTGAAGTTTGGGAGAGTTTTCATGAATTTCAGGGCACTTTGTCCTGTGTGCAGCATAGTGTTCCTACACGCAACACCAAAGCGCAGTGCAATGCTTCTATGTGCGGCACAATGCTTCTACACATAGCACCTTAAAATTTTTGGTAATTTCTCCTAGGAAGACAAGTTTTTTACCTTTTTGGGCAAGATATCTTGATGATAAGGAGTGAATAGGATATGAATGAAGGAGTTATGGGGCTTTTCTTGTTTATAGAGGGAAAATTCCCTCACTTTTTGAAAAAATAAATGGGACCCACCCTCCTTTGGAAACTGATTTTCACTTTATGCAGACAGATTTTACCTTTACCATTGTAAACCTGAGATGTCCTTTTCTTTCCTAAGTGTTAGAGCTTCTTTTTCTAGAACCTTTGATATCATGAGAGTATGATGATTCTATGAAAAATCAAGATCAATTCTCCAAAAGTTTCTTTGTCATGTTTTACTCACTGCTGGTTTTATTCATAGAAATGATGGACCTTGGAAACCCTAGTGACCTAATGGGTGACCTGAGACTTAATGGAATGATGATGATGACTGACCCATTTTCATTGTGACACCTTCATAAAATGTGATAGGTGACCAGCGTGAGTGAATTTTCAAACAATGACTTCATCTTTAGACTGACAATGCAATGACCAAATTTGTTGTGTAAACATAGTAACAAAAAAATTTGATTTTGAAAGCGAGGAAAAACATAGTAAAAGGATTTTTGATCCAGGTGATAGGCTAACAAGACTGACACTCACAGAACTTATGTGTAAACTATCACACCCTACACTGCAAGTCATGTATAAACTCTTACACATTGTTTTATGCCCTAGACTTGCATGAGTTTTAGATGTAGCATTGTGACAACCTATAACACACCATCGGAAATTGCAACAAAAGAATTTATCTATATGAACTTTTGTGTGACTCTCATATCTATTCAATTTGGCCCCACCTCCATAATATGCCCTATCTCCATAAAATGTTTTTACTATCTCTTGTGCCCAAATCCTCTCGCATCGATTCAATTCACCTTCTTTAAAAATCTCATATAGTTTGAACTCTATAAATATTAATTTCTCAAAAATATTTGAATATATATTATGGTCAACCTCATACCTAAAAATCATTTGGTCAACTACCTTGGGTCATAAAAAATACTCATCTATGTTTCATGTCAGTTTGAACTATTGTCCTACTACGTGTGAGCAATCTCTCGGTCTGTATTTGATCAACCCATGCCCTAGGCCCTTCAACTTATTTCTCCTTGGCTTCTCCTCATCATGGGTCTGATACCATGTCATATTTACACACATAAGATCATAGGAAATACACAAAAAATAAGACAAGTAGGTTTTAGGGGTAGATGCTTTAGGGTAGACACTTGTTTTCATTGTTGGTGAATGAAGACTCAAATAAAAACTTAAAATGTGGTTGTAAACTCTGAAGAAAAATCATAGAAAAGTGTGAATTTCATGGAAGTAAGAAGAAAGTGAATGCAAATTAATTCGATTTAGACAGTGGCATTCCCATGGATGATGTTGAGTCCTTTATGAAAGAGATGGATACGTAGGACTAGTGGGCAGTTGATTTGAGAATTGATGATTGCTTAATCAATTTTTTATACTTTTTGCTATGATAGACTTGACCTATTAGATATTAATGCTAAAGTATTTAACTCTTAAGTGTAATGTTCACTATTTAGTTTACCACTCTGTGTTTTGACGTATTAACTTATTATATTTAATTTTGTCATTCTTTGGATGTATTAATAGTGCCATCTTTCATTTTGTAATTTGATGTTTTACTAATCAATATATTTTGTAACTTATAAATATAATGAGAAATAGGATTGTGATTTTGTAGTATACCTAGGGGGGATATTATGGGGTACAAAGGGAGGTAACCAAGGGAATAATGTAATAATGTGATGGGTCATAGTTAATAAATAAAGTGGTTAACCCTTGGAGTTTGATGAAATAGTCTCATCCTTGCTAACAAAGGAGATGGGACGGAAAAATATGGAGTGCCGAAATGGTGATGCCTTTTCTGTACGAGGAAGTTCCCAGAACAGAAAAAAAAAAAAAGTTATCGAGTGGGAGATCTAAAACTAGAGGGAGATCTAAATCTCTAGGAAAACCTGTAAAGAGGGTGTGCTAGAAATGCGGATAGGAAGGGAACTACAGAAGGGACTGTAAATCTAAAGCTCCTAATAAATAAAAGGGATCTGATGATTCTCCTTTTGCAGAGGTGAAAACCACCTTAGATGAAGGTGGGGATGTGTACATGGCTTCCTCAAGTACACATGTAGATCATGATGCACGGTTGATTGACTCTGGTGCATCCTTTCACTTCACTCCCCATAGAGAGTGGTTCTGCGAGTATGAGAAATATGATGGTGGTGATGTCTTCTTGGGGGATTCCAGGAAGGCAAGAATCATTGGTCGTGGAAAAGTAAAGTTGAAGTTGCAAGGTGGAAGCGTTAGAATACTTCCGAGCGTTTTGAATATTCCTGCATTGGCTAGAAATCTGATTTCTGTAAGCAAGTTGGATGATGCATGTGTAAAAATAGTGTTCAAGAAGGATACTTGCAAGATGGTTCGAGGAGCAGGGGTAATGATGTGGGGAGTTCGGATTGGAACTCTGTAAAAGCTGCAAGGTGTTGAGGTATAAAAGGTGTCTTTTGAACTCCTATTTATCCTACATTAATTATCAATCCACATACAATTTTTTATTTCAAGAGTGTACTCAGTCTGTGGCGGAAATTTATTTCAAGAGTAATGTTTTCTAATTTGCAGCATAGTGCTAAATAAAAGAGTAAATGGATGCTTGAAACATAATTAAATTGCAATCAAAAGAAACTTAATGCTCTGAAACTTAAATCATTCACTCAGAAAAGTACAACAATTTATCAGCCAAGGATGCAGTAGTGATAAGTCTTTCCTCTTTCAATTGATATAAATGAAATCAAATATAAACAAGATCCACAATCTGAGAACTTAGGCAGCGATAGCCAATGTCCTTTACAGTTGCTAATCTTACACTCCACACTAAATCAATTAACTGGAAATGATAGATCACTAATGTTGTTAACAGAAAGGTAGTAAAAATTCTCACTGCAAAATACTTAAAAGAAAAACCAAATACTTGCATAAAAGAAATAACACCTATCTAGCATGAATGAACAACAATGCTAGCTCAATGGAAATGAACAGCAATGCTAAATGGAAATGAATAGCAATGATATCTTAATGTAAATGAACATCAAAGCCAAATGAACAACAATCTGTAATGAACGACAGAGTTCGAAGTGAACAGTGAAGCTTTATAACCAAAATGAATAGCATAAAAATTTAAGTGTAATGAATAGTAATCTTGTTATGGTGGAAAAATAGCAACATGATCCAATTACAATTTCATGAAAATGTAAAGGAACAGGAAATTAGAAAGAAATACGATTCAAAGTAATGAAAATTAAATCAAACCATCACACGAATGAAATTGTAAAATAATGGTACAGGTAGCAAGTGGATCCACCAGGGCTGGGCCCTTAGCCGCCGGTGAAGCACCGCTGGGCTAACTCAATAGGAAGGAATGGAACGGTGACTGATTTATGTATTAATCATGTATAAAAAGTTTACAAGAAATCGTATTATGTTTTAACCACAAGATTCGATGATCAAAGTAACAGAACAATAGTAAGTTCTGCAAAAATGATAATACATGCCCCCTGGGCTACAAGCGCTGTCCCGTTTTATAATGACCAAGTGGATATATCAAGAGTACAAATAATGTTTTAAGCAGCGATCCTCAGGATCAAAGGATCCTGATGGATTTTCTTTATCTTTGATCTCCAGTTTATCGTTTTGTCTTCTTGTGCTGATGTCGCACTTTCCCTTTCTTCTCCTAAACTATGCACTCTGATCTTGATCTCCTTGTCTGGATATGGCTTGCTGGGGAAGGGACAGCAGTTGCTTCTGCTTTGTCTTTTCCTCTCAAATAGTGGTTTTCCATTTCCTTCATTTTCTGTATAGAAAAGGACAATAATCAGTTATTTTGTATCAATCACAAATCTCCTTAATACTACCATAATTCTTTAACATATTACCATTTTAGAATGTAAAGGAGTTATGATTCAAGGGAAGAGATAAAGAGATAAATGGCAAATACATACCTTTTCCATCACTCAACACACTCCCCTGATTACCCTTTTTCATGCCCTCATGAAAACCATGTAATTTACATGCAAGGCAATTAGGAAATAGGCTGGAGAGGGATTTTCATGAAGTGGTCTAAAACCATGATGTGTAGCTAAAAATTCAAAAATGTGCCCTGTTTGCCCTTTTGGTAATTCATAGATGGCCTTATATTCTGCTGCAGGATACTAGATAAGAGGGCTTCAAAATCTACAACCTAGCCAATACGGTCCTTCCCTCAAGATAAGGTTACTATATGTGACCAGGTGGTCGGCAGCTAACTTAAAATTTTTGTAATTGAATGGCTCTCTATCCTAAATATTCTAATTGGAGTTCTTCCATCGGAGTTTAGCTACTGCTACAGCAAGGTCTTTGATAGACACGAAATATTCTACCCCTTACTGGACAATGTGTTTGTGGATGGGTCCCAATGTCTGGATCACACCCTCCTTTTTGATTAAGCTTTTATGCTTAGTCCACAGTTGTAATGGGTTTTTCGGTTCACCCCTAACCCAAAGGTCTAACTAGTTTTCTTGTCTCTGAAAGGTGTTATGGGCCTCGAGCCACTTTAACTGGTTTGTAGCAAACAAAATGAATGCTTGAAACTATATATCTCACACAAAAGGACTGGGATTCTTCTCCATTTCCTCTTCCAATATAAAATTATGCAAATAAAATTCACAGAGTAAACACTAAACTTTGACTCCATAATGTTTACAACAATTTATAAAATTATCAACAATTTTTAATTCTATAGGCTTTCCTGCCTTAATGGCTTTAATTTTTAATTGCAAATATCTTTCTAATAAAAACAAAGCATAATTCTTTATAAGGGCCCTACATGCTAGGACATCTGTATATAGAGAACAAAGAATATCCATTTGACTCCTAACTGTGTTTAGTCTATTTGTTACCTTTTCAACTTTTTTCTCTACCCTCTGACATTTATCAAACGCATTTCTCTCTGATGCATTGATGTTCTTTAATTGTTGTTATAGCTCTTGGTATTTCTTCTTAGGAACAGTTCCTTATTCGAGATTTTCTATAGTCTACTGAGCCTGTGCCAGCTCCTCTTGGAGTTTTACTACCCTAGGGTCATTGTCCATCAAAATGTTTTTGGGTTGAAGATCTACTTGGATCTTCTTATTGTGACATCTGGTTCCTACAGTCTGTGTCTCTTTATCGTAAACTATATGGTCGGTTGTGACGCTAGTGGATACTGCCTCTGTTTGGACATCCTTATCATAGACTGGTGCATCTTCTATTTGGGCCACTGCATCTGTGACAGCCGCATGTTGTTCTTTGTTGTCCTGAATGGATATGGGATCGGCTTGAGGCCCCGTGGCCTTTATTTTATGGGGTTTCGTTTGGGTGGCTGCATCTCTTGTTCTTGGAGTTCTTTTTGAGATTTTACCCATTTTTAGGGCCCTTATCTGTTGTCTAAGTTGTTTTATTACATTTAGTAGCCTTTGTTGTTCCTCTCACAGCCTCTTGATTTCATTCATTTTCTTCTTATTTTTCCTGGGAGGAACAGCTGTTTCCTTAACTGGACTTGGCTACTCAGCTAGGTTTTGTTCTTCAGGGACTATGCCCTTGCCCTGGCTTGTTTCCATATTTTCTTTTTGGAACACTTCCTCAGTGTTATGGTCATCCTGATTAGGTCCTTCAGGGAGGTAACCCTGATTTGATCTACCACTTCCCGAGTTACTTCTGCTACTTCTTCTTCCTCGTCATTCATTTCCTTAGATGCAATGTCTCTGTGAGCAGAGTGTTCCTGTGATTGTGCTTCTTCTTCTTCCTGTTGTACAAAAATTGTCACCTTGACATTCTACAATCTGTGTGAGTCCAGTACCACTCATACTTTCTTCTTTTGCAAGTCTTAAGCCTTAGTTCTTCATATCAAGCCTTGAAAATAAGAGAAAGCCCTCAAAAGTGTATAAAACTCTGGTTCCGCACTTTCTCTTAGCATTACCTGTGGTCCCGCACCTAAATGTTCCTTACGTACCTGACTACTCTGTCTCTCTGTTATGGGTGCAGACCCCTGTAAAAGTCAAATGGGCGCAACTATATTCTTAAAAACTCACTTTGAGTCATTTCTAGAAGCTTCTGGAAGGAATCTTGAGCTGCTAAGTTTGCTCCTTTAAGGTTCATGCATCCCATACCTTAAGGAGCTAACCCCTTGATGTGAGGAGCTTATCCCTTTGAAGGAGGACTCTATCCCTTCATAGGTGGACCTATAACCTCCTTCCTTTGCACTATAAAATGAAGCATTGGGTTGGTTACTGGAGAGGTTGAAAGCTGAATATCTTTGAGGTGAAATGCTGCTGGAACTTAGTCTTCCTAATTGAGCTTTCATGAGGAGAGATTACATACCTCTTCGATCTCATTTGGAAGAGTGTGAGGCTTGTCAAAGTAAGGGAGATTCCTGTTCGGACCCTGGGAAGAGCTTGTACGACATCAAGGCACCAAAGGTTGTAAGGTTCTTCTATTTCAAAGTTAATACAAATAAGTTTATTTTTTTCAATAAGCTGTGTTTTATGGTTTATTTTATCGATTCCTTGACTACCATAATGAACCTGATTTATGATATTAGCCATGCAAGTGTTATTTTATGTGTTCTTATTTGTGATTGCAGGTTCTCAAAAGGAAACTCTTTCAAACAGTTGAAGGATGGTTGCTACAAGCTAGCGTTGGACTTAAGGTAGGGTCTAAACACCTCTATAGTTTTTATTAATGAGTCGCCAATTTGTTGGTCGGATAAATCGATCTTACGGATAAGGCCAATCTCCCTAGTATCAAAAGATATCTAGAAACAAACAGGACAAGCAAATCTATCTTTCTCTAAACATATTGTGATTCATTAATAAAAACCATAGAGGTGTTTAGACCCTACCTTAAGTCCAATGCTAGTTTGTAGCAGCCATCCTTCAACTGTCTGAAAGAGTTTCCTTTTGAGAACCTGCAATCACAAACAAGCACACATCAAATACCACCTACATAGCTAATATCATAAATCATGTTCATTATGGTGATCAAGGGATCCATAAAATAAACCATAAAACACAGCTTATTGAGAAAAATAAACTTATTTGTATTAACTTTGAAATAGAAGAACCTTATAACCTTTGGTGCCTTGATGTTTTACAAGCTCTTCCCAGGGTCCGAAATAGGAATCTCACTTACTTTGAAAAGCCTCACACTCTTCCAAATGATATCAAAGAGGTATGTAATCTCTCCTCACAAGAGCTCAATTAGGAAGACTAAGTTCCAGCAGAATTTCACCTCAAAAATATTCAACTTTCAACCTCTCCAGTAACAAGCCCAATGCTTCATTTTATAGTGCGAAGAAAGGAGGTTATAGGTCCACCTATGGAGGGATAGAGTCCTCCTTCAAAGGGATAAGCTCCTCACATCAAGGGGTTAGCTCCTTAATTTATGGGATGCATGAACCTTAAAAGAGCGAACTTTCCACTTCAAGATTCCTTCTAGAAGCTTCTAGAAATGACTCAAAGTGAGTTTTTAAGAATATACTTGTGCCTTTTTGACTTTTATAGGGGTCCACACCCATAACACAAAGATAGAGCAGTCAGGTACACAGGGGACATGACCATTAGGTGCGGGACTGCAGGTAATGCTAAGAGAAAGTGCGGAACCAGAGTTTTATACACTTTTGAGGGCTTTCTATTATTTTCAAGGCTTGATATGAAGAATTGAGGCTTAATAATTGCAAAAAAGGAAGGTATGAGTGGTAATGGCCTCACACAGATTGTAGAATGTCAATCCACTACAAATTGATAAACCCTCCTGGGTCTGCTCCACTACAAATTGAGAAACCCAACCTGGACTTAGTAAACAAACCACCTACTAAAGATATATTTCAGAAATCAGCTTTCAATCCATGTGCGAGAGCTTCTCAGAATGATAACATTGTTGAAGACTTAGTTGTTGCCCCTTCAGCAATGTCGGCTTTGGAAGTGCTACAATCATGCCCAGCATAGCATAAATTACTATTGTCTATTATAGGAGCTATTGATATTCCGGATTCGAACCTAATAATATTCGATTTAGAGAATAGTACACCCCGCTTTCCTCATCAAATGGCTTTCCAAATTCTAGTGTTAGTCAAAAACAGACCTTGCTTTAGGACTATGATTGATGAGGGAGCTTCTACGTGTATTATGTCGATCCAGTGTTGGAAATCACTTGGTTCTCCTACACTCAATTAGTCTCTGACAATTCTAAAGGCTTTTAATGGCCGAGGGTTCCATCCTTTTGGTATTTTGGAAGATTTACCTATAGGGGTCAAAGGCGAAACTGTAAATCTAGATGTGGAAGTGGTTGATGCCCCTCTAGATTACAACCTTCTCGTGGGTCATAGTTGGTCTTATGCTATGACTGTTATTGTTTCATCGGTCTTTCAACTTACTAAGTTTCCTCATAACGGACAAATTATTACAATAGACCAGCTGAGTTATTTCTCATCTGACCCAGCCTCTATTGATAGTGTTCAGCATCTCCGTAAAACAACTATCCCTTACAAGCATGTTGGGGTAGGTTTGATTAAAGATCCTGGTTTACTAGGAACGTTTTCCATCCCTCCTCCTAGCGTATCGCCTTCTATTGCATCTATTCATATGATTTCATCGAAAACTATTGATTTTAATGATCCTTGGATCATACCTTCCAATTTTGAGGTGGATTCTTTTGATGGCACGATGCCTTTGAATCCCTTTGAAATTGCATTTCAGGCTGTACAGTGGTTTTCTAATTCTTGAACTATCACGAGGATAGTTTCTTCCTCTCTCAACCTCGTTAAAAAATGAAATTGGATGTTTCGAGGATAGTTTGTTACCATGTGAACCTCATTAAAAAATGAAACCGGATGTCTCAATCATAGTTCCTTGTCTTGTGTCAATCTCATTAAAAAATGAAATAAGGGGTCATAAGCATAGTTCCTTATCTTGTGTCAAGCTCATTAAAAAATGGAACAAGGGTTTTGAGGATAGTTCTTTTCCTGTGTCAACCTCATTAAAAAATGAAACAACTCCCTTTCCAAGTCGAGTCTTTATAAGATCTCAAAAGTGAACCTTCATTCCATCCACCTGGTTGAATGCAATGAAGCTTGAGGGGGATGTACCTCGATTTGCGTCATTATGCTAGGGGCATGTGAACTTATAACAAGCATAGTTTTTCATTTCAAGCTTGCGTAAACATGAAACCGAATCCAAGCAGAGTTCTCTATGGTTCAAGCTTGTGTAAAAATGAACCTATACCTGATTTACTTCTCGTGATTGTCGTTTTTATCTGGTAAATTCTATTAGAAGAGCATTGGTTGTTTTCATTCCATGGCCACCATCTCTTTGGACGATCATATGCTTTCACTTGGTTGTTTACCCTTCTTGAGGGACCGCATCTATGAGTGGTTTTATTAGTCAGCCTCTTAACCATTACATGTTTTGAGAAGTTCCTCCATTGCCGGAACCAGTTGCTACCCTTTATACCACTTGTTCCTCTAGGACGAGTCCTCTTTAAGCTCTTTTCTGACTTGTAAAATATGAAAAGATTGTCGAGTTTTTCCGTTTTTAACTCGTTAAACAGAAATTAAAAGGGCGGTCCACTTACAACTCTTTTCTGACCATATAAACATGAAAATATCACTGGAATTTTGTCGTTTCAAGTTCGATATTGGTTATAAAATGACGTGTCTTCGATTGCTTTTTTACATTTTCATATCGGAGCCACTAATTATGAAAAGTACCCCTTGATTGGAATGGTCAAGCGGTTCTCTCAAGTATTATTTTATACTTTTTCGGGCTTGGGGGACACAATTCTATGAAAAAGGACACCCATGGAGTTTCCTTAAGTTTTTCTTTTGACTCCCTAAAATTGAAAAACACTGATTTTTTCCTATACTGGACTCATTAAAATTTAACAGTAAAGGACCTGTTCAATTTTAAATAGGAACGATCCACTCCTTCTTAGGGTTTGAATATTAAACTAAGTTGGACTCATCTGAAGGGTGAGCTTATAAACAAGCAAATGTTGTCCTCCTCAAGCTTGTCAAAAATAAAGAGGTACTTGCCAGAAATGGTGGGGGAAAAGAGAGAAAAATGAACTTGTTTGTTACACTTTGTGTTTTAGAAAAGCAGTTAACCACTCTTGAACATGACACTTTTTGTTTAACTGGGTTGGGAAATCCTTTGCCTAATAGTTAATCAAACCATATTAAAAGTCTTCAACCATTTTCTGGGTATTAGCTTTGGGTCAATTGTCACCAAACCATCTGCAGTGTCATTATGTGTTCAAGAGGTCAGTTCAAATAAACCATTCATTTGCAAAATATCTGTCATCCATTTTGACCATCCCTGAGTTAGTCCTTGCCAAATATATTTCTTCAAAACTTGATCTATGATTTCGTGTTGTGGGCTTGCCTACGATAGATTACTTTCTATCGACTTCAGCTCGTTATCTAGAAAGATGATCTAGAAATCGTTAGTACCTTGGAATATGCATGCCCTAATGGCAGGTTTCTCGCTTTCGATGACAGGTTGCATCATTGACCTTCGATCAAAGGATTCTATGACATGTTCGACATCAACTCATTCATTCGCATTTCATGGATTGTACTGAGTACTTTGAGAGCCATTGACATTACTAGTGGTTTCTCTCACACTTGTTAACAGTTCAGATCATTCACTGGTAATCTAGTGGTTTCTACCATGCTCAACTTCGACACATTCATTCACATGGATAGAATCATACTAGTTTGGGAAGCAGAAATCAAGACCCTAGATCTAGTTTCTACCATCCACGCTGCGAGGAATTTTGTTATTCATTATATAGTGGACTATTCATAAACAGATGGCTGCGCCCATATTGTGTCTACATATGTCTATACTCATGATGTATTACAAAATCATTCCTGCATCAGAGCAATTTAGTTAGTTTTCTAGTCAGTTTTGATCTGAGTATGGGAATTCCTACCTCAGCGATGATATGTTCACATATATATATTTTGGATTGAATGTTTTTTACAGGTACTGACTGGGGTGTCCATAGGATGATCCTTGAAATGATAAATTACTTCACTTTCCATACATGAAAGACTTCTATCTTCATCTATTACAGACTTCGCACTTTAGGGGGCGATCCGTTGCATAAAAATTGTCACCTTGACATTCTACAATCTGTGTGAGTCCATTACCACTCATGCTTTCCTCATTTGCAAGTCTTAAGCCTCAGTTCTTCATATCAAGTCTTGAAAATAAGGGAAAGCCCTCAAAAGTGTATAAAACTCTGGTTCCACACTTTCTCTTAGCATTACATGTGGTCCCGCACCTAAATGTTCCCTGCGTACCTCGCCGCTCTGTCTCTGTGTTATGGGTACAGACCCCTGTAAAAGTGAAAAAGGCACAAGTATATTCTTAAAAATTCACTTTGAGTCATTTTTAGAAGCTTTTTGAAGGAATCTTGAGGTGGCAAGTTTGCTCCTTTAAGGTTCATGCATCCCATACATTAAGGAGCTAACCCCTTGATGTGAGGAGCTTATCCCTTTGAAGGAGGACTCTATCCCTTCATAGGTGGACCTATAACCTCCTTCCTTTGCACTATAAAATGAAGCATTGGGCTGGTTACTGGAAAGGTTGAAAGCTGAATATTTTTGAGGTGAAATGCTGCTGGAACTTAGTCTTCCTAATTGAGCTTTTGTGAGGAGAGATTACATACCTCTTTGATCTCATTTGGAAGAGTGTGAGGCTTGTAAAATTAAGGGAGATTCCTTTTTTGTAACCTAGGAAGAGCTTGTACAACATCAAGGCACCAAAGGTTATAAGGTTCTTCTATTTCAAAGTTAATACAAATAAGTTTATTTTTCTCAATAAGCTGTGTTTTATGGTTTATTTTATGGATTCCTTGATCACCATAATGAACATAATTTATGATATTAGCTATGTAGGTGTTATTTGATGTGTGCTTGTTTGTGATTGCAGGTTCTCAAAAGGAAACTCTTTCGGATTGTTGAAGGATGGCTGCTACAAACAAGCATTGGACTTGAGGTAGGGTCTAAACACCTCTATATTTTTTATTAATGAATCACAACATGTTTAGAGAAAGATAGATTTTCTTGTCCTATTTGTTGCTAGATATCTTTTGATACTAGGGAGATCGGCCTTGTCTGCAAGATTGATTTATCTGGCCAACACTTCCTCGTCATTCATCTCCTCAGATGCACTCTTATTGTGAGAAGAGTGTTCCTGTGATTGTGCTTATTCTTCTTCCTCATCATTCATCTCCTCGGATGCACTCTTACTATGAGAAAAGTGTTCTTGTGATTGTCCTGCCTCAATATTGATGTTGAGCGGGCTAAGGGGTTGAATATACTCACCCATATTGGCCAAAATTTGGGCCAATTCATCTTCCTGCAATGGACTTTGTAGTGGACTTGCACCAGAGCGCTCAGTTTCTTCCTCCAATTCCTCTTCCAATTCGTTTTCCAATTCTTCTTCCACGTTTTCCCCTCCTTCAAGTTGTGGGGGTTTCTCATCCTCAGAGCCCTGTATTTCTAAGGGTTTGCTACTTCTACCTTGGAGATTTCCCAAAATTCCCCTGCATCTCCTCAATCTCGAGGGATGTCTACGCTTCTGTGGTCTAGTTGATGTGTTGGTGGTTCTTTTTCATTTCGGGGCTGGTAAGGCCAATCCCATGTCTATTGAAAATACCAATTCTTCCCAACTAGTCTACTGCTGAGCAAGACTATAACTGACTATTAATCAAATTAAACCATGATGACTTACTACCATTTCTATATGACGTGATTTCCTTATGCTCCGAGTATCGTTGTGGAGTAAAAATTTTGAATATGTGGGCAAATTTACAGCACATTTCTGTCTTAATACTACTAATAATTTGAGATGGCGTGGTCTTACCACATCCTTTCTCCCATCGCATGTGATGTAGCTTTTCAATATTCTCGCTAATTCTGCCCATGGTTCTCCTAGGGTTTCAGGCAATACTCCTTTTCCTTTGATGGTTAGGTTTTTTCCTTTATCCCCAAAGATAGCTATGGCATCTTGAAGTCTTACTTTTTTCTGGGTCCATATTGGTCCAAAAACTGGTAGTCCAAATACTTCAACAATTACCGCATCTGTTACTATTACTTGCCTTCCCCTCACCATGGAACAATTTTCCTGCATATTTTGCATAAATTTGATGGCCACCATTTCATGGGACTGTTGTAGTCAGGTAAGGTAGGAAATCCATCCTGCTCTCTCTAGAATGTCTCATGAAGCATCAGGAATTGTTAGCACCTGTAGTTCGCTACGTACTGGTCTGCCTCCCATTTCATCTAAGCTTAGCACACTATTAATTTTTACAGAGAAAAACACAGAAATGATAATGGAACATCAAAGCTATGCATATTAGAAAATATCCATACCGTTAAACTTTCTATTTCCGAGATCTGATGGAATTGTAGTACCTCCGAATAGGGAATTGACACATATGCTGGTGTATTTTGGAGGTCACCCACGCCCCCCCAGAAATATGATAGGTCCTCAACCGATAAATGGAGGGGCAGCGTACTGGACGACGATCGTACAGTAAAAAAGAAGGAACGACGTATAGATCCATGACATGATTGAAAAAAGTAGCAAATTACTGAAATCAAGGCTTATGATGAAAATTGTGAACAGATATGGAAATGATATGAAATGATGCGAAAAATAGGGAAGAGGACATCTGTCATACGTAAAAATGCTTATGCAGTCATTATCCACTTTAACCATTATTATTGATTTTCAAACAATATTTCATGTGTAAGAGGTTCGAAAGGGTTTTAAAACATAATCTCATTTGAAATCAAGATAAATATATAAGAAAAGGGTTTATAATGACTATTGGTGTGTAAGAAATATGACTTCAATACCATCAGCAAAGCTCTGTTGCCCACAGGTGTTCATAACCTTGACAAAGTTGCTTTTTCACCCTTGGAACCATAATCCTTTATGTATGCCTAGGAAAATGCTTTGTGATGTTATAATGGAGCTCATTGTGCTGGCTTGGTAACCAGATGAATCACAATGCCATTCACCAGGAAGGAGTGAAAAGTGGGCAGGTTGGCTCGTGATGAGACCTCCTGTTCCAAGGGCCTTTTTTTTTATTTCCTGATGTGCCTCTTGGATAATATCCCTGGTGTGGTGGTCATAGTGGGAATGCCACTTCACTACTTCCTTATGATCATGGTAGGCTGTCTCTTGATGAGACCCCTTATCCTTCATTTGACAAATCATAGAATTGTTAGTAATCATATAGATATATATTTTTTCGTCATTTTTCTTTTTCTTTTATATAACACTTTCCTATTTATATATAGAGGATGGCTCAACACTCCTTAAGAGTAGGGATGGTGGAAGACGTCTGAACATCTCAATAGAGGAAAATATGCCCTTATTCTTATTCAATAATAATGATCAAAGAGAATTATGAAGATTAGGGAAGAACCAACATGATAAAAGTAATCAATCAAATTAGTTTTAGTGAAAATAAAGACAACAAAGTGATATAAATAGTTGTGTCATTTCCTTTCTTTTTCTTATCGATACAAAGCAATTTCTCTAAAGATAACAATTTTTCTTTAGTTTGCTAATTTCAGTATCCTCTAGTTTTTGTATCCTTGCATAAATTTATATCTGTTCCTTAAAGGGATCATGAACAGTGAACCATCATTCAAAAAAATTCTCTAAATGATGTTCTTTAAGAAGCACACATACAAAAAAATGCACTCAAAAAGTGTTGTTCCTTAGATGGAACAGTTGCTACTCCTTAAGAGGAACAACAAAAAGAACATTTTCACGCAAGATTGTGGTTCCTTTAAGAGGAACAACAAACAAAAGAAAAAAATACACTCAAAACTGTTGTTCCTTAAGAGGAACAACAGTTGTTCCTTAAGCGGAACAGTAAATAAAGCAAGCGCGAAATAAAATACCGATCCTTCAGAGGAACATCCTAAAAACATTCTAAATTGAAACTACTGTTCCTTCAGAACTTACGGCAAAAAATAAAAAAAAGTGAAGGGGGTTGTTCCTTTAAAAGGAATAGCAAAATCAATTTGGTGGAAGTGTTGTTCGTTTAGGAGGAACAGTAAAAACAATCGGGCGGAAGTGTTGTTCCTTTTAGAGAAATAGCAAAAACAATCAGGCATAAGTGTTGTTCCTTTAAGAGGAACAACAAAAATGCAAGCGAAAGTGTTGTTCCTTAAGTGGAACGGCTGTTGTTCCTTAAAAGGGATGGTAGTTGTTCCTTTAAAAAGTACAGCAAAAATAAGCACATGGAAAATAAAGACATAAAAAAAGTGTTGTTCTTTAAGAGGAACGGTTGTTGTTCCTTTAAAAGGAACAATAGTTGTTCCTTTAAGAATAACAATAAAAATAAGCATGCAGAAGTGGTGTTCCTTTAAAAGAAACAACAAAAATAAACACGTAGAAGTGTTATTCCTTTAAAACGAACAACAAAAATAAGCACACAAATGTGTTGTTCCTTAAGAGGAACGACTGTTGTTTCTTTAAGAAGAACAACAGTTGTTCCTTTAAAAGGAAGAACCAAAATAAACAAGGGTGCGAAAATGTTGTTCCTTCAGAGGAATGGTTGTTGTTCTTTTAGAGGAACAACAAAAAAATGTAAGCACTCAAAACTAATGTTCCTTAAGAGGAACGACTGATGTTCCTTTGAAGGAATAGTAGTTGTTCCTTAAGAGGAATGGCTGTTGTTCCTTTGAAGGAATAACAACTATTCCTTAAGAGGAACAACATGAAAGATACAGGCATGCAAAATTGTTGTTCCTCTTGCAGTAACAATCTTAAAAAGACAGTTTATACATGAAACATTAAAGAGAAAAAGTTATATAAAAAAATCAGAAATAAAAGAATTATTTAGTGAACTACTCCTGAAGAGGGGTTATCTCCCTCAGCAAGAATCTGCATAGTGGAATCTTCCCGTAATTGTTGGTAAAAGGATTCCCGAGTGAGCAGTTTGTGGTAAAGTCACACTCAATGACTGTTTGCTTTGAATGAATGTCCAGATCTGTCAATGGTAGTCAATGTAATGGTGCCATTTTCGTGCACTTTCTATATCTCATAAGGTCCAAGCCATCGTGTCTGGAGTTTTCCTGGGAAATCTTCAAACCTGGAATCGTATAGGAGTGCCCAATCTCCTTCATGGAAGATTTTCTTTTTGATAAGGGCATCGTGCCATTTTTCTCTCTGCTACTGAATTAATGCAGTGCGTTAAAGAGCCGAGAGCCTAATTTCATCTAGCTCGTTGATTTGCTGTAATCTGCTACTATAGGCTTCATTTAAATTCAAACCCACCTCCTGTGTTGTTCTTAATGTTTGTATTTTTAATTCTATTGGAAAGATGGGTTCTTTTCCAAATACTAGTTGATATGGTGAATGGTCAATGGTATTTCTCCACATTGTTCGTTATGCCCATAAGGCCTCCGACAATCTTGAAGCCCAATCACACCTGTGTGATGCAACTGTTTTTGTTAGTATTGCTTCTATCACTTTATTCGTGCTCTCTACTTGGCCATTTGCCTGTGGGTGATACAGGGTGGTAATTTTCTAATGTTGCTGCAATTTTATTACCTACAAATTGCGGTCCTCCATCCATGATTATGTCCCTTGGGAGGACATATCACACAAATATTTGGAAAATGAAATGTATTACAGAATCCTTTGTAGCTCTTGGAAGTGCCTCTTCTTCCACCCATTTGGTAACATACTCTGTTGCTACTAGAATGTATGTTTTCTTATTTGATAATGGGTTAATCGAACCAATAAAATCAAGCGCCCAACACTAAAATGGCTCGATTACTAGCTGTGGATTTAAAGGCATTTCGTCAGACTATCCAGGGCGTCCCGCTCTTTGGCAACTATCACAGGCTTGCGCAAATTTCTTAGCATCTTTAAAGATTGTAGGCTAGTAATAGCCTGTTTGTAAAACTTTGTGACCAGTCTTGCAGTCTACGAAATGTCTGCCAGATGGGCCATCATAGCAAGCGTTCAGAATGTCAAATATTTTGTCTTCATGGATGAATATTCTTATGTGCATATCTGACCCTGTATGAAATAGGTAGCCCCCAATCCAAGAGAATCTAGTACTACGTTGTACTATCTGTTTCCATTCATTGGGCATTAAATGCTTGGGTAATTTACCTACTGCTAAATAATTTGCAACATCAGCATACCATGGTGTCTTGACAGTAACAACAAACAAATGATCATGTGGGAATTGATCTTTGACTGTTACTGCGTCCACTGGCTTTGGCATTCCTGAGAGAAAATCAACTACAAGATTCTCTTTTCCAGGTCGATCCTTTATTGTGATGTCAAATTCCTACAATAAAATCAACCATCTTGTTACTCTACCATTTGTAACAGGTTTATTTGCTAATTATTTTATGGCAGAGTGATCTGTATATAAAACTACAGGATACCCAGTTATATAATGTCTAAACTTATTTACAACATGTATTACAGCTAGAAACTCTTTTTCAGTTATAGTATAATTTAGTTCAGTAGGAGATAGCTTCTTTCTAATATAATAAATTTCATATGTCTTTTTATCTTCTTCCTACCCAAGGAATGCTCCAATAGCTGTGTCTGAAGCATCAGATGAAATTTGGAATGGCAAATCCCAATTTCCCGCCCTTAGAACTAGGGCTATCAATACAAGCTTTTTCAGATCCTTGAAAGCACAATCACACTTATCTGTCCAAATAAAATCAACATTCCCAGTTAGTGCATATAGAGGTTCAACTATTGGAGAAAAATTCTCTATGAATCTCCTATAATAACTAGAAAAACCCAGAAACTGCATACCTCTGTTTGTGTGGTAGCAGTAGGTATTAACAAAATTATCTGAATTCTAGTTGGATCTACCTGTATTCCTGCTTCTGAGATATAATGACCTAAGATGAGTCCCTTGGTAATCATCAGATGACAATTTTCATGGCTCAAGCAAAGCTTGGTGGCAATACATCTTTGCAACACCTTTTCCAATGTGTCTAGTGCTGGTGCAAAATCATCTCCATACAATGTGAAATATTCTATATATACTTGGAGCCCTTCATTTATTAAATTTGAAAAGATGCTGAGGATGGCCCTCTGAAATATGGCAGGGGAATTACATAGGCCAAAGGTTAGGAATCTGTAAGCAAATGTTCCCCGAAGATAGGTAAAAGTAGTTTTATCCTAATCTTCAGGGGCAATCTGAATCTGATTGTATCCACTGAAGCCATCTAGGAAAGAAAAAAAATTCTTTCTTGCTAATGTGTCTAATACCTTATCAATGAATGGAAGGGGAAAGTGGTCTTTCTGGGTTGCTTTGTTCAATTCTCTGTAATCTACACATATCCTCCACTTTCCATTCTTCTTTGGCAACACCACTAGTGGAGAGACCCACTTGATATCAGATATTGGGTAAATAAATTTTACATCTAAAAGTTTTTGTAATTTAGCTTTCACAATATCCTTAAGATGAGGGTTTAGTCTCTGTTGGGGTTGGCAAATGGGTCTAGCATTCTTTTCTGTATAAATGTGGTGCATACACAGCTGGGGATCAATTCCTTTTATGTACGGGTAATCCCATGCAAAATCTTCCTTGTATTTTCTTAATAGTTGGACCAGCTTTTCTTCTTGTTCTGGAGCCAGGTTTTTTTTTAATGTTCAAGTTTTTTCCTGGCTCAATCTCTATAGTTTTGCTGTTTGAAACAAAGGTAGTAGGTATTTATTGATCATGAGTGTCTTTGAGGGGATCTTCTTCTAGTTCATTATCAAATGCTGCCTCTATCATGTGGCATTGTACATGGGATCTGGTTCCTGTTTGGTTAATGAAATTGTTAATGATGTCGTCCTCTATTTGGTCTTTAAATTCAAGCGCATATTCTATGGTTAAAGGTGATCTAATGTTTTCTGTGAGATATGATACAGGTTGTTTGTTAGTTTTCATTATTGTTATGCTTGGCTGTGCTGGAGGGTATAAAGCTAAATTCTTGACATTACTCCCTCTAGTTATAGTCATTCTGCCTTGTCGGTAGCCAATGTAAGCATCAACAGTTGCTAGCCAAGGTCTACCTAAGATTAAAGGGCGTCCATCTAGCCAGTTTTTGGGATTAATTATCATAAAGTCCACAAGGTGTTCCCAGGAGTCTACAAAGACCATTACATCATGTAGTGTGCCTTTTGGTCTGACTACCGATCGATCAGCGAGCTCCAATAAGGTTGTGGTTGGATCTAATGATGTAATACCAAGCTTTTGAAAAGTGGTGGTTGTTAGGATATTGATTGCAGCTCCTAAATAAAATAATGCATTTGGAAAGGAGTGCCCATTGATTTGCACCGTAACTATAGGATTTCCTGGGTCTTCATATTTTACGGGTGCCTCTCTTCCTGATAGTAAGTCAGATAGGGTACTGACTATTTGGACGGTTGGGTTAGTTGTTATTCTCCTCTTTGGTTTCTTTATACATAACTCTTTGATGGTTTTGCATAGATCGGGATATCTTGGATAGCCTAGAGGAGTGGGATCTTTATACACAAGTTTCTTAGTTCTCCCAGAAGATCAAAGTCAGGATGTTCTGTTGGGCACGGTATGATTAGTTGTTCTGGGAATGGGAGAGAAGAAGTGGTTGCTTGGTCATGAGTTCGTTGTCTAACCACATCCTCTTCTTGTAATGTTTGTTCTAAAGGTAATGGACTTTCAACTTGAGAATTTTTATCTCCCTCAGTTTCTATTATGCGCCCAGACCTTAATTGAAGGTCGTTGCACTCCCTTAACTTGGTTTCTAGTTTTGGTGCTTTGATTATTTGAATAGATTGAACAAGTCTATTATTAGGGTTCGGGTTGGGTTGGTCTGGGAGTTGCGGTCTTAAGTTGGTCTAGGGATTTTGTTGCAATGTATATGGTGCTGGTAGTGTAGGTCGAGGGAGAGGAATCGTTCCGGCTGGCTGATTCATAGGTTTTTGCTAGTTCGACTGCCAGGTTTGACTCTACGAGGTGGAGGGTGACCATTGAGTCGGATATGCATTATTTTGCCAAAATGGTGGATAGTAAGGGAAGTTTGGCCAATTGGTTTGATTTGTTTGATTTGGCCATGGTGATGTAGGAAATGGCTGCTGTGACCAGCTGGGGAAGGGTGGCTTACTTTGCCATGTTCCATTATATTGCTAGGCATTATACTGAGGAGACTGAAAAGAAGAGGATGGATCAACATGCATACCTGTTTGTTGTGGCTGCCATTGATGGCACTGATTGAGTAGGTACATTGGTTCTGTTTCTTCTTCCACTTCCTTATAGATTGCTTTCAGACCCAGGAGTGAGGGACAATTTTCCGTGGAGTGGTCTTTTGTGCAAATGGTGCAAACATGGACTGCATCTAGTGGGCACTCTTTATGGTTGTGCTTCTTTTTGCATCTAGGGTAGAATATTGCCAAATTTTTCTTTGCTTCTGCTTGCTTTTGTTTAGCCTGAATAATGTCGAGCTGCATTACCAGAGTCCCTAGAATATCGATTTTGAAGTCCTCCAGTAGATTCCCAATTTCTGCGCGGGTTACACCTCTATCAGAGATCTTGTTGTCCCTTGTGATTATGTCACATTCTGCCAGTTTTAGCCTTGTACTGCCTCTCGAACTCCTGATACATAAATCAATAATGTTAGAAAAACTTTCATGATATATGTCACCTTTTCCCAAAATGTTTAATGTTTCAAACCATTGTTCCTTCATCCCTTTAATTAATGTAGTTTTTAACACATTATCAAGTAAGAGTAAAGATGAATAGGGTGATCTCTAAATATTGTATTGGAAGCGTTCTACATATTCCTCCAACGTTTCATTAGGTCTCATTATCATTTTAAATATTTCATCCTTTAATACTCTAGACCTACAATAATCCTGATATTTCTTTAGAAAAGCACCTTTCATATGATCCCAGACATTTATAACACCTCCACCTAACCCCATAAACCATCGTAAAGCTACTCCTTTTAATGTGGAGGGAAATAGTTTTAGCTTTTGGGGATTGATGGTAGAGTCATACCCTCGACATAATACATCAAATTAAAATAGAAATGCATGTGGATCTTCCGATGTTAGGCCATGGAATGTAGGAATATGCTGGAGAGGAATGGTCTTCATAATTTCATTAACTACAGTGTCCACAATGGGATATTGCAGTGTGGACGTTTGAGGAGTTTGCTGGTTCTGGGCCATTTGATCAAATATGTGCCAATATCCTTCTGGGATTTCTAGGGAATTATTCCTAGGCTGACTAGAAGTAGGAATCGCCTTAACAACACTTCCTTGGTCAGGGATAATGATTGTTCATTGTTGAACTATTATCTGGGGGGATTTGGTTCTTCAAGTTTGTTTTGGATGATCTCGACAGCACTTCCCTTATCTAGACTGCTTATTGTTTGAACTACTCCAAAAGGGGATCTTGGTTCTTCTATTTCCCTTGTTTCTCCTCCTCCTTCACAATACCAGAGTTCCCTTCTTGTAAAGAAATTGGGCGAGAATTCTCAATATCTTGAAAATCTTGCTCAGTTTCTTCTGTGTGTATATGTACCTCAGCAAAGGCTACAGATAGTGATTCTGTGGCCCGAAGGGAGCTAGTAGGTTGTCTAGAAGCAACTTTTCTAGGGCCTACTAATGGCTGAGATTCTTCTTTCTTGAGGATATCGTGTATAAAGGTCGATCAGCCAAGGGTCACGGGCCCCTTAGATTTATCAGGTTTGGCTAGCGGTTTTGTATTCTTCTCAGTCTTTTTCTGCTTAGTCTTGCACACAACTAAAATAATATTTCTACCCAAAGTAATCAACAAATCTACAGGAAAGCAGGAGGAGGAGCAGAGTTTTTACATGCTCCGTACGCAGGTTCTTACCTTCCATTTTTAATACCCAATTCTCTCCTAGCAGGCACTTATCAAATTCACGCTACTCTTCTTAAAAAACAAATGGCTACACTCTCCCCAGCAATGGCCCCAAAATGTTGAGGTATTAAGGGTTTCTTTTGAACTCCTATTTATCCTACATTAATTATCAATCCAGGTACGATTTTTTATTTCAAGAGCGTACTGAGTCTGAGGCAACAATTTATTTCAAGAGTAATGTTTTCTAATTTGCAGTACAGTGCTAAATACAAGAGTAAACCGATGCTTGAAACAAAATATAATTGCAATCAAAAGAAACTTAATGCTCTGAAACTTAAATCATTCACTCAGAAAACTACAACAATTTATCAATCAAGGATGCAGTAGTGATAACTCTTTCCTCTGTCAACTGATATAAATGAAATCAAATATAAACAAGATCCACAATCTGAGAACTTAGGCAGTGATAGCCAATGTCCTTTACAGTTGTTGATCTTACACTCCACACTAAAGCAATTAACTAGAAATGATAGATCACTAATGTTGTTAACAGAAAGGTAGTAAAAATGCTCACTGCAAAATACTTAAAAGCAAAACCAAATACTTGCAGGAAAGAAATAACACCTATCTATTATGAATGAACAACAATGCTAACTCAATGGAAATGAACAACAATGCTAAATGGAAATGAACAACAATGCTATCTTAATGTAAATGAACAACAAAGCCAAATGAACAACAATATGTAATGAACGGCAGAGTCCAAAGTGAACAGCGAAGCTTTATAACCAAAATGAACAACATAACAATTTAAGTGTAATGAATAGTAATCCTGTTATGGTGGAAAAATAACAACGCGATCCAATTAAAATTTCATGAAAATGTAAAGGAACAGGAAATTAGAAAGAAATGTGATTCAAAGCAATGAAAAGTAAATCAAACCATCACACATTTGGAACTATAAAATAATGGTACATGTAGCAAGTGGATCCACTAGGGCTGGGCCCTTACCCGCTAGTGAATCACCGTCGGGCTAACACAGTAGGAAGGAATGAAATGATGACTAATTTATGTATTAATCATGTATAAAAAGTTTACAAGCAATCGTACTATGTGAACTACAAGAGTCGATGATCAAAGTAATAGTACAACAGTAAGTTCTGCAAAAATGATAATACATGCCCCTAGGCTACAAGCGTCGTCTCTTTTTATAATGGCCAGGTGGATATATCAAGAGTATAGATAAGTTTTGAAGCACCAATCCGATTCACTCTATCTTTGATCTCTAGTTTATCATTTTGTCTTCTTGCACTAATGCCACACTTTCGCTTTCTTCTCCTAGACTATGTGCTCCGATCTTGATCTCCTTGTCTGGATACAGCTTCCTAGGGCAGGGACAACAGTTGCTTCTACTTTTTCTTTTCCTCCCCTATAGTGGTTTTCCATTTCCTTCATTTTCTGTATAGAAAAAGACAATAATCAGTTATTTTGTATCAATCACAAATCTCCTTAATTCTACCATAATTCTTTAACGTATCACCATTTTAGAATGTAGAGGAGTTATGATTCAAAGGAAAAGATAAAGAAAATAAATGGTGAATACATACCTTTTCCATCAATCAACACAAGGTAGCACTGTTATTAATTGGTGCAAGAGTTTTGTGGTTCTTTTAAGTGGAGCATAAAATCTAGTGGTCTCTGGAGAGAAGACCATGATGTGGCATAAAAGGCTAGGACATATTGGAGATTAGGACCTTCGAATACTTCATGGTAAAGGTATGGTATAAGGTATGAGTAATAGCTCTTTGGATTTTTATTTCTGTGAAAATTGTGTATATGGGAGGTAGAATCGGGTGAGTTTCGCCTCTGGTGGTAAGAGGGCGAAACAAATATTAGAGCTTATGCACAGTGATGTGTTTAGACTTGTGAAGGTTCCATCACTAAGTATGTCTGTGTAATATGTATCATTTATAGATGACTTCTCAAGGAATACATGGATATATTTCCTTAAGAAGAAATCTGAAGTCTTTGACAGGTTTAAAGAATTTATGGCTCTGGTGGAAAACCAGACAGAGAAAAAGATAAAGGTGTTGAGGACAGATAACGGTGGAGAGTTTTGTAGTAAGGAATTTGAAGAATTCTGTAAGAAGTGTGGTATAGCATGGCAGAAGAATACTCCATATACACCTCATAAAAATGGAGTTGCAGAAAGAATGAACAAGAGGTTGATGGAAAGGGCAAGTAGCGTGCTCAATGGTGTCGTGTTAGGACACAAATTCTGGGAGGTGGTGGAGACTGCATATTACCTAGTCAACAGGTCACCTTCATCAATGTTGGAGGATAAGACTCCACAAGAGGTATGGACTAGTAAGAAACCCTCTCTTTCACATCTGGGGGTATTTAGATGTGATGCATATGTACATGTTCCAAAGGAGAAAAAAACAAAGTTGGATAGTAAATCTGAAAAGTGCATCTTTATTAGGTATAAGGATGGTTTAAAGGGTTATAAGCTTTGGAACCCAGTAACAAGGAAGGTTGTGTATAGCTAAGATGTGGTGTTCAGAGAGGTTAAAGATGTTATTAAACATGAATTCCAACCAAAGGAACTTGAGAATATAGAGTTTGAGCTTAAGGAGGAAGAATCAGACTCTACAACAGAGGAGGAATGAGAAGATGAAGAGCCACAAACTCCAGGTTTGAGAAGATCAGTTCGAGAAAGAAGGCAACCAGAAAGGTATAGTCCATCAGCTTTCAATTCAAATTTTTCTTTATCTCTTACTGATGATGATCCCAGAACTATGAAGGAAGCAGTAGATTCAGAGGATGGAAAACTCTGGAAAGAGGCCATGGTTGATGAAATGGCATCTTTGCACAGAAATGAGGCTTGGGATCTAGTGGAGTTTCCGGATGGAAGAAAACCCATTGGTAGCAAATGGGTGTTCAAGAATAAGAAAAATGAAAAAGGAAAGGTGGAGAAATACAAAGCTCAGTTGGTAGAAAAAGGTTATTCCCAGCTGTCAAGAATTGATTTTGGTGATATATTTTCTCCTATTGCCAAGGTAACTTCTATTAGATTACGTGTATCTGTTGCTTCTACTTTTGATTTTGAGGTAGAACAGATGGATGTGAAGACAACATTTCTTCATGAGGATCTAGAAGAGGAAATATACATGAAGCAACTTGAAGGTTTTACGGTGAAGGGTAAGAAAGAACTAGTATGCAAGTTAAAGAAGTCTCTATATGGGTTAAAACAATCACCAAGGATGTGGTATTAGAAATTTGATACATTTATACGGGGACTTGGCTTCACCAGAAGCAAATTAGATCACTGTGTGTATTTTAAATTAACTGGTGATCGTGTTATTTATCTGGTCTTGTATGTGGATGATATGTTGCTGGTTGGAAATGGCAAAGAAATTATCCAGGATTTTGAAGACCCAATTGTCCTCCAAATTCGACATGAAATATCTTGGTGCTACAAACTATATTTTGGGCATGGAAATTAAAAGAGATTAGGAAAAGAGGAAGCTCTGGTGAAACAAGAGGAAGTATGTCGAGACAATATTGTAGAGGTTTAATATGCAGGATAGTAAACCGTTGAAGGTTCCTATTCCTGTAGGTGTAAATTTAACTGTTGAAGAGTGTCCCGAGAAACAAGAAGAGGAAGATGACATGTCTCGTGTTCCATATGCAAGTGCAGTAGGTAGCCTAATGTATGCAATGGTCTATACTAGACCAGAAATTGCACATGTAGTGGGAGTATTGATCAGGTTTATGTCAAAACTGGGAAAGGAGCATTGGATAGCAGTGAAGCGGGTTTTTAGGTATTTGCATGGCACTAGTGATTATGGTTTGTTCTACCATGGAAGACCAAGATTGGACAGAGTGTTGGTTATTCGTGGCTTTTTTGATATAGACTAGGCTAGAGATATGGATCAGAGAAAATCTACAAGTGGGTATGTGTTTAACCTATTTGGAGGTGCAGTCAGTTGGATGAGTAAGAAACAATTTGTAGTGGCACCATCAACTACAGAGCTAGAATACATGACAGCCACTCATGCAAGCAATGAAGCAGTTTGGTTGCATAGATTGTGTTCAAGTATGGGGTTAGTGCAGGGAGCTATAAGGATATACTGTGACAACCAAAGTGCAATTTTCTTGGCAAAGAACCCTGCATACCATTCAAAGACAAAGCACATTGATGTTCAATATCACTTTGTGAGGGATATGATGGAAGACAAAAAGGTGTTGCTGGTAAAGGTGGACACTTTGAAGAATACTGCAGATGCATTGACAAAATTTGTGAGCTTTGAGAAGTTCTCTTGGTCTAAAGAAACAATGGGCGTTACAGGGCTGGATAAATGACTAATCTCTCTTGTGTTCACTATTTGGTTTAGCACTCCGTGTTTTGATGTATTAACTTATTATATTTAATTTTGTCATTCTTTTGATGTATTAATAGTGTCATCTTTCATTTTGTCATTTGATGTTTTACTGATCAATATATTTTGTAATTTATAAACATAATGAGAAATAGGATTGTTATTTTGTAGTATACATAGGGGAGATATTATGGGGTATAGAGGGAGGTACCCAAGGGAATAATGTAATAATGTGATGGGTCATAGTTAATAAATAAAATGGTTAACCCACATCATGTAAGGGACCACAAGTAGTTAGGAATAATGTGATAAGCCCATTGTATTAGATACATGATATTGAGAGACCCATGGTATTGTATGTATGAAGCCTATATAGAGGCTAGAGGCTCCCAATTGATATATGTCAAGGATTATTGTATGGACAACCATATGGCTTGTGGAGTGTTCTCCTTCCTTAAGGAATATTGTATGGTGTTATTTCAAGTACCTAGTTTGATTTTTGTGTTTGGTTGTTGACCAAATATCACCCATAACATTATTACATTATTCCCTTAGGTACCTCCCTCTATACCCCATCATATCCCCTCTAGGTATACTACACTCCTGCACCATCACTTCATTTCGACCCATCAAAATAAAATGCACAGAATAAAGAATTAACTAACGGTTTTTCTAGCATATTTACACATCTAGAAAAGTCTATATTTCAAAAAAAATTCAATTTCAGAAGTTACAAAATTACCGAGAAATCTTGACGTTTGTGGTTTAAAATTCTCAGAAAATGATTTAGTAGAGTAGTTTCCAAGAATGTTGTTATTAAATGCTACTGCCTCATTTTCAACTTCAAAATTTGTTACTGAATGTTTCATGTGTTTTAATCAATTGATTCTAATTTGATTTGGATTTCCATTAAATGGGAGCCATAACTAAGACCAATCAGTGGAAAAATAACCGTGCAGTTTTTTTAACCAATCTCTACTAAGAATTAAACTGTAGAAATATGGGATATCAACAACTAGTATACTAATTATTCGACAAAATTCAGGATTCAAAGATAATCTAATAAGAACTGAATTCATTTATACTATGAATTTGAATTTTGTCCTATCGAGTTGCACAATGTTAACTACATTTTTCTGGGATGACATGTTTAATTTGAGACAAACTGAATACGACATGATATTCGAAGAAGCCCCTGAATCTACCAAGTAGGCATGTACATTTTTATTAAATATTTCAAATGTAAAAACAGAAGGAGGGGTATGTGAATTAACTTGTCACCTATCAGAATAACATCAAAGGAATCAAATAATAAATGACCAGTAGGTTTACCCATTCCGTTAGAAACTTTGGATACCACTGCATTCAATTCTTTCAGTGAACATTTATGTTGTTTTCTAAGTTTAGTGAGTTCATGAAGGGAAATGTTTTCTTTTATCTTATTCATATATTCAACTATATTATACTCAATAATATCTGAAACTACTAAGGTTCTCGGTGAATATGGAGAATTTGATGAAGACAAAATTACTTTGGGGGAAGTGGAAGTGGATTTTTTAATAGCATATTTATCTTTAGCACTGGAAGTTGAAGGTTTCTATTTTTTAATTGGTTGTATAGGATCAATTAGACCTTTAATTCTTGTGCTAATAGGTAATGCTTCATATTCATTTTCACTATCATAAATATGAAGAATAAAATCCCACATTCCTTTTAACTCAACTATTTTCTCATATTGGGATTCATCAGCAAAAAAATGTTGCTTCCTCCTCATCTTCATCATCAATTTCTACATTAGAGATTGTGTTTGGAGGTTGTGGATTAGGTGGCTGATTTCTTCTATATGTTCTAAAAGGCTTTTTGGAATAAGATTCAGCTACTTGTTTTTTGATCTCTACCATCTCATTAGAAAAAATTTTAAGGACTTGTTGCAAGCCTTCAAGATCAAAGGGATATTTAAGTGCCTTCTTTTCAGATTCATCCTTAAATGTAACCCTTTTTAATTTTTTCTCTTCTTGATCCTTTTTATTTTCTAGTGCATTTATCCCCTTCTCTACAGACACAACTTCTTTCATGTTTTCTAGCAAGGTATTTTTATAATCTCTATCTACAAAAATTGCTACATTAGAACGAAGAGATGAAATATACCATTCAATTTGTACATTGACACCGGGTCTAGAAGTAGCTGGAATTTTATTTAACAATTTGTTACATTTAGAATTAAAATATTTGATATTTTCCCATGAATTTGTTTTTAAATTGGAAAGTTCATTGATAAGAGATGCAGTTGAGTGATCATCGCCAAATTTAGTCAAAACCCTTTCTTCAAAAATATCCCAACTAGTAATAGAATTAGATGGTAATGAAAAGTAACAAGACCTTGCTGATCATGTGCGAGTGTACAAGAATAATCTAACATCAACATCCTCTTCAATTACCTCACTAAGATTGATGGCTAACATATAATTATGAAGGTGCTCTTCAGTAGTTAACCCATCAATAGGATTGAATTTGGGAAGCCATCCTTCAAGATGTTTTTGTAGAGGATGAAGTGGTGTTGGCATTTGAAAATTTCCTGAATTGGACCATGGTCTAGTGCCCATTGTAACAGTTGGGGAATTGGATGTGATGAAAGAAGAATTGGCAGTTGTGATAGTACTACTTAAGGCCATACTAGTCATTTGCGTAGTGAAAATTGAAATATATGAAGTGATTGGTAGAGAAAAAGGAATAAATGGAGATGTTTGTGAATGCGATAATGGGGTAATATCACTAGTAGATGTTTGGGAATATGATGTAGCAATTTTCGTTCGATAGGATTGTAGTGGAAAATAAAATGGTGAGATGCCAAGTTTTGCACTTTGGGACTGAGTCAAAATGCCAATTTCGTGAAAAATAAAAGTTATACCTCCTTCAGAAACTTCTTATGATTCAATCTTTTCTGCTGAAATGGAGACGTCTTGCAATTTATTTATCAAAGTTGTAATTTATGGTTATTATAGAGTATAATCCACAGGTATTACCTCAGGAAGTATTCTAGGAGACTTGGGAGGTGATTGTATAACACTTGATCTAAAAGTAGGAGATTTTGGAGGGGATCTCGAAGTTGTAGGAGATTTGGAGGGGAAATGAATCTTGGAATGGACTTTTGTTTTTTGAGTGGACTTAATTTCCATTCATAGTTTGTAGGCCCTCCTTCTATTGCCAACAATGTCGAGGCCTCAAAAATCATTGCATCAACACGGAGGAAAACCACCCATTCTGGACCTTAAGAAAGCTCCTTTTATGTTTAGGTAGTGGATATGACTGGATATGATGGGACCATTTTCCCAATAAAAGGTTATTGAATGAATGTGTGATGCTTATAGTGGAATGAAATAGATGGATTTTAAGCAATGAATCAAATGGAAAGCATATGGATTAATCTACTATATAACATGGGATAGTTTAACATTTATCTAGATGCGATCTATAATGATTTTCCTTGGTAAATGACAATATAGATTGCTCAAACATCAATTGAAATGAAATATTTCAAGATGATTATTTTTATTAAATAGTTGATCAAAATAATGTGTATAACTCATATCTCATTTAGAATATCAAATCAAATTGCTTAACATCTATTTAAAGATATCAATGGCAGCATGACCAGAAACGAATACATGTAACATTGTTCTTTAAATACATGTAATATGCAATATAAAAAGATAAATTAACTATTTATTTATGAAAAAAACATATATACAATATAGAAATACTAGATGCACATTGCTCATATCATAAAATAAATGGCAACAGTTTAGTCCTTCTCGCAAAGATGATTTCAGGAGTACAGAAATGCAACTTCTAAAAATTCTTAATGAAAATCCTTAAAACAATGTTCTAGTTGTTCTATTGAGAAAAGTATGAAAGTAAAATAGTGCAAGCTTTTGTAAGCCTTTCTTCATAAAATTCAGGACCTTAATTTCATACAACAAGTAATATTAAATAGTAGAAAAAGAACTTGATGTATTGTGAATAGCGTTGAGGATATTTAGATATATTCCTTCAATAACGCTTAAAGAAAAACAATTTTTTGGTAGAAATTTCTGAATGTGATTTGTTGTCTTCATAGGCTTTGTTTGTTCCATCAGATTATCTAGATTTTTTTCCATCTATTTGAATTGAACTGCCACTTATCAGCACAACTATCCTCTTCTATGATGAACTTGAACACGAGAAACAAGAATCGATAAGCTAAAAATAAATGAGACCGATAAGCGAGTTTCATTTGAAACAATCATGTTTTGCAGGAAATTGGGATAAAAATGTAGAGCACAATAAATATCGAACATAAACATCATGTAGAATAATGTGGAGTGAGTTATGTGATAAGAGAGGTGAACTTTATCATCTTATCACAAATCGCAAAATAAACACTCATGAAAGGGGGAGGCTTAATAGTTTTTTTGGAGGGCTTAGAAGTGGAAAGGAGTTTGTGAAGAGGGCAATCCGAAAGAACAAATAAGTGACACGTAAATATAGGGTTGGATGAAAAAACCACTTTTCGGACCAACCCCCTTTGATAAACTTAAAATTGAGCACAAGGGAGTCTGAAATATTCTCTACCATTGATCTGCAAATTAGATTTGATTCGTTTAGACAAAAATCCAAATAATACCAAATTGAAATTTGAATGGGCAAAGGAGGAATGGATTAAGTTTCGTGGATTTTGTGATTGCACAATTGTGGGGACATATGAAATGGAATTTATAATAGAAATTGGTGGTCCGAGAATCAAGTCTATGGAACTTTAGATTGCATGGACGCGGGTTTTACCAATCATCGTGTATGACTCCATCAGGTTTGGGCTATCAGATTCACATAAGAGATAGATAACAGGACTTGGGCAATGGTTCTTGGGATTACACGGATGCAGGATTTTAATGAAGTGAATTTTATGATCTCATCAGGTCTGATATCATATCATAATCGCAAATGGAATGAGAAGAGGGGTTTTGCCTTAGTGTATTATTTATTTGTGATGTGGGGGAGCGATAAAGAATAAAACTTTGATTATTTTGATTTTTTTATTAAATAACCCATGTTTTAATATTTAAGGCTTTAAAAGGTTAAGTGTAATATAGGTCTCGAGGGCTATTTAAAATTCTATTTTTTCTATAATCAAGATTTAATACTGGGGTTTTAATTAAAAACCCTAAGTATTAAACTTTGATTATGGGATTTTATTAACATTTTTATGTTGATTTTATATATTTTATTTTATTTTCGTTTTTTAAAGAAATAAAATCAAAGAATTTTTTTAAAACTAAAGGGTTTATATTTAAATATAATAAATTTCATAAGAAATTTATAATATAGTAAAATGGGGGTTGTTGAACAGTACAAAACTACCATACAAACCTGTATGATGATCTTCTCTCACCCCGAAGCCTAGTGCCACAACCTCACTCTGATGAACTGCATCTCCTATATCTCAACAAACACATTAGCATCATAACATACCAATAGAACCATGATCACCTAATTGTATATAAAGAACTAATGATCCATCTATGACATATTATACATGCATAACCATAACCATGACAATGCATGCATAACAACACAAATGCATATACAAGCAACATGCATTCATGAAAAATGCATCCCAACAACAACATTATCAACCTCTACATGTCCAAAAAACTACAGTAATGACCATCACCATGCATACACAAAAAACACGTAGACCATAAGCATGAAGAACACATATGAAACTGACATGTATGCATGAAAAATAGATTCTGCCCATCTAGTACAAGTGTTAAATCGTGCTTTGATACCACTATGTAACCACCCTCCTCCCACACTTACCCAAGCTTATCGGTACACCAAGGTAAATATGTTTGACGATTTACTATGATATGGTGCAACTCACTATGTGTAGTTAAGGAAGTGGAATCGGTGAACCAACACTTTACAGACCTCCCTCGAGTGCTACAGGACCCCCAGTAGGTAATCCACCACTCTAGGTGTCCAACGCATGAGTTAACCTAGCCTTTAAATCAATTAAACATCCAATAACCACCATGACATGGGAATTCATGCGAATAAGATGCTCTAGTTTCTCCCACAATGCCTACAAGGGAGAGACTGTAGTCTTTTTCAACTAGTTTTGTCCTAGAGACTGCGAGATTTAATCTACTTTTTCAGGGCTAATCTCCAAACCACTGCCCGAAACTTGATGAGACTTTCCAGGAAAATATATGACACCATGAAAACTCCTCTAAAACAAAACTTGATCAAGTTATTGAAATATCCTAACCCAACCCTAATAGTAATTTCATCAAAGAGATCATGAACATGTAATCTACTAGTCATAACAATAAGTTTGAGCATTAGGATCTCATACGTATCTGAGAATTGCTAAGAAGAATTGATTCCTTATCACATTATCTATGTTATCATCTAACAGGTCACATGTTAATTGTTCATTCATTTACATATCAAAACATGATGAGAGCCATACATCATCACTACCATAAAACATGCTCATAATCAGCATATAACCAACATAAATAACAAGGATATATTAGCCATCAAAAAAACATATAAACAAGTATATTTAGCCATCAGATACAAGAGGAGATATGCTTTTATTACCATATGCAAAATTCAACTAGGTTTGGGGCTTCCACAAACCACCTGACCATAGAACAGGTTGAACCAAATCTCCCATTCACTCACTCATCCTTGTGCCATATTCCAAGAATAAATGTGGGATCTCATGAAACACCTCAATAACAATCAAACCAAGGCTTATCGAGGCCAACTACCTCAACCCTCAACCAGTGATTCCATCTCACGGTCATACATCACTAACCATCACCATATTTGTCTCTATCGAAGTTGTTTAAGGCTCCAGATCATTTTTTCCACCCCGGCTTCCAGGACTACTAAATCAACCGATGATTTTTGTTGGGTTCTAAAGAGTTTTTCCGACCAAGGATCTAGGACTACTATCTCAACCCACAAGTGTTTCCAAACTCCTGAGGATTTTTCAAACCAAGGCTCCAAGGCTAGTAACTCAACGCACCAAGGGCTCCAAAGTGTTTGTCCAACAAAGGTTCCAGGACTAGTAACTCAACCCAAGCTGTTACAGGGCTTCCTGAGAATTTTTACAACCAAGCCTTCCAGGACTAGTGAGTCAACCGAAGCCATTACAAGGCTTCTAGAGCACTTATCCAACTAAGTCTCCATGAACTAATAACTCAACTTACAACCAAAGGAACATGAGCACTAACCAGAAAACAAAGATGAAACTCATGACCCCATGGCTATCTAGGAAATGGAAAGGCTAGGCAAAACAACTTTCAATCCCGGAAATCCTTCATGCCAGTGACAAATCATAACCAAGAAACCATGTGAATGTGCCATGCATGCCAACAATAGTAAGGAAACAATACATGCAACTTGATACCTGTAAAAAAATCTAGTTGTAGCTACTCATCCCACTCTTCCTTGCTTGATATTTGCCTCCCTTTTCCTTCTTGCTCCAAATCCCAAGTATGACACACTCCTCCAAGAGTGCTATAATAAAAATCTAAGTGTCCAAGAGTATGAGAGAAAGAATAGAGAGAGAGCTCTAAAACTGAATTGACAAAAGCTACCAACTAATCCTCAGAAGCCTTTTTATGAATGATGCCTCTATTTTCTTCATTTTCCATTAATTTCCTTCATTTTCCTCCTCACATGCAACTTGTGACCTTTCACCTTAGATTTCTCCTATTTTCCATTATTTTCATAAATAAAATGCCAATAAATGTCTCATGCCTTTCAAAAGCCTTTATCTTTGCCTTGGCCAATTTCCTTTAGAAATATTGACTGAAATGAACAACCACTAGGATTTTTTTCCCACCATTCAACTTAGAATACATATCCCATGTTCTTGGTCTTATATTTTTTACATGGGTTTTTAACCAATCTTGGTATAGTAGGGATACGAAAATATTTCTATTGATTTAAGCCTCTAAAATACCTATAGGAGCATTGGGTTATTCCTTGGATTTCACATAGGATTAAAATACACAAGGTTACAATGCATCATTATTGAGGTTTCTCATCCTAAAATGCTCAAGAGTTGTGTATTGCATAGCTACACTTAGACACACACACACACACATATGCAGTTACGTTCTTGCAAACCATGTTTAGACATAGAAATAATCAACCCTCTAATGAATATGGTGCATCCCTATGGCACGTACAATTGGTGTTGGTAAATGATTATAATCAATATTCTTTTAGAATTATAAACACAACATACAAGTTAGACACACACACACACACACACATATATATATGTAATAGAAATCCAAGCTCATGAGTTTATACTCTTCCCTTCTATGGAACAAAGATCAGTGATGCGGGTATTAGATAATGAGTTTCCATACTTCATGTGGATACCAAGCAACATTATAATGACACATTTTCATAGAGTGTTATACATCACATATTCAAAGACACATCATTATCTTAGTAATCATGACATTGAATTCACTACACTTTTGTCCACAATTTTAGGTATATCAAGCATCAACAAAAATAGCCACACAATAACCCATGGTACATTCATTCAGATGATGTAACATTAGTTTAGTAAGAATAAACATGAAATTCATGCACATATCAACACAGAATATAATTATATTGAATCCAGATTTGGCAACTAAGTCTAGGACAAAAAATCTTTGCCCAACCATAGAAAATTGCAGCCAGTTCTCACTTGGAGTTGGCACCCCTGAGCTAGATTCTAAAGACTAAGGAGAGTTTTTCTGAAGGGATTAAAATCCAATTATCAGTTGAAAAAAGGATTACATTTTTTCTTCTGCCTCCATCCTCCAACTCTCTAAGAAGTCAACAACACATAAGGAGATGACAAGCCTATTAACCCTTCAATTATTCAACGACCAATAAATTCCAAGCAATCTAGATATTTATTCTCCACCCTAGAATGTAAAGGGAGTATATAGATTTAGATATCTTGCTTCAAGATAGAACACATTTGTTCCACCCAACTTAGGAATATAGAATCCACTTTCAAAAAGGAAACATCAAGAAAGCTTTCAGAAACCCTGCTTTCATGATTCCAAGGAACAATTCTCCACCCCAACCATCAAGGAGATAGAGAGAAACACCATCTCTACCCTCTAGCTATCACGGAATATCGATACCATTATTCCTCACTTGGGAACTATTTCTACCTACGTCGTTTCCAATTGAAAAATGTTTTCTCTTTTCCACATCTTCCTTCCTTCCACCTCTCTCCCCGAATAGGTGTGTCTCCCTTTCTCCTCATGTCATTCCCGACACCAAAACAATTTTCTCCCTCATCATACTAGTTTTTCTAATAATATTATTTTTTGTCACTTGCATAGTCCTACAGACAATCAACTCTATTTTTAGAAGAATCCTCATAGCCCATGGGGTGGTGTCACGTCTTCACCCCCTAATCTCCTTCATTATTGTTCCTTACATCCAACTTGTTGACACCAAATCTTTATGATTAGGTGAATCCATGTAAATATTATAAAGAAGAGAATAAGAAGAAGTAAAATATGAAGAGACACTAGTAGATGAAACCCAAGAGTCTCTCCCTCCATGTATATATACATGATCAATATCAATGAAAATTCAGAATTCAATTTGAGGAGTTACCTCCTGGCCTGACATGGTATCAGAGCATAAGTCATTGCCTATATTGTTGGCTTCCTTTCTCCCTTATAACTCCCTCCTACTTTTATTATGCATATTTTACAGAACTACCTCTATTATGCATATTCTTATAAAATGGACACCTCCATTCGCTTCCCTCCTCCTAACCCCTCGTGGGTCATTTCTAGTCCAATATGTGGACTACAAATAAAATACCATCACCATTATGGATTTTGCAAAGTATATTTGTTATTCCCTAAAACCCATCCCCAAAATCTTCTATAATATTATTTCACAAACGTGGATTTGATCCTGCCACTTTCCCTTGACAACAAAATCATATTTATAAATTGCTCTGACACCTCCATTGTGAAGTGGGATTTGGCTCACCTATATGTTTCCAATAGCTCTTCGTTGCCCTGAGATTCTATGTACGATTGCCCCACTTTTGACAACCTAAGAAAGGGGTAAGCCCCGCAGGGTACACCCTTTTGTTATGATACAGCCTTTGAAAGGTTGGGAACCAGAGCTTTAAATATGTTCAATGTTCCCATTACACCAACATCTTGAATTTTGATTTTTATTCTACATAAAAAACTACAGAGTTGAGCATTGGGATTTGACTTTCCTTTTCTAAATCTCAATCCCAACATGACATTGGTGATTCACATAAAAAGTGCAACATACCCCATTCCTAACCGTTCGACATTGGAAATGATCAACCCAATTGTGGTGTAGGCCATGAATGTATTTGCTACACTCCAACAAGTGATGTGATTATGAAATTTTTAGAAAGCATCTGCATGGAGTGACTGCCTCATTGTGACGACATCTGCATAGAAATCCTCTTCATTGGCACATACAAAAACCAGTTGCATTTGAAACACATAGGTTAGTTATGAAATGGTATGTCAACTCCTTACATGTTGACTAAGTTGTTGCATGATACTCCCAATTTTTGAAGACCATGGATGCATATATATATCTATATATATATATATATATATATATATATATATATATATATATATATATATATATATATATATATATATATATATATATTATATATTTTGTGAGTCGATTTGAATACTTATTTAGTTGTGTGTTATTTATATGGAGTGGAAAATAATGGAATTTAATAAAAAGGAGGTTGTGGTGTGATGCATTTACGTTGAGCTCTTCTTTTTAATGGATATATGGTATGAAATAATAATATAGTAGGGAGGTAACAATAATATATTTCATAATTAAAGTATTTATTATTTTCATAATAAATAGTGAAAGACACCAAGTAAAGTTGTGAAGAAAGGATTTTTTTTTATGATGCACTCACTCATATCATAATGGGAGTATTTCTCACTAGAAAAGCGAACTATCCTGAGTGGTCCAAAAATATGAAATAGACCCTCATTTTCAATGAATAGTGGAAAGGGGTTTGTGAAGGAGAATGAGACAATGGACCTAGAAATCCCACTTTAGATTTAAAGGAGATTTTCATTTGGGAAAACAAGAACGGCAAGGCCTATGACTTTATTGCAACGTCAGTAAATGAAAAGGCGATTCATCATATTTTCCCATTTTTGGATGCCTCTTAATCTTTAATGAAATTGAAGGAATTGTATGACTCACTCTTTAAACTTGAAGTTTTTCAATTAATGATTAATTTTTTAGTCTTGAATTCAAAAATGATCACCCTCTTCCCTTAGGATCAAAAGTAAGATCCATTATGCATCATATAAAATCCATTGGTGTTGAGATAGATATTCCTGTCATATATTATTTCAAGGCACTACATCCCACCTATTCAAATTATCTTGAGTCATTGCAAGCAAGTGGAAAACTTAAGGAGATTACCTTTGACTCCCTTGAAGAGAAGTTTGTTGAGAGACAGAAGGATTTTTGGAAAAAGAAAACTCCCCATTCTACTGAAGAATTTGTATTCCTTGCAGAAAAGGAGAAGAATCATGCATAAGATTATTCTAGATGAAGAGATGGCTGAAGAGGAAGAGGAGGTAGGAATTTTAGAGGCACGGGAGGCAAACACTTCCAAGGAGAAAATTCTTATCTTCATTGCATACGTTGCAATAGAGATGCAAATGATTCATCCACATGAAATTTTCCTAGGGATAGAATTGATCAGGTAAGAAATGAAGGAAAAGGTAAAACCATTGACAACGTGAAAGGTAAAGCACCCGAATCTGCTCACTATGTTCTAGCTCATTGTAATACTGGACTAACTGAGGACTTGTTTAATGCTTCACTTGCTTCTTGGAAATATGTTTGGTTGCTTGATTCAAGAGAAACATCCAACATAACTTTAAGGAGAGATATTTTTTGAAGAATTCACTAAAATTTTTGATGAATTAGTATACTTTGTAGACAGTTCAAAACTCAAGCCATCAAGGCTTGGCACCATCAGGCTCAAACTACCTGGTCTTCCAGACTTTCAGCTGCAAGATGCTTTATATCTCCTAGACATGAGGAGAAAATTGTTGTATTTGGTCCACATATGCTAGCATAGACACTCCATTCATATGTTTGATGGAAAGTTTGAGTTTATAAAAGCATCAGATCACTCACTTGTCATGACGAGGATAGAAGAAAAAAAACTTCCAAAGTTGCAAGGAACCTCTACTCATGCAAAAAACTTCTCATAAAATTATCACTATGATGAAGGTACATCTCCATCAAGTCTTTTATGGCATGCTAGATTTGGACACTTGAACTATGACAAACTTCGTTTGTTGAAGAAAAATTGTGCTACTAGCCTGCCTACAATTCTTAGGAAAATTAAGCAATGCAATGCTTGTATCGTAGGAAAGCACATAAAATACTATTTTCATGATTCACATTCCAGAGCACATAGAAAAATTGAACTCATTCATTCTAATTTATGTGGCCCAATGCTTGTTACTTTTGCAAATGGTAATAAATATATGATGACATTTATTGATAACTACACCAAAATGTGTTGAGTTTATTTATTGAAGAACAAATCTAATGTTTTTCAAACATTGGAGGAATTTCATGCATGGATTGAAAATGATGAACAATCTCATATTGCCTCTATTTTCACTAATATTGGAAAATAATACACTTCAAATTCTTTTGAAAACTATCTTCACCATGATGGGATCAAACATCAAACAACCGTGCCTTATAACCCCCCACAGAACATAGTAGTTGAAAGAATGAACATGACAATCTTAAATATCGTACATTCCATGATGTTTTTCAAAAATGTTAAACTGATGTTTTGGTTTGATGCACTTCTATGTGCCATGTATATAAATAATAGGTTTCCATCTAATGCTATAAAAAATAAAACTACCTATGAAATATAGTATGGCCACATTCCTTCAATGCAACATCTCAGGTTCTTTGGATCCAGCTGTTATGGCTTGAGACCTAAGGAACAAAGAAACAACCTCATTGTAAGGAGTCCCAAGTGCATCTTCTTGGTGTATTCAAATACCTCCAAACCATATCGTCTGTAGGATGAGGTTAATAAGAAGTTTGTAATATCTAGAGATGTGATTTTACTTGAATCTTCCAAGACTGAAAATGTTGTTGAGTGGCACCTTAAATGCTTGGATGGATTTAGACACGTAAAATATTTCCAAAAATTTGATAATGAGATTCCACATCTTGAAGGGGGGATTCCTATACTAGATCAATCTATGGAATCCTTTTCTGAAGCACTCTCTCCCCCACATGAAACTGTACCTATTGATGACACTTTGAGTGATGTGATTGCCATAATTAGGAGGCTAAATCTTGATTCAACCCCAACTCAGTCAGCTTAGCAGCCTAGGCCATTTTAGAAAGGTCCTCCAAACTTCTTGACAAAAAACTTGAAAGTGCATGTCCTTATGAAGTTGGAAATACACGAAAAATTAGCTCAACTAGACCAAATGGAAGTGATGTAGATGATTCTAATTCACCTATTGATATGGATGTTTCTTATGATTATCAACTAAATTTGTGTAGCAATTTTAAACCAACTTACTTAAAAGAAGTTGTTTCTGATGATGAATGGAAAGAAGCGATGAGAAAACAATATGATTCCTTGTTAAAGAATGGAACCTGGAAGTTGGTTGATCCTCCATTGGGAACCAAGCCAATATGTTGCAATTAGGTCTACAAGAAGTAGTATAAGGAAGATGGCTCACTTGACAAGCACAAAGGCAAGCTTGTGGAAAAATGTTTTGCACAAAAGGAAGGGGTCGACTATGAGGATAGTTTTACCCCCACAAGAAAATGGCCTACCATCTGGACACTCTTTACCTTGGTAGCTCAGAACACTTGGAAAGTTAATCAAATGGATGTAAAATCTTCTTTCTTGAATGGATATCTGAAAGAGAACATTTTCATGTCCCAACCAGAAGTTTTTTTTTTGAAGAGTCAAGAACACAAAGTATGGAAGCTTGTAAAATCCTTGTATGGCCCCGAGCAAGCATCGCAAGCCTAGTATGAGAAGTTAACTGAGAATCTTCTCAAATACAACTTCAAACATTATGATCTTGATGATGCAACTTTGTTTGTGAAGAAAGTTGGCAAAATAGTTGTATATGTTGTGGTGTATGTATATGATATTTTGGTGGAAGAGAACAATGAGAGCTACATTGCATCCATAAAGAACGAATTGAGGAAAGGTTTTCAAATGACATATTTGGACTATTTTCACTACTATCTTAGTATTAAAGTAACTCAACATATGAAGTTTATATTCCTCTCTCAGAAGAAGTACATTGGAGAACTGTTGAACAAGTTTGGCATGCCTGAGCACAATCCTTTGACTACTGCAGTGGAACAAAACATAAAGCTTGCATCCACTAAAGGAAAAGAATTTGAGGATGCAACAAAGTATAGATGGCTTGTAGGAAGTCTTAACTAACTGAATACTACTTGACTAGAAATTTCATTTGTTTTTTGAATCGTCTCCAAGTTTATGAAAAATCCTTGTGAGGGACGTTAGTCTACTATGAAAAGAGTTATAAAGTACTTGAAGGAAACTCAAGACTTTGGACATAAGTATACATAGGTGGGAACATTTAGCTTGATTGGATACTCTGATTCAAACTTCAATGGAGGTAACTAAACCAGGGTATATAATTCATGTTATGTTATGAGTCTTGGATCATGAGCTGTCTCCTAGAGGTCATGCAAACAATCAGTCCTAGAAGATTCCACAACTGATGCAGAATATGTTGCAGCAGTTGAAGCAACAAAGGAAATTGTACGGCTCGGGAAAATTCTGGAAGATTTACAGGAGAAACAAGTTCATTCAACTCCTCTCATGATTGAAAACACTTGTGCAGTAAATTTAGCTAAGGACCCAAAGTTCCATGATCGACCTAAGCACATCAATACAGAATACCATCTAATTAAACATCATGTTCAGACCAAGAAAATCCATCTACGCCATTATTACACAAATGCACAGATTGCAGACATCTTCACCAAAGTGCATGGAAGAGAAAATTTTGGAGGATTGAGAATGACGCTTTGACTCACCAACATCCCTTAAGATTAAGGGGCGGGATGTTGACACCTAATCTTTTGGATTAGGTGAATCCATGTAGATATTGTAAATAAGATAATAAGGAGAAGTAGAATATGAAGAGACACTGGGAGATGAAACTCAAGAGTCTCTCCCTCCATGTATATATCCATGATCAATGTTAATGAAAAATCACAATTTGCTTTGAGGAGTTACCCCCTGGCATGACACAACCAATGTCATGCTTCCTCCTACTTTCTTTGGCCTTCACAACTTGGTAGTATTACCATTCCGTTATTAATTTTGATGTTCTCTTCCCGATTGTGTTCTATTGAAATAGAGCATAGCCCTTGTTCTATCGTCTACCTCGTCTTAGTGGCATAATTCCATCCCACTAAAGATTCCCACCTAACAACCACTTGTATAGCATAACAAATTAAACACACTCATAAGAAATTATCCCTCCTCAACTTTTGAATTTGTGTCCCTTTGAATCAACCCCCCTTTTTTAACATTTACATTTTATATATAAGTGGAAAATAACTACAGCTATCACCCCAAAGATATGATATTTAATGTGCATGGCCTTGAAAGTGTGTCAACCAAATTTTTTACGATTCCTTTATTTTACTTGATCACTAAATGAAAGTATTTTATAAATCCCATCCACTTGTAATTCATAGTGTGTTGTTGTAACAACCCCAAAAATAAATATGCAACTAATTACACAACTTTATATTATTAATAGTCAAAAAATAATTATTGAATTGATTGGTATAGAATTCAAAAAACATGAGTAAAGACAACTTAATTATAGCGATGATATTCCTTACTTATGATTTCTAAGTCCAATGTTATTTTAATCATGATAACCACAACAAATTTTTGGGGATGACTCTCTGCCCAATCGTAGTCCAAGTTTAATAAAATGTTTCTATAGTTATCCACCCCCGATCTCTCAATTAGTGTACTACTACTAAGATTTCCATTGCCTCTCAGCACTCTTCTCTAGAAGAATGAATCATCTCATTCCCATCTTTGTCCATTAAATACAACCAACTATTCAAAAAATGGAAGGGAATTGGAAAGGGATCCACATGCACACAATCCATGTGTCAACATGCAAAATTTTATTACTTTGTTTTAAGTTTTACTTAATTCAATATTTCTCTTAATTTAACTCATTCTTATTTTATTCATTTTTACTTCTTTTTAACTTTACTTATTTTTACTATTTTTATAGTTTATTTATATATATATTTATTTAGAACTCCAGTTTATTATTTACTATTATTATATTTTCTTTATTATTTATTATTTATTTAATAGTATTATCTTTTCTTTCTTATTTATTATTTATTTACGTATATACTAATATTAATTTATTTGTTGTTGTTATTATTATTATTATTATTATCATTATTATTAGGGAGAATTTCATACTCCGCTTCTTTAGGGAACTTCATCCCAAAGTTAAGTTGAAGCCTTTAACATTTTATTTTATTTAGTTATTTATTACTTCACGTTTTCTCTACACCCTATACTGAACTAATATAATGAGTAGGCATTGAAATTTTTCACATCACTAGGGAAATGTCGAGGAATATTTGTCATTTTTCCCAACTTTCGAAACTAGGCATAAAGCCTGATCATTGTGTACCATAGACCAAGGTTGGCCCTAATGCTCGTACCCAAGCTGAGACCTCATCTTCCCCAAGGTATTCACTTGGCTTAATAATCCATGTAGTAGTGCTATAGGCATCTCAAAAGGTTGTCCCATTACCTCCACACTCACTAAGGTGCACAACCCCAGCCATCGAAGTCCTTACACCCCCACTAGACTTTGACATCCCAATGTAATATCATGCAGTCAGGATCCTCAAGATGGTCCCATAGCCCCCTAAGAGCTATCCATTAAGAGATATACAATAAAAAGGAACCAACAGCATATGCAGTGTTAATTGAGTATGTCCCCATCCCATATGGTGTTTCATATTCTCCCTCTCAAGTATGGGCTCCCATGACATCATCAAATAATTGACCCTCTCGGCCCATTCGTGAATTTCATGTCAATCACAACATCTCAAAATGCCACCAATACATTAGTTATAACGTCATAGTATCATACAAAATAATCAACATGCCAAGTCTTTCATGTCATCTTGAGAACATAACATTCTGAATAATAACGAACTATATGCTCATGCATGTCATAAAATGTGCATGTAATTACCACATCTTTCACCTTATGAAATATCATCATAAATTATAACATCAACATATTTGCATCAAAGATATATCATTACATCACATAATAAATGGAGACACATATCAATATAACCTCATATCACAACATCATAATTTGTATGCAACATCATGCATATCATATCCACCATGAGCATACAAGATCATTATCATAACAAAATAACTAAATAAGCACCACTTATGCATCTCTTCGTTGACCTCTTATCAGAACTATGTCCAACTACCAAAAATCATCACATCATGATAGATGAACCCAATAATATACTTATACATTCCATGGTGAGATAACAAATAACTAAAATCATAACATCATAAAGTTTTTTTTTATGTAGATCATCTTTACACTATGTTTATTATTTATCCTAAAAATATGTTTACTATTTATTTTCCCCAAAACAAAACATCACAAGGAAGAATATGTTCAAACACAACTATATATAATATTACATATACCAATATAAGAAATATGATTCCTTATTCTCTATCATAATTTTTTTTTTTAATTTAATCACCAAATATATCAAAACTAGTTATATAAATAATAAAATATTTTAAATATTAATGTATAAACAACACATTGATTATTAATAATAAAAATCCTCTATTAACAATATATTTAAATACAATTTTCATATTTAAATTTCATTTTCTATATTTATTAGAAATATATTTAGCATACCTATCTTTATGTTGGACACCCAATCCTTTAAGTGTTCGTGTGGAAGTTGAATAACGTAAGGAAGTCAAACAAACCTTGGAATATGAAACCAAAGGTCATATCAATCTACTATAAATGTATATCATTTGTTAATAATAGATACACACTCATGTTTATCATTTACACTTTGTGTTTGCCATGTATGTGTCTTAACATGGTATCACAGTTGCATTTAGGTCTGGGCATTTTCAGAGATTGTCAGTGCTGCATTGTTTCCAAAAATTTTCTACCATTTCCCTATTTATAGAAATATACTAATTGTTCTGTTGCACCTAGGTGCGCTCTAGAATACCATTTCATTTTGTGAATGTATATGCGTTGAATCTCTTTCTGTTATGTGTGCTAATTCATATGCTGAATGTATATGCATTGTATTCATGTTTGTATTCAAGGTTGTTTCTCTATCTATCGGTTTCTCCTACCCTATTAGAATTATTCTATTCTAAGCCCTGTCAAAATCTGCATTATGCAAACCATATATCTATGTAAAACACTTTTGTCTTAAATGTGTGTGATCTCTGATTTAGGTCATAAAACTAGACACCATTTTTGTAATCCATTAATCGAAAGAAATACAACCCGTACCTCACAAGAAAGAAGAATGGCTAGGTAAATAAATTGGTGGACCAATATGTAAGACTCTCATCATAGATATATCCCTCATCCGTTGCTTCTTCCACACTAGTTATATCAGTTATGTCATAATAACCAGTGTCATTTCCACAATGATAGTTAATTGCAACAAGGCCACCTGCAGCCCTGCCTGATGCACATATATGCGAAATAGGTCTGCAATTTGTATATATCGACTTCCCTTTCCCATCGAAAACTTTCACGGTGACCACGTTTCACTTTGTTCAAGGAAATGAGAAGGGGACAGGCGTTCCATGGTAGGCGAGGGAATATGTTCTCCTAAACGATATCATTAGGAATACCAGGGATCAGCGTATCGTCCATGAGAACAGAATGGAAGTTTTCTATGGATTGTGGAGATGTAGCAGCATGTATTCATCCTTGTTCCTTATTTTCGATGGACATAGAAAATATGTTGAGAAAGTCACTTAGCCCTTCGTAGCGATGACATCAGAAGTATTGCGAAGGCACGAACCCATGACCATGTATTGGTGAGTAATTTTATCATCCTACATCAGAAGCATCTACATTTTATTTCTCTAGTTTCAAATCAAGTCTTCACCTTCATATTTTGTGCTCATGTTCATCGCCAAATGTCACTGAGAGTTATAGGGTGTATAGAGATTTATCTTGTCGATGCCTTAGATCTTGAGATTTGAACATTTCTCTATAAAAAACATAGTTGTCACTCAACTCCAATTATTTTAGTGTTTTGTCTCTGTTTCACCCTAAAGGTCCAAGAAATAAAAGTTAAGCACCGACTTGAAGAAGGAACTAGTCCACTTTGATTCGCCTATATATAGTATCACCATGACCCCAACTTGATTTGCCAATGACAAGCTTTGATTCTATCTCCTGTCTAGCCTTATGAATCTCATCAGAGGATCTAAAACCGGGACGTCCTCCATGTAGACGAAAACCCTGAGATCCATCTGCAGCAAAGGAAACAACAGTAGTGATAGAGGTAGTGTCAGTGCCAACAAGTGCGGAGTCAAGACAAGGCCCGAAGGAACGACCTTTAACTCCTCCTCATGGCCTTAAATTGATTGGTTGATCTGCCTGTATAACTCTCTTCTTCTTCACCAACTTCAAGCCAAATAGATGTACCCATCACTCCACAAAAAAACCACTCGCAGGCAGCCTTCAACTCAGGAAGAACAACATTACATAGGAAGAGCTCTCCTCAGCCTTCCAAGATGAAAGAATGCACTCTAAATGGAAGAAAATATTTATATATATGTGTATATATATTTATATATAAATGTTGTCTGAATATATGTATTTATAAATAGATTGGATTCAATCTAGGAGGAGAATAATCCACGGAGCGAAGAAGAAGGGCTCTAGAGGCAACCATCGAAAAAAGCAAGGAGACAAAGAAGAAGGGATGATGGGAAATGGAGCTACCGGTATCTGAAATCTTCCTATGTCTCTACGCATGTGGGAAGTTTGCTCCATTAATGAATTGTCGGCAAGATTCATTGAATTTAGAACTATTTAAATTGTTGAATTTGGTCTTATAAATTATGACCTAAGATATTAATTGTAAGTTGCAATGAGCTTGGCATGGTTTTTATGCCTTGAATACATTTGACTGTACTAAGAATTGTGGAAAGTTTTAGAGTGATCGTTGGTTATATTGCCAAATTTGAGTGTATTTTTTCCATTGTGCAAAATTATCTTTGTGCATTTTGTCCAACAGGGTATCTTTGTTTATTGTTGCAACCATTTTAGCCATATAATTCGAGAGACTGACCTGATTTGTTCAATGAAAAAGACCAGAATTAATGCAATATGGGAGTTCTTAAAAACTCTGATACTATTTACTTCTAATGACACATTCCAAATCAGCAGGCTCTCTCTCAGAAATTTAGACTTGTCTACAATATGCACAAGGACATATTGATTTTTTGCAGCTTGAATCTCAACTAGAGTAGGAAGAATTACAGTAGTGAAGTCATCATTCTAAACTTGTTTCTGTGCAGAATATTGAAACAGACTCCCATAAATAGCAAGACAATAATGATACAGTTCATTCATATTTAGTACCCAATGAAGAACTAATTGTACATGTAGATGCAGAAGTTCAGTTTGCACTTCCCAAGCCCATCATCAGACCTTGGGAAGAGCTTGCCCACAACAAGCATAGAACTAGCCTTGGATATGACAAGGATGTGTCCTTCCATATTCCTGATTATTCAATGCCCATTTAGTTTTAGAGTGTTGGATTCCTTCAAGACATTTCACCTTCAGTTGTTCCAGGTTCTGCTCCTCTTCCACAACAACAACAACAAATTGTGAAATGCCAACACTGTGACTGAGTTGGCCACATGAAAGCTCATTTTTTTTATCTTCATCCATGTAAGCTCTGTCATAAAACTAGTCATTCTTTAAACATATGATTCAGAAACAAACATCCTACATGAAAAAATATTCATCTTGGATGGATCGCTTCTTCACAATGGGCTTCAACAGCCAAGAAGATATTTCGCTCATACAACATGATTTGTTATCAAATATGAAAAGTCTTGTAGTTGAGATCTCTTCATCTTCTCACCTTGTATCTGACAGGGGGGGAATGATGGTAATCTACAAGCTTCAAAGCCACATCAAGAGAGCCTGATCCATGACCTATCATACCAGATTAAGAGTTGTAGCCAGAGACAAATATGCCCTTGAGCATGCCTTCAGTTGGTGATACCTCTTCAAATAATTGGGGACACTTCCTCTAGCAGAAGACTTCAGCTTCTTACCAGTTTTGGAAGAGTTCCAAGAATTGAATTAAGCATTCTAAAGTTTTTGGTCATCCTTAAACCATCACAGGTTGAGACCTTGCTTTTCAGGTTGACGTTCTCCCTTTTATACAGAGTGAGACCTCCCTTTCATGGCTGAAGGTTTCCCTCTTCAAAACATCAGGAGCACTTCCTCTAGTAGAAGACCTAAGCTTCATGCCAAACTTGGAAGAGTTCTGGGAACTTCACTAAGCATTCCAGTGTTGGTGGTCATCCTTAAACCACCTCCCTTATAACAACATTTCAGAGAGCGCATTCAACATAGTGCCGCCATGCATTTTTTCACATTTTGTATTACATCTCTCTTCTTGGACTCATACATAATCCTTTGGATTAAGGGGGGGAATGTTGGACACCTAATCCTCTAAGGGTTTATGTGGAAGCTGAATAGTGTAAGGAATTCTAACAAAGCTTGGAATATGAAACCAAAGGTCGTACGAATGTACTATAAATGTATATCATTGTTAATAGATACACACTCATGTTTATCATTTACACTTTGTGTTTTCCATGTATGTTTCTTAACACTTTAAACCCCACTTTTCATAACCTCACACTCCATTTTCATCCCATGTTAATTGGTATTCATTAGATTATATTAATTACTATATATATTATACTAAATATATATTATACTATTCATGTTCTAATACTCAATATATAGTATACACTTATCCAAATTACAATACATGTTTCATATGCCTTACTAAACATAGTGGAGTGGGGTATAATATTCTAATAATCAATTTCTTAATAGTTCTGATTTTAAGCTAATTCCATTATCAATAACGAGCATGTGCATATTAATTTAGGTTTTTAGAAGTAATAAATATTAATAATTTCTTTGTATATGCACATCTAGTGTAGTGGTTTCATGATACCTTTCCTCGGACCTTATCGAAGTTAGATTTCCCATTGTTGATACTTGTCATCCTATTCATGTCCTGATTGAGTAAGTATGGAACCACGATCACGATCTAGTTTAGTTTAGTTCTCAAGATCATGGAGTAGAATTGTTGCTAATGTGTTATGCATGCTCTTTTTTCAGTTTTCTTTTATTTTATTAAATGAAATTCTCCGCAAGCCTCACTCTCACTAGCTTTACTTTACGGATAGGGTCTTCAACTTTGAAATATACCTTGGAATGTACGAGAACCCTTGTCAAAATAGATCTCAATTATAGGAGAACCCTCCCGATGTCCTATCACCCATGACTATTCACCTACTCGACACCATCTTCTTGGTGTCCATGGCTTTGCAGTTTGGAATTTTTTTAGTAAACCTCATCTTTCTAGTTTGGATGCAATTACAGAGAGGAAGACAAAAGTAGAAAAATCCTCGACTTCTTTATTTTATTTTGGTCCCAAATTGGAAGTGAAAGAATGGCTTGGCTTCGCATGTCATCAATGACAAACCAGATTGGCCGAATTTAGTGGAGATAGAATGTTATTTTATGATACTTCCCAATCCTGTTCCATCATGGATGTGATGGGATTGGGTCTCATTTATTTATTTGTTTTAAATATTAAGAATTATAATAAATTATTTAGAGTATGCATGTTACTATTTTGTAGAGTATTTATACATACAATAAGAAACTTCTAAAGTTTATATTTAATGATTATCTTATTATGACTAAATTTCTCTTTGTCATCCGAAGGAAAAATTATTGATAAATGTAACTATGTATTTTTCTCAAACATATATCTAGAGGTTACACATTGTCTATATATTAATTTGTTATTATTTTATAAAATAAGAATATACCTTTAAAAATACATATTTTTTCCACCTATCTTTAAGAAGGGAAGAAAGTTAGTTATATTTTTTCGAATCAATAAAATACAAATTATAGAAATCCTTAACAAGGCTAATAATTTGTTTTGCGTATAGATCTTAACTAAAGCATTATGCCTTGGGCATCATGGATGTAACCTTCTTTGATACCATATGTCATGACCCAAAAATTAAATATGCAATGAATTACATCAATTTATGCAATTAATAATCAAAACACAATTCTTCAACTAATTGGAATAGAATTTGAAAAACATTAGCACAGACAACTTACCTATTCTGATGATATTCCTTACTTTTGATTTCAGAGTGGAACGTTGTTTGAATGATTCTAACTGCAGCAACGTTTTGGGGATGAATCTCCACCCATCCGTAGGATCAGCCGCACATAATATCTCTACAACTGACCCCCCCTTGAGCCCTAATTCAACATACTACTATCAAGGTTTCCTTTGCCTCTCAAAACTCTCCTATAGGAGAATGAACCCTCTCATTCCCCTCTTTGCCCATTTAATAGAACCAATTGTTCCAAAAATGGAAGGGAATTGGAAAGGGATATGCATGCACAAAGTCCATGTGCCAACATGCAAACTTTTATTACTTCGTTTTAAGTTTTACTTAATTCGATATTTCTCTTCATTTAACTCTTTCTTATTTTATCCTTTTTTAATTTTTGTTAACTTTATTTATTTTTACGCTTTTATACTTTACTTTATATATATTTATTTAGAACTCCAATTTATTATCTACTATAATTATATTTTCTTCATTATTTATTATTTATTTACTTGTATATTAATATTATTTTATCTATTTATTTATTTATTTTATTTTTATTATTATTATTATTATTATTATTATTAATATTATTATTATTATTTATTATTATTATTATTATTATTAGGGGGCATTATATTTGTAGCTTACTATGGCCCTTAAGTACTATACTGGCTAGTGATATGTGTGGATCACCATCTCCTTTCCCATAAAATAATGTTTCGCCTTCTTCACAACTCACGTGAAGGGTACATAGCTCCTTGCAATAGGTACGGTATTTGAGAACCTCCCCATGAAATGCTTTAGAATGGAAACATATTAGCCTTCTTCCCTCCATCAAGTTTGCTCCCATAACATGCCCACTTGGATCTATCTCCACTTTAAGGGATGTTGCATGTATGGTAATGTCATAAATATTGCTTGATTAAAATTGCTCTTTATCTCCTAAAAGTACCTCTACCAACCCTTTCCCAACTAGAAACTCTTGCCACTTATATGACGTGGAATGGTGCTACTATTGTTGAACAAGAGGCTAGGAATTTCCTTAGGTGCTATTTTTCCCCAAAAAAGCTTCTAATACTAGAAACTTTAGGAGGCATCGAACGCTTAGTGATGACCCCCATCTTGACAAGATCTATATTCAGCTCTCTTACACCTATTACATACCCTAGATACAACATATTCTATTGTGAAAACTCATGATTCTTTATATTTTAAAATAACTAGTGCTTCATTAATGTGTCTAGCACATGTGTCAAATGAGATATGTGATCCTCCTAGGTATAATTCCATAACAACATAGCATTCAAATAGAAAATAACAAATGAATATATGAAATGGAACAATATACCATTCATTAACCTCATGAACATTGATGGTGCATTTCATAGTCCAAATGGCATGACTAAACACTAATACAAACCTTTCCTAGTGGTCCTCTAGGTATCTTCTTCTCTAAATCGAACTAGAGACGCCCTGACTTGGTGAAGTATCCAGCTTGCTACAACTAATATAACAGATAATATGTTTTGCGAATGGGGTACCTATTGTTGAGTGTTATTCGTAATCGATACAAATCTCACTATGTACATCCTTCTTTGGAACAATGATCATGAGTGGGCCACATGGTGAGTTACTTGTTCAAATGACACCCTATTCTAGTAACTATTACAACTACTTCTTCACCTCACATGATTTTATAACAGATTTCCTATACAATCCAATGTTTCATAATATAATGCCTGGAAACAATTATATCTCGTGTTGCACTTCGCTCTTGGGATATCCCTTTAAGAACTTAGAACACACCCATGTTATAATGTAGAAATTCCTCTAGCTACTGTTCTATTCCCTAGTTTAAGAATAGTAAAGCATACTTCTTACTAGAATTGATTAGTTTTTTGGCTTGTTTGGAACTTACAAACAAAATTTTGGACTTTCTTTTATGTGCCTTGATGGTGAAAATGTTTCCATCCTTGATGAGGTAGTATTGGATGTCTCTCCACATCAAGATTGCATCCCACATGTACATATACGAAATTCTAGACATTGTTGACATACATCAAGGAGAGCTACATCTAGTTCTAGTTAATCAATAAAATCAACACCGACAGAAAATATTATTTTGCATTATTCTGTACCTTCATTTCTACATCCTTGTTTACTCATCTCATTAGATATACGATTCTATCATGAAATTTCATTCCCAATATTTTGACCATCTTTGTTGTAGCGAGAGTTTCTTGCGATACTAACCCAAACAGAGCATTAATTTATATCTCCTTGACCTACATCATTATATGGAAGAGTTTGGTCATTTTCTCCTCTTCCCATTATTGAAGGCTACTCAAAGTCATCCACTTTGGCACTTATGTACAAAAAACAGCCTCATCCATGACCAAAATACTTTCCACGAAATTTCTTGAATTGGCGGCCATGATATTTTTCTTCTTACAATCATTCTTTTTGTTCTCTGGGTTGAACTATGGATGAATTCTAACACTTCCCTCTTGTATGACCTTACAATGGTTGTAATGGTTTCTAGGACCTTTGCACTACCGTTTTATTACATTTTTCCTTTTTTCTTTTACAACATTCAACTTACTTTTCCCCTCCTTCCAATTTTCTTGGTGCTCCTTGTCCTTTGGCCAACTTTATTTCCCTTTCTCTTGGCCTACGTTCTCTAGGTATTGTGCTTGTAGACAATCCTTGTCCCCCAATATAGGTTTATCATCACTTTCTTCCGCATATGACTATGTACACTCCCAAGATACTTTTGGATTGTTTCTAGGTTCTTTGGGGAGATACCCAACATAATGGCCATGTTTCTAAATTTTGTGGTGTACTCTTGTACACTCTTCCCTTGCTTCTACCTTAAGTAATGTCACCTAGTCTACTAGTCCTCTACATACCTAATAGGGTCAAAATATGGCTTAATGATATCTTTTAAATGCTCTGGCATAGTCACTAAAGGAACTCCCCCAAACCTTAGGGTCTCCATACGGATTTCCTGCCAAGTTATGATTTGGCCTTCTAATTTTAGTTGTGTGAATGTAATATTTTGTTCTTCCTCTGTATGATGAACTGTAAAATTCTAATTATTGCAATTAATTATTTAACATATGAGTGTAAAAATCACCTTGATATGGCTTAATTTCAAACTTTTCTTCTATTTTGAATGGTAAGTATGAATGGTTGAAGACACTCGAACTAGGTTGTTCCTTTTCAAGTTATTTCTTAGATTCCCTGTCTAGCTCTTCCTAATCCTCTAATTTCCCTCTGATCAAAACTCTGTGTTAGGAAATCTATCTTCTCCACATAACCTATGATTATTAGTTAGGGCCTCTCTAACAAGGATGGAATTTCAATTTTTATTTTCAACTTATACTTCTAGCCATAAAAACATCTCCTTTGCAGGATCTTGAGATTTGTTCACAAATCCATCTCTCACAAATGGGGGATTGTGAATTTTGGTAAAATTAATATATATCTCCTACAACACCAAAAAATATACCCAAATAAAATTTTCTCTAATACAAATATTATCCGTAAACTACCATGGATATTCCACTAGATATTTTGTCACAATGGATCAGATAAATTTATACAAAAAATCCAAAATCTATACTATTAGGGTAATTTTCCTTAGACTTTTGGATTTATTAAGTTATTTTTTTTCTATATGTAATTTATTATAAAAAATAAAATAAAAAATCACTCACAATCGTAATAAAACAAGATATGATCTTGGAAACCCTTTCGAGAAAAAACCTAGTTGGAAGGTGAGGTTTCTTTACTCTTTCTTTATATGAATGGCAATGGAGGCAAGCACAAAGATGTGAAATGTGTGGCTTGTGGGATGCTACAATGCACAAACCCTCTATTGTTTATCTCTCCTATCCACTGTTAACCATTCTACTTATTTATGGAACAAGATGCACTCTAATAGAATGGAACCCCTTTTCCTCCTAGTTACCTAATTATAAGACAACTAATAGCCTATTAGTGGTTACGTTTGACACATTCAACTCTTAACTAGAGTTACTATATTGACTCATCTAGAGTCTTCTTCATCATGATTATTTGGATAACCCCTTTAAATGAATAATGGGCGCTGACATGTCGTCCTCTGAAATAATGGTGGTCAAAATAGGAAGTCAACTTATGGGTGGCATAACGTTTTCTTATGGAATATGATTAAGGAAATTTTTTCATCATTGGTAAGGAATTTGATTAAGAATATTTTTAGTGGGTGCCTTTTTCTTAAGCTACACATTTTAATCCACAAAAAAATTCCAATTTAAACGTCAAACTACTTCTGAAATATTTTAGACTCCAATTTTCCAAACTGAGACGTGCTAGTAGAAATGGTCCTATGATATGATCCATCCACTTTTTCCCGTTGTAAAATCATTAGTATGGCTAAAAAATAATATAATGATAGAAATTGGATTAGGGGAGGTGGAGCTTCATGCCACTTCTCATTTAGTGCTAGGAATTACTTTGATCTCATGCATACGAGGGATGTCATATTGAAACCTTAAGCTTGGTATAGATGATTAAGTTGGTGTGCCCCTATCAGTGTATCATCATGTCTCAAGAGCTATTCTAGTCCAAAAGGATCTCACAAAAGAGATAAGGATATGAAACTAAGGTTTTGGAAATATCCAATGCTACTTAGCATAGAACCCACATGGTTTATGGTTCATTTGAATTCTCTTTATTTATTTTTTCCATCACTTTGAGCTTGGAATATTTTCAATTGAATTGATATTTTTTCCTATTCTTCATTAGTATCTTATCTCTAGTCTCTCAATAAGCAAACATCCATAGTCTAGCTAGGCTTAAAGAGGGTGTCTCTAATATGTGGTTAGGAAGGTTTGGATGTTGCTTCTTTGGTGGAACCGAAATTAGTTTTAAGTGGGAGGAAGTAGGATTTTATTTGAATTATGGAAAAGGTTTTTCTAGTTCATTGGTCTAGCTTGATTTTTAGGTCTATTTCTGTTCGGTTTTTTTTTTGTATACATTATAATTTGTTATTGCACTTTTCTTAGTAGTATTTCTATTTATTTTACATGTTGGTGTGTTGTCTCAATTATTCTATAGGTAAAATTACTTTTCATGGATATTTTCTACCAATATATTCTCTTTACTTTCTCTATTCCAAAATTTAGGTTTCCTTGGAGAACCTTTTTTATTGTTTTTGTTGTCCCTATTCTAGAGTGTGCTCAATTTGTGTTTTGTTTTGATGGGCTCTTTTATACCTTATTGTTGCATTCTTTGGGTCACCTTCACTCTCTAGTTCTCTCTCAATTCTCCACTTTACTCTATACTTCTCTTTAAGTCTTATTAAGAAGTTATGTAGTCAATTCCACTTATTATTCTCTTCCATTTTTTGGCCCAGTGAATTTATATATTTCCTTGTTAAACTGGTCTACCTACCTTACATAGGGGGTTGAAGGGGGAGAAGAGGCTCTTATCAAACTTCCAACTCCTAAGTGGTTCTCTATAGAGCGTTGAACTACTATTTATGTGCAATCTACCCCTCCCAAACTTTGAAGAGAGATACAAGATGTAGAATGAGAAGCCAAAATAGGGAGGAGGTGTATGAAATATTTTGAGGTTGAGGAGCAATTTGAAGGTAAGGTTCTTGATATAAGAAATGCATAAACTCAACAAAAAAAATATATGTAAACTATTAACATATATTGTAAATTAAGGACCATCATGGGAAACGTATTTTTTGAGTACTTTTCAACGTAGAAAGATATCTTATTATACATAAATTAAATTCTTAAGAAAATAAGAAATATCATTGAAAAGGATTCAATTATGGCCAAAAATCTTGTACACTTGATTTTTTCTACCTTTGAAGAGGAAGATGAATTCGATAATACAATTCAATTAGATTTATCATTTTTTGGCATACAAGGTAGTGGAAACATATTTCCAATATTAGGCGAAGTCACCTCTAAGTATTCTAGCAAAGTTTCAAACTTTTTCAGAGTTCGATTATCTTTATAGTTTTGTCATCAATTCTAAAGTATTTAAATGGAGAAATATTTTTCTACCATGATATTGTTCTAGCTCACTAGTGACAGATGAGTGGACATAGCACACAATTTATACTTCTTGTTTGCATAGAAACATAAAATTGATTGGCTTACACATAAATAAATAAATATAATATTCAAAACCACGATTTTTCTGCTATGCATAATCAGATAATTATAAATTGATAATCATGAAAATAAACATAAATATATTTATAATGCAATTGACACAAGATAGAATATCAAATATAAATTTTTATTTTATGTTATACAAAATATAATGATATGAATGACGACTATTCTATGCAAAATTAACCGAAATAGTAAATCTATTCATTTTTTTGTATGATAGTGTGTTTGTGACTTGGACGAATAACATTTTGTTTAAGAAACCATGATGCAAAAACATACAAGTTATCAATCACCCCAGAAGACTAGTATGTGGTCTAAAAAATAATGACCCAAAGGTATCTAAGCTTTCAATCTCCCAGGAAACTATCTTTTGATAGAAGAAACCAAAACCCAAAATCAAAGAAGTTGTTAATCACAATGTAACTTATGTGGGCCACACAATCCTTTAACATAACTAGATTTTAAGTATCTCCTTTTATTCACTGAGTTTTAAATTTGAATCTCCCTACTTTCAAAACCAATCACAAATTTGACTACACCTACCCAATTATAAATTGCAAAAATGCTATAAATATTTTAGACTTAATGAATACAAATAAATATTTTTATTCTATATTCATATCTCGCAATAATATGGAGTAAGTGGTCATATGATAAAATATAGTGAAAGAAGTTGCCTAATTTTAAATAGATTTTTATTTTTTTTTGTGTTGGATCTTGCTATTGAAATTCAAATTCTTTATTCATATTGTTGGGCTTATGAAAATTCAACAAAGATCGCCACTTTGTGTTATAATTAATGCTTACATTAGTATATTTAGTTTTGATTTGTTAGGGATTAATGAGATTTTATCTCAACCATAATCTCCAAGTTTGGAATAGCTTAAATTTTACAACACTTATATAAGTGCAATATATATTAGTTTGAATATGAAATTAAAAAAAAATGGGTGTTTTCTTTGTGCATCAATTATTTCAATTTGGTATTAAATCCTAAATGTATGAGAGTAGATAGTTTTCTATTTGTATGAGTTTTTTGTTTGGCCACATGCCATAAGGATCTCATGGTAGTTTATTGTGTGATATTATTTGAAGATGAGTAGGAAGATGAGAAATTGTTTGAAAATGAGGAGGAAGATAGAATGAATGGTTTTTTTGTTGCTCTTGACAAAGAACACACTCTTTCTCTATCAAAAATCAGATAAGTGTTGTCTATATTTGTTACTCTAGAAAGAATATTGCATACAATTCATTCATCAAAATTTCTTAGATTAGAAGTTGAAGCAGCAGAATATGAGAATGAAATTATTGCTGAAAATTCCTTATGGAAAAAATGAAATTTTAGGAAGGATGATATTATGCTAGCCTAGACACATAGGTGTGGTTGGAATATGAAAGCTTCTCTAACACGAGTGTAGGTCCTATTCCTTTTGAATTGAAGAGGGTATTCAAAAATGGAACACAATTTGGTATAAGTCAATGCAACAGGAAATTGATCGAAGGTAGATACTTCATGAAGGGATTTGAAGCTAAAATTTGTCCTTTAATCAATCTGCATTATCAAAATATCATTTACCACATGAAACAAGTGGACATGGAACTCATATATTGTCCACAATGGGTGGGAATTTTTTGAAAAATGAAACTCTATTTGGAAGTAGAGAAGGTGTTGCAAAAGGAGGAGTTCCTAATTCCATATTTGTAAAATACAAATTTCATTGGTATAATAAAATAAACAATTTTGGTACTGATGAAATACATATCCTTTAAATATTTTATGTAGAGACATGTGATGGAGATTTTTTCTCTATTTCACTCAAATTATTATTTCAAGATGAAATTTCCATCAAATGACTCCATGTTTTCCAGAGAGGAAAGGTAGTTGCATGCTCAGTTGCGAATGTTGGTGTAACTAATGAGACAGTTGAAAATATCGCACCATGGATAGTAACTATGGGAGAAAGCAACATTTATATATAATTTAGTTCAGTTTTTCTCCTTGAGCATTGTGTGTGGTTGCTGACTATTTGATGGGCTTGAAGCCTGGAATAGCCTTGAAATCGCTTACATTCTTTCCCCTCACCACTTTTAAGGCCACTAGTACTCATAATTAAACTTATTATATGCAGGGTAGGTTTATTATTTTTGGGTTATAAAATAAATAATATGAAGAACCAATCATAGAATAAAGTAAGGTAACTTAAGTTGGTGGCTCTTGATGTAAGATAAAATGTCATTAGTTTGATTATGTCTATACTGTTACAATTTATGGTTCTTGAAGCATTTTGTAACCCAAGAACAATGGTTACTCGTCATAGTTTTTTATCCTTGCGTGTTAGTAAGCTTGTCTAAAATAGGCCACTTCATAAGATTGATTACTAGATATATTCAATATCTATATTGCTTTCCTAGATAATTGGTGAATACCATGCTATGTATTTTGACAAATGGAAGGATGTTAATAGAATGATTTAGTATGAATACTTGTTCTATGGAAAAGCGAAAATGAAAGTATGTCATGGATCTTCTGCCCTAAAAATACGCCATTGATCTCCACAAGCAACTGTATCTCAAATGGATAAAATGATAGCTAGAAGATGGTGGTGGATAAGGAGTGCAATCATCGATATTTCAGAGTGGATATAAGGGTTGATAAAGACCAAATTATACAAAGATCAAAAATATTTTATGTGATTTAATTATTCTTCATCGTAATGTAAGTATTAAGGGAGGGTGTTAGAACTAATACTTACATTAGTAGATTTGATTTGGGTTTGTTGAGATATTCTTTTAGCCACAATATCCATGTTTGATCTAACTTGGATCTAATAACATTTATATAAATTCATTATATCTTGTTTTGAATATAAGATTACAATAGTACAAATTTGGGTGTTTTCTTTGTGTTTCAATTCTTCCAAATATATAGCCACAATTCTATACAAAAAGGAGGCATTTTACATTGACATAAATTATAATTCATTTTTTTAATTACATGGTCACTTACATTAAAGTTTCATCCTCTTTGTATTGTTAAATGTAATGGACCATAAAATCATTAAACAAAATATTTATTTTTAATGTACGAAAGTTTGATAGGATGAGAATTGTTTTATATATATATATATATATATATATATATATCTATTTTTTTTTAATTTAAATTTTGTATATTTTAGATTAACTATTTTGAGAGGCGATTTACAACTCATTATGATGGATACATTCTCACATAGTGTTACATTTAAAAATAACAAAGTAATACTTACATTAACAAACTAAAAATACTAAGGTTTTTCTTTAATTGTTGCGCATAAATAAAATACTTCAATGTCCACCTTCATTTTACATCAAAATTTTATATAAATAGATAAAGTAAATGAAAATAATAAATTTTAATTTACTTTTTAGTATGAGGGAGATATGTAATTTCTTATTTAATATGGAGTTGACAGGTCTCATTTAAAAATAGTACTATTGATAATACATGATGTGTAATTCATTTTATGTTCAGTTTACATGCAAAACTTAGAAAAGGAATATATTAATAATATAGAAATACTTGAAACAAAAATATATTAATAACAAAAAGAACTACTCATAGTTATAAATAACATAATTTTATCTCAACTTATAACACACAAAAATAAAATAATTTAAATTAAAAAAAATCTTATATTTTCACTTCCCATTGTGAGGGAGATATCTAATTTATTACATTCCTAATATGGACTTCATATATGATATTTAAAAAGTGTTGATAAGAAAAAAAGGTTTAATGTGAATTCATTATAATTCAAATATTTCAAAATGCAAGTATGGTCATTACTTTTCTTCTTTTTGCCGATGATATTGTTCTTCTAGCCAAAATCCATGGGGGTATCGACAAACAACTAAAAATACTCCATGATTACTAATCCATGATGGGTATGATTGTTAAGACTAACAAGAATAAAGCCATGATAATTAGATCCAAGAATATCAACGATGAAAAACTCATTTATAATAAAAATTACTTGGAGAAGGTTTCTTCATACAAATATTTAGGTAAATTGACATTCATCATCAACTCAAATAGAATTATAACATTCAGAAAATGATTATTGGTGATTTGAAAGATTATTATGAGCTTGAAAACAATTACAAGGCACTACAAAAAAAGGACATTGGTCAGGATCGAAAACTGTCACCATAAGCTCATTGGTAATGCTCGAAAGACCCTCTTTCACAAAAATTGAACGTCACCAAAGGTGTCATCGCCAAAAGTATAGGCATTGTGGTGACATTCAAGGTCTGTCACCAATAATTATTTACAGTGATGGACAATGACCGTTATCATTTCATATGAGCAATGGTGACAGACCTTAGCCTTCATTACCAAAAAACCGAACATCACCAAAGGTGGCGTCGCCAAAAGTATAAATGTTGTGGTGACATTCAAAACCCATCACGGAAAATGATTATAATTATGGATAATGACCATCACCATTTCATATGAACATGTTTATGGTGTTGGACCCACGAACATGTCAAGGGGATCTCCCCGGTAAGAGGTCCTAATTAGACCTTACACTGTTTGGTGTAGGAGTCCTAACAGTGGGTGTAAGGTAATGACTTGACTGCAATGTCGCATAGAGGCAAGTAATATAACTTTTTCAGTAGCAAGGGTGTGACTGATGTAGAGAATCAAAGAATGTGTATTAGAGGTTCCAACACTTCAAAGGGAGAGGAAGATGAAGGTGAGTTCTGGGTTGAAAGGGATCAATCCCAACTGGGTTAGGAACACACCAAACAAAGGACATTCATAGCTTCTGGCGGAGCAGTCCACTCAGATGTGGTAGTCACAACATACAAGGCTAGATCACATGAACAACACTCACGGATCAGTCTAAGATAAGTGTGATAGTTGATGTAGAAAGGTTCATGAGAAAGGTCTGTCTGATGTCTGGCAGAGCAGTCGACACGGAAAGTGATATCATTAATAACATATGCAACACATTAACAACAAGATTCATATAATTGCACAAAAATCAGTTGATACACAACTACGTAGATTAAACTACATATGTCATTAAGGAAACTAGAACCGTCCAACTACAATAACACCATATGCATGAAAATGTGTTATCTCTTATTATATAAAAAAGTGGAAGTCACAATCATACAATACATCCATGTAAACTTCTAGCCCCAACAGTGGAACATTACAACCACATCCACGTGTGTTGTGGCCAGCAACAACCCCCCTTCTTATTTAGTGTTATTCCTAATACTGAATAAGTGGGGACCCTTAGTTAAAAAAAAAATTCAAATTAGTGTTTAAATTTCATTTTTCAAATAAAATTACCATCATAAACTTAGGAAGCCCCCCTTCTAAAAATCCAAAAATCTAAGTTTCATGTTAAGGTAAGACACAAATCTTTCCTTAGTAATATCGCATCGGGAAATCGATAACGGGATACCTCCTTATGAGCTGAATTTTAAACATTGCAAGATTGCGATGTGTGATAATGAAATATCGCATCGCATACAACACAATTTACAATGAAACGCTTTAATTTACTGATATGCGATGACGTCGAGCGCAAAATCGCATTTCACAGAAAACAGGTTAACAAAGATTATTATACATAACATTCCTGCAATCTGCGATATTGCGATATCGCGATACAGTGACAATGCGATAATGCGATATCATGAGCGACCAACTTTGCGACATTACGATTTTGTGATAGTATCATTTCGCGATATTGCGATCTGTGATATTGCGAAGCAAATCGCAAAATTGCTTCATCACAGATATGTCGGGCGCGTTATTCAAGAAAAGTATTTTCCTTAAGCTGACACCTGGTTATGTGCTTTAATGCTAATAAATGAGTTAGTTTCCAGTTATTAATGGAATATGGGTGCGTTCTTATCGAAAAATTCATCTCATATAAGGTGGTATACTTCATATGTCTATGGCATTTAAAACTTTCCCATCACCCTTCCTTTTCATTCATTTTCACTTCACTTGTGAATTGCAGGAATGGAGAACAGAGGACAATACAAAGAAATACACAAGTTAAAATGGGAAAGAAAAGCAAAACCCCGTGCTTGGAAGAAAAGGAAATGGTGCCCTTGTATACAGACACGGCCTATAACAGAGACGCGGGAATAGCTACGTGGGAAGGCATGTATAATCTGCTTGAAGAGGAGAATCCCAGAGTAATGGAAAGTTGTTGCTACTGTGGGCTCAAATGGTTCTTCTGAAACCTCCCTTACTGAGCTAGCTTGCTCATTCTTACACCGAATAGCAGCAAGACCCAAAATTCTCCCATACACAAATGTGGTGAAGTGGATATTGAACAACGCAGATATTAAAAACAGACAATTTAAAACTTAGGGTCAGGGACTTATCGGCTCATTCGCTACACAGGATTTAAAGCTCATGTATCATCTACTGGAGCCACAGGAAACTTATAACAAGTAGTTTATGGAGAAATTTGAAAAAGAAAATCAAGACCTGGCAGAAACTACCAAAGACTGGTCTAGGAGGGACGAACCGCTGAACAAAGATAAACACGGTATGTACAGTACTGGTTCTCTTACCTCTCCATATTGCTTTGCTGCTACCACGCTCTGTAGAATATTTGGAATGCCAGATATCAAAAAATTTTCATCCGAATGGCTACCGTTATTGGATGCCGCCACAAATTCCACTATTGTGGATTGGGCCAAAATCTTGTCTGATAACCTAGTCACGACCATTGTAAGTTATCGATCCAAAAGAACTGCGGCTCAAAGAATTTATCCTCCTTTTTACCTATTTGCATATATAATGGATGCAATATGTTATGTGTGTAAATTTCCTGTTATGGGTTGGAAGTGGACAACTCAAGACCCCTTACCCATTCATGTCTATCACAAAGAATTGTGGGACTCTAAGTTCACTCCATACTTCTACCAGATTTTTCATGGAATTATGATTCCCTTGTACAAAATTTTGTATGATAAAGACGCTCCGAGATGCTCTCATGAAGCAGAGGTAGACATCCTCCCTATCGCAAGATGGTTCGGGGAGGAATTGTTTACTTATGTCACGGTATTTGGAAGTTTTTCTTCTCCTCATATCCTACCTTTCTATATCCTTGATAAACTGTTAGCTCGAGAGTTGCCTATCAAACCTATGGGGAAGGCTGTCTAACTAAAGATTTGAAAGAAAAAAAGAAGGCTATATGGCCATAGTTTCCTGTAGCCTGTGGCGCCTTTTCGCTTTTCGATGTAGGGCATGCTTTCACAGAAGTAAATAATATAATGTGTCTACAGTTATTCAAATTTTCAGGAAGGCCATTTGACCCTCATGATGTTGCCAAGAATTTCACTACTACAGTCAAGATAAAGGTGTTGGAGAAAAGGATTTATTCGATGATATATTCCAACAGAGAAGCACACTTGAAGAAGTTTTGCATGCAGCCCAAAGGCAAGTCTCTCCAGAATAATTTCAAAAGTTTAAAATATATAGGGAAAGAAGGTTAGCTAGTGTTCCTTTGGAGAAACTATGCCTAAAACCCGCAAGGGAACCAACCCCAAGCATTAGTCTTAGTGGAAGTTCAGGCACTAACGGATCTAAATCCAAGTCTGAAAAAGAAATGTCTAAACATTCTAAAAGATCTGGAAGAGAACAAGATAAGAGCGAAGGGTCAGTAAAGGATACTGCCCAGTCAACGGAACTTCTACAGCAACAGGTTATTGCCTCTCCGCAAAGAAATCCTCCCCCTCTCGTCATTCAGCAACCGCCAGTCACAACCAAACTAGATAAAGAATAGAAAACCTTCAATGACTAGATCAATCTTGAAGGGAAAACCATAAAAAGACCTGTGAGTGATGCACAAGTAACAAAAGAAATAGTCACAAGAACAGTTAGCAATGTCTCATATATGGAGGATATTCCTATTGCCCCATCCTCTGAGCTTATGCTCAAAATAGAAGAAATCCCCCCTCTGGATGTATTTTATAGCCCACAACACAAAGCAGTAGTGAGAAGACAAAGGAAGAAAAGGAAATTGGAAAACGTTCTCCCTCAAGACACAGAACAATTAGATGTCCTGTGGCAAGATCCCACCAGAAATCCTACTGAGAATCTCACCAAACTATCTCATATTGCAGGAGCATATGCCTCTGCTACTATTGATAAAGCGTCTAAAGTACAACAATTGCTCAAAGAAAAGGAAGACCAGATACAAGTATTGCAACAACAGTTGCAACAAGCTAATGCCAAGAATGAAGCACAGAAATAGCTTGAAAGGTTATAGCAGGACTTCCAACAAATACAAATAGGATATTAGAAAAGTTTGGATGAGAAGGGAAAGCAGTTACAGGATTTACAAGAGATGCATAAGGACAATCCTAAACTTACAGAATTTATCACAGAGTCCATTTCCTTGAATGAACAATTACTACAGCAGCAGGAAGCGTTGGGCCAAAAGATATCGCAGTGGAGTTATTACTATGAAATAAGTGATAAAACCACTAATCAAGTGACTGAATATTTGGCTTGGCAAGAAACAGACGAGGGAAAAAGAGCAGGTGCACCAAAGATAAATGAAAATCACAAAGAAATGCTATTTAACAAATGGGATGAACAAATCAAAGAGGCAAAGCAAGCAGCATAAGGAGCGCCACAATAGCAAGCAGTATTATTTATTGTGTAAATGAAAATTTGCACAAGGAAAATTTGATCGCAGAGACCACTCTAGGATATTTACCTAACGCACAGCAACTGCAGGCAGATTGGAAGCAGAAGGCAAAAGAAAAGGCAGAAGCAATTCAAGGATTAACGAGGTTAAACTGGGATTATTATTAGGCTTACTTGGTAAAGCCACATAGCCAATGGATGACTCTCAAGTGTATCATCAATTCGGCTGAAAAGATGGCACCATCTCTTGTCGATTTTGTTTTCTCAGCTTAGCTAAAATCAGAATTCAGCCAGCTGACTCTTCTCAAACAGATGCTACATGCATGCGATTTCAAGGACCAAATACAGAAGTAGTTTAATTTTAGATTCAATTTTATTTTTAATTTTGTTTTATTTTCCTGAAAAGAGGACGGTCATTTAAACCGTATCCTATATTTTTGTAATAATTTATTTTTAGATTTAATTAGTAGTATTTAAACCCTTCTCATGCATTTAGAGAAGGGTCCTGAAATTTATCAAAAACTTATCCCCAGAACATGCACTTCTGTACCCTCTAAGGAGGTTTTGATGAATGAATGGAACAGGATTTATTGATGTTTTCATTTGATATCTACTACTTATGTTGCACTTTTGTACTCTTAGTGGATGTTTGATCAAGAAGAGATAAATAGTTATCACTTGAAGCTCATGAGTAGGACTAGTTATAAATGGTATTTCTATCTCTTAACTATTTCTGCCTTGTGTTAGAGTGATTTTCATGTTCAGTTATTTATATATTAATGTATGAATGCCTGAGTTATCATTTGGCACTTTTTTACGGTGATAGCTATTTATTTATGCTTAGTGTATGAATAGCTCATTATGCGATACGTTTTTCACAACTGTTTCGTCTAAATTTTTATACGTAGTGTTTCATATTTATTGAATTCTTTTCTCATAGCAGCTGAATGATCTTTATTACCAATTGTTGTCTGAAATAATTTTAGATTGCATACAGGAAAGATTACACCCTGGGTTAGTGTAGATTTACATATTTCTGTTTATTAGAATATAATTTCCTTATTATTAGATTAGAATTAGAGTAGAAGTATTCAAGTTAGAAACTGTTAGAAACAGAAATATAAATCTTTCCCACACACACACATAAATTTTGAAACTGGTCACATATCCCCAGTCGGACCTGCTATACTAAATGGAAAAGGAGTTGCCAACCAAGGTCCGGATTAGGTGGGTATCCCCCTTGTTGTAGACCCTATTTTCAGGGCTTCAACATATTTGGCGCTAGAAGGAGGGCTCCGAATTGTGAATGGAAAGAAAATCTAAATCTAAATACCATTCTGAGAGTAAATCGCCCTCACCATCTCCTCCGACTTCTCCATTGCATTCATAAACCTTAAATCTAGAGTTGGAAGTCGTTGGAGCAACAACCACTGCTACGAACCCTGATATTTTAGAACAATCCACTATTGAACCTCCTGAAGTTGAATCTTTGATTCACAAACTTCAGCGATTTTCAATATCTCCTCAAAATCTGATAAATCTCAAGGCAGCATGACTTCGCAATATAATCCTGCTCATCCTCTTCCCAGGTTAAAGAGTGAAAAGTTTGGTGTTCAACCAACCAAATTACCTCTACCTACTAGGAAGAGAGTGAGGAAGTCTCCTAAGGGATCTGATAGTGAGACTCTTTCATCATCATCATCCATCTCAACCTCTTCACCGCGAAGTCAACCATCCACTCCTCCACTTCAAATCATCGTCAATTATCCTATTGCAACTTCCTCAACTCCTTCTGAACCATCTGGAGTCATAATATCCTCATCTTCTCAGCCGCAGGGATCATCTTCTGCACTTTCCTCTGTTAGTAGTTTAGCGATGGCCCAAACTCCATGGAATAACCCAGGGGCAGTCTTAATGCCTACACCCTTGAGTCAGATACTGGCCCATCCTGAAAAATGGTTGCGTAAGTTTAACCCTGAGGCAAGCATGCTAGCGGAAGAACATATAAATAATTTTATGTTATCTATAAATCTCAATGGAGTTTTTAATGAAGATGTTGTTGTTCGACTTTTTCCTTATACTCTGCAAGGAATAGCCACATCATGGTATTTATCATTACCTTTTGGATCTATTACTAGTTGGGACATCTTCCAAGAACAATTTCTGACCAAGTTTGCTGATGACAGGTCTACAACGACACTGATCAATGACTTGTCTAACCTTAGGGCCGAGTCAAGAGAACCTATCAAAGATTTCAATTTACATTTCAATAAAATCTTAAACAAAATACCTACCACTTCTCAGCCTAGCAAAGAAGTGTGAAGTGAATGGTATATTACTGCCTTACCATCAAACTTAGAAATCTTTGTTGATAGGGCTAACAAAACAACCTTAGTGGAAAAAATGAAAGAAGTAATAGCAGTAGAGAAATGTATTATGGCCCTAGAAAATAAAAATGCGATGGAAGAAAGAAAATCTAAGAAAGTCTCTTTCAAAGAAGATCCCAAGAAAAAACAACCAAAAGATCCATTCAATTTAGAAGGATTACAAAAAGTTTTGAAGACCATGTCTAACGAAATGGTCAACATCAAGAAACAAGTGGAAGAAAATTATTCTGAAAATCCATACAGGCCTTTTAAAAGAAATCCCTCGACTGATTCCAAACCCCCTAATGCTATTTCAAATGTTGAATCAGAAGAAGAAGCAGAGGAAAACACTACCGAAGAACATACCAATGAAGAAGAAGTTGTAGAATTAAAGGTATGTGGGATTTCATCCTCCAAAATGAAGAAGATCAAGAGGCATTCCCGGTTAGTACTCACAGAAGAAATCAACTTGATCCTCCTCAACCTACACCTAAGCCAAAGAGTGCAAGCTCAATGTCTAAGGATAAAGTCGCAGCCAAGAAAACATCACCTAAAGTGACTCAAACCAGCCTAGTCCAAACAGATACATCTACTCCATCTAAAACGCTAATCGTTTCGGATGAAATGGAGTATAACATCGTAGAAGACATGAACAAGACTAGAGCTAATATTACTCTTTTTTAATTAAGCAAGTTAAAGCACTAGCAAAAAGTAATTTTGAAAGAATTACATGATGTTCCAGTTGCACATTTACCAGCTGTTGTAATCTCTCAAGCTTCCCGTGATATGGGAAGGCCTCCAACTAGAACGATGAATAAATTTGATCCAAACGATATCACATTAATTGGAGGAAGATCGAGATCGCATACTCCCCCATTTCTCCTTACTTATGAAATTTTCAATAAAAACGTCCATAATTGCTTAGTCGATTTTGGAGCTTCATCGAATATTTTACCAAGATCAATTTGTGAAAAATTGAACATTCAACCACAAAAATTCGTTGTACGCATAGTCCAATTAGATCGATCGCAAGTCAAAGTGACTGGTGAGTTAAATCAGGTTACCATAAGGCTGTCATCCAACCCAAAGGTATGTCAAGTTATTGAAATTTTAGTTGCTGATATTCCTGAATTTTATGGCTTAAGTCTTAGCAGAGACTGGTCAAAAAAACTTCATGGATACTTTGCAACTGATTGGTCCCACATGTGGCTCCCTTATAATGGTAAACCCAACCAAATAAAAGTTGAACATGAGCGACATCAGAAATACATATTAACAGAACTGGAGGGAGAAAATGAACCAGTAACATATAATTCTAACATCATTGGCAACTATTTAGTAGATTCTTTCCTAGGAAATGTTAATGATCATACTTCACCTTACTTAGAACATTCTGTTTTATATCAAGTAGAAAATTTCTCTCAAACAGATAATTTTAAATGCATGAATTTTATAGATAGTCCTGTAAATAAATATTTGTTTTGGAAATTATTTTTTGATGGTTGTAAGTCTAACGAAGGAGCAGGATCAGGATGCGTATTAGTAAACCCAGAGGGAGATAAAACCATGCTAACTTGCAGACTCGAATTCGAGTGCACCAAAAATACTACAGAATATGAAGCTCTAGTCCAAGGGTTATATAAAGCGATTGGATTAGACGTCAAATACCTGCAAGTTTTCGGAGATTCTAAGATTTTAATCAGACAGGTACAAAATACTATACACTGTTTATCAGGTCATTTAAAGCATTACCAATATTTAGTTCAAGATCTGATTGAAAATTTTATAGCATTTAATATTTCACCAATTCCCAGGCTCCAGAATGCTAACGCAGACCTCTTAGCCAATGTAGCTTCCAAGCTCATTCCTTTGGAAGATTTTAGCCTTGACCGATTTTCAATTGAGTTAATTTTTAGACCATCTATCCCTAATAACATTACTAATTGGAATATTTTCAACAATGATCCTGATATCATGAGTTTTCTCACATCTGAAGGATCCTACACCAATCAAATAATCGATGAAGACCAACATGACCAACAATTGCAACAGGATAGTACTAACTATGCTATACCTAAATCAGTAGTCAAATTAGAAGACCTTTATGATTTGAAAGATCGATTCAAAAGACCTACCAATTCAAAACTCCAAAGTTCAACTTTGAATTATGAATTAGTAAATCTAGGAACTGATGCCAAACCCCATAATATCAACCTAGGCCTTGGCCTAGCCCCTGAAGAGAAATTAGCATATATTCGTCTCTTGAAACAATACAAAAGTTTGTTTGCATGGAATTACAATGAACTCAAAACATATGACACCTCAATCATCCAACATACTATCCCAATCATTGATAACGAAAAACTTGTTCAACAAAAGTTGAGAAACATCCATCCAAATTTAGAAAATCAGATCAAAACTGAACTCAACAAGTTATTGAAAGCCAAAATAATATTTCCCGTTAGACAATGTTCTAAATGGGTCTCCAATATGGTACCTGTTAGAAAGAAAAACGGAGATATATTAGAATCTACATTGACTTTCAAAACCTTAGCAAGGCCTGCCAAAAGGATAACTTTCCTTTACCTCCCATGGAACAAATACTGCAGGCAGTTGCGGGCTCAGAATTAATGTCATTCTTGGATGGATTCTCAGGATACAGCCAAGTGTTGGTACATGTCGACGATCAATTGAAAACGAAATTCAGAACTAAGTGGGGCACATACGCATATCAAAATATGCCATTTGGTTTGATTAATGCCGGTGCCACATTTCAAAGAGCCATGGACATTGCATTCAAACGGTTAGTTAATAAGTCAGTGGTAATCTATTTGGATGATATTATTGTTTATTCCAAGAAATGAAACAACCATCTCAGGGATTTAAAACAAATCTTCCAACGTTGTTTAAGGTATGGGTTTTCGCTTAACCCGAAGAAATATTTTTTCGCATTAAGTGAAGAAAGCTTCTAGGATTCATAGTGTCAAAATCTGGAATTCACATAGATCCCGACAGAATCAAGGAAATTTCCGCAATTCCCCTACCTCACAAGAAGAAAGCCATGCAATATTTCCTTGGCCATATTAACTTTGAAAAGAGATTCGTCCCAGATTTTTCAAGAATCATGTCTCCTTTACAAGCCATGATTAAAAAGAACACAAATTTTAAATGGGGCCAAGATGAACATGAAGCATTCAATCTAATCAAACAAGCAATTATCAATGCTCCATCTTTAGCAACTCCAAATTTTTCTGATCCTTTTATTTTGTATACATTCGCCTCAGATAGATCATATGTTGCGATACTCACTCAAGAAAATCAAGAAAAGGCAGAAGCCCCAATTGCTTTTTTCAGTTCCAATTTACAAGGTGCTGAATTGAATTATTCAAATGTAGAAAAATAAGTTTATGCTGTTTTTAAAGAAATTAAATATTTCAAACCTTTCTTACTCAAAACACATACCAAGATCATAGTACCATTTCCAGCGGTAAGAAATATTCTATTACATAAGGATGTGGGTGAGAAAAGGGCCAATTGGATTACTGCCTTACAAGAATACGATGTAGAAATCAGACCAACAAATATTGTAAAAGGTCAAGGCTTTTGAAAAATGCTGGCAGGAGCATCACTAATGCCCAAAAATCCATCTGAAGAGGTACAAGTGTATAAGGTAAGCCTAAACGATGCTGAGTCATTATATGCTGATATTATTTATTATATAAAGAATGGATATGCCCCTTCAAACCTCGATCATACCAAGAAAAGAGCCCTGAGATTAAAAGCCAAACAATATCAACTCGTGAATGAAGTTCTTTTTAAAATAAAATATGATTCTATTCTTCTTAGATGTCTTGAGAAAGCTGAAGCTGAAAAAGTCTTGCAGGAACTCCACGATGGGCCAACAGGTGGACATTACGCTGGAGACACCACTGCTCATAAGATCTTACGAGCAGGCTATTACTGGCCCACATTATTCAAAGATGCACACAACTACGTAAGAAAATTCCAAGTCTGTCAAACAGCTGCTGGGAGACAAAAGAAACCATCCTTACCACTGCAACCAGTTACCATCGAACAACCATTCGATCAGTAGGGATTGTACATAATAGGTGAGATCGTTCCTCACTCTTCTAAACAACATAGATACATCCTTACGACGACAGATTACTTTACTAAATGGGTAGAAGCAGTTCTACTCAAGACGGCCAATGTTGAAAATATTATTGAATTCATAGATCAGTTCATAATCACCAGGTTTGGATTGCCTTCCACTTTAATGCTTGATAATGCATCATACTTTTCTGGAAATGCAATGACTAAATTTTCACTTAAAAGGGGTTTTAAGCTTAAATGCTCAGCCAATTATTATCCACAAGGGAATGGGTTAGCTGAATCTACAAATAAGAACTTAATTAGAATCATTAAGCGAACCATTGACCAAAATCATAAAAATTGGCATAAGTCTTTAATATACGCATTATGGGCAGACCGAATAACGCAGAAAGCCTCTATCGACACTTCTCCCTTCAATTTAGTTTATGGGAAAGAAGTGGTTCTTCCAACACATCTGGAAATTCCCTCTCTAGCCTTAGTTCAGTACATTGATGAAGTACCAACTTCTTCTTTACAACTTAGGCAGTTGCAATTAATTAAATTAGAAGAACAACAAGAATAGGCTAAAAGAACTCATGCTTATCATCAAGCATTGGTAAAGACCTCTTTTGATTCCAATATGATATCCAGAAAATATTTTCAGATGGGAGATCTAGTTTTAAAATGGGACAAAGCTCATGAGGAAAAGGGAAAACATACAAAATTTCAAAGAATGTGGGTTGGTCCTTTTCAGATCATAAAAGTCATAGGTCCATCTACCTTCATGTTACAAGATTTAACAGGGAAAAGGGATTCTTTACCTGTTAATGGCCAGATTCTTTAGAAATATTTTCCATAGAAGATTATTCTTCTATTTTTGTAGAATAGTTGTTTTTCTTTTCATAATAAAACCAGTTGTGAATGGTTACATTTGGTATTTACGAAAAAGACACCAATTCTCTTTCAAATTTTGATCTTTCGCTTGTATAAATAGCAAATATTTTGGAAAATTGATATTTATTATTGAAAGATACGGTTAGAAACTCTAGCCTAGATATGATACTAGTTCCAACTTCATAAAATTTGATGAAAAGAACCTTTAGTGATAAATTGTTATATAGCAGTGCAATGAAAGGTATCAATAACAAAATAAATATTCTCTGTAGAACAGCTATTTCCAAAAACAATATTATTGTCGTCCAGAGCTATCTTAAGGAAACAATGACTTCCTCCCTACTAAGGAAATCACAACTTTCAGAGGAACAATCCAAGGATACACTTTATCTTAAAGAGTAAGAGGTCTCATCACGAGCCGGCTTATCATGATCATAGATGTTATAACTTGTTGACTTTGCCAATACTGCATACCACAATAGGGCAATGACTCGAGATTGTTAAAATCAAAAGACAAGGGGTCTCATCATGAGCCAGCTTGTTCAACAAAGTTATAAATTAGTGAATGTCTATGTCACGAATTGGCTACCAAACCAAGCTGACTTTGCCAATACTGCATACCACAATAGGGAAATGACTTGATATTATTAAAATCAAAAGACAAGGGGTCTCATCATGAGCCAGCTTGTTCAGCAAAGTTATAAATCAGTGAATGACTATGTCACGAATTGGCTACCAAACCAAGACATTGCTCTTTAAGAATTAAAAAGAAAATCAAAGCAATAAGCGTAGGTGTGGATTCTTCTTTGGGAATTGTAGGTTTCTTTTAGTAGGATACAAGATCATTGCTAGGCAACAGGTAACCCTGTCGAGGCTATAAACGCCTGCTGGCAGCAGAGGCTCTACCTACGACAAATGAGCATATTTAAAACTGGTTTACAAAGAAGACTTTGTTTTATATTTACAAGCCAAATAATGATTGATGTAAATTCAAGGACTAGCTTGAGGCGAGAAGTAATCAAAGTTTAAAATAGTTGAAACAAAATGGCATTGACAGGTTAAAACATAATGTACTTTATCTTTCTATAATAAAGTTTAATTTTCTGGAAAATTTTCTATTTTGGAAGTTTTGAAAATTCAAAAAAACAGCAGAGGTAACTGGTTCTTCCAAGTGAATTGCCAATTGTTGAGGCCAGCAACAACCCCCCTTCTTATTTAGTGTTATTACTAATACTGAATAAGTGGGGACCCTTAGTTAAAAATAAAAATAAAAAAAATCAATTAGTGTTTAAATTTCCTTTTCCAAATAAAATTACCATCATAAACTTAGGAAGCCCCCCTTCCAAAAATCCAAATATCTAAGTTTTATGATAAGGTAAGACACAAATCTTTCCTTAGGAATATCGCATCGGGAAAAAGATAACGGGATACCTCCTTATGAGCTGAATTTTAAACATTGCGAGATTGCGATGTGAGATAATGAAATATCACATCGCATACAACACAATTTACAATGAAACGCTTTAATTTACCGATATGCGATGACGCCGATCGCAAAATTGCATTTCGCAGAAAACAGGTTAACAAAGGTTATTATACATAACATTCCTGCGATCTGCGATATTGCAATATTGTGATATTGCGATCTGCGATATTGTGATATCGCAATACAGCGACAATGCGATAATGCGATATCATGAGTGACCAACTTTGCGATGTTACGATTTTGTGATAGTATCATTTCGCGATACTGTGATCTGTGATATTACGAAGCAAATCGCAAAATCGCTTCATTGCAAGATCTTTCAGGTGCGTTATTCAAGAAAAGTATTTTCCTTCAGCGAACACCTGGTTATGCGCTTTAATGCTAATAAATGAGTTAGTTGTCAGTTATTAATGGAATATGGGTGCGTGCTTATTGAAAAAATAATCTAACGTAAGGTGGAATACTTCATATGTCTGTGGCATTTAAAACTTTCCCATCACCCTTCCTTGTCATTCATTTTCACTACACTTGTGAATTGCAGGAATGGATAACAGAGGATGATACAAAGAAATACGCAAGTTAAAATGGGAAAGAAAAGCAAAACCCCGAGCTCAGAAGAAAAGGAAATGGCGCCCTTGTATACAGACACGGCCTGTAATAGAGATGTGATAATAGCTACGTGGGAAGGCATGTATAGTCTGCTTGAAGAGGAGAATCCCAGAGTAATGGAATTTGTTGCTACTGCGGACTCAAATGGTTCTTCTGAAGCATCCCTTACAAATTAGCTTGCTCATTCTTACACCGAATAGTAGCAAGACCCAAAATTCTCCCATACACAAACATGGTGAAGTGGATACTGGACAGCGCAGATACTAAAAACAGACAGTTTAAAAGTCAGGGTCAGGGACTTATCGGCTCATTCGCTACACAGGATTTAAAGCTCATGTATCATCTACCGAAGCCACAAGCAACTTATAAAAACCAGTTTATGGAGAAATTTGCAAAAGAAAATCAAGACTTGGCAGAAACTACCAAAGACTGGTCTAGGAGGGACAAACCGCTGAAGAAAGATAAACACGACATGTACAGTACTGGTTCTCTTACCTCTCCATATTGCTTTGCTACTACCATGCTCTGTAGAATATTTGGAATGACAGATATCAACAAATTTTCATCTGAATGGCTACCATTATTGGATGCCGCCACAAATGCCACTATTGTAGATTGGGCCAAAATCTTGTCTGATAACCTAGTCACGACCATTGTAAGTTACTGGTCCAAAAGAACTGCGGCTCGGAGAATTTATCCTCCTTTTTACCTATCTGCATATATAATGGATGCAACATGTTATGTGTCTAAATTTGTTGTTATGGGTTGGAAGTGGACAACTCAAGACCCCTTACCCATTCATGTCTAGATCACAAAGAATTGTGGGACTCTAAGTTCACTCCATACTTCTACCAGATTTGTCATGGAATTATGTTGCCCTTGTACAAAATGTTGTATGATAAAGATGCTTCGAGATGCTCTCCTGAAGCAAAGGTAGACATCCTCCCTGTCGCAAGATGGTTCGGGGAGGAATTGTTTACTTATGTCAGGGTATTTGGAAGTTCTGCTTCTCCTCATATCCTACCTTTGTATATCCCTGATAAACTGTTAGCTTAGGAGATTTCCTATCAAACCTATGGGGAAGGCGATCTAACTAAAGATTTGAAAGATAAAAATAAGGCTATAAGGCCACAGTTTCTTGTAGCCTGTGGGGCCTTTTCGCTTTTCGATGTAGGCCATGCATTCACAGAAGTAAATAATATAACGTGTCTACAGTTATTCAAACTTTTAGGAAGGACATTTGACCCTCATGATGTTTCCAGGAGTTTCACTACTGCACTCAAGATAAAGGTGTTCTCTGGAGAAAAGTATTTATTCAATGATATATTCCAATAGAAAAGCACACTTGAAGAAATTTTGCATGCCGCCCAAAGTCAACTCTCTCCAGAATAATTTCAAAAGTTCAAAATATATAGGGAAAGAAGGTTAGCCAGTGTTCCTTTGGAGAAACTACGCCTAAAACCCGCAAGGGAACCAACTCCAAGCGTTAGTCTTAGTGGAAGTTCAGGCACTAACGGATCTAAATCCAAGTCTGAAAAAGAAATGTCTAAACATTCTAAAATATCCGGAAGTGAACAAGATAAGAGCGAAGGGTCAGTAAAGGATACTTCCAAGTCAATGGAACTTCTACGGCAACAGGTTATTGCCTCTCCACAAAGAAATCCTCCCCCTCTCATCATTCAGCCACCGCTAGTCACAACCGAACTAGATAAAGAATGGGAAACCTTCAATGACTTGATCAATATTGAAGGGAAAACCATAAAAACAACTGTGAGCGATGCACAGGTAACAAAAGAAATAGTCACAAGAACAATTAGGAATGTCTCATATATGGAGCATATTCCTATTGCCCCATCCTCTGAGCTTATGCTCAAAATAGAAGAAATCCCCCCTCTAGATGTATTTTATAGCCCACAGCACAAAGCAGTAGTAAGAAGACAAAGGAAGAAAATGAAATTGGAAAACGTGCTCCCTCAAGGCGCAGAACAATTAGGTGTCCTGTGGCAAGATCCCACTAGCAATCCTACTGAGAATCTCACCAAACTATCTCAGATCGCAGGAGCATATTCCTCTGCGACTATTTATAAAGCGTCTGAATTATAGCAATTGCTAAAAGGAAAGGAAGACTAGATACAAGTATTGCAACAACAGTTGCAACAAGCTAATGCCGATAATAAAGCATGAAAATAGCTTGAAAGGTTACAACAGGACTTCCAACAAATGCAAATAGGATATCAAAAAAGTTTGGATGAGAAAGGAAAGAAGTTACAGGATTTACAGGAGATGCACAAGGAAAATCCTAAACTTATAGAATCTATCACAGAGTCCATTTCCTTGAATGAACAATTACTATAGCAGCAAGAAACTTTGGGCCAAAAGATATCGCAGTGGAGTTATTACTGTGAAATAAGTGATAAAACCACTAATCAAGTGGTAGATTTACAAAGTGACTATGATCTAATTGATAAACGGGTGACTGAATATTTGGCTTGGCAAGAAACAGATGAGGGAAAAAGAGCAGGTGCACCAAAGATAAATGAAAATCACAAAGAAATGCTCTTTAACAAATGGGACGAGCAAATCAGGGAGGCAGAGAAAGCAGTAGAAGGAGCGGCCACAGCAGCAAGTAGTATTATTCATTGTGTAAATGAAAATTTGCAGAAGGAAAATTTTATCGCAGAGACCACTCTAGGATATTTACCTAAAGCACAACAACTACAGGCAGATTGGAAGCAGAAGGCAAAAGAAAAGGCAGAAGCAATTCAAGGATTAACCAGGTTAAACTGGGATTATTACTGGGCTTACTTGGTAAAGCCACATAGCCAATGGATGACTCTCAAGTGTATCATCAGTGCGGCTAAAAATATGGCGCCATCTCTTGTCGATTCTGTTCTCTCAACTCAGCTAAAATTGGAAGTTGGCCAGCCGACTCTTCTCAAACAGATGCTACATGCATGCGATTTCAAGGACCAAATACAGAAGTAGTTTAATTTTAGATTCAATTTTAGTTTTAATTTTGTTTTATTTTCCTGAAAAGAGGACGATCATTTAAACCGTATCCTATATTTTTGTAATAATTTATTTTTAGATCTAATTAGTAGTATTTAAACCCTTCTCATGCATTTAGAGAAGGGTCCTGAAATTTATCAAAAACTTATCCCCAGAACATGCACTTCTATACCCTCTAAGGAGGTTTTTATGAATGAATGGAACAGGATTTATTGATGTTTGCATTTGATATCTGCTACTCATGTTGCACTTTTGTACTCTTAGTGGATGTTTGATCGAGAAGAGATAAATCGTTATCACTTGAAGCTCATGAGTAGGACTAGTTATAAATGGTATTTCTATCTCTTAACTATTTCTACCTTGTGTTAAAGTGATTTTCATGTTAAGTTATTTATATATTAATGTATGAATTCTTGACTTATCATTTGGCACTTTTCTAGAGTGATAGCTACTTATTTATGCTCAGTGTATGAATAGCTCATTATGCGATACATTTTTCACAACTGTTTTGTGTAAATTTTTATACGAAGTGGTTCATCTTTATTAAATTCTTTTCTCATAGTAGCTGAATGATCTTTCTTACTAGTTGTTGTCTGAAATCATTTTAGATCGCATACAGGAAAGGCTACACCCCGGGTTAGTGTAGATTTACATATTTCTGTTTATTAGAATATAATTTCTTTATTATTAAATTAGAATTAGAGTAGAAGTATTCCAGTTAGAAACTGTTAGAAACAGAAATATCAATCTTTCCCCCACACACACGTAAATTGGGAAACTGGTCCCATATCCCCAGTCAGACCCGCTATACCAAACGGAAAAGGAGCTACCAACCAAGGTCCGGACCGGGCGGGTATCCCCCTTGTTGTAGACCTGATTTTCAGGGCTTCAACAACGTGCTCCTCCAAAGAGATGTACTAGCTCCGTGCAGTGGAGAAGTCAAGGCACATTATAATACTGTCCAAGCCTTCCCCAAGATAGTGTTAGTAGAAGAATTGGCTGACCAAAAGCCTATACAATGAGTTATGAGGGACTATTTATAGCAAAGGGTGGGGTGACCCTTGACATTCCCCTTTGTGACCATTCAACTACCCTCATGACTCTTCACCTACTCTATGATTGTTACACCCACTCTCGACACTTGACTTACACTTGACATGACTCAACATTACAATGCATATGTACCCATGTCAACAATGGCTTGGACAGGCCAAACTAGACATCATTCAGACTTAGACAACCATAGAAGTCCAATTGCTTAACATCCTCATGCTAATCAATAGCGACATATTGATGCCAAGATTGGTAGTCCTTGAGAGTGTATGTGTGTTCTGTTGTGACATCCGTTTGAAACCTGAACCTTGCCTCCATAGCATGAGGGTAAACTACTCAGGCTCCTCTGTCAAGCTCGTCTGTGAGCATGGTCATCATTTCTTTTAGTGTGGTCAAACCAGAAACATACTTGCACACGATGTCTACACTGATAGGCAAGTCTGGGCTAGTGGCAGTGCGCATCAGCTCATCGAAGTACGAGTCAAGCTCCTATTGGACCTGCTTTTTAGTCTTCGCCTAAGTGAGGATCTTAAGTGATGGGATCACACGAGTGTGAACTATAACCTCCATGCTTTTGAATACTCATGCATGGGAATCTTGTATGCTACTGATGAGTTGTTATAGGTCTTCATAGTTTCATATCTGACTCTCGATATGTGCTTGCAGCTCGACCACATTGGCCTTCACCATCTTTGGCATGTGAAGCAGGGCTCCCTTGTACTTCATCGTCCATGCTCACATGTTATCAAAGGAAGTATGTATGTTCCTCAAGATGCGTATTGTTCTTTCATATTGTTGTTGCCATCTGTGGAGATGAATGACTGCTTGATGCATGGTACCAAACTTGGAGTACAATGCTTGCATAACTATGTCCAAGGAAAACACTTCATCCAATATTTCCTTCTTTAGTTTAGCTTGGGCAGACATTGTCACCAAGTCTCCTCCCCGCTTTGCCACCTGTAGTTCCTTCCCCATTCGCTCATTCTCAACTATGAGAAAATGAACACTTGAGCTAGTGGCTTCGGCATACACTCTAGTTGCATCAGCTAATGTAGCTGGATGCTTGTGCACATTAGTCATGATCACTTTCTCTTCAAATTACACAGGGGATGTTGGATCGTCCGGAGTTGGTACTCTTTGAGACTGCACAACTCTGTGATGGGATTCATCAAAGGAGATGTTGCGCATCTCTACTTCCTGTTGACCACCAAGGATCTCAATGCCTCCTTGGTCATTCGAGACTTTCTTATCATCTCGATGCATTGAAGCAGGTGAGTCGACCTCTCTTTGGTGAGGCATGAGTTCAGTGTCCTATTCTAACTTTGCTCCTCCATGTCTGCATCCAACTATTCAAGAGCATGTTCTATCTCATGAGAAATGTCTTGTCCCTACGAGGGTTCACCCTGTTCTCCTGATGCTATTTATTCAGAAGAATCAACTACTTGTACGGGTGTTGCTTTGTTTATCTGCACGTAATGCGCCCCCTACTGAATCTGATACTATTGTGCTTCCTTCTGATGTTGGCGCAACTCTTGTTATTTCCAAAATTTCTCTCTCAACTCATGCAACTCCTTCTATTCTTCTTCCATTATATTATTATCCCTCTACCTTCACACAATTCATTTGTTGCGCTGCTACCTCTTCTGTTGAATAGCCATAGCTGCTTGTTCTAAAAGTGGATCTACTCAAAACATGCAACTTTGTTCCTCCTCCATGCAGTTGAAAATCTTTCTCTTCCCTTTGTCACACACAAGTATTCTTGGCTCTGTTGTTTCTATTGTTACTACTATTGTTGGTGTTCTCCATGATGCTGCTTCACGTTGTTGTGTTAACCACTCTCTGGAAAAACCATTCTATTCATTGGGTCTAGAGGAATTGAAGCATACCTCCATGAGTCCTCCTTGGCCCAATGGCATGCTTCATGGAACCAATTGAACTTAACTCTCATGTATTGATTCTTGACAATGTAGTGTGGGTCATATGGGTTGAAGCTTTAGAGGTCGAATGGGTACTTCTTCATCTGTTCAACTTCAACATCCACTTTCTTTATTCTCTGGATCTCGTATAACCCAATCGACAACGGAAGAGTTGGCCAAGGTGCCTTCTTCTTCTGCTATAGCCTAGCTATTAATCCTGCTGAGATATGATACACTACTTCCTGCATGACAAGCACATCCAAAGGAAAACTTTGGTAGAAAATGCGGAGGCTTCTCCGCATTGAAAACTCGGATGAACATGTCATCCGGTGAGGCATACCAATCTGCAATGCCTAACAATGCATTCATCGCTTGTTTTGACATGCAGGGTGGACCTTGTTGGAATATCAACCTGTACACTGGGGTGACAGGATGGTCGGACAGCCATATGATCACTCCTCTGAAGCTCCACTCGAACAATAACTTGAAATATGTGCTCAGAATAGTCTCCACTAGTGACCATACCCACTCTAAGCCCGAGAACTCATGTCAGGCACAGACTACATATAGAATTTAGGCAGACATGTAAATCTTTGCATGCATACATTTCGCTAACTATCGAGCCTTCGTGACTTTCTCCTTTAGCTGATGAGACAATATGTCAGACCAGTTGCATGGTCTTCCTTCTCTAGCTAGTTAGTCTAGTTCGACATCCCAACTCTAAGGGAAGGTCTCAATGTTCACTTGGCCACCCAATCAACATGTGAATATGACCAAGTATTGGTATGCATTCATCAATATATTCACCTTATAGATCTGAATGGGGGTCATCCTAAAATGAGCTAGCTCCTTTAAACAAATCTTCAAAATATCTCTGGAGTGGCCTCTACTATTGGGCAAGTTGAACAGGGGAGTCAGGACAGTCATGGGCTTGGCCATTCGATACATCTTATCGTAATATCATGCCCAAAAGGTTGCAATCTTCTTCCCACTGACACTACTGAAGGTCATTGTTTTGGGGTCAATGTGAGAAAAGATCCAGTGAATCATGTTTGCACATGGGAATGCGGGGTATCTGCATGCAATCCAGTACAAACTGGACTTATGAATGTTCACGTACACCTTACAGTCTTGAAGGTCTTCCCCAAAAGTACCTGTGAATGTTTCATTCACCTCTTGACACTTCAGTTTGATGTCCTTGTCTAGATACAACTTCATATCTGCATAGATAGGCAGACCAGAGGACACCTACTCAGCTGCTGCTCTAGCTGCCATACCATTAGCCTCCTAAGATCATGTTCTCTTGAAAGCCATCAAGGTAAATGAACACCTAAAATATCTGGGAACAAGCAGCATGCATGGCAAGAAATGTGCCAGTGAAAACAAAGCAAATCTGGGGAAGGACACAGCACATACCCGGGAAATTGATGAGCAAGATTGCACAAGTTTCACTAGGAGGCTCAGTGATTGGGTGCCAAAACTATGCAGAAGGAAGTCTGGGTTGACTGAGAGGCTAGACAGACTGCCAGATCTGCGAAATACGTAATCTAGTTGGGTAGTTGGTTGTTGGGATTGCGCAATATGCAATCCCAGCTAGGACGGAATGCTGGCTGAGGGACGGATTTGTGCACATTCTTGGGCCAAGCAACCACTACCCTCCAGGAATGTGAAAATCAATCCAAGAGGCTAGTTCTAGGCCACAATGCACAAATCGCAAGACTAAGGTGAACCTTCCTTCCCCAAATTGCGCAATGCAGCCTTACTGAAGGCAACGACTAGGCCAAGGTTGGCCCGACTCACCAACGGGCAACTGAAAGCAAGTAAGTCAATGAAATGCATGGTGAAACTAAGTGATAGCATAATTGGTAAACACTACATGCAAAACATGAATGGAATATTCAACAAATAGATCAACATGCATGTGGGTGAGGTCGTTCGTCGGTTGGGCGAACATCCATGCAAAAAAATTTCATGCATGCGATAGCAATGAGATAGCAACGAAAATTGAAGCAGAGCTAGGAAAAGCTAGAATATATGTAAACAATAGCAGTCATTCAAAGAAATAAAGCAAACAACAATCGCACAAGTGAATACACAAAAAGTGAAAAAAATGTTGAAAAAGACAAGTTCAGGACACTTACTCGTGAATAGATGATCCAGATGTGTCAAGGAGTCCTAGATGTGATGTGGCATGTTAAAGCTCCAAGATAGATGTGAATGAATGAGCTCTAATGTGTCAAATAAATAATTTTTGTCTCACGACATGCATGCCACAAATCTAGGAAAAAGTGACACCTAGAAGGAAACTTCTAAAACAACTTGCATGTAACCCCCGGCTACTAAAAATAGCTCCCTAAATCATGGGACGCATTTTTCATGTTGTATCTTGTTATTCTGGGAAGATAAAGTCATGCATGTATGCAAGTCAACTTTCATCGGTCCTAGGTGGAACTAGTCAACAAAACTCTCCATGCATGCCATTGCTCAACTTCTTGGGGAAAATGTGCATTCCTGACTGTAAGGTAGGTTGACTGCCCAAGGGGATTGCATAATTTTTGGGTAGGGCAACTGACTGCTGTCGAGATTTGCACAAATCCAAGGTTGAATAGCCTGTTGCTAGGAAAAATTGTGTAAATCCTACTAGGAGGGTTGGCTGGCAAGATTGCACAATCGTGGAGCCCATCAGACTGTTAGAGAGGATTGCGCAATTCCTGGATGGAAGGCTGGTTTCGCTTTAGGAATGGGAAATTTTCAAGGGGAAGCTACTCAGCCTGCCGCTGGACCAATTCTAGGTAAGTAGCCCATGAGTGGAATGGATCGACTGTGATACATAGGTTTCCTTTGTGCGAGGAAACACTGAAGCTTGAGTACTTAATGAACCAAGACAAAGTGTTTTATAAGGTGGTTGTAGCCACTACAACACTTGGCGACACACTGGTAGAACTCCAGGTCTCTGAATGGACTTGATTCATGAAAAATGAATCTAACACCTCTGGAAGTATCACTAAGTTCTTAGCTCATCTTGGCTTCACACTAGCTTGATGTAAGATGTAGCACTTTCCAGACTCTTGGTTGATTGACACACATTCCAAGCCAAGGCAACATAGTTGTTTTGATTGGGGTTGAGGGGTATATAGATGCACGAGCAGTATAGTTGTCAGAGACTTAGTTTCATCTCTACTTTAGCTTGGGCTGAAGTGCCTTGATAGTATTGGGTGTCTCAACCTCATCATCAAGTAGATCATCATACAAAAGTGGCTTCAAAAAATCAATTGTGATAGATTTGTGATCGTGATCAAAATTGGAAGCAAATGGATCATGACCACCATGATCAGAAAAATCAATAAATTCTTTGGCATCCCCATGATCAAATGAATCAAATAGAGGGGTAGATGAAAGGCAAATGAACTCATCCTCTATGTTTTTGAAAAAGATAGATGAAGGACCAAGTGGATATTCAATTAATACCTTATCCTCTCCATTGTTGAATGATGGACTAACATCCGGTGAGTCCTACGAGTGATCAAAAATGGGTGCATCCGTGGATGAAGACACACATGAAAAATCATGGATGATAGGTTCCCAAAAGAAGCTAGGAAAGAATAGAGGGGGCTTAGATGGAAGGGAGTCATCCTTTTTAGAAATTCCACAAATTCTCTACAAATCTCACCCTGAGACCTGTGTAGAAAATCTAACTGTAGATTAACCCGATAATGCAATATACCAAAGAAAAATACTATAATCTACTTCTACTATCAATTTTCTTGCGGAAGCTTAAAGATTGAGCAAGATCGAGTTGAACACATACAGCCAGAATAAGAAGAATCAATGCACATGAAACACAAAAAATACTCAAGGGAAAGCCTCAACTAAAAACCCCACTATTTTTATTATCATACAAGGTGGAAATACATCAAAATTATACAAAGCCTTAGCTCTCACAGCTAGCCAGCTCTCAGTACAATCCTCCCGGATGCTCATAGACAATCAAAGCTTCTCACAAGCCTTCCTCTCTACCGTCCAAGCTCCTATTTCCTTGCGTTGTTCCTCTGGGATGATCTTCTCCAACCAAGTGGAGAACTGATCTCTCACACTGATCTCACACCCTGTATGAACTGTGCAATCCTCAAGGAACCTTACCTTGACTACATGCATGAGTTTACTTTGTAGGAAAACACATGAAACTGATAGTACATTTTCGTTGACATTTAGCTCAAATAGGTGTTTTTCATAATAGACATGCATGAGTTACTGATCAGGGAATATTTAGTTATCTAGAGTACACTGGTTGAGTGCATGCATCCATCAACTGATTGATAACTCACAATTAGTTCCTCAAATAGTTTGGAACTAATTTAACGGGACTGAACTCAGTAAACTGAGCTAACTAATTACAACTCAATTATAACTCAATCTTATCTCCTTAATTAAGGGATAATCTGCTTAATTTAAGGGATAACTGTTGCATGACTACAGAAATAATTTTAACTTGAATTTCTCCAACTAATTAATTAATTATTTGCAAGTAGCTGGTGAGACTAAATTCGATTTTAATTCACAATTTTAATTCAAGGAAAAATTAAAATTGGTGTTTCTGGATTCTATTTTTATCATTTCTTGTTGTTATTTTCAACATCCTTCACTGAGTGTTGATGTTAAAGCTCCCACTCATACTCTTCATGAATGACAGCACATGTTGGTTGTGCATCACCAACTCCGTCTGTGGGTTGTTCCTCATCTACAACAAGTGCAAAGTCCATAATGGATGAACACAAGACAACATCATCTGGAGGAACACCTGAGTGTGAAGACGAAGGTTGAAGAAAAGAATGATGAGAATTTGAAGGACTCACAACCAAATCTACGTAAAAATTAAGTGGAGTGATGTTGAGAGGTCATGCAGTGTGAACAGATGTGTGAACATGATCATAAACATCACAAGACAATGGTGGAATGGTTGAATGAGAGGGAGGTAGACAGTCTGTCGAGATAGTGCCTGCTCCCACATGTGATTGCGTAGTTGCATCAATGAAGAAGTTTGAGCAAGGCTTCACATCAAGCTTTCTCTTGGGATGGGCAGATTCCTTAAGACAATACTCAAACTAGTCCTAGAGATAAGCAAACTTCATCTCGCTCCTGGGAGTTTGAAACTATAAGTCATGGAAGCACTGCCAAAAATCAATAACAGATTTATGTGGAGCCCTCCGTTGTTGTAACAGTTTCCGGTCTAGATGGTCTGGATTAGAATAATAGAATGTGTCTTCAATAATATCACAAAAGTGCTCACATGAGTGCATGGTGTCAGCTGGTACACTGAGAACCCAACGAAATGGATATTCACGAAGTGTGTATGCAAGAAGCAAACCAACATGTTCGTTAGTAAACTCATCTTCCTCATAAATCATGGAAAGAAAGTTATGTAAGTGTTTAGGCTAGGCCACTTCACCTTCACCATCATATGTTTCAAGAGATCAAATAGCTTCCCCGAGATGGAGAGATCTTCACAATTGGAAAAACACCTCGGGGGAAGAAGAATGAAAGACTCCATGAAATATATGCAAAGGTTCAAAACCGGATGAGAGGACACTACTTGTCATCAGGCCCTCCTTCTAGTGCTAGAAATGTTGACGGTACTGGATCTGCCATCATGTCAAGGGGAACACCCCGATAAGAAGTCCCAACTATACCTAAGACCGTTTGGTGAATGATTCCCAGCAATGGGTCATAAGGTAATGCCTTGACCGCGATGTCTCACAAAGGCAAGTAAGATAACTTTGTTAGTAGCAAGGGTGTGATTGATGCAGAGAGTCAAGGAATGTCTATGAGAGGTTCCAACACTCGAAGGGAGAGGAAGGTGAAGGTGAGTTCCAAGTTGAGAGGGATTAGTCCCAACTCAGCTAGGAACACAACACACAAAGTACATGCACATCTTCTGATGGAGCAGTCCACTCGGATGTAGCAGTCACAACACACAAGGTTAGACAACACGAACAACACTCACAGACCAGTTTCAGATGAGTGTGACAGTTGATATAGGAAGGTTCATGAGAAAGGTCTATCTAATGTCCCTAAGAGTAGCCGGCACAGACGGTGATAGCATTAATAACATATGCAACACATTAACAACAAGATTAATATATTTGCATACAAATCAGTTCATACACAAGTACATAGGTTAAACAACATATACCATTAAGGTAATCAGAACATTCCAACCACAATAACAACATATGCATGAAAATGTGTTGCCTCTTATTATATAAATAAGTGTAAGTCACAATCATACAATACATCCATGTAAACATGCTAGCCCCAATAGTGGAACGTTACGACCACATCCATCTGCTCCTCCAAATATATGTACTAGCTTCGTGCAGTGGAGAAGCCAAGGCACATTACAATAATGTCCAAGCCTTATTCAAGATAGTCTTAGTAGAAGCTTGGCTGACCAAAAGCCTATACAATGAGTTACAAGGGACTATTTATAGCAAAGGGTGGGGTGACCCTTGAAATTCCCCTTTGTGACCATTCAACTACCCTCATGACCCTTCACCTACTCTATGACTGTTACACCCATTCTTGACACTTGACTTACACTTGACATGACTCAACATTACTATGCACATGTACCCATGTGAAGAATGGCTTGGACAAGCCAAACTAGACATCATTCAGACTTAGACAACCATAGAAGTCCAACTGCTTGACATCCTCATGTTGATCAATAGTGACATATTGATGCCAAGATTGGTAGTCCTTGAGAATGTCCATGTGTTCTACTATGACATCTATCTGCAACCTAAACCTTGCCTCCATAGCATCTGGGTACACCGCTCGAGCTCCTATGTCCAACTTTTTTGTGAGCATGCGCATTATGGTCTTTAGTGTGGCCAGACCAGCAGTGTACTTATGCATGATGTTTGCACTGATAGGCAAGTCTGATCTAGTGGCAGTGCGCATCAACTCGTTGAAGTATGCATCAAGCTCCTATTGGATCTTCTTCTTGGTCTTTGCCTAAGGGTCCCAAGTGATGGGATCACATGAGTGTGCACTATAACATCCATGATTTTGAATACTCATGCATGGGAAGCCTGTATGCTAGTGATGAGTTGTGATAGGTCTTCATAGTTATAAATATAACTCTGGATATGTGCTTGCAGCTCGACCGCATTGGCCTTCACCATCTTTGGCAAGTGAAGCAGTGCTCCCTTGTACTTCATCATCCATGCTCGCATGTTATCAAGGTTAGTATGTATGTTCTTCAAGATGCGTACTCTTCCTGGACATCACTGCTGCCATCCGTGGAGATGAACGACTTCTTGATGCACAATACCAAACTTGGAGTACAATGCTTACATAATTGTGTCCAAGGACAACATTTCATCCAGCTTTTCCTTCTTCAGTTCAGCTCGGGCAGAGATCGTCACCAAGTCTCTTCCCTACTTGGCCACCTGTAGTTCCTTCGCTATTCACTCATTCTAAGCTATGATAAAATGAACACTTGAGCTAGTGGCTTTGGCATACACTCTAGTTGCATCAGCCAATGCAACTCGATGCTTCTGCACATCATTCACAGTCACTTACCCTTAAAATTGGGCAGGGGATGTTTGGTCTTCCAAAGGCAGTACTCTCTGAAACTACACAACTCTGTGATGAGATTCGTCAAAGGAGATGTTGTGCATCTCTACTTCCGATTGACCACTAAGGATCTCAATGCCTCCTTGGTCATCTGAGACATGCCCATAGTCTAGATGCATCGAAGCAGGTGAGTCAAACTCTCTTTGGTGAGGCATGAGGCCAGTGTCTTGTTCCAACTCCTGATGCTCGATCTATGCATCCATCTTTTCAACAGCCGATTCTATCTCATGAGCAAGGTCTGCTTCATCTATCTGCATGTGATGTGCTCCCTGGTAAATCTGTTCTTGTTGCACTTCCTTCTCATGTTGGCACAACTCTTGTTCTTTCCGAAGTTTCTCCCTCATCTCATGCAACTACTTCTCTGCTTATTCCATTCTCGTCTTAACCCTCTGCCTTTACATGATTCACTTGTCATGCTACTACCTCTTTTGTTGAATAGCCATAGATGCTTGTTGTACAAGTGGATCTGCTCGAAACTTGCAGCTTTGTTCCTCCTCCATGCAGTCGACAATATTTCTCTTCTCTTTGTCACGTGCATGTATGCTTGTCTTTGTTGTTTTCGTTGTTGTTGCTACTACTTCCTTTCTCCGTGATGTTGCTTCATGTTGCTGTGCTAACCACTCTTCAGTGAAACTGACTTGGTCATTGGATCTAGAGGAATTGAATCAATTCCTCCATGAGTCCTCCTCAGCCCAATGACATGCCTCATGGATCCAATTGAAATGAACTCTCATGTAGTGATCCTTCACATTGGAATGTGGGTCTTACGAGTTGAATCTTCGGAGGTCGAATGGGTACTTCTTCATCTGTTCAGCTTCAACATCTACAATGGAAGAGTGGGCCAAGGTGGCTTCTTCTTCTGTTTAAACCTAGTTGTTAATCCTTCTGAGATATGATAGCTACTTCTTGCATCACAAACACATCCAAAGAAAACTTTGGCAGAACACGCGAAGGCTTCTCCGCACTGAACATTCAGATGAACTTGTTGTCCGGTGAGTCATACCAATCTGTAATGCCTAACAATGCCTTCATCGCTTCTTCTGAAATGCAAGGTGGATCTTGTTCCACTATCAACCTGTACACTGGGGTGACAAGATGGTCAGACATACATATGATACTTCCTTTGAAGTTGCACTCGGACCATAACTTGAAATATGTGCTCACAATAGTTTGCGTCAGTGACCATGCCTACTCTAAGCCTAGAAACTCATGTCGGGAAAATACTGCATCTACAATGTAGGTGGACATGGAAATTTCTGCATGCATGCCTTTGGGTGATTGTTGAGTCCTCATGACTTGCTCCTCCAGCTGATGAGCTAGTATTCCCGACCAGTGGTATGGTATTCCTTCTCTAGCCAGTTAGTCTATTGCGACCACCCAACTCTGAGGGAAGGTATCAATGCTCGCTTGGTCACTCAGTCGACATGCAAATATGACCAAGTATTTTTATGCCTTCCTCAATATCTTCATCTTATAGATCTGATTGGGGGTCATCCTAAAACGAGATGGCTCTATTACCCAATCCTTCGGAATGTGTCTTGAATGGCCTCTGCTATTGGGCAAGCTGAATGGGGGAGTCGTGACAGTCATGGGCTCAATCATCTAATACATCTCATCTTAATCTCGTGTCAAGAAGGTTGCAGGATTCATCCAACTGACACTACTCAAGGTCATCATCTCGGGATCAGTGTGAGAGACGATCCAGTGAATCATGTTCACGCATGGGAACGCGAGGTATCTGCGTGTAATCCAGTACAAACCATACTTATGAAAGTTCACATACACCTAACAGTCTTCAAGGTCTTCCCCAAAATTACCTATGAATGTTTCATTCATCTCTTGCCACTTAAGTTTGATGTTCTTGTCTAGATACAACTTCATATATTCATAGATCGGTAGAACAGAGGACACCTACTCAGCTGTTGCTCCAGCTGCCATACCATCAGTGTCCTGAGATCCTATTCTCTTGGGAACCATTAAGAGAGATGAACACCTGAAATATCTGGGAACAACTAGCATGCATGGCAAGAAATATGTCAGTGAAAACAAAGGAAATCTAGGGAAGGACACAACACATAGTCATGGCTGACTGTGAGGCTACACTAGCTCCTGGATTTGCAAAAATGTGCAATCTAGTTGGGCAGTTGGCTACTGGAATTGCGCAATGTGAAATCCCAGCTGGAAAGGACTATTGGCCCAAGGACATATGTGTGAAAATTCTTGGGCTAGGTAACCACTGCCCTCCAGGAATGCACAAATCAGTCCAGGAGTCTAGTGCTGGGCCAAAATGCACAAATCTAGATAGAAGGTGAGCCTTCTTTATCCAGATTGCATAATGTAGCCTTGGTGAAGGCAGATATAAGGCCAAGGTTGGCCGAACTTGTCAACAGGAAACTGAAAGCAGGTAAATCGATGAAATGCATGGTGACACTAAGAGATAGCAAAAGTTATAAATATTGCATGTAAAACATGAATGGAAGATTCAACAAACAAATCAAAATGCATGTGTGCGAGGTCATTCACCGGTTGGGAAAAAGTCCATGCAAAACAGTTTCATGCATGCGACAGCAGTGAGATAGCAACGAAAATTGAAACAGAGCTAGGAAAAGCTAGAATATATTTAAACAATAACAAGCATTCAAATAAATTGAGCAAACAACACTCACACAAGATAATACACAAAAAGCGACAAAAATGTTGAACAAGACAAGTTGAAGCCTTTTACCCATGAATAGCTGAGCTGGATGTGTCAAAGAGTCCTAGATGTGATGTGGGATGTCATAGCTCCAGGGTTGATGTGAATGAATGAGCTTTGATGCATTGAATAAATTAGTTTCGTCTCATGACGCGCATGCCACAAATCTAGGAAAAAGCGATACTTGGAGGGAAAATTCTACAACAGCTTTGCATGTAACCCCCGACTGCTAGAAATATCTCCCTAAATCATGGGATGCCTTTTTCATGTTGTCTCTTGCTATTCTAGGAAGATCAAGTCATGCATGTATGCAAGTCAAGTTTCCTCAATCCCGGGTGGAACTAGTCAATCGGATTGTCCATGCATGCTAGTGCTCAATTGCTTGGGAAAAATGTGCATTCCTGACTATATGCTTGGTTGACTACCCAAGGTGATTGCACAATTTCTGGGTGGAGCAGCTAACTGTTGCCCAGATTTGGGCAAGTCGTGGGCTAAACAACCTACTTCTAGGAAAAATTATGCAAATCCTGTTGGGAGGGTTGGCTGGCAGGATTGCGCAATCCTAGAGCCCAACAGGCTATCAGAGAGGATTGCGCAATTCCTAGAGGGAAGGCTAGTTTCCCTCCAATAATGCACAATTTTCAAGGGGACGTTTCTCAGCCTGTAGTTGGACGAAGTCCAAGTAAGCAGCCTATGAGGGGAATGGATCGACTGTGATCCATAGGCTTCCTTTTTGTGAGGAAAACACTGAAGCTTGAGTACTTGATGAAGCAAGACAAAGTGTTGTGTAAGGTTGGTAGCGGGGGGCTCCAAAACAGGCTAAGGCAAAATTTTGTAGGGTGGTTGTAGGAGTTACAACAGAACAACAATGATTTATTGTGATGGACCTTCATGTCACTATTGATGCATATATATGGCAACATTCGTTGACTATCACTATCTCATATTTTGGTGAGGATCAAAAAATGTCACCATAAGCTCATTGGTGACAGTCAAAAGGTCCTTTGTCACTCAAAATTGAATGTCACAAAAGGCCACATTGCCAAAAGTATAGGTGTTTTGGTGACATTCAAGGTCCTTCACAAATAGTGATTATAATAATAGATAGTGATCATCACCATTTCATATTAACAATAGCAATTTATGGTGATGCACCTTTCATGTTCATCACTATTGATGCATATATATGGTGTCGTTCATTGACCATCACATTTCATATTTTGGTGAGGATCGAAAAATGTCACCATAAGCTCATTGGTGATACTCAAAACAGCCTCTGTCACCAAAAAATGATCTTCGTCATTCCATATGAATATCAGGGCACAATGGAATGTAACCACCAACCTCCTGCTTGTAAAGTAGGTTCTCCTCCATTGAGCTAGCACCCTTTAAAGAATTAGGCTTTAAAAAATAGACCTTGAAACATTATAAATTGTAAATTTTAAACCTTTCAATAAATTATTAAACTTTGTGATGTCTTGAAAAATATTTTACTAAACAATCAAATTAGGATCGAAGCCCTAATGGTCATGGAAGTTATGAAAATCAGTTGAAATGAAAAATAATTACCGATAAGATACTAAATATGTTCATATGAATAGTCAATTAGAAGTGAAACTTTGAAGTCATTTATAGCCTATAAATGACCTATAATTATCAAACTTAAAATCTGCAATCACACCAAAGTTTGAATTTTCTCACCTTGTGAATCATGTAAATCTATTATGAAAACATAAAAATTTGACTCTAAAACAATGATTTACCTTCCAAAAAGTAAAAAATAGTGAGCATATATGATTCAATTATGAATATTGAGCTACATGCTTGAATCCTACTAGATATGGGGCCTAGAAACTACTTGGCAGTGCTTCACGTTATTAGTAAATTCAACATGTCAAAATAAAATGATCAATAACAATGATCCTCAAATGTAACCATTAAATAAATGTTAAAATTTTAAGAACAAAGTTTGGCCAATATTTTTTACACCAACAAAATATCCAAGGGGCATTGAAACACATTCAAATCCACACCAAGCATGAGTATCCAAAGATGAAATTGCATAGATACAAGGAAATCACTCTCCACCTCTCAATGATAACTAGAAATTGCATCAAGAGGTGCAAAGGAACACCAATAGTAGGACTGAGGGGAATGTGGAACACCAATAACACATTTTTTAATTTGGAGTATGTACAATGTTTCAATGGGTACCTATGATGGTCAATGCAGGCAAAAGAATCATGTGGCATGTTGCAAAATAAAAATACATCAGTTCTCTTAGAGAGTGGGCACTTGGAACCCACTCTCATACAACAAACCTATAATACAACAAAATTTCTAAACCTATCATACAACAAAAAGGAAAATAAAAAGAGCATTAATAGATGCAGTTGCTAAACTTCTAATCACTAAAGGAGACAAAATAGGTACATAGTATGCCTCAAAAACACATTTTTTGGGTTGGAGTATGTATAATAACAGTCAATGAAGGTAAAATAATCATGTGTCATGTTGCAAAATAAAAATACATTAGTCCCTTAGAGAGTGTGCACTTGGAACCCACGTATGTCAACATGAGATTTCAATAGAGGAGTGGAAATTATTGTATTCAACTCATGATCATATCTGCATTCTAAACTTAACTCTTTCTATAGAGGTGACCCCAAGAATCCAAGTTTGTCTCAGGGAAACTTAACCATAATTTAAAGTATCTACCAAATTCTACGTTTCACTTCAAATGGCCTATGTACCTCAGCTTCCTAGAAGCTTTATTTCAACCTCGGATTGTATCTTGACTCTTGCTAATGGGTTCATAAAAACTCTTGACGGGGAAAATAATATCCAAGTGGATAGATCTGGGAATGATGGGGTAGTAATGAATCACAAATATAGTATCATTTTACTTTCTCCGTCAACATATCAAAAAAAGCTAAATTTGACACCCCATTTCAAGGACTAAATTAAGTGTTGAATAAGGGAATGATACACTCAATATTGAAAGAGAATCTCCCCTCTAGTAATTGGGTTTTAGATAAATGGGGTATGAGGTATTGGAGTATTCAAAATCTATTGAATGAAATTAGGTGTCTTGTTGCAAATAATCTTGTAATAAGGTTTTCCTATGTAAGAATATGGTTCATTAATATGTGGAACTAAATAGGAAACCGAGGAGATCATTTGGGACTAAAGAAAATTTAAGTAAGAATTCAGACCACTCCATGTTGGAACAAAATAAGAGAACATGTGACACATGGATATATGGGAATACTAGCACCTCTAGTCATATTAAATCAGGGATCTCTCATTTAAGGAGAGAGGAATACTTTTCACCACCATCCATAGTGAATTGAATAGTTAGCACAACTATCATTGTTTTGGGTGGAGGAAAAATATTATTCGCTACCTCTATTTTCGTAGCCTATTTTGAAAATAACATCAAAAGAAATCTAAAATATGTATAGTGTAGTAATTGATCTAGTTTGAAACATAGTGCATAGAGAATACCACTTTCTGGAGTTTTTAAGACTCTTTCTAGACACAAAAGGGCTTGTAGTTATACATGTCCCTCAATGATACCCCAATCAATTGAACACGATGAAGCTTTGAATCACAATTTGGAGCTAACGCATTGGCTAAGGTGATGGTATATGAAGAAAGGGCCAGTGCAAGGAATTTTTTCATTTCATCTAGGAATCCTTGAAGAAAAAGAACCTAAGTATAAAATCCCAGCATGGTTAGTAAAGGCTAAAGGAAAATTATTTTTTCATGACCCTTGTCAGCAAGCTAGAGCCACCTTATGGGGATGCACCCATCCTAGTGCCTTGGGTTTTGACCTCGTGACATAACTTAGGTGTCTAACGAAACTTTTCCAATCTTTCTACACCCTCAGGGAACCAATGGTTCATGTTCAAATGGTTAGAATATTTTAGTTGGTGGTATTTGATAGGTAAACTAGTGATAATATGGAATAAAGGTCTTGGTAGAACCCTTTGCTAGGCACCAATGTAGTTATGTGTAATTGAGACGGAATTTTTTTTCTTTTCCCCTGAAAAATGAACATGCTACAACATGCAATGAGTATCGAAGATAAAGAGGAAGATTACCCATTGAGAAGCTCGCAATTATTTGGAGTTAAAATATTGTCATACATTGCAGCCATGACGAGCCCAAGGAAACACATCACAAACACCATTGAAATGCGTAAGGCTGCAAACTTTAGCATTTTAAAGATGGATTCTAAGTCATTCCAAAATTTTATAATCATTCCTTGAAGAAATCCTTAGAATATAAAACTAGAAATGATATGTTTTGATATCAATGTTGTTGGTAACACTTTACTTCATGTTAACTCCTTCTATACAATCCAAACACTTCTTGTCTAATTTCCACTAAAACCTAAGATAAATCCACAAAAGAGTCTAAACTTCCACCAATTATGATTGTAAACAATCATTAACCGCGCCAAAATGAAAATAAAGTCTATTTTCTCAACAACAGGCCAGAGTGGATTCTGTAATCAGCAAACTTATATTGAAGGAAGTCCATTTATTGAAGGGAAAAAATAGTAAGCAAAAAGTACTGTAACTCATGCAGGGCACAATCCAATCCAAGTTAATATAATTGAATAGTTACAAACTCATGCAACAACTATTCCTTGAAACGAGCGTTAGAATTACCAGTGACCTGCATATCTCAAAAATTCAGTGCTTCAGTAATCACAATTTTATAGTAAATTTGCATGCAAATAGTTGATGCACACAAATATATCCAAATGAAGTTTTTTAACCATTCAATGCTCAAAAAAATTACTTTTCTTCGGCTATCTATCGAATAGCTAAAATGAATGAAGAACAGAGCACTCTATTTGATACAAATAGAAGAAATATTTCTGAATATTCTACAAGGAGCCAATCTAATAAGATCTAGATTATGATGTAGTCTCTAAATAATTTTTGTATTTTTTGAGAAGATATTGTCAAAGATAGTGACTAGAAAACTTAGCGAGGGGACCAATAATGTCTGCTCACAACACAACTAAGATTTAAATTGAAAAAGAAACATGTGACACAATGTACATTATTTTTCAAAGTTGTTCATGGTGGACTACTCAAGAAGGAAAAATCACGAGATTTCTTGCCTGAAGAGCAACCAGCTATTTGTAGATTTTGTGTAATGCATGGAACTATGAAACAATGATATAAGTGCACACATAATGGCTACAATTTGAGTTTCCTCTTCAAGTATGCAGAGGATGAATTCCATAAGTTTAGATACTTAGCATATGCATATCAGAACTTTTCTTCTTCAAAGGGACATGAAAACAACTCTCACCAAATGCTAGAACAAGCATACCAAAAGATAAGTAATAATCCATAGAATGTGAAGAATATTATCTTACCATTTAATCATATTTTATAGTGTCACAGATATTCCCAATCATGTGAATATCAGACATAGTATACATAAAGTAAAAATGAGATACGTAAAGAAAAACAACAAGGTCTATCAACAAAGAAAAGAAAATTCAAAATAGTTAAAACAAGAGCACATATAGACATAAATACACAACTTGATACAATTTTCCACCAAACTAAACCCCTTTCCTAGAAAAGTACCTGTTAAGAGTGAGTTCATATTAAATCTGGATTGGGCAACTAGGGTCCAAGAAGGAAGACCTGGGAGTGATGGGGTAATAATGAATCACAAACATAGCATCATTTTTACTTTCTCCATTGGCATATCAAACAAAAGCTTAATTTGAGGCTCCAATTCAAGGACTACTTAACTACTGAATACGGCAATGATACACTCAATATTCAAAGAGACTCTACCCTCTAGTAATCAAGTTTCAAATAAATGGGGCATCAAAGATACAAGTATTTAGGATATCTTCGAGGAAATTAGGTGTCTTGTTGCAAAGATTCCTATAATAATGTTTTCCTATGTAACAAGATGGTTCAAAAAATGAGGAACGAAATAGGTAACTAAGGACATCATTTGGGACTAAAGAAAGTTTAAGTGATAATTCATACCACTTCATGTTGGAGGAAATTAAGAGAGCATGCAATACATGTATATGTATGGGAATAATGGCACCTCTAGTCATTTTAAACATACAATTCCTTTACACTTGTTAGTTCACCAAGCTATGCTGCAATCACTTCCATGATACATCCACCGGTAAGAGATTGTATCATTTCAGGTGACTTAAGGTTATAAAAGGTGGATAAAATAGTCAGAGAATGTAAGGGATTGACAATGAATGAAGTTGATCAAAGAGGATTAGTACCATGAAGTTAAGGTTTTTAAGAACATTGAGTTTAAATGGAAAATTATATTGAAACTCCAATAGGATAATGATGCAAAATTCAGAGATGGAAAATCATAGACTTAGACGACATCATCACACATGAAAACTTCAATATTAATAATAGATAGAGCCATTTCAATTTGAACCAAGGTATTGGTAGGTCAACTATCTAAGAGTGTTGGGGGGATGCAGTAAACATCAAGTTCAAACTCTTCAGTGATGATAGATGAGAGCCAAGGATGTAGGTCATTGTATTTACAACCAAAATATGAAGAGGTTCCTTTGTTTTTAAATTTAATTACAAGATTATTTTTCTTTGAACTTTGATGGGTTTTTCCACATAGGTTTTATAAACTACACTAGAACTTAACTTCATACAAGATGTTCTGTTTTTTCAAAATGTAACTAGATCCTTCTGCTCCTTTTCATTTTTATTTTGGTTATTGGGTGCAACTTTAGGTTATGGTTTTATGGGAATTATTAAGTGTTATAGTTAACTCTTAGGATTATCTATGATTCTGGTCTAGTGGGCCATGTTTAGCACCACCCACAAGAATTCCACAAATTTACTGGGAAGGAGTGGAGTGAAAGGAAAAAACTCGACTCTCTACATGCCCTAAAGACTATGCAGCCCTGACCCACATGGTTGTCAGTTGTGTCAAATCCTAAAGGGAATTGTAACACTAGAAGGAAAGTTAAAGTAATCCATACAAATGGATACTTACTGAGAATTCTTTGAACTAAAAAATATGGTGGAATCTACTCTATGCTTACAGATCATCCCTCCTATTTTTTTCTCTTTTTTGAATTTAGTCCAGGTGGGGGTTGGGACAGAGGCTGTGAGTGTTGTTTTTTCTAGAGATTTGGGGTGAAAACTATTGTTCATAGCTTTACGTGAAATGGTTGTGGTAGTTGATATTTTTTCAAATGAGAAATTCAATGTTATACGTTTGAATGTGTTGATGGATTGGGAATGTTTGAGGTTCTATTTATGGGGGTTAGTCAATCCTTGTGTCAGATTCAACTTAATTGGTTTCATGTACAAAAGGAAAGGTAAATAAACATAATCATCAACACAATATAGGATAAATCACACACACTAACAAAAAAACAATATACAAGCAATCACACACACTAACAGCCCCAAGAAATACCTTAGGAAAGCCCCAACTCTATGGAAAACCCAGCTAACGAAATTCCATGAAAGGCTAGCCAAGATGATAAAATCCATCAATGCTCTTCACACAAATATTTAATGAAGTGCTTATAGATATATATATATATCCTTGTGCAGGTGTGTATATGGGATTGATATATACACAATATTGTATTTGTTAAAGGCTATGTCATTGAGACTGTATCTTTGGTACTACTCAATTTTAACTATTTGTGGTGTTTACCAACATCCAAACTCTTCAAAGAAATTTTTAATAACGCTAGAATTAAACAGAGATTTGAAAAATATTTTTATTCCAAGAAATAGCCTTTCAAATCCATGGTGGGGATGGTTTTCAGGTAGAGATTGAAAGGATTGACAACCATGTAGAAGTTGTAATTGTAGTGACATGGCCATCGTTAGGTAATGTTGCTCTCATTGCAGTGAGATGCCAAACAATGGTGTTGGGAGAGTGTTAGGGTCCAACCCTAACCCATTTATTTATGTAATAACCCCAATGGTTCATGTCATAGTCATAGTTATTTAGAGATTCATTAGATCCTGCCTTAATAATTGTAAGTGGTTGAACCGCATTAGAGAAAAGGGACCACAATTAGTTGTAAATGAGAAATAGTTAATAAATAAATTGGATAACCCATGTTATGAAAGGGACCACTATTAGTTATGGTTTTGGATTTCATTTAGCTGTAAATAGTCTTAGTTAGTAAGGGAAAGATCATGGAGTCTTATTGTAATCGAGCTCTACTCTGCTAGAGGTTGCCCCCTCGAAGAGGCAAGTGAACATTGCATCAGTTTCTCAATAATAAAATAATTTACAGTTTTTCTCATTTCATTCTATGTTCTGGGCTATATTTCTTTGTATTTCTGGTATTCTGAAATTTCTCGTTGGTCAAGAGCATGACAAGTGGTATTATAGCACCTTCCTGGGTCACTTGTACCTCCTATTTTCGCAAATTGTTTTAGGCTAGAGACGTGTTCCATCATCTTTAAACCACGACATCTATTATTGAGCACATAAACCTGCAAATTTGGGGAGGCATGCACGCGGGAACTACAAGAGGTGGTCACGCTTCTTGCACCCCCTTGTAGCCCCTATGGGTACCCCTTCGAATAGTATCGCATTAGACATACCCTCGCACAGACTACACTTCCACATACTGTTGGGTATATCGGAGGTCCCTTAGGCTCACCTAAAACCTAGCCTTAGATAAGTCGTCACTCGTGTTGTTGCTATAGTACACTAAGAACAGTACTTAGGGAGATTAGTCATGCATATGATAGGGTATTTGAGTACTACAACTAAGGTTAAAGGTTATATTCCTTAGTTAGCGCCCTAAAATATTGGGTCGAGTACTATTCCTAGACCCTTATGTGTTGGGTAGTGGAGGTCCCGTGTAATATTTTTCAGTCTGATAGCCTTGAAATTAGGATAAAAATATTGTAAACCTCCAAAATATACGGAGCGCGAAAGACCGTGTCAAAGAGTTGTCCGCCCAAAAAATAATATAAAATAATAGGAAGTCAATCTGCGAACCATAGATAGGTATAAATAGAGCACGGCTCTATGAGGGAAAGGTAGTTCTTTTCAGGTATGATCCTAGATTTAAATTGTAATGGGTTGTTGAGGAAGGCAATCTGAAACATCTGTAAGTCTGAGTCGAGGGTTTGGGATAATAGAGGCTCTGCCGTTGTGTGTGCAAAGGCCTGGAAGAGTCCGTAGTTGTGTGCACAGACCCCTGCAGCTGTGTGTGCAAGGCGGATCTGAATGTATTGGGGATAAGTGGAAATAAATATAAGCTCCTTCTGAGAATTCTGTGTCAAAACTGAATTATCGCGAATCCAGTATTTTGTATGATTAATAAGACTATTTTGATCTATGCGCATAAGTTTGTTTCTTGAACACTTGTGAATTTGGGTTTAATCTTAATAGGCGAACTGGATAAATCAGATAAATTTTTGCTTGAATATCATTTTAAGGTAGATCCGAGATGCAATACTTCATCTAATAGATTAGATCTGTAGACTGCATGCTAATAGACAGTAAGAGGTATTCGGGATGTGCCCAAATACAGTGCAGTGCGAAGGTGGAGAACGGGATGCGAAACCTCCAAACCACATCTATACATCCCAAGGGTGCGGAAACCTGGTTCCAGCACCCTCCTCTGCTACCTGGGGTGAGACCTCAGTCCGCACTTCACTCGAAAGGGCCGGTAGCTGCGGGATTTTCTTGGCGAAATAATTCTTCCGAACCTGGGTCAAGCCTATATTAGCTAACAAATGGTTCCATTGCCGGGACTGGGATTTGCCTAACGGGTGTTTGGTTTGAAACACAGGGACTTTATAGAGAAGAACATTGAAGGATGGAAGGGATCAGGAATAGTCGTAGATCAAGGGTAACTATGGCGAGCACGATTCATTTGCCGGTATTCAAAGGGGCAGGAGGCGAAGACCCGGAACAGTTTTGGTTTGTGCTAACATCAATATGGAATGCATAGTAAATTGCAGATGATAATATCAAAAAGGCTACCTTAGTTAGCACGCTGCAGGACCGAGCACTGACATGGTACATAAAGTACTCAAGCAAGCACTCAATAGCGGGGACAACAGAAATTCATACAGAATTGAAGAAGGAGTTTAGCTGGCTGAAGTCAGAAACACAGTCGATTATAGGATTCAAAGAGATCGTGATGATGCCTAGAGAAACCCCGTGGGATTTGGCACAAAGAATAAAAAGTACTATTCCCAAGGCTAACATGACATTCACGGATGCGCAACACTGTGCTTGGTTTATGGCATCCTTGACACCACATCTACGGGAAGCTCTATCACAATAGAAGATCTCAACCCAGGCCAAAGCGTTAGAGACCGCGATGAGGTTACATAAAACTCCATTGTAAGACCTGAGGTTGGGAGTTCAACAAATCCAAGTGTAGATCCAAGATTTGTGTGTTGAAATGAAGAAGCTAAAACAAGAATAGATACCACGAGCAGAAGTTCGGGAGGAAGTATGGTGTATAAAGTGCAGAAGCCAGGGACACGATAAAGATCACTGCCCGGTGTTAGTAAATTTTGTGGTGACGGGAGGACCAACGCTATTGCGACCAGAGGAACAAACAGGACCGAGCACCACAGCCCCGCTCTGGTGTGAAATCTGTCAGGTGGGAGGAAAGAACAACACTGATAACTACCACCTATTACCAAAATACAACCAATCCCCCTAGCAGCTATTTTGCAACTTTTGCAGGTCAGTGGGCCACGAGGAAAGAGACTGTCATAGCTACTAATTATTAATGGACCATTCACCTACTTCCAGAATGCAGACTAAGGCACGAGGTCAAGATCCAGCCGTGGCAATCACGCGTGGTGGGTTCCAGGGCCGTGGATGAGGACGGGGTGGAATGGGGCTAGGAAGGGGTCACTGACAGATAATCTGATACAACTGCAGAGGACTAGGACATTACACGTGGGAGTGTACCAACCCAACTAGAATTTCATGTAGTTATTTTGAACAATTCGATCATGAGCTGATAGATTGTCCTACACTGATAGTGCAGATTTGTGAGAAAAGGGCAGCGCAGCCAACAACGACACAGAATGTGCAGATGATGAGGTCTGAACCCCACGAGGAGGATCCCAAGGTCAACATGGTGCTCAAGAGTGGCACGACCACAGGAGTGGATGGAAGGATCTTAGGGGGTAGCAAGGAGACATATCTGGAAGCTTGGGAGAGCTTCGCAGAGGTATCTACCTCAGGTAGTAGGGATTAGCCTGAGTCGAACAAGGACCCCTCAATGATAACTACCTTTTTAGGGACATGTATAAATTTGCTTCACGATAATAGGGCAGTTAAATGCTTACACGAATTTGATAAATAAATGTGAAGGATGGAGTGAACATCCCGTCATTCGGAAGTTGGGAAGACATGCATCATAGACCGGAAGGAAAATGCGGTTAATGATGTAGATCGGCGACTATGATATAGAGCAGGTCATTTTGGATTTAGGATCAAATGCCAACGTACTGCCGAAACGGACTTGGGAGCGCATGGGTAGGCCTACACTACAATGGTCCACCATCTAATTATGGATGGAAAATTAGCAGAAGGTGCTGCCCATGGGAAGACTACAAGGAGTTATGGTAGACCTTGATGGCGCAAGTACCTGAATGGGCTTTGAAGTTATTGAGCTCATGGATGAAAGTATGCCCTATCCTACATTGTTAGGAATATATTGGGCCACCGACATGAATGGGGGGATTAATCTAAAGAAGAAGACAATGATATTTGAAACAAAGTTGCTCCGCGTAGTCATTCCACTAGATCCAGCTGAAGGACCATGCTACATTGAACCTGTGCATGACAGAGAACACGATGGAGATGTAGATAGTAGCTACAGAATGTCTGCCCAAGAGCAAGGATGGGTCAAGAGAACGAAGGATAGAAGAATATCACAGGGTAATGGAGAATCCTACACTCCTAATTTAGATGAGGGAGATGAGTGGTGGCACAACAAGTTGAATGAAGTAACCACACTACACTGCAACATGCTGACTAAATCAATGTACTGCGTAAGGGCCTAGGATCGCGAATTGCCAAAGTATGATGGGTTGACAATAATAGATGAATTCCTGAACAAATTTGAAATCGCAGTTCCAGAGCACCAACAGTTTGATGCGATGAAATGGGCGTTACTTGTGATGCCTACGTGATGGTGGGGCACACATGAAGGGACGTTCAAAGATTGGCACGCCTGTAGGCGCATGATGAAGATCAAATTTTAGAAGCCGAAACTAAGCATAACAGAGAAATATGATGGACGTGATGATCCATGCATGCACCTTACCAAATGGATCAAAGCCTACAGAGAGGAACCTCAGCCAGAATGGGTGCACTTATTTTATCACACCTTAGACGTCATTCCCAGAAACTGGCATATGGAAGCAGAGCTCCGACACGACACAGACAAGTGGGATATCTTGCGCACAGGGTTTTTGTCGAACTTCCTTTTTTAAGATCAATGGATGGATCCCATTGACGAAGCACTATAGCTAGTAAAGGCCGCCATATTCAAGACACTGCTAGAGCTAGAGAAAACTGTGCAGCCCAACTGGTTGCAGCAGCTGAGCTAGGCCCTCGAATGCTGTAATTTCTAGATAGAAGATGATTAGGATGATCCACAAAACGTCAATATTCTAGAATCAGAGGGGAGCTAGGAGGTGCACCGACCCGAAATCAAAGGTCCATATATCACGACGCCATTGAAAATGAAACAATTGAATATTGGAACCGAAGAAGAGACAAAGTATGCAATGCTTAGGGACTACTGGGACGATGCCACAATGGAGAAGGTCATCGAGTTACTGCGGGAATATCGAGATTTGTTCCCAACAAAGATTACAAAGCTAAAAGGGATCTTAGGAGACTTAGGAATGATGAAGATAACATTGAAGCCAGACATGAAACCGGTGAAGCAGCGGCCCTACCGATTGAATTCGAAATATAAAGCAAAGGTCCATGAAGAATTGGACAAGATGTTGGTAGCATGAATCATTGAACCAGTCAACAAGTCTGACTGGGTAAGTCTAATGGTTGTGCATGAGAAGAAACAAAAGGGCGAGATTCGCATCTGCATGGATCTCAGGAAGCTCAATGATGTCTACATCAATGATTTGTTTCCAACACCATTTACAGATGAGGTGCTAGAAAATTTGAGGGGGGCAGGAAGCTTACTCCTTCACAGATGGGTTCTCAGGACAGCACCAGATCAAGATCGCGCCAGAGGACAGGAGTAAGACAACTTTCGCCACCGAATGAGGTTGCTTTTAGTAGACAATAATGCCATTCAGACTAAAGAATGTGCCAACAATATTTTCATGAATAGTTGTCGTGGCATTCAAAGAATTTATCCACAAGTTCTTAGAAGTCTATCTTGATGACTAGACCGTCTGTGAATTGGTTAAGAAGCACATAGTGAGCTTACTTTCCTTGTCCCATTCGGGAACCTACTGGGCCATGTGGTCTATAGGCAAGGCCTGATAGTGGATCTGGCAAAGATCGCTTTCATACTCAATCTGCAAGCGCCGCAAAGTGTCAAGCAAGTACATGCCACACTAGGACACACGGGCTACTATCGAAAGTTCATCAAAAGCTACACCTAGATCACACCTCCGATGGAACAATTGTTGAAGAAGGACGCTACTTATTGCTGGAATGAGGAATGTAATAAAAGTCTAGAAACGCTTAAGGAAAAGATGGCATCAGCCCCTATATTGGTCTTTATGAAATAGGACGTCGAATTTCATGTGCATGTCGACGCGTCATGTGTCGCATTAGGGGCAGTATTTACTCAACTAGGAGTGGAGGGAATTTACCACCCAATTGAATTCGCAAGTCAACAGCTATCAAAATCTGATAATAATTACTCCACTACTGAGCACGAGACCTTAGCGATGGTATACGCGCTTCAAATATTCTGCCACTATCTACTTGGGGGTCACTTTAAGATGTATACCGATCGCTCGACATTAAAATACCCTGTGAATAAGCCTGTGTTGGTGGGGTGTATCTGTAGATGGTTGTTGTTATTCCAGGAGTATGACTTTGAGGTTGTCATCAAACTAGGATGTCTAAATGCATGCCCAGATCACCTGTCTCGAATTGAGACTGGCGAAGAACCCACAAATCTAGAGGACGGACTTCCAGATGCTCAACGATATGCGATGCACATAGTGGATGGTCACTTTGAAGATATAATCCATTTCTTAACTACAGGGACCATGCCGCAGGGATAATGCATTTAGCAGAAGAAGGAATTGATGATACGCGTAGCAGACTTCACCGCAATTGCGGGACACCTCTACAAAATGGGCAACGACGAGATATTGCGTAGATATGTCCCAAAGTTCGAGCAAGGATAGATCCTAGCCAAAGCACATGGGGGAGTTGCTGCAGACATTATGCGGGTCATGCCACAGCCTAGAAGATTCTTCTCAGAGGATTATGGTTGCCCACTTTGCATCAGGATTCGAAAGCATACTGTCGAGCCTGCAACGTATGTCAATGGATGGGGAAACCATCGTAGAGAGATGAAATGTCGTTATAGCCACAGATGACGCTATATCCCTTTGAGAAGTGGGCAATTGACTTCGTAGGACCTATCGAGCTGCGAGGGAAAATAAGCGTGCGTTATATCATCACCATGACAGATTAGTTGACCCAATGGGCTGAGGCACATCTGGTTAAGGATTGCACAGCTGCAACAACTACGAAGTTTTTGTTCGAGAACGTAATGACAAGGTTTGGATGTCCCAAAATTCTCATGAGTGACCAGGGAATGCACTTTCTAAATGAAACAATCAACGCACTCACTAAGGAATTCCAGATATATCACACAGAGTATGTCGTGCCACCGGCAAGTGAATGGGACTGTTGAGGCATTCAACAAAATCTTGGAGAACGCATTGACCAAGGTCTGTAATGCGCAAAAAAATGATTGGGACTTGCACATCCCTACTGTGCTATGGGCATACCTAACCACGTGCAAGAAGTTGATGGGCTAGACACCGTTTCGGTTAGTCTATGGCAAGGAGGCCATTATGCCTATGGAATATATTCTACCTAGTCTGTGGATTGCGGCAATCACAGGTATGGAATACTGTGGGGTTTTGGAGGAAAGGTTCATGCAGCTCAAAGAACTGGAGGAAGAATGATTCTTGGTTGGATTCCATCAGCAAGTACATAAACAATGCGAAAAAGCATGGCATGATCACCATATCAAGGTATGCACTTTCAAGGAGAATGATCTAGTATTACTATACAATAGTAAATTCGAGGAATTCCTTGGCAAACTCCAAATGCATTAGTTGGGACTCTATGTCATCAAAGAAGTTACCGAGGGGAGCGCAGTGCAACTTGCCAAACTCAATGGGGACCCCTTCTCGAGTCGAGTGAATGGCAGTCGCCTGAAGCTCTATACGGGTAGGTTGGCCGCTTGACTAATCGTTCGAGGGACAGTCTCACCACTCCATCCAGTTGAAAGAGAGTGCAGGATGGTAAAGCAGTCTGGGAGAACGAGTCACGAGCTCTAGGATACGCGTTGATCTAGCCCACCATGAAGATCGCAGTTGTGCGGTCAGAAGTATGCTGCTGCGTTTCTCCGAGCAGAGGTGACTATTCATGTCATTATTCATGACAAGATGTCTACATTATGGTGAAAGGGAGCAGGCAACCGGCAATCAAGAATAGGAGTACGAGACAGATATGGCACAAGCTACCACAGACTTTCCACGGGGATGCTAGAACAGGTGGGAATAAGGGAATTTGATATTCGAATCACTTATAAATCACTGAGGGGCATCCATCAGGAGAGCTACACTTCCGCAAAGCGTATGCTAAGTATTGACATGGAGTTGGTTAGTATCTCTATACAAGGAATAAGCCCGAGGGTGGTGATATGGTCGATGGCGCAGCAAGACTATCTAAGGATGATGGTGTTGATAGCCACGGGCGTTCTATAGCCTACTGCCTCAACAATAGGGGATGTACCAAAAAAGGGGAGACACGAAGCATAATTGATCTGGATGTCATCGCCCCGGCCATGGGTAGGTCGGCGAATCACAAAAATTCAGTAAAAGAATGGAAAAATGGATACACAGGTGGAAATGAAGTTACTAAGGCGTCTCTGAAATACCTTAAGGAGTGGGATCTCACGAAAAATAGTAACAGTCTTGCAAAATTGCAACACAAGCTACAGAAGACAGGATGAAGAGCAGATACGAAGGTTGGAAGTGGCTGCGGTGGTACAAGGAGGTTCTGTATGTGGCTCCCCCACTCAGGCTAAAATCCAATGAGGGGGTGTTCTGTGTAAATCGAGTAGAGTAGAATGAGCAGCATCAGTCACAAGATGTGGTAAAAACATTGAAGTAGGAGCCGAACGAAGCATTGCATGAGACAACGAAGAAGCAGTAGGATGACGAGCGTCACTTAGAGGGAGGTGAACCGTGAAGCCACGGCAGCGCGTCTCGCCGCACCAACGAGTGAATCGAGATGAGTCATGATGATTATGTCGGGGGACTGTTGGGTAGCAAAGGTCCCGCATAACAGTTTTGGGTCTGATAGCTTGGAAATTAGGATAAAAATATTGTAAACCTCTGAAATATGTAGAGCACAAAAGACTGAGTCAAAGGGTTGTCTGCCCAAAAAATAATATAAAATAATAGGAAGTAAGTCGGTCTGCAGACCATAGATAGGTATAAATAGAGCGTGGATCTATGATAGAAAGGAAATTCTTTTTGGGTATGGTCTTGGACCTAGATTGTAATGGGTTGTTGAGCAAGGCAGTCTGAAGCATCTATAAGTCCGAGTCGAGGATTTGGGATTGTAGAGGCTCTACAACCCTGTGCGAAGAGGCTTGGAAGAGTCCACAGCTATGTGCGCAGACCACTATAGCTTTGTGCGCAAGACGGATCTAAATGTATTGGGGATAAGTGGAAATAAAGATAAGTTCCTTCTGAGAATTCTATGTCAAAACTGAATTATCGCGAATCTAGTATTTTGTATGATTAATAAGACTATTTTGATCTATGTGCATATGTTTGTTTCTTGAACACTTGTGAATCTGGGTTTAATATTAATACGAGAAATGTATAAATCTGATAAATGTTTGCTTAAAGTTCATTCTAAGGTAGATCCAAGTTGTAATACTTCATCCAATAGATTAGATCTGTAGACTATGTGCTAATAGATAGTAAAAGGTATTCAGGATCTGTGTGAATATAGCACAGTGCGAAGCTGCAAAATGGGGCGCGAAACCTCCAAACCACATCTAGACATCCCAAGGGTGCAGAAACTTGGTTCCAGCAGCCTCCCATGCTACCTCGAGTGGTCCCAAAATTCTTCCTGATGCAACCTCAAATGATCTAGGTCATTAGAATCATGAGCTTGCTCTATTTCAAAGTAGACTACTCTTAAGCTCAAAACATTTATCTCAGATTGGTGTATGCAAGGTACTAGACCAAAAGATATGACTACGAAACAAGCACTCGAGAGGGTTAACAACCTTGAAGAAACATTCGAGGCATTTGAGGACATGATTCTCAAACATTTGTCACATATATCATCCCTTATAAGACCACCTTAGATGGAGGAGCTTAGTGTTGATGCACACATAGAAGGAGAATCTAGCCATCACATTCACTTCCATGGAAATCACCGCTCTCCCAACCACCAAAAACCAAGGCTGTACATGTATAAATTTTATGGCTCTAACCCTGGAGTATGGGTAGCACAAATGGAATAGTATTTCTCCAAACTAAACTACATGTGGGGACCCTCTACTTCGAACAAGAGAGATGGAAATGGTGGCAGTGGCATCAGAAATGTTATCTAGGGAACTTAAATTGGAACATGTTCTCAAAAGCCATCTGTGATCACTTTGACCGCAAAACTAATTTTTTGGGTTGTCTCACTAAACTAGGCAAGGCAGGTATAGTAAAGGACTACATTGTAGCCTTTTAGCAATTGGCCATCAGAAATGACGGTCTAGGAGATGAATTTTACTCATATTGTTTTATTAGTGGCATGAAATAATCCATCCAAGTCCATGTCTGGATGCACCACCCAGCTACCTCAATGGATGCCTGTAAAAAGGCCTTAGAAGAGGAAATAGCATAAACCGCCCAATCCAATCATCCAAATTTTTTCACCAAGGTGAATTCCACCGAAGCTCAAGGCCCCACCTATTGTTGGGAAAAGTGTCTACTCAGAACGCCCCTATCCCACTAAGGTGTGATAGTGCCTTAGCAACAAACAAGGAAAACTACTTTCGTATTCTTCTTTATGAATTGTAAACGAAGAGGAATAGGATGAACCAACCTGTGTCTTTCGCTAGTCTTTTGATCCAATCTCTCTTCTCTTTGACAGCCTCCCGCTACCTGCACTTCTTACTTGCCCAGCTTCACCAAGTTCCTGCAAGATCACAGAAGAGGAAAACTACACAAAGACATAGATTTACATTCATAAATAGCTTAGGATCAGATTTAAGCTAAACATGCAAATATAACAAAACATCATTGATACACAAGCATGTAGGAGAAACTCAAATAGTTTTATTGATATAACAAGAAGATCCAGGAAGAGATACAACCAAGTGAGTCCCGATCCAGCATCAACCTCCCAGCAAAGGAATCCCTTCTTCACCTCCAACAAAGCATAAATCACCCAATGCACTGAATCTCAAAACCAACAGCAATTCTCTGCAAAGTACAAAATTCCAGCCTCTAGATCTCTGGGATGAGGGATCCATATATAGATGTATGCATAGAGGATGAGTTAGCTTATGATTTGACTTGTGACCTCTCTTTGTCAGTTCTTTCTTCCACTTGGAGACTGAGAGCCTCTTACTCATCCTTGGTCGAACTCAGTGAGGCAAGTGTCATTGAGGAAGATTCTGGAAGCTTCCATTGTCTATCCACCTCGCGGAATGACACTGCCATTTGTCATTTCCTGCTCAGCGCACCCTGGTAGTGCATTTAGGTGCGTTGCATTGCACCTAGCTAGTGTACTGGGGTGCTATGCAACACAGCTGGCTAGTGGAGCAGTTGAAATGATCCTGATTTGACTGGTTCTCAGCAATTTCTGGTGGAGAACTTCTGGGAGGAGCTGTAATTTGTTGACCTTGTTCCTTTAGGGGCAGGAAAAACACTTTTAGGGACTTAGGATCCCTTGGTTTATGGACATTTCATGCTTAGAGCTATAAGGCACAAAAATGTCTATAACAGCTGCCCCTTAAAGTATGAGGTTGTTTATCGAGTGAAATGCTTTATTAGGAGGATCCGAAGTTCTTTCAATGCTGGGAGGAGACCTGTAATAAGATACAATACAATACATTATTTTCATACTGTTTTCATGATCCAGCTGAGGCGGGCATTCCCATGCTCAGCTTTATAAATTCATTTTTATGTACATAGGACAGACAATTGTCTGATGGTAGACTGATGATTTTGATGAAGTCATCATCCTTTTGGTAGGATGATTATCTGTGCTGCAATGCTGTACATGTCAATGTTTTTATTTTTCCTGAATATATATCGCAGCCCGGATGGATGAAACTAGATCCGGGGTCTTCAATCTCGTCCGATCTTCACTTGAAGTACAACTCGATCCATGTGAGAAATGTTTTGAAGTCGAACATGGAAAGACATCGCTTGATTACCAGTCAATGATGTAAACTGTTAACAAGTGCGAGAGGAATCACCGATAATGATGATGACCCTCAAGGTACTGCAGTACAATTCACGTGGTGTGAATAAAGGACTTGGCGTCGAACACCACGCAAAATCTTTCGGTTGAAGGTCATTGATGTATACCTGTCGCCGGAAGTGAGAAACTTGCCATTGAGGCATGCAAGCTTCAAAGTACTGAATGGGGTGTTCCTAGATCAACTTCTTGGATAATGAGCTACTGTCGACAAGAAGCGATCCGTCAAAGGAGGGCCTTGATGAATCCCACATCAATGACACGGAACGGAGCAAATGATTTTGATGGAGGTGAAAACGATCTGATGATATGTGGTTCAGGATGGCGGTCATGAAGGAATGAAGTATAATGTATGGTAGTGGATGGAACACGGGTGACTTCTCTGGATGACTTCTCTTGAACATGTCGGCGACACTTATATGATGGATTGGTAGCATTTACCCCAAATGTGGATGGTATGGCATGACCATGGTGATGTGACCGGTGAATGAAACAACCCAACCTGACTTAGGCACAGAGTGGAAGTGTCATGTTCAAGAGCGACTTGCTACCAATAAAGATTCTTTGAGTTTCTTCCCAATTTTTCCCCAGTCATTTCTGACCAGTACCTCTTTATTTTTGTCAAGCTTGAGGAGGATAACATATGCTTGTTCTATAATTTTCCCTTCGGGCAAACCCATCGCTATGTTTTAACGAGCCTAGCGATAGTGAAACTCGTTCTCGTCTAAAGACAAGTTTGTCGCTATTAATATTTTTAACGAGTCTAACGACAAAGATAACTTGGTCCTTTTCATTTTTAGAGAGTCTGAAAAGGTACGTAAAGTTAACTCTAGAATTCCTTTTTCGTCATCTAATCCCTTAAGTCCGAAAAAGTATAAAACAATACAGAAGGGATGAATTTTCGATAGTTTTAACAAGCCGAACAACACAATCGCTCGATCTTTTTGTGCAATAATCCCTCAGGTCCAAAAAGATTAAAATCTAGAGGAGGGATAGCACTTCCGGTCGCTTTAACGAGCTGGAAGGTCAAAACTCGGCAATCTTTTCATATTTTACGAGTCAGATGAAAAGAGCTTAAAGAAGACTCGTCTTTTGAGGAACGAGTGATAAAATGGGTAGCAGCTAATTCCAGGTAAGGGTTGGAATTTTCCAATCACGGCAGTGTCACAAGGATGGCTAGTGAAATCACTCTTCGCAGCTGTTCCTCAAAATGGGTAAACAATCAAATGGAGGTGAATGATCGGCCAATGGAAAAGTGGAGGTGACGGTGCAAACATGACCAAGGCTTTAATGGCTGATAATGCTACATTCACGGTGGTTATTTACGGGAGGATAGTTCATTTTTTAACGAGCTTAGACGCGGATTGAAACACTTGCTCGGTCTTATGTTTATTTTTTAACGAGCATGAACTATGTGCTAAAAATGCTCGATAATCCAGTCATATGATAAGAATGTCTCATATAAAACGGCAACATTTAGATTTTTGCCCCACATCCTTTCTTTATCCAAGTTAGGAAACGACTAATCCTACGAGTTTAAAGGGTTAGCCTACGGGTTTAAAGGGAGGACATGAAAATTTAAAAGATAAATAGCTGCCCCTTGCTTGCATTCCAAAAGGTTTGCATGCCCCCAGGTATAAAATATGGTTTCAAGGTTACCCCTCAATTTGCAAAAAAAACATTTGTTCTATCAGGAAAGGCCTACCTCTTTCAGGTTACCAAAGATTGTCTCATTCGCGTTACAAATGAAACACTTCCTCGGCGATGTCTACCGAGATAAACAAAGGTGAGTGACAACGAGCGCCACACACATAACTTTGACAAGAGAATCTTATTCTAGAATAACCCCTCTTCCACTGACGGACGGGGTACAGACTAGTCATATTCTCCCGCGGAAACCTACCCTATACCCGAAGATTTCCTGCCGAAGCAGACCAGGATGCATGCCCCCTAGGTTTCAGTCATATCCCTCCGAATTACTCGCGCTCATCGGGAGGGCAGACTGGGGGTTGAGACATTTCTTGCGTGAAGAGACCATTTAGGGATGGTATATGACTATTTGCGATGCGTGATCCGGGAAATGAAAGCTGGTCCACGAGCTCGACCACTCTTCCTTCGTGCGGAAAACACATTACTCTAAAGAGTGAGGAGACGATGGCTCCCATGCAATAAATATAGTCTCGTCCAAGGAGTAGGTTATAATCCAAGGGTCCTTGAATGACCATTACGTTCATTTGAACTGTCTTCCCTCTCAATGTTATGGGCACATTGGGAAGGATCCCTAAAGGTCGACTGGTTCCTTTATCAAAGCCTGTCAGATTTCTCATCTCAGGCAATAGCGATGGCAAACCAAGCGCTTTCCAAGCAGTAGAGGAAAGGATACTCACAGAAGCCCCCTCATCTATGATGGTACCAGCCATGACCATTCTATATATTTGGACGATAATTCTGAATGGTATGCTTGCTGGTAAACGGGGTCTGCCTAGTTGATTCCAGTCGAAGGAGACAACTAGGTTGCTTGGAGGTGGGACCGAGTAGACGGCCGGGTACGGCTCTGACGAACTTCCTTCCTGCGGTAAAGGAATGGGTAGATTGCCCCCGTGTTCGTCGGAGTCTGTGTTGATGAAGAGAATTTGGATGGTGTCATCCTTGATCTCTCTAGTGACTGTGTCATTCGAAGATAAAACCTCTGAAGGCAAGACCAGGTCAACAGCCGCCTCGACCTTTTGACTTTCGTCGGGTATGGATTCAGCTCGTTCATCTTTAATGATAGGCGCTTCAGCTGACCACTTGAGCGGGCCAGCTGGATTCTCAACTAACGAAGGACTCGGCAAGAGTTTTTTATATCCAGGAGGAAGTCGTAACGGTGAAACCGGACGATCATCCAAAACTCTTTTAGCTTCGTCTAAGAAGGGACAACGGTGGATGGCGTGATCACCTTCACACAGTTTACAGGGAGATCTAGCTCTCCCTTTTTGTCCTGGGGCTTCACTTTCGCTAGTTGACAATGTGTTTTCAACATGGACATCAGAGGTTGACGACACCGGATTGTGCAAACGGGGAGACCAGTCCCTTAGTATCCGAGGGATGCAAGGACAATCTCTGTGAAAGTGGTCTCCCTTGCAAATGACACATGGCGATTTAGGCCTAGTCAGTGCAGTGTGTGGATTTTCGTTAGAAGACACTCGTTTGCCCCCATTCGCTTTTGGCTCCTTCTTCTTCTTCTCTTTCTTCTTCTTTTCCTTCTTCTCCTTAGGAACTTGACTTTTGGCTTTGCCAGCCCCATTAAGCGAAGAGGAAGGAGGAGAGGAAGAATTAGAGGAAGTGGAAGGTTGGTGGGTAACTCTGGACTGGTCTAACTGCTGATTCGATTGTTCAGGAATAGTGGTGTTCTGAACGACATTGGTTGAGAAGAGCCAGACTGGCAAGCCAATTATCAGTCCTGGAAGCGACAATGTGGCCATATGGGGTGCACCAACATCTCCCCAAGAGGAGAAGGGACTAGGATTTCCACCAAGGGGAATTCCTTGGTTGGTAGACTCCATTTTCTCAACCTAAGATCAACGTAGGAAAAGGGTATGAATATTCCGTTTAAAATAAATTTTACGACGCTTGGACACAACTTGTTTTTTCAATTTTAAAGAGTCGAGAAAAAACAAAAGATGACTCTAGTCTCCTTCGATTTTTAATGAGCCTGAAGTGACAAGTGCTCAGATGGACCTTTTCCGTTAAGGAGTCTGAAAAGGAATGAAAGGGACTGCTCTAGAGATCTAGGTAGAGGGTGTACCAAACCAATCACAAAACTGCAGAATACGTTTTACGGTACGGCAGTCAATCTTCCCGAATGCTGTGTTTGGTGCATTGCGATCAGTAGGGCGGCCGACACGGCTTCCTATGGATAAAAAGTTTTAAGCCTATAGGGGTCTCCTAATATATACTCGACGGTACGTGGGAGAACAAGTCCGTACTGGCACTTATTGTCTCATAGTGGAGGAATCACCCAACCATCAGTGAGGACAATAGTTACCAGGCTTTACGACGTCGGAACACGTCTCTAGCCTAGACCTCTATGTTGTGCGTTAAGTTCCGATGCGTTGTTAGATTCATTCAATTTATTTTAAGTTCATATTTCTTAGAAGTTTGCCTTTTGGGTTCACCACGAGATGTAGATGTAATTCCTAAATGCAATCTAAAGATGATAAGCAAGCTTTTATCTCTTTTCAGCAATGAAAATCCTAGCTACAAGGGGAAAAGAAAGACACAATCTTTTCTCAAAGAGCAAAGAGCACACTGTAAATGCACTTTTCCTAAATCAAGCCATACAAACTATCAATATGCAAATGCACATATGCATGTATTTGTTTTCACTTTCTTAATATTGATGCCTAAAAATAAAGTTGATGTACAAATCTAAATTTGCTTTCAAGTGAAAAACACAAACAAGCTTCCTTTTGAAATCAAAAAGGTAGAGAAGATTACGACACTCTATGATTTTGAAATAAACACTCGTTTCGACACTAGAAAGTGAAAAATTCAAACCAAAGGTAAAACTAAAAGTATAATCAAATGTCAACAGCAAATAAACTTTCTCCTAAGATCAAAATCGACACTTACGACAGATCTAAATCCAAGGACGACAGTATGACTATTCTACTCTTTCAATGGAAAACTGTAAATGATGTAACAAACACACAAAGAACATCTACAGTCTTTTTGTACAAAGGAGGCAGAATTAAGGCAAAGAAAAGGGGTTTTCAGACAGGTACCCACACTGATCACAGGCTGCAAAAATCAAAGACAAAACTGGACAAAATGAAGCAAAGAACCTCAGTTGCACAGGGCAAAGGCTGATCAACGCACCTGTTGCACAGAGAAACTGAATTTTAGTGCAGGTAGCCCTCTCGAGACCTGCGTTGAAATGCAGAACCTCTTCACAGAGCCTGCGCTAGGACAGAAACGAGACTTACATCCGGGTTCTAGGTCACGGTTTGCAGTTTAATATTTGGTTTTTTGCCGAGTAAAAGCAATCAGTAAGGTACAATCAGAGGGATGATTTAAAGGAGGACTAAGAGCTATCACAAAGGGTAATCAGATCATTTGTGAATCAGATGTTCAAATCATAAACAAATCCAGTGAGTGGATTGAAGTAGTAGGTGTCTACTTTGCATTTGATAATGGCAAATGCAGTTCGATTGCTACTTCTGTGTTTATGAAACAAACAACAAGAGAAACACAAACAAAACTAACTAGACACGATCCCCAACGGAGTTGCCATTTTGTTGTTGGGAAAAGTGTCTACTCAGAACGCCCCTATCCCACTAAGGTGTGATAGTGCCTTAGCAACAAACAAGGAAAACTACTTTCGTATTCTTCTTTATGAATTGTAAACGAAGAGGAATAGGATGAACCAACCTGTGTCTTTCGCTAGTCTTTTGATCCAATCTCTCTTCTCTTTGACAGCCTCCCGCTACCTGCTCCCTTACTTGCCCAACTTCGCCAAGTTCCTGCAAGATCACAGAAGAGGAAAACTACACAAAGACATAGATTTACATTCATAAATAGCTTAGGATCAGATTTAAGCTAAACATGCAAATATAACAAGACATCATTGATACACAAGCATGTAGGAGAAACTCAAATAATTTTATTGATATAAAAAGAAGATCCAGGAAGAGATACAACCAAGTGAGTCCCGATCCAGCATCAACCTCCCAGCAAAGGAATCCCTTCTTCACCTCCAACAAAGCATAAATCACCCAATGCACTGATCTCAATCTCAAAACCAACAACAATTCTCTGCAAAGTACAAAATTCCAGCCTCTGGATCTCTGGGATGAAGGATCCATATATAGATGTATGCAGAGAGGATGAGTCAGCTTATGATTTGACTTGTGGTGTTGGGTCCCTATAATACTAGTGATTACCCCATTACTATTGTAGTTATACCCCTTATTTATACTGTTGTGCCCCTATTACCCCCATATTGTTACTATTGTGCCACATAGAAGCCCACTATTGTTATTGTTGTGCCCTACAATATTATTGTTATGTAGGCTTGGATTGTATTGGGACCACTTAGACTCCTATATATAGAAAGGAGGTATTTTCATTTGTATCATCCAAGAATTGTTCATTTATGTAATGTAAAGGAGGTTGCCCCCTCGAAGAGGCTGAATTCTAAGGCGTTGATCTTTCTTTTCTATCTTTTCTTGAGCTGGTTTCATAACATTTGGTATCAGAGCTTTGGATTCTAGGGTTTCGCTGCTCCAAACAGCTCATCGTGGAATTTTCGCTATAATTTTTTTTCTGTGACGTTTCAGAAGTCACACAAAAAACCCATTTGAGAATAATTGGCGCTGAACCTTGGGTCCGAATTTCAGATCTTTTCGCGGGATATTGTCGGCGATATGATCTGAGGAAGTTGGCCTTTTTGCAGACTCCTGAATTACATTCAAAACAGGTGACCTGGGGAAAATCTTCATAACTCTCTCTCTGAAGATCGGATTGAAATTTCGTAAAAGGTACAGAAAGAGGACGGACTGTAGTTTCTTGTCTGTGTTTTTCAGATTCAAAGGTTGAAACAGTGACTCGTGGCACGTCGTATAAGTTCGATCTACTGAACCAGTCTAAAAGCAAGTCACTGTGGGAGATTTCACATAACTCTTCCTTGGAGAATCCAATTGGGCTCAGACTTGTGGCATTGGAAAGAGGACGCAGAAGGCTACTACAGGTTGCAACTTCAGAATTGGATGATCTGAAATTACAGAGATACATCAGATTCAATATCAGGCTTCTATAAAGTGAAAAAAGGTGTGTAGTTTTTTTTAATTTTTGTGTAAGCTTGGTTTAACGGAATTCAAAGGGCATAGTAAAGCATTATTATCGGTAACTGATGCCCCGAGGAAAGAAAATGCAAACACCTAGTAAGGAACCTGAAAGCTCTAGCATGACTCATGAAGAAGAGGAAGAAATGCTACATGATATATCAAAATTACAAGAACAAGTGCAACATATGTCACGCTCACAAAAGCTAACAGAAGCTAAGATAAATGGTGTGGAATCTAAGATAAATGGCGTGGAATCTAAGATGAAGGGCATGGAAGCTAAGATGGATGATTTGAAGACAGATTTGAAGACAAACATGGCATATTTGAAGACAGATTTGAAGACAGACATGGCAGATTTGAAGACAGATTTGACAAATTTTCTACAAGAAATACTTACTAATGGTGAAAAGGTAGTAAAGGAAACTCATGATGAGAACAAAAGAAATGTTAATCATGATTCCATAGACTCTAATGTTGGATCGAAGACTCACCATGTTCCAAAAATCGATATGAGGAAGTTTGATGGCAAGGATCCCGCCACATGGATATTACAGATGGAGCAATTCTTCGATCTCAATAATGTGCAAAACACACAAAAGGTACGTATGGCAACTTTATATTTGGAACCAAATCAGTTTGTATGGTATCAATGGCTTTGTTCTCGTAAACAATTTATCACTTGGGCAATTTTTACGGAAGAATTGATAGCACATTATGAGGATACAAAAAGCAACACTTTTTTTAGCCAATTGATAAGTCTCAAACAAAAGGGTTCAATAATGGAGCACATTGAGGAGTTCCAAAAATTGAACATAAGGGTAAAAGATATTCCAGAGGAGCATAGGATTGATGTGTTCATAGGGTCTTTAAAGGATAATATCCAACATGATGTGCGCCTTTGGGAACCTGATTCATTAGAGAAGGCATTCAGGTTAGCAAGAAAAATGGAAAGCAAAATTATGGCAACTAGGAAGCATACCATTCACAACTATAAAGACGGAAGTGTTGCCCATAGTCTTCCACAACCTACAAGGTTGACACCACAACAATTGGAAGAAAAAAGAGCAAAAGGGCTTTGTTACAATTGTGATAGCAAATACACAAAAGGTCATAAGTGTGCTGAGAAGAAATTATTCTACATAGATTGTGAAGAGGAAGAAGAAAAGGAGCAAGAAAGGTCAAAAGAAGAGGATATATTCCAGGAACAAAGCCTAGATGAAGAACAAATAAATCCGACCATATCTTGTAATGCATTGGCGGGAATTACCACTCCTCAAACCATCAAGATAGAAGGACAAATCAAGAAGAAAAAGGTAATAGTGTTGATTGATTCAGGAAGCACCCACAATTTTATTCATTGTAGGGTAGCAAAAGAATTGAATTGCTTCCTATATCCAGCACCAGAGTGTCAAGTGATGATTGCAAATGGAGGAACAATAAATTGCTCTGGAAAGTGCCATAATATCAAGCTATCCATGGGAGAATATGTATTGACTAGCCCAATGCTTTCCATTCCAATGGGAGGTGCTGATGTTGTACTAGGAGTCCAATGGCTACAATCCTTGGGTACAATAGCTTTTAATTTTCAAGAACTTTTCATCAAATTTTCTGCGGAAGGAAAGGAAGTTGAATTAAGGGGTATTGCAGGGAAACCAGGAAAGATAATCAGCTCTCATGGTATGACAAAGCTTCTAAAAAAGGAGCAAAGAGGTGTAATTGCACAATTATGCTCGCTAGATGTTTCCACATTGGAATCATCTATTTCTCCAGATCTCCAAAAAGTCTTGGACAATCATTCCAAGGTATTTGAGACTCCCAAGGGTCTCCCACCTATGCGTGATCATGATCATGCTATTCATCTGATTCCAGGAAGTGTTCCTCCAAACATCAGGCCGTACAGATATCCCTATGTCCAAAAAAGTGAAATTGAACGTATGGTTGCAGAAATGCTAGAGGCTGGTATAATTCAACCGAGTCAAAGTTCTTTCTCAGCTCCAGTAGTATTGGTGCACAAGAAGGATGGATCATGGCGCATGTGTCGAGATTATAGGGAGCTCAACAAGCTCACTATTAAAGATAAGTTCCCCATTCCTGTTATTGATGAATTACTGGATGAATTGCATGGATCAATTTACTTCACCAAGTTGGATCTTCGTTCGGGATATCATCAAATCAGAATGAAGATTGAAGACATTCCAAAAATGGCATTTAGAACTCATGAGGGTCATTATGAATTTTTGGTCATGCCTTTTGGCCTTACCAATGCACCTTCAACATTTCAAGGTTTGATGAATTCAATTTTCAAACCATTCCTTAGAAAATTTGTGTTAGTATTTTTTGATGATATACTAATCTACAGCAAGTCTTGGAAGGATCATGTTGAACATGTTGACAGGGTGCTACAACTATTGGAGGAGAAACAATTATATGCAAAAAGATCCAAATGTTTCTTTGGAGTCCAGGAGGTGGAATATTTGGGTCATATTGTATCTCATGAAGGAGTTAAGGTAGACCCTAGCAAAATTAAAGCCATTAAGGAATGGAAAATCCCCACATCCATAAAGCATCTGCGAGGATTTCTTGGGTTGACAGGGTATTATCGCAAGTTTGTTAAGAATTATGGGAGAATAGCAGCACCTCTAACAACATTATTGAAGAAAGATTCATTTTCATGGACTCCAGAAGCAACAAAGGCCTTTGAACATCTTAAAGAGGCAATGTGCCAAGCACCGGTCTTAGCTACACCGGACTTCACAAAAAACTTTATTGTGGAATGTGATGCTTCAGGAAATGGAATTGGTGCTGTTCTAATGCAAGATGAAAGACCCATTGCTTTTGAAAGTCGTCCAATCAAGGGAAAGTTTTTAAGCAAAGCTATTTATGAGAAGGAAATGTTGGCAATACTCCATGCACTTAAGAAATGGCGACCCTACCTAATGGGAAGACACTTCAAGGTAAAAACGGATCATGATAGCCTTAAATACTTTTTAGAACAAAGATTATCCTCTGAAGAGCAACAAAAGTGGGTCACAAAGATGTTGGGTTATGACTTTGAAATCATCTACAAAAAAGGGAAGCAAAATGTGGTGGCAGATGCACTCTCAAGAAAGGATGAGGATGTGGAAGCATTGTTGTGTGCCATTTCTATTATCCAACCAGATTGGATAAACGAAGCAAGGGAGGAATGGAAGAATGACGAAGAAGTGTGGGCACTTATTCGAAAGCTACAACAAGATTCCAGTACTTCTGATACATTTAGCTGGAAAAATGATTCGTTATGGTACAAAGATCGCTTATACCTCTGTAAGAATTCCCAGCTAAAACAAAAGATTCTTATGGAATTGCACACTTCTCCCTTAGGAGGGCACTCAGGATTTTTAAAAACTTACCACAGGGTTAAGAAGGAATTTTTTTGGGATGGCCTTAAATCAGATATTCAAAAGTTTGTGGCGGAATGTTTGGTTTGCCAGCAAAATAAAGTTGAAACAATTAAGACACCAGGTCTATTACAACCTTTATCCATTCCAAGCCAACGTTGGGAGGAGGTTTCAATGGATTTTATCACAGGTTTACCCAAGTCTGAGGGAAAGAGTGTCATCATGGTGGTAGTTGACAGACTTACCAAGTATGCACACTTTTGTGCATTATCACATCCATTTAAAGCCAGTACAGTTTCTACTGCATTTATGGAAACAGTTCAAAAGCTACATGGAAACCCAAAGATTATTGTAAGTGACAGAGATCCCATTTTCACTGGAAATTTTTGGACAGAATTATTTTCTTGTCTTGGTACTCAGTTAGCTCATAGCTCATCTTATCATCCTCAATCTGATGGGCAAACTGAGATAGTAAACAAATGTTTGGAAGGATATCTTCGTTGCTTTGTATCTGATAAACAGACACAATGGGTCAAATGGTTGCCTCTGGCTGAATGGTGGTATAACACTTCCTTCCATACAGCAACAAAAATGACCCCATTTATGGCACTTTATGGGTATCAACCACCATCCATCACATCATATTTAAGAGAAAATTCTAAGGTTCAGGCAGTGGAACATCACATCGAACATCAACAACAAGTCCTCCAACTCTTAAAGGATAACCTCGTGTTGGCACAAAATAGAATGAAACAACAGGCAGATCAACATCGCAGTGAAAGAAGTTTTGATGTAGGTGATTGGGTATTCCTACGGCTACAACCATATAAGCAAATGTCCCTAAAGCAAGCTAAGAAGGATAATAAATTATCACCAAAGTATTATGGTCCGTACAAGGTGTTGCAAAAGATTGGTACTATGGCTTACAAATTGGAGCTTCCTGCAGCTTCTCGATTGCACCCAGTCTTCCATGTTTCATGTTTAAAGAAGGTTATAGGTGACAAGCTCCCAATTCAAACAAAATTGCCAGAACTTGATGAGGAAGGAAAAATTATATTGGAACCGGAAGCAGTCACAGAAACAAGAACTCGACAGCTACGAAATCGATCAATTTCAGAGTATCTTATCAAGTGGAAGAACTTATCCACTGAAGATTCCACATGGGAGGATGAGAATTTTATGCAGAAGTATCCAGAACTACTCAAGCGTTGAGGACAACACTTTTTTGAAGGAGAGGGGCATGTTGGGTCCCTATAATACTAGTGATTACCCCATTACTATTGTAGTTATACCCCTTATTTATACTGTTGTGCCCCTATTACCCCCATATTGTTACTATTGTGCCACATAGAAGCCCACTATTGTTATTGTTGTGCCCTACAATATTATTGTTATGTAGGCTTGGATTGTATTGGGACCACTTAGACTCCTATATATAGAAAGGAGGTATTTTCATTTGTATCATCCAAGAATTGTTCATTTATGTAATGTAAAGGAGGTTTCCCCCTCGAAGAGGCTGAATTCTAAGGCGTTGATCTTTCTTTTCTATCTTTTCTTGAGCTGGTTTCATAACATGTGGCCTCTCTCTGTCAGTTCTTGCTTCCACTTGGAGACTAAGAGCCTCTTACTCATCCTTGGTCGAACTCAGTGAGGCAAGTGTCATTGAGGAAGATTCTGGAAGCTTCCATTTCTGTCCACCTCGCGGAATGACACTGCCATTTATCATTTCCCGCTCAGCGAACCCTGGTAGTGCATTTAGGTGCGTTGCAATGCACCTAGCTAGTGTACTGGGGTGCTATGCAACGCAGCTGGCTAGTGGAGTAGTTGAAATGATCCTGATTTGACTGGTTCTGAGCAGTTTCTGGTGGAGAACTTCTGGGAGGAGATGTAATTTGTTGACCTTGTTCCTTTAGGGGCAGCAACAACACTTTTAGGGACTTAGGATCCCTTGGTTTATGGAAATTTCATGCTTAGAGCTGTAAGGCACAAAAATGTCTATAACACCACCCAAATACGTAATGTTCAAAAGGACTATACTACTACTTTGATGACAAGTACTCTTCTTGACATAAATGCAAAGAACCAAAATTATTTCAAATTGATTCTCCTGATAATAGTTAACATGAGGAAGCTCCATCCCTTGAGGTGCCCAAGGATGAAGTTGGGGAAACACAAACTAACAATGATCTCACGGCTATGCCAGATGAGCCTGTTATCTCACTACATGCTCTGGATAGCATTTCTTTACCTCACACTCTAAAATTTGAGGCTTTATTAAACATCGATCGATTCTGGTATTGATTGATAATGGAAGCACTCATAAATTTATCCATAAGCAAGTCGCAGAAGCTATTCATTACTTTGTGTGGGAAGTATCTAATTTCCAAGTCCTTATCGTTGATGGGGGAACCATGAAACATGGAGATCGCTGCAAAAATATTAAGCTTCAATTGGGATACTACCACCTAAATACCCATAGGTTTGCTATTGAAATGGGTGGTTATGACATTGTCTTGGTTGTTGAATGGCTTTGCACACTGGGCCCGATCATAATGGATTTCCAGGAGTTATATATGAGCTTTAAGAAGAACAACTACATTCATACATTATGAAGACTCCAGGCAAGTGCTCCTACTATCATTAGCTCACACCGAATGGAGAAGATTTTGAAAATGGACCATCACGACATTGTCTCCCAATTTAATGTCATCCAAGTCAGTGAATGCACTACTCATGTTCTCCTTGAGGTGAAATTGGTCTTAGACCTCCACCAGCAGGTATTTGACAAACCTAAAGAGCTTCGACCCACTAGAGGTGAACATGATCGTAGTGTCCCTTTGGTCTTAGCAGGCTAACCTCCTAAGTGCACCCATACCAATATCCTTTCTCCTAAAATGATTAAATTGAAAAAATCATCAAGGAACTCCTCAAAGATAGTGTTATTCGTCCCAATATCAATCCTTATTCATCTCCAATGGTCATGGTGCTAAAGAAAGATGTGTTTCCAAACATTTAGGCCCTTAACAAGCTCACTGTCAAGGACAAATTTCCTATTCTAGTTGTCTATAATCTCCCCGATGAACTACATACTGCTCAATTCTTTACCAAGACTATCTTCCGCACTTATGAAGGCTATTATGAATTCCTGGTCATGCCATTTGGTCTCTGTAATTCTCCATGTACATTTCAAAGCCTCATGAACCACCTCTGAAACCATATCTCAGAAAATTTGTCCTGGTCTTCTTCGATGACAATCTCATCTCTAGCCTAACCTGGGACAAACATCTTCAACATCTTGACCTAATCATGCTACTACTTCAGAATCAAAAAGTATTTGTCAAATTTTCCAAGTGTTCTTTTGATGTGCAAGAAGACGAGTATATGGGACACATTGTGGGTCGTGAAGGATTGAGGGTTGATCCAAAAAGATAAAGGGGCAATGCAATATTGGACCCAACCAAAAACCTTGAATATTTTGAGGGGATTCTTGGGTTTGATAGGCTACTATCTCAAATTTGTCATCAATTATGGTCGCATTGCTAGACCCCTCATTAATATTCTCAAAAAAATTCATTTCTCTGGACTAAGGCAGCTTAGAAGGCCTTCGTGGCTCTCAAATAGGCCATGCGCTTCACTCCCGTATTGGCCCTACCAGACTTCACCAAATATTTTGTGATTGAATCTGATACTTCTGGTACCGGTATCGTAGTTTTATTAATCCAGGAAGGTAAACCATTGGCCCTCACTAGCCAATAAATAAGTTGGAAACATCTCGATAAATCTACCTATGAGAAAGAAATGATGGCCATCTTACTTGTAGTAGACACCTAGAGGTCATACTTGTTGGGGTGAGATTTCCAAATGCGCATGGACCATCAAAGCCTAAAATAATTTTTGGAGCAACATGTATTATTTCCACATCAAAATAAATGGTTGGCCAAAACGATGGGATATGATTATAATATAAGTTACAAGGAAGGGCGTGACAATGTAGTAGATGATTCTTTATCATGCCAATTTGAAAATGGAAGAAACTTGCTATCAATCTCTCTGCCCATACCATATTGTATTGAAGAGGCCCACAATGAATGGTTCTCACACCCTTCTCTCTCCCAACTTATTAATAACTTCAGAGAAGATCCTAAATCCTCAATCGACTACTCTTGGAAGGATGATATTTTTCGCTACAAGGATTCAGTATTTATAGTGCCTGTTAGTGTTAGCCTTATTATGTTGTCACTTGGATCAAATATGCTTTTACTATGCTTGTCAAGACTATCAAAATCAAATTTTTTATGTCAGTGGGTTTACAAAGAAAAATTTGGTCACTTTTTGGTCAATCTAGAAATGAGGTCAGTCTTTTGGAAACTCAATCATGCTGGTCAACTATCACATTTTTATGGAGTTTTCATAATAAAAACATGTTAGTCATCAACATCATCCCATTTAGTTTTAGGTCATCCATTAGGTCGCTAGGATTTCCAAGGTCCATCATTTTCATGAATAAATCCAACAGTTAATAGCGCATGACAAGAGGCTCTTGTGTATTTATTTATGAGTTATCACATGTTCATCATGTTCTCATGGTCAAAATGTTCCAGAAGAAGAATTTCCAGCACTTGAGAAAGTGAAAAGGTAGCTCAGGTTTTAGTTGTAACGGTAACTCTATTTTCAAAATGAAAAATTAGTTTCAAAGGTTTGTGGGCCCTGTTTCTTTTTAAAAAGAGAAATAATTTTTCCTATATAAACTCAAAAAGCTCCCAAGATTGGTTGGTTTATCTCCTATTCACTCTTGAGTATCGAGCTCTCCCATCCAAAGGAGAGAAAAATTTGGTTTCTTTGGAAAATTTGGAAAAAACCTTGAAGCGTTGCGAACAGAGAAACTACATTATGCACAGGCACTGCGCATGGGGCAGAGTGTCTAGGAAATGCACAAATCTCTCCCAAATTCCATTTTTTGGCTTACAAACTTAATTTCGTTGATATATAAGAAAAATAACGATTGAGTACACCATCATTCTCCCTCATTTTCTTTTCAAAATCATCTCATGCTAATGATTCTTCAAATTACGGTTTGTAGCGAAGTTTTTCATGGGAAATGATAAGGTGATAATGACCATTTTTATTTTTTGGTTTATAAACATGCAAAAATGTTTCCCTACACCTGTATACATGTTTAAGAAACCATTTTAACCACTCAATCAACCTCAAAGAAAATTTTTACCTCTCAAAAGGTAAAACCCTAGTTCATTCCTAAATGTTTTTGGGCATTTTTCATTACAAACTTTGTCTTTTCTCCTTGCAAGCATATCACTCTTCCACTGATTTTTCACCCACCTTCATCAACTTCCAGAGTTAATTTCCACCTCTTTCAAAACCTCCTCTATCATTTTGTCAAACTCCACCTTCACATCACTTCATTTTCCATTCATACCTCACACTTTTTCTCATTTCCTGCTGCTAGGGTTTTTTGTCATCAAGGAGGCAGAAACTTCACCAGAGAGGAAAATACATAATAAGGGAGTGAAAATCCTCAAATATGAGCCATCAAATTGCAATGAAATAAACTCATATCCATTCATCAAATAGTGATTTGAATATGTACATTCCTTGGAGTTTTGCAAAATGGTGAGTGAGGTGGGCTTTCAGGAGCAATTAAAAAATTGGGTGGAAAATCAGTTGAAGGGCGTAAGTGTTGTTATTGTTGGTGTTGAATACATTTTTTCAATGGCCTCCATTTCACTTGCAACACGGTTACCAAACAATGGTGAATATTGGTTCAAGGGAATGAACCTAGATCTTGAATATTACAAGCCCTTCTTAAAAACACCATACAGGGAAAAACATGATCACACTATGCCTTTTAGATACTTATTGGAGAAATATGCCCCTTTGATGAAGATTATCATGAATTTTTTTACAAGGAAAGGAATATTCTCTAGGTTTTATGCTTATCATTTTCGCCTCCTGTTATTGAGAAAACTAGTGTCCATTCAGAGCTGCTAGTCCCACTAAGACGAGTAGCTATCTTAGAAAAAAACAAACTAAAGTTACTTGTGTTTTCCTTAATGAGAGATATATGAGAGAGAAGCAAAGAGTACCAACCTCAGTCTTCGCTAGTCTCCTTGCTTGCTTCCTCTCTCCCTTGATAGATCTTTCACCACTCCTTTCTCACTTGTCCCGCTTCAAAGAACGCATGTAGAGTCAAAGCAGCAAAATACCATCAAAGCCTAGATATCTATAACCATAAAAAATATAGGATCATATGTACATTAACCATACCAAATGAATATATAAATACAAGATTTAGAGATATACAAGTACATCGAGGAAAACTAAAATAGCTTTATTGATAGAAGTAGTAGAAGAGAGGATTACAACCAAGATGTCTGATCCAGCATCATCCTCCCAGCATGAAATCCCTCTTCACCTCATAAAAAGAAAGATCACCCAACAATAAAATGTCCCAAAGAGAAACCAACAACACTTCCTTATAAATTACAAAATTCCAGCCCTTGGATCTCTAGGTTGAGGAATCCATATATAGATGTTTGTAGGAGAGTGAGTCAGCTTCTGGGATTTTGATTAGTGTCATTTCACTCATAGTTCTTGGTTCCACTTGGCAATTTCATGATCTCTTACTCATCCCTAGGCGAATTCAGAGAGGCAAGTGTCATATGAGCAATTTCTAGAAGATTCTTTGAGTTTCCACCTAGCAAACTGCCTCTGCCATTTGTCTACTCTCGCTCATCTCACCCTATAGAAGGGCTTTTCAGTATTTATTGCACCCTTTGTGTGTAGAAGGTGAGATGCATCGCACCCTCAGCATGGAGCAGTCTGTATGGTCCAATTTTGACCAGTTCTAAGCAATTTTTCAGGGAGAACTTATGCGAAATGATGCAATCAGTTGACCTTGATCCTTTAGGGTATGAAACAACACTTTTACGGGTTTTAGAGTCCTTGGTTTATTGACATATGCGATAGGGGTTGTAGTGCCCAAATATGTTTATAACAGTTTCCCCCTAAAGCATTAGGTCGTAAATCTTCTAATGTCGAGTGAAATGCTTTATCATGAGGATCCGAGGTTTTTCAAATTGGAAAGTGACCTGTAATAAGATACAATAAAATACATTATCTTCATAATATCTTCATGATCTAGCTGAGACAGGCATTCCCATGCTCAGCTTTATAAGTTCATTTTCATGTACATAGGATAGACAATCATCTCTGTGGCAGACTGATGATTCTGGTAGAGTCATCATCCCTTAGCTTGGATGATTATCTGTGTAGCTATGATGTACATTTGATGTCTTTATTTTCCTGAATATATCGCAGCCCGAATGGATGAAAGTAGATCTGAGGTATTCAAACTCGTTGAATCTTTGCCCGAAGTACAAGTTGATCCATGTGAAAAAATGTTCTGATGTCGAACATGGGAAGACAACACCTGATTACCATCCAATGATGTAAGTTGTTAACAGGTGCGAGAGGAATCACCGATAATGATGATGACCCTCAAAGTACTGCAGTACAATTCATGTGGTGTGAATACATGAGCCGATGTCGAACACCACGCAAAATATTTCAGTCGAAGGCCATTGATGTAAACATGTCACTGGAAGTGAGAAACTTTCCATTGAGGCATGCAAGCTTCAAAGTATGAAAGGGTTGTTCCTAAGTCAACTTCTTGGATAATGAGCTGATGTCAAAAAGAAGTGACCTGTCGTAGGAGGGCCTTAATGAATCCCACATCTATGACACGAAACGGAGAAAATGATTTTGTGGAGTTGAAAACAATCCGATGATACAAGGTTCAGGGTGGCAGTCATGAAAGAATGGAGCGTTAAGGTATTGCAACGGATGAGATGTTAGCTAGGTTGGTGAATTCTCTGAGTGACTTCTCTTGAACATATCGGCGAAAATGGAATGGATTGGTAGTGTTATCCCCAAAATGGATGGTACAGAGGACCAATGGTGATATTACTGGTGAACGGAATAACCTAACCCAACTCAATCGTGGTGATGGAGGGAAAGTGTCATGTTCAAGAGTGACCTGCCACCAATGAAGTTATTCAAGTTTTCTTCCCTTTTTCCCTATTCATTGTTGACCAGTGCCTCTTTATTTTTGTCAACCTTGAGGAGGATAACATATTCTTGTTCTATAATTTTCCCTTCGGGCAAACCTGTCGCTATGTTTTAGCGAGCCTAGCGATAGTGAAACTAGCTCTTGTCTGCATGGACAAGTTTGTTTCTATTGTTTTAACAATTTTAATGACAAAGATAACTTGGTGCTTTTCAATTTTAGAGAGTCTGAAAATAGACGGAAAGGAAACTCCAGTGGCCTTTTTTGTAGTATAATCCCTTAAGTCTGAAAAAGTATAAAATAATACAAACGGGATGACTTTTCCGATCAACTTAGCAAGCCGAAAAAGACAAACGCTCGATATTTTTGTGTAATGATCCCTCAGGTCCAAAAAGATTGAAATATAGAGGAGGGATGGCACTTCAAATCACTTTAATGAGCTGGAGAGGTCAATTTCTTGGAAATCTTTTCATATTTTACTAGTCTAAAAAGAGCTTAAAGGAGACTCGTTTTTTGAGGAATAAGTGATGTTTTTGGATAGCAACTAGTTCCAGGTAAGGTTTGGAACTTTTTAATCACGGTAATATAAAGGAGGTGGCTAATAGAATCACTCATCACAGCTGTTCCTCAAAAGGGTAAACAATCAAGTGGAGGCGTATGATCGGCTAAAAAGAGTGGAGGTGATGGTAAGAACACAACCAAGGTTCAAAAGCTGATAGCTATGGAATCACAAAGGTTATTTACAGAAGGTGGGTTCATTTTTTAATGAGATTGAACTCTAGGGGAACATATGCTCATTGCTAGGTTTATTTTTTAACGAGCTTGAACCTCGCGTAAACCTGCTCGTGCCAGTCATATAATAAGGATGTATTTTATTAATAGGTTCATTTTTCAGGGAGCTTACCCCATGCGCAACTTTGCTCCGGAGCCTTTTGTATGCAAGCTAGGAACAACCAACTACTATCCTAAGGGTTAAAAAACTACTAAGGTTAGGTAGGATAGTCTTTCAATGGGAAACAACCTCCTTGGCTTTGTCGTTTCCGTTGGTCCTAGCAAAGGTGAATGGTGGATTAGACCAATCACCTAACTTAAGTAGTTGAAGTTAGTAAAACTATGGGGTTAGAGTTATGCTAGTCTCTTTTCACTTGCATACAAAAAGGGTTTGCATGCCCCCAGGTATAAAGAAGAGTAAAGTTTCCAGGTTACCATACGAAAGTTCTTGCATTAGCAAGATTGTTCCATCCACGTAGCAGACAAAACACTTTCTTGGATTTGTCCATCGAAATGGACAAAGGTGAATGGTGTCAGTTCTAATCATGTAACTTTAGACAAGGAAATGATACTTCTAGACTAATCCCATTTTCTTAAACAAACGAGTGTGTCAGATTGGTCATATATCCTACGAGGAAACACATCTTATATCTGGGGTTTTTCATGCCGAAACAGGCCAGGGTGCATGCTGTTAGCTACCTATACCAATAGGTTTCATATTTCATGATTGGCTATGGAAGGTCCAAATATGTTCTGCTTTGATCATGCAAAGATCACATATTTCCAAGGAAGTACAAGGTGTGTGAATAGATTAATGCATCCCAATTTTGATGGATGGTCCAATAGTCTAATCTGGATCATTCCATGGTTTAAATTTGCAGTTATAGATTAGAGAAGAAAGTCTGTCCAAACTGTTTAATCTTGGCAGACAAGTAGTTCAGGTAGAGAAGAAAAGGCTCCCAACAGCTTAATCTGGGACCTTGGAAGAGATAAGGGTAGAAGTAGATAGCAAAAGCAAAAGAAAAGCCAAAGAAAAGAAAAGGAAAGTAAGGGTCTGCAAGTCCAAGTGCACCCTCCAAGAAGAAATAAAAAATGCTAGGCAAAGTAGCTGGGTAAGTAGTTGGGGTTGCAGAAAGGGTATCTTTACCATTGCAAATGTATTAACTATGTTTACCAGAGCAAAGTCAATCAGTTGACAAGGTGTTCTTCTTCATCAAGTTGCAACAGAAAGCATGACTAACTTTCCTTTTCCATTTTTCATCTCATTTACTAACATTCCCTCATCAGCTGAGATTCATGGAAAAATTATGGTTTCATAGTGGTTTTTAATCTTTTTAGAAGCCACATTTCTTGTCTAAAATCTTTTCATTTTGATCTACTCTCTAAACTAAGTGAGTTTCAAGTAAACTTAGTATTTTCTCCCTCCATTCACTTCCCCCATCCATATTAACTCTGACTCTACTATGTAAATCCCCTATATTGCCTTTCCCCTACTAGTATTAACACCATGGTGTATAAACCCCAAATTTGGTATAAATATCCCTCCCCTTGGCATTATAGCCATATCTTCTCTAAAGGGATCAAATGACATCTGGTCATTGTGATAAGCCTAAGCCAAACCCCCTTTCCCCTTTACAAATCCATTTTCTCACTTTTTAACCCCCATTTACACATAAAACCTCCTAAAAAAGCTTTGTTTATACCCTTACCCGCTTCAAATGGCTAAAAACATGGAAAACCCATTTCTTCCCTTTTACCTAAAGTCCAAAGGGCGGGCGCATTTCCACAAAAAATTCGCGAAAACCCACTATACCAAAGTTTTCCGCCCATGCACAGATCCCCAGAATAATCATTAAAATAATCCCCGCCCCTCCCCTTACCTGTCGATTCCTTCGTCCTCCCGACGACCGTCCGATTAGAGAATTGAAGATCCAACGGCTCTCAAGGCATCGGACCCTTTCCGATGACCGTTGGTTACCCGCCCTATCCCCCTATCACATCAACTCTCCGATAGCCGTCCGATCATGCCCCCCAGATCTGACGGCCATCACTGCATCGGAGCAGATCCTCTGTCCGGGCGTTATCTTCCGACGGCCATATTATTGGCTACGTCATGCGGTAGCCACGCGTCCCCTCCATGGCTCATCGGAGGTACAACTGACACTTACCGCCACCGTACCGTAAGCGGTGCGATATGAAACCGCCTCCATTTTCGGTTTCCCCCATTCCATTTGCATTACGTCATCACCACGTCATTTCCCCGTCACCCCACGTCACTGCCACTTATGCCGTCACGTCGACCTCCCGCTCAACCATTGGCTGACCTATCCTGCCACCTCACCATCCCCGTGGACCAATCAGAGCCCGCCACCTGGCCTGATGACGTCATGCTGACGTCATCCGACCCTGACCCCACCTGTGACGTCATGCTGACGTCAGCACAAAAACGCGCCAAAATCCATATTTAGACCGAAAATTTCGCGTTTTTTGCTATTTTTGGCAAAAGCTGCACTGTTTGTTCTGCATGCAATTTACGTATAAAACTTGCACCAGCCTGCTGAGGAAAGTTCGAGACCGCCAGAGCGTCCATCACTCGCGCATTAGCAAGATTAAGCCGACGAAATTCACCAGGTATTCTCCATTTTCACTCTGCAAGTCCATTTTTCCGTAAATTCCGGGTATAGCCTGTGAGCAGACCTTAAAACGCCAATTTCACCATTAAAACTCCACCGAACCAGCATTCATACCAAACCAGTGCTACCATTACACGTTTAGGAGGCCACATTGGGCAAATTTAGTGGAAATTCCTCGTTGGTTCGCGCAATCGTGAAACAGCTACCTGCAAGAAACAAATTCACCACAAAGCAAACTCTGCTCAGTTCTGCTACTGCTCTATTTTGTTCAAAGGCAGTATTGCAACTGCCGCAGCCTTCCCATTCACTCTCTGTCCTCGCCAATTAACATCTTTCATTGAAGAAAACCTGAGTGTGTTGCTCTGCATAGCAACTCTACCCACAATCCTAGAAAAACCATGGACCCATCAGTCCCTCCTGTAGTACTAAATGTTCAACCCCTGAATGCCCCTCAAAAGAATTTGAAATGGCAAGCCTTGGCAGATATGGATTACCAAATTGCTGAAGAGAAGCTTATGAGCAGCAAGTTCCACCTTCATCTGTTGAATGAATTAAAAGCCAAGTATGAAAATGGGACAGATATACTGGGCTTATGGGACTCTTTCCTCCCTATTTTTAAGCTCCCTCAGGTCAACCAGTTCCCTGAACTAATCCACCTCTATGCTGAACAATATGATGTTTCTCAGCGAGCTGTTGTTGACCCATCTGGTGCAGTACTTTTCTATGTTACCCCTCAAGCTATCAGAGACATGCTTTGCTTCAACCCTCAGAAGAAGTTGGTTCCTTTATCACTGGTAAATCTGATAAAACAAGGGGATAAACTCACAGATGCTCAAATTGTCAAATTCAATCAATTATACATCAACACTAACATTGTAATGGGCCCTCCAGTTCTTCATGTATACCTCAATGAGCTGGGCAGAGACCTTGCAGATATGATTTCTCCCATCTTGGGATATAGTTCAATTGAGCATATTGATGCAACTGTGCTGGTAATGATGCTTATGTTTTCTCCTGGCAAGTCACCAATCTGCTATGACTATGCCACCTACATATCAGACAAGATTCATGAGCAATTGATAAATTTGAGGAGAGATAGGATGTTCAGATACACCTCCTACATCTACCATTTGATCTTGTACCATCAACATGAGAAATTTCACTTTTCAATCAAAAGAATGGATGCCCGAGGCAATCCCAGATCAGTGGTCTACTGGTCATTTGTCTTCCACATTTCACCTGAGTCTCCATACACTTACTATGAATTCATGGATCTGTTCATCCATCCAACTATGGCAATGCTGATGAGCTCACCTCCTCCGAGACTCACTGATGACATGCAGAGAATCCTTCAACTGCCCAAAGTTTATAGCATTGGGGATTGGTACTTCTACCAAAACCACACTGTCATCAGGATATATGGGTGTGATCTACCTCCTTTCAAATTACCCAAGTATGTGCCTATGAGGCTATTTGCCCTAGAGTACTTTAGGCAATTTGGCAGAGTTGATGTGCTTCATTTTTCAGGAAAAGGCAAAAAGGCACAGTTGAAGGTCAAAAGCCAACTTGGCCATTTTATCTATAATGAGAGGGAGCAAGGATGGAAGGAAGCAGAGACAATGCTTGAGGCCCTTGGCCTGCAAACCAGTTTCATATGGGTACCCTATGACCCCAATAATTTCATATCCATGAGGAGGCTCAAATACAAGTTATCTGCCTATGATCACCATAGCATCCCTCACATTGAAAAATATGCAAACCAAGACAAATGGAAGAGAGGGACCTTAGAAGAGCCCTTGTCACAAGAAGAGCTGAACAAGAGGGCACTAAGGAATCTAAAGAAGTTGGCTGACCTTGAGCTTTGTCCACAGGTATTCACACTTCCAAGTACACAAACGGGAGCAGCTGAATCCTCCTCAACTGCCAAGCAGCAAACTACCAAGGCCACTGAGAATATATCAAGCAGAGGCAAAGAAAAGGAAATGGAGACAGAGCAGACAGATAAACAAGAGCAGCAGCAGGCAGAACAACAACAGCAAGAACAGTCAGAACAGCAAGGGCAGCAACATCAAGAAGAAGGGCAACATGACAGACAGCAGCCCTTACAGCAAGAGAGGGTGATTGATACTCAAACTTCCACTGAGCAACAGGCTCAGAACATAGTGCCTCCTAGGCCAGAAGTCACCACTGATGCCTCGGTCCTCCAAACTCCTCAAAAGGAGGATACATTTGTTTTTAGGAAAAGGGATAGAGAAACTCCCCTGACATCATCTATAAACCAGGGAGAGAAAAGGCAGAGATTAAATGATTTTTCAGAGGAGGATATAGCAATAAGACAGGAATTGGGCATGGGCCCACCCAGCAGAGAAGCTTCAGCAAGTTCCTTCCAGCAGGAACAGGACAGGACCATGGGAGGGGAGGTCAGCTCCTCCAGCCAACAAAAAGAGGGACAAGTAAGCATTAAACAGCAATTTATAGACATTAAAAGGAGGAGTGATCCTATCAAAATACAGCTGTACAATCACCTACTAAACATGGCTCCTACCAATCAGCAAAGACTTATGTCTGCCTTTGATGTAGGTGAAGGCAAAATGATCATGAGTCATTTAATGCCCACAGCTTTGCATCCCCAATCTACCTCAGATTACCTCAGGACCAACCTGGAGGTCATGGCCAAAGACATACACCCAATGGACAAAATTGAACTGCACAAACAAACTGGTGAGATGGTGTATGCCTCCTTAGCAGATGAAACATTGGAAAATTATAAGCTAAAGAGCAGCCTCAATGCCACAGCCTCTCAACTGGAATTGGAGAAGGCATCATCCCAGGCAAAGGACAACAGAATAAAGTCCCTGGAAGACATAATCATTGAAATTGGGCATGATCCCAAAGATATTTCAGGGATACAGGAAATTTTGAAGTTAAGGGATGCTGACATGGCTGCCATGAGGAAGAAAATCAAACTCCCTGCCACCATGCACCCTCAGACAGATGAGGTAGCCCAACAAAGGCAGGAGAAGGACACCACAGATTTGTTGATCTCCATTTATAAACAGCTTATACAAGCACAAGACAAACTAGGAGAATCAGAGGCTGCAAAGGCAGCATTGCAAGCAGCATTGAAACAAAGAGAAGAGGGTCAGACCTCTCAACCTCCTCCTCAGATCATTAATCTTGAGGAAACTGCTCCTATCACTGCCCCTCCTCCTCAGCAAACCGAACAAACAGCAACATCTACTTCAGCAGCGCCAACAACTACAGAGCAGGCCCAAAGCCTAGATATGCAAAAGCTGAAGAACGAACTCCAAGTCCTGGAAGCTCAAATGTTGGAGCTCAATTCAGCCAAAGAATCTTTGGCTAAAATCAATGATAGATATGATAAATCCAAACAAACTGTGGCAGAGAAGGACAGGGAGGTGAAAGCCCTCAAAAACAAAATAAAAGAGCTAGAGAATGAGCTCAAGTTAGATAAAGTGGTGGCAGAACTGAAAATAGTACTATGGGCTAACATTGGTCAATCTATCAATGAGCAGTGGCCATATATTGAGACAATCCATGAGCAGCTGGAGCTCATCCCAAAGGCACAGAGAGAGATTCACAGAGCAAGGACTCAATTGAGCAATATGCCTGAAGTGGCCACTAGAATGATCAATGTACTTAATCATAAAACAAGTTCTCAGTTAGCCATCATGGGAATTACAAACCGGACTGATACTGTCCAACTGATCAAAAGGGTTCTCACACTGAGAAACTTAGTGCAGACATTGGAGAGAAGAACCCAGGATATGCAGACTGAGGTGAACAAGTTTTTGGAAAAGTTTGAAGTATTAGAAAGCAGAGGACTCCCTGGCTTACTGAACAGCGCAGGGAGATTGTTCACACATGACTAGTATGCTAAAAGGGTCAATACATTTGCCACTAGCCAGATCAGTGATAAGCCCAGCACCTCAGAGGAAACAGGGCCAGCCACAGGACAGTCTCTTTACAACAGAGTTGAGAATCTGTTTTTTATAATGAATGAGATCAATCACCTGTTTGGGGTGGCTCCCAATTTCTTCAAATACACAGAAGCAGAGGAGACAATGGATGCTATTCTCAGGCATCAACTCCCTACGCAAGACTGGTGGACAAGCGCAATACAGAAGATTTTGTAAACAGGGAGTCACTTAACAATTTTGTTTCTTAAAATATCAGTTCTCATGCAAAGCAAAGTTTAACAAAATCAGCATGCACAGCGGATTAAGGCTGGGCCAACTCAACAGATGGATCGCCAACAAAGCAGAAATAGAAGACTACAGGTGGCAGAGCCAAGAAAATACAGCGCAGTAAGAAATAAAGGCGCAGTTATCAGCATTTAAGCTAAGCGTTGCAACCGACTCAAGGACCTCCAAAGGTCAAATTACCCTCTGACAGACATAAAGAGCATTTATGCCACATTCAAAGCTACAATAACTTCTTCTCTACTTTTTGAACAAATTTATGAAGATATTTTCTCTCTCAGATGACTCAATGCCTGAGATATTTTGTATACGCCTTCCTATAAAGCCCCCTTTGCATGAGCTTGCAAGGGTTGTTGTTGATTTCTCCTGAAGAAGTTCTCATGCTGTAATCCTTTCAGAAGTTAATAAAGAAAGCAATGGAATTTCTCGGATTTCTGAGGTGTTGGATGCGTTCTGGTGTCTGTTGATAACTGCTAGATTCCTGTGTATTTCACCATACAATAAGTCTCTGTATCTCTCTCTGTCAATTAGTTGTTTTGTAAAAATCCATATATGTTATCTGATTTTCAATACTAAACAACAAGGAAAAAGAATAACTTTCAGGATTTACTCACTGAGTACCCTGAGTTCAATCTGTGTTGTTTATGAATGTTTTCTTCAGCAGTAATCTATATAAAGTGTAATTCTTAATTGCTGCACTTTCAGAATACACCTTTCACAGTGACCTTTGTCACAGGAATTCAAGCTTTGCTTCTGTGCAGTGTGTTCACTTTCACCTCACCAACTTAATAGAAAATTCTTAATTGCTTTCTGTTGGTTGACATACATCACCATTTAAGCTAATTTTGTTTGTCTGTAATACACAATAGGCCCTCCAGTTTGAACACCACCAAATCCAGCGTATCAGATCATTTTACAACTCCAGACTCCATTGCCCAATGGTATTTCACTATCTAAACACTATATCATAAGACCTGAAAGAAATCCTTCAACCAAAACATAAACCAAAACCTGAGCATAATAGCTAGCCTAAAACACCATCATAACAGAGACAAATCATAAAGAGAGAGCCCTCTCTGATCACAGTTTGGCTAGAAGCTGTGATCCAAAGATTGGTTAGTGGTTACCCCAGCCGTATTCCCTTGGGAGTCATAGGGAACAACCTGGGTGTTAACACATGCCCCTTGGGTTTAGTCACATTCACTGAATCACTCTCACTCATCAAGTGGATGGATTGGAGGTTGATGAGACATTCCTTGTGCAAAAATACCATTTAGGGATGGCATTTGACTAGTAACCATTTTTGAACCGAGGAATGAAAGCTGGTCTACGAGCTGGACCATTCGGACTTCATACGTGAAACAAATCACCTGAAAGAGTGAGGAAACAATAGCTTCCATGCTGTAAATGTAGTCACACCCAAGAAGTAGATTGTAATCTAGTGGCCCTTGGACTACCATCACATTTATATGAACAGTTTTCCTTCTCAAAGTTATAGGAAAATTTGGAAGGATCCCTAATGGTTGACTAGTTCCTTTATTGAAGCCTGATAGATTTCAAATCTCAGCCAGAAGTGATGGTGAACCAAGCACTTTCCAAGCAGTTGAGGAAAGGATACTCACAGAAGCCCCTTCATCTATGATAGTACCAGCCATGATCATTCTGTAAGCCTATACTATGATTTGTAATGGTACATTAGATGGTAGGCGGGGTCTCCCTAGTAGATTCCAATCGCAGGAAACAACTAGATTTCTTAGAGGAGGGACTGAATAAATGGCCAGATGAATCTCTGACGAACTTCCTTCCTACGGTAAAGGAATGGGTATATTTCCCCCATGTTCATCGGATTCTGTGTTAACAAAAAGAATTTGAGCGGTGTCGTTCTCATTCTCTTTGGAGAGTGTATCATCTGAAGACAGACCTTCTGAAGACAATACTAGGTCGACTACCATCTTGACCTGTTGACTTTGGTCCGGTGTGGACTCAGAGGGTTTATCTTCAATGATAGGTGCTTCGACCGAAAACAAAGGTGTGTCAGTCAAATTTTCAACTGGCGATGGACTTGGCAAGAGTTTCTTGTATCTAGGAGGAAATCACTGCGGTGAAGTAGGACGGTTATCCAAGACTCTTTTAGCTTCATCTAGGAAAGGATAACGGTGGAAGGCATGATTGCCTTCACACAGTCTACAAGGAAATTTAGATCTTCCTTTCCTTCCATTGACTTCGTTTTCATTATTTGATGGTGTGCTCTCAACATGATCGTCAGAGGTTGAAGACACCGGATTGTGCAATTGGGGAGACCAGTCTCTTAAGATCTGTGGGATGCAAGGACAATCATGATCATAGTGGTCTCCTTTGCAAATGACACATGGAGATTTAGGTTTGGAAGGCGCAGTGTGTGGATTTTCGCTAGACGATGCATGGTTACCCCCTTTCACCATTGGCTTCCTCTTCTTCTTCTCAATTACTTGGTTTATAGCGTTACTAGCTTCACCAAGTGAAGAGGAAGAAGGAGAGGGAGAAACAAACGAAGTAGAAGGTGGGGGGGAGACTTCAGTATCAGCTGGTTGTTGATTTGATTGCTGAGGAGTTACCATGTTTTGAATGACAGAGGTCAAGAAAAGCCATACTGGTAGGCTAATTGTGAGTCTTAGAAGGGACAATGTAGCCATGTGTGGAGCACCAACATCTCCCCAAGAAGAGAAAGGACTAGGATTCCCCCCAAGGGAAAATCCTTGATTAGTGGACTCCATTTTCTCAACCTAAGACCAATGAGGGAACAGTGATGCTATTCCGATTAAAATAAATTTTATGACGCTTTGACGCAACTTGCTTTTTCAATTTTTAAGAGTCGAGAGAAAGCTAAAGATGACTCTAGTCACCTTCAATTTTTAATGAGCTTGAAGTGACAAGTGCTCAAATGGACCTTTTCTTTTAAGGAGTCTGAAAAGGAACAAAATTGACTACTCTAGAAATCTAGACAGAGAGATTACCAAACCAATCGCAAAACTGCAGAATACTTTTTACGTATGGTAGTAAATCTTCCCAAATGCTACGTTTAGTGCATTGCGATCAATATGGTGGCAGACAAGACTTCCTAAGGATAAAGGATATAGCCTATTGTGGTCTCCCAATATATACTCGACGGTACATGGGAGCACAAGTCCATACTGGCACTTGTCGCATCAAAGAGTAGGAATCACCCAACCTACGATGAAAATGATAGTTACCGAGCTTTACGACGTTGGAATACGTATCTATCCTAGACTTCTAGATGTTGTGCATTAGGTTCTAAAGCATGTTTATGTTCATTGAAGTTTATTTTATAGTTGATCTTTCTTAAGAAGTTTGCCTTTAAGGTTCACCACGTGATGTAGATATACAATTCCTAAACATGTAATCTAAGATGATAAATAGTCATTTACTTTCTTTTAGCAATGAAAATCCTAGCTACTAAGGAAAGAGAAATAAAATTCTTTCAACATAGAGAAGAGAGTACACACTAGATTCACTTTTCCTGAATCAATTTCCGCATGCAGTCTAAATGCAAATGCACATGCATGTATTTTTTTTTTCAGTTTCCTTAATGTGAGAATGACAAAAATAAAACTAAGTACAGATCTGAACTATCTTTCCTCAAAGCAAGACTTTAGCAATTTCTGTTAAAAACGAAAGGAATACTAAGACGATGCTTTCAATTTCGTCTTGAAAACTGCTTTCAGCACTTCAAAGAATTGATGATTCAAATCAAATACAATAGCAAAAGTGTAATTGATTATCCAAAATAGGAAGACTTTACGACACTCTTTTTCTTGACTGAAAACGATAGTTGCGACACTCTCAAATCAAAAGACGACAGTTCGATTAAGCTACTATTTGCAAAGGAGAATTGTAAATGATGAAAAATACATAAAAAACATTCACTATCTTTATCAATGGAGGCTGAATAATGGAAAGGAAGAAGGTTTCAAGAGTGATATACTGATCATAGACATCAAAACTACTGAATAAAGCTAAAGACAATGAAGAAAAAACCAAAATCTGGAGGCAGAAACAGTCTCACTCAATCATCGCACCTATAACACAGGGAAATAGGGATGCATCTCACCTGCAACACACGAGAGGTGCGATGCATCCAGTTTGCCAATGAGAGATAGTGCGATGGGCTAGGGACGAGACTGAGCTAGGTTTTCACTCACAGTTTGTAGCTACGTTCAGGGATTTAGGCTAAGCTTTTGATAGGCAGTAAAAACAAAGTATAGGGGATGATCTAATGAGGTTATTTGAGCTACCACCAGGGCACTTAGGATGTTTGAAAGTGAGATGTTCAGTTCATAAACTGCCAGAGATTGACTGAAGCACTGTTGATCTACTTTGCAGTTGCATAACAAAAGCAATTCGAAGACTATCTGGCTTAGCTTCAGGCTCCATCTGTAGTTTATAAAGTAAACAACAGTAACAAAACAAACAAACTATTTGCTCCCCAGCGGAGTCACCATTTTGTTATCGGGAAAACTAGTTTCCATTCAGAGCTGCTAGTCCCACTAAGATGGGTAGCTATCTTAGAAACAAACAAACCAAATTTACTTGTGTTTTCCTTTATGAGAGATAGATGAAAGAGAAGTAGAGAATACCAACCTCAGTCTTTCGCTAGTCTCCTTACTTGTTTCCTCTCTCCCTTGATAGAGCTTTCACCACTCCTTTCTCACTTGTCCCACTTCAAAGAACACCTGTAGAGTCAAAGCAGCAAAATACCATCAAAGAATAGAGATATATAACCATAAACAATATAGGATCAAATGTACATTAACCATACCAAATGCATATATAAATACAAGATTCAGAGATATACAAGTATATGGAGGAAAGCTCAAATAGTTTTATTGATAGAAGTAGTAGAAGAGAGGATTACAACCAAGTTGTCTGATCCAGCATCATCCTCCTAGTATGAAAGCCCTATTCACCTCATAAAAAGCAAGATCACCCAACAATACAATGTCTCAAAGAGAAACCAACAGCACTTCGTTACAAATTACAAAATTCCATCCCCTGGATCTCTAGGATGAGGGATCCATACATAGATGTTTGCAGGAGAGTGATTCAACTTCTGGGATTTTAATTAGTGTCATTTCACTAATAGTTCTTGGTTCCATTTGGAGATTTCATGATCTCTTACTCATCCTTGGGCGAATTCAGATAGGCAAGTGTTATATGAGAATTTTCTAGAAGATTCTTTAAGTTTCCACCTAGCAAACTTCCTCTGCCATTTGTCTACTCTCGCTCATCGCACCCTACAAAAGGGATTTTCGGTATGCATCGCACCCTTTGTGTGTAGCAGGTGAGATGCATCGCACCCTCAGCATGGAGTAATCTGTATGGTCCAATTTTGAGCAGTTCTAAGTAGTGTTTCACGGAGAACTTCTGGGAAATGATGCAATCAGTTTGCCTTGATCCTTTAGGGTATGAAACAACAATTTTAGGGGTTTTAAAGCCCTTGGTTTATTGACATATGAGATTGGGGTTGCATTTCCCAAATATGTCTATAACACCTCCTAATGCACTTCACCTCTCAGAAGCCACTCAACATGTGTAACTACCTATTTACGAGTATTTCCAAAATTTCATAGAAAATACAAATGAAGAACAAGGAGCACTACTAAATCATGTTTCATCATAGTCTGATCAAGACTATTGTCCTTCACAAACTTCCAGAGAAAGGTATGACTTGGGAAACCTTTCTGGAAGCTGCCCTGAAATGGCATGAAACCAATGTAGCAGCTCAAACCTCTAGCATACCAAAGCAACAAATGGAAGTGGGGTCCTCAATCAAATCAGTTGAGAAAACTCAAGTACCTAAACCTAAGGTGACTAAGGTATACAAGAGAGGATAGATGCTTGTGTTTTCTTCTCATGATGAGAAAGGGGCCAAGCCTTCTTCATTGACAAAACAGGTACCGGTAGCAAAAGATAAAGACAGAATTGAGCATGAGTTTGAGCTAGTTGATTTAGAGGCAGAGGATCAGACTTCACACATGCAATAGAAAATTAGAGATAAATACTATCAAATAAAGTAGTTTACATTCAATATAGAAAGAGCTAGATACGTCATTTCATTCCTTGAACAGGAGAATAGTCAGCTCAAAGAAAAGGAATTAATCATGGAAAAATACCAAGCCAAGTTATTGTAGTAGGTTGGCAAGGGCAAAGAAATCATAGAATCAAGCAATATTGCAGGATCAAAAGGGAAAGGTAAGAGGAAAAGGCTATGAACAAAGGGCCTAAAGAAGGCATTGCAAGAAGAGGAATAAAACACCTGTTGAATGAAGACATAGACCTAGAAGGCGGAACTGCTCTTGAAATCAATCAAGACAAGGAGTATTGGCTAAACAGGGTGAATCAACACTTGGAGAAGCTACTTGAGAAGGAAAATAGAGATAACCAATTGCTTAGTCATATGGCGCACCACTACGAGGCTCAAAACATGATTGCCAATGTCAAGATAAAGCAGCTTGAAAAGAAGCTCAAGGAAGCCAAAAAAGACCAAAAGGATGCGGGAAAATTGGATATGCTTGTTGAAGCATCTATGAAGGTTTTAAAAACATATTTTACAGCTTCCAACCAATTTTGAACAAACTCTCAACACTTTTAGTTTTTTGAGAATTTTTGAGCTAAATTCAAAAAATTAGCAGCGTTTCCTCAGGCATCTATTTCAGGAAAGGTCTACATTTTTTGAAATCTCTTGCCTTTCTATAAAAACCCATTTTCTCATATTTTATAAAGGTGGCACAGTTTTGGAGAAAAGTGCAAAAAATGGCAAAAAACTAGCATTCTGGACCCCTTTTTGACAGGCGTTGTGCACCTCGAGTGACCTTGGCAGAATAGAATTTTGAGACCTTTCCATGGTGAAAATTCAAAAATGAAAATTGTTCTGGAAACTAGACTTGACGGTCTAGTTGATCGTTCTCTCGTTTTTTCATTTGGACCTTTATAAGGCACCTCAAAGTCATCTCAAAGTAGGAGATGTGCTTCGGCACTTTTCTGAGTTTTAATTTTTCAATTTGATTGTGTAAAATTTCTAGTTTCCAGTTTGACTTAGAAAAAATCAAACCTCTTTATCTAATGGAACTAGTTTCAAGGCTAGGTGATGTAGGCATGAATAAATGTACATGATAGGTTGTTTTTGATGTTTATTAGGCCTCATAAAGGAAGTAAACTCCTAAACAAACTCTACAAGAAGTTGTTAGGTCCCTATAATACTAGTGATTACCCCATTACTATTGTAGTTGTATCGCTTATTAATATTGTTGTGCCCTATTGTCCCCATATTGTTTTTACTGTGCCCCATAGAATCCCTGTATTGTTATTTTTGTGCCTTTATATTATTATTGTTAGGTCGGTTGGGTTATATTGTGACTCCTTACACTCTTATATATAGAAAGGAGGTTTTGTCATTTGAATCATCAAGGAATCATTAATTTGTGTAATGTAAAGGAGGTTGCCCCCTCGAAGAGGCTGAATTCTAAGATATTGATCTATCTTTTCTATCTTTTTGTGAGCTAGTTTCATAACATTTGGTATTAGAGCTTTTGGATTCTAGGGTTTCACTGCTTCAAATAGGTCATCGTGGTATTTTCGCTATAACTTTTTTTCTGTGATGTTTCAGAAGTGAAAAAAATACCCATTTGAGAGGAAAGCACACTAAACCTCGGGTCCGATTTTCAGAGGTTTTTGTCCTATATTTGCGGAGATATGATCTAAGGAATTTGGTATTTTTGTAGACTCCTGAATTACATTCCAAACAGGTGACCTGGGGAAAATCATCATAACTTTCTCTCTGAGCATTGGATTGAAATTTCGTAAGAGGGTATAAGAAGAGGATGACCTGTAGTTTCCTGTGTATATTTTTTAGAGCCAAACGTCGAAACATGGACACATGGCACATCGTACATATTATTTTGAAGGAATTCAAAGGGCATAGTAGAGCATTATTATCAGTAACTAATGCCTCGAGGAAAGAAAATGCAAACACCTAGTAAGAAACCTGAAAGCTCTAGCATGACTCATGAAGAAGAGGAAGAAATGCTACATGATATATCAAAATTACAAGACCAAGTGCAGGAAATGTCACTCTCACAAAATCTAACAGAAGCTAAGATAAATGGCGTGGAAGCTAAGATGAATGGCATGGATGCTAAGATGGACAATTTGAAGATAGATTTGAACACAAATTTGAAGACAGGCATGGCAGATATGAAGACAGATTTGACAAATTTTCTACAAGAAATACTTACTAATGGTGAAAGGGTAGTAAAGGAAACTCATGATGTGAACAAAAGAAATTTTAATCATGATTTCATAGACTCTAATGTTAGATTGAAGACCCACCATATTCCAGAAATCGATATGAGGAAGTTTGATGGCATGGATCCCGCAACATGGATATTACAGATGGAGCAATTTTTCGATCTCAATAATGTGCAAAACACAGAAAAGGTACATATTGCAACTGTATATTTGGAACCAAATCAGTTTGTATGGTATCAATGGCTTTGCTCTCGTAAACAAATTATCACTTAGGCAATTTTTATAGAAGAATTGACAACACATTATGAGGTTACAAAAAGAAACACTTTTTTTAGCCAATTGATAAGTCTCAAACAAAAGGGTTCAATAATGGAGCACATTAAGGAGTTCCAAAACTTGAACATAAGGGTAAAAAATATTCAAGAGGAGCATAGGATTGATTTGTTCATAGGGACTTTAAAGGATAATATCCAACATGTTGTTTTCCTTTGGGAACCTGATTCATTAGAGAAGGCATTCAGGTTAGCAAGAAAAATGGAAAGCAAAATTATGGCAACCAGGAAGCATACCACTCACAACTATAAAGATGGAAGTGTTGTTGCCCCTAGTCTTCCACAACCTATAAGGCTAACAACACAAAAATTGGAAGAAAAAAGAGAAAAAGGGCTTTGTTATAGTTGTGATAGCAAATACACTAAAGGTCATAAGTGTGCTGAGAAGAAATTATTCTACATAGATTGTGAAGAGGAAGAAGAAAATGAGCAAGAAAGGTCAAAAGAAGAGGATATACTCCAGGAACAAAGCCTACATAAAGAAGAAATGAATCCGACCATATCTTGTAATGAATTGGTTGGAATTACCACTCCTCAAACCATCAAGATAGAAGGACAAATCAAGAAGAAAAAGGTAATAGTGTTGACTGATTCAGGAAGTACACACAATTTTATTCATTGTATGGTAGCAAAAGAATTGAATTACTTCCTATATCCAGCACCAGAGTGTCAAGTGATGGTTGCAAATGGAGGAAAAATAAATTGCTCTGGAAAGTGCCATAATATCAAGCTATCCATGGGAGAATATGTATTGACTAGCCCAATGCTTTCCATTCCAATGGGAGGTGCTGATGTTGTACTAGGATTCCAATGGCTACACTCCTTGGGTACAATAGCTTTTAATTTTCAAGAACTTTCATGAAATTTTCTGTGGAAGGAAAGGAAGTTGAATTAAGGGGTATTACAAGGAAACTAGGAAAGATAATCAGCTATAACGATATGATAAAGCTTCTAAAAAAGGAACAAAGAGGTGTAATTGCACAATTATGTTCGCTAGCTTTTTCCACATCGAAATCATCTATTTCTCCAAATCTCCAAAAAGCCTTGGACAATCATTCCAATGTATTTGAGACTCCCAAAGGTCTCCCACCTATTCGTGATCATGATCATGTTATTCATCTGATTCCAGGAAGTGTTCCTCCAAACATCAGGCTGTACAGATATCCCTATGACCAAAAGAGTGAAATTGAACGTATGGTTGCAGAAATGCTAGATGCTAGTATAATTCAACCTAGTCAAAGTTCTTTCTCTACTCTAGTAGTATTGGTGCATAAGAAGGATGGATCATGGCACATATGTTCGTATTAGAGGGAGCTCAACAAGCTCACTATTAAAGATAAGTTTCCCGTTGTGGAGCGATAAAAAGGTGTCTTTTGAACTCCTAATTATCTTCACATTAATTATCAACCTAGGGACGACTTTTTATTTCAAGAGTGTACTCAGTCTGAGGCGGCTATTTACTCAAGACTAATGTTTTGTAGTATAATACTTAAAATCCAAAAGTACATGAAAGCTGGAAACAAAATCTAATTGGAACAACAAGAAACTGAAATGTTCTAAACTAAATCATTCACTTAAACAGCCATCAATCAAGGATACAGTAGCAATAACTCATTCCTCTGGATATTGATGCAATTGAAATCAAACCTGGATAAGACAATCAGTCTGGGAACGAGGAAGCAATAACCAATGTTCTCTACAGTTGACAGTCCTGCTTTAAAGCAATCAAAAGGAAATCGAAATTGAACTAAAGCTGCCTTTGAAAGTAAACTAGGAAAACTCTTTTAAAAGCAAACTCTTGCAATTAATCAACCAAACTGAACAGCGAAGTAAATGGACAACAAACTTATAATTAAATGAATTAAACAATGAATCATATTTAATAAATCTGAACAACAAACTCTGATTAGTGGAATCGAATAACCAACAATCTGAAATGAACAACGAAGCTTTACATTTGAAATGAAAAACACAACAATATAAGTTAATAATCTCTGTTATGATGGAAAAGAACAGCGACGCGATTCAATCTCAACTTGTGAAATAAAACAATTCCATAAAATATTCTAACAGCGCACTATAAAAACATGAAACTGTAAAATAATGCAATTCAAAAGAATAGGAAATAAATCAAACCATCACACAGCAACAATTGTAAAGATATGATACACAGCAGCAGCGTACTCCACCAGAGGCTAGGCCCTTAGCCGCCAGCGGATGCTGCTGGGCTACTTCAAATGAAAAGAATGAACAACAACTCCCAAATCAGGTATTAATCATTAAATGGTAAAATCATTACAATAGCAGCAGCTTTGAGACTTACAGTCTGAAACAATCCTTTCTTCCTCCTATCCTATCGTGAATTCTTAATTCTAAATCTCTAATTCTAAATCCTCAATTCCATCATTTTTCCATCATTCGAATCCCGCCTCAATCATCCCCATCTCTGATCTCTGTTTTCATTTAAATAGAGAGAGATCAGAGAGCAGTTACAATAGAGATAACTACAACATGATTTCTATTACAAAATTGGATTGTTTCCAACCAACTGATAAACAAGAAGATATATTTCCATCTAGCTTTCAACAAGAGCAAGACGAATTTGGTTTTGCAGCTGAGATTTGGAGGACGGCCACAAAAACAAATCTGAGAAAATCGTGTTCAAAGAACCTTGTGTTTCTCTCAGTACAAGCTGAATTTGGGCAAACCATTATCTAATAAAGTTAATTCGGTCCGTTCTGGACAAAACCCATGTTCTGGATTTTCCAGATTCTGCTTCATTTGCTCAGAATCTCAACCGCAAATCCGTCACTTATTATTCCACCGAATTTTTGAGTTGGCACTTTTAATGATCAAATCTTCCATCTGGAAATTATCTTGGAGGCTAAAAATGGTGAATAATGTTACAACTGATTTATTAAAACTATCATTGATAAAATCATGCATAATCATCAATTTATTAGATATAAAGGAGAATAAATAATATTCATTCATAGAAGCATAAATCATCATAAAATGGATTTATATAATTATAATAAATGACATGATGAAGAATAGTAGAAATGGGTGGAATAAGTGTTCAAAAGTGATAATAATAATGGCATATTAACGGCCCAACATACCCCCACACTCAATATGTTGCATGTCCTCATGCAACGAAAACTGAATATATTGTATGTCCTCATGCAACCCAAAGACAAAAACCCATGTGTTAACCAAGCAATAAAAAATTTGTTCATCTCAGCTCATGAAATGGATAGAACAAATGAATTCTTCCTTAATTAATGAATATTCAATTTTAGCAATCTTGATGAAGGCATAACAATTTTTACATTGACATTCAACTATATGTATGAAGTTGCAGCAAAATATGATATAGATAACAGCAAACTTCATTAACCATTTTCTCAAAAACTACAAACTAGATTTTGTTGAAACTTGGCAAGTAAATTTATAATATATGAATTCCTTTATGATCCAAAAATCAGACTGTTTTGATGCACGAATCATGAGATATAAACAAAATGGTTGTAGGTGAGAGTGCACGATTTCCGAAATTTTATGAACCAATTTATCTTGAAATTATCTAGGTATGTGTATTTTAATAGCATGTCTGTGTTTTGTAGAGATCACAAGAATTGAGTTCATAGTTTTAAAAATATTATGGAAATCAATTTCTACACTGAAATTGTATGCCTTAAATGAGAAAGAAAATAGAAAACATCCATCATGCGTAGCGATTCCTCCCCCTCTCTGAAAAATTAGCATGTCCTCATGCGATGCTAGAAAACAAATAGAGGTGGTTGCTACCAGTTGTTGAATTCTAAGCTTGGTGTAAAACAACATGGAATAAGGGAGGTGTTGAGAATGAATAAGAATAGCAATGGATGATAAAGAATATGAATGACATGGTCATAAGAAAGAAATGAATGAAAGCAACACTCCCCCAAACTGAAAGATGATATGCCACTGAAAAAGGTGAAGTGGTAAAGATGTGGAATGAAGGATGATAAATAATGCTCAAAATGGATTTCAGTAAATTATCCTAAATTCGTAATAAATCATAAAATTATGCTATTTTACCTCAAGTTTTACCTCCAAAAAGAAAAATGTGGAATGACATATATGTACTGGCATTTGTTGAAACTGATGTAGGAAGAGTTGGCACTGAAAGTGATGTAAAAGGTGGAATTCAGGTAAGCACATCATGTCTGAAGAATTATTCACGTTCACGAGTTGCTTGAGCCTCTTCTGTTAGTCACAATAGTGTGGTCATGCTGTGAATAGAATTCTGCCCATACTTATTGTTCTCCTGTAAACAAAGCACTATTTTGCATAAAATGTTCTTGAATCCATAGTGTTAGCTTTGAATAGAAATAGATAAGATGCATGCAAAACTTTTAGTCAGAAAAACTTTTGTCAAATCAACAAGTTATGGCAGGGTGTAGTAATCATAGCGCATGCAATCCCATAATGCATACATTCCCCTCTCCAATTGAAAAAGGGATTTCATGACCATAAAGCCTATGAAAGGTGTTATGCTGATGGCAAGGCAAGGGAATGAACAATACAGCAGTAGAGTACACATATCAATGATAGGACGGGGAGAGTTATGGTTATAATGAGAGCAGAGTGTGTAAAGATAGTTATGAATAAGAGATAGGATGATTTGAATTGATGATAAGTGATGAAAAAGAGAAAAAGAACAACAATATGCCAAAAAGATGCTTTACTGATAGTATGCTAGCTAAAAATGATGCGATTGATCATAAAACAATTTCTCATGCATAAAGGTTCAAAACAGGGAAAAATTTAAGGAAATAACTTCTCTGATAAAAAGAAAAAACTAAGAAAAGAGTATTATAATAATAATTAACGATAAGATATAACTTCAATACCATAAGCAGAGCCGTTGTTGCCAGCAGGCGTCCATAGCCTCGGCAGGGTTGCTTTTTAACCCATATGAGCCAGAATCCTCAATTTATAACTAGAGAGTTTCATTGTTGTTCTTACAGAAGAGACCAGTGTGCTGGCGTGGTAACCAGATAATCACACTGCCATTCACTGGAATGTAGCAAAGGTGATCAGGCCGGCTCGTGATGAGACCTCCTATTCCAAGGATAATTTGGCTATCCAATGGATCATAACCCTGGTGTGGTGGCCATAATGGGAATGTCACTTTCGTACAACCTTATGAACATGGTAGGTTGGCTCGTAATGAGACCCCCTATCCTCCGTCTGTGAACAAAAAATTTTTGTTATTACATATTTTTAGGATAAAAAGAGGGAGGCTCTGTACTCCTTAAGAGTAGAGATGGTGGGAGAAGTTGAACATGTCAATAAAAAAAAATATATATACCCATAATCTCATTTATTATAGATAGAGAAGATTATAACCAGTGAGGGTGGAACCAACATGGTATTAAGATGATCAATCAGTATCATGTACAGCAGAAAACAATGCAGTAAAATAGTATATAAATAATTGTGTCCCTTTTGAAAATAAGCTATCATCAAGGAGTTGTCCTGTTAAAGATCATAACATGAATGATATTAACTTGCTTCAAAAGAATCCATAATTCTTGTCTTCATAAAAATAGTGTACTTCATGCCATGAAAGAGAATCAATAAAATGTGGTTGAGATGAACTAAGAATAATTCCACAAGAGGAAGGAAGGGTTGCTCTCGAAAATACTCCCAAAGTGTTGCTCTTTTGAAGGAACAGCAAAAACAGTCAAAAAGTGGTGTTCCGTGTAGGGAACAACAAAGGAAATGCACACAAAAAAAAGTGTGAAAATGCGAATGCCATTCCTATGGAAAAAGGAACAGCAAAAACTAAAAGTGTGTTCCTTTAGAAAAGGAACAGCAAAAATGCAAGTGTTGTTCCTTTGGAAAAGGAACAAAAAAAATCAAAAGTGTCGTTCCTTTGGAAAAGGAACAGCAAAAACGCAAGTGTCATTCCATTGGAAAAGGAACATCAAAAATGAAAAGTGTCGTTCCTTTGGAAAAGGAACAGCAAAAACACAAGTGTCGTTCCTTTAGAAAAGGAACAACAAAAATGAAAAGTGCAGAAGTGTTGTTCCATTCAAAAAGGAACAGCAAAACGTGAAAGTGCAAAAGTGCTGTTCCATTCAGAAAGGAACATCAAAACATGAAAGTGCAGAAGTGTTGTTCCATTCAGAAAGGAACAACAAAATGGACAATCATAAAATGCAAACATGCAAAAAAAACAAATTAGTTGTTCACGACATTGATGCTGAGGATGAGTTACACTTTGAATGAAGCAATACCTGAAATACAAAATATATGAGAAATTAAAAAAGAAACAACATTTTATTTAAAAACAATATGTAAATTAAGTTACAACAACTATGACATTATGTAAAAAAAATGATCTTTTTGAAAAATGTTTTGGCAGCAGTGAAAAAACATGAATCTTCAAATCGAAATCAATTCTTCATTTCTTCTATTATGAATCCGTTGGTTAATGACTTGGATGAAATTCCTTTGTTTCATTAAAATTTCTTTCAAAAATCACTCGTCCATAAATTGACCTTCTTTATTTTCCCAAGACCTGCAAAAAACGAGTGTCTACCTGCAATAAAACATCAAATCATGGAGAAAGAGAGGTGATCGAGCTCCCCTAATCCAAGAATTATGCAAAAAAATAACAATTAGTTACTCTATATAACAAATCCACAGAGAAAATAACAAAGTAAAATTTATTTGTCACCTGCGGGAGAGCAGTGGTTGACCATACTAACCAGCGGTGTTTTAATCACAACTTTGTTTTTCGTCCAAATTGAGTGATTCCAAAGCGAAATGAGAGCTAATTCAAAGGCGTATCTCCAATAGGAACAGGTTTTAAAAATTCAATGATATGATATGTCAATTTTAGTTAGAACAACCTGCATAACAGAGTCATTTTCGATTACCCAGCTCAGACCAACAATTAATGTTTTAAGCATAGGTTTTTCATTTGATGTCAGATTCGAATGATTTAAATTGGAAATGAAATTATATTAATTTATTTATCTCTAATAGAAACAGGTTTTGAGGACAAGGAGAGTTGATAGGTCAAATACTTTAAGGAACAGCTGGAAAGACAAAGTTTTAAGAGTGCTGATTTACGATAGACAGTCAGTATTTTGATCATAACTTCCCCATACGATATCAAAAATGAGTCATTCCAATTGCATTGTAAACTAGATTCATAGGGAAATCTACCATAGTAACAGTTTTTAAAATTCAAACATTTATGCCTCCAAAAACTGACTATCCCAACTCTGTTCCTGAGCTGCCCACTAGACACCCTGTCAATGTTTTGTTTCTAACGTTTTCGTTTCAAATCAAAATTGAGTGGCTCAAATTGGGTTATAAAGTAGAAATCAAGGGATACCTAGGGTAGAAACAGGTTTTAAAAATATTCACTTTTGGCCCCTCGAAACATGACTGTCCCGACTGTTTTTCCAGAAATCTCATCAAGCCCACAAGCCAAAAAAATCATATTCAACCATTTTTTCATATTGATGATAAAGATGAATATAAGTATTTGTAGAATTGTTATTTGTATTATAAATCATCTACACAAATTAATTGAAACATTTATCATCGATGTTGATTTCAATAGCGTGTTGCAACAAAAGAAACAACTAGTTTTACACAAAAAAAAACAAAATGCATTTATTTATTCCCTTATTTATTTTATTTTCTACACTAACCTATTTTGATTTGAAAAATGAATATGACTACGTATAGGAGTACTTCCAATGGAACCATTTTCGAAATAGGGCTTCATGTATGCACATACCCAAATTTCAGAAATGCATGTTAATGGATATTAGGGTATGAGAAGCCAACTTCCCTTAAAAAAATGGTATCAAAAATTTTTGAAGCATAGAGTGATGTCGCAAACAAATGATGGAGTGAAAACAATATTCAATGTATCCGTTACTTTCTTGATTTCTCATATCCATCAGATCGTGAATTTCTTGAGCTTTTAAAATAGCTTGTTGATACATACTATAAGAAACCTCATTTTCTTCCATAGCTTCTACAATTTTTGAATTTGAAACATTCTGAATCTCATTATAAGTTTTCTCTAATGGCGCATGTGAGATAGAATGGGTGGGAAGGGTAGGTAAATTTGGCAATTCAACATTGTAAGCATGTTGTACTGGTTTATTGTGGTGAGGGTGTGGAATTAGTTGAGCAAGAAAATGTATAAGGAATGGAGCATTGTGATGATGTGGTTGGTTGGGTTGAGTGGATAAATTTAGTATGCAAGCAAGATGTTGTGGAAGAGCTGGTGAAAAATATGGAGAATATGTTTGTGCTACAAGATCAGGGAGAGTAGTCATGCCATCATAAGATGAACCATGCCCAACTTGTAAACAAGATTGGTGGTTATATTGAAATTGACATGGCTGCCCTAACACATTAGTATTCCATAATGGATTATGCAAGTAAGGGAATGGAGAAAAAGAGTTTTGAACCATACATGTAGGTCTTGTTGCAGCTTTCCCATCTCTTTGATATACCACTTCCATCCTAGATAAGGAAGACTGAGTATCTATGAGATTCTCCTTTCGGTCATGAGGGCAAAACACTTCATCAAATTCTTCATTTTTATGAACCTGCAAAATGTCCAATTTTTCATTTAGAGAGCTAATAAAATCAACTTTAAAATTTTCAAATAAAACATTGATTTCAGCTCTTATGTCTCCTATTCTTGTAGTAGATTTGGAAAACAAAGAACAAACATCTCTAGAATTCTTACCAGCCTTGGAGATTCCTCTTGAATACCTTATGCACAATTCACAAACACCATCATATGACAACTGAAAAACATCACCTTTTCCTATCAGATTTAAGAGTTCTAAAAATTCATCTTTGATTCCTTTAAGGAGTGTTTTTAAGATCTCTTTTTCCAAATGCTTATGCTTTGATTTTTGAAGGTTATAATGAAATCGATCTACATAATCCTCCAAACTTTCATCTTCCCCTTGTATCATACCGAAAATATCTTCATTGGATTTGCAATAGTCTTGGTACTTCTTCAAGAATATGTTCTTCATGTCCTCCCATGTTTGGATGCAATTCGCACCTAGGCTCATGAACCATCGAAGAGCTGCTCCTTTTAGAGTAAGAGGAAACACTTTCAATCCTTGATCATTAGTACAATAATCATATCCTCTACAAAGTATTTCGAACTCAAATAAGAATGTATCTGGATCTTCATTTGTCAAGCCATGAAAATTTGGTAGAGACAATGGGGGAATTATGTGCATTTGTGTCACTCCTCCTAGATCTTTGATAGGAAATTCAAAATTAAAAATGTGATCCATTTCTTACCATAACAAAAGATGTTTTTCATGTGTTTCTTCGAGGCCCCTTCTTCAAATGTTCCTGTCAATCGGTTAGTGAAATGGGTGGTGCTTACATCACCACTTGAGAGAAATCATGAGATTTGTTTTTCAAAATTTCTATTTTTTTTCTTTCAAGTCATTCACACAAAAATTCAAACATCTATTTCTACCCTAGGTTCTTAAACAGTCCTGCTAGAAAGCAGGCGGGGGAGCAGGGCTTTTACATGCTCCGTACGCAGGTTCTTACCTTCCGTTTTTAATACCCAATTCTCTCCTAACAGGCACTCATCGGATGCACACTACTCTTTAAAAATGGCTACACTCTCCCCAGCAACGAAGCCAAAATGTGGAGTGATAAAAAGGTGTCTTTTGAACTCCTAATTACCTTCACATTAATTATCAACCCAGGGACGACTATTTATTTCAAGAGTGTACTCAGTCTGAGGCAGCTATTTACTCAAGAGTAATGTTTTGTAGTATAGTGCTTAAAATCCAAAAGTACATGAAAGCTGGAAACAAAATCTAATTAGAACAGCAAGAAACTGAAATGTTCTAAACTAAATCATTCACTCAAACAACCATCAATCGAGGATACAGTAGCAATAACTCATTCCTCTGGATATTTATGCAATTGAAATCAAACTGGAACAAGACAATCAGTCTGGGAACGAGGAAGCAATAACCAATGTTCTCTACAGTTGACAGTCCTGCTTTAAAGCAATCAAAAGGAAATCGAAATTGAACTAAAGTTGCCTTTGAAAGTAAACTAGGAAAACTCTTTTAAAAGCAAACTCTTGCCATTAATCAACCAAACTGAATAGCGAAGTAAATGGACAACAAACTTATAATTAAAGGAATTAAACAACAAACCATATTTAATAAATCTGAACAACAAACTCTGATTAGTGGAATCGAATAACCAACAATCTGAAACGAACAACGAAGCTTTACATTTGAAATGAACAACATAACAATATAAATTGAAAAGGATAATAATCTCTGTTATGATGGAAAAGAACAGCCACGCGATTCAATATCAACTTGTGCAATAAAACAATTCCATAAAATATTCTAACAACACACTATAAAAACATGAAACTGTAAAATAATGCAATTCAAAAGAATAGGAAAGAAATCAAACCATCACACAACGACAATTGTAAAGATATGATACACAGCAGCAGCGTACTCCACCAGAGGCTGGGCCCTTAGCCGCCAGCGGATGCTGTTGGGCTACTTCAGATCAAAAGAATGAACAACAACTCCCAAATCAGGTATTAGTCATTAAATGGTAAAATCATTACAACAACAGTAGCTTTGAGACTTACAGCCTGAAACAATCCTTTCTTCCTCTTATCCTATCATGAATTCTTAATCCTAAATCTCTAATTCTAAATCCTCAATTCCATCATTTTTCCATCATTCGAATCCCCCCTCAATCATCCCCATCTCTGATGTCTGTTTTCATTTAAATAGAGAGAGATCAAAGAGCAGTTACAATAGAGATAACTACAACATGATTTCTATTAGAAAATTGGATTGTTTCCAACCAATTGATAAACAAGAAGATATATTTCCATCCGGCTTTCAACAAGATCAAGACGAATTTGGCTTTGCAGCTGAGATTTGGAGGACGGCCGCAACAACAAATCTGAGAAAATCATGCTCAAAGAACCCTGTGTTTCTATCAGTACAAGCATAATTTCGGCAAACCGTTCATTGTCAAAGTTAATTGGGTCCGTTTTGGACAAAACCCATGTTCCAGATTGTCTAGATTCTGCTTCATTTGCTCAGAATATCAACCACAAAACCGTCGCTTATTATTCCAGTGAATTTCTGAGTTGGCACTTTTAATGATCAAATCTTCCATCTAGAAATTATCTTGGAGGCTAAAAATGGTGAATAATGTTACAACTGATTTATTAAAACTATCATTGATAAAATCATGCATAATCATAAATTTATTTGAAATAAAGGAGAATAAATAATATCCATTCATAGAAGCATAAATCATCATAAAATGGATTTATATAATTATAATAAATGACATGATGAAGAATAGTAGAAATGGGTGGAATAAGTGTTCAAAAGTGATTATAATAATGACATATTAACAGCCCAACACCCATTCCTGTCATTGATGAATTACTGGATGAATTGCATGGATCAATTTACTTCACCAAGTTGGATCTTCATTCAGGATATCATCAAATCAGAATGAAGACTGAAGACATTCCGAAAATACCATTTACAACTCATGAGGGTCATTATGAATTTTTGGTCAGGCCTTTTGGCCTTACCAATGCACCTTCTACATTTCAAGGTTTGATGAATTCCATTTTCAAAACCTTCCTTAGAAAATTTGTGTTAGTATTTTTTGATTATATACTAATCTACAGAAAGTCTTGGAAGGATCATGTTGAACATGTTGACAGGGTGCTACAACTATTGGAGGAGAAACAATTATATGCAAAAAGATCCAAATATTTCTTTGGAGTATAAGAGGTGGAATATCTGGGTCATATTGTATCTCATGAAGAAGTTAAGGTAGACACTAGCAAAATTAAAGCCATTAAGGAATGGAAAATCCCCACATCCATAAAGCATCTACGAGGATTTCTCAGGTTGATAGGGTATTATTGCAAGTTTTTTAAGAATTATGGGAGAATAGCAGCAGCTCTAACAACATTATTGAAGACAGATGCATTTTCATGGACTCCAAAAGCAACAAAATCCTTCGAACATCTTAAAGATGAAATGTGCCAAGCACCGGTCTTAGCTACACCAAACTTCACAAAAACCTTTATTGGGGAATGTGATGCTTCAAGAAACGTAATCAGTGCTGTTTTAATGCAAGATGGAAGACCCATTGCTTTTGAAAGTCGTCCAATCAAGGGAAAGTTTTAACACAAAGATATTTATGAGAAGGAAATGTTGGAAATACTACATGCACATAAGAAATGGCGACCCTACCTAATGGGAAGACACTTCAAGGTAAAAATGGATCATGATAGCCTTAAATACTTTTTATAACAAATATTATCCTTTGAAGAGCAACAAAAGTGGGTCACAAAGATGTTGGGTTATGACTTTGAAATCATCTACAAAAAAGGGAAGCAAAATGTGGTGGTAGATGCACTCTCAAGAAAGGATGAGCATGTGGAAGCATTTTTGTGCGCCATTTCTATTATCCAACCAGATTGGATAAACGAAGCAAGGGAGGAATGGAAGAATGATGAAGAATTGTGGGCACTTATTTGAAAGTTACAACAAGATTCCAGTACATTTGATACATTTAGCTGGCAAAATGATTCGTTATGGTACAAATATCGCTTATACCTCTGTAAAAATTCCCAACTCAAGCAAAATATTCTTATGGAATTGAACACTTCTCCCTTAGGAGGGCACTCAATATTTTTAAAAACTTACCACAGGGTTAAGAAGGAACTTTTTTGGGATGGCCTTAAATGGGATATTCAAAAGTTTGTGGCGGAATGTTTGGTTTTCAAACAAAATAAAGTTGAAACAATTAATACCCTGGGTCTATTACAACCTTTATCCATTCTAAGCCAATGTTGGGAGGAGGTTTCAATGTATTTTATCACAGGTTTACCCAAGTCTGAGGGAAACAGTGTCATCATGGTGGTAGTTGACAGACTTACCAAGTATGCACACCTTTGTGCATTATCACATCCATTTAAAGCCAGTATAGTTTCTACTACATTTATGGAAACAATTCAAAAGCTACATGGAAACCCAAAGATTATTGTAAGTGACAGAGATCCCATTTTCACTGGAAATTTTTTGACATAATTATTTTCTTGTGTCGGTACTCAGTTAGCTTATAGCTCATCTTATCATCCTCAATCTGATGGGAAAATTGAGATAGTAAACAAATGTCTGGAAGGATATCTATGTTTCTTTTTATTTGATAAAAAGACACAATTGGTCAAATGGTTGCCTCTGGCTGAATGGTGGTATAACACATCCTTACATACATCAACAAAAATGACCCCATTTATGGCACTTTATGGATATCAGCCACAATCCATCATGTTATATTTAAAAAAAAAATCTAAGGTTCAAGCAGTGGAACATCACATCAAGCATCAACAACAAGTCCTCCAACTCTTAAAGGATAAACTCGTGTTGGCGCAGAATAGAATGAAACGACAGGCAGATCAACATCACCACGAAAGAAGTTTTGGTGTAGGTGATTGGGTATTCCTACGGCTACAACCATATAAACAAATGTCCCTCAAGCAAGCTAAGAAGGATAATAAACTATCACGAAAGTATTATGGTTCATATAAGGTGTTGCAAAAGATTGGTACTATGGCATACAAATTGGAGCTTCCTGCAGCTTCTCGAGTGCACCCAGTTTTCCATGTTTCATGTTTAAAGAAGGTTATAGGCAACAAGCTCTCAGTTAAAACAATATTGCAAGAACTTGAAGAGGAAGGAAAAATTATATTGGAACCCGATGCAGTCACAGAAACAAGAACTCGACAGCTACAAAATCGATCAATTTCGGAGTATCTCATCAAGTGGAAGAACTTATCCACTGAAGATTCCACATGGCACAATGAAAATTTTATACAGAAGCATCCAGAACTACTCAAGTGTTGAGGACAACACATTTTTGAATAAGAATGGCATGTTAGGTCCCTATAATACTAGTGATTACCCCATTACTATTGTAGTTGTATCCCTTATTAATATTGTTGTGCCCTATTGTCCCCATATTATTATTATTGTGCCCCATAGAATCCCTCTATTTATAATTTTGTGCCTTTATATTATTATTGTTAGGTCGGCTGGGTTATATTGTGACTCCTTAGACTCCTATATATAGAAAGGAGTTTTTCTCATTTGAATCATCAAGGAATCATTCATTTGTGTAATGTAAAGGAGGTTGCCCCCTCAAAGATGTTGATCTATCTTTTCTATCTTTTTGTGAGCTAGTTTCATAACAGAAGTGTTTTAGTTTCACCTTCTCACTCTCACCTATTGGTTGAGAGAATCTTGGAGTCATTTCCTCCACCAAGAATTCAACTCCTGAAAGTGGGAAAGTAGTCTAGGAGAGTATATATGTATCATTTCTCTTGAGGAGAAGAGGGTTGAAATTTTTGTGGAGACTTTCATGTAATCATATTTTTAGCTAATACGGAGACAGTTGCAGCTATTTTAAAGGAACTCTAGCCCAATGAGTTCATGGTGTTTGTTATTCATACTATTTCTTTTCTAAAGGTTAGAACATCTTTATCTACATGATATCTCTTCTTTCTATCGATGCCTTACAGTGAAATATACAGAATTCTTGTTTCTCAAGCTTTGTTATCTGGTTTTCATAGTTTTTGTTTATATCTTCCTAAGCTAATGAAATCATGCTTACTTATTCTCATTAGTTTACTACATTGGAAATATTCTAAATACACCATGGCTTCTGACATCTAGGTCCTTCTCATATTTTCTCCTGCACTCCAACAACATAGACCTATTTGTGGCTCCAAACCCTAAGTTCAGCAAACCCTAAAACCCAGATTTTCACAAATAAACAAACATATATATATATATATATATATATATATATATATATATATCTAGCCTAAAACTCATTTGCTTTAAATTCATATCACTGATAAGAGACTTAGAGAGATGCCTCTCATGCTTAGTAGGGCTACCTACTGAGCTAAAGTGCTTTGAGGTTACACTTCTCGATTTCCTTTCAAGCCTAGGAAATTGTAAGGACTAACCTTTTTGGCGTCGTTTCCAAGGAAATCATTCTTGGGAAATATCTAAGAGCTTTCAAAGAACTTATTCTGTAGTTCACATCTTCTAGTATCCAAAGATAGGCTGAATTCATAAATTTCATTAGTTTAGGGTGTGTACATTCTGCCTTCTAAAAGGCATACCGGGTCAAACCCTGACCCAAATCCACCTTTCATTGTTGAAGATACGGAAAGATTGCTCAAAAAACTTAGATTACCCATCACTAAGGGTGCAATATGAAAAAATTAAAAGAATAACCACTCTTCCTAAAAATTTGTTTTCCTTTGAGCAAATTCCTTTTGATGAGCGGATAGAATTATCTCTCTCTAGGTCAAAGTCTGTTATTTGAAGTAACATTAGAGCCTTTAAAGGTTGAAACTCACTCTATTTCTTCAGAATCTTTGTCTTCTAAAACTGATCATGAACTATGGTTGAATTTTGACAAGCTTCAAAGCCTTACTGACCAACTCTGGATCACTACTGAAAAGGCCTTCAGCCAATATCAACTTGAATACCTAGCCACTGCTTCATCTTATTTTTTTCCTCCAAGCACATCTCTTATATCTCCCAAGATTTCAGTTTCATCATCTTTCATATGACCTCCATTTGTTCCATATTTACCTATACAACCAATTGTTATAACTCTGCCACCTCCAAAGGTATCCTCATCCTTACCTACATAGCCCATTTTAGTACCCCCATCACCTCTAATAGTCATGGCACAATTCGCACCCCTCATACTACCCACTCAACTTTCTCCTCTGCCTCACAATTATGGTCAAAGACTCCCCTTGTTTGATGGAAGTGCAGAAATCACAGCTCAGCATCATGTTGATAAATTGATAGATTTTATTGACCTAGAAGAAATTGATGGTGTTGATGCTAAAATGAGAATCATAGCTCAGAGCTTTTCAGGGGATGTGAAGAAGTGGTTTCTCAGCCTAGATGTTAATTCTATAAATAACTCACAAAGGTTGATTGAATTGTTCCTAGCTCATTGACAAGAGAAGAAAAATCCATTGCAGATATTGGCTAAGTATAATTCAATGAAAAGAAATGCAAATGAGACAGTTTAAGAATTTCCAGCAAGATTTAATTTGGTATAAAATTCTATTCCTAATGAAATGAAACCTCCACCTGGTATAGCACTTCTACATTATTCTGATTCCTTTGACTCAAACATGGCATATTGGTTTAGAGAGAGAGATCCTGCTACTCTTGAAGAAATGCAACAAAATGCACTGAGTGTTGAAGCCAATCTACTTATCAATAAGTAAAAATCAAAGCCTGAAAGGACTGATAAGAAGGTTGTCTTTAAAGAAGAACCTGCATCATCTTCTGATGTAAAGCTTGACAATATAATAAAAACTATGGAGAGGAGGATGGATAGAATATCCATAACTGATCGATAAGCAGAAACTTCAGTGAGGAATCCTAACTTTCATGGACAGAAAGAACAGCAGTTCAAAAATCGACAGAAAGAGTAGTGAAACAAAGATCCTCAAGGTCAAGTAAGAGCTCCATTTCAGAAAAATTATACTGACGGGTAGGATGAAAATGAAGAAGATCATTTTTCTGAAGATTCTCTCATACAAAGTGATCAGCAATTTGTTCTTGCAAGTGATGATCTATAGGCTCTTCAAACTAAAGAGTACCAAAGAGGATATCAAAATGCCCTTAGTCATATCCAAATGCAGTACAATTTGCAGAATAGAAATATACCTGTAACTTTAACTCATAAAAGACAAAATGTATGAAAAGGCACACCAAGCAAGGAAACTACTCCTGTAGGTTAGAATAAAGAAAAGGACATTGTCATACTGAATCAACACAAAATAAATGAAGCCTCTACCAGCGATGTGAGGAAGGAAAAAGATTTGCAGACTAAAAGCCACAAGAAGGAGTCACAAGCTAAAGGGAAAATAGAAAAGAAGGACATTGCTACAAAGGAGGTAGAAGAGCAATCTAACCGTTTTAATTTGGAAAATGAATTTTCTAAATTGAAGGTTGTTATTCCCCTCACTGAATTAGTGAAGAATGAAAAATATAAATTTCATATTGCAAAGATGCTTAAGGTTGACCAACTATCTAATACAGTTAATGTAGCTGATGATGAGCCAAAAATCCTTTTTGGTCCATCCTTAGAAGGAACTCCTGAAGATAGTGAAATCCCTCCTTTTTATCTGAGTCTTAAACTTCATGATTTTATCCTCCATAATTCCATGCTAGATTTTGGTGCCTCACATAATCTTATGCCTAAAGCCATCATGGATAAACTAGGACTGAGTATCACCCGAACCTACCATGATCTTTATCCTTTGACTCCGGGAGAGTGAATCCCTTGGCCTCATTAAATATTTGGTAGTATCCTTGGACCAAATCCCGACAAAAAATGTACTCATGGATGTAGTAGTTGCTGATATTCCTCCTAGGTTTGGCATATTGCTTTCAAGGTCTTGGGGAGAAAAACTAAAGGGCACTCTACAGCTTGACTTTTCATATGCCACTATCCATGTTTTTTATTAGTTCTGAAAAATTTATATGGAAAAGAAGATGAAATTCATGATTAACAATAAGGAGAAGCCAGTCAATTAGCCTGTACATGTTGTCCATACTGATCTTTATTCTTTCATTTTATTTAGTGATATAAATTCCATTGATGATGAAAGTCAACTAGTGGAAATTTCATAAGTTCCTAAGGTCATGAGCAGCATCCATGAATTCATTATAGCTGAAGGGAAAGAGGCGAATAAATAGTGTTTGCAGCTAGCGAATTCTATTGAGGAGATTGAAAGAATAGTGTAGAAAATAGAGAGTCTTGAGACAGATGACCATCTTCTTAAAGAGAAAACAATTCAGTATTTAGAGATCCTTTTTCCAGATGAAGAAAATGGTCTTTGGACCATGGATTTTGATGGTGCATCGAGAAGAGGAGCTGGGATTGGTGTCTGGATACATGGTCCATTGCATCAGTCAAATAAAATTCCTTGAAATGTGAGAATGAGTTCTTACAAGTTGGCTTTTGAGTGTTCAAATAATGAGGTGGAGTATGAGGGATTGATTGTTGGCCTCGAAATTCTGAAGAAGTTGGGAGCAAAGAAAATTTCTGGTTATGGCAACTCTGAATTGGTAATCAAGCAAGTTAAAAGGGAATGCCAGGCCAAGCACCCAAGAATGAGATCTTATCGTAATGTTGTACTTGACATCCTCAAGAATTTTTCAGAATGCACTTTGTCTCTTATTCCTAGAACTCTGAATGTCATAGCTGACTCACTCGCCATTACAGCAAGTATGGTGAAGATTCCTATTCATCCTAGTGAAAATTACTCCATCCATGTCAAACATCACCTAGCTATTCCAAATAACATGAGATTTTGGAAGCTGTTTGGGGATGATAAACAGATGGACAATTTTCTACAATTGGAAGGAGAATTTCTGAATTTTCACATTGATGATGCATCCAATTTGAATGATCCGAACATTCACTCAGCTAAGATTTAGATATTACAGCTCAAGGAAAACAAAATTCCAAGAGGCTTGGTGCCTTTGGAAGAGCTTTTTGATCGTGATGATGTCACCAAGAAGCCCACCATGGTGCCTACCTAAAAATTAGTTTAATATGTAAACATTGGCACAACTGATAATCTGAAAATGGTCAAGTTATCAAAGTCCTTATCTCCTAAAACCAAAAGTAAGTACATGTATTTAATGAAAGAATTTTCTAATGTATTTGCTTTTGACTATTCAGATCTGAAGGTTTATGACAAAAGTACCATTCATCATACCATTCCTATTAAGCCCAATCAAAATCCATTTCACCAGAAATTAAGGAGGATCAATCCCAAGTTGTTGCCATCAATTGAGAAAGAGGTAAATAGGATTTATAAGTCTGGAATCATAGTCCCTATTCGATTTTCTGAATGGATGTCTAATCTAGTGCCTGTAAGAAAGAAGACAAAGGAAATTTGTCTATGTATTGATTTTAGAAATATGAACAAGGTTTCCTTGAAATACAACTATCCCCTGCCCAAGATGGATCACATGCTTCAGAGGGTAGTTGGGTCCTCTAGGATGTCATTGCTATATGGATACTCTGGATACAACCAAATTCTGGTACACAAGGATGATCAACTCAAGACAACCTTCACAATGCCATGGGGTACATTCATGTATGCCAAGATGCCTTTTGGGTTGAAGAATGCAGGAGCTACTTTTTAGTGAGCTATGGACATAGATTTTGCAAATGAAAAAGATGTATTTATGGTTATCTATTTAGATGATCTTACAGTGTTTTGAAATTCTTATGAATATCATCTACATCATTTAAAATTGTTTTTCAGAAATGCAGAAAATTTGGCATCTCACTCAACCCAAATAAGATCTTGTTCGCCATGGAAGAAGGTAATCTATTGGGACACATCATCTCTAAAGATGGCATCCACATTGATCCTGCAAGAGTGGAGGCCATTCAACAATTAGAGTTCCCAAGGAATAAGAAAGAGATTCAGTATCTTTTCTGAGAAGATTCATTCCTAATCTAGATGAGCACTTGAAAGAAATGACAAACATGTTGAAGAATGAAAGTGAATTAAAGTGGTCTTTAGAGGCTAAGAAATCATTTCATGCAGTGAAGTTTGCGTTATCTACTGCTCCTATTTTGATTAGCCCGGATTACACTTCAGATTTCATCATATTTTCCTTTGCCTCTAAGAATACGTTAGCAACTGTCCTAATGTAGAAGAAAGACCAAAAGAATGAATAGCGCATAGCAATTTTCAGTCTTACTATAAGAAATGCAACAGTAAGATACAATATCAGTGAAAAGCAGTGCTTGGATTTAGTGAAGGCTCTCAAGGATTCTTGAGTTTATATTCTGTGTTCTCACACCATTGCTTATGTTCCTACTGCAACACATATAGAAATCTTTGTGTAGATAGATCCTGAAGGTAGAAGAGGAAAGTGGATTGCAGCTATGTTATAGTATGACTTGGAGATAAAGCCTACAAAGCTCATCAAAGGACAAGGTTTAGCTAAACTCATGGCTGAATCAAATCTACATGCACTAGACATCAATTTGATTGTTGCACTTTATGAAGAACAAGAAGAAGATGATCCTTTCCTACAGGTGCCAGATATGTTGATGCCCTCACCTTGGTATTTTGACATTGTCTATGTCTTGCAGCACTTGAATCCTCCACCGGAAGTCCCCAAAGGTAAAGATAGATCACTAAAACTGAAGGCTTTAAAATATTGTATTCTAGATGGTGTTTTATTTTGGAAAGATCCTGGTGGTGTGCTGCTAAATTGTTCGATAGAAAATGAAGCCGAGGATGTCATGAATGATTTCCATAAAGGATACTATGGCGGTCATCACTTTTGGAAAACTACAGTGAACAAGATCTTAAGAGTTGAATTCTATCGGCCCACCCTCTTTTCTGATGTATACAAAACAGTCATGAGCTACCATGAATGTAAGAATTTTCAAGGAAAGACAAAGCTTTTGCCATTACCATTACAACCTATTTCAATTTCATCTCCTTTTCAGTAGTGGGGTCTTGATTTCATTGACAATATCCATCCTTCATCATCAGCACAACATAAATGGATATTGACAACCACTGACTACGTCACAAAGTGGATTGAAGCTGTTATGAAACTAGCTCAAGAAGAGATAGAAAAGATAGATCGACACCTTAGAATTCAGCCTCTTCGAGGGGGAAACCTCCTTTACATTATATAAATGAACAATTCTTCGATGATTCAAATGACAAAACCTCCTTTCTATATATAGGAGTCTAAGGAGTCACAATATAATCCAGCCGACATAACAATAATAATATAAAGCTACAAAAATAACAATAGAGGAATTTTATGGGGCACAGTAATAACAATATGGGGGCAATAGGGGCACAACAATATTAATAATGGGTATAACTACAATATTAATGGGGTAATAACTAGTATTATAGGGACCCAACATGCCCCTCGCCTTCAAAAAAATGTTGTCCTCAACGCTTGAGTAGTTCTGGATACTTCTGCATAAAATTCTTATCCTCCCATGTGGAATCTTCAGTGGATAAGTTCTTCCACTTGATAAGATACTCTAAAATTGATCGATTTCGTAGCTGTCAAGTTCCTGTTTCTATGACTGCCTCCGGTTCCAATATAATTTTTCCTTCCTCGTCAAGTTTTGGCAATATTGTTTGAACTAGGATCTTGTCGCCTATAACCTTCTTTAAACATGAAACATGGAAAACTAGGTGCAATCGAGAAGCTGCAGGAAGCTCCAATTTGTATGCCATAATACCAATCTTTTGTAACATCCTGTATGGACCATAATACTTTGGTGATAATTTATTATCCTTCTTAGCTTGCTTGAGGGACATTTGCTTATATGATTGTAGCCGTAGGAATACCCTATCACCTACATCAAAACTTCTTTCACTGCAATGTTGATCTGCCTGTTGTTTCATTCTATTCTGTGCCAACACGAGGTTATCCTTTAAGAGTTGGAGGACTTGTTGTTGATGTTCGATGTGATGTTCCACTGCCTGAACCTTATAATTTTCTCTTAAATATGATGTGATGGATGGTGGTTGATACCCATAAAGTGCCATAAATGGGGTCATTTTTGTTGTTGTATGGAAGGAAGTGTTATACCACCATTCAGCCAGAGGCAACCATTTGACCCATTGTGTCTATTTATCAGATACAAAGCAACGAAGATATCCTTCCAAACATTTGTTTACTATCTCAATTTTCCCATCAGATTGAGGATGATAAGATGAGCTATGAGCTAACTAAGTACCAAGACAACAAAATAATTCTGTCCAAAAATTTCCAGTGAAAATGGGATCTCTGTCACTTACAATAATCTTTGGGTTTCCATGTAGCTTTTGAATTGTTTCCATAAATGCAGTAGAAACCGTATTGGCTTTAGATGGATGTGATAATGCACAAAAGTGTGCATACTTGGTAAGTCTGTCAACTACCACCATGATGACACTCTTTCCCTCAGACTTGGATAAACCTGTGATAGAATCCATTGAAACCTCCTCCCAACATTGGTTTGGAATGGATAAAGGTTGTAATAGACCTGGTGTCTTAATTGTTTCCACTTTATTTTGTTGGCAAACCAAACATTCCGCCACAAACTTTTGAATATCTGATTTAAGGCCATCCCAAAAAATTCCTTCTTAACCCTGTGGTAAGTTTTTAGAAATCCTGAGTGCCCTCCTAAGCGAGGAGTGTGAAATTCCATGAGAATATTTTGTTTTAGCTGGGAATTCTTACAGAGGTATAAGTGATCTTTGTACCATAACGAATCATTTTGCCAGCTAAATGTATCAGACGTACTAGAATATTATTGTAGCTTTCGAATAAGTGCCCACACTTCTTCTTCATTCTTCCATTCCTCTCTTGCTTCGTCTATCCAATCTGGTTGGATAATAGAAATGGCGCACAACAATGCTTCCACATCCTCATCCTTTCTTGAGAGTGCATCTGCCACCACATTTTGCTTCCCTTTTTTGTAGATGATTTCAAAGTCATAACCCAACATCTTTGTGACCCACTTTTGTTGCTGTTCAGAGGATAATCTTTGTTCTAAAAAGTATTTAAGGCTATCATGATCCGTTTTTCCCTTGAAGTGTCTTCCCATTAGGTAGGGTCACCATTTCTTAAGTGCATGGAGTATAGCCAACATTTCCTTCTCATAAATAACTTTGCTTAAAATCTTTCCCTTGATTGGACGACTTTCAAAAGCAATGGGTCTTTCATCTTGCATTAGAACAGCATCAATTCCATTTCCTGAAGCATCACATTCCACAATAAAGGTTTTTGTGAAGTCCGTTGTAGCTAAGACTGGTGCTTGGCACATTGCCTCTTTCAGATGTTCAAAGGCCTTTGTTGCTTCCGGAGTCCATGAGAATGCATCTTTCTTCAATAATATTGTTAGAGGTGCGGCTATTCTCCCATAATTCTTAACAAACTTGCGATAATACCCTGTAAACCCAAGAAATCCTCGTAGATGCTTTATGGATGTGTGGATTTTCCATTCCTTAATGGCTTTAATTTTGCTAGGGTCTACCTTAACTCCTTCATGAGATACAATATGACCCAAATATTCCACCTCCTAGACTCCAAAGAAACATTTGGATCTTTTTGCATATAATGTTTTCTCCTCCAATAGTTGTAGCACCCTGTCAACATGTTAAACATGATCCTTCCAAGACTTGTTGTAGATTAGTATATCATCAAAAAGTACTAACATAAATTTTCTAAGGAATGGTTTGAAAATTGAATTCATCAAACCTTGAAATGATGAAGGTGCATTGGTAAGGCCGAAAGGCATGACCAAAAATTCATAATGACCCTCATGAGTTCTAAATGTTGTTTTCGGAATGTCTTCAATCTTCATTCTAATTTGATGATATCCTGAACGAAGATCGAATTTGGTGAAGTAAATTGATCCATGCAATTCATCCAGTAATTCATCAATGACAGGAATGGGGAACTTATCTTTAATAGTGAGCTTGTTGAGCTCCCTATAATCTGGACACATGCGACATGATCCATCCTTCTTATGCACCAATACTACTGGAGCAAAGAAAGAACTTTTACTCGGTTGAATTATACCAGCCTCTAGCATTACTGCAACCATACGTTCAATTTCACTCTTTTGGACATAGGGATATCTGTATGGCCTGATGTTTGGAGGAACACTTCCTGGAATCAGATGAATAGCATGATCATGATCATGCATAGGTAGGAGACCTTTGGGAGTCTCAAATACCTTGGAATGATTGTCCAGGACATTTTGGAGATCTGGAGAATTAGATGATTCCGATGTGGAAACATCTAGCGAACATAATTGTGCAATTACACCTCTTTGCTCCTTTTTTAGAAGCTTTGTCATACCATTAGAGCTGATTATCTTTCCTGGTTTCCCTGCAATACCCCTTAATTCAAATTCCTTTCCCTCCATAGAAAAATTGATGAAAAGTTCTTGAAAATTAAAAGCTATTGTTCCCAAGGATTGTAGCCATTGTACTCCTAGTACAACATCAGCACCTCCCCTTGGAATGGAAAGCATTGAGCTAGTAAATACATATTCTCCCATGGATAGCTTGATATTATGGCACTTTCCAGAGCAATTTATTGTTCCCCCATTTGCAATCATCACTTGACACTCTGGTGCTGGATATAGGAAGAAATTCAATTCTTTTTCTACCCTACAATGAATAAAATTGTGGGTGCTTCCTGAATCAATCAACACTATTACCTTTTTCTTCTTGATTTGTCCTTCTATCTTGATGGTTTGAGGAGTGGTAATTCCCACCAATGCATTACAAGATATGTTCAGATTTATTTGTTCTTCATCTAGGCTTTGTTCCTGGAGTATATCCACTTCCTTGACCTTTCTTGCTCCTTTTCTTCTTCCTCTTCACAATCTATGTAGAATAATTTCTTCTCAGCACACTTATGACCTTTAGTGTATTTGCTATCACAACTGTAACAAAGCCCTTTTGCTCTTTTTTCTTCCAATTGTTGTGGTTTCAACCTTATAGGTTGTGGAAGACTAGGGGCAACAACACTTCCCTCTTTATAGTTGTGAGTGGTATGCTTCCTGGTTGCCATAATTTTGCTTTCTATTTTTCTTGCTAACCTGAATGCCTTCTCTAATGAATCAGGTTCCCAAAGGCGAACATCATGTTGGATATTATCCTTTAAAGACCCTATGAACACATCAATCCTATGCTCCTCTAGAATATCTTTTACCCTTATGTTCAATTTTTGGAACTCCTCAATGTGCTCCATTATTGAACCCTTTTGTTTGAGACTTATCAATTGGCTAAAAAAAGTGTTGCTTTTTCTATCCTCATAATGTGCTATCAATTCTTCCGTAAAAATTACCCAAGTGATAAATTGTTTATGAGAGAAAATCCATTGATACCATACAAACTAATTTGGTTCCAAATATAAATTTGCCATACGTACCTTTTGTGTGTTTTGCACATTATTGAGATCGAAAAATTACTCCATCTGTAATATCCATGTTGCAGGATCCTTGCCATCAAACTTCCTCATATCGATTTTTGGAATATGGTGGGGCTTCGATCCAACATTAGAGTCTATGATATCATGATTAACATTTCTTTTGTTCACATCATGAGTTTCCTTTACTACCTTTTCACCATTAGTAAGTATTTCTTGTAGAAAATTTGTCAAATTTGTCTTCATATATGTCATGCCTGTCTTCAAGTTTGTGTTCAAATATATCTTCAATTCTTCCATGTATGTCTTCAAATCTGTCTTCCAATCATCCATCTTATCTTCCACGCCCTTTATCTTAGATTCCATGCCATTTATCTTACCTTCTGTTAGCTTTTGTGAGCTTGACATTTGTTGCACTTGTTCTTGTAATTTTGATATATCATGTAGCATTTCTTCCTCTTCTTCATGAGTCATGCTAGAGATTTCAGGATCCTTACTAGGTGTTTGAATTTTCTTTCCTCGAGGCATCAGTCACCACTAATAATGCTTTACTATGACCTTTGAATTCCTTCAAACCAAGCTTACGCAAAAATTTAAAAAAAAACTACACACCTTTTATCACTTTGTAGAAGTCTGATATTGAATCTGATGTATCTCTGTAATTTCAGATCCTCCAATTCTGAAATTGTGACCTATAGTAGCCTTCTGCGTCCTCTTTCCAATGCCACAAGTCTGACCCAAATTGAATTCTCCAAGGAAGAGTTATGTGAAATCTTCCATAGTGACTTGATTATAGACTAGTTCAGTAGAGCGAACTTGTACGACGTGCCACGAGTCACTGTTTCAACCTTTGGATCTGAAAAATGCATAAAAGAAGCTACAGTTTGTCCTCTTTCTGTAACTTCTTATGAAATTTCAACTGATCCCTAGAGAGAAGGTTATGACGATTTTACCCAGGTCACCTGTTCGGAATGTAATTCAGGAGTCTGCAAAAAGACCAACTTCCTCAAATCATATCTCCACAAATATAGCGCGAAAAGCTCCGAAATTTGGACCCGAGGTTCAGTTCGATTTCTTGTCAAATGGGTTTTTTTTGCAACTTCTGAAATGTCACAAAAAAAAAGGTTATAGCGCAAATTCCATGATGACCTGTCTGGAGCAGCGAAACCCTAGAATCCAAAGCTCTGATACCAAATGTTATGAAACCAGCTGTTATGCTCTTAACCTGCAAAATAATACCCAAATACAGAATATGCGAAGAAAAAGATACCTAGAATACAGAATAGCAATGATTTTATTATTCAGAGAGCAATGTTCACATGCCTCTTCGAGGGGGCAACCTCCAATAGAGCAGAGCTCGATTACAAAAATAAGACACAATCCTCCTCCCAGGGAGTCTCTATCCTTTATATATGACTCATACATGCAATACCACGGGCCAATACCGTGGGTTTTATTAATACCATCTATCTAATACTACGGCCCATTTGCAAATAACTGTGGTCCCGTCATTAATTACGGGTTAACCACTTACAAATATTAATATGGGATTTATTGACTCTTGACTATGACGTGATCCCATGACATAAATAAGGGGGTTAGGGTGGGACCCTAACATGCCCTCCCCCTTAAGACTAGCCTTGTCCTCAAGGCTGAAGCTGCGGAAACTGCTGAAGAATAGTGGTTGGTTCCCAAGTTGCATCCTCCGGAGAGGTATCTTTCCATTTGACGAGGACTTCCTTAATCATGCGGCCGCGCAGGTGCTTGTCTCATGTATCTAGAACCTGTTCGGGTTGAAGCTAGATTGACCCTTCTTCGTCCAATTTAGGTAGACTGGTTTGAACTTGGAAATTGTTCCCAATCACTTTCTTGAGGCACGATACATGGAAAACTGGATGGATTTTTGTCGTAGGTGGCAAAGCCAACTTGTAAGCCACTTCTCCAATGCGCTGAAGTACTTGGTATGGTCCGTAGAATTTTGGAGAGAGCTTTTGACAACCCTTGTCTTTGAGTGATGTTTGCTTATATGGTTGCAGCCTCAAAATGACCTGATCCCCTTCTTGAAATTGGCGCTCTGAGCGATGTTGGTCGGCCTGTTGCTTCATGCGGTTTTGAGCTTGATGAAGATTCTCTCTAAGATGGGCGAGCATGGTTGTGCGGTGTTGTAGGAGTCGATCCACTGCTTGTACTTTGGAGCAGCCCTTGAGATAAGAAGTAGGGGAAGGCGGAAGTTGACCATAGACTGCTTCATAGGGAGTCATTTTGGTGGTGGCATGATAGTTGGTGTTATACCACCATTCAGCCAGAGGTAACCACTGTACCCAAAGGTGTTGCTTTTCTGAAGTGAAACACCTAAGGTAGGTTTCTAGACATTTGTTGACTACTTCGATTTGACCATCTGTTTGTGGATGATATGAAGTACTGAGTTTGAGTTGAGTGCCTTGTATTCTGAAGAGTTCCTACCAAAAATTACTGGTGAAGATCGGGTCGCGGTCGGACACAATAGAAGTGGGCATGCCATGCAATTTGAAGATCTGATCCATGAAAGATTGAGCAACCAAAGTTGGTGTAAACGGGTGGGGTAGGGCGCAGAAATGAGCATACTTCGACAGTCGGTCCACAACCACCATGATGACTGACTTGTTCCCTGACTTTGGAAGACCTGTAATGAAATCCATAGAAACCTCCATCCAAATTGATGCCGGAATGGGCAATGGTTGTAGTGAGCCTGGTGTGTTGACGGTTTCCCCTTTCTGGCGTTGACAGACATCACATTCTGCTACGAAAGTAAGGATGTCCTTTTTCATGCCTGTCCAAAAAAATGATCTTCTGGTGCGAGCATACGTCTTCTGAAAGCCCGAATGTCCTGCAATGGGAGATGAGTGCAATCCTGCCAAAATGCGACTTTTGAGGGTGGATGTTGGTGAGATTACGACTCTATCCTTGTAGCGAAGAATATCATTCTGCCACGAGTAGCCCTTGCTGGAATTAGGATCTACCTGCAATTGAGAAATGAGTTGGGAGAGCCTGGGGTGTGAAAACCATTCCCTGCGAGCCTCTTCAATCCATTCTGGAATGGGAAGGGAAATTGCGAGTAGAGTACTTTCCTCCTCAAATTGGTGAGATAATGCATCTGCTACACTGTTGTCTTTCTCTTTCTTGTAAATGATCTCATAATCATATCCCAGCATTTTGGCTAACCATTTATTTTGTTGTGGGGAGGATAGGCGTTGCTCCAAAAAATATTTAAGACTATGATGATCCGTGCGGATTTGGAAACGTCGCCCCAATAAGTAAGGTCGCCAGGTCTCGACTACATGTAAGATGGCCATCATTTCCTTCTCGTAGGTGGATTGGCCCAGATTCCTCCCACTGAGTTGTTGGCTTATGAAGGCCAATGGTCGCCCTTCCTGTATTAAGACCGCCCCAATACCTGTACCCGAAGCATCACATTCAATGACAAAGGATTTGGTGAAGTCAGGTAGTGCTAAGACTGGAGTGGAACACATGGCGTTTTTTAGAGCGGTAAATGCCTGTTGTGCTTCCTCGTTCCAGAAGAAGGAATTTTTCTTTAGGAGTTGAGTGAGGGGCTTCGCTATGCAGCCATAGTTGTGGACAAATTTACGATAATAGCCTGTGAGACCCAAAAATCCTCTCAAGCTCTTCAAGGTCTTAGGTTGAGGCCATTCTTGCATTGCCTGGATATTTTTGGGGTCCACCTTGACACCTTCATGCCCCACAATGTGGCACAAATACTCAACTTCTTCCATGCCAAACGAACACTTAGACATCTTGACAAATAATTTATGCTTGCGAAGCAGTTGCAAGAGTAGATCTACATGCTGAAGATGTGCCACCCAAGTGCCACTATAGATGAGGATGTCATCGAAGAAGACAAGGACAAATTTTCTGAGATATGGTTTGAGAATGTGATTCATAAGGCTCTGAAAAGTAGAGGGGGCATTACAGAGACCAAATGGCATGACCAAGAACTCATAATGGCCTTCATGAGTTCTGAAAGCCGTCTTGGGAATGTCGACTTCCTTCATGTGAATTTGGTGGTAGCCTGAGCGAAGATCCAACTTAGTGAAGAATTGAGCCCCATTGAGTTCATCCAGCAAATCGTCAACCACCGGGATGGGAAATTTATCTTTGACTGTCAACTTATTGAGGGCCCTGAAGTCGGGACACATCCGCCACACCCCATCTTTCTTGAGGACCATGACCACTGGGGATGAATAAGGACTAATGCTGGGACGAATGACACCTGCTTCCAACAATTCCTTGATGATTTTTTCTATTTCATTCTTTTGGGTGAACGGATATTTGTATGGCCGCACATTTGGGGGTTGGGCCCCTGGAACCAAGGTGATGCTATGATCATGTTCCCCTCGCGAGGGTGGAAGCTCATGAGGCTTGTCAAAGACCGTCCGATGGTTATTTAAAATTTGTTGCATCTCAGGATGAATTGGCAGAGACATGGTTTCGACTACCTGGATGGCATTAAATTGAGCGACCACTCCATGATGGACCTTTTTTAACAATTTTTCCATCCTATGCAAGCTGATGATAGAGGGGGCTCCCGCCTGGAGTCCACGGAGGGTATGTGTGGAGTTGTTCTGCTTAAAACTCATATATAACTCCTGGAAATCCATTGTGATTGGCCCAAGAGTGCGGAGCCATTCAGCGCCTAGGACAATGTCGCAACCCCCCATGTGTATGGAAAACATGTGGGTTTTCAACTGATAATCCCCCATTTGAAGTTTGACATTTTCACAGCGGCCTTCACATTTCATTGTGCCCCCATCTGCAATTTGGACTTGGAAGTTAGAAACTGCCCGTACAAAACAATGCGCTGCTTCTGCGATTTTTTGATGGATGAAATTTTGGGTACTTCCACTATCAATCAAGACTACTACTGGGCGATGTTTAAGAAAACCCGAATTTTGAGAGTTTGAGGGGAAGAAATTCCTGCCAACGCATTTAGCTAAATAATTGGTTCGTCAGATACAATCTCCTTTTGGTTGTCTTCTTCAATCGCCTCCGGTTCCTCAAGTGGTGGATCTTCCTCGGTGGAGCTGTAGCCAGTGGCATCTATTTGAAAAAACTTGGGCTCCTTGCATTTATGACCCGGGGAATATTTTTCATCACAGTAGTAACATAGTCCTTGCTTCCTTCTTTCAGCCATTTCCGCAGGTGACACCTTTTGAATCTTAAGTGTCTGAGTCGTGTTGGGAGCCTGTGGGGGACGACCTTTAGCGGGGAAATTGGGGCGGCTATATTGGGCTGCTAATGCACGTTCCACCTTACAAGCTACCTGGCAAGCCTATGTCCACGTGGGAGGGTGGTGGAGTAGAACTTGAGCTTTGATGGATTCTTTAAGACCGCTGATAAAACATTCCATGTAGAACTCATCTGTGAGACCCTTAGTGCGGAAGGCTAAGGCTTCAAAAGCGGTAATATATTCATCCACTATACCCATCTCTCGGAGCTTAGTGAGACGGCCCAAAAAAGAGTCTTCCTGTTCAAAGTGATTTCGAAGAGCTTTGATAAATTGGGCCCAATTCTGAAAAGGTCCATTGCAACGTTGATGCCATTCCCCCCATTGCCATCATTCATTGTCCAAGTACATGGTCCCCACCATAAGCTTAGTCCAATCATCTAGGATATGATTCAATTTGAAATACTGCTCCATTTGTGCTAGCCATGCGGACGTGTGAGAACCGTCAAATTTATGCATATCCAATTTGGGAGGTCGCTGACTGGGTGGTGGATGGGTGTGCCAGACGTGAGGACAGTGGCTAGACTCACCCTCATGGTGTTCATGGTCATTAGACGCCTCCTCGTGGGCTGGCTCCTTGCCCTTCGAGAGTGCTTGCTGTATCTGGAGACTTAGTCCGCGAAACTCACGTTGGAGGGAGTTCATATTTTCTTCAAGTTTGTCCAACCTTTCATTGGCCATCGCTTGAGCTCTAGTTTCTACCATACACCAACTTGATGAAAATTGGGACCGCCTAATTTTTTTTTTTTTACTAATAAATTGAATGGTACCACCTTGCTCAGCTCGTCATCCTGATGCTGATGGGCTAGATCACCAATAAGCGCCTCGGAAGATCTCAGACTTTTTTTTTTTTTTTGGAAAACTCCAAACGGAGTTTACTCCTTGATCAATACTGCAGTCGCCAAATCCTCAAAATGTCAATGCTGCCAAAAGTCCTGCGAAAAGTATACCCCGGTATAGGAACCCTACACAACAACTCCGATCTGGTGGATATGAGAAATCTGAATGGTGGAACAACTGCTGCTGCGGATCTGATGGAGCTGCGGGACTGATGTCTGCTGCTGCGGCACGTCTTTGCACACGCGGATCTCGAATAGATGATGTGTGATCCCCCGATAGAAAAGGGAACTATGGTCTAGAGGAGTGTCAGGTGCTACAGATCGCAATATACATAAGGGTCTGACAGTAGTACTCGGCCCAATGTTTCAGGGCTCTAACTAAGGAGGATCGACCGTACCCTTAGCCGTACAACCCAAGTACCCTATTGTACGGGCGAGTAATCTCTCCGAGTGCTGTTCTCGGTGTACTGTAGCCACAAGACGGCCGAAGGTTTATCTATGGCGAGGTTTCGAGGGAGCCTAGGGGGCTTCCTATATACCCAGAGGGTACGTGGAAGACAGTCCTTCCGCGGTTCTGTCTAATGCGCTACTACTCGAAGGGGTACCCACAGGGTTACAAGGGAGTCCAACAGACGTGACCACCTCTTGTATTTCCTGCGTGCATGCCTCCCCAAATCCACAGGTTTATGCGCTCAACGACAGATCCCGTGGTTTAAAGACGCCGGAACACGTCTCTAGCCAAAAAAAAATTTGCTAAAAATTGGAGATCCCACCGAGCCCTGGAAAGTGCTCTGATAACACTTGTTATGTTCTTAACCTGCAAAATAATACCCAAATATAGAATATGCAAAGAAAAAGATACCCAGAACACAGAATAGCAATGATTTTATTATTCAGAGAGCAATGTTCACATGCCTCTTCGAGGGGGCAACCTCCAATAGAGCAGAGCTCGATTACAAAAGCAAGACACAATCCTCCTCGCAGGGTGTCTGTATCCTTTATATATGACTCATACGTGCAATACCATGGGCCAATACCGTGGGTTTTATTAATACCATCTATCTAATACTACGGCCCATTTGCAACTAACTGTGGTCCTGTCATTAATTGCGGGTTAACCACTTACAAATATTAATATGGGCTTTATTGACTCTTGACTATGACGTGATCCCATGACATAAATAAGGGGGTTAGGGTGGGACCCTAAAACCAGCCCAAGAAGAGATAGAAAAGATAGATCAACGCCTTAGAATTCAGCCTCTTCAAGGGGGCAACCTCCTTTACATTATATAAATGAACAATTCTTGGATGATTCAAATGACAAAACCTCCTTTCTATATATAGGAGTCTAAGGAGTCACAATATAATCCAACCTACCTAACAATAATAATATAAAGCCACAAAAATAACAATAGAGGAATTCTATGGGGCACAGTAATAACAATATGGGGGTAATAGGGGCACAAAAATATTAATAAGGGGTATAACTACAATAGTAATGGGGTAATCACTATTATTATAGGGACCCAACAGAAGCATTACCAACCAGGCAAGCTATTGATTCTGTCATCATTCAATTCATTGAGTCTAATATTTTGTCTAGATTTGGTTGCCCACAGAAAATAGTTACTAACAATTCTGTTGTTTTCAAGTCAAAAAGAATGGTGGGCTTTTGTGCCAAATACCATATTGTGTTAGGAAGTTCTACTGCTTATCATCCGCAAGGGAATAGTCTTACTGAATCTTCCAATAAATCCTTGGTTGACATTATCAAGAAGGTTCTAGAGGTGAACAAGAAGAACTAGCGTAAAAATCTCGTCAATGCCTTGTGGTCGGGTAGGGTCAGCACTAAAAAATCAATAGTTATGTCCCCTTTTCAGCTGGTGTAGGAATTGATACAATGTTTCCTTCATCTCTTGCTGACCTGGTCATGAAAATTCTGCAAGAATTGGATAGTGAGACTAATGACATCCAAAGAAGGATAAATCAGATGATTCATTTACAACAGACAAGGGAAGAGGTTCTTCAGAACACATCCAAACTCCTTGAGAAGATTAAAAAGATTTATGATCACAAGACGAGGTAATTTCAATCTAGGAGATGTGGTTCTTCGGTGGGATGCTAGAAATGAAGAGAAGGGAAAACATGGGAAATTTGAAAACTTATGGAAGGGACCTTACAAAAAATTTTCTTTCAGAGGAAAGCATTCTTTCTTATTGGAAGAAATGGGTGGAGGAGATTATTCAGAAGGGGTGATTAATGGTAGGCTTCCCAAGCACTACTATGTCTTTAAAAAGTCCTAAAAATTCATAAGCATTGTATATACCGATGTGTATTTTATTTCCAGCAATTTAGGTGGTTGTCATACGAGTTTGAAGCCTTAAGTGAAGGCCCTAAGGCTTCTTGGGTCAGTTACTATTTTGGTCTTTATTTCACTTTTCAATGTTTTTCATGTCAGAAGGCCACTTAGTTTTAAGTCAAAAGTCTATTTTTATGCATGTTGACTCCATTGCCCAATGGATAAGGCTACTTGGTCTATGGTGTTCTTGACACCTCCAAGGAGTTTCTATCCCCAGTTGGAGCCAATGTTAGTGTCAGTCTTGCTAGCCTGTCATATGGATCAAATGTGCTTTTACTATGCTTGTCAAGACTATCATAATAAAATATTTTATGTCATTAGCTTTACACAAGAAAATTTGGTCATTGGTTGGTCAGTCTAGAAATGAGGTCAGTCTTTTGGAAATTCACTCATGCTAGTCAACTATCATATTTTTATGGAGGTGTTATAGGAAAAACATGCCAGTCATCAACATCATTCTATTTAGCTTCAGGTCATCCATTTTGGTCAGTCTAGAAATGAGGTCAGTCTTTTGGAAATTCACTCATGCCAGTCAACTATCACATTTTTATGGAGGTGTCATAGGAAAAACATGTCAGTCATCAACATCATTCCATTTAGTTTCAGGTCATCCATTAGGTTGCTAGGGTTTCCAAGGTCCATCATTTTCATGAATAAATCCAGTAGTGAATAGAGCATGCCAAGAGGCTCTTGTATATTGATTTGTGAGTTATCACACATTCATCATGTTCTCATCATCAAAAAGTTCCAGAAAAAGAAGTTCCAGCACTCAGGAAAGGGAAAAGGTAGCTCAGGTTTGAGTTATAAAGGTAACTCTATTTTGAAAAGTGAAAAAACAGTTTTGAAAGGTTTGTGGGTCCCATTTCGTTTTTAAAAAGAGAAATAATTTTTCCTATAAAAACTCAAAATCCCCAAAACTTGGTTCATTTACCTCCTATTCATGCTTGAGTATCGATCTCTCCCATCCAAAAGAGAGAAAAATTCGGCTTCTTAGGCAAATTTGGAAAAAACCTTGAGGTGTTGTGCACAAGAACAAGGCATCGTGCACAGAGAAACTGCGTTGCACACAGGAACAAGGCATTGCGCACAGCGTAGAGTGTCCACAAAACACCCAAATCTCTCCCAAATTCCATTTTTTGGCTTGCAAACTTAATTTCATTGATTTCTAGTCCAAGAAACAAGTAACTACACCATCATTCTCCATCATTTTCTTTTCAAAGTCATCCCATGTGAATGATTCTTCAAATTAGGGTTTGTAGTGAAATTTTTCATGGGAAATGATAGGGTGATAATGGCCATTTTTATTTTTTGGTTTCTAAACATGTAAAATGTTTCCCTACACATGTATACATGTTTAATAAACCATTTTAACCACTCAATCAACCTCAAAGAAAAATTTTACCTCTCCAAAAGTAAAACCCTAGTTCATTCCTAGAGGTTTTTGGGCATTTTTCATTACAAACTCTGTTTTTCCTCCTTGCAAGTTGATCACACTTCCACTAATTTTTCACTTATTTTAATCAGCCTCCAAATTTCATTTCCACCTCCTTTAATACCTCCTCTATCATGTTGTCAAACTCCACCTTCACATCGCTTCATTTTCATTCATACCTCACACTTTTCCTCATTTCTTGCTGCTAGGGTTTTTTGTCATCATGGAAGTAGAATCTTCACCAGAGAGGAAAATACATCATAAGGGAGGGAAAATCCTCAGATTTGAGCAATCAAATTGCAATGAAATCAACTTATATCCTTTCATAAAATAGTTCTTTAAAGATGTACATTTCTTGGAGTTTTGCAAAAGAGTGAGTGAGGTGGGTTTTCTGGAGCAGCTAACAGATTCGATGAAAACTCAGTTGAAGGGTGAAAGTGTTGTTATTGTTGGTGTTGAATTAATTTTTTCAACTGCCTCTGTTTCACTTGCAACAGGGCTACCAAAAAATGGTTAATATTGGTTCAAGGGAATGAACCTAGATCTTGAATATTACAAACCCTTCTTAAAAACACCATACATGGAAAAACATGATCACACTATGCCTTTCAGATACTTATTGGAGAAATATTCCCCTTTGATTAAGATTATCATGAAGTTCTTTACATGTGAAGGAAGATTTTCCAGGTTGTATGCTTATCATTTTCTCCTCCGAATGCACTTCACCTCTCAGAAGCCACTCAACATGTGTAACTACCTATTCAAGAGCATTTCCAAAATGTCAGAAAAAATACAAATTAAGAACAATGAGCACTACCCAAGCCTATTTCATCATATTCTAATCAAGACTATAGGCCTTAACCATCTTGCATAGAAAGGTATGACTTGGGAAACGTTTCTAGAAATCGCCCTGAAATGGCATGAAACCAATGTAGCAGCTCAAACCTCTAGCATACAAAAGCAGCAAATGGAAGTGGGTCCTCTAGCAAATCAATTGAGACAACTCAAATACCTAAGCCTGAGGTGACTAAGGTATACAAGAGGGGATAGAGGCTTTTGTTTTCTTCTCATGATGAGAAAGGGGCCAAGCCTTCTTCAACAACAAAGTAGGGACCAGCAGTGAAAGATAAAGACACAATTGAGCATGAGTTTGAGATAGTTGATTTGGAGGAAGAGGATTACAGTTCACGCATGCAAAAAACAAATAGAGATAAATACTATAAAATCAAGGAGCTTATGTTCAATATGGAAAGAGCTAGATATGTCATTTCATTTCTTGAACGGGAGAATAGTCAGCTCAAAGCAAAGGAAATAATCATGGAAAAAGAACAAGCCAAGTTATTGTAGCATGTTGGCAAGGGTAAAGAAATCATAGAATCATGTGAGCCTGATGGATCAAAATGGAAATTTAATAGGAAAAGGCCAAGAACAAAGGGCCTAAAGAAGGAATTACAATAAGAGGAAGAAAACATCATGTTGAATAAAGACATAGTTGTAGAAGACAGAATTGCTCTTGAAATCAATCAAGAAAAGGAGTATTGGCTAAACAAGGTGAATCAACACTTGGAGAAACTACTTGAGAAAGAAAAAAGAGGTAACCAATTGCTTAGACATATGGCGCACAACTACGAGGCTCAAAACATGATTTCCAATGTCAAGTTAAAGCAGCTTGAAAACAAGCTCAAGGAAGCCAAAAAATATCAAAAGGATGAGGGAAACTTGGATATTCTTGCTAAAGAATCTATGACGGTATAAAAAACATATGTTTACAGCTTCCAGCCAATTTTGAACAAATTTTGAGCACTTTTAGTGTTTTTATCATTTTTGAGCTAAATTCAGAAAATCAGCATCTCAAGAAATGCAACGCCTTGGTGCTATGCTTTTTCCTCAGGAATCTATTTCAGGAAAGGTCTATATTTTTGGAAATATCTTGCCATCCTCTAAAAATGCATTTTCTCATATTTGACATAGGTGGCTCAGTGTTGGAGAAAAGTGCAAAAAAGTGACAAAAAACTAGCATTCTTGACCCCTTTTTGACACGCGCTGTTCACTTGGAGTGACCATGGGAGAATGGATTTTTGAAGGCCTTCCCATGGTCCCAACTCAAAAATTAAAACTATTTTGGAAGCTAGACATCAAGTGATAGTTGAATTTTATCTCATTTTTTCCCTTTTACCTCTTTAAGTCACCTCAAAATCATCTCAAAATCAGGGATGCGCTTCTGCAATTTTCTGAGTTTTAATTTGTCAATTTCACTATGTAAAATTTATAGTTTCCAGTTTGACTTAGTCAAAGTCAAACCTCTTTATGTAATGACACTAGTTTAGAGGTTAGGTGATGTATGCATGAATACATGTAAATCATAGGTTGTTTTTATGTTTATTAGGCCTCATAAAGGAAGAAAACTCCTAAACAAACTCTCTAAGAAGTGTTTGAGTTTCACCTTCTCAATCTCACCTGTTTGTTGGGAGAATCTTGAAGTCAGTTCCTCCACCAAGGAATTCAACTCCTGAATGTGGGAAAGTAGTCTAGAAGAGTCTATATGTATCATTTCTCTTGAGGAGAAGAGGGTCGAACTTTTTGTGGATGAGGCTTGCATGTAATCATCTTTTCAGCTAATACAGAGACAGTTGCAGCTATTTTCAAGGAAATCTATCCCAGTGAGTTCATGGTGTTTGTTTCTCATTATATTTGCTTTCTAAAGGTTAAAACATCTTTATTTACATGATTTCTCTTCTTTCTATTGATTCCTTACAGTGAAATATATAGAATTCTTGTTTCTCAAGCTCTATTATCTAGTTTTCATAGCTATGTTTATGTCTTCCTAAGCTAATGAAATCATGTTTACTTATGCTCATTGGTTTCTTCTACATTTTCCCTTCTATACTACACTGACAATATTCTAAATACACCATGGCATCTGATATCTTGCTCCTCATATTTTCTCCTGCACTTTTACAGCCTAGACCTATTTGTCGCTCCAAACCCTAAGTTCAGCAAACCCTAAAACCCAAAGTTTCACAAACAAGAAAACAAATATATATATATATATATAGATATATATATATATATATATATATATATATATATATATATATATATATATATATATATATATATATATATATATATATATATATATATATATATATATATATATATATATATATCTTGCCTAAAACTCATTTTCTTTAAAGTCATATCACTGATAAGAGACTTAGAGAGATCCCTCTTATGCTTAGTAGGGCCAGATACTAACATAAAGTGGTTTGAGGTTACCCTTCTCGATTTCCTTTCCAGCCTAGAAAATTGTAAGGACTAACATCACTGAAATCCACCCTCAAAACATGAATTTTGGAAGACTTCCACTCATCTCCAACAACAAGGAATTCAGTCTTTAAAAAGACTTATGCTTGCCCTCATCATTCTTTCTTTTGGACTGGCATGAAAAATAACATTCTTACTTTTTTAGCTGAATGTGATGTGTGTCAACACAACAAAGGAGAAATCGTTAAGTTACTAGGAACCTTATAGCCATTGCCACTCCCTACCTTTGTCTGGATGGATGTTTCCATGGATTTCATCACTAATCTTCCAAAGTTGCACAACAAATCCATCATCATGGTGGTTTTGGACATACTTTCTAAATATACTCACTTTTGTGCTCTACCCCACCCATTGAGCCCCACATTGGTGGCTCAAGTTTTCATGGACCAAATCTTCAAATTGTATGGCATGTCAACTTCCATTGTGTTTGATCACGAACCCACTTTCACCATCAAATTTTGGCAAGAAATTTTCAAGTTGCAAGTCACGCAACTCCAACTAAGTACCGCATATCATCCCCAAACTGATGGTCAAACATAAGCAATCAATAAATGTTTGGAGACATAGCTAAGGTTCTTCATTTTAGAAAAGCAACATCAATGGGTACAGTGGCTCCCTTTAGCTAAATGATGGTATAATACTAACTATCATCAAGCCACCAAGATGACTCCATATGAGGTAGTGTATGGCTAACTCCCACCTTAGCCTATTTCCTATATCCCCGGATGTTCTATGGTGGAGGCAGTTGATCAACTCCTACAGAACCGTGCTGCCATGTTAGCTCATCTCAAAGATAATCTACATCAAGCTCAAAACGAAATGAAGCAATAGGTAAACCAACATTGTTCTGAGTGAGCATTTCAAGAATAGGAATAGTTATTCCTGCGATTGCAACCATTTTAGAAAACATCTCTCAAAGAAAATGGTTTCCAGAAACTAGCACCAAAATTCGATGGGCCTTAACAGATACATCAGTGCATAGGATGAGCCACCTACAAAGTGGCGTTGCCGCCCACTTCAAAAACCCATTCGGTCTTCCATGTATCATGCCTTAAGAAAGTGGTGGGTAAAAATTACAGAATTCAAACAAGTCTACCTGAATTGGATGAGGAAGGCTCACTCTATCTACAACCAGAACATGCCCTTGATACTCGAAAAATACATCTTTGTGGCCGCACGATCAAGGAATTCCTTGTCAAGTGGAAAGACACCTCCCTAGAAGATGCGACCTGGGAACCAACCACTATTCTTCAGAATTTTGTGTAGAGTCTCCAAAATGTATTCAAAATATCATCCACTTCCACCTTTATCGCCACCATTTCACTCACATGCTGCAACACCATAGCCATATAATCTTTTATTAGCCTCCATTTTCATAATTAAATGGGTTCCATTTTTGTTTTCCAAAAGCTAATGATTTCTAGAATTATAAGTGAATTAAATGGTTAAAACTTAGAAAAATGACATATAATTGCTAATACTTAAAAGTGGCTTGAGTTTCATGACATGTGTAGGTCATTTGGAAGCTTCCAAGGCACCCTTACCTGGCCTCCAATGCTCAAATTTGAATTATCTTCAAGATATGGAAGAATATTTGGATAAAGGTCAAAGAGGATATGTGTCTCATCATTACCTATTTGAGTTGTAACTCTATGAGATTTTCTAAGATCTAGGGAGAGAATAATGGACCTCCATTAATGAGGTAGCTTCTTATGTTTTTGTATAAATGGGAGAACCTTGTCCTTTGAAAGGCATGTGTAAAGTTGGGGAAATGCTCATGTTTGGAATATAGAATTTGGATTTGGCACCATGCTCATGACTGATGTTTACCTTGATTTGGTTATGCTTGCATTTGGAGCCTCTCAACTTTCCATCTCTCATGCTTTTGGATTGGCCACCTACAATGTGTGGGATTTATTGTTTTTCATAGATTAAGATTTATTGTCTTCATAGATTAAGATTTATTTCTTTCATATCTTTTCCTGTGTGAGATGTTTAGAGTGATTGTTTTTATTTGCTTTCTACCTAGAAGTTGAGAGCAATTGTTTTTATTTTCTTTCATATCTTCTCCTGTGTGAGAGGTTAAGAGTGATTGTTTTTATTTTCTTTCTACCCAGAAGTTAAGAGCATTTGTTTTTATTCGCTTTCATATCTTTTCCTGTGTGAGAGGTTAAGAATGATTGTTTTTTCTTTTATTTCTAAAAGAGTGGTGTGCTTTTCAGTTCCTGCAAGATTGAAAGATTAAGATTTCAATTTCATGCGTTGTACTACAATTGTACTATAATTTATTTTGAATTGAGTGTTGAATTAGAATAGGTGAACTTGGTTTGTCATTATTTGGTTTCATAGTTAGATTGATCTAAATTGAAAGTTAATTTATAGCATATATAGTGGACGCATGCTTCACAAGTTTTACGAAACCACCAAGTTGACAATTAAATGATAGGTAATTAATTTGCCTCAACATTTTAGCGCCATTGCTAGGGAAGTGTGCATAGGAACAAGCTTTCAGTCTAGAGTTCATTTTTTTTTTTTCCAATCTTTTTCTAGATGCATGATTAAAGCATGTAGATGCATTAATCATTTAGCTGCATATCATTTTTATAAAAGAAATATCAAAAATTTCGATACTAACCATTTATGGATGAAAGATCTAGAATGCAGATCAAACATTATTTGGAGCACAAAGACTACATTGAGGAATGGTGTCGAAACGCGATTGCACCACAACACTCATCCATTCTTCAGGAGATATTTGCGACAAATCTAAAGGTTAAAATGATTGCTCAGGTCCTCATACATAATCAGGTACATTTCGCAAATTTGGATATGAATATTCTAGAAATTCTAATCCATAAATGGCTCCATTGGAAACATTCATATACTTAAAAATTAATATATATATATATATATATATATATATATATATATATATATTCTTTCAAGTAGGATAAACTAGGAAATAAAATCAAGCTTGATTACATTTTTTTTTTTTAGTTCTTGATTGCATTTTTTTTTAGACTTTAAAATAATTTAGAATTTTATTTTCTTTCTTACATTTCTTTTTACTAACCTCACAAAAATATTTTCAACAAAAAAAATCATGTTTTGATTTTAAACAATAATAATAATAATAAATCGTGTTAGATTTTCAAAAAAAAAGAAAAAATATTCATGTTTTTGAATAAGGGAAATGTAAATTTTTAATAAAAATTATCATTTCTTTTTTAAAAAGAATTGAGAAATTGACAATTTGAGCTCTCATGCAACCTGCAAAGAAAAAAAAATTCAAATGCATTAGCTTTAAAATCACAATCCAATTTTGAAAAAAAAAAATCATATATAAATCTTGCTTTAACATGCTACATATCTATTCCATTTTTTAAGAACTGCAGAAACGACTCATTTCTGCAGCCAAACCTAATTTAATTCCATCGCATCCATCACGATCCAATAATCATGGATCTTTCCCAAAGTGAACTCCTCGCCTAAAGGATCTCGTCTTCCCATGGATTTAGAATAAAAAACACTAGATCTCTTGTCAAATAAGCAATGAACGAGAGACATGCCTACAAAAAAATATTGACTCTACCATAATCAAGAATTGAAAAATTGATAATGCAAATATCAGATTGTGCAAATTCCTGGAGGGTTTCTTCTTGGTTTTGAATAAAAAGGGGATCTGATGGACGTGTTGTAGATGAATCCAATTAATCATTAAAATGATGTAGGCACGCTCCATTCACAACCTGTTTAGTGTTGGCAATAAATTTCTGAACACTGAGTTTAACAGTCTTACAACTGAGATTGTGTGCATTCAAAAAAAATGATGCGGTTCTGTTGGATTTCCATCATGGTAATGCTGTTGATAAAATTTGATTCTCCTGAATTAAAAAGATTCCCACTCATCCTCATCATTCTGCACAAAATCCAAGAGATCATGTAAGTTGTTAATTTTCAATTCATTGTATTGCAACATTGAAAATCAAAAAAAAAATGCATATTGTGTCATCAACCGCTCTCGTAGAAAGAATCAAGAATAAAAATGGAGTTGCAGATCAAATCGTGCCTGGAAGAAATCCAAAGTAGCTTGGTATTGTCAATTTTCTCGTAGGAGAAGCAACATCCATTATTTAATTCCAATATGAAAGATCCAGCAAGTAGTTTTTTTACCTGAGCAGAGGAAATGCGTAACAACTTAAAAATGTCTGTTTTAAAACATGATTGTTGGCCAAATGACAACGAATTTCGAAAAAATAAAATAGGGGTGTTTTTCAGATGGGGTAAGTTATAAAACCCAGGAACGATATTCGCAAATTCATAACCAATTGGCAAATATTCGGGGTTCTCTACAGACTTATTTAGCAAATTGCTTGAGAAAAAAAACAATTTTTAATTAAATTTACAAATAGTAGTTGCGGCCATAGAGAAACGATAAAATCCGATTTTGGATTCTATGGTGGTTTGAGAAATCAGGATTGTGATTTTCTGTCACCTAAATCCATGGATTCGATACCACGGAAGAAAGACATGTAAAAAGGAGAAACAGAGGAGGCTACATTGATGGCAATATCGTCTATCCATGGTCAACATTAGTCCATAGCTCCGCTACAACAGTAATTGATTCATTTGATTATTAATTCACCGCTAAAGTCAATACCTATCCAACGGTGTATGGTTAATGGCTACAATTAGAAGTTACAGGACACTAATCTAGTTGGTTACATGAAAATCTAGGAGCATGCAGGGTATTGAATTAATATCTTATAAGAATTTTTGTGGCACTGAAGACCCTATTAACATATGATGTCGCGTTTTCTCAACTAGTCTTGTTATAAGTAGAGTTGATTTTCATTTTTGTTATGGCTTCTGCTCCATCTATACGCATTAACATCTAATAGCACGAAGAAATCCCTTAACGAAGAGTTGACGATATCTGGTGGGAATGATGTAAATTTGACAAGAGGTATTTCAAGTGACTATTCCTGCAACAGTGGGGAAGAAGGAATTTCAAGATCAATTAGGTCGAAGCGTCGGTCTATTGAGAATGTTAATGAGTTACATGACAATTCGATTTTTTTATATTTATTATGTTGTTTTTTTTTGTTATGTTTTATTTTTATTTTTTGTTACGTTGTATTTTTTTAGAATGTTATATGTTATGTTTTGGTTTTTTTAATGTATATATTTATGTTATATGTTACAATTTTGTTTTATGTGTTTTTATGTTTTATGTATAATGTAATGTTTTTTTAGTATATATTTTTATGTTATGTTTTTTTATGTTTTAATTTTGACACTATGTATGTTATGTTTTAATATTATGTTTATGATATGTTATGTTTCTTGATTAGTATGTATAATGTTTTGTTTTTCACTTTTTAAATTTTGTAAATATTTCATTAGTTTTATTTTTATTTTTTATTTTTTTTTTTTAAGAAAATTTCTATGGAAAATTGTCATAAAAATTGATGTGAAATTAAATTCATGATTGGAGCAAAGTAAAAAAAAAAAGAAAAAAAATGAGATTTTTTTAGTTCACTTATACACTTGTCGAAGCAAGAAATAAAAAATAAAAAAATAAAAAAATAAATCATTAAATTTGCTAAATTTTCTTGAAGAGGTATTGATCATTTGGATTATTGCACTGGTTATTTGTCCATAACAAAAATGCATAGATGTGTGTACTTAACTATTTGTTCAAGATTTTAGCTATAGAAACTATGCAATTCTGCAGTTAAACCACAATTCTATCGCTATGTATTTAACTCAGTGATCTACTTGTCAACAATGCATTCTAATCAGAAAATCATGATCCAAATTTACTTTTTTTTTCTAATGATTATGTTTTCAAGCATGATGCAGGAAAGAAGAACTATGAAAGCACTCTATCTGCAAGATCAATTGATGAATTTTTTTATTGAGGATTCTTTTGTAGGAATCATTAAGCATTCACAATTAATATTTATTTATCTTTATGAAATGCTACGATTCAAACATAAATTGAGGAAATTGTTTTCTGTTAGAAATTGGATTTGTTATCACAATCGTGAAATTGGACTAACTATTTGAAATAAAAACATGTCATGAACCTGTCAATTATGCAAATTTTTCGTATGTACTTAGAGAAATTGATCACTTCTCTTTGAACACACTCATGTTTGTTGCAATGTTAGTACCATGTTTGTTTTCAGGTTCTAGGGCAATTGGAGAATTGAAGGAAGCCAATTTATGCATGGTTGGTTTTCTACAACCAATTTCAAGAAACATAAACCAATTGAATCCATTTCTATCATCCATAAATGCCATCATTTTTCCTCTCCAAACTCACAAGATATCTAATCATTTTCACTAAGCATCGTCATCACCATTTTCCGTGCAAAGAGTCGCATGTTTCCTTCACATTTTACTTTTACATTTTCCATTCACATTTTCCATAATTTCCTTTCATTAACCTATTAATGGAGACATTCAACTCGCTTACATGCTGATTTGTCATTTTTCTTTCTGCTCTCTTGTTTACCCTCTTGTCATTTTCCTTTCCATTAAATAAACCTTGATCCACTACGAAAAAATTCATTCATAGTCCTTCCAAAATCATCATTCATACTCGCGTTAGATGACGGAGGATTCATTAAGTCCTCCCTTCTAACAAGTCTTGGCCTATTGACATTAACACATTATCTAGGTTCAAGGCTAGAGTCCTTATTAGTACCTTGAGGCTTGTATGCACTAATGACAAGTTCTCTCACTGAAAATCATGGGAATACATCAATGTCTCTTGATCATTGGATCTTGTAAGTGGCTCGACATTAGCTCATCTATTCGCACTTTGCAAGATGTACTTAGGTACCTTGGCACTCGTTGACATTAATGGTGAGCTTGCCTCGCATTGATTAACGACATTCATCAATGGCCGGTAATCCAATGACTTCTCTTCATGCTCGACAACAACACATTCATTCACATGACTAGAATTGTACCATCGGGTTTTCTAGCAAGTGAAGACTATATCATTCAACATTTTGCAGCAGATACAACAGTTTTAGCAGCAGAAATAAAGAATCCACTTTGACCACCTCATCCATTATTTATGCAACAAAGAAGCAGTGAAATTCTACATTCTATTCCATGATCCAACAACAGCTACAAATTCTCTACATAAGCACAGTTTGTCCACTTCCTAGGTAAGCAAAGGTAAGTTACTTTCTAGCTTTTGATCATAGAATTCCTTGAATACGGAAGTTATAATTTTTGAAAATACTTCATATTTCCTTTCTCATTTGAAAAAATCGTAAACACCTTTAGTTGGGGGGAAGGGACATACATTTATTATCACATCCATATCACTTCATTTCATCCTAACATACTCGTCCTAAGCAATTATTATTGCATTATGGTTCAAAAGTTATTTGATTTGAAGATAAATGTCTAAATGATGGGCATATTATATGGTTGATTTATGCATTCTTAAACATGTTCAATGAATATCGCTCCAACAAAAAGTAATAAGGTATTGAAACAGAAGAACCAATACCAATTAAAATTTGATTGTCACACAGGAACCAACCAAACATGTTGTAATTAAATGTATGACAAATATTACTTTGCGAAAAGAAAGGAAATTGTGAAATGCAAAATTTAAGGACATATGATATAAGCCAAGCTCATTCAAAAACAAATCATGATTAAACAATGTAGTAGATTGCATGAGGAAATGCAATAACGTCAGTTGGGGGGTATGTAGAGTCTCCAAAATGTATTCAAAATATCCTCCACTTTCACCTTTATCACCACGATTTCACTCACATGTCACAATTCCATAGCCATATAATCTTTCATTAGCCTCCATTTTCATAATTATATGAATTCCATTTGTGTTTTCCAAAAGCTAATTATTTCTAGTATTATAAGTGAATTAAATGGTTGAAACTTAGAAAAATGACATATACTTGCTAATACTTAAAAGTGGCTTGAGTTTCATGACATGTGTAGGTCATTTGGAAGCTTCCAAGGCACCCTTATGTGGCCTCCAATGCTCAAATTCGAATCATCTTCAAGATATGGAAGAAAATTTGGATAAAGGTCAAAGAGGATATGTGTCTCATCATTACCTATTTGAGTTGTAACTCTATGAGATTTTCCAGGGATCTAGGGAGAGAATAATGGACCTCCATTAATGAGGTAGCTTCTTATGTTTTTGTATAAATAGGAGAGCCTTCTCCTTTGAAAGGCATGTGTAAAGTTGGGGAAATGCTCATGTTTTGAATATAGAATTTTCATTTGGCACCATGCTCATGAGTGATGTTCACCTTGATTTGTTTATTCTTGCATTTGGAGCCTCTCAACTTGCCATCTCTCATGCTTTTGGATTGGCCACCTACAATGTCTGAGATTTATTGTTTTTTGTAGATTAAGACTTATTGCTTTCATAGATTAAGCTTTATTTATTTCATATCTTTTTCTGTTTGAGAGATTAAGAGTGATTTTTTTTTATTTTCTTTCTACCTATAAGTTAAGAGCAATCGTTTTTATTTTCTTTCATATCTTTTCCAGTGTGAGAGGTTAAGAGTGATTGTCTTTATTTACTTTCTACCTAAAATGTAAGAGCATTTGCTTTTATTTTCTTTCATATCTTTTCCTATGTGAGAGGTTAAGAATGATTGTTTTTACTTTCATTTCTGAAAGAGTTGTGTGCTTTTCAATTCCTGCAAGATTGAAAGATTAAGATTTCAATTCCTCACATTGTACTATAGTTATACTATAATTTCTTTTGAATTGAGTGCCGAATTAGAATAGGTGAATTTGGTTTTTCGTTATTTGGTTTCATAGTTAGATTGATCCAAATTGAAAGTTAATTTCTAGCATATATAGTACACTCATGCTTCGCAAGTTTTAAGAAACCCCCGGTTTGACAATTAAATGATAGGTAATTAATTTGCCTCAACAGTTTTTGTAGCTTCAGCCTTGAGGACAAGGCTACTTTTGATGTGGAAGGGCATGTTAGTGTCCAATTTATTTATGGAATAATCCCAATGGGTTGTGTCATATTCATAGTTAGTTATAGATTCAATAAAACTCAAATTAATAATTGTAAGTGGTTTACTCGCTTTAGGTAAAGGGACCATAGTTAGTTGTAAACGGGCCATAGCTAATAAATAAAGTGGTTAACCCATGTTATCCAATGGACCACTAGTAGTTAGGGTTTTGGATGTCATTTAGCTATAAATAGTCTTAGTTAGTAAGGGAAATATCATGGAGTCTTATTGTAATCGAGCTCTACTCTCCTGGAGGATACACCCTCAAAGAGGCAAGTGAAAACTGAATCAATTTCTGCATAATAAAATAATTTGTAGTTTTTCTCATTTCATTATGTGTTCTGGGCTATATTGCTTTGCATTTCTATTATTTTGGAATTTCTCACAGGTAAAGAGCATATCGCAGAGAATCAAAATTACCAATATGTTTTGTGATTTATTTGTTAGTTCAATGATTCTTGTCAACAAAAGTCTTGTCCAAAACATGCACCATGGAATTTCATTCGTATAATCTGTTAGCCTCCTATTGCAATAGGTTTTCATATTTCATGATTGATTGTTCACATGCCAAATATGTCATTCTTTCCATGCTGCAAAGGTTCCATATTTCCTAGAAAACTCAGAAAATTTAAAAAATGTAAAGAGGGTATGCCCTAAAAGAATAATCAAAGGGAAAAAAGAATCAATTGGCCAAAGAGAAAAATAAATGAAATGAACCCCAAACAAAAGGCCAGGAAAGTGTGCTAGCTCAAATGCCACTACTATATTCCATTTTTGAAGAACTATTCCATTTTTGAAGAGTTACATAGTTAAGGGAAGGCCAAACATCTTAATCTTAGCTTCCCTAGATTTAAATTACTTGTTGTAGAGATAGAGAGTCAATATCTATCCAAATTGTTTAATCTTGGCAGATCATTAGATAGGTAGAGAAACAAGGGTGCTCAACTACTTAATCTGAGCCCCTCGCAGAAATAAGGGTAGATTTAGATAGGAGGATAGCCAAAAGAAAAATTGAAAAGCTAGGTTTGCTAGTCTAAGTGCACCCAAACAAAAAGAAGAAAAAATGTTAGGCTAAGTAGGCCGGGTAGGTAGTTCTGAGGTGGCAGAATGATGAATTGTGATCCATTTCAAATTTTCAAGTGTTAAATCTATTCTGATCACAAGTATAAGGCGAAATCCATTTGGAGCAGCTCAAGCGAGGCATGTCTAAATTCCCCTTCATCCTTTACCCCAAATCATTCACTAACTTCCCCTAAAGAGGTCAAGATCTGCCTGACATTTCTTAATTTCATCATATTCCATAAATATTGCCTAACTAAAGTTCTACTTTGCTTAAGGATGCTTATATTTCTTCTACAAGTCATATTTCCCCTTTAAAGCCTAAAAACTTCTATCCTTAGCACTTTCCGATTGAAATTCATATTAATTTCTAACTTATTATGTAAATCCCTATATATTTCCACTTCCCCTACTAAAATATGATAAGAATTCCTCTATATACATATCCCCTCTCTCTTGTTGAAATATAACCATAAATATTGCTTGGGAATTACTAAGTTTGCCTGAAACTTAGTAAGAACCCTCATTTTTCCTCTTTAACCATCTCCCTATGCATTCAGACCCCTTCCGATGCATTAACAATCCCTTCAAATGCATCAAAGTCCACCTCTGGTCTCATATTTTCCCTTCCGACTCCATAAAAACCCTCTTTTTATGTTATCGGAACCCTTCCGATCATGCAAAAACCCTTCCACTGCCATTATTTCCTTCCTCTGATCGGAGAGGCGTTCCTCCGATCGCAAGTGGCCCGTTACCGACTCATAAGGCATCCCTCCGATTGCATCCCCCACCCTTCGACACGATATCGCTATTGGAGGTGGCAGTCACAAGTATTGGCCCCTTTAAATATTCCTCTCATCCATTTTCCCCGATGCGATATGCCGACTGCACGCCAGCCATCCGATCACCCCACCCATCCAACGGCCCAGATCTTATCGCAATGCTCACATTTCGGCGATCACATATCCATAAAGCCCCGCCCCATGTCCCCGCCGATAGCAAAATGCCGATTTAATCACAGTCGCCCATTCAAGCCCTCAGATCAACGATCCTCATTAAGTCGTGGTCCCATATATAGCTGCGACTGGCCAGAGCCGAAATACTATAGAATGGAGCTTAATAGTGCGTCGGGTCCGCAAGGGATTGGCACTGTACGCTCCATAACCAGAGCTAAAAAGTTATAAACAACAGTTTGAAAGGGATTTCGGGTCCGCGAACCCATTTCATTGTAAATCCGCTGATCACCGCTCGCCGATTGAGCGCCAACCATTGGATCTGCCTTCACGCGATCCAACGGCCCAGATCTAATTTCCGCTATAGTGTCGCTCCCACCCTGTTTTTTCACCAAATTTCACGTTTAAAGTGATTTTTTTCCTTATAAAGGAAAAAGGCATTTCTTCATGGTTTTGTTCGATGCATGTGCATGCTTCAACTCCAAGGGAAGCTTAATCATTCTACATCAATTTTGGATCGCTCCACCACAAATTGGTTCTAAACAGCGGGGTGTTTGCCTCAGCAGGCTATCAGCGTCCATTCCTCCTCTTTTTTGCAATATTTCTTCAGTTTTGATAATGTTTTGATCGGCCAAGCACCAAAACAGTTCTAAAGGCCATGCAAGGCACAGCAACAGTCAAATCTTGCCATAAAGTGGCAGGCAAGGGCGATTTTGTAGCGGCAAAGTGTATCAGTGGAGAGAAAAGGCCCCGATTCAGTATTAAAGAGTATCAGAGTAGCAGCAAAGTGTATCAGTGGAAAATATCAGTGGAAATCATAAAGCCACATCAAAGGAACATTAAAGAGCCCCAGCAAAGTCAAAGAGTATCAGTGATGGAATTTAAAGCCATTAAGGCTCACCAGATCAAAGTTAATGCACATAAGGCCACCTAAGGGCAGCGCTGCAGAAACCAAAGCACAGTTATGGCCAAATGAACAACACAGAGCTCAAAGGACATCATACTAACTCATTTTTGAGGTAGCTGCCCCAATGCAGCAGTTAGATAGATCTTTTATGCATTTATTTCAGGATAAGTTAGATTAAAGGCACTTATTTCCTCAGATCTGTTTAAGATCTGCTGATTGTAGATATTTTGTGAATATTTTCTCTATATAAACAACCCTGTTCATTGTTTAAAGGGTTGGTTGGTTGATAACTCCTCTCCAGACTTGCGTTGTATTCTTTGAGAGCCTCTATAATCAAAGATCACTGGAATGCTTGGATGATGAACTGTCTGTTGTGTTTTAATGGCTGAAGAGTGAACTATGGAATTCTAATGCTTCTACATGGCTCAATAAGTCTTTCTTGCCTCTGTTTTCATTTTATATGTGTTTGTATCACCATTGTGTTGTGATCTAAGTAACAGAAAAGAAGAATAGCTTAGAATTTGCTCAGCGGCACTCTATGCTCAATTCCTGTTATTTATACATGTTTTTCCTCAGAAATAGTTATGAATATGCATACTTAAATGATCATGTTTACGCTGTTTCTCTCATTTATGAATGATTGTTTAGGAACCCTTGACTACTCCTAGATAAAGTTCATTTGCCCTCCTTTTGTTAGCTGATGAAAGATTCTTAGTTGCCTTTCATCTCTGACCTTCATTCCATCTTTATTCCAGCTTGATATTGTTCTATGTGTAGCTATCCTGCTCTGTATTCCTCTTGTGACCAAGAAAACACACCAGCAACCCTTATCCTTGACTCCATGCCCAATGGTTTGAACTTCTCACACTTTGCAGTCCAACTCCATTTGAAGAGCATCATCCTTCCCACCAAAAATCAAAACAAAAGCCATGTACACCATAACTAGCCTAAAATCATATCAAAACAAAGCTAAATTATAAAGAGAGAGCCCTCTCTGATTGCAGGTAGGCTAGGACCTGCAATCCAAAGATTGGTTTGTGGTTACCTCGGTCGTATCCCTTAAGGAGCCAAGGGACAACCTGAGTGATAACATCATTGGCGACTCCACTGGGGAAAATCTTCAAAAAATTCCAAAAAAACAAGTTAGAAGCTGTCTCCCAAGAAGAAATCATGCTATACAAGGTAAAATCCAGACCCAAATCCCCCAGCTGTTTTTGAAAATCCCAATTTAATCCCAAAGTTTCTAAGGAAACAAGAGGGAAAAGAGAATATTGCTGATTCGAGTCCTGAAGCAATTCCCCAAGGCTATATTCCAACCCCTGTCAAAGTTTTATTTCGTTCAACCCCCACCTCTCCTAGTTCATCATACACCTCTCAAAGCACCTTTTCCACTCCTCCATTCTCTACACATACTCCTCCTATTACCACTGTTATTACTGTTGTTCCAGTCACTCCATTTATCCCTGTTGTTCCACTTATACCAGTAAATATGGCGAATAGATACGCTCCTTTACAGCTACCTGCAAATCCTGGGGCTATGCCTCAAGATTATCAAACCAAAATCACATATTTTGATGGTACTGGTTCTAACACTGCCCTGCAACATACCAAGAAAATGCAAGACTATTTTGAGAGTTACGAAATAGATGATGATCATGTAAGAATGAAGATTTTTGTCCAAAGTTTAACAGGTGATGTAAGGCCCTGGTTTAGAGCTCTCCCTACAAATTCCATAGCTGATCCAGAGGCCCTTTACCAAACATTTCTCAACAGATGGGAGAAGAAGAGGGACCCTCTGCACATATTATCCGAATATGACACTATCAAAAGAGGCCCTCAAGAAGCTGTCTTAGACTATTGTGCTAGGTTCAACAATGTTTACAATGCTATTCCACAAAACCTTAGACCTCCACCTGATCTAGCTTTATACAAATTCCCTGACGGATTTGATTCTGACATGGCATATCAACTGAGGGAAAGAGCCCCTCAAAGCTTAGCAGACATGCAGAATGTAGTTGTTAGTGTGGAGGCAAACCTAATTGCCAAGAGAAACAGAGCAAGAGTTGAGAGAAGAACTACTTTTAAAGAAGAACCTTCAGCATTTGAGAAAAATTTGGATGCAATCAGCAATACCATGCACAGTATTGGAGATAGAATGGCAACTATTGAAAGAAAGACATCATGGGATGGACAACAAGCTAATACTATCAGAAACCCAAATTTTAGAAAAAACCAAAATCCAAACGTTGGAAGGGCTAGCCCCGACCATGATATAAGACCTCCTTTTCAAGATAACTATGCTGAGGCATCCACATCTAGTGAACCATCTGAGGATTCTCATATAAACTTGATGGGTTTGAAAAATGAACAACATGTTTTCCTAACACAAGAAGACCAAGATGACCATGATATAAATCAATTTCAGACCAACTCTGGAGAGTCATTTGACTTCAAAGAAGACTATGATTCAACTATCTACGAAGTCCATAAACAATACAAATTGAGAACAAGAACCATTGATGTGTCTAATCCCATCAAGCCAAAGGATGCCAAGCAGCCTAAGAAAGTTAAAGACAAGGCTGCTATCACAGAACCTGCTGATAAAATAGTCTCTAATCCAAAAGAAGTAACTGTAGAGGATGTAACAGATGTACAGGTCTTTAAAAGACAGCCTTTTGTATCCTCATCCACAAAAGAAAATGCAAAGAGCACTCCTCAAAGCCTTTCCAAAACAGAAATACTTCAAGATAACACTCAAGATCAAGAGAAAATCATTGAAACTCCAATTGAAAAGGGAAAATCTGCCAGACACAATACTAAAACTCAATCATAGAAGTCCTTTGATTTAGAGGCAGAAATTGGTAAACTAAATATATCTATCCCTCTCTTTGAGCTTGCTAAACATGACGTATATAGACAGCAAATCAAAAGATCCCTGCAAATTCCAGAGAACAGGGATGATGTTAATGTCTTAGATGATCAATCTGAGATGTTTTTCGGTCTTGAAGTCGATGCAAATCAGCAAATGATGTTGTTTTACCCTTCTATGTCAGCTTACACATACATGATAAAGTATTTCACAATGCAATGTTTGATTCAGGTGCTTTGTAGAGCTATAAAAGGGTCTCTTTCACCTCTAATTACCTCACATTAATATGTCAATCCGAGAGCGTTTTGTTATTTCAAAGAGTGTCTCACTCTGAGGCTATCATTTGTCAGAGTAATTGAAGTTATGACCAATTCATTGTGTGGTGAAAGAATAAGTTAGCTAGATAATTTGACATGAAGGATATCGGTTTGCTGCATTACTTTTGGGTCTAGAAGTTTTGCAAGGTGCAAGTGAAGTATTCCTTGGGCAAGGGAAGTACACTGTGGAGATCTTTCATATATTTCCAAATCTGAAGTTCACTTTTGATGATAATTGATATTTGGTTGATCCTACTTTGTGTAGGCAATTGACCAGGTCCCTTATGTACCTTGTGAATACCAGTCCGTATTTATGTTTATCTGTAAATACATTGAGCCAGTTTATGGTTGAACCCCGACAGTCTCATTGGAAAGCTGCCAGGCATGTGCTTAGATACTTGAAGGGCACAATTCATTATGGCATGAGGTATGCAGGAGATGGTTAGTTGTTAATCCATGGATTTGTTGATTCAGATTGGGCAGGAGATGCAAGTGAATGGAAGAGCACTTCCAGTTATTGTTTTAGTTTGGGCACAAGTATGATATCCTCATTCAATGGGAAGCACGCGACAGTTGCACACAGTTTAGCAGAAGCAAATTATAATATATATATATTGAAAATGCTTATGCTATTATCTAAAATAACAAGTAAGTACAACAAAGATAGTTACATTATACAGACAACAGGGGAACCGAGAAAGTATCGGCCCATGAAAGCTAGAAGGGCCCTCATATGGGCCTGGGACCCCTAGGGAGGGACTCGATAGCTAGTTGTGAAACCATTTGGCTTTGTAAGTTGGTAGAAGAGTTGATCGATCATTTGTTGGAGCCTACTCTTATTTCCTGTGACAATTAGAGTTGCATCAGGCTCTTTTATAATCCATTTTTTCATGACCGCTTCAAGCACATTGATATATGGTACCATTTATTGAGAGACATAGTACAAAAGGGAGAAGTTGTCCTTGATCATATTCCTACTGATTTGCAGGTGGCTTATATTCTGATGAAGCCCCTCACCATATGAATAGTGAGTGACCCCTAAGAAGTAAGGGCCCTAGTAAAGGAGAATTTTGACATGTTGAGGGATAAGCTTGGTTTGGTGGAGAACACGTTCCTCGCCAAATCTGTGGTGTGTGGTGTGATGACTGAAGAAGGTTGGCCAGTGCCTGGCCCGACAAGAGAATAGTTTTACCTAGGAGAATCATTTATAGCAGTGTGATGTAAGCAGTCTGGCTAATCTAAGACATATAGGGGAAGGGGTACGTGTAGTGAAGGTGTTATGTGTTGTGGGCATTAATAAAGGTAAGGGTAAGGGTTGGTTGATCCGGTCCCATACCGTAGAAGTCTATAGCTGTACCTATAGCTGTCCCTCCAAAGATTATTTAATCAAGATAGGGCAGGTATAGTAATTCAGGTGGGTAGGTTGTGTGTACTGAAGGTAAAGGTAAGGTTGTGTCATGCCATCCCATCCCGGATAAGTTAATAGCTATCCCTCCTAAGGGCCCCATATTATTTAGGGGTCACTCACTATTCATATGGTGAGGGATTCTTCATTAAAGTGGTACTAGGTATAAGGCAGGTATAGTTATTGCAGGTGAGTAAAGTGGAACCATGGGAAGGTAGGGGGTAAAGAGTTCATAGCATTTCGTACCCTCCTATTCCTGGCTGAAGTACCAGGTTGGTGCATAAGTAAGCAGGTAAGTGAAGGGGCGTAGCGATCAACGGTTAGTGAAGCAGGTGGATCAGTGGTAAAAGTGAAGTAAAGGTTCGATAGGGTAAAGGTGAATAGCAATATGTAGTTATACCGTGGTACCAAAGTAAGATTTCTTTAATCAAGTGTTGTTGAACACCCGCCCGTGAATGCTCTGTTGAAGCCCATCCAATATGGTAAGTGAAAGTCAGTGGTCTATCAAGGTTTGTTAATACGCCACGCCCAGGTTGTTGAACCAACCCTTCGTTCGCTATAGGGATAACGCAACTAAACCTTCTCATCAACGGCTAGCTACTGAAATTAGGCCTATATAAGGTGCGCTAGCAAAGGAAGGGTCTAAATGCCTGCCTAGCAACTCAAAGATTCATGAGGCAAGTGTTCAGGGCTAACAGGTCTAGGTCTTCCGGTGGGTGAGGTATTGTGTAAAGGCAGTAATAAAGGGAGGTTCTGGGTAAGCTTTTCAAATCCCGTCCGAATACCCACGCACTAAGCGATTCATGAAGTTCATGGTATAGGGAGACCAGGTATAGTTATTCGGGTGGTAAGGTTGTTTCATGCCATGCCATGCCGTATAAGTATCTAGCTGTACGTATCTCCGCCTTCCTTTTTGAGCTTAAGAGGTCCGAAACGAGGCCGAACTCTCACTGGAGGTGGATCGTACATCTTTTAGCTAGGTGGGTGGGAGCCTACTCATTAATAAAGGGGAAGAGGGGGGGATAGGAAAATATGAAATGATTTTGATTCGGCCTATTTCCATCTAATAAGCGATCACTTAAGCCACTCGACTTGCCAGTAGAAATGAGCTTGCCCCAGCTAGACCAATCAATCTCACTTGAAGGATATGACCGAGGGAGAAATCGATTCTGTTCCCTAATATGCCAATTATCGCTCCGCTCCCTTTCGATGTGGGAGAGGTAGAGGTAGTATTGATCCCGAAAACACTTATGGGTATAGTGCCGCTCCTGCCAGCCAGCCATTGAATCTCATATTTAAGGTCAACCTGAGCATAGCATAAGGGATCTCCTTACCTTGGGTGGGATAACCTGACCTCCCTTCTTCTATTCACTCGGTTATAATATCCTATTAGACAGGAACCTTTATCCTGCCCGCAGCTCTAACCAATCATCCTGGGCGGGCTACCTTTCCTCCCAGCCGTGTTATAAATAGAAATCAGCGGCAAAAGTCATTGCAACGGCAGTGAGGGCAATTACCTACTCGCTCGCCCACATCTCCACATCAAGGAACTGTCAACAATAGGTCTTCTTCTCCATCCGGATTTGGATTACCCTGGTAACTCATTTTGAAAGGAGATGCGCGTAGAAAGTTCATGAATCCAAGTAGTATAAGGCATATCTATATCTCTATAGGTGGGTAGGTAGTAAGGCTGAAGGTAAGGGGTAAGGGTAAGAAGGTTGTATCGTGCCATCCATGCTATGCCGGTTCTCTAGTTGTACCTCTCTCTTAAGCGCTTCATTCATCAAATTGGTATAGAGCAAAAGTAATAAACACATAAGTTAAGGAGCGTAGCGGGTAAGGTTGTTTCATGCCATCTCATCCTGCCCGCCATGCCATTCATAATTCTGCTCGGGTTCATAGCTCTCCCTCTTAAACGATTCATGAATCCAAGTGGTATAAGTTCAGGAGAGTAATCAAGGGAAGGGTAAGAGATCGATCCATCCGGTGCGCTTCTAATAGAAGGGTCTAAAATAGAAGTCCTTCCTCCTCCCCTCCTTAGGGTGTATGGGTAATACTAAAGTAAAGGGTAAGGCAGGGAAAAGGTGTCATAGCATGCTGCCATGCCTAGCCTCGTCTTCCTATTAGTTCCTGGCTTCATCCAATGGGAAGGCATCACTCCATGGACTAGGTTGAAGGTAGTAATAAAGGGTAAGGGTGAGGTTGTTGTGTCATGCCATCCAATCCCGCCCGGTTCTCTAGCAGTACCTCCTAAGCATTCATTCATCAAGTGGTTGGCAGCACTCCAAATTGGGTGAAGGGAGTCAAAAAGGTAAGGGTGAGGACCCTCGGTGATTGATTGGCAAAAGGCTTATAGTGGAATTGGTGGACTTGGCTAAAGGTTTAAGGCTGCTTATGGCTTTTGTGGTTATTGGTGGTTCGCTTGGTTGGCCATTTGGGTAAGATGACTCATCCTCATCCTACTCCTCCACCTCTTCATCGATCGGTTGGCTGAAGACTAATCATCCAGCTCCTCACTCAAATAAAGAAAAGAAAAAAAGAAAAAGAATTTCATTTTACTTATTGGGTGGGGGGGCTTATGGTCGAGCCTGCTTACGCATCCTTCCTCGCAGTGTTGGCTGCATGTGACCAGTCTGTGTCACGAGATGTAAGCAATGTTTGTGTTGGTAAGACGGGTAACGATCTATCAATAAATAAAAAAAGCTACTGAGTAGCAACATATATAAGCATCGTAGTCTAAATCTTTTCGCGGTATCCTTCGAAGTATCTGTCTACCCGCGGTTCATTCGGTGCACCTTCCTCGCCCCCACCTACCCGAAACATCCATCTCTTCAGCAAGCGAGAAAAAGGCAATCCCCGGTTCTTATCCCAGCCGGGGTTTCTTTCTAGGATGAGCCCACCTGCGCCATTCGTCCCCGCCCAGCCTCGTTCAAACTAGGTATAAAGCAAGCCTCGCCCCAACTATGTATCCAGCCTCGTTGCAACTAGGTTGTTTAAGGACGTTTACCTTGGATAGGCAGGATGCCGTTGTCCCCTTCATCAGCGAGAGAGAATAACCTATCAAGCCATATGCAGACCCATCGATCCAATGAATGATATTTCTTGTGTTTCCCTTCGTTATTGTTTAATACATTATGAAATATGCACTTTCATAATCTTTCTGGTAGATTGAAAGCCTCAAAGCACAGCATCCCCGAAGCGTCCACCCCATATGGGTTCATTCTGTGCAGCACATCCCGTGATCATTTATGAGTTTTCAGAATTTTCCCACTCCGTCGCATGCACATAGTTGAGCACTGTACATATTCGATTGAACACTGCACATACACTACTACCTTTCTTTCACTATTAAGGCTTTAACGGCTTAAGCAGATTGAATGGAAGCGTACGATTTCATAAATAAGAGCGGAAGTGGACAAATCGACGTATTAAATCGACGGAAGCGTAAGAACGGAAGCGGATGACCTCTAATGTTTCATCAACGTATATAACGTTTAAGAATTCATTCCTCTCAATTTACTTATTGGGTGGGGGGGCTTATGGTCGAGCACCTAAAGGTGATGGCGGCCTTAACAGTCGAGCCTGCTTACGCATCCTTATCAGTCGAGCCCCCTGTCGGGTCCTTGCACTAGGAAGCGCAAGCCCCTCCGGGACCTTCAATCCATTCGATGTAAGAACTCGTCAGGCGTAAGGTAAGCGGATGTAGGAACCAGGCCGGCCGTATTCGTAAGTGAGCTCGAGGTTATAGGGTATAGGGCAGAGGGCTACATCGGTGAACAGAAGACATAACAGGGAACATGGAGACAATGAATTATTACAAGCATCCACATCGGTTCGCAAACGGACAAGAAGAAATCGACACCTGGATCGAGTGATTGAAACCTGTCATCGAGTGATCGACAGCATCAACTAGCGGGAATGGGCACCTGCTGGGAATCATTTCATATTGGATGACCGGACAATGACTGGCTGATAATGAGCTGCTATCGGTTGGCTGGAAATGACCAGCTGTACTTACTTCTTTTGATGATAGGGGCTGCTATTGGCGTGCCCTCTCGACTGGCTGTCAATACCCCTTTGGCAACCTCCTGCCTATGATACAGGCTATGCTCGGCTAGTCCTCCTGGCTATTCTTTATGGCGCTAGACCCTCTGGCTATGATCAACGATGATCGGTGTCTATCTATGATCGATAAGCAATGACTGGCTATCGTCGACTACTGGCTCTGATCTTACAATAGGTCTACATTGAATTATATATGTCATTACGGCAGCATCTGAATCTCTATTTTATGAAGCCGCAACTACTACATGCTCATATATAACTAACTACCACCATGCCCAGGTACGTTAGTGACTCTACTGATAAGGACTAGCAACGGGGCTCTACTAATAAGGAGAGGTCCGGCAGGGTGAGGGTGAGCCTATCGAAATCTCGACCTATGGGAGAGGTAACAAACGCTCGACTAAAAGGATGCGTCAGCAGGCTCGACTGTTAAGGCCGCCATCACCTTTAGGTGCTCGACCAAGAGGGAGAGGAGAGGGCCCTTTTTTTTACTTATTTGAGAGCCCAATAAGTAAATTGAAACTTTAGTTGCTTGACCATAAGGATGCGTAAGCAGGCTCGACTGTTAAGGAGAGGACCGGAGGGGCTCGACTGATAAGGAGAGGAACTTTAGTTGCTCGACCTTAAGGGCCGCCATCGAGAGGAGAGGTACGTTAGTGACTCGACCAACGGGAGAGGTACGTTAGTGACTCGACTGATAAGGACCCTTTAGGGGGCTCGACTGATAAGGATGCGTAAGCAGGCTCGACTGTTAAGGAGAGGACCCTTTAGGGGGCTCGACTGATAAGGAGAGGAGAGGTACGTTAGTGACTTTTTTAGTTACTTATTTGAGAGGGGCCACCCAATAAGTAAATTGAAACGTAGTTGCTTGCTTTCAAAGGTAGGATCGACCGCGTCAGGTCAGGTGGGTGAATCTTACGGTTAAAGCATTGTGATGGAGAGGAGATCATTAAGAAGATAGAGGAGGATAAGACACACATTCCACTACAGCCACCCACTAAGCATAGAGTAGTAGATCTAGCACTCATTTCCTATGACCTTCCATCCTTCCCACCACAAGTAAAGTCTCATAAAAATATTCTTATGATTGTATTACCTAGGCGGCCATCTAGAGTAGCAAGACTCATATAGTGTAAGATAATGATCGAGGTTTAGGGCCAGTGAGGCTAGCATGTAGATGATTTTGCATTATTAAGATAGGAAGGGATACTAGAGGCCATGTGATGGAGTCAGATATCTATATATAGTGCAAAAGCAATTGAGAGAGGTGCTTCTTAACTAGGATATAGAGTCACACATGTTAGATTTTCATAGGATGCGCAAGCATGCCCTTTTTTTTGACTTATTTGAGAGGGGCCACCCAATAAGTAAATTGAAAAGAGAAAAGGTGCCTACTTATTGAGAATTTCTCCTACTTCTGGTAAAGGAAAGACCCTTGGATGAAGGACACTCCGTATTCCAGCAGGAACTAGAGGAAAGACCCGGTTCCGTGGGTGTTAAGGATTGGATGGAAAGACTCTTGAGAGCCTGAGGAAAGGCCCGAGGATCCATTGCTTCTATAGATCCATTCCACTAATCCAACTCAAGTTATTCGAAGGACTCCAACGTGGTCCCCATCCCAGCGACTAATGCCTGGTTCCGTACATATTGATAAGAAAGTAAGAACTTGAATATGAATGTAGGGGAAACTCTAAAGGATCCATTCTCTTTTCACCCTTTAGTAGATTTCTGAATTAGCAGCTTATATTGGAGCGGTAGGTAACTGACTCTCGTTAGGAATGGCGCAAAAAATAGGGCCTTAGGGCATCGATCGTACACTATATATCGTATACAAATATATATATATCTCATTATCAAAGCCCTAAAGCAAGCACTTGAGCTAGCCGTAAGAGCGCGGCAAAGCAAGCCTTCCGCGATTGAAGCATGGGTCGCATGCAACCAAGCCCTGCCTTACATGCCCCACCCCCTTGCACACACTACCGTTTCCAACCCATTGACCTCCATCAAACTAATGCCCTACATGTTCAACTGCAATCAATGGAAGCACCATCAAGGCTGTTGACATTCACTAGGCCAAGCAACGCTTCAACGCAAAAGGGACTTCCAATATACCAATTCAATGGCGGGGAAGGAGGGTCTCCATCACATCAAGGAAGCATTTCAACTTGTTATTCTAGCAAATTTCTTTGCTAACCTTACTTCACCTTCCTACCTACCTTCTGACATTCAATGGAACGAAGCACATTCATTAACACCCATTTAGGCTCTTGACATTCACTAGGCCAAGCAACGCTGTCAAGGGACCATTTTGACCCTTAGCAAAATTCAATTGCAGGGCAGGGGAACAGGAAATTCTATCCCATCAAAGCAAGCGAATCAGGTGAAACGAATAGGCATTCTCAAAGCGGGTGTTATAAAAGCCCTCCCGAGCTAGCGCTCGGAAACTCCATAAAAACGAATGGGTTCGTAGGGCTGGACCTCGGAGCTTCTCCTGCTCATTTCTCATCCTTTTGGCAGGAATAACTATCTCATTCTCCATCGTACCTAGGAGCGGCACCTTAACCATATCCTTTTTAAGAAGTACGAGTTTGAGTTCGATCGGATAATAGAGCTGGAGCGAGTGAGAATTAGAAAATAAAGTCAAATAGAGTCATCATCAGCCGAGGGAAGTCGAGAAGCAATGAAACCCTTCTTTCTCGGTCGCATGCATAACTCTTTCTTTTTCGAAGAATATCCTAAGGCTCTGGTAGGCCCCCTGAACCAAATGAAGGTGGGATGAAACATCATCGGTACGAATTGAACCTATAATGACTAAAGTTGCCGAAGCCTACTCTTCTTTTATTGGGCTATAGAGAGAGAAGAATCGAAATTTGATCCGGCCCAAACAGGCGAATCAGGCAGTTTCAGGCACCTTCTCAGTAGCGGTATCATAGTCTCGGTATCGGGTCACATTGATGCTATGAAATCCTATTCCATCGGCAGGCTTACCAAAACCTAAGTTGCGGAATGAAACCACTTAAGAAAGCTTCAAAGCAGTTGTTATTGAACCGGAATCAGAGGCGGAATGAACTAGTGGGTATGCAGGGGCGGATAAATTAGTATCATATTATCATATTGTAGAGTAGAAGTAACAAGATTCATGGGTTTGTCAACAGCTTGGAACGAACGCTTTATCTAAACCATTCCTAGTGTTTCTATTGCCAACTCTATTCCTTTCACTGCCAGTAGGACCTCTTCCCTCAACCTTCTATGGCCGACTAAAACCAAGAGACTTAGAAAATCACTATTCGAACAGCATCCTTCACTCCGAAAGGGAAACACCTACTAATCTTGTTCACCCCGGGCGCACTAGCACCCGAACCTTTGAATCGTAGTCAAAAGCTTGATCGTATGCACTGGCGGAACACTATCTATCTATGCGGAGATCAAATCTTGGGGTGTGTGGGAGAAAAGTGTCTGGATTCGAATAGGCAGAATATAAAAGTGAGTACTTTTCCTTTTGCCTCCCCTTTCCGGCGGTGTACCAACAGCCCCGGAGAAAGCAGAAACAGTAGGGATTGGACCATCATTAGCGTGAAATAGTTATTGGGCAGATCCAATCATTGTAGCGGCAGAATGAGTCAACTATGGATCGGGAGTAGAATCGGCTTACTTGTAATCAGCAGGGGCTTCGTCACCAAGTGCTTCATCATAAGTTCAAGTTCCGATCGGAGCTATATCGAATTGAATTCGACCCTAGCTATAACAAAATGATTAGCTGCAAGGAGGAGAGGAACCAATAGCAGAGTCAACAGGTGCAACCGAAACACCAACCATTTACGCATTACGGAGAGGAAATTCTCTCATTGGCGAGCACAGATAGGCGTATCAGTAGCATTCATTATTATGATTCTGATTCTATCCCGGTCTCGGCCAGCGGCAGCTCACACAGTATGGTGTCCTTTCTTATTGGCTAGCGGCGGGATCCCCAAAACAAAACACAGATCGGCTATGATTGGCTATCAGCTATGACTTCCTTGTGTCTATGATTGTCTATCATCTATGATCGGCTACCGGGTATCGGCTATAACTGGTGGTTATGGGGGCTATGTCTGGCGGATCATCGAAAAGTTCATTAACGTATGTAACGCATCGTCATTCCTTCCATCCATGATTCGAGGGAGGAACGGTTCCGTAGATGTAAGTGAGGTAGGAACCCCGTGTTCCTTAGCGGTAAGTGAGGTCGAGGGTCGAGGGTAAATGAAAGCATCGAGTTATTCGGTGGGGGAAGGTTACAAGGTCGAGGAGGTAGATCTAGATCGACGGGCAGGAATATTGAGACGGACAGCAAGAGAAATCGATCAGTTCTCCGATTCGGTGGTATTGTATCGCGAAGCATAATCATCGGGTCTAGCCTCACGGGGTGGTGGGGTCTAGCCAGCAAGCAATCAATCCCCGTCAAGTTTTTCATTGCATCCAGTCCTCCAGTTAGGAACATGCCATTGTTCCATACCGTACTAACACAACTTCTTAATTACATTATATACGTGAAAACACAAAACCCAAAAGAATAAGCCAAGCACCACGGCCTTACGTACTAACAAAGCTAACAAACTCACCTCAAACTAACCACTCGCTGGCACGTGTGAAATAGAAAAGGTAAATATATAATGACCAGCACAAGTACCTCCTTCCATACATGTTGAATCTAGAAAATCACGTAGCCTCCTTTTGTATATGGTTGTCCTTTCCGTTATCCGAGCTGAGTAACCAAGTAGAGTAGCTGAGTAGAGTGACCAAGTCGATTAGCCAAGGAGAGTCTCCCAGCCCAGCTATGACCGGCTTACTACAATGACTGTCTATGGGTGACCACCGGCTATGGGTGACCACTGGCTATGGGTGACTATCAGCGGCTATGACCACTGGCTACTGGTTTTGTAAATGACCTTCTAGTAAGGACCTTCTAGTTCTGACTGGCTTATGGCTATGACTGACTATGACTGCTGGCTATGATCAACTATGATCGGTTATGACCGGTGGTAGTAATGGGCTATGAATGGCGTATGATCCTCAACTTGTGCATTATCATATGTAACGCATCGTCATGGCATCCAGTTGAGGTAGAAACTACTGTTCTGTAGGGGTAAGCCCCGTCCCTGTTCCTTCCACATGTCAGTCTGCCCTCCTGCCCTCCTGCCCTCCACCTGTCGGGGTTGTCTCTGTGGGCTCCGTCCGTCTGTTGGACCACCGCTCTAAGAAGACTGGCTATCAATCAAACAAATAAATAAAATAAATCCCGTCAGTTTGGCATAATCCTCATAATCCTCTGCTGCTCGAATTGTGAATCAATGTAGTAGTATAGCGTTCAAAACTACAAGAGTAAATGGATGCTTGTCTATAACTAAGTTACTTCAAAGGAATAAATCACACACTCAGAAAACTAGGTAACTTATCAGTCAAGGGTTCGGCAGCGATAACCCATCCCTTTGGAAACTGATGGAAAGGAAATTAGAGCATGGACCACGAGTCTGGGAGCTAGACAGGAAATTCCGAGGCTCACTACAGCCTTAGATCGTCTCTCACACCAAAACAGCAAATAGAAAAATGGAACAGCAAATAAGAAATCGAACAGCAAATCTAGAATGGAACAACAATTCTAAAATGGAACAGCAATTCTAAAATGGAACGGCAATTAAACAACTAAGTCTCGTGAGCAGTAATCAAACTAACTCAAATGCACTCATCGTAATCAAACCGCAATCTTTCACTCTTAAGGCAGATCAAGCAAAACACACCAATGGAACAGCACTAATTACTGATAAGTTATAGAACAACGCTTGGAAATCATATATGCACACAACACGCTTGAATAGTAATCTAATCTAGCATCAACCTTAATTAACAGGAATACGAATGCGTTTCAAAGTAGAACAGCATTACTTCTGAATCCAACAATCGTAAAGAACACAACTTTCAGATGAATTCTATAACATGAATGTACAGCAAAAAAACTCTGTAACAAAATAATAACAATATTCGGTCAAGACGAATACTATTCAATCAACTCTGAAAGGATCAGTAATATAATGCAGAGTCAATATAACAGTTTTGTCTGTAAAAATCTTAATGAATTAATCTTAACAGAGCATGTGATGTAAACTTATAAAGCATATCAGATTACCAAATAACGACGATAAGAAAATCACGCAGAAATCAAATCATAGTAATACAGAAGCAAGTGTCCTCCGGGGCCGGGCCCTTAGCCTCCAAGGGTACATCGCTTTAGGTTAATCCAGACGGAGAGATGAAATAATCACCAAGTTTGTATTAATGCATAAAAAAAAAGTACAATGAACCAGTTCTTATCGAGACTCGATGATCAAAGTTTTGATCTTTAACAGAAATTACATAAAAGCATAATCCCCCAAAGCTAACAGTGTTGTCCCTTTATATAAGGGTGACGGTGGAGATGTCTAAGTAACAAGACAGATAAAGCAGCGATCCCTTCGCCAAACTGTTAATCCTTAATCATCTCTTTCCTCCTGCGCTGAGTTGGTGTCTTCTCCTCCTTTTCCGGGCCGATTTGCTTTGATCTGCTTAGCCTTGTTTGCACTCGGTCTCTCGTCAAAGGGACAGCAGTTACCTTGTCCTTGTCTTTTTCTTTGGAACAGCAACTCCTCGTTTTCACCCTTTCCTGCACAGGAGAATGAAAATTATCAGTGGTTAAGTCTTGCATATTAATCTCACATGTTTTGTTATAATTCTTCATTGTTTTCCAAGTTCATGATGTAAAAAGGTTTACAAGTTCTACTGAAAATCCACTGAAATGATCATCAAAAACATACCCTTTTAGTACTCCACACACCCCCATGCTTACCCTGTTTCATGCCCTCATGAAAACGTTATAGTTGACATGCAAGGCAGTGAGAGAATAGGCTAGAGAAGGAATCTCATGCGGAGGTCTACAGCCGTGATGAGTAACTAGGTAGTCAAAGAACTGGCCTATTTGACCCTCAGGCATCTCATACAGGGCTTGGTATTCGGGTGCAGGGTGCCAAATAATTGGACTGCGGAATCTATATCCTAACCAGGATGGCCCTGCTCTCAAAATACTTTCACCATAGAGGTTCAAACGGTTGGCAGCTAATTCAAAATTTCCATACTTAAACGGTTCCCTGAGCTAGATATTCGGATTAGAGATTTGGTACCGAAATTTGGTTGCGTCAATGGCAAGGTCTTCGATAGCAAGAAAATATTTTAAACCTTGTCGAATGAGTGCCTCATGCATGGGTCCTAATGTTTCAATGACACCAGGAGTCCTCATGAGGTTTCTATGTGCTTTCCACAACTGCACTGGGTTCCTAGGCTCGGCCCTTACCCACAAATCTAGGCCATTTTTGTGCCTCTAGAAAGTATTATAGGCTTTGAGCCATTTAATCTGATTAACCCCAAATGAGATGAATGCTTGCAATTGGATGTCTCCAACAAAAGGGCCAGGGTTCAGCTCAGTCTCCTGATCTAGTACAAGGTTATGCAAATAGAATTCGCACAGCAATCTCTAGACCTTCATCCCGTAGTGTTTACAGCAGTCTATAAAGTCAGTGACAGTGTTAATTTGTATGGGGGCACCTGCTTTAACAGCTTTTATTTTTAATTGTAAATACCATTCTAGTAAAAATAGGGCATAATTTTTGGCAGGGGCCCTACATGTTAAAACGTCATTGTATAAAGAACACAAGGTATCCATCTGCTTGATAACAGTATCTAGCCTACGAGTTACCTTTGCAACTTTCTCTTGTTCCTTCCGCAAACCTTCAAAGGCCTGGCTTTCAGATTGATTGACGTTCCTTAGTTGCTTTTGTAGTTCTTCATACTTCTCGCGAGGGATCGTTTGCTCTCTAAGATTTTCTGCTTCTTGCTGAGCCTGTCTCAATCCCTTGTGCAAGGTTACTATCTTTGGATCTCTTCTCCATGCAGTAGTGGAGGCCAGGAGTTTTACTTGAACTTTCTTATTGCGTTGCTTTGAGATCAGAACCCTTATCACCCCTGAGGGTGGTGCCTCTGTCTGGATTTCCTTGTCACAAGTCATCATATCATCCATTTCTATTTTAACATGAATATCAGTTTGTTGTTGTTCCTTTTCAAATGGAACAACAGTCTGTTCTTCAGCATCATTTGGAACAGCAGCTGGATTTTCAGCAGGGTTTTGAACAACAGGGCGATTTTTGGTCCTCCGCCTTTTTGCCTTGCGGAGTTTTACTAGAGTGGTCACCTTTTTCTTCCCTGCGGTCTTTCTTACCCTCTGCCTTGCTTTCAGGATCCTGATCTGCTGGTGGAGCTGGGCTATTATGCTCAATAATCTCTGTTGTTCCTTTCGCAATTCTTTAATTTCCAGAGTTTCGTTAGAAGGAACAGCAGGCTATCTGCTGTGGTTTGGGCCGTGACTAGTCCTTGGATCTTCCTCCTGGGGTGTTTCTTCATTGTTCTGCTCTGGTTGTTCTGTGGTAAGAACCTTAGCTGGTTCTGTCAATTCCTGGGCAACTTCTTTTTCTGCCCCTACTTCCTCCGGAATTTCTTCCGGTGCCTTAGGAACGGATTGTTCCTGTTCAGTATCTCTTATCTCTTCCTCATCATGAATAGGCAGATTTTCTTCTTCTGCCTCTTTTGCATGTGGTTTTTCAGATGCACTTTCCTCTTGGGGTTTGCCGTGGAGGTCTGGCGGACTGGAAGGTTGGCCATACTCACCCATATTGGCCAAAAATACGGCCAATTCATCTTCTCCCACTAGGTCCTGTGGTGGGCTACCTTCCTACTCTCCCATTTCCTCCTTCTGCTTGGATTGTTTAGCTTCGGTCTCAGAATGCTCAGCTTATGTTTCAGAATGCTCAGCATCTTCCTCATTTTCTTCTTCAGATTGCTCGGCCTCCTCTTCCGATTGCTCGACCTCCTCTTCCGATTGCTCGGCCTCTCCTTTCTCTTCTCCTTTAGCTTGCTCTACTTCTACTTCTGGCTGTGAGGATTGCTCGTCCTCAATTTCTACTGGCTCGCTGGTGCTTTCCTGAAGCTTTTCTAGCCTTCCTCGTATCCGATCTAACCTGACCGATTTTCTACGTTTCTCTAGTTGTTCAAGTGTACCAGTGGCATGCTTACGCTTTGCTGATTCCTGGCATGTTTCTGGACGTTCAGATGTACTAGTGACATGTTTTTTTTTTATTAATTCTCTGTGTTTTTCTGGTCGTTCTGGTGTGCTGGTAGTATGCTTACGTTTTGGGGATGGTGCTGTGGCCCTTCCCTCAATTATTGCAATTTGCTCTTCCCAACTGTTTTGCTGCTGGGTGAGGCTATGACTAACAATTAATCGAATTAACCCATGGTGGCTGACAACTGACTCTACGTGCTGTGCCTTTTTAAGCTTCGTGCAACATCATGAAGTAACGAGTTCAAAATTGCAGGAAAATTTACAGAGCATTTCTGCTTTAAAACAGCTAAGAGTTTAAGATGTCGTGGTCTTACCACATCGTTTCTACCCTAACAGGTGATGTAGCTTTGCACGGTTCTTGCTATTTCTGCCCAGGGCTCTCCTAGCGTTGCTGGCAGAACTCCCTTCCCTTTAATCGTCAAGCTCTGGCCTTCGTCTTGGAAGATTTCTATAATCTTCTGTAGCCTTTCCTTTTTTTAGTGTCCATACAGGTCTGGTGGCTGGTAGTCTCGAGACTTCTACGATTATATCATCAGTGACTGCTATCTGTCTCCCCCTTACTATGGAGTAATCCTCCTGCAGATTCTGCAGGAATTCAATCGCAACTATTTCATTAGACTCCTGCAAGTGGTTGAGATAAGTCAGCCACCCTGCTCTTTCCAGGATCTCCCGGGTAGCAGCGGAGACTATCAACACCTGCGGTTCCCTTTGAATCACCCTTCCTCCCATGGTTTCACTGTGGATTCTCAATGGAACAGCAGTTGTTTGTGTTGTTTGAAACATAGAGAGGGTAATAGTCATAAGATTTTGAAAAAACAAAGTATGCAACAGAAATGGCTTATGAATAGCAACTTGTGTAAAAATAGAAATATCATGCCGTTAAGCTGTGCCATACCCTAGTACACTATATTTATCGAATGGTGAGCTGACACATAATCCATGGAATAATGAGGTTAACCTCCCCCCCCACAATGTCATAGGCTGTCCCAGCCATCAAATAAAGGAGCAGCGTCCGATCTGCAACAAAGTCATAAAGGAACAGCGTATGAAAATATGCCATGTTTAGAAAAACAAAAAATTACCGAAATTGAGGCGTAAAGTTGGATCACGTATTACGTAAGAGGCTGTTGTGAGATGATGCGAGGCTAGGGGGATAGGACGTCTATCGTACTTGCCAAATCTCAAGTGGTCATTGTCACTTAATTTTCCATGATTGGTGGTAATAAATTTGCATGCGATATATAAGTCGGGAAATAATATATGATTAGTTCCTAGGATATAAGAAACAAAAGAGTATTAGTATCTTACCTATTGGTGTAACCAATGTGACTTCAATACCATTAACAGTGCTCTGCTGCTGACAGGTGTCCATAACCTTAGTAGAGTTGTTTATCTCACCCCTGGAACCATGATCCTTTATGTGTATATTAAGGAGTGTAATGTCAAAGTGTAGGCCATTATGCTGGCTTGGTAACCAGTTAGTCATAATGCCATTCACGAGGAAGGAGTGAAAAGTGGGCAGGCCGGCTCGTGAAGAGACCTCCTGTTCCAAGGTTTCTTTATCTAATATACCTTTTGGACCATATCCCTGGTGTGGTGGCCATAGTGGGAATGCCACTTCACTTCCAGCCTCATGGTCATGGTAGGCTGGCTCTTGATGAGACCCCCTATCCTGCATTTGACAACTTATAATTTATGTTTACTTTTTTCTTTTTCATAAAGCACTTTTCCTTATTTATACACAAAGGGTGGTTCAACACTCCTTAAGAGTAGGAATGGTGGAAGAAGTCTTATCATCTCAATAGGAAGATATAAACCCTTTGCTCTTATTCCTAAACAATAATCAAAGAGGATTAAAGGGATTGTCATGATAAAGATAACCAATCAAAGCAAAATTAGTAAGACAATGACAACAAAAGATGATGAATAAGTGTGTCCTTCCTTTTTTCCTCTTACCAATACAGAGCCTTATAAAGATAGCGATTTATAATTTGTGGATTTCAGTATGTTGTGATTTTGTGTTCATTGCATAAGTGCATAGCTGTATCTTAAAGACTTTGAAAGAACAGGAGCAAGAAGCATCCTCAATTTAGATCAGCAAAAGGAATGAGCTGTTTCACAAGGAGAGAAAAAGTATGCTAGTGGTGTTCCTTTTGGAAAGAGGAACAACAAAGGAGCATAGATATCAAAAGTGCGAATGTCGTTCCTTTCGAAAAAGGAACAAAAAAACATACCAATGTCGTTCCTTTGAAAAAGGAACAACGAAAATTAAAAAAAAATCTATTCTATTGGAAAAGGATAGAAAAACACTTGAAATGTCGTTCCTTTTGGAAAAGGAACAACAACCATGAAAAATGTTGTTCCTTTGAAAAAGGAACAGAAGAAGACGCAAAAATTCCGTTCCTTTGGAGAAGGAACAACAGAAATCAAAAATATGTTGTTCCTTTGGAAAAGGGACAGCAAACACACAAAAGTGACATTCCTTTTGAAAAAGGAACAACAAAATTGAAATGTTGTTCCTATAGAAAAGGAATAGCTAAACAAGCAAATGTCATTCCTTTTGAAAAAGGAATAGCAGAAAATCAAGAATGTTGTTCCTTTTGAAAAGGAAAAGCAGAAAATCAAGAATGTTGTTCCTTTTGAAAAGGAATAGCAGAAAATTAGGAATGTTGTTCCTTTTGAAAAGGAACAGCAGAAAATAAAGAATGTTGTTCCTTTTGAAAAGGAACAGCAGAAAACCAAGAATGTTGTTCCTTTTGAAAAGGAACAGCAGAAAATCAAGAATGTTGTTCCTTTAGGAAAGGAATAGCAGAAACACACAAATGCCATTCTTTTTGGAAAAGGAACGGCAAAAATCGAAATGTTGTTCTTTTGAAAAAAAGGAACAACAAAAATGACAGGGAAACATTAGTTCAAACATATGTACAAGAACGACTCAAAGAAAAGAACTTATGTACAAATTGTAAAAAGAAATGAATTCCTTAATGAATTACAGGTGAGGAAGACTTCTCTTCCTCTCCTAAAATCTCCATATCAGTGTCTCGGCGTAGCTGCTGGCAGAAGGATTCCCGAGCGAGTGGTTTGCGATAGAGACGAACTCGGTGGCCATTTACTTTGAAGGTATATCCAGAACCGTTAATGGTGATTAGAGTAAGGGTTCCATTGTCATGTACCTTGATTTCGTATGGTCCCTGCCAACGGGTCTGGAGTTTTCCAGGGAAGTCCTGAAACCGAGAGTTGTACAACAGAGCCCAATCTCCCTCATGGAAGACTTTGTTTTTAATGAGCGCATCATGCCATTTAGCTCGCTGTTGTTGAATCAGTGTTGTATTTTGAAGCGCAGAGAGCCTAATTTCGTCCAACTCATTGATCTGCTGTAATCGATTAATCTGTGCCTCGCTTAGATCTAAGCCAACTTCCTGTGTTGTTCGCAATGTTTGGATTTCGAATTCTATGGGAAAAATGCGTTGTTTTCCAAACACTAATTGATAAGGTGAGTAACCAGTGGTGCTTCTCCATGTTGTTCTATAGGCGCAGAGTGCTTCAGGTAGTCTGGCAGCCCAATCATGCCTATGTGACGCAATGGTTTTGTTAGGATTGATTCTATTACCTTATTTATGCTTTTTAATTGTCCATTCGCCTGTGGGTGGTATGGAGTAGTGATTTTATGCTGGACGTGATTATTGTTGAGTGTTGCAGCTAATCTATTCCTAGAAAATTGTGGTCCTCCATCTGTAATTATTTCCCTTGGAAGGCCATAACGTACAAATACATGGAACAGGAACTGTATGACAGAGTCCTCTGTGGCTCTTGGCAATGCTTCTGCTTCAACCCATTTGGTGACATATTCTGTTGCCACCAAGATATATATTTTCTGATTTGATGATGGGTGATGGGTCCAACGAAAGCAAGAGACCATCGCTCGAATGGTTCAATGACTAACTGTGGTTTCAGAGGCATCTCGTTAGATTGACTAGGACGTCCTGCTCGCTTGCAGCTGTCACAGGCTTGGACAAATTTCTTCGCATCTCTGAAAATCATGGGCCAATAATATCCTGTCTGGAGTACTTTATGTCCAGTTCTACATTCACCGAAGTGTCCACCACACGGTCCATCGTGACAGGCTTTTAGGATGTCAAATATTTCATCTTCTCGAACACATCTCCTGATATGCATGTCTGCCCCTGTGTGAAACAAATAGCCCCCAATCCACGAGAATTGAGTACTCTTTTGAACAATCTATTTGCGTTCATTAGGGGTTAGGTGTTTTGGTAGTTTACCTACTGCGAGGTAATTGGCAACATCAGCATACTAGGGTGTTTGAACGGCAACAACTAACATATGTTTGTTCAGAAATTGATCTTCAACTACTGATGCATCGATTGGCTTTGGCATTCTTGAGAGAAAATCGGCTACAGGGTTTTCTTTGCCAGGCCGATCCTTGATTGTGATATCCAATTCCTGCAATAAAATCAACCATTTAGTTATTCTGGCATTTGTGACAGGCTTATTTGCTAAATATTTTATGGCAGAATGATCTGTATACAAGATAACAGGATATCCTGTAATATAATGTCTAAACTTATTGACAACATGTATTACAGCTAGGAATTCTTTTTCAGTAACAGTGTAATTTAATTCAACAAGGGATAAATTTTTGCTGATGTAATAGAGAGCATATGGTTTTTTATCCTCTTCCTGCCCAAGGACTAGGCCAATGGCTGTATCTGAGGCATCAGATGATATCTGGAATGGAAAATCCCAGTTTGGTCCTCGAAGGACTGGGGCTGTGAATACAAGCTTCTTTCAATCCTTGAAAGCACACTCACATTTTTCTGTCCAAAAAAAATCAACATTACTAGTTAGTGCATATAAAGGTGCACCAATGTGCGAATAATGTTCTATAAATCGTCTATAATAACCAAAAAATCCAAGAAAGATGCGTACCTATGTTTGAGTAGTAGGAGTGGTAATAAGCAAAAGTATTTGGATTTTGGCCAGGTCTACCTGAATGCCAGCTGCTGAAATATAGTGTCCTAGGATAAGTCCTTCAGTCATCATCATGTAACATTTTTCGTGGCTTAAGCAGAGCCTGGTAGCGATGCAACGTTGTAGGACTTTTTCTAGGGTGTCTAGTGCTGGATCAAAATCATCTCCATATGGTGTAAATTCATCCATGTATACTTCAAGTCCATCATTTATTAAATCTGCAAAAATGCTAAGGATAGCCCTTTGGAATGTGGCAGGAGCATTACATAAGCCAAAAGGTAGAACTCGATAGGAAAATGTTCCCCAAGGACAAGTAAAAGTAGTTTTGTCCTAGTCTTCAGGGGCAATCTGAATCTGATTATATCCACTGAAGCCAACCAGGAAAGAAAAGAATTTCTTTCCTGCTAAAGTATCTAATACTTAATCTATGAACGGGAGAGGAAAGTGGTCTTTTTGTGTTGCTTTATTTAGTTCCCTATAATCCACACAGATTCTCCATTTCCCATTCTTTTTTGGTACCACCACAAGCAGAGAGACCCATTTACTATCAGAAATAGGATAGATAAAATTGACATCTAAAAGTTTCTAAAGTTCAGCTTTTACCACATCTTTTAGATGAGGATTAAGTCTCCTTTGCGGTTAACGAACAGGTCTGGCATCTTTTTCTATATAAATGTGGTGTGTACATAATTGGGGATCAATTCCTTTCATATCAGGGTAATCCCATGTGAGTGCTTCTTGATATTTTCTTAACAAATGGATGAGCTTCGTTTCTTGTTCAGGTGTGAGGTTGGCATTAATATTTAAGGTTTTTCCAGATTCAATTTCCACAATTTTACTATTTGCAACAGAAGTAACAGGTATTGTTTGACCATGCGTATCTTTTAGAGGATCTTCTTCTAATTCATTATCAAATGTTTCTTCTATCATCTGACACTGTGTGCAGGATCTGGATTCAGTTTGACTAATGAAGTTATTAATGGCATCATCTTCTGTTTGATCTTTAAAATCAAGTGCCTCTTGTATAGTTAATGGAGATCTAATGTTGTCAGTAAGGTATGATACAGGGTGCTTGTTAGTTTTAATTATTGTGACACTTGGCTACGCTGGAGGATATAGAACTAAATTCATGATATTGGGTCCTTTGGTTATGGTCATATTTCCTTGCCGACAGCCAATGTAAGCATCGGCAGTGGCAAGCCAAGGTCTACCTAGAATTAGCGGGTGTCCATCAAGTCGGGTTTTCGGATTAATTATCAGAAAATCGGTTGGATATTCCCAGGAATCTACGGAGACCATGACATCATGTAGAGTACCCTCTGGTCTAACCACAGATCGGTCAGCCAATTCTAACAAAGTGGAAATGGGTTCTACAGATGTAATGCCGAGCTTTTGGCAAGTAGTGGTTGTTAAAATATTAATTGCAGCTCCTAGATCAACTAAGGCATTAGACAAGGTCTGACCATAAATTTGAACAGTTACAATTGGATTTCCTGGGTCTTCATATTTAATGGGTGTTTCTTTCCCTGATAGTAAATCAGATAAAGTTCCGACAACTCTTGGATTATTTGTTATATTCCTCCTTGGTTTCTTTATGCACAATTCTTTGATAGTTTTTGCGTATATAGGAATGTCTTGAATGGCTTGGAGGAATGGAATTTTTATGTACAAATTATGTAATTCTCCCAAAATGTCGAAGTCAGGATACTGTAAAGGTTGAGGTATGACTAATCGTTCTGGGAACGGAGGAGAGGATGTGGTTGCTTGATTATGAGTCTGCTGCTTATTCACATCCTCTTGTTGCAACAGATGTTCTCTTGGTAACTGATCTTCAGTATGAACTATTTTATCTCCCTCAGTTTCAATAATACGTCCATATCGTAACTGAAGATCATTACACTCCCTCAGGTCGGGTCCTATTTCTGGTGATTCTATGATTTGGAGAGATTGGATCGGTCTGTTATTTGGATTGGGGTTGGGTTGGGCTGGGAGTTGCGGTCTCAGATTAGACTGGGGATTTTGTTGTAAGGCTGGCAGAGTAGGTTGAGGGAGCGGAATAGTTCCTACTGGCTGGTGCATTGGTCTCTACCAGTTTGTATGCCAGGCTAAACTTTGTGAAGTAGGGAGAGTCCATTGTGGAGGATATGGGCTATTTTGCCAATATGGTGGAGTGTAAGGGAAATTCGGCCAACCAGATTGACTTGCCTAATTCAGCCACGGGTTTGAAGAAGGAAACGACTGTGGTGACCAGTTTGAAAATGGGGGTTGGGACTGACTTTGCCACATACAATATTGTTGAACATTATACTATGGAGGCTGAAAAGAAGAGGTTGGGTCTGGAAAAATACCAGATTGTCTCGGCTGCCACTGGCGGCACTGGTTGATCAAGTACACTGATTCTGGTTCTTCTTCCTTTTCCTTATATACCGCTTTAAATCCAGGGAGTGAGGGGCAGCTCTCCGTAAGGTGATCTTTTGTACAGATGGCGCATGTTTGGACTATATCCAATGGACATTCCTTGTGACTATGCTTTTTCCTACATCGGGGACAGAAGATCGCCAAATTTTGTTCTCCCTCCATCTGCTTCTGTTTAGCCTGCATAATATCAAGTTTTGTAGTTAGTGTCCCCAAAATATCAGTTTTAAAATTTTCCAATAAATTTCCAATCTCTACACGTGTTACTCCTTCTGTTGATATTTTTTTATCCCTTACAAACCGATCATGTTCTGCCGGTTTTATTCTTGTGCTGCCTCTCGAACTCCTGATACATAAATCAATGATGTCAACAATTTTTTCTTGATAAGTATCCCCTTTCCCATGATGTTTAATGTTTCGATCCATTGTTCCTTCATGCCCCTTATCAATGCAGTTTTTAACACATTATCAGGTAAAGGTAGTGATGCATAAGGAGATCTTTGTAGATTGTACTGAAAACGTTCCACATACTCCTCTAATGTTTCATTCGGTTTGGCTGCCATTTGGAATATTTCGTCCTTTAATTCTCTAGACCTACAATAATCCTGATATTTTTTTAAGAAAGATTCTTTCATTTGATCCCAATTGTTTTTGACCCCACCACCTAATCCCATAAACCATCTGAAAGCAGCCCCTTTTAATGTAGAGGGAAATAATTTCAATTTCTGGGGATCGGTGGTTTAATCATATCCCCTGCACAACACATCAAATTCGAATAAAAATGCATCTGGATCTTCTGATGTGAGACCGTGAAATGTAGGGATATGTTGAAGAGGGATTGCTTTCATGGGTGCATTTGCTGCAGAATCCACTATAGGGTATTGCAATGTAGAAGTCTGAGTGTTTGGCTGGTTCTGAGCCATCGGATCGAATATATGCCAATAACCTTCTGGGATATCTAGGAGGGTATTCCTAGGTTGAGAGGAAATGGCTTTGACAGGGATAGCTTTAATAACACTTATCTGGGATAATGAGAATACCTGATGTCTGAGGAGATTGGGTTCCTTCAACAATGATTTTTGCAGCGCTCCCCTTATCTGGGCTATTTAATGGCCGATTTGTTCCAATAGGAGATCTTGGTTCCTCGGTTTCCCCTGTTTCTCCTTCTCCTTCACAAAGGTTGTTGAAATTCCCTTCCTACAATAGTTCTGGAGTAAAATTTTCAATTTCTTGAAAGTCTTGCTCTTCAGTTTGACTATGCACCTTAGCAAAGGCTACAGATGGTGATCTTGTGGCCTGAAGGGAACTAGTAGGTTGTTTAGAAATGATTTTCCTGGGGCCTACTGATGACTGAGATTCTGTTTTCTTATAGATTTCATCTATGAAGGTCGTTCGGCCAAGGGTCCCCGGCCCCTTAGCTTTTTTAGGTTTGGGTGGAGGTTTGATATTCCTTTCTGGTTTTTTCTGCTTAGTCATGCACTCAAATGAACTACTAAATTCTATTCAAAAAAAGCAATAGCAAATCTGTCAGGAAAGCAAACAGTGGAGCAGGGCTTTTACATGCTCCGTACACAGGTTCTTACCTTCCATTTTTAAGATCCAACTCTTCCCTAGCAGGTCCGTACACTATTCCCAAAAATACAAATGGCTACACTCTTTCCCTGGTAACAGCGCCAAAATGTAGAGCTATAAAAAGGATCTCTTTCACCTCTAATTACCTCACATTAATATGTCAATCCAGGAGCGTTTTGTTATTTCAAAGTGTGTCTCAGTCTGAGGCTATCATTTGTCAGAGTAATGCTAGTAGTACAACGTTCAAAAATACAATAGTAAATGGATGCTTGTCTATAACTAAGTTACTTCAAAGGAATAAATCACACACTCAGAAAACTAGGCAACTTGTCAGTCAAGGGTTCGGCAGCGAAAACCCATCCCTTTGGAAACTGATGGAAAGGAAATTAAAGCATGGACCATGGGTCTGGGAGCTAGACAGGAAATGCCGAGGCTCACTACAGCCTTAGATCGTCTCTCACACCAAAACAACAGATATAAAAATGGAACATCAAATAAGAAATCGAACAGCAAATCTGGAATGGAACAGTAATTCTAAAATGGAACAGAAATTCTGAAATGGAACAGCAATTAAACAACTAAGTCTCGTGAGCAGTAATCAAACTAACTCAAATGCACTCATCGTAATCAAACCGCAATATTTCACTCTTAAGGCAGATCAAGCAGCACACACTAATGGAACAGCACTAATTACTGATAAGTTATAGAATAGCGCTTGGAAATCATATATGCACACGACACGCTTGAATAGTAATCTGATCTAGCATCAATCTTAATTAACAGGAACACGACTGCGTTTCAAAATATAACAACATTACTTCTGAATCCAACAATCGTAAAGAACACAACTTTCAGATGAATTCTATAACATGAATGTACAGCACAAAAGCTCTGTAACAAAATAATAACAATATTCGGTCAAGACGAATACTATTCAATCAACTCTGAAAGGATCAGTAATATAATGCAGAGTCAATATAACAGTTATGTCTGTAAAAATCTTAATGAATTAATCTTAACAGAGCATGTGATGTAAACTTATAAATCATATCAGATTACCAAATAATGACGATAAGCAAATCACGCAGAAATCAAATCGTAGTAATACAGAAGCAAGTGTCCTCCGGGGTTGGGCCCTTAGCCTCCAAGGGTACACCGCTTTAGGTTAATCTAGACGCAGAGATGAAATAATCACCAAGTTTGTATTAATGCATAAAACAAAAGTACAATGAACCAGTTCTTATGGAGACTCGATGATCAAAGTTTTGATCTTTAACATAAACTACATAAAAGCATAATCCCCCAAAGCTAACAGTTTTGTCCCTTTATATAAGGGTGACGGCGGAGATGTCTAAGTAACAAGACAGATAAAGCAGTGATCCCTCAGGATCAAAGATCCTGAGGGATTCGCCAAACTGTTAATCCTTAATCATCTCTTTCCTCCTGCGCCGAGCTGGTGTCTTCTCCTCCTTTTCCGGGCTGATTTGCTTTGATCTGCTTAGCCTTGTTTGCACTCGGTCTCCTGTCAAAGGGACAATAGTTACCTTGTCCTTGTCTTTTTCTTTGGAACAACAACTCCTCGTTTTCACCCTTTCCTGCACAGGAGAATGGCAATTATCAGCGGTTAAGTCTTGCATATTAATCTCACATGTTTTGTTATAATTCTTCATTGTTTTCCAAGTTCATGATGTAAAAAGGTTTACAAGTTCTACTGAAAAGCCACTGAAATGATCATCAAAGACATACCCTTTTAGTACTCCACATGCTTCCCACAACCTAATGCCCAAAGTTGTAATGGAGAAGCTAAACCTTGATGTTACTAGACCATACAAAGGCCTATTCTCATTTGATTCTAGCCAAGTCAAGTGTTTAGGTTTAATCAAAGACTTATGTGAGTCTTTATTCCAATATCCCAACAAAACAATCCTAATGGACGTGGTGGTTGCTGACATTCCACCTAAATATGGCATGCTCTTATCAAGGTCTTGGGGAGAAAAACTCCAAGGATCTCTCCAATTAGACCTCTCTTATGCCACTATTTTGGTCTTTGGGCAACCAAAGGGACTACATAGGGAAACACTTATGAAATATGTGGTAAGTAGTGAGGAAAAGCCCCAAAACTTTCCAATTTACTCAATCCATTCTGATATGGATTCATTTATCTTGTTTAATGATGATATGTCTTCCCCACCTGATAATAAGCCTTTGGCTTTAGAACAAGAAATATGCATAAATGAGGGATCGGTTGCCCATACCCATGAAACTATTATAACCATTGATGCAACCAGCACACAAGATGAAATCCATGAAACACAAAATTCAAAACTACCCACTCCTAAAATGGTTGAAACTCTCAATGCTAGTCAGGACCAGGGAATCCTATGGTATTTGGAGTTTGATGGTTCAGTAAATAAGCTAGGAGCAGGGGCAGGAGTGTGGATCCATAATACACATAACAACCATGCAGAGGGTCATGCTTATAGATTAAATTTTAGATGTACCAACAATATGGCAGAGTATGAAGCCCTCCTTTTAGGCCTCAAGCTAATCAAATCTCTAGGAGCTGCAAAAGTTTCCATTCTAGGTGACTCTGATTTGATCATTCAACAGATGAAAGGCAACTTTGTTACAAATGACAATAAGCTAAGAGCTTATAGGAAGGCAGCCACTGAAATACTCAATACCTTCACAGAATCCCAACTTGCCAAAATTCCAAGAAGCCATAATCTCCATGCGCATGTCTAGCTACTTTTGCTAGCACTTGTAAGCTGCCTTTTGAGCCCAATCACCACTTTACAGTGGAGATAAAGCATAGGCCTGTTGTCCCTAACAATGTCAAAGACTGGAAAGTCTTTGAATATGATGCACAGATCAATAATTTCCTCACTTTACAGCAAGAATTTTCAAGCCTAAATATTGATATAGATGCCATGGATGACCCACAACAGTAAATGAGCCAAAATGAGCAGACTATAACAGCTGAAGCAGCAAATCAAATGCTGCACCCAACCGTTTTTTATGACAAGAACATAGAAGAGCTGAAACAAATGAATTTGGATGAAATAGCTGAGGCAGAGACTGAAATTATTCAATTGAAAGACAATTTCCTACCCACAGGCTTGACTCCCTTAGAAGACATATTCGATTCAAATGACATTCCCAAAAAGCCAAAAATGCAACCCTTAAACGCTGCAATTGAAGACTGTAATATTGGAACAGCAGAAAAGCCCAAAATGATAAAACTGTCCAAGTCTTTGCCCCCTAATCAAAAGCCAAAGTATGTTGACCTGTTTAAAGAGTTCCAAGATGTATTTGCATGGAGTTATGAGGACCTCAAGTCCTATGACACCTCTGTCATTCAACATACCATCCCTTTGAAACCAAATCAAAAGCCTTTCAAATAGAAATTAAGGAGAATCAATCCTGTGCTTCTTCCCTTGATTGAGAAAGAAGTGAAGAGAATGTTTTAAGCAGGTATCATTGCACCAATCAGATTTTCAGAATGGGTATCCATCTTAGTGCCCACAAGGAAGAAAACAGGTGAGATTAGATTGTGCGTTGTCTTAAGAAATTTGAACCAAGCCTCTATCAAAGACTACTACCCATTGCCAAATATGGACCATATTCTACAAAGGGTTGTGGGGTCTTCAAGAATTTCTTTGCTTGATGGCTTTTCAGGATTCAATCAAATATTAGTTCACCTGAATGATCAGGATAAAACAGCCTTTACAACACCATGGGGAACCTTTAAATATGTAAAAATGCCTTTTGGGATAAAGAATGCAGGTGCTACCTTTCAAAGGGCCATGGACATTGCATTTGCCAAAGAGATCCATGATTTCTTAGTGGTCTACCTCGATGATCTTACCCCTTTCTCAAAATTTGATCAAGATCACCTTAAACACCTAAGGCAAGTGTTCCTAACTTGTAGGAAATATGGCATATCTTTAAATCCAAAGAAATCCTTGTTTGGCCTAGAGGAAGGCAAATTGTTGGGCCATATTATCTCAAAATATGGAATTAGAATCGATCCGAAAAGGATTCAAGCCATTCTCCAAGTCCCTTATCCAAGAAACATCAATGAATTACAAGCCTTCCTAGGAAAAATCAATTTCCTAAGGAGATTTATCCCAAACATGGCTGAGTTGATAAGACTGTTAAATAACATGCTAAAGAAAGATTATAAAGTTAAATGGTATTTTGAAGCCAAGCAAGCCTTTGAGGGCATAAAAACTGCATTAACCCAAACACCAGTCCTCACAAGCCCTAATTTTGACAAAGATTTCATTATTTTTTCCTTTGCTTCTCACACCATTTCTGCTATCCTATTACAGAAAGCTGACCAAGGAAATGAAAATCCAATTGCTTTCTTTAGCCGAGCCCTTAGAGATGCCCCCTTGAAATATCAAATCATGGAGAAACAAGCATATGCCCTGGTAAAAGCCATCAAAGATTTCAGAGTTTACATTTTATATTCACATGTGATTCCTTATGTGCCAAATGATATTGTAAAAGACATATTAACTCAAGAAGGGATTGAAGGAAAAAGAGGTAAATGGATTTCCAATCTCCTTGAGTATGACATTGAGATAAAGCCCACTAAACTGATAAAGCGACAAGGTTTAGCCAAACTGATGTCCGAAACAAATTTCCAAGCCTTAGACATAAATGAACTGGACAACGAACAGGAGCTGGCGACTCCACAGATCAGCCAAGATTTCTTGCAATCACCTTGGTATGTTGATATTTGTTTTATATTGTTGAACCTGTTTTCTCCCCCAAGGTTGTCTAGAACCAAAAAGAGATTTTTAAAAATGAAAGCTTCAAAGTTTTGTGTCCTAGATAGTGCCCTGTTTTGGAAGAATCATGAAGGAATTTTGCTGAACTGTTTAACTTTAAATGAAACTGACAGTGTTATGAAAGTATTCCATGCAGGGGACTATGGAGGGCACTTATATTGGAAGTCTACTGCTGATAAGATACTAAGGGCTGGTTACTATTAGCCCTCTCTGTTTGCTGATGTGAAAAAATTTGTGATAATGAAACTGACAGTGTTATGAAAGCATTCCATGCAGGGGACTATGGAGGGCACTTATATCGGAAGTCTACTCCTGATAAGATACTAAGGGCTGGTTACTATTGGCCCTCTCTGTTTGCTGATGTGAAAAACTTTGTGATGTCTTGCCATAAATGCCAGATCTTTGAAGGCAAAAGAAAGCTGCTGCCCTTACCCCTTAAGCCCATTTCAACTGAGAAACCATTCCAACAGTGGGGTTTAGACTTCATTGGTGAGATCCACCCATCCTCTTCCGGCCAGCACAAGTGGATTTTAACTGCTACAGATTACTTTACCAAGTGGATTGAGGCCATCCCTTGTAGGCAAGCCAATGACTCAACCATCATCCAATTCCTTGAAACCAATATTTTGTCTAGATTTGGCTGTCCAGAGAAGATCATTACAGACAACGTTGTTGCCTTTAAATCCAAGAAAATGATCAGTTTTTGCCACAAATACCACATTTCCTTAGGTCACTCCACAGCATATTACCCTCAAGGTAATGGCCTAGCCGAGTCATCCAATAAAATCCTCATCAATATCATCAAGAAATTCTTGGAAGAGAATAAAAAGAATTGGCACAAGAAGCTCACAAATGCACTATGGGCTGATAGATTGACAACTAAAAGATCCATTGGAGTAAGCCCATATGAGTTAGTTTATGGAATGGAGGCAAGATTCTATTCATCTTTGGGAATCCCTGTTATCAAATTACTGCAAGAGATTCAGGTTGAGCCCAATGATATCCAAAGAAGAATCAATCAAACCATCCATCTACAGCAGACAAGAGAGCAAGTGTATGATAGAGCTCAGATTTTACAAGAGAAGCTGAAGAAGATGTTTAATAAAAGAACAAAGGCTGAAGATTTCTACATAGGAAACAAAGTTTTAAGGTGGGATTCAAGGAGAGAGGACAAAGGAAAGCGTGGCAAATTCGATTTCCTGTGGAAAGGGCCATATGTTATTCAAGCTGTGCAAGGCAACAATACATATTTTCTCAAGAGTTTGGATGGCACAGAAACTGAAGAAGGCCATGTCAATGGTCGAATGCTCAAGCACTATCATGACCCCTTTTGATGTACATAATGCAGCTGTATATTATTTTTGTACATTATTATTTGTATTTTCATCATTTTCATTTACAGCAGTTCGACAAGGGAATAACGCAACAAATTTTGAAGGAAGGATCAAAGCAAATGCACCATTTGATCTCTGTTTTGAATTAATTTCAAAAAGAAGTGCTCAGGCAGATTTGAATATGTTTAAAAGCACCCAAAAGGCAAGAAGCAGAGCTGTAATTTTTCTGCAAATCAGCTCAAAAAGGATACTGTATATCAACTTACAAGAATTCCGTCAAAAGCATCAAAGAAGAAGGAAGTTTTCATATTACAGCAACAATTGAAGACCAAGGCATTCTGACCTGCTGTTCTTGGCTTTTCATTTGGAAAATCCATCCCCAAGTGGAGCCATTGTTAGCCTCCTATTGCAATAGGTTTTCATATTTCATGATTGACTGTTCACATGCCAAATATGTCATTCTTTCCATGCTGCAAAGGTTCCATATTTCCTAGAAAACTCAGAAAATTTAAAAAATGTAAAGAGGGTATGCCCTAAAAGAATAATCAAAGGGGAAAAAGAATCAATTGGCCAAAGAGAAAAATAAATGAAATGAACCCCAAACAAAAGGCCAGGAAAGTGTGCTAGCTCAAATTCCACTACTATATTCCATTTTAAAGAACTATTCCATTTTTGAAGAGTTTCACAGTTAAGGGAAGGCCAAACAGCTTAATCTTGGCTTCCCTAGATTTAAATGCTTGTTGTAGAGATAGAGAATCAATATCTGTCCAAACTGTTTAATCTTGGCAGATCATTAGATAGGTAGAGAAACAAGGGTGCTCAACTGCTTAATCTGAGCCTCTAGCAAAAATAAGGGTAGATTTAGATAGGAGGATAGACAAAAGAAAAATTGAAAAGCTAGGTTTGCTAGTCTAAGTGCACCCAAACAAAAAGAATAAAAAATGTTTGGCTAAGTAGGCCGAGTAGGTAGTTCTGAGGTGGCAGAATGATGAATTGTGATCCATTTCAAGTTTCCAAGTGTTAAATCTATTCTGATCACAAGTATAAGGCGAAATCCATTCGGAGCAGCTCAAGCAAGGCATGTCTAACTTCCCCTTCATCCTTTACCCCAAATCATTCACTAAATTCCCCTAAAGAGGTCAAGATCTGCTTGACATTTCTTAATTTCATCATATTCCATAAATATTGCCTAAGTAAAGGTCTACTTTGCTTAAGGATGCTTATGTTTCTTCTACAAGTCATATTTCCCCTTTAAAGCCTAAAGACGTCTATCCTTAGCACTTTCCGATCGAAATTGATATTAATTTCTAACTTATTATGTAAATCCCTATATATTTCCCCTTCCCCTACTAAAATATGATAATAATTCCTCTATAGACATATCCCCTCCCTCTGGTTGGAATATAACCATAAATATTGCTTAGGAATTACTAAGTTTGCCTGAAACTTAGTAAGAACCCTCATTTTGCCTCTTTAACCATCTCCCTATGCATTCGGACCCCTTCCAATGCATTAACAATCCCTTCAAATGCATCAAAGTCCACCTCCGATCTCATATTTTCCCTTCTGACTCCATAAAAGCCCTCTTTTTATGTTATCGGAACCCTTCCACTCATGCAAAACCCCCTCTGACGCCATTATTTCCTTCCCCTGATCAGAGAGGCTTTCCTCCGATCGCTAGTGGCCCATTTCCGACTCATAAGGCATCCCTACAATTGCATCCCCCCCCCTCCGACGCGATATCGCTGTCGGAGGTGGCAGTCACAAGTATTGTCCCCTTTAAATATTCCTCCAATCCATTTTCCCTAATGCGATATGCCGACTGCACGCCAGCCATCCGATCACCCCGCCCATCCAACGGCCCAGATCTTATCGCATCGCTCCCATTTCGGCGATCGCATATCCATAAAGCCCCGCCCCATGTCCCCACCGATAGCGAAATGCCGATTTAATCACAGTCGCCCATTCAGGCCCTCAGATCAACAGTCCTCATTAAGTCACGGCCCCATATATAGCTCCGAATGGCCGGAGCTAAAATACTATAGAATGGAGCTTAATAGTGTGTCGAGTCCGCAAGGGATTGGCACTGTATGCTCCATAACCAGAGCCGAAAAGTTATAAATAACAGTTTGAAAGGGATTTCGGGTCCGCGAACCCATTTCATTGTAAATCCGCCGATCGCCGATCGCTGATTGAGCGCCAACCGTTGGATCTGCCTTCGCGCGATCCAACAACCCGGATTTAATTTCCGCTACAGTGTCGCTCCCGCCCTGTTTTTTCACCAAATTTCACGTTTAAAGTGGTTTTTCGCCTTATAAAGGAAAAAGGCATTTCTTCATGGTTTTGTTCGGCGCCCACGCGCGCTTCAGCTCCAAGGGAAGCTTAATCATTCTACATCAATTTTGGATCGCTCCACCACAAATTGGCTCTAAACAGTAGGGTCTTTGCCTCAGCAGGCTATCAGCGTCCATTCCTCCTCTTTTTTGCAATATTTCTTCAGTTTTGATAATGTTTTGATCGGCCAAGCACCGAAACAGTTCTAAAGGCCACGGAAGGCACAACAACAGTCAAATCTCGCCATAAAGTGGCAGGCAAGGGCAATTTTGTAGCGGCAAAGTGTATCAGTGGAGAGAAAAGGCCCCGATTCAGTATTAAAGAGTATCAGAGTAGCGGAAAAGTGTATCAGTGGAAAATATCAGTGGAAATCATAAAGCCACATCAAAGGAACATTAAAGAGCCCTAGCAAAGTCAAAGAGTATCAGTGATGGAATTTAAAGCCATTAAGGCTCACCAGATCAAAGTTAATGCACATAAGGCCACCTAAGGGCAGTGCTGCAGAAACCAAAGCACAGTTATGGCCAAATGAACAACACAGAGCTCAAAGGACATCATACTAACTCATTTTTGAGGCAGCTGCCCTAGCGCAGCAGTTAGATAGATATTTTATGCATTTATTTCAGGATAAGTTAGATTAAAGGCACTTATTTCCTCAAATCTGTTTAAGATCTGCTGATTGTAGATATTTTGTGAATATTTTCTCTATATAAACCACCCTGTTCATTGCTTAAAGGGTTGGCTAGTTGATAACTCCTCTCCAGACTTGCGCTATATTCTTTGAGAGCATCTATAATCAAATATCGCTGGAATGCTTGGATTATGAGCTTTCTGTTGTGCTTTAATGGTTGAAGAGTGAACTATGGAATTCTAATGCTTCTACATGGCTCAATAAGTCTTTCTTGCCTCTGTTTTCATTTTATATGTGTTTATATCACCATTGTGTCATGATCTAAGTAACAGAAAAGAAGAATAGCTTAGAATTTGCTCAGCAGCACTCTATGCTCAATTCATGTTATTTCTACATGTTTTTCCTCAGAAATAGTTATGAATATGCATACTTAAATGATCATGTTTACACTGTTTCTCTCATTTATGAACGATTGTTTAGGAACCCTTGACTGCTCCTAGATAAAGTTCATTTGCCCTCCTTCTGTTAGCTGATGAAAGATTCTTAGTTGCCTTTCATCTCTGACCTTCATTCCATCTTTATTCCAGCTTGATATTGTTCTATGTGTAGCTATCTTGATCTGTATTCCTCTTGTGACCAAGAAAACGCACTAGCAACCCTTATCCTTGACTCCATGCCCAATGGTTTGAACTTCTCACACTTTGCAGTCCAACTCCGTTTGAAGAGCATCATCCTTCCCACCAAAAATCAAAACAAAACCCATGTACACCATAACTAGCCTAAAATCATATCAAAACAAAGCTAAATTATAAAGAGAGAGCCCTCTCTGATTGCAAGGTAGGCTAGGACCTGTAATCCAAAGATTGGTTTGTGGTTACCTCGGCCGTATCCCTTAAGGAGCTAAGGGACAACCTGAGTGATAACATAATCCCTAGCGATCCTGTCTATGTTTTGTGAGGAGGGTTAAGAACCAACGACATCGATAACAAATTATTTGTATCCCCATCATATAGGGGAAATTGGCAAACATATATGTGATTATTTTAAGATAAAATAAAACAAGCTATATTTTAGTATAGGCCTCTTATGAAAAGTAATTTATATCATATCTTATTGTAACTAAGATAAACATAACACTACTATTATGTAAAAAATTCTTGATATTTATAGCTATATATATATATATATATATATATATATATATATATATAGATTTATTATGTTGAGAAATATTGTGTTCTTTATTTTTTCCTGGACATGTGCATTGAATAAAGAATTATGGATCTCCAACCATTGAATAAAGAATTATGGATTTCCAAAGGAAATCTAGGAAATTGGTGGAGTAGTAGGCAACTGGTGGAGTAGCAGTGACTGAAGATGACAAGGGTATGGTAATCTTTACTTGTGCCCTAAAATGACCTAACCATTAATAACAAAATAGAGAACAAGATTTTTCAAATAGAGAACAAATGGTTGGAATCTTCTAAGTGTAACAAAAGAATAAAAGGACCTCATTTGTGTTTCACGAAAGAAGTAAAAAGACACTAGGAGGAATCTAAACACTATTGGAGATAGAGTGTTTAATCAATCAGTTAAAATAGGCAGTGATCTATCTAAGGTTAGTGTTGTTACCTTTTGGTATAGGGCTAAGTCTCCGAATTAAGCTAGTAAAACTGCCAAAACTGATAATTATTAAAAGAGATTATAAGAAAATACATCATCTTAAAGGATTATTAATGTATTTGTCATTTGGTGGAGTTGTGATGAAATTTTGGGAAAATAGAACAATCATATTTGGAAAACATCCTCGTGTGGTATTCAAACATTAAATAGAAAATATAATATCGATAATTTAATGTATATTATTTACCCACAACCCATGAAGAGCAGTTGGTATGCATATGTAGGCAATGAAATTCAATTTCGAACTTAGTTTGATAGTATATTTCGAAGGGTGAACTATAGGAAGTATTTTAGTTCACGAATGCACACTTCCATCATCTGACCTTGATCTGTAGTGGATATTGTTCTTGCACCTGGCCCTCAACATGATAATGAGTACATATGGCTTCTCTTTATGTTGGATTCCCAAGTGTATGTCCTACCTTTCCATGTGTCAAATGAATTATTTTCTTGTTGGATGTATGAGTTTTTGTGACAACTTAATGTTTCTTACCATGCCGTCTCTACGGAGACTATACCTCTCAGGACTGTCAATAGACAATGCTCTTCAGGCCTACCAGCAATTGCAGATGTTGCAGCTACAATTAAAGTTGGGTTTTATGAGATTGGTATGTCAATATATGCTTGTTACCATTGGATTATCATAACAGGTTTGAATTTAGATAAGTTTTTTATTTCAATTTGTCTACTTCAGGCATAGGTGCAGGAGTGGACTCAATGGCTATCAATTAAACATAAGGATTTTAATTGTGTCACTAGATATATAATTACTTCATTAAATATTTTTTTGAAAGGCACTGATGGCTTTTGCTTCCCCTTGCAATAGATTGAATCTTTCATAAAACCATAAGATTTCCTTTTTCCCATGGGTATCATCTCAGAATATGTAGCCAAGCACTATTTCTTTTCACATTAATACCAAGATCAAGTAGTGGTGTATGGATGCTATTTTAAGATTTTTATTTGAGTTAAGTCAATGTTGATGCAACTCATATAATGGATGGGTGGAACGTCAGAACATAGTATTTCATTCATAATTACTTTGGATTCCACTAAAAAAAAATGGTTATACATCACCAATAGTGAAAATCTACAGAGTAAAGAACCAATTTACACTCCGAAAATAAAACAACCAGATAAAAGAATCCTTCATTTTCATCAAGAGTTATAGTCGCAAATTGGAAATGACATCTACCTAGGTACAAGGGTTTCTTGGTATAACCTTACATGAGTTACTCGGTGAATTAGTGCATGAGGGACAGATAGCATTCCCTTCTAGGCTTCAACTTTAGCGAAGCTAAAGCATTTCAAGACCTTACCTAAGTAGATCTAAGGCAGAGAGGTAGGTAAGTGAGGACCTCACCTGAGAAGGAACTAGCCCATATAAGACCTTTCAAGTATTTTCCTTCTTATTACATGGAATTTTCATCTATAGATAAACACATTTTCCCTAGGTGGGTGACTACACCTAGAACAACAGAAAGAAAGTAGTTGAACCTTTTCTTCTAGAAGATATATCAAATGGAGGAACTTACATGTTGTCTTTTGCTTCCTTAATCTCTTTTGAGTCGCTCCCGTCACTCCCACTTGAACTAAATCCACTCAAAAGGTATCTACATCAAGAGAAACAGAAACAAAAAATGATCAAAGCATACATGATCTATCTACTATAAAGTAATGGAATCGAAGACATTGAAACACATAATCATCACAAATATGAACAATCATATGAGAAAAGGAATAATATCTTTATTAATGTAGAAGGAAAAGTATCACCCAATACAATTCGATCCTATGCCACTCCTCCAGCTTCAATCCAAACCTCGCCACATAAAAAGCACACTATTCCTACAGTATAACATTACTTAACATAAACTCAATTCTCAAACCAACAGAATTTCCTTAGAAACTCCAAATTCTAACCCCTTGATCAACATGATGAGTGCTCAATTTATAGGAAATGGAGGTGTTTTTTTCATAAATGAGGGTATTGAATGGCCTTCAAATCTTGGAGTTAGTTTCCATGGAGCAAGGGATGAGAGGGTAGGAGGTTAATAGATCCATAGCCTATCCAATTTCAAGCTTATAGGAGGGGATAAGAGATGGTAACCTTTTAGAATCATCTAGAATCAAGGAATATTCCCCGAACCCTATGCAAATTTCACTCAATCTCGCCCAACGTATGCTAAAGAGGGCTTAAGTGCACTACAGTGCAGTTCACAGTGGGCCTGCCTACTTTGCAGCGCACTGTCTCAAGGCTTGGGCTGCATTGGTGTCCCAAGGAGGCATTTTAGGAAGTCTTCAGGCCAGGAAACTTTTAGAGAAGGAAGCACTCAATGAGTTGACTTCTCTATGGCATGTAACAACTGAACTAGGGTTTGATGAGCCCTAATAGTATTGATCTAAATGTTGGGAGTGATGTGCCCAAATAGACCAGTAACAGTTTCCCCCTAAAGCATGAAGTCGAAAATGATAATGTCAAGTGATATGCTTTACGATGTGACGGAGAGGAACTAAAGTAGATGGTGACCTACATCAATTACAATACATAACATCATGATATTTTGAATTTTTTCATGAAGTGATGAAGGAAGACATACCCATACTCAACATATAAACTTTTCATTATATGTACATAGATAGTCATCTACAGATATATACCCATTATGGGATGACCATCAATGTAAAGCCATCATACAAATGATTTAGTACTTCCTTGAAATCACAACCCAAATGGATGAAACTAGATCTGGGGTCTTCTATCTCATCCAATCGTTCACTCAAGTACAAGTCTAACCATGTGAATATGTGATATGAAGTTGAATATTAGAAGACATCGTCTGATTGCCAGCCAATGATGTAAGTCGTTAACAGATGCGAGAGAGATCACCGATAATGATAATGATTCTCAAGGTACTGCAGTACATTCTACATGGTGTGAATATATGTTTTGATGTCGAACACCATAAAAACTCTTTTGGTCAAAGGCTAGTGATGTCAACCTATCGCCAGAATCGCGAAACTTGCCATAGATGTATGCAAGCCTCAAGGTACTGGAAGGGTGTTTCTAAGTCAACTTCTTGGATAATGTGCTGATGTAGACAAGAAGTGACTCATCGTAGGAGGGCCTTGATGTATCCCACATCAACGACACAAAAATTGTCTAATTATTTTAGAGACAAAATGTGACTAACGACACAAGGTTCAGGAATGGCGGTCATGAAAATGAAGGTTTATGAGTATTGCAAAGGATGAGTTTTACTAAAAGGGGTTAATAATCTATCTCAGTCCAGAAAAGGGTTAAACTTATACTCAGTAGATGTCATTTCCAATCCATTAACAAGCTGAAAAGGATAAGCGCTCGGCAATATTTTCATATTTCAAGAGTCTAAAAAGAGATTAAAGAGGACTCCAGGGGGGGTTCCTTTTTCGATGTTTAACAGAGCTCGAAAAAGAGATAAAAGTATGCATTGTGGTCAAAACTACATTTCACGATCGTCCTCGTCAAATTCACTGTATCAGTTGTAAATATGTTCAAAGAAACACCAGACGGATTAAACATACCTGTTTCATTGGTAAAAATGGGTAAAAAAACTATATTCATTAAATGACATGAAATAACCATAAAACGAGAATTTACAAAGACATTTTCACCATTTGATATTTACCATTCAATTTTGTGCTCTGAACTAGATTTTTACCTCGAACTTCATCAGCTTATTGCAAGAGATTCAGTGGGTCATTTGTCGCACCATCAGGACCAGGTATGAGATCTACCTTTTCTCTTCCCTTTAAGTTCATTATTTTGCAGTTTCTGCAAGTTTTTTAGGTTTTTGGGGTCCCTAAGGTAAATATACTTTGCCGTGAGATCAGCGCAGCCTATCACATCAAAAACTATGCTGCAGTGCATCCAAACAAAAGGGTACCTACTTTGTAGCACACTGTCTCTAGGCATGGCCTGCACTGGCCGCAATTGATAAATTTGTCTCTCCTATTTTACCCAAAAATACTTCAATTTTTTGCATTAAATGGATCCTAACTAATCTTATGGTTTGATTGCAGAATTTGAAAGGATTAGAATGACTTACTTGGAAAGAAAGAGAGCATGAAGAATAGGATATGGTTGCCCTCAATGATACGGGTACACTTGAGGCCCTCAGAGACTATGGGTTACTCAAATACTTCAGGTTGTCTGGGATGAGGCAACAACTAGAACTATTGCAGTTCCTAGTTCATTCATGGGATCCAACGAATTAGTCTTTTCACATTGGAGGCAAAGTGCTTCCTATATGGATCGATGATGTTACTTCCTTACAAGATTGTCGAGATGTGGTGTCCACATATCTCTTTCAACTTCTACCCATGGGGATGAATCAGTGAGGGACTACATTCGATAGTTCTGTCGGCTAGGTACATAGCCTAGCAAGGATGGGAAGATCAACATCAGGGATGTTTGTGATTTTCCCTTGCGAACAATCCTTTCCAATATTGCAAATTTGGTAGGTAGTGTGACAATTCATCTGGTGAACAGATCATATATGCAATTTTCACTTGAGTGCCTTCAACCACCTACATTCAACTGGTGTCAGGTAGTTCTCTCTTCAATGAAAGAGAACCTAACCAAGGTAAAGAGTGGTAAGATGAAGAATTTTAGCTATGGTTCAATCTTGATTTCCTTTACCTTAGAGAGAATTCCATTGATTCAACCTCAGTATGTGGCACTGTGTTTGACTAGTCTTAGAGATCCACGGATCCGGAGATGGTTTGAGTTGATGGCTTGAAAAGCTAGTAAATCATCAATCTCATTTCCTCCTGCATTCTTTAGTTGGCTTAGGCGACAACACCTTGTCATCGAGCAGCATCCATATGTGGGGATGGACTTTTGTGGAGATCCATATTTGAGGTTGCTAGTTGTTGTGGGGAAAAATGCCTATGCAGGACGATCCTATCCACCTAAGGTGTGATAGTGCCTTAACAACAAACAGAGACAGCTATTCTAGTATTCTTCCTTTATGAATTAAAAATGAAGAGAGATAGATGGACTAACCGGTGTCTTCCGTTTGTCCCTCGATCCGGTTTCTCTTCTCTTTGAGGGTTCCCAACTACTTGCCTTCTCGCTCGCCCATCTTCAAGAGGTTTCTGCAAGATCACAAGAAAAGAACACTACACAAGACATAGATTCATATTCATAACTAGTTCAGGATTAGAAACAAACTAAACATACTAATGCAATCATACATCAAAGATACATCAGTATATAGGAGAAACCAAGATAGCTTTATTGATGAATAACAAGGTTCAGGAAGAGATACAACCCAGAGGGCTCCAATCCAGCATCTCCTTCCCAACAAATGGAATTCCTATCTTCACCCCCTTCAAAGCATTAAGCACCCAATGATTCCAATCTCAAACCAACAGCAATTCTTTGCAATAACAAAATTCCAGCCTCTAGATCTCATGGAGGAGAGATCCATATATAGATGTTTGGAGAGAGGATGAGTCAGCTTGAGATCTGACTAGTGTCCTCTCCCTCTGTCAGTTCTTGATTCCACTTGGAGGTTCTTGCTTCCACTTGGAGATTGGGAACCTCTTACTCATCACCAGTCGAATTCACTGAGGCAAGTGTCATTGAGGAAGATTCTGGAAGCTTCCTGGGTCTTGACACCTCTTGAGATGAACTTGCCATTTGTCAAATCTCGTTCAACGCACCCTGGTAGTGCTTCTACCTGCGTTGCAGTGCAGGTAGCCAGTGTTGGCTTTGACATTCAGCGTAGACGGCTAGTGGGGCCACTGAATTGATCCTGAATTGACTTGTTTTTGAGCAGTTTCTGGTGGAGAACTTCTGTGAATTGCTGTGGTTTGTTAGCCTTGTTCCTCTAGGGGTAGGAACAACATCTTTAGGGACTTTGGATCCCTTAGATTATGGACATTTCATGCTCAATGCTGTAAGGCACAAAAATGTCTATAACAGTTGCCCCCTAAAGTATGAGGCCGTTTATCGGGTGAAATGCTTTATCAGGGGGATCCGAAGTTCATCCAATGCTGGGAGGAGACCTGTAATAAGATACAATACAATACATTATTCTTCATACTGCTTTCATGATCTAGCTGAGGTGGGAATTCCCATGCTCAGCTTTATAAATTCATTTTTATGTACATAGAACAGACAATCGTCTGATGGTAGACTGATAATTTTGATGAAATTATCATCCTTTGGGTAGGATGATTATCTGCTGCAATGATGTACATGTCAATGTCTTTATCTTTCCTGAATATATATCGCAGCCCGGATGGATGAAACTAGATCCGGGGTCTTCAAACTCGTTCGATCTTCACTCTAAGTACAAGTCGATCCATGTGAGAAATGTTCTGAAGTCGAACATGGAAAGACATCGCTTGATTACCGGTCAATGATGTAAACCGTTAACAAGCGCGAGAGGAATCACCGATAATGATAATGACCCTCAAGGTACTGCAGTACAATTCACGTGGTGTGAATAAAGGAATTGGCGTCGAACACCATGCAAAATCTTTCGGTCGAAGGTCATTGATGTATACCTGTCGCTGGAAGTGAGAAACTTGCCATTGAGGCATGCAAGCTTCAAAGTACTGAAGGGGTTGTTCCTAGATCAACTTCTTGGATAATGAGATGATGTCGACAAGAAGCGATCCGTCAAAGGAGGGCCTTAATGAATCCCACATCAATGACACGGAACGGAGCTAATGATTTTGATGGAGGTGAAAACGATCTGTGACATATGATTCAGGGTGGCGGTCATGAAAGGATGAAGGATAATGTACGGCAGTGGATGAGACACGGTTGACTTTTCTGAAGGACTTCTCTTGAACATATGGCGACACTGATGCGATGGATTGGTAGCATTACCCCAAATATGGATGGTATGGCGAGACCATGGATGTGACCGGTGAATGAAACAACCCAACCCGATTGTGGTACGGAGGAAAAGTGTCATGTTCAAGAGCGACTTGCTACCATCAAAGTTTTCTTGAGTTTCTCCCAATTTTTCCCCAGTCATTGCTGACCAATACCTCTTTATTTTTGTCAAGCTTGAGGAGGATAACATATGCTTGTTCTATAACCTGCCCTTCGGGCAAGCCCATCGCTATGTTTTAACGAGCCTAGCGATAGTGAAACTCGTTCTCGTCTAAAGACAAGTTTGTCGCTATTTAATGCATTTAACGAGTCTAACGACAAAGATAACTCAGTCCTTTTCATTTTTAGAGAGTCTGAAAAGGTACATAAAGTTAACTCCAAAAGTCCTTTTTCGTCATCTAATCCCTTAGGTCCGAAAAAGTATAAAACAATACAGAAGGGATGAGTTTTCGATAGTTTTAACGAGCCGAATAAAACAAGCACTCGATCTTTTTGTGCAATAATCCCTCAGGTCCAAAAAGATTAAAATCTAGAGGAGGGATAGCACTTCCTGTCCCTTTAACGAGCTGGAAGGCCAAGGACTCGGCAATCTTTTCATATTTTACGAGTCAGATGAAAAGAGCTTAAAGAAGACTCGTCTTTTGAGGAACAAGTGATGAAACAGGTTAGCAGCTGATTCCAGGTACAGGTTGGAATTTTCCAATCACGGCAGTGTCACAAGGATGGCTAGTGAAATCACTCTTCGCAGCTGTTCCACAAAATGGGTAAACAAACATATGGAGGTGAACGATCGGCCAATGGAAAAGTGGAGGTGACGGGCAAACAGGACCAAGGCTTTAATGGCTGATGATATTACATTCACAGTGGTTATTTACCGGGATAGTTCATTTTTTAACGAGCTTAAACGCGGGTGGAAACATTTGCTCGATCTTATGTTTATTTTTTAACGAGCATGAACTATGTGCTAAAACTGCTCGGATCTTGCATTTATTTTTTAACGAGCATGAACTGTGTGCTAAAACTGCTCGATTACCCAGTCATATGATAAGAATGTCTCATTAAGATTCTATTTTTTATGGAGCTTCATCTTACAAAGCTATGCCCCGCATCCTTTCATTATGCAAGTTCGGAAACGACTAATCCTACGAGTTTAAAGGGTTAGACCTACAGGTTTAAAGGGAGGACCTAAAAATTTAAAAAATAAATAGTTGCCCCTTGCTTACACTCTGAAAGGTTTGCATGCCCCTAGGTATAAAACAGAGTTTCAAGGTTACCCCTACTTTAGTCCGGCAAAACAATTGTTTTACCGAGAGAGGTCTACCTCTTTCAGGTTACCCAAAGATTGTCTCGTTAATCTTTCAAACAAAACACTTCTTCGGAGATATCTACCGAAATAGACAAAGGTTAGAGACTCCATCTGTCAACTCACATAACTTTGACAAAAGAATCTTATTCTAGAATAACCCTCTTCTAGCATGGGCGGGGTACAGACTAGTCATATTCTCCCGTGGAAACCTACCCTATACCCAAAGTTTTCCTGCCGAAGCAGACCAGGACGCATGCCCCCTGGGTTCTAGTCATATCCTCCCAGATTACTCGCGCTCATCAGGAGGACGGACCATGGGTTGAGACATTTCTTGATCGAAGAGACCATTTAGGGATGGTGTATGACTATTTGCGATGTGTGATCCGGGAAATGAAAGTTAGTCCACGAGCTTGACCACTCTTCCTTCATGCGGAAAACACATTACTCTAAAGAGTGAGGAGACGATGGCTCCCATGCAATATATATAGTCTCTTCCAAGGAGTAGGTTATAATCCAAGGGTCCTTGAACGACCATTACGTTCATTTGAACGGTCTTCCCTTTCAATGTTATGGGCACATTGGGGAGGATCCCTAAAGGTCGACTGGTTCCTTTATCAAAACCTGATAGATTTCTCATTTCAGGCAAAAGCGCTGGAAAACCAAGCGCTTTCCAAGCAATAGAGGAAAGGATACTCACAGATGCCCCCTCATCAATGATAGTGCCAGCCATTACCATTATGTATATTTGAACGATAATTCTGAATGGTATGCTTGCTGGTAAACGGGGTCTGCCTAGTTGGTTCCAGTCGAAGGACACAACTAGGTTGCTTGGTGGTGGGACCGAATAGACGGCCGGGTATGACTCTGGCGAAGTCCCTTCTTGTGACAAAGGAATGGACAAATTGCCCCCTTGTTCGTCGGAGTCTGTGTTGATGAAGAGAATTTGGACGGTGTCATCTTTATTCTCTTCCGCGATGGTATCATTTGAGGATAGAGCCTCTGAAGGCAAAACCGGGTCAACTGCCGCCTCAATCTTTTGACTTTCGTCAGGTATGGATTCAGACGGTTCTTCCTCAATGATAGGTGCTTCGAATGACCACCTGGGCGGGCCAGCCGGGATCTCAACTAGTGAAGGTCTTGGCAGGAGTTTTTGATATCCAGGAGGAAGTTGCGCTCGTAAGATCGAGCGATCTTCCAAAACTCTTTTAGCCTCGTCTAAGAAGGGACAACGGTGGATGGCGTGATCGCCTTCACACAGTTTGCAGGGAAATCTAACTTTCCCTCTCTGTCCTGTGACTTCACTTTCACTAGTTGACGGTGAGCTGTCAACATGGCTATCAGAGGTTGACGCCACCGAATTGTGCAAACGGGGAGACTAGTCCCTTAGTATCCGAGGGATGCAGGGACAATCTCTGTGGAAGTGGTCTCCCTTGCATATGACACATGGCGATTTAGGCCTAGTCAGTGTTGTGTGTGGATTTTTGTCAGACGCCACTTGTTTGCCCCCAGTCGCTTTTGGCTCCTCCTTCTTCTTCTCTTTCTTCTTGTTTTCCTTCTTCTCCTTAGGAACTTGGTTTTTTGTTTTACCAGTTCCGTCAAGCGAAGAGGAAGGAGGAGAGGGAGAATTAGATGAAGTAGAAGGCTGGTGGGTAACTCTGGTTTGGTCTGACTGTTGATTCGATTGTTCAGGAATAGTGGTGTTCTGAACGACATTAGTTGAGAAGAGCCAGACTGGCAAGCCAATTGTCAGTCCTGGAAGCGACAATGTGGCCATATGAGGCGCACCAACATCTCCCCAAGAGGAGAAGGGACTAGGATTCCCACCAAGGGGAATTCCTTGGTTGGTGTGCTCCATTTTCTCAACCTAAAGATCAACGCAGGAATAGGGGTGATTGTTCCGTTTAAAATAAATTTTAACGACGCTTTAGACACAACTTGCTTTTTCAATTTTAAAGAGTCGAGAAAAAGCTAAAGATGACTCTAGTCTCCTTCGATGTTTTAACGAGCCCGAAGTGACAAATTCTCTGATGGACTTTTTCCATTATAGAGTCTGAAAAAGGCCAAAAGGAACTGCTCTGGAGTTCTAGGCAGAGGGTGTGCCAAACTTTTCGCAAAACCGTAGAATACTTTTTAGGGTACGGGCGGTTGATCTTCCTGAATGCTGTGTTCAGTGCATTGCGATTAGTAGGGCGGCCGACACGGCTTCCTAAGGATAAAGGTTTTATGCCTATAGGGGTATCCCAATATATACGCGACGGTACGTGGGAGCACAATCCGTACTGGCGCTATCGTCCCTCAGGAGGAATCACCCACCATCAACAAGATCGACAGTCACCAGGCTTTACGACGCCGGAACACGTCTCTAGCCTAGACCTCTATGTTGTGCGTTATGTTGCAAAGCGTTGTTAAGTTCATTCAATTTATTTTAGGTTGATCTCTTTAGAAGTTTGCCTTTTGAGGTTCACCACGAGATGTATGATACAATTCCTAAATGCACTCTAAAGATGATAAGCAAGCTTTATATCTTTTCAACTTATGAAAATCCTAGCTACTAAGGGAAAAGAAAGACACCATCTTTTCTCAAAGAGTAATCAGCACACTCTAATGCACTTTTCCTAAATCGAACATGCAAACTATCAAGATGGAAATGCACAATGCAGGTGTTTGTTTTCCGCTTTCTTAGTATTGATGCCTATAAAGAAAGCTTTTTTGTACAACTTTGAATTTGCTTTTAAATAACAAATACAAACAAGTTTACTTTTTCCAAATCAGAAAGGGTAGAAGAGATTACAACACTTAATGATTTTTGAAATGAATACTTGTTTTGACACTTAAAAGAGACAAACTCAAACCAAAAGCAAAAGTAAATGTATAATCAACTGTAAACAGCCAATGAACTCTCTCCTAAGATCACAATCAACAGATCTGAATCAAGGGCTACAGGATGATTATTTCACTCATGCAAAGGAAAACTGTAAATGACACCACAAACACATAAAAACACTCACAGTATTTTTGTACAAAAGGAGGCGGAATTTAAGCAGAGAAAATGAGTTATCAGACTGGTACCTATGCTGGTTACAGGCTGCAAAAATCAGAGATCAAAACAAGGCAAAACAGAGCAGAGAACCCCAGCTGCACAAGGCCTAACTGGATCAGCGCAACCTCAACACAGGGTTTTGACATTCAGCGCAGGTAGCCTTCACAGGACCTGCGTTGAAATGCAGAACCTCTTCACAGGGGTCGCGCTGAAGGAGAAACGAGAGTTTCTCACTGGGTTCTGGGTTACAGATTGCTGATTAATCTACTATTTGAGGCCAAATAAAAGCAACAAGCAAGGTGCAATCAAAGGGATGCTTTGAGGGAGTACTAAGATCTATCACAAAGGATCATCAAATCATTTGTGAGTCCATTGTTCAGATCATAGACAAGTCCAGTTGTTGGATCAAAGCAGTAACTATCTACTTTGCATCTGAGAATAGCAGATGCAGTTCGATTGTTGCTGTTGAGTCTATGAAACAAACAATGATGGAAACAAAAATAAAATGACTAAATAGATTTCCCCAGCGGAGTCGCCAATTTGTTGTGGGGAAAAATGCCTATGCAGGACGATCCTATCCACCTAAGGTGTGACAGTGCCTTAGCAACAAACAGAGACAACTATTCTAGTATTCTTCCTTTATGAATTAAAAATGAAGAGAGATAGATGGACTAACCAGGGTCTTCCGTTTGTCCCTCGATCCAGTTTCTCTTCTCTTTGAGGGTTCCCAGCTACTTGCCTTCTCGCTCGCCCAGCTTCAAGAGGTTTCTGCAAGATCACAAGAAAAGAACACTACACAAGACATGGATTCATATTCATAACTAGTTCAGGATTAGAAACAAACTAAACATACTAATGTAATCATACATCAAAGATACATCAGTATATAGGAGAAACCAAGATAGCTTTATTGATAAATAACAAGGTTCAGGAAGAGATACAACCCAGAGGGCTCCAATCCAGAATCTCCTTCCTAGCAAATGGAATTCCTATCTTCACCCCCTTCAAAGCATTAAGCACCCAATGATTCCAATCTCAAACCAACAGCAATTCTTTGCAATAACAAAATTCCAACCTCTAGATCTCATGGAGCAGAGATCCATATATAGATGTTTGGAGAGATGATGAGTCACCTTGAGATCTGACTAGTGTCCTCTCCCTCTGTCAGTTCTTGATTCCACTTGGAGGTTCTTGCTTCCACTTGGAGATTGGGAACCTCTTACTCATCACCAGTCGAATTCACTGAGGCAAGTGTCATTGAGGAAGATTCTGGAAGCTTCCTGGGTCTTGACACCTCTTGAAATGAACTTGCCATTTGTCAAATCTCGTTCAACGCACCCTGGTAGTGCTTCTACCTGCGTTGCAGCGCGGGTAGCCAGTGTTGGCTTTGACATTCAGCGCAGACAGCTAGTGGAGCCACTGAATTGATCCTGAATTGACTTGTTTTTGAGCAGTTTCTGGTGGAGAACTTCTGTGAATTGCTATGGTTTGTTAGCCTTGTTCCTCCAGAGGTAGGAACAAAATGTTTAGGGACTTTGGATCCCTTAGATTATGGACATTTCATGCTCAATGCTGTAAGGCACAAAAATGTCTATAACACTAGTGGGTACCCAATGGGGTGCTATAGCTAAATTGTTTTGACCAAGTGTTTTTAATTTTTCAAGTTTCTACATGTCTTTGTGTTTTTTATGTTTCCAAGACTAAACTAATAATGTAATCCTGCATGCAGATTTTGGTACTATTTGACCTATGGAACATCAATAGGAGACAATTGAACCAGTGTAGAGAAATGCTGGTAGAGCAATTCTCCAAGATTTGGATTTCACTGAGACACTAGCAGAGTTGCAGGATCATATAGACGGGCTAACCCTCAATATTTCGAATATCAGGATTAAGGATTTATTGATGAGGTTGTAGTGCCATATTATTGGCGTACCTAGCTATTGGAGAAGGCTATTGCGCATGATAGCTTAGGATGTGACCTATTATCATGAGCATCATTAGGTCTACTTAGGATGTTTTTCTATATGCATTTTGAGTTTTGAGTTCAGATTACCAACATGTCTTGGACACAAATTTTTGTAAAAAAATTTAAAACTTATATCTATTTTTATTAGTGTTTTTATATATGGTTATGTGCAATCCTATTCAATGATTGATATGAATTGAAAATTTTACGTTTTCATGTGTCGCAAATGTCTGTTTAACACATAGTTCGCTAATGAATCACTTAATGTGTTAAAGTTCCTAAAAATGTGTTGGTATTGCATGTAATCAAAATGTCTTTCCAAGAGATGAACTCTAAGGAACATACGATAAATTGTTGGATTTTGGATGGTATAAATATTTGTTAGTTGCAGTACGACAAGTTATGAGTCCATCCTGATGATGATTCAGTGAATGCCAAGCGAAATGGCATCAGAGAGGAGTTTGATCAATGCACTATACTCAGGGATATTGTTCATAGAACGACCGATACAAATCCCTTGAAAAATTAATAACTTGCCACTTGGAGCGAATATGGCCCATGTTACAGAAGACAGGTTTTTTGTACTACGACTAGCACCATCGGCATAACCAACAAATGGTTCCAAAGATTCTGACATCTGCAACAAATGAAAAGTGGATTACTTAACCACATAAAAACTCTAAAAGTCACACTGACACACACACATGGAAACAAAGCATATATACACTGCTTATTACTACACAAAATCAGGCATAGTAACGTTTCAAATACAACCCGTTACGGGGCTGTGACAATGGAATTCCATCATAATCAAATAACCCATAAGAACCTTTTGCAAAAACATGCTTGACAATATAGGGGCCCATCCATAATGGTTCAAATTTCCCTGCTCCTAGTTTATCAACTTCCTGATCATAAAGCAAGACGAGGTCTCCTTCTGAGAAAATGTGAGGCTTGACATTTCAGTCATATTGCGCATTTATCCGTTTCTTATGAGCTTCACTAGAAAATGTGGCTTCACAACGAGTTTCATCTACATGGATGAGCTCTAAGAAATGTGCTTCTTCTTCAGAAGTGTTAGGTAACAAGTCAATCGCGAGTTTTAAAGATGAGATTTCACATTGTACCGGTAAGATTTCCTCGAGACAATACGCCAATTGAAAATGTGTGAATCCATTTTCATTTCTTACCAAGGTTCGGTAAGCCCACAAAGCCAAGTACATGATTAAATGACAGTTTCATTTTTGAACACCTATCATACATTGGAGCATTCACTTAAGGATTTTGTTGAAGAAACAAAGAGTAGTCGTTTCACTGCTATTGTTTAATGTAGGCATGGCCTCGGCCCATTTCGTAAAATAGTCCACGATGACAATAACATACCCATGCCCCCCAGTCGAGGTAGAGCTACATGTCATAAAATGAATGCCCCATTTTGCAAATGGTCCAACAGCAATGATAGGATGAAATGGTGCAGGTGGTAATCGTGTTTTGTGGTCAAAAATTTAGCATGCATGACAACTTCTGATAGCAATAATGCAATCAATGAATATAGTTGGCTAGAAGTAACCAACACGGAGAATCTTCTATGCAGTAGCATAACCAGATAAATGTCCACAACAAGCACCAAAATGGCAATCATTCAAAAATTTCTCAGCTTCCTGATGAGTGATGCACCTACATAAAATTGTATTGATACCATGAAGATAAAGGGTGTTGCCAATGATCAGATAATACTTGGCTTGGTAATGAATACGTCGCTTTTGCGATCGAGAGGTACCGAGCCAGAAAGTTTGGGTCTGGATATAGATCAGTATATATCCATACCATGTGTCAGATGATGAAATGAGAAACAAAGGCCCATCTAGAATTGATAGTTCCGTTTTTGAATCAATATGGGTTGAGGGAAGGTCGCAAGAAGCTCAGTGAAGAATATAGATTTATTTGATTTGGATTTCATGAATTCCAAATCAAATTCCTATAAAATGACAATCCATTTTGAGTATTTACCCCCCAACAATTAACGTGATAGAATGTATGTCATAGGGTTGCAATATGAAATGACAGTGGTCTTTCGAAGAAGGATATACTGGCAAAATCTCTGTACAGCTTGAACAGTATCCAAAGCTAACTTTTCGACATAAGAGTACTTAACTTCCGTATCATTGATATTTCAGCTCCAATAATAGATCGAATTTTCAGTCCCATCTTCTTCTTGGACTAAAACCATAGCAATGGTTGTATCTATAGCAGCAAGATATAGGAAATAGTCGTTTTAATAATTAGGGCATACATTAATGATGCTCAAATCAGGGTATATTTAAGAGAATCAAAGGAAGCTTCTGCAACCTGGTCCGATTCTGGGTTCAATCCCCAGTATGGTCGCCAATTTGATACATGGAATTTTCATCTACAAATAAACACATTTTCCCTAGGTGGGTGACTACACCTAGAACAAGAAAAAGAAAGTAGTTTAATATTTTCTTATAGAATATAGATGAGATGGAGGAACTTACTTCTTTCCTTTCTCTTCCTTGATCTCTTTTGAATCGCTCCCATCACTCCCACTTGAACTAAATCCACTCAAAAGGTATCTGCATCAAGAAAAACAGAAACAAAATACGATCAAAGCATACATGATCTATATCCTATAAATAAATGGAATCGAAAACATTGAAACACATAATCATGACATATATGAACAATCATATGAGAAAAGGAATAAGCTCTTTATTAATGTAGAAGGAAGAATATCACCCAATACAATTTGATCAGGTGCCACTCCTCCAGCTTTAGTACAATCCTTACCACATCAAAATCACACTACTCCAGTAGCATAACATTACTTAACATAAGCTCAATTCTCAAACCAACATAATTTCCTTACAAACTTCAGATTCTAGCCCCCTGATCACTATGATGAGTGCTCAATTTATAGGAAATGGAGGTGGTTTTGTCATAAATGAGGGTATTGAATGGCCTTCCAATCTTGGAGTTAGCTTCCATGAAGCAAGGGATGAGAGGATAGGAGGTTAATGGATCCTTAGCCTATCCAATTTCGAGCTCATAGCAGGGGATAAGAGATGGGAACCTTCTAGAATCATCTAGAATCAAGGAATATTCCCAAAATCCTATGCAAAGTTCACTCAATCTTGTCCATAGCAGGCTAAAGAGGGACTAAGTGCTTTGTAGTGCAAGCCACAGTGGGCCTGCCTGCTCTATAGCACATTTTCTTAAGGCTTGGGCTACGTTGGCATCCCAAGGAGGCATTTCAGGAAGGTTTCAGGTCAAGAAACTTTCAAAGAAGGAAGCATTCAATGAGTTGACTTCTCTAGGGCATGTAACAACTAAATTAGGTTTTGATGAGCCCTAATAGTACTGATCTGAATGTCGGGAGTGATGTGCCCAAATAGACTTGTAACACTTCTCTATCCCTATGAATAGATGTCTTACATACCAGAAAATAGCTTCTTTATATGCTCAACTAGCTTGAAGCTATGTCATTTTATAGGGGTTGGTTACACCTACCTTGTTGAGCTAATACAGCAAAGGATTGTTTCAGGCATGTAGTCAATAAGAAAGTGAGTAGGGTGAATAGTGCATTTACAGATTCAAATGTGAGTATTCACCTAGAAAAATAAAAACTAAGCCAAAAAAAATATCAATTTAGCATGTAGTAACACAATAATCAGATATAGGTATATCTAATTTATCTAAATTCCATTCATGATATCAATTCTACATCTTCAAAAGTTAGTATACACTAAGGAAGAGAAGTTGGCATGTGGGTATACAGAAATAATAGGTGGGAGTGTACAATTTATCTACATTTGATTCAAACTATTAATTGTATATATTTAGTAGTGAATATTCACTAAGAATAAGACCAATTTAGATATATAAGAACAAAATATGTGGATATACCACTTATCTACATTTTGTTCATGAAATCGTTAGAAATCCAACCATTAATCCATAAAAGAAGATGTTTTACAGCAGAAAAACATCATTTATCTATTATTCACCATTCTCTGCTATAGGTCATGATAAAATTGATTGATATATACATCTAGAACATATATGGGATCGATATATACACAATATTGTACCTATCAAAGTCTATGTCATTGATATTGAAGATATGGTACTCCTTAGCTTCAATTGTTTGTGGTGTCTTCCAGCATCCAAACTCTTCGAAGAAATTTTAATAATGCTAGACGTAAAAAAATATTTGTCAAATGATTTTTTTTTTAGAAATAGCCTTTGAAATCCATGGTAGGGATGGTTTTCAAGTAGATATTGAAAGGTTTGACATCCATGTAGAAGTTGTAATTGTACTGACATGGCCATCCTTAGGTATTGTTGCTCTCATTGCAGCGAGATGCCCAACAATGGTGTTGGGAGAGAATCAAAATTACTAATAGGCTTTGTGATTTATTTGTTTATTCAATTATTCTTGTCAACAAAAGTTTTTTCCATAACTTGCACCAAGGAATTTTGATTGTATAATCCCTAACGATCCTATCTATGTTTTATGATGAGGGTTAAGAACCAACTACATCGATAACAAATCGTTTGGATCCCCATCATATAGGGAAAATTAGCAAACATATATGTGGTTATTTTAAAATAAAATAAAACAAGCAATATATTAGTACATGCCTCTTATGTAAAGTAATTTATAGTACTTCTTATTGTAGCTAGGATAAACATAATACTACTATTATGTAAAAAATTATTTATATTTATAGCAATTTTTATACATATTTTTCTAGATAGATTTATTATGTTGAGAAATATTGTGTTCCATATTTTGTCATGGACATGTGAATTAAATAAATAATTATGGATCTCCAACCATTCAATAAAGAATTGTGGATTCCAAAGGAAATCCACGAAACTGTTGAAGTAGCAATGACTGAAGATGATAGGGGTATAGTAATCTTTACTTGTACCCTAAAATGACCTAGCCATTAATAACAAAACATAGAACAAGATTTTTCAAATAGAGAACAAATGATTGTAGTATTCTGAGTTTAGCAGAAGAATGCAAGAATCTCATTTGCCTTTCATGAAATAAGTACAAATACATCAGAACGAATTTAAACATTGTTGGAGATAGAATGTGTAATCAATCAGTTAAAATATATAGTGAGTTATCGAAGGTTAGTTTTGTTACCTTTTGGGATAGGGATAAGGCTCTAAATTAAGCTACTCGAACTACCAATATTGATAATCATTGAAAGAGCTTATAACAAAATACATCATCTTAAAGGATTATTAATTTATTTTTCATTTGGTGAAGCTATGATGAAAGATTGGGAAAATATAAGAATCATATTTGGAAAAAATACTCATGTGTTGTTCAGCCATTAATTAGCAAATATAGTATCAAAAATTTACTGAATATGATTCACCCACAACCTAGGATGACCAATTGGTATGCATATGCAAACAATGAAATCCAGTTTGGAACTTAGTTCGATAGTATATTCAAAAGGTTGAACTATAGGAAGTATTTTAGTTCATGATTCATGGGCACACACTGCCATCATATGATCTTGAACGAAGAGGATGAACATGGAAGGGGAATCGTGACCACTTTTCACAAAGAACATATTTAAAATAAAATTTAACCAAAAAAATCATTTTTCATAGGCGCTATACTTAGTTATTTGTTCTGTTAGTGATGAATGCCCATTGAATTCTCCGAGGAGGCTGGCACATAATGAAAATTTAAAGGATTATTTAATATATCCGAATTTAAATAGGAACACAAAAAATTACAAATATAACCATAAATACAAAGATACAACAAAAATAACACTTCATTTCATTAATATCACACTGAAATATGCTTACAAACAAAATGGAAATAAGACTCGCTCAGGTGATGGTAGTTTATCTCTAAGAAGATATGTGGTAGCTACATGCCTGGGAACTATGTTACAATGAGGCTCAAAGGCCTATTTATTATTAAAAAACATGATAAAACCCTAAACAACTAAAACCCTAACCCCAAGAGATGAAACGCTAAGAGTTTATGGGCCCCATTGGGGTTAGTTGGGCAGCCAACTTCCCAAGGTCATAACTTGTTCATATTATCTCCATTTGGCGCGTATGTTAGAAAGGTCTCTCCGAATACTACAAGTTTTACTATAGATCCCTAAATAAGGTTAAAGGCCTACAGTGGAACTCAAAACAAATGTTGTTTTGGGGGTCAAAACTGCTTCAGAAATTCAGGACCCAAAAAACTACTAAAAATAGTAAATGCTGAATTAAACAAGGAAATAGTTGAAACCAACTAAAGTTGTAGGTGGAATAGGTGGGTGGCCACCAATATCCACCTGGATAATTACTTCCCGCTTAGGAAGCAATGGTCCCAATTACGTGCAAAGCCTCCATTAGGTGAGGAAAATTTTGTTGAACCTGGTCCCTGATGAGCAACTTGCTTGGTGCAAAAGGTGGCTAGCTTTGACAACCTAATATAGTTGGATATTCTGTTGGCGAGTTTTCTTGACCTTTTCATCCATAATCTGATCAATTGTCGCTTGTTCCATGTAGTCTAGATTTAACTGTGTTAGTGTGAGTTGTTATGAAATGCCTGATGTGTCTAGTAATGGTGGGAAGTATGGTCGAAGGAAGTCCACATTGAACACTCGGTGCAGACCAAGGAATGGGGGAATTTTGAGCTAAAAATTATTGTCTCCCACAACTTTGGTAATGGTGTAAGGACCATATCAGAGTGGTCTGAGCTTCTGATGGGCTCCAGTAAGACGCTCCTTCTACAAATGCAACCAAACTTTGTCGCCCACGTGAAACTTATGTGGCACCCGATGTTGATCATGTCACTACTTGTACTTGGCATTTGACTTATCTAGCATGTCATGAACCTGCTAGAAGATGTCTCAGATACTTTCAATAAATATGGTCGCTTTATCTGCCTTAGATGATACATGAGTGGATTATGTCTGTGTAGTGTCCTGAGGCATGGCAACATGAATCGGAGACAACGGTTGAAATCCTGGACCCACTTGAAAGGGACTATCACCAGTCGAACTATGGAGATCTCTATTAACTCTGTTGCACATATGGAAGACTCTCATCCTAGGTTCGAGGATGCTTGAATTTGTACATGCAAAGTATGTGCACTATCATCTTGTTGACGACCTCCGTCTAGCCATTAGTCTGGGGATGGAAGGTAGTTAACTTGGTGAGATTGGCGTTAGATAGTGTCCAGAGGCTTGACTAGAATGTGCTCAGGAACTTGTTATCCCAATATGATATAATGGTCTGCGGGATCCCAAAATGTACCCATACTCGTTCAAAGAAGATTTGGGCAATGTCCTCTACTCTTATACTCTTATTACAGGTTGCCAGTATAGACGTCTTAGAAGAAAATTCCAGGACCAAAAATAAACAGTTATTACCATGTTTGGTAGAAGGGAGGCCATACATATAGTCCATGGAGATGGATTGCCATGGTTGTCTAGGAGTAGGCAGAGGAGTGTACAAACCTTGCTTCTTGATGGATGGCTTGGCGATGGCGTAAGAAGTGTATGATCTAATATATTTCCCAACATCTAGTCAAAGTTTGGGACAATAGAAGTATTTTTGTAGTACAACCATAGTTTTTTCCACCCCAAAGTGTCTTGCGATCCGACTATTATGCGCCTCCCAAATCAGTTTGGCACACTCACTTGAAGGAACACAAATGTGGCCCAAGTAGCATAATAATGCATCTTGGAGGTGAAAATCAGGAAATTTCTTCCCATCTACTAGCATCTGGTATGTGGAGGAGAAACCTAGATCATTTTGGTACAGTTGCAGCCATCTAGAGGTCTCGTGACCACAAGAGCTGAGAACAATAGTCAGCGTTGCAACTGGGGGCCAACTGAGGTAGTCTGCAACATGATTGGTGTTGCCATTTTTGTATTTAATGTTCAATTGGAATTTTTTCAAATATGTAGACCACTTATGATGGCGATCGTAAGGCAACTTTGCCTACATCTATATAAACTAAAGAGGCCAGTGATCGGTGTGGATGACCGTCTCCTTCCCCAAAATGTAGTGCTTCCACTATCAGCAGGATTGCACAATGAAATACATTTCCTTATCATAGGTGGGGTACTTTCCAATTGTATCATAACATCTCTCACTATGATAGGCCACTAGATGCCCATGTTGGGTGAGGACTGCACCAATAGCATAGTATGAGGCATCTGTCTCAATTTCAAATGGTTGTTGCAAGTGTGGTAGTGTGAGTACCGGTGCAAAGTAGAGGAGATTCTTCAACTGAATGAATGCCTCTTGTTGGGACTCGGACCAGGAAAACTTGTCTTTTTCCCCACCCTTAATAATCTAACTCAAAGGCCAAGTGATACGAGAGAATCCCAACACGAACCTCTGATAAAATTTTGCAAGGCCCAAAAAGCTGCGAAGCTCCATTAGATTCGTCGGGGTTGGTCAATCCTAAATGACTTGGATCTTGGTCAGGTCCACATGCATGCCACGCTAATCTATGATGTAACTCAAATATTGGACCTGACTCATGCCAAAGGTATATTTCTCCAAGTTGGCACATAGTTTGTGCTACCGAAGGGTTTGAAGGACCTACCGAATGTGTTGCAAGTGTTCTTCCCAACTCTTGTTGAAGATGAGGATGTCGTCCAGTTAAAACACCATGAAAGAGTTGGTTAAGGGCTGTAAGACTTCATCCATTAACCTCATAAAATTTGCAGAGGCGTTTTTTAACACGAAGGGAATAACAAACCATTCAAAAAGGGCTCTATTGGAACCTGGTGATAACCAGACTTCTGATCGATATTGTCGAAATAATTGGCCATGATTGGAATTTTTAGGTCTAAAATGGGCCTACTAAGGAAATTATAAAATAATAGTTGAAATAATATAATAATATTAGATTACATCATCAAATTTTAGAGGGAAAAATAAAAAACTAGTTTTTCAACTCGTATTTTCAACTTATCCCCCTATGAGTGGAAACACCCATTGGATGAGAAATTTGATTCTTAATCCAAGGAGTACCCATTTTGCATACTTCTGTTGGAACTTACTATACAAAAAATGAGAAATACATGAAAAACGTGATTACAATCACGTTTTTTCATGTATTTATCAGTTTTCATGTAACAGGGTCCATCGAAAGTATGCGACATGGGTACTCCTTGGATGGGGAATTAAATTTTTCATCCAATAAGTACTCCCACTTTAAATTTGAGTAAAATATTGAGGAGATAAGTTGAAAATAAGAGTTGAAAAAGTAGTTTTACTATTTTAGTACTTTTTAATATTTTTACCTTTTTACTCCAAAAATGGTGAATCATCCCCCATGGTTGACATCATCTTTAATAATATTGGTTCTTATAAAGTTTATTTTGGTTGTACAGTTTTCTTAGGAGGCCTATTTTAGACCTCAAAATTCCACTAATGATGGTAGGCGGCACTATTGGCCAACGTAGAGATCTCGTCCTTGGTGAAGCCACCTGATGATGTACGACTATGGATTTGCTGTAGTTAGTAGGCCCGGCTGCTTCACGACCTCTACTGAAATGAGGTTATTTTGGCACCTTTTGTCCACAATGAACTGCAGTGGGGAACCCTTCACCCATATCTTGAGTGGAATAGGCACCACCCCTCTTACGGATATTCAGGCTCAATCTTCTGGATCTTGGTGGTGGCCACAGTGGGACTAGGCTCCGCATCAATGATCTGCTTCCCTTTGTCATTCAACTTGTCAAGTTCTGACTCAAAGTCAGAACATGCATCAAACTCAGAAGCCTTCAACTTAGCCAACAGTGACTTCTTGGCCCGACACTCACTTGTGTTATGAGTGGAGCTCTTATGGAACTCACACCACTTTCTAGTGTCCTTCATTTTCTTTGTGGTTTTTTTCTTTGTGTGCAGCTTCAACAGGTTATCTTGGGCTGCCCCACCTTGGCTTTTCCCTTTGCTCTATGGTTTGGGGGTTCCTTTCCCTTGCTTCAGATTCGCAAATCCAAAGTCTCGCTTTTTATGTTTAAGTTTATGCTCAATCTTGACATCGTATCGGTACGTCATGCCAAGTGAGTAGATGTCGAATAACTCCATCTCATATTGGATGTACCTATGTAGATAGCTACGGTACTTGAGTACCAAATGTTTCTCATATTCTTTGATACCCAACTTCATGGAAAGTGTATGAAAAACATTGGTAAACTCTGGCACGTCTTGGTCCCTTCCATATCGTAGTTTGGTCCACTTTATGCATTTATACTCATACCTTCCGACGAGGTAGTAGTGCTCCTTGATGGCGTCCCCAAACGAATCCAAATTTGGTGCAGCTAAAAATAGTAAGGGCATACTTTCATCCTTCTGCTCATAGTAGGTTTCCCACCAGTGCTTGATTTGGCTGGCGGCTTTGAGGAGAGAAAAATTAATATTTTCCCAGCTGGAAAAAACATGAATATAAAAATATCCTCTAGCATATTTACCAATTTATCTACGATGTCTGCATCTATCTGACCCTCAAATATGGGAATGTCAAAGTTAACTTGTACCTTAAAGGGCGTGGCACTTCCAGAGTAGCTATTGGAAGTAGATGTGTCACCCCATGGTAGTTGCTGAAGGATATGGGAAACTTTGTCCATCATCGTGTTCCTTTGTCACTCGAGAGCTTCTTCGAGCAAGATTTTGATATGATCTCTTTCCCCCTCATCTTTCTTTCTTCCGCCATGGGAGGTCGTCAGGATTTTGACGCTAGTCTTGCAATGGTTCGGCCAATTCAAGCCCTAACTCCTTATATCCTGACCTCATTGGGGAAATGCAAAGGAAATAAGAGAAAGAGCACACTGCTATGATACCAATGATTGGAATTTAAACAAGAATGAAACAAATCACAAATATAACCATAAATACAAAGATTCAACATAAATAACACTTTATTTCATTAATATCAAATATTGAAATATGATTACAAACAAAATGGAAATAAGACTAGCTCAGACGATGGTAGCTTATCTCTCAGAGGAGATGTGGTGGCTACATGCCTCAGAACTATGTTACAATGAGGCTCGAGGGCCTATTTATTATTGAAAAACATGAGAAAACCCTAAACAACCAAAACCCTAACCCGAGGAGATGAAACGCCAAGCTTTTATGGGCCCCATTGGGGTTAGTTGGGCAGCCAACTTCCTAAGGTCGTAACTTGGTCATATTACCTCTATCTGGCATGTACAATACCTTGTTCGAAAGGTCTCTCCAAGAACTACAAGTTTTTGTGTAGGACCCCGCTAATGACTATGGGCCAGGAGCGGACCTCAAATAAACATCGTTTAGGTGGTCAAAACTGCTTCGAAAGTACAGGACCCAAAAAACTGCTAAAAATAGTAATGCTGAAAACACAAGGAAACTATTGAAATTGACTTGAGGTATAAGTGTTATATGTGGGTGGCCACAAATATCCACCTTGATCATTAATTGGTTTATTTTACACAATATCGACGTGAAATTCCTGTGGACGATGAAGTCACTAAATTTTCAATAAAATTCATAGATGTTTGGAAGTACCTTTAATTCAAGCAAATCCATACTATTTCTTAGCTTAAGAAAAGACATATTCGAGTTTTGTTTCATGTTCAATTCTGTCAGCAAACACGTTATGATCGGTAGGACTAAAAATAACTAGAAAATACATTGTTTCTTCTTTATTTTTCGAAGCAGAATATCATCTACTCAAAAAAATTTCATGCTTTTACGATGAGCAATGAAAAGTAACCTTAATTTTTAGCATTGGTTTCACCATGATATGTTCTTGAAGAAATATAGCTACAAATAATCAAATTTGTGTACCTCAAATTAAGAGATTAATATATTTTTTATTTTCTTTAAACATTTATCTTTTCAGAATTTCTCCAAGGATAATGTCTATCAAGGATGGCTAAATCAATTTATCTATGAATGGGGTTCTAATGTATTAGGAGATGTTATTTAATAAATTTCTTAACAAATTCCTTGGCACCACTTAGAATATTTTTTCTTAAATTGTTGTAGTTTCAATGATTTTATTTTAATGTAGCAAAAATTGCAATGGCCGATGAGGGATGGAAAATAAAATTTCAGTAAAAAATTTGCATAAAAATCAGGGAAAAAATATGTCGAGCAGTAAAAATATATTTTTCTTAATGTGAAATTGAGGCAGCAAATCTTAATACATCTATTCTAGCAAATGGAACTATGGAACTAGGGTCAAAGTGAATCTCTTCTTTTACACATTTTAAACCCTAGCATCCACATAACTTGGGGTAACAATTCTTTTGCTAATTCAACCCTGTCATTTAACGAATTTCAAACAATAACATTGATTAATTTTAAACCCTAGTAATAATGACTTTAAAGACACTAATTATTCAAAAAATCCAAACCTCCAGAAATGTGTTTCACTACATTTGTTCATGGCTCTTTATACAGCTTTGGGAGCTACAAAATTTGAGGGTTTTTTCCTTGTTATCATCATGGCTCTTTTGGATGAATAGGATACACATTATTCTTAAGGATAGAATGAGTAAAGTCAGCCAGTAACATTTTTTATTCTTCTTTTTTTTTGTCAAAGTAGATCAATCATAGCGATTGTATGTCGACACTCTGTTTTCATGTTGGCAATGAGATTAGGGAAGAAGTTTTTAGAAGTTTTTGGGAGTTTTGTTTTTTGTTTTTGAAAAAATAGATGTATAGTGAATATGTGTTAGGGTCCCACCCTAACCCCCTTATTTATGTCATGGGATCACGTCATAGTCAAGAGTCAATAAAGCCCATATTAATATTTGTAAGTGGTTAACTCGCAATTAATGACGCGACCACAGTTAGTTGCAAATGGGCCATAGTATTAGATAGATGGTATTAATAAAACCCACGGTATTGGCCCGTGGTATTGCATGTATGAGTCATATATAAAGGATAGAGACTCCCTGCGAGGACCATTGTGTCTTATTTTTGTAATCGAGCTCTGCTCTATTGGAGGTTGCCCCCTCGAAGAGGCATGTGAACATTGCTCTCTGAATAATAAAATCATTGCTATTCTGTGTTTTGGGTATCTTTTCTTCGCATATTCTGTATATGGGTATTATTTTGCAGGTTAAGAGCATAACAAGTGGTATCAGAGCACTTTCCAGGGCTCGGTGGGATCTCCAATTTTTAGCAAAAAAAATTTTTGGCTAGAGACGTGTTCCGGCGTCTTTAAACCACGGGATCTGTCGTTGAGCGCATAAACCTGCGGATTTGGGGAGGCATGCATGCAGGAAATACAAGAGGTGGTCACATCTGTTGGACTCCCTTGTAACCCCTGTGGGTACCCCTTCGAGTAGTAGCGCATTAGACAGAACCGTGCACGGACTGTCTTCCACGTACCCTCTGGGTATATAGGAAACCCCCTAGGCTCCCTTGAAACCTCGCCATAGATAAACCTTTGGCCGTCTTGTGGCTATAGTACACCGAGAACAGCACTCGGAGAGATTACTCGCCCGTACGATAGGATAGTCGGGTTGTACAGCTAAGGGTACGGTCGATCCTCCTTAGTTAGAGCCCTGAAACATTGAGTCGAGTACTACTGTCCGACCCTTATGTATATTGCGATCTGTAGCACCTGACACTCCTCTAGACCATAGTTCCCTTTTCTATCGGGGGATCACACATCATCTATTCCATATCTGTGTGTGCAAATACGTGCCGCAGCTGCAGACATTAGTCCCGCAGCTCCATCAGATCCGCAGCAGTAGTTGTTCCACCATTCAGATCTCTCAGATCCACTAGATCGGAGTTGTGTGAAGGGTTCCTATACTGGGGTATACTTTTCGCAGAACTTTTGGTAGCGTTGACATTTTGAGGATTTGGCGACTGCAGTATTGATCAAGGAGTAAAACTCCGTTAGGAGTTTTCCAAAAAAAAAAGTCTGAGATCTTCCAAGGCGCTTATTTGTGATCTAGCCCATCAGCATCAGGACGACGAGCTGAGCAAGGTGGTACCATTCAATTTATTAGTAAAAAAATTTTAGGTGGTCCCAATTTTTTTCATCAAGTTGGTGTATGGTAGAAACTAGAGCTCAAGCAATGGCCAATGAAAGGCTGGACAAACTTGGAGCAAATATGAGCACCCTCCAACGTGAGATTAGTGGACTAAGTTTCTAGATACAGCAAGCACTCTCGAAGGGCAAGGAGCCAGCCCACGAGGAGGCGGATAATGGCCATGAATACCATGAAGGGGAGTCTAGCCACTCTCCTCACGTCTGGCACACCCATCCACCACCCAGTCAGTGACCTCCCAAGTTGGATATGCATAAATTTGACGGTTCTCACACGTCCGCATGGCTAGAACAAATGGAGCAGTATTTCAAATTGAATCATATCCTAGATGATTGGACTAAGCTTATGGTGGGGACCATGTACTTGGACAATGAACGATGGCAATGGGGGGAATGGCATCAGCGTTGCAATGGACCTTTTCAGAATTGGGCCCAATTTACCAAAGCTCTTCGAAATCGCTTTGAACAGGAAGACTCTTTTTTTGGGCGTCTCACTAAGCTCCGACAGACAGGTGAAGTGGATGAATATATTACCGCTTTTGAAGCCTTAGCCTTCCGCACTAAGGGTCTCACAGATGAGTTCTACACGGAATGTTTTATCAGCAGTCTTAAAGAAGCCATCAAAGCTCAAGTTCTACTCCACCACCCTCCCACGTGGACAGAGGCTTGTCAGGTAGCTCGTAAGGTGGAACGTGCATTAGCAGCCCAATACAGCCGCTCCAATTTCCCCGCTAAAGGTCGTCCCCCACAGGCTCCCAACACGACTCAGACACTTAAGATTCAAAAGGTGTAACCTGCGGAAATGGCCGAAAGAAGGAAGCAAGGACTATGTTACTACTGTGATGAAAAATATTCCCCGGGTCATAAATGCAAGGAGCCCAAGTTTTTTCAAATAGATGCCACTGACTACAGCTCCACTGAGGAAGATCCACCACTTGAGGAACCGGAGGCGATCGAAGAAGACAACCAAAAGGAGATTGTATCTGACGAACCAGTTATTTCGCTAAATGCGTTGGCAGGAATTTCTTCCCCTCAAACTCTCAAAATCAGGGATTTTCTTAAACATCGCCCAGTAGTAGACTTGATTGATAGTGGAAGTACCCATAATTTCATCCATCAAAAAATCGCAGAAGCAGTGCATTATTTTGTACGGGCAGTCTCTAACTTCCAAATCCAAATTGCAGATGGGGGCACAATGAAATGTGAAGGCCACTGTGAAAATGTCAAACTTCAAATGGGGGATTATCAGTTGAAAGCCCACATGTTTTCCATACACATGGCGGGTTGCGACATTGTCCTAGGCGCTGAATGGCTCTGCACTCTTGGGCCAATCACAATGGATTTCCAGGAGTTATATATGAGTTTTAAGCAGAACAACTCCACACATACCCTCCGTGGACTCCAGGCAGGAGCCCCCTCTATCATCAGCTCACATAGGATGGAAAAATTGTTAAAAAAGGGCCATCATGGAGTGGTCGCTCAATTTAATGCCATCCAGGTAGTCGAAACCTTGTCTCTGCCAATTCATCCTGAGATGCAACAGATTTTAAATAACCATCGGAAGGTCTTTGACAAGCCTCATGAGCTTCCACCCTCGCGAGGGGAACATGATCATAACATCACCTTGGTTCCAGGGGCCCAACCCCCAAATGTGCGGCCATACAGATATCCGTTCACCCAAAAGAATGAAATAGAAAAAATCATCAAGGAATTGTTGGAAGCAGGTGGCATTCGTCCCAGCATTAGTCCTTATTCATCCCTAGTGGTCATGGTCCTCAAGAAAGATGGGGAGTGGCGGATGTGTCCCGACTTTAGGGCCCTCAATAAGTTGACAGTCAAAGATAAATTTCCCATCCCGGTGGTTGACAATTTGCTGGACGAACTCAATGGGGCTCAATTCTTCACTAAGTTGGATCTTCGCTCAGGCTACCACCAAATTCGCATGAAGGAAGTCGACATTCCCAAGACGGCTTTCAGAACTCATGAAGGCCATTATGAGTTCTTGGTCATGCCATTTGGTCTCTGTAATGCCCCCTCTACTTTTCAGAGCCTTATGAATCACATTCTCAAACCATATCTCAGAAAATTTGTCCTTGTCTTCTTCGATGACATCCTCATCTATAGTGGCACTTGGGCGGCACATCTTCAACATGTATATCTACTCTTGCAACTGCTCCGCAAGCATAAATTATTTGTCAAAATGTCTAAGTGTTCGTTTGCCATGGAAGAATTTGAGTATTTGGGCGACATTGTGGGTCGTGACGGTGTCAAGGTGGACCCTAAAAAGATCCAGGTAATGCAACAATGGCCTCAACCTAAGACCTTGAAGAGCTTGAGAGGATTTTTGGGTCTCACAGGCTATTATCGTAAATTTGTCCGCAACTATGGCCGCATAGCGAAGCCCCTCACTCAACTCCTAAAGAAAAATTCCTTCTTCTGGAACGAGGAAGCACAACAGGCATTTACCGCTCTCAAAAATGCCATGTGTTCCACTCCAGTCTTAGCACTACCTGACTTGACCAAATCCTTTGTCATTGAATGTGATGCTTTGGGTACAGGTATTGGGGCGGTCTTAATGCAGGAAGGGCGACCATTGGCCTTCACAAGCCAACAACTCAGTGGGAGGAATCTGGGCCAATCTACCTACGAGAAGGAAATGATGGCCATCTTACATGCAGTAGAGACCTGGCGACCTTACTTATTGGGGCAACGTTTCCAAATCCGCACAGATCATCACAGTCTTAAATATTTTCTGGAGCAACGCCTATCCTCCCCATAAAAAAATAAATGGTTAGCCAAAATGCTGGGATATGATTATGAGATCATTTACAAGAAAAGGAAAGACAATAGTGTAGCAGATGCATTATCTCGCCAATTTGAGGAGGAAAGTACTCTGCTCGCAATTTCCCTCCCCATTCCAGACTGGATTGAAGAGGCTCGCAGGGAATGGTTTTCACACCCCGGGCTCTCCCAACTCATTTCTCAATTGTAGGTAGATCCTAATTCCAGCAAGGGCTACTCGTGGCAGAATGATATTCTTCGCTACAAGGACAGAGTTGTAATATCACCAACATCCACCCTCAAAAGTCGCATTTTGGCGGAATTGCACTCATCTCCCATTGCAGGACATTCGGGCTTTCAGAAGACATATGCTCACACCAGAAGATCATTTTTTTGTATAGGCATGAAACAGGACATCCTTACTTTTGTAGCAGAATGTGATGTCTTTCAATGCCACAAAGGGGAAACCGTCAACGCACCAGGCTCATTACAACCATTGCCCATTCCGGCATCAATTTGGACGGAGGTTTCTATGGATTTCATTACAGGTCTTCCAAAGTCAGGGAACAAGTCAGTCATGATGGTGGTTGTGGACTGACTGTCGAAGTATGCTCATTTCTGCGCCCTACCCCACCCGTTTACACCAACTTTGGTTGCTCAATCTTTCATGGATCAGATCTTCAAATTGCATGGCATGCCCACTTCTATTGTGTTCGACCGCGACCCGATCTTCACCAGTAATTTTGGGCAGGAACTCTTCAGAATACAAGGCACTCAACTCAAACTCAGTACTTCATATCATCCGCAAACAGATGGTAAAACCGAAGCCGTCAACAAATGTCTAGAAACCTACCTTAGGTGTTTCACTTCAGAAAAGCAACACCTTTGGGTACAGTGGTTACATCTGGCTGAATGGTGGTATAACACCAACTATCATGCCACCACCAAAATGACTCCCTATGAAGAAATCTATGGTCAACTTCCGCCTTCCCCTACTTCTTATCTCAAGGGGTGCTCCAAAGTACAAGCAGTGGATCAACTCCTACAACACTGTGAAACCATGCTCGCCCATCTTAGACAGAATCTTCATCAAGCTCAGAACCGCATGAAGCAACAGGCCGACAAACATCGCTCAGAGCACCAATTTCAAGAAGGGGATCAGGTCTTTTTGAGGCTGCAACCATATAAGCAAACATGACTCAAAGACAAGGGTTGTCAAAAGCTCTCTCCAAAATTCTACGGACCATACCAAGTACTTCAGCGCATTGGAGAAGTGGCTTACAAGTTGGCTTTGCCACCTACGGAAAAAATCCATCCAGTTTTCCATGTATCGTGCCTCAAGAAAGTGATTGGGAACAATTGCCGAGTTCAAACCAGTCTACCTGAATTGGACGAAGAAGGGTCAATCTGGCTTCAACCCGAATAGGTTCTAGATACACGAGACAAGCACCTGCGCGCCCGCATGATTAAGGAAGTCCTCGTCAAATGGAAATACACCTCTCCGGAAGATGCAACTTGGGAACCAGCCACTATTCTTCAGCAGTTTCCATAGCTTCAGCCTTGAGGATAAGGCTAGTCTTAAGGGGGAGGGCATGTTAGGGTCCCACCCTAACCCCCTTATTTATGTCATGGGATTATGTCATAGTCAAGAGTCAATAAAGCCCATATTAATATTTGTAAGTGGTTAACCCGCAATTAATGTCGGGACCATAGTTAGTTGCAAATGGGCCATAGTATTAGATAGATGGTATTAATAAAACCCACGATATTGTCCCGTGGTATTGCATGTATGAGTCATATATAAAGGATAGAGACTCCCTGCGAGGAGCATTGTGTCTCATTTTTGTAATCGAGCTCTACTCTATTCGAGGTTGCCCCCTCGAAGAGGCATGTGAACATTGCTCTCTGAATAACAAAATCATTGCTATTCTTTGTTCTGGGTATCTTTTCTTCGCATATTCTGTATCTGGGTATTATTTTGCAGGTTAAGAGCATAACAATATGACATCTAGATATAGAAGAACAAAACTTCACAATAGACACATTATGATGTACAATGAATGTTATAAAACACATATCTACGGAAACGTTGAAAAAATATAGTCGGTTTCTTCATGTTGAAAAAAAACATAAAATCAAAATAACAATACATATTTTCTACTAAATCAACAATAGACCTAAAACATCTAGATTTCTTAATAACCTTAATTAACACAAATAAGATAGAATTTTGATGCGAACGAATAACATACTCGTGGTATAAATGATCGCCAAAGAAGAAACCCTCGCCACTACAAAAGAGACCTTGACGTTCCTCGCTCTATGTTTGTCTAGGGCTAAATCCAACTAAATTATCCCCACCCCACCAAGCAAGAACACAAATGTCGATCCCTTTGATAATATATTTCCCATCACTCTTTCGGAGAGAAATACCATCGGTTTACATTCCCTCTAACATGGTCATCTATTCTCTCGATGCCCGATGGCTCAAAGATGATATCATAGATGAATTCAAAGACCAGCAAGAAATAGGTGGCCAAGACGAGGATAAGATAATCATCACTAAGGGAGGGGAAAAGGAGGGCACCTTCAGGGGTATGTGGGGTACTTGGAGAGCATTGTAAGTAATATTCAGGATGAGAATCAAGAGATCCAGTGAAGATGACGATGCTAAATCTTTCCTTCATGATGCCAAGCTCTGGGAGGAACCTTTGTCCACATTTTTCTAGGGACAGGATTTTGGTCACGGGTGAACTTTAGAATGAAGGAATTGAGTATGAGGCTTTAAGCAAAAATTGACTTTACCCTTGGTCACTTGGGTTTTTCATGTGAAACTAAGGTATTAATTGTCCAACCTTTTAGGTTGGGTTAGATAAAACGATGTTTCCCAAATAATGAATCCCCTACTAACACACACACAGACAAGAAAATTCATGCAATAATGTAAAACTAAATTTAATTAAGTTTTGATTAAAATTATCCAAGAAAATTCATTTAAATAATAAAAAAATACCCAAGAAAATGCATTTCATCAAATTTTTATCTTACTTATATAAATTGGATTTTTACCCTGCTTATATGAATTGGTTGAAATCATACTGTGAAATAAATATTATCTGATATAAATTGAAATTTTTCTGTGAAATAAATATTATCCCACACAAATTTAAAAAGTTCATCCTCTTTTCAGTATGACATATTTTTCATTTACTTAGTATGGTTTAAGCTTATTTTTTTATTTAATTAAGAGAATCTCAAAACCCCATTGAAAATTTGGTGAAAATATTATTGGAGCTTTGATCATAGAAAAATTATATCCCATGCTATGACTTCCACTAGAATTTTGAAGAAATCAATTGACACTATTACTTTCACTTAATATTTGATAAATAAATATCACTTGACTTCCACTAAAATATTTTACAAATCAATCACTTTCTATTGTTCATTTGAAATAAATTTTATTGGGTACCTAAATTAGCATCTAAGTGTTTGGCTTCCATGGTAGTGGTTTAAGCTTACATACATGTTAGCTAACCCTAATAATGCTATCTTGGAACAAGTTCGCCAATTGATTCAATTCATCTCATTTTTATGTTAATAATTCAATCACCTAAATGTTGGTGGTGATTTTTATAATGTTCATGAAACATGAACCTAATATGTATTGCATGTGGCTTAATTTTAACCTTATCCTTGAGGGTTATTTGAACAAACTATAATTTCCAAAGAAAAACCTATGTCTCCATTTGGTGAACCCTATGAAAGTCGATGTAAGTCCATAGAGAGTCATTTATGTATGATTCTTAATGATGGTGAATATACTTTTAAATATAATATTAATATACTTGAGAGTCTATAACTCATGTTGTTTCCATTGTGGATGAGTTAAAACCCTAAAACGCGTGTTCTAGCTTTATCCCTTGGCAAAATGTACATGGGCCTGGGAAAAGTCTTTGTGTTGCTAGTGACCCTTGCCGATATTAGATGGAAGGAAATCTTGTTAGGAGAACATATTCCTTGGACCACAAAGTTTCATTCTTCCTCGATTGTTGTTCATGTTGAAGTGTTTTACTTTTTTTGAAAGAAATGCAATGAAATCTTATTTTATGATAAATATCCTTCATAAACTTTCTCATGGTATGATAGCACATTGATTTGTATGAACCTACTCTTCAATATTATAATGCAAGTGAAATGTATTTAGATAAAAGGGGGGTATTTATGGAAGCTACTATAATTATAGGGTGTTGTCCCTTGCAACATGAGTAAGGAGCCCCTTGGCCCTTTCACCACCTAGTCAAACTATTATTAATGTGATGATAATAGGTAATGTCACATGGTAAATCAATATATTTGTTAAAGGAGGGGACATAAACACAACTACCCTCCTTCTTCGATGAATAACAACAAATTCTACATGTTATAGACATTTTTGTGCCTTACAGCATTGAGCATGAAATGTCCATAATCTAAAGGATCCAAAGTCCCTAAACATGTTGTTCCTACCCCTAGAGGAACAAGGCCAACTAACCACAGCAATTCACAGAAGTTCTCCACCTGAAATCACTCAAAAACATGTCAATTCAGGATCATGTCAACTGCTCCACTGAGCATCTGCGCTGAATGTCAACTGCTACACTGGCTACCTGCGTTGAATGTCAACTCCAACACTAGCTACCTGCACTGAGCGAGTTTGGACAAGTGGTAGGCTCATTCCTCAATGTGTCAATGCTCAGGAAGCTTCCAAAATGACACTTGCCTTAGGGAATTCGACTGGTGATGAGTAAGAGGTTCCAAATATCCAAGTGGAAGCAAGAACCTCCAAGTGGACTCAAGAACTGAGAGAGGGAGAGGACACTAGTCAGATCTCAAGCTGACTCATCCTCTCTCCAAAATAACTATATATAGATCTCTCCTCCATGAGATCTAGGAGGCTGGAATTTTGTTATTGCAAAGAATTGTTGTTGGTTTGAGACTGGAAACATTGGGTGCTTAATGCTTTGAAGGGAGCCGAAGAAGGAATTCCATTCTGCTGGGAAGGAGATGCTGGATTGGAGCCCTCTGGGTTGTATCTCTCCCTGAACCCTATTATCAATCAATAAAGCTATCTTGGTTTTCTCCTATATACTGGTGTATTTGTATGATTGCATTAGTGTATTTGATTTACTTCTAATCCTGAATCATTTGTGAATATGAATATCTGCCTTTGTGTTGTGTTCTTCTCTTGTCGCAAGTAGCTGTTCTCTTGTCACAGGTAGCTGTTCTCTTGTGATCTCGTGGGAATCAAGTAGTTGTTCTCTTGAGCAAGCGAGGAGGCAAGTAGCTGTGAACACCCAAAGAGAAGAGGATCTAGATCGGGGGACAAACGGAAGACAATGGTAAGTCTATCGATCTCCCCTCTTTCACATTTCATAAAGGAAGAAACCAGAATAGCTGTATCTGTTTGTTGCTAAGGCACTGTCACACCTTAGGTGGATAGGATCGTCCTGCATAGGCATTTTTCCCCACAACAAATTGGCGACTCCGCTGGGGAAATTGCTTTAGTCATTTTATTTGTGTTTACATCATTGTTTGCTTCATAGACTCAACAGCAACAATCGAACTGCTTCTGCAAAGTAGACTGTTGCTGCCTTGATCCTTCACTGGATTTTGTCTATGATCTGAACAATGGACTCACAAATGACTTGATGATCCTTTGTGATAGTCTTTAGTACCCTCTCAAAGCATCCCTTTGATTATACCTTGCTTGTGTTTCTAATTTGGCCTGAAACAGTTGATTTTTGAGCATTTTATGACCCAGAACCCAGGGGAAACGAGAGTTTCTCCTTTAGCACAGACACTGTGAAGGCAGTTTGCATTTCAACGTAGGTCTCGTGAAGGCTACCTGCGCTGAATGTCAAACCCACAGTGTTGGACTTGCGCTGAACCAGTTTAGCCTTGTGCAGCTGGGGTTCTCTGCTGTCTGTTGCCCTGTTTTGATCTCTGTTTTTGCAGCCTTTAACCAGCATAGGTACCAGTCTGATAATTCTTTTTCTTTGCTTACATTCCGCCTCCTTTTGTACAAAAAGACTGTAAGTGTTTTTATGTGTTTGTTGCATCATTTACAGTTTTCCTTTGCATGAGTAAAATAGTCATCCTGTAGCCTTTGATTCAGATCTGATTGATTGTGATCTTAGAAGAGAGTTCATTGGTTGTTTGCAGATTGATTATACATTTACTTTTGCTTATTGGTTTGAATTTGTCTCTTTTGAAGTATCAAAACAAGTCTTTATTTCAAAAATCGTTAAGTGTTGTAATCTCTTCTATCTTCTCTGATTTCGAAAAAGTGAACTTGTTTGTATTGATCATTTAAAAGCAAATTCAAAGTTGTACAAAAAGCTTTCTTTGTAGGCATCAATACTAAGAAAGCAGAAAACAAACACCTGCATTGTGCATTTTTGCATTTGATAGTTTGCATGTTGGATTTAGGAAAAGTGCATTAGAGTGTGCTGATTTCTCTTTGAGAAAAGATGGTGTCTTTCTTTTCCCTTAGTAGCTAGGATTTTCAAAGTTGAAAAGATATAAAGCTTGCTTATCATATTAGACTGCATTTAGGAATTGTACCATACATCTCGTGGTGATCCTGAAAGGCAAACTCCTAAAAAAGATCAACTTAAAATAAATTGAATGAACCTAACAACGCTTTGCAACATAACGCACAACATAGAGGTCTAGGCTAGAGACGTGTTCCGACGTCATTAAGCCTAGTGACTGTCGATCTCGTGGAAGGTGGGTGATTCCTCCTGAGGGACGATAGCGCTAGTACAGATTATGCTCCCACGTACCGTCGCGTATATATTGGGAGACCCCTATAGGCATATATCATTTATCCTTAGGAAGCCGTGTCGGCCACCCTACTGATCGCAATGCAGTGAACACAGCATTCACGAAGATCGACCACCCGTACCCTAAAAAGTATTCTGCGGTTTTGCAAAAAGTTTGGCACACCCTCTGCCTAGATCTCCAGAGCAGTTTCTTTTGGCCTTTTTCAGACTCTATAAAAGAAAAAGTCCATCCGAGCATTTGTCACTTCGAGCTCGTTAAAACATCGAAGGAGACTAGAGTCATCTTTAGCTTTTTCTCGACTCTTTAAAATTGAAAAAGCAAGTTGTGTCCAAGCGTCGTTAAAATTTATTTTAAACAGAATAATCATCACCATTCCCTCGTTGATCTTCGAAGTTAGTCTACCTTCATCGCAAAGTTCTTGTAGAATTGCTAGAAAATCTTTTGGATAGACTAAATATGTCTGAACAACCGTCGACATCCAGGACTGTGTCATCCGACACAGCAGTGGCAGAACCTCCTGCCCCTACTCCAACGAGGTTCGCTGGTATACCATCTGTCCCGGCAAATTGTCAACAACAAGATGGAGTCCAATCAGAGACTATTTCGACGACATGGTTAGTTCCTATTTCTTCATCCGAATTATCATCTGGTATTTCTTATGTTGAAACTCAACAAATTGATCCAATGTGTCTTCAAAGGCCAATCTACCCTTTAAGTACTGGATTGCCACCATATGGAGGGCAGTATGCCTTTTCATTGTTCCCCCCCGGAGAAAAACCATATGGGAGTTTACAACAAAGTTCAGGTCAAACTGGAATTACATCCAGCGGATGGGTACCGATACCGCCTCAGCAACCAAGGGTTGCATATTCAATGCAACCAGTCCACCCTGTGTCGAATGTTGCCACTATACCTGGTATGGTGATTGCGTCGTAAGTACAAGCGCTACCTGTTGTATGTCAACCCCAAGTTTCTCAGGTTGCAATACAACAACCTCTTGTCTCAACGACTCAATCACAACCTCAGGTTAGTGCCTCCTTATCCAGAGCGACTCAGGATTGAACAAGTACTGTGACTCCTCATCTTGGTCAATCATCCAGTATTGGTCAACAGCAAATGGTTCAACAACCAGAGCTGGTTCAAACTCATCAACCCCCATTCCAGCAATCATATCAAGGACCTGAGCAACAAGTCTTTGTAAGTAATGGGCAATCGCATTTCCAAAGCGGTAATCAACAACCATATTATAATGGTTATGCCCATCAACCTTGTAAAAGTTGCCAGCATCAAATACATTATGCTGGTATGCAAAGACCCACTGCTCAGGCGATTCCATCTTATCCTGGATATGCTTCGCCTAACCTGAATCAATAGTTGCCCTTTGTAGCAACTCTAGAATTACCAGATCTAAACCGGCTGACGAATGATCCAATTGCTTATGCCCCTTGGTGGCCAGCGATTCCGCATAAACTTCCGTCAGATATTCCTAAATTTAATGGAAATCCGAGTGAAGATCCGTCGAATCATGTGATGACATTTCATCTGTGGTGTTCATCAAACACCCTGAATGATGATTCGATAAGACTTCACCTTTTTTAGAGGACGTTAACGGGTCCAATGGCAAAATGGTATATTGAATTGCCCAGAGCTTCGTTCGACAATTTCAGTACCTTAGCCACGACTTTCTTAACCCATTTTCAATTACCGATAAGGTATGAAACGGGAACGGAACTCCTAACCAACTTCAAATAGACAACGGCCACTCACATATCTGATCATATACATGAGTGGCGACGTCGTCGTAGGATGGTAAAAGCATACGTTCCCGATCAGCTATTAGCTGAATGGTTTATCAAGTCATTACTTCCTGCCATCACGGAAGATGTGGCAAAGGGGGCAGTCATAACAGAAGAGCAAGTCATCGCTCGTGCGCAATATCTAGACTTGGTTTACACTCAGTCCGGCACGCTCTACGACAAAATACCTGATGCCCCTAGACCGGAATTCTCAATTCCTCCTCCTCCTAAATCAAACAATGACTCTCATGCCGGCGATGGCGTGATTGGCACAACAGACATGAAATCAACAAAGGCTATATCTAAAAAGGCTCGTAAGATTTCCGGTCAAAATGCAAATGAGGAACTTCTTGCCTCGGAAGTAAGTGCCGTCTCGGACGACAAGGGCAAATGACTGAAGCAACCAGGGGGCAAGAAGAAAAAGAAAGGGAGAAAAAGGAAACCCCCTACGGGGTGTCATATATGCGATGAGGATCATTGGACAGCAGATTGTCCATACAAAGCTGAGCTTAAAAGATTCTTTAAGAGTTTGAAAACCTCAGCTGTGTTGACTGATCCGTTTCCAAGCCCGGGAACCGAACTGGTTGCTAATCAAAATGCCTCCCGATCCCAAGTGCTTATGTTGTCTGTATCAAAGCAGCGAAATGATGCTTTGACGAGGAATAAAGATTACAGGAATCCAAAGCTGTCGAAAAACAAGGCTAATGAACAACCTAGTAGTTCGACAACAACTTTGACCGAAGTTGTGCCACCCATCGTTCCTGAGCCAATGATAAAGTCGCAAAATGGAGCAGTACACAAATTGACATTTAATCCTTGTGCGAAAATAGCACAGATAGAGGACCTGGCCCAATCGCCGTCCGCTATGTCGACACTTGAGGTACCGCAAAATTGCTTCTCCGAAGAGCAAGATTTATTATCAACAATAGGTGGGATTGACCCAATGGATTCCAATCTTGTGGCCTTTGATCATAAAGGATATGAATCCTCAGTTACCAGCTCAACTAGCTTTCCTTATTCAAGTGAAAGCCCTCAACAAAACTGTTCATCGAACAATTATTGATGAGGGGGCATCTACATGCATTATGTCGATGAGTTGCTGGAAAACTTTAGGATCTCCAACCTTGTCGCGATCTTCGACGACATTAAAAGCATTCGACGGAAGGACATATACCCCCTATGGTATCCTAAGTAACTTGAAAGTTGAACTAGGAGGGAAAACAATAGAAATAGATGTTGAAGTCATAGATGGGAATCTTGATTACAACATCCTACTAGGAAGACCATGGATATATGCCATGGCAGCTGTTGTGTCGACCTATTTCAGAAAGATTGCATTTCCCTTTCAAGGAAGGATTACAATCGTCGATCAGCAAAACTTCCTCCCCAATGGTTCTCAAGTTACGGGAAGCATTCCAATGATCCATGGAAGTAATCATTCGCTCCGAAATATCGGAGTAGGTCTCCTAAAAGACCCTGCTTTAATGGGTACTTTTGCCCTACCGCCTCCAAGTAATCTGGCGGAAGTGGCCACAGTGGAATATGAAACCTTCTACATCTAATGGATTTGGACTCCGAGGATGGTTCTTATCTCGTGTCAACCTCGTTAAAAAATGAAACAAGGAGTCATGAGGACAGTTCTTTTACTATGTCAACCTCATTAAAAAATGAAACAAATCCCCTTTTCAAATCTCAAAGGTAAACCTTCATTCCAACCACCGAGTTGAATGCAATGAAGCTTGGGGGGCATGCACCTCGATTTTCGTTATTATGCTGGGGGCATGCAAGCTTATCATCGAGCAGTTTTAGCACACAGTTCATGCTCGTTAAAAATAAACGCAAGATTCGAGCAGTTTTAGCATAAAGTTCATGCTCGTTAAAAAATAAACGCAAGATCCGAGCAGTTTTAACGCGGAATTCATGCTCGTTAAAAAATAAACATAAGCTTGAGCAGTGTTTTGGCGCATTCAAGCTCTTTAAAAAATGAACCCATTACCGGTAAAATAACCATTGTGTATGTAACCTTATCAGCCATAAAAGCCTTCGTCGTGTCTGCACCGTCACCTCCACTTTTCATTTGGCCGATCATTTACCTCCATTTGATTGTTTACCCATTTTGAGGAACAGCTGCGAAGAGTGATTTCACCTAGCCATCCTTGTGACACTGCCGTGATTGGAAAATTCCAACCTGTACCTGGAATCAGCTGCTAACCCTGTTCATCACTCGTTCCTCAGAAGACGAGTCTTCTTTAAGCTCTTTTCAACTTACTCATAAAATATGAAAAGATTTCCGAGTTTTGGCCTTCCAGCTCGTTAAAGCGACCGGAAGTGCTATCCCTCCTCTAGATTTTAATCTTTTTGGACCTGAGGGATTATTGCACAAAAAGATCGAGTGCTTGTTTTGTTCGGCTCGTTAAAACTATCGAAAACTCATCCCTTCTGTATTGTTTTATACTTTTTCGGACTTAAGGGATTAGATGATGAAAAAGGACTTTTGGAGTTAACTTTACGTACCTTTTCAGACTCTCTAAAAATGAAAAGGACCGAGTTATCCTTGTCGTTAGACTCGTTAAACCACTAAATAGCGACAAACTTGTCTTTAGACGAGAACGAGTTTCACTATCGCTAGACTCGTTAAAACATAGCGATGGGCTTGCCCGAAGGGCAGGTTATAGAACAAGCATATGTTATCCTCCTCAAGCTTGACAAAAATAAAGAGGTACTGGTCAGCAATGACTGGGGAAAAATTGGGAGAAGATCGAGAAAACTTTGATGGTAGCAGGTCGCTCTTGAACATGACACTTTTCCTCCGTACCACAATCGGGTTGGGTTGTCTCATTCACCGGTCACATCACCATGGTCTCGCCATACCATCCATATTTTGGGTAATGCTACCGATCTATCGCATCAGTGTCGCCATATGTTCATGAGAAGTCGTTAAGAAAGAGTCAACCGGGTCCCATCCACTACCATACATTATCCTTCATCCATTCATGACCGCCACCCTGAATCATATGTCACAGATCGTTTTCACCTCCATTAAAATCATTAGCTCTGTTCCGTGTCACTGATGTGGGATTCATCAAGGCCCTCCTTTGACGGATCGCTTCTTGTCGACATCAGCTCATTATCCAAGAAGTTGATCTAGGAACAACCCCTTCAGTACTTTGAAGCTTGCATGCCTCAATGGAAAGTCTCTCACTTCCAGCGACAGGTATACATCAATGACCTTCGACCAGAAGATTTTGCGTGGTGTTCGACGCCAAGTCCTTTATTCACACCACGTGAATTGTACTGCAATACCTTGAGGGTCATTATCATTATCGGTGATTCCTCTCGCGCTTGTTAACGGTTTACATCATTGACCGGTAATCAAGCGATGTCTTTCCATGTTCGACTTCAACGCAATTCTCACATGGATCGACTTGTACTTAGAGTGAAGATCGAACGAGTTTGAAGACCTCGGATCTAGTTTCATCCATCCGAGCTACGATATATATTCAGGAAAGATAAAGACATTTGACATGTACATCATTGCAGCAGATCATCATCCTACTCAAAGCATGATAATTTCGCCAAAATTATCAGTCTACCATCAGATGATCGTCTGTTCTATGTACAAAAATGAATTTATAAAGCTGAGCATGGGAATGCCCACCTCAGCTAGATCATGAAAGCAGTATGAATCATAATGTATTGTATTGTATCTTATTACAGGTCTCCTCCCAGCAAATGGATGAACTTCGGACCCTCCTGGATAAAGCATTTCACCCGATAAACAGCCTCATACTTTAGGGGGCAACTATTATAGACATTTTTGTGCCTTACAGCATTGAGCATGAAATGTCCATCATCTAAAGGATCCAAAGTCCCTAAACATGTTGTTCCTACCCCTAGAGGAACAAGGCCAACTAACCACAGCAATTCACAGAAGTTCTACACCTGAAATCACTCAAAAACAAGTCAATTCAAGATCATGTCAACTGCTCCACTGAGCATCTGCGCTGAATGTCAATTGCTACACTGGCTACCTGCGTTGAATGTCAAATCCAACACTAGCTACCTGCGCTGAGCGAGTTTGCACAAGTGGCAGGCTCATTCCTCAATGTGTCAATGCTCAGGAAGCTTCCAAAATGACACTTGCCTCAGGGAATTCGACTGGTGATGAGTAGCAAATCTCCAAGTGGAAGCAAGAACCTCCAAGTGGACTCAAGAACTGAGAGAGGGAGAGGACACTAGTCAGATCTCAAGCTGACTCATCCTCTCTCCAAAATAACTATATATAGATCTCTCCTCCATGAGATCTAGGAGGCTGGAATTTTGTTATTGCAAAGAATTGCTGTTGGTTTGAGACTGGAAACATTGGGTGCTTAATGCTTTGAAGGGAGCTGAAGAAGGAATTCCATTCTGCTGGGAAGGAGATGCTGGATTGGAGCCCTCTGGGTTGTATCTCTTCCTGAACCCTGTTATCAATCAATAAAGCTATCTGGGTTTTCTCCTATATACTGGTGTATTTGTATGATTGCATTAGTGTATTTGATTTACTTCTAATCCTGAATCATTTGTGAATATGAATATCTGCCTTTGTGTTGTGTTCTTCTCTTGTCGCAAGTAGTTGTTCTCTTGTCACAGGTAGTTGTTCTCTTGTGATCTCGTGGGAATCAAGTAGCTGTTCTCTTGAGCAAGCGAGGAGGCAAGTAGATGTGAACACCCAAAGAGAAGAGGATCTAGATCGGGGGACAAACGGAAGACAATGGTAAGTCTATCGATCTCCCCTCTTTCACATTTCATAAAGGAAGAAACCAGAATAGCTGCATCTGTTTGTTGCTAAGGCACTGTCACACCTTAGGTGGATAGGATCGTCCTGCATAGGCATTTTTCCCCACAACATTACAGTATTAGGTCGAGAATTTTGTAGGCATTGAAGACTCCCAAGGCATGATCCTTTGGTTATTGTTGGAGTCTAATCGAAGGGGTAAGGCACAAAATTGAGTTGGCATGTTAGTGCAAGACATTCATCTAACACCTAGTGGATTAAGATGTTTTAGGAATAATCCAAATAATAATTGGGAACCCAAATTACATGAGGAGAAACATCATTAACATTTATAGCAATTATGATTGGACAAATAAGATATAAGTTAAAGTTGTTAAACAATAACAAATTGGTTGATATAGATATTATTAATGTAGTTTATGGAGAAGGAGAATAAGAGGGTCATTACCTAAAATATTTCTAACTCCATTGTTGATAGTGTCAAACATTACAAACTATTACTATGTACCACGGAGCTCATAATCCAAAATTAATAATCATATATTTTGTTATATATATTGGTATTTTCTAAGTGGAAAAATTGGAGGAACTGGCTTGTACGGCCTACTTTAGAGTTAGCTTCCATATTAGTGATTTGGGGTCTTCTAGATTCAATTTGGAGCCCATTTTTCTTTCATATCACAATCCATTTGATGTTACTCTAGACACCGAAAGCTCTCCAACTATGTGAAAATCATCCCAAACGAAGATCGTATGTGAAAGTTACACCTCTCACAAGTTGACCTACCTTATTGACCACCATGGCACTGAGGATGCCATGCCAACCCCCACTAGTCACAAATGTGAGGGCATTTAAAAATAGAAACACTAATTGAGGGTTAAAGAATGAAAACACCTTAACCTTGACGTTGAATGACTACAAGTTGTGTTATACTAGGTTACTAGGAAAGGAAGGGACTCCATTCTTTTGGAATTATTATTATTCCATAATTGAGCATGGAATCAAAGAATGGGATATCGAGCATAACAGAGGAGGTAGAATATTTTGTAGCAACCTTTCATGCTACAATTTCCATGCCCACTCCACAGTGAGAACCACTTTCTTTTACTTATATTTCATAATTGATTAAGAGACACTAGCGCATATGCCTCACCTTCTAGCTAGGATTTCTCTCGTATTAGGTTTCCTAAGTCATATATTCTATTAGTTCCCTTTCAATTGCGAATAATAGATCTCAAATAAATTTTATCTTATAGCATGCCGAGAAATGTCAGGTGCCACCAAGTTTGAAGAGTCAATCTGTACTAGGGAGTTATAAGGCATCCTATGGAATGGATAGGTAATATCAGGGAGTCAGAAAGTGTTCCAGAGACTTTTAGTGCATAATAATTAGTGTTAGGGAGTGATAGGGAAACACAAAGGAGCATGAGGTTAAAATGCATAGAAATGAAATAATAAGAGTGTGTTCTAGGGAGTGTCAATGAGTTCCAAGTGTGTCAAGGATTGAATGTCGTAAGAGAAGTTCAAAATGTGAATGACAGGAGGCTAGTCTATGGTTACAACAAGGACATAGATAGTGAATTTTAGGATAAAGGGACACTTTGGGTTGGGCACAACATTTTTTGGTCAATGACTTGGTTGGGGTTTCAAGTTGTAAAAAACAAAAGGCTATCTATAAGGGAAAGATAACTAGGGAGTGCGAAGGTGTGCTAGGGGATTCTGGGAAGTGTTGACACATGCTAGCTAGTTCAAAGGCATGTTAGGCATGTTAGGCATGACAAGACATTCCAACTACTAAGGCATGCCAATATATGCAAGGGTGTGTCAATGTGTTCTGGGGAGTGTTGGGGAGTGATAGAGAAACACAAGGGCACACTAGGTCAAAATGAATGGAAATGAACAAATAAGAATGTGTGATGGGGAGTTTCGTTGAGTTCCAAGTGTGGTAAGGAGGGAGTGACAAGGTATGTTAGGTAGTACCAAAGAATGCTAGAGTGCCAAGATAGCATGCCAAGATACGTTAGGTGCCACAATGTGTCAATTCATGTACATTTTAGCCCCGTAAATAAATTACCTACATATGAATTCTAAAAGAAAATAAATAAACAATGGCGAGAGCATAGAACATAAAAAAAATATATACACAGATATTTTCCCCTGGATACCAAAACTGAGACTATCAGATTGATTTTTCATTATATTCCTTTCGATGTTACAATACATATATATGCACGCCAAAGCATCCATTAACCCTATATTAGAAAATAACTGTAGTTCCCTTGACCGGATGTACAAAAATACCATGGACAGAAAACCATCATGCCCAAAACCATGTGTGAAAACCATGCACAAAACCATAGGTAGGTTCGCCTACCTAATATAGGGTCCAAAAATAATTTCCTCTGGGCACTGCCCCGAACCCCGTAGAGGGGGGTTATCGCCCCCCTCAAACCCCCCGACAGGGGGGGTTACTATCCCCCTTACTACATCCGATATAACAAACAATGAGGGCTATCGACCCCCCACACATGGGGCTAGTATTGGGAAGAATATAACACACACCCAACATTCTCCCACTTGTTATTTTATTTCCACACGGGGCCACAGGAGAGCTTAGTCATTCGTCCAGCCCTGCAATGCCCATTGTTTTTCTACACCAAAAGAACTTCTCCATGCTCATATACTTTGTCAATGCATCTGCAGTATTCTTCAAGGTGCCCACCTTTTCTAGCAATGCCTTTTTGTCCTCAACCATATCCCCTACAAATTGATACTAAACATCAATGTGCTTTGTATTTGAATGACAAGTAGGATCCTTTTCCAAGAAAATTTCACTTTGGCTACCACAGTATATCCTTATAGCTAGTTGTACTAACCACATACTTGAACACAATATTTGCAACCAAACCGCTTCCTTGTTTGCATGAGTGGCTTCCATGTATTCTGCTTCTGTAGTTGCAAGCACCACTACAAATGGTCTACTGCTCATCCGACTGACTGCACCTCCAAATAGGTTAAACAGATATCCACTTGTATATCTTCTCTGGTCTAGATCTCTAGCCCAATTTGCATCAACAAATCCATTGATGTCCAAAACTCTATCTAATCCTGGTCTTCCTTGGTAGCATAGACCATAATCATTAGTGCCATACAAATACCTAAAAACCCATTACACTATTGTCCAAAGCTCCTTCCTTGGTTTTGACATAAACCTACTCAATACTCCCATTGCATGTGCAATTTCTAGTCTAGTTAGACCATTCCATACATCAGGCTTCTAATTACATTTGCATATGGAACACAGGACATGTCCTCTTCCTCTTCTTGTGTCTTGGCACACTATTTAGTAGATAGGTTTACACATATAGGAATAGGAACCATCAAGAGTTTATTATCCTGCATATTAAACCTCTGCAATATTGTCTTGACATACTTCCTCTGGTTTAACCAGAACTTCCTTTTTGCCCAATCTCGTTTAATTTCCATGCCCAAAATATAGTTTGCATCACCAAAATCTTTCATGTCAAATTTGGAGGACAATTGGATCTTCAATTCCTATACAATTTCTTTATTATTTCCAATCAACAACATATCATACACATATAAGACCAGATAAATAACACAGTCACCAATTAAATTGAAATACACACAGTGATCTTCTTTGCTTCTACCAAAGCGAAGTCCCCGTGTATATGTATCAAATTTATGATACCACATCCTTGGTGAATGTTTTAACCCATATAGAGACTTTTTTAACCTGCATACCAGCTCTTTCTTACCCTTCACCACAAAGCATTTAGGTTGCTTCATGTAGATCTCTTCTTCTAGATCGTCATGAAGAAATATTGTCTTCACATCCATTTGTTCTACCTTAAAATAAAATGCAATAGCAACAGATAAAAGTAATCTAATAGAACCTACCTTAGCAAGAGGAGAAAAGATATCACCAAAATCAATTCGTGGCACCTGGGAATAACCTTTTTCTACCAACAGAGCTTTGTATTTCTCCACATTTCCTTCTTCATTCATTTTCTTCTTAAACACTCATTTTTTTCCAATGGGTTTCCTTCCAAATGGAAACTCCACCATATCCCAACCCTCCATTTTGTGCAAAGAGGCAATTTCATCAACCATCGCCTCTTTCAATAGTTTTCCATCCTCTAAATATACTACTTCCCTAATAGTTTTGGGATCATAATCAATAATAGATAAAGCAAAATTTTAACAAAAAGAAGTTGCACTATACCTTTCTGGTTTTCTTGTTTCTTGAACTAATCTTCTCACAACTGGAGTTTATGGCTCTTCATCTTCTGATTTCTCTTCTGCTGTAGAATCCGATTCCCCCTCCTTTAGATCGAAATATAACTTCTCAAGTTCCTTTGGTAGTACTTAATGTTTAATAACGTCTTTCACCTCTTTAAACACCACATCACGGTTGTACACAACCTTCCTTATTTCTAGGTTCCAAAGCTTATAAAATTTTAAACCATCCTTATACCCAATAAGGATGCACCTACCAGATTTACTATCCACCTTGGTTCTTTTCTCCTTTGGAATATGTACGTATGCATCACATCCAAATACCCTCAGATGTGAAAGAGAGGGTTTCTTACCAGTACATACTTATTTTGGAGTATTATCCTCCAACGTTGATGAAGGTGATATGTTGACCAAATAACATGTAGTCTCTACCACCTCTGCCCAGATTTCATGTCCTAACCTGGCACCATTGAGAATGCATAAGAGACACTATTTCCATAAATTATTCTTAATCAAAACAAGACCCAAAACATTAGCAAACTATCCTACTCATTGTACATAGGACGGATCTGATATAGAAGCTATTATCTAAGAAAGAATCAACATTACTCCAATTGTAGCCCTTGTTGCAACTGTCACAACTGAAACCTTTACCAATGTTGTGGCCATCATATCAAATACTGGTCCAGAATCTCCACCATAATAGTCAAATGACAAATCTGTCAATCAATTCAGTAGAACAACTACTAAGTCTTACACTAAAAAAGAATGACGAAATATCTATAAAAGGCCCTACCCTTACTATATGCTACACCCCTCTTGATATCTAGATTAAGATGGCTAGCAGAGAACATTCAAATTCATAGACCACATCGTTAATATAGATTCATTAGGGAAGATAAGAAATTTTTTTGGGAAATTCAATTATCTTAAGAACCTAAAACAATAGGGTTGGCTTCACAAAGGCCAAAGCAAGGGGAAACCAACCATTCAACTAGCACCAAGCTCTAATGCATCCATTAGACAAACATAGAAATCAATCCCTTTACTTTGTCACTTGCAATAAATGCATGACCTTCACAACCAGCAACTAACCTTCCAAGTTCCATATCATCCCTCAATTTGAACCTATCACTTTCAAATATTTCCTCTCCCTTGGTATTAGGACTTTCAAAGAACTTGTAACAAATAGATATCTCTTATGATACATAAGTTTCGACAATCTCTAGAAGTCAATGTTTCCATTTTATAAAATATTTTGAGAAACACACTTTTTTGGTGGCAAGTTGCACCACATAATAGAGTTCCTACAGTTTATCTGCCAAGTTTGAGATGTAATTACTTTGTGAATGTCACCCAATGCTTTCACTTCACCCATCCCTTTTTGACATGCCATTCTGGTGATCTGGACCACACATATGGACACTAGTGGATGGCTTAATAATGGTGAAGTCTAATTGCAGCTCTACATTTTGAATTTTTCATTGGAATTCAACTATAGAATTTTGATCAAGATTGTGATTTTTCATTGTTTCAAATGCATTTTTTAATGCATAAACGAATTCAGCACTCTAAAATACTTGAGGAACTTAGATTTTTATAGTGCACCAACCCCTTATCCCTCTAAGGTTTCGAAATTTCTCACTCTTTTCACAAAATTGTTGGTTTTCGCATTTCATCAAACAATTTCAGTATTTGCTCTTTTTTTATTTATTGCGAGTTTCAACTTATATTTTGGTATGGCATTTCAAGTACAAGATAAATAAAATACAATAATAATACACCCACACAATAATAATTTGCACAGAGATAATGGCCAAGTCTTTGTTATAGACCAATGCATTACAAGTTGTCCTCTTTTTGTTTGTATGGATATGGAAATATGTCTATGTTAGATGATTGTTATTGGTCCAAATCACACCCGAAATTAAACTAAATATGTGTTCATCTAATCTCTGCCACTTTCCAGCTCCAAAACACAAGTTTGTACCTCCCATAATAGTTACCTTAGTTCTATTCGCAAATAATGAGAAGTATGCACTGATTTCCACTATATTTCAAACTTCGATAACCCTAAAAATTGTGTTTTCACACTTATCTCATGAAATATTAATGATACTAGTTGGTGCAACCATATCTTTTTTCCAAAGTGCTTCCCTTTTTATGCTAATGAATCCCATCTAACGAGATATTATTAATTAGGGACATCTACAGCCTATAAGAGCACCCTTCTTCCATAGAAACTCGACCCATATAGTAGGTATATACCCTGTTAACACTCAATAAACAACACACAGAGATTCACCCTCTAAAACTTGACTAATGCACCTTTCTTAGAGGGTCAACTCAGCACACAATTTATTCTTAGCAACAAGACTCAATACATCCAAGAGAATGTGCCTCTTTTAATGAACTTGTGTGCCATTCTTGATGAGATTTTACCCTTGTAAAATCTTTGCAATGAATCCTGGAGATTTCTCAGAGAATTATGCCCTATAAGCCAATGAGAACCAACCCACGCTTGATTATTTTTCTTAGGCATTTGTTCAACAATTGTTCGGGACTAAAAAATCATAAATAGATACATTGCTCGAACCTTGTCTCGAGTTTCTATGGAAACCAACTTTTAACTTCAGTCTTTAAGCTTTGGATTTAGTTTAGTGAATTGTTTCTAAATCTAATATGTAATGTAATGTTTTTGGGGCCTCTTTTGAGAGTAAAATGTAGGATTAATGACATTTCAATAGTCAATGCATTAGAAACATATTTTTATTTTAACCAAGCAAAGTTGAGGACTCAAACATTATTTTATGCTTGTTAGGAGCCCAAATTCTCACTATTTCTTGGATGGTCTAGGTATTCCAAGTAATTGATTTATGAATTTTTTATCATCAGAGTCAATCCATTAATGATCCATCATCCCCCTGACAAAAATTATTACTAGGAATCAAATGTTATGGCCCATATCAAACAAAATTTTGCATAATTTTCTAAATTTTAGATTATTAACTCAAGACTGAAATCTATTCTCACCTATCAGGTACAAAGTACACAATCCCCACAAAATTCTGAAGCGAAACTTTAGAGAATATCTAAATCCCATTGTACACCCCATTCATTCTAAACAACTATGCATGATGACTATTTCATAACTAGGGTTATTGCTCCACATATTTAAAGTTAGGTACACTGGATTCATTGGATTCTAAGTGTGCCATTTATGTTAGGTCTATATTATGGTGTTCAAAATGGATCCTTTTTTAAACATGGTATGATATTTTAATGTCGGTGCAGACTTCTCAAAGTTTGGTTTCAAATTGCGTACTTAGGAAGTGAATTTAACATTAAAAATATGTTTTCCTTAGATAATAAATTTGAGTATAGATAAAAATAGGTTATTTACACATATACATAGATAATAGTGGGTATAGTTTTACCTACACAACATGCATGACTTTTTGAGTAGTAACTCCATCCATGACCTGTCCTTTTTTCTATTGTGCCTGCATAAGTAAATGAAAGAAAACCTACAGAATGGATTTCACATTGGCCACATAACCAACAATGTAACTTTAACAGGAAAATACTTGAGCATCACGAAACTACAAAGTCTTGATCCAGTTTTCCAAGTCTCAAGTCCTTGAATCATCTTCACCAAGTTGTTTTTCCAATCTATTTTGTGTTCTCCATTCATGTTGGTAATGCGGATTATATTGAGCAATCTTTCAATATCTTCATTTTTCCAAATAATTGAACTTCCATAAAAGATAAAATATTTCCTAAAAGAAAATAAGTACTTTCCTGAAGGTATAGTTTATAAGAAACCATTCAATTGAAGGAAAATGCAAGGGCATGATAAAAAAATTGTCATAATGTGGTCGTGTCCAAGAATTCATTCATATTTTTCAATTATTCTTGGAGATAACACAATGTTACATTCATCCTTCCTATATCTAGGTACATCATAGCAATAATAATGAATGTTGCAGCAACATTTGGATGATCAGGCCCACATGAAACAATTAGTAAAAGAAATGTGCAAGATATATGCTACAATGTAAGCTCTGTTTGGTGCAATCCATGGTAGAAAAGTGTTATTTTACCATAGATGAAAAACAAACAACAATGGAACCTATGTAGTTTGTAATTATATAAAGTTTTCAATAATTCCATAAAATTAAATCTTAAAATATGTAACACTATTAACACAAAAAATAAATTGTAACCTATAAAATATGTAACTCTATTAACACAACTTGAATTGTAACCTATGTGTTGTATCAAGATGATCCAAACCAAGGAATCACTCATTTATGATAAGCTCTTTGTGTTGTTGCATTATTTCTCCTGCCACATCTCCAACATGATATAAAGCCATTACAAGATATCTACAAAAAATGTTACAAACATTCAAAGGAAAACTTGATGACAATATGTGTGCCACCATTGAAGCACATCATTTAAATAAATTATAAGGAAAAAATATATACAAACCGAAGAAAAATAAAATATGAAATAAGTTCATATAATATAAACATATTACTTGTTACCTTTTCATAATTATTTATCTCCAAACTTTTCCTAATGCAGTCAAGAGAGAATAATTGTTACCTTTCCTATGTTTTCTTTTATATTATATGTATGTTTTTCTTTGTATTATGCCTCATTCTTTGCACACATCTAATCTGTTGCTATTGATAATGTTTTAGTTTATACCAATTATTTTCCTATCTCAATCATCTCAATCCTTTCATGTCTACCCTCTTGTTAACCCCTAGATTTGTTATTTTGGAGGGTTTAGGGCTAGTGCATTTCATTAGACTGGTGTTCAAAGTTTGATTCCAAACACCATTTTCATTGATTCAGAGGTTCGTTCACAGAAGAGCTGAGATGCACGATGGTTCAATAAAAATGTCTAGGTTGAGAGTTGGTTTCTAGAGAGAGTATACAAGGTTTCATCATATTGGAGATTTATTACTTTTGGGATTGATCCTTTATTTAAGAGAGATAGTTCAGAGGTCTATATGGTAGTATTGAATATAATTTGGAATTAATTACCTGGCATAAAAAAAAAAAAAAAAAAAAAAACTATCTTGATTGCACTTTAAAAATCAACATTAAACATAAACATTAATCCTAACAGAGATAGAATGGCATACTCTTCTTGATCTATTTCATTATTAGAACAGACCTACAAAATATATCGTGTAGCTTTATGCGATCTCATAGACTAGGGATGATTTTAAAATAATGCCACTACAGTGTGTTTGAAGCTATAGTAGCTCCCCTAGATAATAGTACTTTCTTGGACAATGTAGAAAAAGTTTGAACTAAGAAGTCACATAAATTAAAAAAAGTCGATACACAGTACACTTTTAGTGCAATCTTGCTATGATTTTTCTCAATAAAATGTGTTGTTGAATTTGTGGTTTCATCATATGGATTATTTTAGGTTTAATGAAGAAATTAGAATTACAAACATGATGAGTTTTAGATATTCTAGTGGAGTGGGATGAAATTATATGCAGTTGGTCGAACCATAGTTGGACTTGTAACTACCCAGGATGGTGGTGTCTAAAAGGTGATCAATACATCATGCTTCTGCACATCAAATTTTCCTACACTTTCATTTAGAAATTCGATTTTATCATCCCTTCATATTGTAACATGCACCATATCTTCGAACAGTTGACACTCATGTCTCTTCTTGTGTGCACTTTTATTGGGTAGGGTTTTGTTATTGTATTTGCTTTGATAGTGATTTCCATGTTGCAATAGATATTTTATGGCATACCACCATCTTTATATGTTTTGTTATCTCTACCTCTAGCGGTCACCAACATAATAATTTATCAGAGATATCCTTATAAGGTGAAAGAAAAGAAACTGTAAGGCATCATCTTTCGATGGCTATATACACTTGGAACATAAATGTTGGTGGTCATGTAACAGGCCCTAGAAACTTTCATGACTACCATGCAGAACCTATTCTAATAATTTTGTTTTTTCAAATGTACAAGTTTTGAGGCAAATTTAAGCCTTCAACTTCTCTTTGGGTTGTGGATGCAACATTAAGAAAATTCCTCAAACTTGGGGAAATTATTTAAAGAATCTATTGGTGAGGGAAACAATACAAAATTATGTTGAAAGTAGGGCTTTGAGGCTGGTAAGAGAATGCAGAGTGTAGCAGAAAAACATTCTTAGGATATGTAATGACATGATCCCGTTTTGCACATGTGTTTGAGGATTCCTCACTTTTTAAGAATCTTAAGTAGATATTCAACATGTAAACTTGAAAAAAATTGTATGTTCAAGGTACAAAATGGTGAATCATGGTTGCAGATAAAATAGACTTCTTGTATTAATAAACTCACTGAACTAGAACAAATGATAGTAAGCTAGTTGGAAATGAGGGAATTCATAGAAATGGAGTTGTTGCACTCAAAATATGGATGTTTATCACCTTGTACTCTAAATCTAGTTAGTTTCTCTCTTCAATGATGTACAAGGTGATTGTTTAACAAAATCCATGATTGTTTAACAAAAGCCACGAGTAATAAGGAAGGAAAATTTGTAGCTTAAACATTATGTAGTTAAACTTGTGGCATTGACAATCATTTCATATATATATCCAAATCCCAAACCTCTTAAAGTTTGATAAAATGTGATGTTCATAGTGTTTTAATTGAGAATAATGAAGATGGGATGTTAGCAAAAACCAAGGACAATCATTAAGATTAGTAGTTACTTTAAAAATGCTTCGTTCACTTTTTTTTAGGGTCATTGTAGTGGTAACTATGTGCAGGTATACCAACGAAGGTCTTCCAATGCTTTCCTCAAGAAAATACAAGATTTTGAAGAAAAATTACAAGAAATGTATAGATAGACAGTGATACATTTGTCTTAAGGTATTCAGCCTGTGTGAACATATCAAACACCAAGAACTCAAAGGCAAGAGGAAATATCTACTTGATAGCTTCCTAGTATAAGTGAGAAGTATTTCAAGCAATGACAAGTCTAGCAGAAAGAATGATACAAAGTAGTCAAGGGAATGATCCAAAACCTCATAAGTATTGGGTGACAACATTTAACCAAAGAATGATAGATTTAAATGATTCGAAAATAAAACGAGTCTGACATTGAATTCAACTTAGGTTTGCCAAGTTCTACAGAAGTAATATTCCAAACGGAAAAGAGCCCGTAAATTCCAAGATTGTACCTTATTATTATACTCGCTAATCTTCTCTTAGAGATTCTGCACTTCTACCTGCAAATTGGATTGTTTTTTATTTAGTACCAATTTTTTTTTGCTACAAGTACTTAATTTCAGCCTCTAATGCCTAACTTAGACGGTTCTTTGATTGTCTCTCTACCTCAATCTCAACTAATTATCATTCCAACTTGGCTAATTGTTTCCCTGAGTATGAAGAAAAAATGTCAAAATGCATTAAAGCCAATATAAAAGATAACACAATGATATCGCAATATATTGTGTCCATCTCACCTATAGTGGCAGAAATTGATGAGAACGATTAAGAACTTGATGGTACACTAGTGATTGGGCTTAAAAATATCCTTAAAAGATAAATCGTGGAATTGATGGTGGAATTGACTAAATCGGTTGCTTTGTGCTTAGATGTACTTGCTGAAGCTTTGGAAGAGATGCAACTTATATCGGGATCAGATTGACCTACTTTTTAATGGGTTGCATAAACCCATATACTTATAAAGAAATTTGGTAGAAAACCTGCAGAGGTTTTGTATGTTCCAATATACCTAGCTTGTAGTCAGTAATAGGTACCTTAGACTTTGAAGCGAAAATCAGCTGAAGGAAAATGGGTTTATCTGAAGCTATGAATTTTCTCTAAGATGGTTGGTTACATCCATTCAAACGGATTCTGGATGCAACTTAAATGACCTATAGGTCATCTTATACCAGTGGAAGAAACATTAAAAAAAAGAAACTTTATGGCCAGTGGGGGTAGATCTTTCAAACTCCGATGAGAATAGGGGTTCAATGAGAAGGGGATTATTTTAAAATTTTATGTATATGAAACCACCGTTGGTAATAATTTTTTTGAACAAAATGGGTCAATAGTTTTTTAATTTCATTCATAGTAAAAAAATCCTTTGACATGGCGTTGTGACCTATATGCCACAAATCAAAGTGCATCGTGATCATGGAAGCAAAACAAATAAAAAACATTTGTCACATTCAGAAACAAAATCCGTGAGTTGACTAACTGAACTTTAATCTTTATTAATAAAACTTATCTGGGGATACGACCCTTGCAACTTCCAAGGGTAAGCACATGCTGGCTGTTTTATTTCATTTCCACCATCACCATTTTTGAGTGCCAAAAGCCCTATTCTCCCCTACATGTATTCTCATTTTCCAGGAATAAACACAGGCCAGTGGTATTATTTCATTTTACATCATCAACATTTTCGAGGGCGAAGAGCCCCACTCTCCCCATATTTATTCTAATTGACAAGTGTTAGAATCTTTCCTTCCCCTATTCAAACTGGTGCTTGGACCCTGAATTTGTTCTTTTATTGAAAAAATCCAGAACCCTTCCTTCCCCTCTTCAAACAGGGGCTTGGACCCTAAGTAACAATGTAGGGGTTTGCCACATGCCAAAAAGCAAAACGTATGCAGTAATTTTGCATTAAAAGCTCAAAATAAGAAGATCAGGTGGCTTCGAGCCATCGCAGAAATGGGAAGGTCCAAGGTTCGATTCTTCTTATGCCCATGGTATTACGCTAAAAGAGGTAGGGGGATCTCAGAATTTGGAAAATTTGGAATTATCTTCTGAATTTTTGAAATAGAATTAATATTCCCCACAGATTCTCTATGCGGCTCCTCATTTTCCAACACTTCCAGATCGCAAAATATCGGTAATTTTGTCTTGTTTCTACATGTATGCATGTAGGTAAGAAAATTTAAACCCAGACTCCTAAAACACGCTCTCATTCTCGTGAATACAAGTCCAAATAGGTAGATTCATACATACATATAAGCCCTATGCTTGGGTCATGTATTGAGTGAAGTAACGGTAGATATGGGAGATGGTATCAGGGTTTGATTTCAAAAGCTAGTTGTGGGTAACGTGCCGAAACCAAAACTCTGTTAGACTACTAAAAATGTCATTTACAGTTAGGATAGGAAATGAGTAAGAAACCATCTTCAATGGTCAAGATAGGAAATGAGTAAGAATCCATGTTGCACAACACTCAATGAGTAGACTGCAACCTATGTCTTTTTTTCTTCATGGACTCTAAATCAATGGTCTGATAGAAAGGTTAGGTTTCAAACATGAAACCACTTTGTTTCTCACCCTTATACTATTGTGCACAGAGGTAATGGGTGTTCAAGTAGTGGTTTTCAATTTTTTTGTTTCCCACCATTAGACATGGTGCATGGAGGTAACACATGGTTAGGTAATGGTCATGAAATATTGTAAATAGGGGAGGAGTCTAACTATATTCTTTCTAATTCTGTGTTAATCAGTAAATAATTTTTATTTTTATTATTTTAATTTTAATTTTTTTTGGGGGATAATTTCTTCTGTATTCTTAGTAATAGATGATAATATATCTTATTTTAAAATGTGTAGTGTATTCGAGGCCTAGACCAATTAGTTTATGTTGGATTTAGTCTCCAGTCACAGGGTCAAATCTCATGGGGAGAGGCTGAGGAGTGGAAACCACTTTTGGGGAATTAAACTTCCTAAGGGGTAGCCAAGATTTACCAAATACTCACACAATCTTGGTGATAAGCATCCCATTGTGGGTAGATTGGTCTTCTTCCAACCAATAAGAATGTTGGCCCTAACCTAGGCTCCGCCTAGCTACAAAAAAAATGTGTCTAGTGTAATTAGTAATATGTGTGGATAAATTTAATGATTTAATTAAAATATAATTAGAATAATAATATATTTATGTTTAGGATAATAATTATTTTCTTTTTGTCTATAAAAGATCTGTATTACATAACATCTTAGAGTTTTCACAATTAAGTGATTTGGTTGTGTTTATGTCATGTCTACACAATTGCATACATCCCTTCTCTCAACAAAAAGCCATCAAACTCTAATACAAATGATAACTCTAACATTGCATCCTAATGCCAAATACTCCCACAAGCATTGATTTTCCTTCATGTGATCAAAATACAACCCTCCAATGACAAGGAACTTTGCTTCTTCTCCACCAAGTTCTTATGTTTCTCCTTCAACAATAGTCTTCCTACAAAGGGTAGGCCTTGTGTGGCATAAATTCTTGTGTCAATGGGGTGAAAGCACAAGGAGAGCACCCACCTTATGTGTGGCTTTCATTTACATACATATATGCATGGGAAAGTTCCATATATTTCACCACCTTTGATGGATGTTAACTTAGGTAGACCATCAATGCCCAAGTTCCAAGCAGCTTGCGCTTAGAAGTCCAAGAGAATTGAACTTGTGACCTCACAAAAATGGGGAGAGAGATATCACACCTTACTCATGGCTACTTAAACTAACCCCTCAAGACTACTAGACACTTAGCCCATCTTCGGAGAATAATTAATGGAATCGTAAATTAGTGATATTGTGTTCGATCCATACTCACATATAATGTGGATTATGTTTAACCCTTTGCATTAGAGCCACCCAAGGGTACTAATTACTTTCCCTCCCCTACAACACTTAGCATGCAACCCTCATCCATGCATTTTATGAACTTTGTAGACATAATAATTATCAACAAAGGGGAAGCTCCTGACTCCAATGTTTTTTTCTCAATGTCTATGTGCTTCATTTGTTGTTCAACCCTACTCCAGTCCTCTCTCCTTTACTTTGTGTTATATCCCTCAAAACAAAGTTTTATTACATAAACATTGAATATAAATGCAACATCTACCCACTTCTATTCCATTTGGCATTTCATCCCTCCTTGCATTCAGCATGGCTCTCCAACCCAAACTTATTTTATATCATCAACACTATGTTTTGACCCTTGTTCTATTAGATTGATGTTGGTGGAAATAGGAATAAATGGGATTCAATGATGTTTTTCTAAACAAGAGAATGTGAATTATCAACCAAGATATTACCCAAAAGCTCCCATTTCTCATTATTATATTTCAAGAATTTGGAATTCATTTGAGGCTAGTTGATTTCTACTTGAGATACTTCCTTCGTCACACCATTCATTTACCATTCAAAGGAAACAATTAGCAATATTTGCCATTGTCATTTTGAGATCTTGGGTTTCATTATCATGGGTTACCATTCAGTGTGCCTTATTTTCCTTCCTCCTTTTTCTTATATCTAGGACTTAGTGAATGAGGTTTTTATTGTTCTGGAACAACTCATATATATAAGATTTACATGAATTTTCACTTAAACCTTAGAATTTAGACTTGGATGCATCATTCTAGTGTATCTTTAATGATTTTGGCTTTTGATTTTTTCTTTTCTTTCATCACAAATGACAAAAAGGGAAATAATTTGTGAGAAATATATGAATGCTTAATCATAAAGTTGTCATCTCACAAAAATGAATGAATATCCTATGGATGACATTGGATAAAATTTGACTAAAGTAAATTAGGCATACAATAATATTGATGTGTAGCATTAATTCAATTCGTGAATTATATTCCCAAACCATCAAGATGACACACTTCTTTGAGTAAAATTATGAAACAACATGGAACAATTTGGCTTAGAACATATAACCAAAGCATCAATAGTTAGAATAGAGTGCTTAAGTGATCGAATAAAAACAATACACATTAAAGATGTCATGTATGCATGGATCATATATATCAAGCTAAATGTGGTAGCTAAAGCAACCTCTTCCTACACCTAGGGTCCTATATGGCCAAGGAAAGGTGTCATCAAACAAATGATACATCCATGAGTTACATATAGGTGCATGTATCTCAGTTGGAAAATGATCAATGTGATAATAACTCCAGAGGCTGAGATGATAATGAAAATTTATGAATTTCCTCTAAAAAACCATATATAAAGTGGGGTAATAAGTCCTATGAAATCCATCTTGTGATTTACAATGGGAAATCCTCAAAAGTCTTTTTAAAGAAACATGTCCCATTGAGGACCAAGATGATATATGAGGCCTCACCAGTTTAATAGTGGAAGAAGTGTAAATCTTGGTTTGTCAATTTTGGCCATTAGTAGGCAAGTAAACATGGAAGGAGGTGACCCCTTTAAAAGAGTTCAAATGGGGAAGGGCACATAAGGCCTTCTATAAAGATCTAAATCCAATGACCTCCCTCATAAAAAGAGTTAGATATATATTGAAAGAATGTAGAAAATGACCCATCCAAATCTTGATAAAGACAATATAATGTCCCTTGAATCTCATAATAAATGGCGCTTCTACAAATGAGGTGACCCTATAACTCTATCTCGTGTATATGGAAAAGCTAGCATATGTTATTGAGAAGAGGAAGATCATGATGATTAGTTTCAACTTGATGCCAATGTAAACCCACTTCAAACGCAACAAGGGGAATCTAAGGGAAAAATCCAATGCTCTTGTGCATATGTGGGTTAAAAAAATAGCACCCCCTCTCATTTGCATGAAGTGTTCATAGTACAAATCCATCTTAGAGTCGAACCCATGAAAATATGAAGTCAAAGTACATTGAGTGTGTTGTCCTTAAATAACCCCTCTAACAACTTGACAGAAACACACAATAATGTGATTTACATTGTTGGTGTATATCACTTGAATTGTGTTACAACTTTAATCCCCCCCCCCCCCCCCCCCACAAAAATGTGTTTGCATGCTCCCTTATGATGATGCATCAACCTTAATGGAAAACAACCTCAAGATGTATATGGAAATTCAAGATGGTGTAACTTTAATCATGCCCCACTCTCACCCCCCAACTCACCACTCATGGATAATGTGAGGCTATTGAAAGCATTTATGTGGATAATATGACTATTTTATCTTATGTACATTGGTCTACATCGACACAATTAAGTTTTTTTAGGCAACAAAGTATTTGTATCAATGGTTCACTCATCATGCATTAGGGTTGGAGAGGCATTTTCAATAAGAGTGATCTATTCATTACCAACTCCTTATGTGGGAGAAAAATACAAGTTCCATCTCAACTTGAAGTGTAGATATTGTGAGTAATTTAGATTGAGGCTTTCCAAAGTATCTAGTTAGGTTAGGTATCATCAGTTAAGGTGTTTACGGGTTAGGGGTTAGGGATTAAGGGTCATTGGTCAAGAGGATAAGGGGTTAGGGCTTAGAGGGTTAATGTATTCTAGGTTAGGGGTTAGTGGATTAAGGTTTAATGGCTCAAGGGGTTAATGGACTATGAGTTATGATTGTAGGGGTCAAGGAATTATGGCTTGAGGGGTGAAGGGATAGGGAATTTAGTGATTATGGGTTAAGGGATTATGTTTTTCAACAAGTTCCAAGTGTTCTAAGGAGGGTGTAACATGGTATGCTAGTCAATGCTAAGGTATGAAAGAGTGATCTAGGTGGCTCCAGACACATGCAGAAGTCCCAGGGGACTCAGAAAAGCGTCAAAATTCAAAGTGGTCAAAATTCTCCTAAACCATCACCAGATTGAAGTGCTTGTCGCCCTGATTCCAATGGTGTGAACGACACTCAAATCCGAGCTCGTATGAGGGAGAAAGAGTCAATCAAAGTTTTGGTCAAAGTTGGGTTGTGGGCCAGGTTTAAGTCTCCTACAAATTCACTGTCAACTGACATGGGAACCTAGCTCCTAAAAGTAGGCAAATTTGTTGGATACTTAATTTATCTACTATCACTTATATTAGACAAAATCAAAAAAATGTTATTATTGTATAAAATTAGAAAATAAAAATGTTAAAAAGGTGGCAGCCCATGACCCCCACCACTCCCATCGGACCCAAAACCATAACCTAAAAACGATTTTTTTATTAAAAATAGGCTTGCATCCATGACCCCGCCAGACCATGACCCCGCCAGACCCCCAACCTCCAACCAACAATGTTACATTAATATCCAAATACGTTGGGATGGGCGGGCCACCTCCAATGGACCCGAACCACACCCCCACCAACAAACATAACCCATTATAGTATGGGCTGGCGAGAAATGAACCCGCCCAGCCATGTGGCCGGCCCGCTCCACGGCCAGCCCAACCCAAACATAAACGCCAATACAATGGTCACTTAAATGCACCCATTCAAACGAATATACCAACCAAAACCGCATTAAATATGTCAACAAAATGCACCAAAAAATAACATTGCACCATGTAATTTTCAAGGGGTCAGGATTTGATCTCCTGACATCCCACCTTTGGTTCATCCGCCTAAATGATGTGCCACAATGTCCTTGTTGGTAGCTCCTCCCTCAAAATCATATATAAACACGACTTTCATTTGCACGGGAGAACGCAGGTAGAATGGGCAACGGAGAGTGGAACGGAGGCCGAGAATGGAGTCCTGAACACTGGAACCACGAGCCAGTCTAGAGATGGAACCATGAGGCAGTTCCAAGAGGGAAAATGATGGCACGCTTTTCAAGACAAAATTTTTGCAAAGAATCTTAAGATTCCAAAAAGATTCCTTGGGAGGTAAAAATTCATTTTATCATAATGTAATCAAGTTTGGAGTCATTTCTCTCATATTTTCACAAGGAATGAAATTGGTGAGGTTGGATTCACCTTTTGAGCAGCAGATTTGCAGATTCCCAATGGAGGAGAATCTTGAGGGAATCTTCGAGATTCCTTGGAGGCTGAAATTTCCCAGATCGAGAATGCAACCAACTTTATACTCATTCTTCTCAGAATTTCACACGAATCTCAATGGTGAAATCATTTTTCTGATTTGAGTTGCAGATCTCCAGTAAAACCAAAGGAGGGAATCTTTGGAGAATCTCGAGGGAATCTAAAAGATTCCTTCAGGCCCAGATTTTTCCAGTGTCAGAATTCAGAAAATGGATAGTCGATTTTACACCCCTCGATGACACAAATTCAGTGGTGTAGCCAGTTTTTTCATCTGAGCCTTTTATTTTTTGGCCATTTTCCAGACTGGACTGGTGGTGTAAGAATTCAAAGTCTGGATAGGTGATCTTATTCCATGCGACGCCACAATTTTGATGGTGCATTCAGATCTAGCAACTAAGCATCCCATTTTCCAGCCAGCAGCAGAGTTCAGGCATATGGAGTGTTGTTTTCATGTACTTCTTTGATCATTTGCTATGAGATGTACTATGTTGTTTTGGTTCTTGCTTGATCTATGATGCAGAATCTTTGTGTCTATTTCATGTGCTATGTATTCATCATGGATTGTTATGTATGTTCTAATTGAGATCCCTTTGTTGCCATGATGGCGGGATACTCATTGTCACCATGGGTGTTTTGCTTGGGATCCATTTGATGCCATGATGGCAGGATACTCATTGTCACCATGTATAAGTTTATGTCATGCTGATAGGAGGTATATTGTGAGTGATAGTTCTGGTAGTGAAACGTCTCGTGGAGAGACTTTGCCACTCATGTAGAGGGAACATATCCTTGTATGACAGAAAACATAGTCCATGTACATCTTCACCATTTCCATCACTGAATAAAGCGTCCAATCCCATCTTGACACCAGGCCTGGAGATGTAGTCCACACTGGACGAACTCTGTTATCAACGTCTTATGTTTTATGTTGCTAATTCTTGTCATGTTCCCTCTTATTTACACCATGCATATATGTTCATTTATGCTCTTATGAAATGAAATTCTAACAAAATCACAGAAGTAAAAGATCTTGGTTAAATCCGGGAGTTGAGTCAACTCGGATTAAGTTTGGTATCAGCGCAGTCTTTGCGTGAATGTGAATTACAAGCATGACCAATGGAATGTGCAACAATGGAGGATGAAAAAGTGATGTACGAGACCATGCTCAGAGTGTCCAAAAAGGTGGAAATAATGTATGAAGATCTACATAAAGAGACAGAGGAAAATCAACAATTGCAGCTTCAGCTGCGAGCCAGGGAAGAGGCACTAGAAGAAATGAAGCACAACAACCAGAGTCTTCTAGCAGATAATGTTGAATTGAAGATGCATCTACAAGAATAGAAAGAGGAGAAACATAAGTTGCTACGATAGCTGCAAGCTAAGGACGAAGCCTTGGAAAAGTTGCAGCGTGACCCATGTGAGGTAAAAAGTAATTCTCTGAATTCATGTATGTTTCCTGATGATGATTTCGTTGTTTTTGAAAATCATACCACAGAAATTAGCTCCAAACTGTTGAAGAAAATGGGGTATGAAGGAAAATTCTTGGGCATTAATGGCTAATACATTATCAACCCCATCAAAGTAGAGGAATTACACTGACAGGTAGGACTTGGGTATGTCGGAAAGGAAGTTGGGGAATGTGCCGCACAGCGAGTGAACCACCAACAACAGATGATGAGAAGCCCTCATCAGTTCTTTCCAACTCGATAGTGGAGGTAAAAGATGTCAATTTCCCTCCAGTTTCATCTTCACATAGTATGATTTCTGTTGAAAATGTGGAGATCCGAATTACCTAGACAAACATGAGGCTCCTTACTAGGATGAGGTACAAGGAGGAAGAAGAACTTGGTGTTAATATCCAAGGCATAAATCAGTCATTGGAGGTTGTTACAGGGAAAAGTGTCTATTTAGAACTTCTCTATCCCACTAAGGTGTGACAGCTACCTTAGAAACAAACAGAGAAAAGCTACTTTTGTATTTCCTTTATGAATTATAGATAGAGAGGAATAGAAAGAACCAACCTCAGTCTTGCGCTAATCCTTTGATCTGATCCCTCTCTTCTTTGATAGTCTCCAGCTACCTGCTCCCTAGCACGCCCAGCTTCACAAAGTACCTGCAAGATCACAGAAGCATAGTACTATACAAAGACATGGATCTATATTCATAAACAACTTAGGATCAGATTTAAATTGACCATACAAATGTAACAAGCATCAATGATACAAAAGCATGGAGGAGAACTCAAATAGCCTTTATTGATAAACAATAAAAGATCCAGGAGGAGTTATAACCAGTGGTTCCAACCCAACATCAACCTCCCAGCAAAGAAGCCCCTCTTCACCTCAAACAAAGCTTAGATCACCCAACAATCTGATGTTTGTCTCTAGAAACCAACAACAATTCCTTACAATATGCAAAATTCCAGCCTCTAGATCTCTGGGATGAGGGATCCATATATAGATATCTGTAAGGAGGATGAGTCAGCTTGTGATTTGATTAGTGTCTTCTCTCTATCAGTTCTTGCTTCCACTTGGAGACTAAGGACCTCTTACTCATCCTTGGTCGAATTCAGTGAGGCAAGTGTCACAGGAGAAGATTCTGGAAGCTTCCATTGCCTCTCCACCTCGCGGAATGACACTGCCATTTGTCATTTCTCGCCCATCGCACCCCACAGAAGCGAGTTTTGAAATGCAACGCACCCTCACAGTGAATTTGGGTGAGATGCAACGCACCTAGCCAGTGGAGCAGCTGCAATGATCCTGTTTTGACCAATTTTGAGTAGTTTTTCATGGAGAACTTCTGGGAGAAGCTGTAATCTGTTGACCTTCTTCCTTTAGGGGTTTGAACAACACTTTTAGGGACTTAGGAGCCCTTGGTTTATAGACATTTCATGCTTGGAGTTGTAGGGCACAAAAATGTCTATAATAGTTGCCCCCTAATGTATGAGGCCGTTAACCTTTTGGTGTCAGGTGAAATGCTTTATTATGAGGATCTGAAGTTCTTTCAATGCTAGGAGGAGACCTGTAATAAGATACATTACAATACATTATCTTCATAATATTTTCATGATCTAGCTGAGGCGGGCATTCCCATGCTCAGCTTTATAAATTCATTTTCATGTACATAGGACAGACAACCGTCTGAGTGTAGACCGATGATTCTGATAGAGCCATCATCCTTTTGGTAGGATGATTATCTGTGCTGCAATGTTGCACATTTAATGTCTTTATTTCCCTGAATATATATCGCAGCCCGGATGGATGAAACTAGATCCGGGGTCTTCAATCTCGTCCGATCTTCACTCAAAGTACAAGTCGATCCATGTGAGAAATGGTCTGAAGTCGAACATGGAAAGACATCAGTTGATTACCAGTCAATGATGTAAACTGTTAACAAGCGCGAGAGGAATCACCGATAGTGATAATGACCATCAAGGTACTACAGTACAATTAACGTGGCGTGAATAAAGGACGTGGCGTCGAACACCACGCAAAATCTTTTGGTCGAAGGCCATTGATGTAAACCTGTCGCCGGAAGTGAGAAACTTGCCATTGAGGAATGCAAGCTTCAAAGTACTGAATGGGGTGTTCCTAGATCAACTTCTTGGATAATGAGCTGATGTCAACAAGAAGTGATCCGTCACAGGAGGGCCTTGATGAATCCCACATCAATGACACGGAACGGAGCAAATGATTTTGATGGAGGTGAAAACGATCTGGTGATATAAGGTTCAGGGTGGCTGTTATAGACATTTTTGTGCCTTACAGCATTGAGCATGAAACGTCCATAATCTAAGGGATCCAAAGTCCCTAAACATGTTGTTCCTACCCCTAGAGGAACAAGGCTAACAAACCACAGCAATTCACAAAAGTTCTCCACCTGAAACTGCTCAAAAACAAGTCAATTCAGGATCATGTCAACCGCTCCACTAACCATCTGCGCTGAATGTCAATGGCTCCACTGGCTACCTACGCTGAATGTCAACTCAAACAATGACTCTCATGCCGGCGATGGCGTGATTGGCGCAACAGACATGAAATCGACAAAGGCTATATCTAAAAAGGCTCGTAAGATTTCCGGTCAAAATGCAAATTAGGAACTTCTTGCCTTGGAAGTAAGTGCCGTGTCGGACGACAAGGGCAAACGACTGAAGCAACCAGGGGGCAAGAAGAAAAAGAAAAAGAGAAAAAGGAAACCCCCTACGGGGTGTCATATATGCGATGAGGATCATTGGACAGCAGATTGTCCATACAAAGCTGAGCTTAAAAGATTCTTTAAGAGTTCGAAAACCTCAGCTGTGTTGACTGATCCGTTTCCAAGCCCAGGAACCGAACTGGTTGCTAATCAAAATGCCTCCCGATCCCAAGTGCTTATGTTGTCTGTATCAAAGTGGCGAAATGATGCTTTGACGAGGAATAAAGATTACAGGAATCCAAAGCTGTCGAACAACAAGGCTAATGAACAACCTAGTAGTTCGACAACAACTTTGACCGAAGTTGTGCCACCCATCGTTCCTGAGCCAATGATAAAGTCGCAAAAGGGAGCAGTACACAAATCGACATTTAATCCTTGTGCGAAAATAGCACAGATAGAGGACCTGGCCCAATCGCCGTCCGTTATGTCGACACTTGAGGTACTGCAAAATTGCTTCTCCCAAGAGCAAGCTTTATTATCAGCAATAGGTAGGATTGACCCAATGGATTCCAATCTTGTGGCCTTTGATCATAAAGGATATGACCCTCAGTTACCAGCTCAACTATCTTTCCTTATTCAAGTGAAAGCCCTCAACAAAACTGTTCATCGAACAATTATTGATGAGGGGGCATCTACATGCATTATGTCGATGAGTTCCTGGAAAAGTTTAGGATCTCCAACCTTGTCGCGATCTTCGACGACATTAAAAGCATTCGACGGAAGGACATATACCCCATATGGTATCCTAAGTAACGTGAAAGTTGAACTAGGAGGGAAAACAGTAGAAATAGATGTTGAAGTCATAGATGGGAATCTTGATTACAACATCCTACTAGGAAGACCATGGATATATGCCATGGCAGCTGTTGTGTCGACCTATTTCAGAAAGATTGCATTTCCCTTTCAAGGAAGGATTACAATCGTCGATCAGCAAAACTTCCTCCCCAATGGTTCTCAAGTTACGGGAAGCATTCCAATGATCCATGGAAGTAATCATTCGCTCCGAAATATCAGAGTAGGTCTCCTAAAAGACCCTGCTTTAATGGGTACTTTTGCTCTACTGCCTCCAAGTAATCTGGCGGAAGTGGCCACAGTGGAATATGAAACCCTCTACATCTAATGGATTTGGACTCCGAGGATGGTTCTTATCTCGTGTCAACCTCATTAAAAAATGAAACAAGGAGTCATGAGGACAGTTCTTTTACTATGTCAACCTCATTAAAAAATGAAACAAATCCCCTTTTCAAATCTCAAAGGTAAACCTTCATTCCAACCACCGAGTTGAATGCAATGAAGCTTGGGGGGCATGCACCTCGATTTGTGTTATTATGCTAGGGGCATGCAAGCTTATCATCGAGCAGTTTTAGCACACAGTTCATGCTCGTTAAAAAATAAACGTAAGATTCGAGCAGTTTTAGCATAAAGTTCATGCTCGTTAAAAAATAAACGCAAGATCCGAGCAGTTTTAACGCGGAATTCATGCTCGTTAAAAAATAAACATAAGCTTGAGCAGCGTTTTAGCGCATTCAAGCTCTTTAAAAAATGAACCCATTACCGGTAAAATAACCATTGTGTACGTAACCTTATCAGCCATAAAAGCCTTGGTCGTGTCTGCACCGTCACCTCCACTTTTCATTTGGCCGATCGTTTACCTCCATTTGATTGTTTACCCATTTTGAGGAATAGCTGCGAAGAGTGATTTCACCTAGCCATCCTTGTGACACTGCCATGATTGGAAAATTCCAACCTGTACCTGGAATCAGCTGCTAACCCTGTTCATCACTCGTTCCTCAGAAGACGAGTCTTCTTTAAGCTCTTTTCAACTGACTCGTAAAATATGAAAATATTGCCGAGTTTTGGCCTTCCAGCTCGTTAAAGCGACCGGAAGTGCTATCCCTCCTCTAGATTTTAATCTTTTTGGACCTGAGGGATTATTGCACAAAAAGATCGAGCGCTTGTTTTGTTCGGCTCGTTAAAACTATCGAAAACTCATCCCTTCTGTATTGTTTTATACTTTTTCGGACTTAAGGGATTAGATGACGAAAAAGGACTTTTGGAGTTAACTTTACGTACCTTTTTAGACTCTCTAAAAATGAAAAGGACCGAGTTATCCTTGTCGTTAGACTCGTTAAACCACTAAATAGCGACAAACTTGTCTTTAGACGAGAACGAGTTTCACTATCGCTAGACTCATTAAAACATAGCGATGGGCTTGCCCGAAGGGCAGGTTATAGAACAAGCATATGTTATCCTCCTCAAGCTTGACAAAAATAAAGAGGTACTGGTCAGCAATGACTGGGGAAAAATTGGGAGAAAATCGAGAAAACTTTGATGGTAGCAGGTCGCTCTTGAACATGACACTTTTCCTCCGTACCACAATCGGGTTGGGTTGTCTCATTCACCGGTCACATCACCATGGTCTCGCCATACCATCCATATTTGGGGTAATTCTACCGATCCATCGCATCAGTGTCGCCATATGTTCATGAGAAGTCGTTAAGAAAGAGTCAACCGGGTCCCATCCACTACCATACATTATCCTTCATCCATTCATGACCGCCACCCTGAATCATATGTCACAGATCGTTTTCACCTCCATTAAAATCATTAGCTCCGTTCCGTGTCACTGATGTGGGATTCATCAAGGCCCTCCTTTGACGGATCGCTTCTTGTCGACATCAGCTCATTATCCAAGAAGTTGATCTAGGAACAACCCCTTCAGTACTTTGAAGCTTGCATGCCTCAATGGCAAGTTTCTCACTTCCGGTGATAGGTATACATCAATGACCTTCGACCAGAAGATTTTGCGTGGTGTTCGACGCCAAGTCCTTTATTCAAACCATGTGAATTGTACTGCAGTACCTTGAGGGTCATTATCATTATCGGTGATTCCTCTCGCGCTTGTTAACGGTTTACATCATTGACCGGTAATCAAGCGATGTCTTTCCATGTTCGACTTCAGCGCAATTCTCACATGGATCGACTTGTACTTAGAGTGAAGATCGAATGAGTTTGAAGACCCCGGATCTAGTTTCATCCATCCGGGCTGCGATATATATTTAAGGAAGATAAAGACATTTGACATGTACATCATTACAGCAGATGATCATCCTACTCAAAGGATGATAATTTCGCCAAAATTATCAGTCTACCATCAGACGATCGTCTGTTCTATGTACAAAAATGAATTTATAAAGCTGAGCATGGGAATGCCCGCCTCAGCTAGATCATGGAAGCAGTATGAATCATAATGTATTGTATTGTATCTTATTACAGGTCTCCTCCCATCAAATGGATGAACTTCGAACCCCCCTGATAAAGCATTTCGCCCGACAAACAGCCTCATACTTTAGGGGGCAACTGTTATAGACATTTTTGTGCCTTACAGCATTGAGCATGAAATGTCCATAATCTAAGGGATCCAAAGTCCCTAAACATGTTGTTCCTACCCCTAGAGGAACAAGGCTAACAAACCACAGCAATTCACAAAAGTTCTCCACCTGAAACTGCTCAAAAACAAGTCAATTCAGGATCATGTCAACCGCTCCACTAACCATCTGCGCTGAATGTCAATGGCTCCACTGGCTACCTACGCTGAATGTCAACTCCAACACTGGCTACCTGCGCTGAGCGAGATTGGACAAGTGGCAGACTCATTCCTCAAGATGTCAGAACCCAGGAAGCTTCCAAAATGACACTTGCCTCAGGGAATTCGACTGGTGATGAGTAAGAGGTTCCAAATCTCCAAGTGGAAGAAAGAACCTCCAAGTGGACTCAAGAACTGACAGAGGGAGAGGACACTAGTCAGATCTCAAGCTAACTCATCCTCTCTCCAAACATCTATATATGGATCTCTCCTCCATGAGATCTGGAGGCTGGAATTTTGTTATTGCAAAGAATTGTTGTTGGTTTGAGACTGGAAACATTGGGTGCTTAATGCTTTGAAGGGAGCTGAAGAAGGAATTCTATTCTGCTGGGAAGGAGATGCTGGATTGGAGCCCTCTGGGTTGTATCTCTTCCTGAACCTTGTTATCAATCAATAAAGCTATCTTGGTTTTCTCCTATATACTAGTGTATTTGTATGATTGCAATAGTGTATTTGATTTACTTCTAATCCTGAATCATTTGTGAATATGAATATCTGCCTTTGTGTTGTGTTCTTCTCTTGTCGCAAGTAGTTGTTCTCTTGTCACAGGTAGCTGTTCTCTTGTGATCTCGTGGGAATCAAGTAGCTGTTCTCTTGAGCAAGCGAGGAGGCAAGTAGCTGTGAACACTCAAAGAGGAGAGGATCTAGATCGAGGGATAAACGGAAGACAACGGTAAGTCTATCGATCTCCCCTCTTTCACATTTCATAAAGGAAGAAACCAGAATAGCTGTATCTGTTTGTTGCTAAGGCACTGTCACACCTTAGGTGGATAGGATCGTCCTGCATAGGCATTTTTCCCCACAACAGTGGCGGTCATGAAAGAATGGAGTATAATGTATGGTAGTGGGTGAGACACAGGTGACTTCTCTGGATGACTTCTCTTGAACATATCGGCGACACTGATGTGATGGATTGGTAGCATTAACCCCAAATGCGGATGGCATGGCGTGACCATGGTGATGTGACCGGTGAATGAAACAACCCAACCCGACTCGGACACGGAGTGGAAGTGTCATGTTCAAGAGCGACTTGCTACCAACAAAGTTTCTTTGAGTTTTCTTCCCAATTTTTCCCCAGTCATTGCTGACCAGTACCTCTTTATTTTTGTCAAGCTTGAGGAGGATAACATATTCTTGTTCTATAATTTTCCCTTCGGGCAAACCCATCGCTCTATTTTAACGAGCCTAGCGATAGTGAAACTCGTTCTCGTCTAAAGACAAGTTTGTCGCTATTAATCTTTTTAACGAGTTTAACGACAAAGATAACTCGGTCCTTTTCAATTTTAGAGAGTCTGAAAAGGAACGTAAAGGTAACACCAAAATTCCTTTTTCGTCATCTAATCCCTTAAGTCCGAAAAAGTATAAAACAATACAGAAGGGATGAATTTTCGATAGTTTTAACGAGCCGAACAAAACAAGCGCTCGATCTTTTTGTGTAATAATCCCTCAGGTCCAAAAGGATTAAAATCTAGAGGAGGGATAGCACTTCCTATCCCTTTAACGAGCTGGAGAGGCCAATGGCTCGGCAATCTTTTCATATTTTACGAGTTAGTTGAAAAGAGCTTAAAGGAGACTCGTCTTTTGAGGAACGAGTGATAAAACGGGTAGCAGCTGATTCCAGGTAAGGTTTGGAATTTTCCAATCACGGCAATGTCACAAGGATGGCTAGTGAAATCACTCTTCGCAGCTGTTCCTCAAAATGGGTAAACAATCAAGTGGAGGTGAATGATCGGCCAATGAAAAAGTGGAGGTGACGGTGCAAACACGACCAAGGCTTTAATGGCTGAAGTACTACATTCACGATGGTTATTTACCGGGGAATAGTTCATTTTTTAACGAGCTTAAACGCGGGTGGAAACATTTTCTCATGTCTTATGTTTATTTTTTAACGAGCTTGAACTATGTGCTAAAACTGCTCGATGCGGGTTTATTTTTTAACGAGCTTGAACCTTGCGGTAACACTGCTCGATTAGATGGTCATGTTTTGATTTTACCATAAATAGCTTTGTCCTTTCAAAGATCGTACTGTATTTTCAACTCTCATTTTACCATTTCATTTGAACTTGGTTTGTTGGAGCTTTGGAGGTGCTTTTCCCCCTCGATTTTCACCAGCTGATTTCGGGAGATTCTGTGGAGGATTCTCGGCGCCGTCTGGACCAGGTAGGAGCTAAACCTGAGCTCTTTCATTTCATGGTTTCCATTTTGCATTTTGAGCTTAATTCCTAGCTTTTCTGAGTCCCTGGGGTTTAAAGAACTCGTTCTGCCATCAGCGCACCCTTAGTGTATCGAAAAATGTGTTGAATGTTGGCTTGTCTAAAGGCTATCTGACATTCAATGCACCTAGAACACTGCTACAGGTGCGTTGGGCACAAAAAGGGAATTTGATGCACAATTTTTGGTGGAAAGTTTTCCTGTTTCTTACCAAAATCAGGATCTAACTCCTCTCTTGTTTGTTTTTCAGAGATCTATGGAGTAAGATGACCATTACATGGCGAGAACGTGAGCATGAAGAAGAGAACATGCTTGCCCTACATGATACAGTTACAGTGAACGCGCTGCGGAACTGTGGCTTGCTGAAGTTCTTCCGCATTTCTAGCATGAGACAGCAGATCAACTTACTGCAGTATTTGCTCGATGCTTGGGATCCTACCAATCAGGTTTTCCAGATCAGGGGCAAATCTATCCCCTTGATTGTAGTAGACATCTATTTCTTGACTGGCTTGTCGAGGCGGGGTGCCCCCATCTCTTTGTCAGGTTTGGCCCGAGGAGGCGACTCTGTGAGAGATTATGTCTACCGGTACTGCAAAGAAGGATCTCAGCCGAGTAAAGACGGTAAGATCATCATCCGTGATGTCATTGACAGGTCCCTCAGGACTATTCTATTTACTTTTGGTAGGATGGCCGGTGGTGCGGCTCTTCATGTAGCCAACCGATCTTACATGCATCATGCCTTGGAATTCCTCCAACCGAAGGTGTTCAACTGGTGCGACGCAGTACTTCTTGTGATGAAAGAACAGTTGACCAAGATAAAGAGCGGGAGGTTGAAGAACTTTGGGTATGGTTCTATTTTGACCGCCTTTGCCTTGGAGAAGATACCACTGATGCAGCCGCAGTACATTGCACTCGATTTACCTTCTCCTACTGAACCACGTATGCAGAGATGGGTTGACCATATGTCTAGGCATGCTGGCCAGTCTCAGATTTCATTTTCTGATACCTTCTTCAGGTGGTTTGATCGTCAGGATATGGTTTATTCTGAGTATCCATACGCTGGCATGGACTTCCAGGGTGATCCAGATTTAGTACTGCGGGATGGCGAGCAGTGGGGCGCCATTGGTAAAATCTTTGACCATATTCTTGTTTATTGTTTTTTGTTTAATGTCCTTGTGCTTTATTCTATCAATACTTTAATCAAACTCATGTGTACATGCAGATGTTGGTCCTGTTCGTCCAGTAGTTCGCCTGAGAGTACTAGCTACTGCCCCAGCAGGAGAGGCCGTCGGAAGGGCTATTCTTCGTGACCTCAATGTGGCCGAGACTCTCACAACATTACAGGAGCAGGTTGAGGGCCTCATTCTTGGTATTCCAGATGTGAGGACTGACGAGCTACCTTTGAGGTTACAGCGACATACTACTGGTGTGCCCATACTACTGGTGTGCCCAGACGATGGACTCATCTCTTACACATGATCGAACAGGCTGTGACTTGCTATCACGAGCATCATTAGACTAGGGTGCCCCCTAGTATTTTGAGTTTTTGGGTCATTTGAACGATTTTGTCTTGGTTACAAAACATTATGTGTAAACCATAAACAGTTATATATATTTTTGATTTTTGGAGTTTTATTTTGGTTAAGCTACATGATCCACATGCAAACATTGATGGTGTGTTTCTTTTTATAAATGTTGCAAATGTCTATCTAACACATAGTTTACTAATGAGTCAGTTAATGTGTTTAAGTTTCTGGAAATATGTTGATACTGAATAAAATCAAATTGTCTTTCCAAAATCTTAACCCTTAGGAGCATGTGATAAATAGCTGGGTTTCGGACGGAATATATACCATTGAGTTGTAGTATTACGAGTTGTGAGTCTAGCCTGACAATTAGTCGACGTATACCATGTGTGATGGCATCAGAGAGAAATTCTATCAACGTGCTATATTCAGCGATGTTATTCGTTGATCGACCAATACATACACCTCTGAAACTTACTAACTCGTCGCTTGGATCAAAAATGGCCCAGGCTATGGAGGATAGGTTCCGCGAACTACGACTCGCTCCGTCGGCATATCCAACACATGACTCCAATAGGTTTGACATCTGCAACAAATGTAAAAAGTACATTACTTGACCAAAATAAACACTTTAGCGAAAACAAAAACATAACAAAAGCACACAGGTTACCATTACGCATAGTAACACTTGAGGTACAACCCATTACGAGGTTGCGCTAGCGGAATTCCATCATAATTCATTAACTCGTAGGCTCCTTTTGCTAACACTCATTTAACAATATAGGGGCCCATCCATAAAGACTTAAATTTACCTACTCCCAATTTATCGGATTCTTGGTCGTAAAGCAAGACCAAGTCACCTTCTGAGAAGACACGGAGTTTGACATTTTTGTCAAACTGTGCCTTGAATAATTTCTTATGGGCTTTGCTAGCCAAAGCGGCATCACGACGGGTTTCATCCAATTGGATAAATGCCAAGAAATGAGCTTCTTCTTCTGAAGTTCCGGGGAGGAGATCAATTGCGAGTTTGAGAGACGAGATTTCACACTGGATTGGTAAGACTGCTTCCAGGCCATATACCAGTTGGAAAGGTGTGAACCCGGTTGCATTCCTTACCGATGTTCGGTAAGCCCACAAATCTGAGTACAGGATTAGGTGCCATCTTCTTTTGTGAACTCCAATCATTTTTTGCAGCGCGCGTTTGAAGACCTTGTTGATTGCTTCAACTTGTCCATTGGCTTGCGGATAATATGGAGTAGAGCTGTCGTGAGACAACCCTAGTTTGGCAGCTAATTCGACCATCATGTGATTGCGAAAATGCGATCCATGATCTGTGACTATAGCCTGTGGCACGCCGAATCTGGCGACTACATGATTGAAAAAGAAGAGGGCAGCTGTTTCACCAGTATTATCTAATGTAGGAATCGCCTCGGCCCATTTGGTAAAATAGTCAACTGCGACTATGATGTACCCATGCCCCCCGGTCGAGGTGGGGTTACATGTCATGAAATCGATGCCCCATTTGGTGAATGGCCCAACAGCAACTATTGGTTGCAGAGGTGTGGGTGGTCTTCTGGTTTTGCTATCGAAAATTTGACAAGCATGGCAACTTCTGACTGCGGTTATGCAATCTTTGAACATTGTTGGCCAGAAGTATCCTGCTCGTAAGATTTTTTGTGTCGTAGCATATCCAGATTGATGCCCCCCACACGCGCCTGAATGACAATCATTCAGGACTTTTTCGGCCTCCTCATGGGTGAGGCACCTTCTCAGAACTGTATCGATACCAAGACGGTAAAGTGTATCACCGACGATCATGTAGTCTTTTGCTTAGTATCGAATACGTTTTTGTTCGGAGTGGGAGGTGTTTGGCCTGTACTTTTGGGTTTTGAGATAAATGATTATATCCCCATACCACTCATTGCTTGGAGATATCAGAAACAAGCTTTCATCCACGATTGTTTCTTCGGATGTTTCATCGTTGGACGACGATGGGAGATCGCACAATAATTCTGCAAAAACTAGAGCTTTCTTTGACTTGGATTTTACAAATTCCAGATCAAACTCTTGTAGGATTGCTATCCATTTTGAATATTTGCCCCCCAGCAACTTTCGCGACAATATATAAGTCATGGGGTTGCAATCTGACAGAATGGTAGATTTCCAGAAGAGGACATAGTGTCAAAATCTCTGTATCGCTTGAACAGCTGCGAGTGCTAGCTTTTCAATGTAAGAATATTTGCTTTCTGTATCATTTAATTTTTTACTTAAATAATATATAGGATGTAAGATTCCATCGAATTATTGAACCAAAACCATTGCGATGGTCGTATCCGCTGCAGCCAGATACAGGTTAAAATCTTTTTGATAATCAGGAGCATACATTAATGATGCTTTCATTAGGGAATCTTTTAAAGCATCAAAGGAAGCTTGCGCAACCTGATCCCAGACAAAGGGTACTTCCTTTTTCAAAAGACGTGTATAACCTTTAGCAAGTTTGGCATAATTTGGAATGAACCTCCTCAGAAAGTTCGCTTTCCCTTGGAGTTTCTGAATCTGAAGCAAATTCGAAGGTGGAGGAAAATTTATGATTGCCTGGACCTTACATGGGTCGAGAAGAATCCCGTCCTTTGAGACTACAAAGCCAAGTAAACGACCAAAACTGATGCAAAATACACATTTGTGTTGATTGAGTCGTATCTTGTAGTGTCGGCAACGAAGAAATATTGCTCTTAAATGTTGCGGGTGATCAGTCTGCTTTCGCGAATGAGCCGGAAGGTCGTCGAGGTATGGTTGAATGATGTTTTTGATGTCATGGAAGGCATAATTCATTGCCCTCTAAAACGTCGCCCCTGCGTTCTTTAAACCAAAGGGTAATTTTCAATATGTGAATGTGCCCCACGGACAAATAAATGTAGTCTTTGACTGGTCCTGTCGGCAGATATTTATTTGATTATACCCGGAGAATCCATCCATGAATGAAAAGATTTCGCATCCGGCGCATTCATCAATTATCTGGTCAATGAAGGGAGTAGGGTAGTTTTCCTTTGGACAAGCTTGATTTACATCCCTATAATCGACGCACACTCTAATTGTTCCTTGTTTTTTCATAACAGGGACAATACTCGATACCCAATCGGTTAGAGGAACAGGGTAGATGAAACTAGCATGGAGAAGTTTTTCAACTTCTGCCTTAATGGCAACGGCTTTCTTGGGGTGCACCTGCCGTAGCCGTTGTCGTACTGGTTTGACATCTGGATACATATTAATTTCGTGTTCAACGATACTCGAGTCAATGCCTGGCATTTCATCATATGACCAAGCAAAGACATCTCTGAATTCGTGAAAAAAAGCATTATATATCTCTAGTTCTGGAGGAGAACAACATTAGCCGACATAAATATTCTTTACAACATTTGTTTTGGTCGAGATATTTATGGCGATAGTCTCTTCAATATTGGACAAGTTTCGCTCAGAATCCACCGTGTTTACAGTATTTGATAGGAACTCAAAAACTGAAGGATGATACAGATCATATCTTCTCCACAATCTGGAAGAAGGGAACGATGGTGGGAATCATTCCATGGTGTCCCTTCAATTACCATAGATTGGACAATTCCTTCGTCGGTGACATGCACTTGCGACCAAGGATCTGAAGGGGTACCATATTCTCTAGACCTATCTATCCAAACACTTGATGAGCGTTGATTTGGGTTTGCCTCCCATGCTAGGAACATTGATTGCTACAATATTTCCGTTGGGCTCTGGGGCAAAACCACTGCATGATCCATGTCGATATTGTTTTTTGAGATCTTTTTAGAAGATATCATGTTGCAGGTTCCTATTGACGCTACTTCCGCCAGATTGATTGGAGGTGGAAGAGCGAAAGTTCCCATTAGTATAGGATATTTTAGTAGGCCTACTCCGATATTCTGAAGCGAATGGGGGCTTCCATGGATCATGGGAATGCTTCCAGTAACTTGAGAACCATTGGGGAGGAAGTTTTGTTGATCGACGATTGTAATCCCTCCTTGAAAGGGAAATGAAATCTTTCTAAAATAGGTCGACACAACAGCTGCCATGGCATATATCCATGGTCTTCCTAGTAGAATGTTGTAATCATGATTCCCATCGATGACTTCAACATCTATTTCTACCATTTTCCCTCCTAGTTAAACTTTCAAGTTACTTAGGATACCATATGGGGTATATGTCCTTCCGTTGAATGCTTTTAATGTCGTCGAAGATCGCGACAAGGTTGGAGATCCTAAAGTTTTCCAGCAACTCATCGACATAATGCATGTAGATGCCCCCTCATCAATAATCGTTCGATGAACAGTTTTGTTGAGGGCTTTCACTTGAACAAGGAAAGCTAGTTGAGCTGGCAATTGAGGATCGTATCCTTTATGGTCGAAGGATACTACATTGGAATCCTTTGGGTCTATCCCACCAATGGCTGATAATAAAGCCTGCCTTTGGGATGGGCAATTTTGTAGTACTTCAAGAGTCGACATAGCGGATGGCGATTGGGCCAAATCTTCCACTATATTATAATGTTGTGCCGCTCTAGCGTGGGGATTAAATGTCAACTTGTGTACTACTCCCTTTGGCAGTTTTATCGTCAATTCAGGAATGGTGGGTGGCACAACTTCTGTCGAAGTTGTTGTCGAACTACTTGGTTGATCTTTATCCTTGTTGTTCGACAGCTGTGGATTCCCATATTCCTTGTTCCTTCTCGATATCGAAGCATCATTTTGCTGTTTTGAAACCGACAACATTAGCACTTGAGACGGGGAAGCATTTCCACTTTCAACCAGATTTGTTCCTGGATATGGAAACGGATCAGTTAACACTGTGGAGGTTTTCGAATTCTTGAAGAATTTCTTAAGCTCAGCCCTGTGTGGACAATTCGCGGTCCAATGATCCTCATCGCATATAAAGCATGGATTTTTTGGTTTCCTATCTCCAGGAGGGTTTGAAGAAGATTTTTTAGGTGATGATTCCTCCTGTTTCTTCTTCTTCCCTTTGCCTTTTTTCTTACTACCTGGTTGTTTGGTTTCTTTGCCTTTATCTGTCGATACGGCATTTACTTCCGAAGCAAGAAGTTTGTCTTTTGCATTTTGACCTGAAATCTTACGGCCTTTTTGGATGTAGCCTTTGTTGATTTCATGTCTGTTGTGCCAATCACGCCATCGCCAGCATGAGAGTCATTGTTTGATTTAGGAGGAGGAGGAATTGAGAATTCCGGTCTAGGGGCATTAGGTATTTTATCGTAGAGCGTGCCGGACTGAGTGTAAATCAAGTACAGATATTGCGCACGAGCGATAACTTGCTCTTCTGTTACGACTCCCCCCTTTGCCACATCTTCCGTGATGGAAGGTAGTAATGACTTGATAAACCATTCAGCTAATAGCTGATCGGGGACATGCGTTTTTACCATTCTACGACGACGTCGCCACTCATGTATATGATCAGATATGTGAGTGGCCATTGTCTGTTTGAAATTGGTAAGAAGTTATATTCCCATTTCGTACCTTATTGGTAACTGAAAATGGGTTAAAAAGGTTGTGGCTAAGGTACTGAAGTTGTCGAACGAAGCTCTAGGAAATTCCATGTACCATTCTACCGCCGGACCCGTTAACGTCCTCTGAAAGAGGCAAAGTCTTATCGAATCATCATTTAGGGTGTTTGACGAACACCATAGATGAAATGTCAGCACGTGATTCGATGGATCTTCACCCGGATTTCCATTAAATTTAGGAATATCTGATGGAAGTTTATGCGGAATCGCTGGCCACCAAGGGGCGTAAGCAATTGGATCGTTGGTTAACCGGTTTAAATCAGGTAACTCCAAAGTTGCCACAAATGGTAACTGTTGATTCAGGTTAGGTGAAGCATACCCAGGGTAAGATGGGATTGCCTGAGCAGTTGGTCTTTGCATACTGGCATAATGCATTTGATGCTGGTATGTTTGGTAAGGTTGGTGGACATGACCATTGTAAAATGGTTGATTTTGACCGTTTTGAATGTACGGTTGTCCACTGTTAGCAAAGATTTGTTGCTCAGAACCTTGGTATACTTGTTGGAATTGCGGTTTCTGGTATTGCACCAGCCATGGTTGTGAAGCCATGTGATGTTGTCCTATACTAACAGTTTGACCAAGATGAGGGGTAATTGTACCCGTCTGAACCTGTGTCGTTCCACTAGTCGGCGATTGTGGTTGAGTCGAAGGGTCAAGGGGCTGTTGCATTACAGCCTGAGAAACCTGAGGTTGGCATACAACAGGCAGTGCTTGAACTTGCGACACCGTCACAATAGCTGGCGTAGTCGGGATATTTGACATAGGTACGCATTGTTGCATTGAGTATACAACTCTTGGTTGTTGAGGTAGTATAGGTACCCAACCACTTGAGATAATTCCAGTATAACCTGAATGTTGTTGTGAACTCCCGTATGGATATCCTCCTGGAGGGGATAATGAAAGGGTATACTGCCCCCCATATGGTGATAATCCAGAACTCAAGGGAATTGTTTGCCCTTGGGGGCCGGACTGACCAAATTGACCTCCAAATGGATCAATTTGTTGAGACTCAACATAAGAGTTTCCAGATATTATTCCGGATGAACAAACAGGAACGGACCATACTGTCGAAATAGCCCCTGAGTGGGCTCCTTCTAGCGGCTGAGAGCTAGTCGGGACAAATGGTATACCGGCGAACATTGTCGGAGTGATAGTAGGGAGTTCTGCCGTCACTGTGTCAGACGACACAGTCCTAGATGTTGACGATTGTTTAGACATTTGTAGTCTATCCAAAAGATTACCTAGCGATTCTATAGGAGCTTCCACTGGCGGTAGACTAACTTCTGACGAAGAAGGATATAGAGTGATCCCGACTCCAAAGTGCGTTGGAGTACTTGTTTGAGGATCTTCTACAATTTCTTCTATGGCAATCAGACCAGGTGGAAGGGGAAGACCGTCAGGTCCATAAAATATTTCTGGTGCCGAAGAAGGTGTGAAATCGGCAGCGACAGATGTTTGAAGAGCAAGACTCTCCGAACTGGTTGTAGATGGAACTGGTTCGGTAACACAAGTGTTTACTCTCAGACTAGGATCAGTATCATTGTTCTTCTATGGCTGCTGAACTTCTTTTGTAGAGGTAGGGATTCCAGAAATGTTTGGAGTAACCAGAGTCTCTTATGTCGTTGGAACACGTGTTCTAACTTTAATAGGAGATTTGGAACTGGTTAAACGAGTTCACTTTGCCTGTACTGACTTCGATTCCGAAGACAAAGACGGTTGACTCGTAAGCCTCCGCGAACGACGGGGTTTCAATTGACTTTATTCCATGATTGCGGATTACTCGATCAACTAAAATAAAGGGGAAGTATGTTTCCGAATTAAATGAATTTTAGACGCTTTGACACAACTTGTTTTTTCAGTTTTTAAGAGTTAAGAAAAAACAAAAGATGACTCTAGTCTCCTTCGATTTTTAATGAGCCTGAAGTGACAAGTGCTCAGATGGACCTTTTCCGTTAAGGAGTCTGAAAAGGAACGAAAGGGACTACTCTGGAAGTCTAGGTAGAGGGAGTACCAAACCAATCGCAAAACTGCAGAATACTTTTTATGGTACGGCAGTCAATCTTCGCGAATGCTGTGTTCAGTGCATTGCGATCGATAGGGTGGCAGACACGGCTTCCTATGGATAAAGGATTTAAGCCTATAGGGGTCTCCCAAAATATACTTGACGGTACGTGGGAGCACAAGTCCGTACTGGCACTTATCGTTTCAATGTGGAGGAATCACCCAACCATCAGTGAGAACAAAAGTTACCAGGCTTTACGACGCCAGAATACGTCTCTAGCCTAGACCTCTAAATGTTGTGCGTTAAGTTCCAAAGCGTTGTTAGATTCATTGAATTTATTTTAAGTTGATCTTGTTTATGAAGTTTGCCTTTTGGGTTCACCACGAGATGTAGATGTAATTCCTAAAATGCAATCTAAAGATGATAAACAAACTTTTTATCTATTTTGTGCAATGAAAATCGTAGCTACTAGGGAAAAGAAAGATAGAATCTTTTCACAAAGAGCAAAGAGCACACTGTAAATGCACTTTCCTAAATCAAGCCAAACAGACTGTCTATATGCAAATGCACGTGCATGTATTTGTTTTCGACTTTCTTAGTATTGATGCTAAAAAGAAATTTGATGTACAAATCTGAATTTCCTTTCAAGCGACAAATATAAACAACCTCTTTTTCGAAATCAAAAAATAGAGATGATTACGACACCTTACGATTTTTAAATGAACACTCGTTCTTGACACTAGAAAATTACAAATTCAGACCAAAGGCAATAGTAACAAGATAATCGACCATCAACAGCAATCAAACTTTCTCCTATGATCGAAATCGACACTTGCGACAGATTCAAATCAAAGGAGGACAGTACAACTATGCTACTTTTGCAAAGGAAAACTGTAAACGACTCAACAAACACATAAAAACATCTACAGTTCTTTTGTACAAAGGAGGCAGAATAACAACAAGGAAAAGGGGTTTCAAACAGGCATATACTGATCACAGGCAGCAAAATTCAAGGATAGAACTGGAAAGAATGAAGCACAGGAACCACAGCTGCAGAGAGCTAGTCTGATCAGCGCACCTGTAACACAGAGAATCTGAAATGCAGCGCAGGCTGTCCCTTCGGGAAGTGCGCTGAAATTCAGAATCTCTGAACAGTACCTGCGTTGGGCCAGAAACGAGACTCTGTCCGAGTTCCAGGTCACAGTTTGCAGTTCAGTTTGGTCGAGTAAAAAACAATCAGTAATGCAACAATCAAGGGTAGATCTAAGGAGGATCTAAGAGCTATCACAAGGGCAATCAGATAGTTTGTGAATCTGTTGTTTAAATCATAAACAGATCCAGTGAATGGATTGAAGCAGTAGTTATCTACTTTGCATTTGTTATGGCAAATGCAGTTCCAATGCTACTTATAAGTTTATGAAACAAACAACAAAGAATGATAAACAAACAAACTAATTATCTCCCCAGCGGTGTCGCCATTTTGTTACAGGGAAAAGTGTCTATTTAGAACTTCTCTATCCCACTAAGGTGTGACAGCTACCTTAGAAACAAACAGAGAAAATCTACTTGTGTATTTCCTTTATGAATTATAGATAGAGAGGAATAGAAAGAACCAACCTCAGTCTTGCGCTAATCCTTTGATCCGATCCCTCTCTTCTTTGATAGTCTCCAGCTACCTGCTCCCTAGCACGCCCAGCTTCACAAAGTACCTGCAAGATCACAGGAGCATAGTATTATACAAAGACATGGATCTATATTCATAAAGTACTTAGGATCAGATTTAAATTGACCATACAAATGTAACAAGCATCAATGATACAAAAGCATGGAGGAGAACTCAAATATCCTTTATTGATAAACAAGAAAAGATCCAGGAGGAGTTACAACCAGTGGTTCCAACCCAGCATCAACCTCCCAGCAAAGAAGCCCCTCTTCACCTCAAACAAAGCTTACATCACCTTTGGTTCATCCTCCTAACCGATGTGCCACAACATCCTTGTTGGTAGCTCTGCCCTCGAAATCATATATAACCCTGACTTTCATTTGCATGGGTAGAACGGAGGTTGAACAAGGAACAGAGAGCAGAACGGAGTTCTGAACAGTGGAACCACGAGCCAGGCCAGAGATGGAACCATGGCATAGTTCCAAGATGGAAAATGATGGCACACTTTTCAAGACATAATTTTTGCAAAGAATCTTAAGATGGTAAAAAGGTTCCTTGGGAGGTAAAAATTCATTTTATTAGAATTTAATCAAGTTTATAGTCATTTTTCTCATATTTTCACAAGGAACGCAATGGCAAGGTCAGATTTTCCTTTTGAGTAGCAGATTTTTAGATTCCCAATGGAGGAGAATCTTCGAGAATCTTGAGGGAATCTTCCAGATTCCTCGGAGGCTGAAATTTCCCAGATCGATAATGATGCCAACTTTATACTCATTCTTCTCAGAATCGCGCAAGGATCTCAATGGTGAGATAAATTTTTTGATTTGAGTTGTAGATCTCAAGTTAAACCAGAGTAGGGAATCTTTGGAGAATCTTGAGGGAATCTAAAAGATTCCTACATGCCCAGATTTAGCCGGTGTCAGAATTTAGAAAATGGATAGTCGATTTCACACCCCTCAAAGACGCAAATTCAGTGGTCTAGCTAGTTTTTGAATCTGAGCCTTTTATTTTTCGGCCGTTTTACAGATTGCACTAAAAGTGTCAGATCTTAGAGTCTGGACAGTCGATCTTATGCCATGCGACTCCACAATTTTGATGGTGCATTTAGATCCAACAGTTGAGCATCTCATTCTCTAGCCAACAATAGAGTTGAGGTATATGGAGTGTTTTTTCATGTACTTCTTTGATCATTTTCTATGATATGTACTATGTTGTTTCGATTCCTGCTTGATGTATGATGTGAAATATTTGTGTCTATTTCATGTGCGATGTATTCATCATGGATTGTTATGTATGTTCTGATTGAGATCCCCCTGTTGCCATGATGGTGGGATACTCATTGTCACCATGGGTGTTTTGGCTGAAATCCCTTTGATGCCATGATAGCAGGATACCTATTATCACCATGTATAAGCTTATGTCATGATTATAAGAGGTCTATTGTGAGTGATAGTTCTAGTAGCGGAACGCCTCGTGGAGAGACTTTGCCACTCATGTAGAGGGCACATATCCTTGTATGATAGAACACATAGTCCATGTACATCTTCACCATTTCCAGCACTGAATGAAGAGGCCAACACCATCTTGACACTGAGCTCGGAGATGTAGTCCACACTAGACAAACTCCGTTATCAACATCTTATGTTTTATTTTTCTGATTCTTGTCATGTTCCCTCTTCTTTACAACATGCATATATGTTCATTTATGCTCTTATAAATTGCAATTATAACAACATCACGGAAGTAAAAGATCTTGGTTAAATCCGGATCAAAGAGTGCCAGGGAAGCATGCGTCCAATTTATGCCATGTGCCAGGGTGTACCAATGTGTGATAGGAAGTGTTAGGGAATGTCAAGGAAACACAAGGGAGCATCGAGTCAAATTAATGCATGGAAATGAATGAATGAGAGTATATGATAAGAAGTAGCATTGAGTTCCAGATATGCTAAGGTGGGAGTGACAAGGCATGTTAGGCATTTCTAAGGCATGCTAGAGGCTAGGGCAACAAGTCGATATAGGTCAGGGGCTAGGGTGTGCCAATGCATGACAAAGAGTGTTAGGGAGTGCCAGGGAAACACAAGGGAGCACTAGTTTCTAATGCATGGAAATGAATGAATAAGAGTGTGTGATAGGGAGTGTCAGCGAGTTCAAGGTGTGTTAAGGAGGGAGTGACAAGGTATGCTACGTAGTGTCAAGGAATGCTAGAGTGTTAGGGTGGCATGCCAATATGTATCAGGTGCCAAGGTGTGTCAATGTGTGCTAGGGAGTGTTAGGGAGTGCCATCGAAACACGAGGGAGAACTAGTTGAAAATGCATGGAAATTTATATATAAGAATGTGTGATAGGGTGTGTTAGTGAGTTTCTGGTGTGCTAAGGGGGAAGTGACAAGTTTATATGCTAGGGAGTTCCAAGGCATGCTAGAGTCCCAGGGCATGTCAGGGAGTGGTAGGGTGTGCTAGGGAGTGCTAAAGCATGCTAAGGAATGTAGGGGGTGTTAATACGTATCACATAGTGCCAAGGGATTGTTAGACGTGCAACGTGTTATAGCATGTCAAGATGTAAACTATGTTGCTTAGTTGTTTTATGGCCACAGTTGGACATAAGCCTTTATTTGACAACTTGTAACTTGTAAAGTGGGATGAGTTGAAATTGGACATGAGTAGCCTAAAATCAGTTATAGTCAATTCTTAGGTGAACAAGGCATAGTCTTGTTGTAGTAACCGTAACTTGGTCAATTTGTTGCAATCGAGGAAGGAATTGGTTGGGTTCCCAAGTCCCAAAAAATGTAAGGGTAGTATTTAGGGCATGAGAGCTAATGAGTGTCAGGGCATGCCAATGAATGAAAAGGCATGTTAACACATGCAAGATATTGTTAATGCATACTGAGGAGTGTTATGGAGTGCTAGGGATGTTGAGAAATCTAGGGCATAGTAATTAGGTGATTTATCTTCTAATGATAACTGCTTGTGAATGATTTTTACTTCTTAAGGTTAGGATATTCCCTTTACATAGATCATTATAGTGTTATTCTTCATAAAACAACTACCAATGCATAAACAATGAGGAGACAAAAGATACGGAGAATGGGTGATCAACAAGGGCCAAAACCTCTCCATCATGAGAGGAAAACCCAAACAAATTCTTCTTCTTGTAGAGAATTTCAATTGAAGAATACCAAGACCATGACCTAGAACCTTGACTCAACGACCTTTCCAAGACCATGACTGAGACCCTTGACTCAATGACCTCTCCAAGACCAAGTCACAATCCTCCTCGATTCAACTTCTTTCTTTTTCCTTGAGTCGATGATGATCAAGCTTCTTCCTTCAATAACTCGACTATCCTTCAAATTTTAGTTCCCTGGATCAGATCTATAGTTCTCAACCCTCTTATAGAAACCCTAACACGTGTGGTTGAACAACCTTTTCAGCCTTGATCTTCTTCGCTTGGATGGTATGACCTCTTGTTTTAATTTGTCTTGTAACATTTCTTATCTTCTTCCTTGATTCAATTTCTTAGACAACAACAAGGCCTTTGTAGTGACCAACCTAGGGTGCTAGATTAGGCTAAATTTATTATCGACTAGGGTAAGTAAACTTCAAGGCATGCATCTAAAATCTATAGACAGAAAGGATTCCTACCTAAGTTTTCATTGTGGTAGGTTACAATACTTCTTTCCGGAAGGTTAAGATATGTTTCCTCTCACCTTGACACTCAGGTCACTCAACTCATCTAACTGTTCTAAAGACACAGTGTGTTGCTAGACTGAGATTTTAATCCCCTTACAAGGATGCTATGCACAAAAGCTCTGTCTAGTTAACACTCAGCATTCATAAAAGATCAAAAGCATACTAAAAAATTTAAATACATGTAAACAGAGTCTATGAAGATGCTTTAAAAACATAACGATGGATCAAATCTCTTACAAGATATGGTTCAACGATCTTAACGATAAATTCCATTCGTAAGGATTGCTAATTAAATCAACAAAATTATAAGCATAACTCTAATTATTATGCATGCTATTCAATATTCAAAAGTTGCTAATGAAATGAAGATGACAGTATACCAGTCCACGCAGGGCCCATCCGCGTTTCAATCGTACAATGGAATACGCTCAAGAAACTAAGGTATTAACACATGAATAATGTTATAATAAAACCATGACTGTAATCTAGTTCTGGTATTAAGTTCTGAAGATCATACAAAAGCTCTGTTCTCAAAATGATATACAGAGATCACCAACCACGTAACTGTAACTATATCTGTGTTTTTAAAAACAATTAATACACGGTTTTCATTTGGATTGAATGTACATTCACTATGCAGTTGTTTCCGCTTTTACTATGGAATGATTTTTGGGTCATTTCCATTCTAAACCGATTTCCAAAAAGAAACAAAACAAAACCGATTTGGGAAACCTATGGCTGTTGCTGCCTTTGTCACCAAAAGGCTAGGGCTTTGACCAGCATTGACCGCATAACCAGGAGTGTTTGATTTGTTGTAGGGTCAATGTTTCTCCATGCTTGTACATTCCAATTTTCATTCCTATCCATTGCTTTGGATTACCTGTCATGCCACGTGTCAGATGTTGAACCATTTACAGGATGTTGTGACTTCCTGTAAGCTTTTTATTAAAAATTCCTAATTTCTAACATAAAAACTCATAAATTAACTTTAATGCAAACTAACAACTATAATGATATTAATTAATCAATTTCAAGGAATATAAGGGATCTATGGAGGAAAAAGGTAGACAAATGATGTGTTTCAAGAAGAAAAAGATGGTCATGGAATGGTACCAACATCTCCCACAAGCTTAATGAATAAGCATACCCTCATGCTAATCCTGATGTGCTGCCTATAAACTCTGTCCCTGCCTGCACCTCTGCTGCTTTCAACAATGCATCCATGTTCTTCATAGCTTGGGCATCTTTCTGACTGTGGAGCTCATGCTTTAAACTCTTGTACTTCTCCTTGAGGGCTTTCTTTTGGTTATACCATTTGGTTGCCCACTTGCAAATGTCAGTTTGTTCAGCCTCGAGTTCCTTGATTTGCTCCCTCAACTTCTCATTTTTTTGTTGATTCTCTTTACTCTGTGCTCTTAGCATTTCATTCTCTTTCTTGATGACTTTTTCCAACATGTTGGCCTCCATCAGTTCTTCTTTTAACTTTTCAATTTGCTTTTCCAACCTCCTTTGTTTCTTAATGGCGGGTGGTGACTCTTTTTCTTGCCTATTGTTGCTCTCAACCTCCATTTCATCTTCTGGTCCAAGTTGTGAATGAGCACTGCTATCAATGTCCATCGGTGCAGGTGCATTCGATTTTGGTTGGTCTTCTTGTGGCTGGGTCTTTTGTGCTCTCCTGGATCTTCTTGTATAGGTAGTAAAAATTTTATCTGCTCCACTTTCTAGGCATCGTCTTGTCTCATTTTCCTCGTCCTCACACTACTAATGGGTGGAGGTACATTGCTTGATTTGTGCACAAGAATCTCTTCATCAATGTCATGCATAAATCCTGAGTGCTCTTGTTGTTCTTGCTCATCGTCTTCATCTTTGATTTGGTTGGCAGCTAAGAATGCCTTCCACATTTTCCCCCTTATCTGTAATTCATACTCAATAAGAATTTTAATTAGCTCGAAATGATATAAGCTCTTGTCCTCATTACCTTTTTGCTCCTAGATGGTTTTAGACATTTTGGTTAAGCTCTGCAAGAGGAAATATGGTAAGCTAATAGTGCACTGCCCTTTCAAATGTAACTGTAGTTTGATGTGGTATAGATAAGCTATGCTGTAGAGGCCCTCACAAGTAACAAATTTTTGGATGATATACACCATTTCGTCCCATAGATGTGTCAGCCAACTCCTAGGGACACCTTTCTTCCAGTTAACGGATGAAACCCTCGATCTAGACATGAATTGGGTCCATGATTTTTCTTTGAACTGTTTTGTCTTGAAGTATTTTTCCCCTTCTGGGCTGATCCCTGGTAGAGGGAAAAACTCCCCTAGGGCTTTTGGGTGAAACCCTAGCAGACTGAAAGTTGTCTATTCAAAGAAACATGCATCCATACAGCCATTATGCTATTATAAGCAAATTCTATGATAAGGGTACGTACCTTTAGTCCTACGTTTGAGAAGGCCTTTAGGGTCCAAACCCTTCTTGGAGTTCCCTTCTTCTCTTTTGTCCTGCAAAACAAACAATTCAAAGAACACAGCAGTACATGGAAAAAAACTTATAAAGAAACCATCTTCATGTTACAAAGAAAGGTAGTTAGTTATGAAATCCAAACAACCATTTACACATGAATTCAAAACATGAATATCATTAACATAAAGAGGATTCATTTCGGGAACCAAGACATGCGTTTCTTTTATTATAGACAAATAAAGTACATAAAAAGGAATATGTTCACCTGAGTCACCTTCAGCAGGCTCCAAGCAAAGCTTCCTTCCGGATCCGTTCCAGCCTCAAGCCTCTAACAAAACTCCTTCCATGACTCTCTCCATGATGTCATAAATAGTGGATGAACATCAACACACAAGGAAACAAAGGTTTCCTGTACAAAATGGGGGAAGTGCAGGAGGCACAAGGGACTTCAGACCTGGTCAAGGGGAAAATCTCAGCATAATAACCTTTCTCTCTATTCTCTCCTCCTTTAGGCCTTCCCTTTGAGGTCTTTTTATACCATCTCCAAAGTAGTTTTTTAGTTAGGAGTTGGTTGGGAACAGTTGGGCCACGGGCACTAACAGGTGATCAGCAGGTAAAACCCGCGATCTCCGCCCGAAAAGAAGGAATTTTATATTTTTTTTAAGTGTTTTAATACATACACGTGGGTTGGATATACACAGACCCGCGTATACACGTGTTTAACTCAGGGCAATGTCGCGTATAAGGAATAAAACACTGTTTTTTAAATTTTAGGACCAGGTCTGGAAGGAGGGGTTGCCCTAGGCCATGAGTACAGCATCACAAACCATAAGAGTGAGATTTGGAGCTATAATAGATGCCCCCTAATATATGAGGTCAGAAGGGGTACATGATGGCCGAAATATATTATGCGAGTACATGGAAAGGAAATCTGTCAAAAACCGAGGAGGACTTCACCAGAATTCAGCCTGCCAAGCCACCAAAGGAGATCAGAAAGAAACACTATCTGAGGCGGGCATACCCATGCTCAGAAAAAGTAAAGCATGTCTGCATATCAAGTACAAGCGGATCCACTAAGTATACAAGTATAAATGACTGAAAGATACATAATGGATCATCTGATCATAATGAGCAAGTACATGTCTGAATATCACATATAAGACTGTCAATGATGCTGAAAGATGCAATGGATCACTGATATCAAGGACTGATCCCAAAAGGTACCAACTGAACATGATGGAATAGGATGGTACTACACTGCAAACTCAGGTGCCAGCATATAGAATGTCGTCATGACTGACTGCAACATATAAAGTGGAGTGGTATCAACTAGCAGCAATAGGAGCAACTGTCAAGTGAACCAATGCACGCTGATACAACATGAGGTCTTCACCGACCGCCGTGGTACATTTCTACACCATGGGAATAAATGATCTGAAGTCGACCATGTGAGAAATCGTTTGATTACCGATCATTGATGTATACCGTTAACAAACGCGAGACTACTCACCGATAATGATAATGAGCGTCAAGGTACCCAGTACAATCTAACAAGTGTGAATAGATGAGCTGGAGTCGAACACCTGTAAGAATCTATCGATCAGGAGACAATGATGGTTTCCCACTGTCGATAGCGAAGGATCTGCCACTAATGACTGCAAACCCCAAGGTACTGCCAAATGGACTCTAGATCTTTGCCCTAGAGCAATGAGTGGAAATCGATAGGGAAAGATCCGCTAGAAGGAAGGCATTAAGGCATCCTCCATCAATCTAGCGCGAGTGTAACCCGTAGGCCAATAATGTGGAAGGAATCGGACGAAAAAGATGTAGTAACCCAACCGAAGTACGTTTCCGGCGTACACAAGATGTGGCTAGCACACGGCAGAAACCCTCTGAACCCACCAATGATGAAAGCCGACACAGAGGCGAGGTATCCACCAAGAGGGTCAAATGGAAACCAAGGTACTACACGAATCCCAATGTGTGATAATGTAAGCTGATGTCGAACACAAGGGAAACCACTTAGTCAAAGACCCATGATACTGATCGATGCTGAGCACAAGGTGACCTATCAATAATGAAAATAGGGCCAGGGTGCGGCTCTAGGCCTATCCTCAGAGCAAGGTGTCGTCGTCGATAAGGACAAGACCCGCCAGCAAGAAGTCAATGGGGACCTTCTCAAACCGGCACGAGTAAAGGACCAATATAACTAATGTAATGATAGACATGACACTGACAACCAGGGATGGCCGACTGAAAAATGAGTCAAGAGACACCGCAAAGAGGCCGACTCAAGCTAACTTCCCTTGAGCAAAAGCACGACTCAATGTGACTATGTGGCAACATATGATGACTCTGTATAAGTTCTCCATGCAGGAGGCACGAACGAACCCTCCATCTGATTGGAAGAGATAACCAATCGGGGGAGAACTGACTCAATAACAATGTTATGGCGTACCTAAGTCAAACTAAATCCCACCCATGCGGAGGAGACTTTGTTTTAAGTGCTTTGTTCAAGGGCGACATGACTGACTCTAGCTGCCAACAATAAATGGAAATAATGTCCCGTTCCCGCTCTTTTTGGAATATTTAATTTTTTTGTCTTTTTCTGTTAAGCCGGAAAAATAATAAAAGAATGCTATGGTACAGTGGAAAGAGTGAGTGTCGGTGAAACAGATGATCTAGTTCCTGGGACGGGAACGTTCCTATGCTCAATGCAGGGAGGTGAACACTAGTCAGTGACACTCAAAGGTATGCTCCTTCCACGGGTCAAGGTGTGTCAAGCTGTAGAAGTCAAAGGTATGCAAGGTTGATTTTGCAGACATCATGGTCAAAAGTTGGCTTAAACACGAGTCCAAGTGAAGCCGGCTCGAGGCCAAAAGGTGCAAGTGGTCAACATGCAATGCAGTAGTACAACTCAACACAAAGGAGCCTCTAGGGTATAAGGCCAGAACAAAGCGGAGAAGCTAAGAGGAATGAATCTTCAACGCATAAGTCATGGTGGGACTAAAGAGGACTCCCGAGCCTAGGGATAAAAAATCAGCATGAGTGCCAAGCGACAAAAAGGTACTAACTAGGGCACCCATGATAAGGTAGGCTCTACCACACAAGTCATGATACTTCTAAGCAATGAGAAGGTTTCGCACCATAACTTGGTGGGGTCGATCCTAAGGCAAAATGGAAAAGGAAACTGATAAGTGCACAATGCAGGCGGAAAAACCTAACCTATATGCCAGTTTCAAGAACCAATACCTGTCAAAACGGACCAACCATAAACTTCCAAAGGAGAAATCTTCCAAGTTCTGTAAACATAAATCAGAACACTAGACACGAAGTTAATACATCCCACATATAAACTTCATATAAAATCTTTGTGTTATAGAATACAAAACTTGAAAATGCGTACCTCATATATACAATATGGTACAGGGAACCACGCAGCCTTGCAGCTTACGCATAATAGTTCTTCAGGACAAACCCCTTGCAGGGATCGGACTAAGGACTCCTTTGGTAGTCATAACTCATGGCTTCAAAGAGTTCCTCCTGTGAAGGCAAAACAAGTTCTAAGAAATCATGAGAACTACAAGGATCAAAAGAGGGAATTAAAGGGTCCCATGTCCCTATAGGAAGAATCTCTCGGTCAACTGCCGGGACCAAGTCCCAAGAAGGAGAATAATAAGCCAAAGGATCCTTCTCAGAAGCGATTGAACATTGAGGATTCAATGCCACATAATTGACCCGTGGCAGGGTAGAGTCTACTTGAACACTTGGAACAAACCAAGGGGCATTCTGCAATAAAGTCGAATTAGGGTGGTGATTATCAGATGCAAGCTGATCAATAGTGAAAATATTCCCGTTATGAGGAAAGCACATTACTCGAAAGAGTGAAGACACCATAGCTTTCATAGCATAGAAATAATCATGCCCAAGTAGCATATTAAAGTCTAAAGGGCTATCAACCACCATCATATCGATTAAGACAGTCTTCCCACCTAAAGTGATAGGCAATTGAGGAAGAACGCCCATAGATTTACCAGGTCTTCTATCATAGGCTAACAACTGACTCTGAGCTGTCAACAACTTTGGGGAACCCAAAGCTTTCCAAGTCAAAGAGGATGTAATACTTGCAGAGGATCCTTCATCCACCATACATCGATAGACATTTGTGGAATTAACTCTGACCTTTATTTGGAAAGGTACAGCGGAAGGAAGACGAGGCTCAACAAAACTATCCCAATCAAAGGAAACACTCTCAACACTTGGAGGGGGAACATTCGAAGTAACAGGAATGCCCCCTATACTAGAAGACTCTGTACTAGAGATCAAACAAACTCTTTTGTTAGGCACTTCACCCCCCAAAAGAGGAGTGTAATCAACCAGCAATTGCACTGGCTCTACCACATTTTCAACCAATGGTTGATGGGATTGATGAGAAACTATATCAGGTCTAGGAGTAGAAGTACTTTCAGACTCGGACCATATCTTTTGAACCTCTGGAATACCAGGGCATAAATGAGTGAGATGGTCTCCCTTGCATATCTTACAAGGGAACTTAGGTTTAAAACTTCTACGTCCAGGTTTCTTATCAACCACCATTCCACCAACATGACTAGCAGTGGTTTGCGGAGAGTCCTGAACATGACTTGCAGAGGTCGGTGACTCTTTGCTAGTATGACTTGCAGTGACTAGACTTGTGCCCCCAGCATGACTAGCAGTGGCTGAAGGCTCATCTTCAACATGACTCGCAGAGGTTGATGATGAAGTGCTAGTGTGACTCGCAGTGACCAGACTTGTGCCCCCAGCATGACTAGCAGTGGCTAAAGGCTCATCTCCAACATGACTCGTAGAGGTTGAATATGAAGTGCTAGTGTGACTCGCAGTGACTAGACTTGTGCCCCCAGCATGACTAGCAGTGGCTGAAGGCTCATCTCCAACATGGCTCGCAGAGGTTGAAGATGAAAGGATAGAATTATTCTTCTTCTTTGACTTCCTTTTTCTCCTCTTTTTAGATTTCTTGTGAAAAGAAGGAGGAGAAGAAGGAACCCCAGATTTCTCTTTGAAAGAAGATGAACAATTAGCACCCATGTGATGCCCTTGAAATAAAGCATTCAACTGAGAGGCTTCAAGAGTATTTGGAATATTCGGAGTGGACCACAACCAAACGGGTAGTCCAACATTCAACCCAGGAATATTCAAAGTGGTCGTCAAGGGAGTACCAATGTTTCCAAAGGAAGGAAAAGCACAAGGATCCCCTTTCAGGAGGGCACCTTGGTTGGTTTCCACGGGAATATTGGCCATATCTAACTGATCCAAAGACCCTTCCCTTAAGGGAATATAGAAATAAATTTTCAAGGAATATGGATAAGCAATCAAAACCTTTGCCCTTGAGGAGGCAACTCCACAACTTCTGAAAGAACAACCAAAAGCCTTTCAAGATCGGTAGAGTGGTAAGCCGGTCACTCGGAACATAAAGTCCAAACGTGACTAGACAAAAATACCTAAAGCCAACTATATACAAGGAACAAAGAGCACACACTATAAAGTCCCTAAAGATATCATCCAGTCAAACAACTTCCAAGTATTTCCGCTCCGGGTGGTGAGGACCGGACACCAAAATACAAGAAAGTGGAGTCAGGGGCCTTCCGAAGATAGTTTGGGATAATGACGGCCCAGTCCTATCAGCGAAGGTAACAGAGGAAGTTACGCTGACCTCCTAACAACAGCCTGCGCCGGTGCAAGCCCCCAAGCTTCGCAAGGGTGCCCTCCAGTAGTATCGTTGAGAGTGATGCAACGTCAACCTCAGGTGCCACGAGATTCCCCTCCGCAGCCACCTGTGTAGTTCCCTAGGAACAGCAACTATGGATACCAACTCGTCGCAGAAGCCAGGCGGAACAGTCGTGAGGTAAGTTCGGACAAGTAGGAGAGGGGGTATCTCTCTTCCCTGTCTTCACAGACCCTCGTGCTTAACTCCCAGATCTGGAGCTTTCCTGGTCTTCGTGACGCTATTGGATTTTCTCTCGTTATTCAGACTCCTACGTTTGACGTTTATATGGCCTTGGAGAGTTAACTCTCCACTCGCCTAATCCAAGGCCCTAAAATCCTAATCTTGTTGGTGTAACTGACTAAAACAAAAAGTTCTAGTGAATTTTAGTTAGCGCTTGATTTTATTAGGCTGTTCTTTAAGTCACAAGGTAACGGAAGTGAAACTAGTGGTGTTTTTTGATGCAAAAGAAATTAATAAAACTTAACTACATGCACATGCACTTGTTTTCGTTTTTTGATGAAAAGTAATCTCTATAGGGTTCAGAGGAACTTCAAATAAACAAATTTTTTTTCTTTTTCTTTTCAAACTCCACACTCACAAAAGTTAACAAAACTATGGATGCCTAAAAAGATATGCAAATCTATCCTAATGCAACAAATATATGTTGATGCAACAAAAAATGAAAGTTGCTTGCTTATCAATCTTTATCTTGCCACTTAAAATGCCTAGATGGAATATGAGATGTTACCATTCATTTCGTCTAAACACTAAAAACAAGTACTAAGACAAACATAAAGCACTTTCACTTCACTAAAAGGAAACCAAATGGAAAGCAAGTTCAAGAAAGAAAAACTAAGATTTTCAAAAGATTTTCTTCAAAGCAACAAACCAAAAGTCTTTTCAAAAAATGCTCTCAAAAACACTGAAACTTGTGAATGAAGAATAGGCAATTAAACACTTTTGCGAATCAACACCACTTAATGGATGAAAACCCAAAAAAAATACATGTGTTTGAAATCGCTCTTAACAATCAAAAGCAGTAATGAAAGCCTTGGCCATGAAAACCAAAAAATCAAAAAGACAAATTCCAAGAAGGTGTCAAACAACAACTTTCATGAAACAAAGAAGCAGATGGTCACAAAAAGCGATTTTGTCAAGCAAACAAAAAGTCACAAAAAGAAAGGTTAACACAAAGATTGAATTCAATCTCCCTACCCTGATGAAACAGAGCAGCCAAGATTCCTAGCAAGAAATCTTGCGTGCTTTAGCCGAAAATGATGACACTTGCAATCAACAAAAAACAAGACCAATACTCCTTATAATCAGAGAGAATTCAGAATGAGATGCTCGTTGTAAAACAAATAACTGATATTGGAAAATGATTGTTTCAGACTGACTCAAACCACCAGACAAACCTTCAGAGGCCAAAAAGGATTTACAAATCTTGAAAATTAGAATATATACGCGACTGTACTGTAGTACAGATTGCGTGTATACGCGACTGTGTTTCAGGAAACCTGCGTATACACGGGTTCACTCAAAGAAACAAGCGTATATACGCCTCTGTATCTAAGAAAAACAGCGTATGTGAAAAGCTTCAAGAAAAATAAAAAAGACAAACTGAAGAAACTGGCAAAGCTTAAAGTTCAAGAACAGACCAGACAGTAACAACAAGCAGACAAGGCAGCTGAGCCCTGATTGGCTTGAAAAACACCCAAACTAGGAACAACAAGAGTGTTGTCCCCAGTGGAGTCGCCAATTCTGGTAGAGGGAAAAACTCCCCTAGGGCTTTTGGGTGAAACCCTAGCAGACTGAAAGTTGTCTATTCAAAGAAACATGCATCCATACAGCCATTATGCTATTATAATCAAATTCTATGATAAGGGTACGTACCTTTAGTCCTACGTTTGAGAAGGCCTTTAGGGTCCAAACCCTTCTTGGAGTTCCCTTCTTCTCTTTTGTCCTGCAAAACAAACAATTCAAAGAACACAGCATTACATGGACAAAAACTTATAAAGAAACCATCTTCATGTTACAAAGAAAGGTAGTTAGTTATGAAATCCAAACAACCATTTACACATGAATTCAAAACATGAATATCATTAACATAAAGAGGATTCATTTCGGGAACCAAGACATGTGTTTCTTTTATTATAGACAAATAAAGTACATAAAAAGGAATATGTTCACCTGAGTCACCTTCAGCAGGCTCCAAGCAAAGCTTCCTTCCGGACCCGTTCCAGCCTCAAGCCTCTAACAAAACTCCTTCCATGACTCTCTCCATGATGTCATAAATAGTGGATGAACATCAACACACAAGGAAACAAAGGTTTCCTGTACAAAATGGGGGAAGTGCAGGAGGCACAAGGGACTTCAGACCTGGTCAAGGGGAAAATCTCAGCATAATAACCTTTCTCTCTATTCTCTCCTCCTTTAGGCCTTCCCTTTGAGGTCTTTTTATACCATCTCCAAAGTAGTTTTTTAGTTAGGAGTTGGTTGGGAACAGTTGGGCCACGGGCACTAACAGTTGATCAGCAGGTAAAACCCGCGATCTCCGCCCGAAAAGAAGGAATTTTATATTTTTTTTAAGTGTTTTAATACATACATGCGGGTTGGATATACACAGACCCGCGTATACACGCGTTTAACTCAGGGCAATGTCGCGTATAAGGAATAAAACACAGTTTTTTAAATTTTAGGACCAGGTCTGGAAGGAGGGGTTGCCCTAGGCCATGAGTACAGCATCACAAACCATAAGAGTGAGATTTGGAGCTATAACAATCCCTAAGGACTGTGCTATGGTGTCTTCTGAGACCCTAAATGAAAAATTACCTATCAAGGCTTTCTCCCCATTGAATATAAAGGCAAACTGTTTAGCTACTTCCTCATTGCTTCCATTAAACTTTTCCAAGAAGGGTAGCCATTGTTTTTCTTTTAAAATTGCAATGCAGTCATCATGGTACTGAGAACTGTCAAATGTGCTTGGCTCTACCCGATTAGTCATTTTGACAGAGAAATTTTTGCTCTAACCCTCTTCGTTTATGCTTACGAATTTAACAAAGGTATTTTGGTATGTTACCTTTGTCTTTCACTCCACACTACTGACGTGGTGGCGCCCTCTGTTATTCGAAACTAGCTCCTTCAGTGACTTAAGCGATGGCCAGATGACTGTCTTGTAATTATGGTGGAGGTCAAAACTTGTAAACCCAAATGACTGTGTTTTCCTTTCGTAGCACTTGCTACTCTCAGTCTTTGTTGTTGAAATCACAGAAGTCGAATTGCTAATAGAGAACAACTGAGAATGAAATGAAATTTTTAGCAACCGACTCGACTCAATTCATAGCATATTCATATTTTATGACAGAGGAGTAGCTGTACTGGGTCGATGAATACCATCATGAGAACGCTGGAAGCATGTATGGAGTACTGGAGTATGATATCAGATAGTTGTTTGCATCAGTCGACTTCATCGGGTTATCATGTTATAACTTGGTTGATTCAAACATAATGAACAAAACCGTATAACATTTGGCTTTCAAATAGTTCACCACCTGTTCCTCGTTCATTGGTACTTGGCCGAATAGGGAGATGTTGGACCGGCAGTAGGGTTTGATTGGCCGATAAAGAGTTAATAACAAAGGCTGGGAGGGTGATATAATAGGGAATTGAGAAATTGTATGAAGAGTATGGGAATTTAAAAATTGTATAAATATGGGATAGGCTAGAGTGTTGGGAGATGATAGAGATTAAGAATATGATAAGGGGCGATAGGTATGTAGGTGTTTTTGAAATTGATCGTAATAGTCATAGTCATCACATTTAAAATTAAAAATAATCTAAGAATTTAAATGTTAAAAATAAATAATACATTACACTTTTATTGGTTGATCAAGTGTTGAATTGGCATGCTAGGTAGGACTAGTCTTTCTTGACTAATCTTTGCTGGTCATGACAAGTCCCTCTCAGATGAATTTGAATGCAATAGGTCCCTTTGAGATCTGGAAATTGTTTGTGCATCTTCTTTGAAATCTGGAAAAGAATTATATGTGTGCAGGTTCCTTGATCTTTGGTGTTTGATGAAGCCTTGGTGACAAGCAACCTTTGAATCTCTGTTGAAACTTTGTTGAAGCTTTGCTGAAGTAACTTGAGATAACAATCTCTTAACATGTCCCTTTTTATATATGTTGAATAGGTCCCTCTACTGTTGGTACTGGTAACATGGTATTTTGAACAGAACAGGTCCCACTGCACAGTGATTTTAAACAGGTCCCCCTGATTAGAACAAAAACAAAAACAACTTCTTTATTGAAATTTGAAGTGTTGAAACAAACTCTTTGGAAATTTACAGTGAGGAGATGAGATAAGAAATCTTTGAGAATTTACAATGAGGAGATGAGATAAGAAAAACAAAATGTTAATGCTTCTCCCCCACTAAAGCTTTGACTTGTTCTCAAGTCATTATTCAATTGATGAATCAAACAGGAAACAAAAAAAAAGAAAAAAGGAATTCTTACCAGCCAAAGAATTGGTTTTCAAGTAAGAATTCTGGGTTAGAGTGTGCCAGAGTCTAGTTTTCACATCTAAACCCTTATTATTATTATTATTGTTTTAAATTTTATTTTTTTTAATTTTAATTTTTTTTAATTTTTTTTGAATTTCTAAATTGAAATGAAATGAACTAAGGCAGAGATACTACAGCTGAAGGCTGCAATATCTCAACCTCTCTCTGATGAGATAAAGTTTGAAGAAAAGTTTGCTTGCTGATGAGCTTATTGTAAAGTTTCAAGCGATGACCATTGACAGTAAAGGAGTGGCCTTCTCCATCAATAGTAATGAGCTTGACTGATCCATTGTCATAAACTTGAATGATTTCCTATGGGCCCATCCAATGTGTGGTAAACTTGGCTTTATGATCTCTGAATTTAGAATCAAAGAGTAAAGCCCAGTCTCCTTCTTTGAACTACTTCTTCTTGATATGTGCATAATGCCACTGCTTCCTTTGTTTTTGCATGAGGATTGTTGTTCCCTCTGCTTGTTGCCTCATTTCATCCAACTGGTTCAACTACTGAATTCTTTCTTGTTGTGCTCCATTCAGATCAATTTCCAAATTTGCAGCCATCTTAAAAGTATGTATTTGAAACTCAATAGGAAGCATTACCTCTTTGCCATACACCAACTGATATGGTGTAAATCCTGTAGTATTCTTCCAAATGATTCTATAAGCCTAGAGTGCATCTTTGAGCTTCTCTTCCCAATTCTTTCTATTCATTGCCACAGTCTTAGTGATAATTCCTTCGAAAGTTTTATTTGTGGATTCCACCTGGCCATTGGCCTGTGGATGGTATGGTATACTTCTTCTATGCTTGATTTGATATTTTTCTGTGATGTCCTTAACTAACTTTGAAGTAAACAGAGTACCTTGATCAGTCACTATCTCCCTTGGTACTCCATACCTTAAAAAAATCTCTTCAAAAAGGAAGTTTACCACTGTTTGTTCAGTTGCTCGAACTAGTGCTTTTGCTTCAGCCCGTTTTTTTACGTAATCAGTACATACTAAGATGTACTTCTTACCATTGGAGGTTGGGTTAATGGGACCTATGAAATCTAGAGCCCATTTTTCAAATGGCTCTAGGTGCACTTGGGGCTGAACTGGCATCTCATCTGTAGCTGTTGGCCTACCCATTCTTTGGCAGCTATCACAACTCTTCACGTACCTTTTGGAATCCTTGAAAATAGATGGCCAGTAGTATCCAAGACTAAGAATCTTGAATGCTGTTCACTTAGCTGCAAAATTCCCACCACACGGTTCATCATGGAAATATTTTAAAATATCAATTATCTCATCATTTCTTACACATCATCTAATAATCATATTGTAACCAGTGTAAAATAAATCGCCATTAATCCATGAGTATCGAGCACTTTGTTTGACTAGCCTCTTCTTTTCCTTTGGAGTAAAGTATGGAGGTGTTCTTCCTGTAGACAAATAATTGGCCAAGTCAGCATACCAAGGATTCACTATTGAAATTGCAAATAGATTTTCATCTGGAAAAGAATCTTCAACCGGAACAACCTCACCTTGATTTTGCAGTCTAGAAAGAAAATTTTCCACCTGATTCTCCTTACCTGGTCTATCTAACACTGTGATGTTAAATTCCTGTAACAATAATAACCATCTGGTAACTCTGCCACTAGTTACTGGTTTATTCATTAAATGCCTAATGGCATAATGGTCAGTATGTACAAAAACTTCATAACCAGTTATATAATGTCAGAATTTATTCACATCATCTATGATGGCAAGCATTTCTTTTTCTGTGACTGTGTAGTTTAATTCAACATGTGTTAGATTTTTGCTAATGAAATAGATGGTGTAATGACAAGATTCCTCTTTTTGGCCTAATGAGGCACCTACTGCAGTATCAGATGCATCTGTAAAGATGTGAAATGGTAGGTTCCAGTTAGGTCCTTTTAAGACTGGTGTGGTTGACAACTTCTTTTTGAGTGTTTCAAATGCTTGCTGGCAATTCTCATTCCAGTTGAAAAGTACATCTTTGGCTAGAAGCTTAAACAAAGGTGAAGCTATTTTACTAAAATGTTCAATAAACCTTCTGTAATAGCTTGCATACCCAAGGAAACTTCTTACCTCTTTTTGAGTCTTCGGAATTGTCAAATTGACAATGATCCGGATTTTCGATGGATCAACTTTAATTCCTTGAAAAGAAATATAGTGGCCTAATACTATCCCCTCATTTAACATCATAAAACACATTTCATTGCTCAGGGACAGATTAGCTTCAATGCATCTCTTCAAAACTAATTCAAGGTTCTCTAATGCATGCTCAAATGAATCGCCATACACTGAAAAATCATCCATGTAAACTTCAACGCAATCATGAACTAAATCAGCAAAAATAGCTAATACAGCTCTCTGAAATGTAGCTGGAGCATTGAAAAGTCCAAATGGAAAAACATTATAAGCATAAGTGCCCCAGGGACAAGTAAAAGTGGTTTTGTCCTGGTCCTCTAAGGCTATCTTGATCTGGTTGTAGCCACTGAAACCATCAAGAAAAGAGAATGATGATTTCCCAGCTAACATTTCTAGCACTTGGTCAATAAATGGTAGTGGGAAATAATCTTTGAGCGTTGCTTTGTTCAATTGTCTGTAATCGACAAAAATCTGCCACTTACCATTTTTCTTGGGCACTACTACCAATGGGGATACCCACTGACTGTCAGAGATCGGATAGATAAAATTAACTTTCAACAGTTTTTGTAATTCCTCTCTAACAATATCCTGGAGCATGGGGTTCATTCGTCTCTGTGGTTGCCTCACTGGTTTGATAGTACTATCGGTATAAATATGGTGAGTGCATGTTTCAGGGTGAATCTCGTGCATATCAGTGTAGTCCCAAGAAAATTCTTTCTGGTATTTTCTCAGTAATTGAATCAATTTCTCTTGCTGAGATGAGTCTAAGTGAGTGCCAATATTCAGAGTTTTTCCTGGACTAATCTCTATGGTCTTACTCTGTGTGTTTGTGATGGATTGAATGGGAAAAATATTGTGGAATGTTGTTTGCAAAGATTGAATGGTGCATGTTTCCTGAAAATTTTGGGCTAAAAGTTCATCTGCAGCATGATATTGGTCATTTCTCAAATTTTTGGAAATATCAGGTTGAGAAATGAACAATTCTACCAAATCATCATTATTATGTTCTTGAAAATCATAGATTTGGTTGATGCTAAAAATAGATTGTACTTCTTCTTTGTCATTGTATTTATCGTCAAGCCATAAATTGTGTGCTACTGCTGGTGATTGTGTTCATGGGTAAAGAGTGATTTGTTTTCTTTCAGTTCCTCGTGAAATGATCATATTACTTGATCGACATCCTATGAATGCATCAGCAGTTGCTAACCATGGTCTACCAAGGATGATAGGGTGCCCTCCTAAATTGGATTTGGCTTGAAGAACTAGAAAGTCCACTGGATACTCCCAAGAGTCCAGCAAAATAATTATGTCCTCCAAAATCCCTTCAGGAATCACTTTAGACCTATCAGCGAGTTCTAAAACAATTGTTGTGTGCTGCAAATTTGTGAGCTGGAGTGTTTTCATGGTTTCAAGAGTCATGACATTTATTGCGGCCCCAAGATCTATTAAGGTGTTTGGAATATGTATGTTGTTAATGATTGTAGTGACTCTGGGAATACCAAGATCAACATACTTTTCCATTGAGATGGTGTTTGTCATAAGACCAGCTAAATGTCCAATAACATGAATGGTTTGTGGATCAACCCTTTTCCTAGTGGGCTTCTTAAGGCACAGTTCTTTGATTGCTTTAGTATATATGGGAATGTCTTTTATGGCTTGTAGTAGTGGAATTTTTATATAGACATTCTTGAGCTCATCTAAAACATCAAACTGTGGTATAGACATTGGAAGTTTTGTTTGGACCAATCGGTCTGGAAAAGGTGGTGGATGCAATGGTTGCATTTGTTTATTTTTGGTGTCATCGTTTTGTTTTCTTTGATTTGAAGTTTCATTTTCATTTTCTTCGTTTTCTTCTTGTTTATCAGATGTTGGAGATTCTTTGTGAAGTACCTTACCAGACCTCAAATTGATATTTTGCAAGGGTAATGTGGGATATGAGGTTCCCTCATCTACGTTGTAGGCTAGTCTTTCTGCTCTATTATTTGGATTTGGTACAGGTTGAGCAGGGATTTGAGTAGGTTTGGGAGGTTGTGAGTTAGATGTAAGTTGTAATTGTGGTGGATTTATTGGTGGAGGAGCAGGCAATGCTTGTTGAGTGGGTTGAGGTTGATGTGGGTAAACAACTTGCTGCTGAGGATACTGCTAATATGATTGAGGATATGGCGAGTATGGCTGATGATATTTTTGATATGGCTGCGAATATGGTTGGTATGATTGAGGATATGAATGATATTGTTGAGAGTCTTGTTGAGATGGTCTCCATTGTTGTTTTGGGTAGTTTTGGTGCTGCCATGGCATGGGTACATTCCATGAATTCTGAGCATACATCTGATCATGTACAGGAAATTGCAAATTCTGGTTTGGGAACATACCTTGAGGTGCTGGTTTTGGCTGCCATGGTTTCTTTGCACCCATGTAATACACATTTTCCATATCTGCATTAGCTACCACATTACAATTCTGCAAAACCTTGACATTAGAGCAATGAAATATATCATGATTTTCAGTACAAAAGGCACAAACTTGAATGTTTTCTAATGGGCAGTATTTTAAGGCATGTTTCTTCCAGCATTTTGGGAAAAACATAGCCATCATCTGATCTTCCTCTTCTTGTTTCTTCTTAGCTTTTAGAGTGTCAATTTGGGTTCCTAAGGTACTTAATAGATCTGTTTTGAATTCCTCTAATAGGTTCCCTATTTCAGCCCTTGTGACACTTGCTGAAGCAGATTTTGTGGCTTTGGATGATATGGTTCTTTTTCCAATTTTGGCTTTGCTCCTTGAATACTTTTCACATAACTCGGAAATTTCTTCAAAAGGTAAAGTAGAAATATCACCTTTGCCCATCAAATTAAGATCATCTAAGTATTACTTTCGAATGCCTTTCAAGAATATTGTTCGAATCAAATCAAGAGGCATGGTTCAGTGTTTTGATTTTTGTAAATTGTAAACAAACCGTTCTAAGTATTCCTATAAATTTTCATCCTCTTGTTGGTTCATCCTAAAGATATCATCTTTGGAATCTTTCGATCTACAATAATGTTCGTATTTCTTTAGGAATATTCTTCTCGTGCCATCCCAATTAGTTATCGCATGTTCACCAAGCCCCATGAACCATCTTAATGCTGATGCTTTTAATGTTGCCGGGAAGAGTCTAAGCCTATGGGCATCATCTTTGTAACCATATGTTTGACATACAATGTCAAACTCAAACAAGAATGAATCTGGGTCTTCTGAAGCCATGCGATAGAAGTTTGGTAGCACAGATGGAGGTATGTTTTTCATTTTTATTTCATCATCTTCTTATGGTTCTTGTATAGGAAATTTAAAGGTTGACTCTTCCTCATCTCTTTGACCTTGATTTGGTACTGATCCATCTCCTTCCTCAGCCATTTTGATAGGTTCCTCTGTCTCTTGTTCAGTGTCACTTGTTTCAAAGAGAATATTAAAGAAAGATTGTTGAGTCACTGTGCTACTTTCTCCTTGTACAGAGGATCCAGGGAAGTGTTTCTTCTGTGATTTGTGTGCTAATAGAATTTGCCTCTCGATGAGTGTGAGTCTTTGCCTTGATTTTTGTTTATCCTCTAATTCTTCTATGGTGACTTCGTCAGGTGGTGTTGTGTGTTCAATTTTTCCTAAAGGGTCTGCTCCTGATGGTAGGTTAGTTTTTGGATGGGGGGTTTTTATGAATCTACCTTTATTATCTCTAGAACTAGGCATAAGTAAACCTGGCTTCTAAATCTATGTTTTTGGTTTGTTTTTGTTTATTTAAAAAAAAAAATTATATTCTAATTTTTTTCGAAATCCTCTAACTATGCCTCCCCGGCAACGGCGCCAAAATGTAGTGACTAACCTAGGGTGCTAGATTAGGCTAAATTTATTACCGGCCAGGGTAAGTAAACTTCGAGGCATGCGTCCAAAATCTATAGAAATAAAGGATTCCTAACTAAGTGTTCATTGTGGTAGGTTACAATACTTCTTTATGGAAGGTTAAGATATGTTCCCTATCACATTAACACTCAGGTCACTCAACTCATCTAACTGTCCTAAAGACACTGTGTATTGATAGACTGAGATTTTAATCCCCTTACAAGGATGCTGTGCACAAAAGCTCTGTCTAGTTAACACTCAGCATTCATGAAATATCAAAAGCATACTACAAATTTAAATACATGTAAACAGAGTTTATGAGTATGCTTTAAAAATATAACGATGGATCGGATCTCTTACAAGATATGGTTCAATGATCTTAATGATAAATTCTTTAAGCTATCACCATAAACAGCACTCATAAGGATTGCTAATTAAATCAACAAAATTATAAGCATAACTCTAATTACTATGCATGCTATTCAATATTCAAAAGCTACTAATGAAATGAAAATGACAGTATACCAGTCCACGCAGGGCCTGTCTGCGTTTCAATGGTACACTGGAATACGCTCAAGCAACTAAGGTATTAACGCATGAACAATGTTATAATAAAACCGTGACTGTAATCGAGTTCTGGTATTAAGTTCTGAAGATCATACAAAAGCTCTGTTCTCAAAATGATATACAGAGATCACCAACCACATAACTGTAACTATATCTATGTTTTTAAAAAACAATTAATACACGGTTTTCATTTGGATTGAATGTACATTCATTATGCAGTTGTTTCTGCTTTTACTATGGAATGATTTTTGGGTCATTTCCATTCCAAACCGATTTCCAAAAAGAAACAAAACGAAACCAGTTTGGGAATCCTATGGTTGTTGCTGCCTTTGTCACCAAAAGGCTGGGGCTTTTACCAGTGTTGACCGCATAACCGGGAGTGTTTGATTTGTTGTAGGGTCGATGTTTCTCCATGCTTGTACATTCCAGTTTTCATTCCTATCCATTGTTTTGGCTTACCTGTCATGCCACGTGTCAGATGATGAACCATTTACAAGATGTTGTGACTTCCTGTAACCTTTTTATTAAAAATTCCTAATTTCTAACATAAAAACTCATAAATTAATTTTAATGCAAACTAACAACTATAATGCTATTAATTAATCAATTTCAAGGAATATAAGGGATCTATGGAGGAAAAAGGTAGACAAATGATGTGTTTCAAGAAGAAAAAGATGGTCATGGAATGGTACCAACAACCTTCGACCTTTTTTGCAGTAGATTGTTCTTCTTTCCTTCACATGTGTGGAGGTATTAGCCCTAAACCATACCCATAAACACCACCAAAATCTTAACTTTTCATTTTCTTCTCTTCGTTGGTTATATTCACACTTCTTATTGCAGACTTACTTAACTGAATTTGATTGTCCACAAATGGAGGTTGAGCTGCCTTATATATAGTGTTTCATTTATCAAGAAAATGTGCTAGGAAGTCTTAAGGAGTGCCAGGGAAACACAAGGGAGTAATACGTGAAAATAATGCATGAAAAACGATTAAGATTTTGTGACAAGAAGTGTCGGTGAGTTCTAGGTGTGGTAAGGAGGGGGTGATACGGTATTCTAGGTAGTGTTAAGTTATGTTAGAGGCCATGGAAACATGCTAGGATGTGTCAGGTGTTAGGGTGTACCAATGCATGCTATGGAGTGTTATGGAGTTCCAGGGAAACATAAGTGAGCACTAGTTTCAATTGCATGGAAATGAATGAATAAGAGTGTGTGACAAGGAGTGTCAAAAAGTTCTAGGTGTGCTATGGAGGGAGTGACAAGGTATGTTAGGTAGAGCCAAGGAATGCTAGAATGCTAGGGAGACATGCCAAGATGTGCCAAATGCCAGGGTATTCCAACGCATGCCTAGGAGTGTTAGGGAGTGCGACAGAAACACAAAGGAGAACTAGTTCAAAATCCATAGAAGTGAACAAATAAGAGTGTGTGATAGGGATTGTCAGTGAGTTCCAAGTTTGCTAAGGAGGTAGTGACAAAGTTATCTACTAGGTAATGCTAAGGCATGAAAGAGTCCCAAGACATGTTATGGAGTGGCATGGTGTGCTAGGGAGTTCTAAAGTATGCCAAGGAATGCAGGGGATGCCAAAACAAGCCACATAGTTCCAAGGGATTGTTAGACTTTCCAGGTGATATGGCATGCCAAGATGTAAACTATATTTCTTAGTTGTTTTATGGCCATGGTTGGACATGAGCCTTGACTTGGTAACTTGTTAAGTGGGATGAGTTAAGATTGGACATGAGTAGCCTAAGATGAGTTATAGTCCTTTCTTAGGTGAACAAGGCATATCATAGTTGTAGTAACTATAACTTGGTCAAGATGTTGTAATCGAGGTAGGACTTGGTTGGTTCCCAAGTCTTAAAAAAATAAGGGTAGTTATAAGGGCATGATAGCTAAGGAGTGTCAGCGCATGTCAAGGAATAAAAGGGTGTGCTAACACATGCCAGATAGTGTTAATGCATGTCGAAGAGTGTTGGGGAGTGTTATGGAATCACAAGGGAGAAATAGGTTAAAGTGTATGGAAACGAATGAATAAAAGTGTCTTCCAGGGAGTGCCAGTGAATTCCAGGTGTCCCAAGGATGAAGTGTGTTAGGACAATTTCAGAATAGGAATTGCAATAGGTAAGCCTACGGTTGCAATAAGGGGATGGACAAAGCAGTTTTAGAAAAAAGGAGACTTTGGGCTAGGGACAACACTATTTTTTCAATGACTTGGTTGGGTTCACAAGTTGCAAAAAACGTAAGGCTATCTATGAGGGCATGACAACTGGGAAGTGAAAATGTGTGCAAGGAATGCTAGGATGTGATAACACATGCTAGAAATTTCCAAGGCATGTTATCCATGCCAAGACATGGCAAGTGCTAAGGCATAACCAGATGTGCTAGGTGCTTGGGTGTGGAACCAATACATGTTAGGGAGTGCCAGGGAAACACAAGGGATGACTAGTTTCAAATGCATGGAAATGAATGAATACAAGTGTGTGATAGGGATTATTAACAAGTTCTAAGTGTGTTAAGGACAAAGAGACAAGCTATGCTAGGTAGTATTAAGGAATGATAGAGTGCTAGGAAAGCATGTCGATGTGTGCCAAGTGTCGAGGTGTGCCAATGTGCCAAGGAGTGTTAAGGAGTGTTAGGGAAACACAAGGGAGCATTAGGTCATAATACATGGAAATGAATGAATAAGAGTGTGTGATAGGGATTGTCAGCGAGTTCCGAGTGTGCTAAGGAGGAGCGACCATGCATGCTTGGCAATGTTAAGGAATGCTAGAGAGCTAGGGTGGCATGCGACCAAGATGTGCCAACATGTGCAAGGAAGTGCTAGCTGGGAGTGTCAGGAAAACACAAGGGAGCATTATGTCAAAATGCATGGAAATGAACAAATAAGAGTTTGTCATTGGAAGTGTCAGTGAGTTCTAGATTTGTTAGGGAGGGACTAATAAGGTATGTTAAGCATTGTTAAGGCATGCTAGAGGCCAGGGAAACATGCCAATATGTCTTAGGTGCTAGGGTACCAACACATGCCAATGAGTGTTAAGGAGTTCTAGGGAAACACAAGGGAGCACTAGGTAAAAATGCATGGAAATGAATGAATAAGAGTTTGTGACTAGGAGTGTCAACAATATCTAACTGTGCTAAGGAGAGAGTGAAAATGTATGCTAGGTAGTTCCAAGGAATGTTAGACTGTTAGGACGACATGCCAATATGTGTCAGGTACGAGGGTGTTCTAGGGAGTGTCAAGGAAACACAAGGAAGGACTAGGTCAAAAGTCATGGAAATGAACAAAAAAGAGTGTGTGATAGGGAGTTTCAACTATTTCTAGGTGTGTTAAAGAGGGGGTACCAAGGTTATATGCTAGGTAGTTCCGAAGTATGTTAAACTACCAAGGTGTGTCCGGAAGTGCTAGGGTGTGCTAGGGAGTGTCAAATCATGCAAGGGAATGTATGCGATACTAACACATGCCACATAGTGCTAAGTCATTTTAAGACATGTCAGGTGCTATGACATGTCAAGATGTAAACTATGTTACTTATTTGTTTTATGCCCACGATTGGATGTGATTGTTAGGACCCGGAATTGTTGTACTTAAAGCACCTTCATATTGATACAATGCCCTACTTATTCCCTTGTTTTACTAGTTTAAGAACTCTTTCTACATTCTTTTAATGCAATACCAAAGATTTGCGCTTAGGTTGTATTTTACATAAGAACTATATGCATTTCTAGGATTAATTCTCATTCAAATGTTGTCAACGTAGATTGTCTTGTTCTAGCATTGCATATGGATCACGCACCAAGTATATGTGGAATACTTCATCATTCTAGATTTCCACGAAGGAAAATTCTAGCTGGTAGTACAAACACATGTTTAGAATGATCTTGGATTCTTTTTTACAATCAGAGGTAGACCTATCTTTCATTGACATGTTCCTGCACTAAAGAGTAGTGTTCCTACACTAAAGAGCAACCAATTTGGGGCTTTCGTACATTGACACATTTTTGGGAAAATCCAAGGTTTTTGTTCAGAATGTTGTTTGGACACCTTCCCATGAGTTGGATTTCACTCAGGTCGCATGCATGGGTCTCTAGAAGTAAGTCAATAAATCTGCTCAAAATTCATACAGTTTCCAAATTGCCAAATTTGGCATCGATTTGCGTGAATATGGAGGACAATCTCGGAAATATGAGCATATGGGGTTTTTACCAATATAACATATATAACCAAAAAGATTTCCCAATATTCACATTGGTATAAAAGTTACACGAGGGTCTTTGAGGTAGTTTTATAAAAAAAGCATTGTTTTTCCAGAATTCTAAGATCTTGCCTAGATTTGCAAAAGTATCCAAATAGTCAACTTTGGGCATGCTTTTTGAGGCAATGGAGATGAACCAGAAAATTTCAAGAGAGGTTTTGATGAAAACATGACAAATTAGGTTTCCTTAAAACATATTTCCAAGATTCCCATTGGTATAAGAGTTAAATGAGGTTTTTTTAGGTAGTTTTATAAAAATAGAATTTTTTTCCAAAATTCCAAAATATGTCCAGATTTGCAAAATTCGTAGCAAATTTGTGTTTCTTCAATTGGATCATTATTGAACTAGATCTATCATCCATGGCATATTGTTGGGATTCAATCTCCATATTGTTTTCAAAGGATTGGCTTGTGTAAAGCCAAACTTGTAATGTAAAAATATTATAAAAATAGAGCTATGGCTTCAAGCCTAGTATTACACCATTCTTTGTACTCTCATGCCATTGAGTTGAGTGTTGGGGGTTCTGCGCCCCCCCCCCCCCCCATTTTTTCAACTGGAGCTAGATTACTGATCTCAAGATGTATAGAAGGACTGAACTTCATTAATATAAGCTAAATGCCATGTTCATGCGTATGTTTTGTCTATTTCCAGTTATGTTAATCCTGCTCTCATAAGTTAATCATTGTCCCTATTTTATCATTGTGTGCATTAGGTATAGGAATGAATGGTGTGAAGGTTTCTTTCTAATGGTGATTGTGCCGGATTGATAATTCTCTTATGCACTTACTTCTTTTTCGCCAAGTGATCTCAGATATGAGGGTTTTTGTTTTGAGTGTTCTTCCATTTATATTGAAGCATTGTTATTTATTTATTTCTTTAAGCACACTGATGTGTGTTTTATCTGAGAATCTACCTCTTGAATGATTTCTGAATTTTTTATTAGGGTCACAAGGTTTGAATATCTAAAGTTTGTTTAATGATATATTTCCTCACAAAAGGCATACTATGAATGATTCAAGATATATATATTTACTATAACTATATGAAGGAGATTAGATACCTGTGTAAACTATTGCATTTTTGTTGTGATCCCTACCTTTTTAAATAATCATCCACTGAAGAATATAGACTACAGGGATTGTTGATCATTGTATTTGAATTCACAATTGCAAAATAAATTTCAATATTTCAAGGTGAATTCATTTATGCATAGTATATATTTGACATGGTGATGAAAGTTCAGAGAGGATGTGAGTAAAGAACGATTGGTGAGCTCTTTATTTAATTGCAAGAGTTTTATTGTTTGCACTAAGATTGATAGTTTCCCATTCCCTTTCACAATTTACAGTTTTGAGTTTCATCTTGGATTCGAATTGGGATTTATTTCATTTATCGCCTGAACTAAAGTTCTCCTTTTGATGCAGGAGAATGAGGCTTAAAAGACAAAAGGATTTGTATTATTCCAAAAAACCAAAAAAAAGTTACAAGAAAAGAAGTGGGGTCCTTTAGCTGTTAATTGTCAAAGCTTTCTAGATAGGATTTATACTAGAATCTAGGATATAGATTAGCATGTAATAAATTCAAGTAGTTGGATGTAGTGGAGATTCTCGAGGAGAATATCATGCAGATTAGATAGGATTAGTTAGTTCGATCCTTTAACTTAGGACCTGGTTGTTAATTGAAACAATACTTATGTAAGTTCTGAATCATAATAAGGGGATTTTGACTTATTTGACTTGTTTTTCCATATATAAGATTTAGTTGCAGAAAATACCTCTCTGTGTCTTTCTATGTAGATTTGGTCAATCCTGGAGGTCTTTCATTCCTCCGTAATATCACTGTGTTTTGTTGAATTTATTGTTTAATTCTAAAAGTTTCAAGTATTATGTAATCGAGTTAATCTCTTTTCCCATGTATTATCAATTGTGGGGTTTGAATTTATACAGGTTCCTTGATCAGGCTTGAAGGACCGCATTCATCCTTAGCTATTGATCTTAATTTCAATGCCTTATGATTAATCCACAGCGGGGGTTAGTTTGGTGTTAACTTGTGGTTTATTAGAAGTCCCGCAAGCCAGAAGATCTAGTGGCTATCATTATCTGAAAAATATTGGGCTAAAGAAATAGGCAGATGTTAATTCATGAACCAGACCTGACATATCATGGTCTATAAATCCCATCAGATCCATCCTAAGGAATTAAACGGGTGCAAAAGGTCAGACCCGAATTTCTATACGCTGAGTGTTTATAAACCCCGTTGGGTCCGCATGGCCAATTAAAAGTTGCACAGATTATCGAGCGACAATACGATGACCATTGGATCACTCAGGTTGCTGACCATTTGATCAACCTCGCATCACTTTAGACAAAAGTAAGTAAACCTTGCCTAATAGTCTTGTGATTGCAATTTTGGGATGTTTTAGTAGATTTATAAGGCTCATCCTTTTTGGGAAATTTTAAGCGGTTCTGCTAGGTTAGTGGAATAGATAACTTTAGATATAGATGAGCGATACTCCACGAGAAAGTGAAGAAGGGGTCCAACCTAAAGTGGAAGAGATTGTGTTTGGGTTTGAATGTTTGTCCATAATGCCTACACCCTGGTGACAATTTGTGGTATCAGAGCCACTTAAAGACACTGAATAAGATCTCAAGGGTCAAAGAAAAAAATCCACTATGGCTTTCATAGTTGGAAGAGGACGTGGTAGAAGAGGAAGGCCTATTGCAAATGCTGCAGTGATGGAAGCTATGCAAGAGATGCAGGCCAGATTAGAAGCAATGGAAATAGGGAGAGATGCAGATGCTGGAGATGCTAGTGATCCTGAAGCGGAGGCTACAGAAGAGGAGCAACCTATAGAAGTTACTCCTGAGATGAGATTCTTTCAGTCAGTGTTGAGATCCACATCTAGACCCAAAATTAAGTTTCAATTTATGCAGGAGGATTAAATCCAGAGGAGATGATAGACTGGATTAATGACAAGGATAAATTCTTCGATAAAGAAGAAAAATAGGATCAAAAGAAGGTAAAGTTTGTTGTCACAAAGTTGAAAGGATATGCATAACTTTGGTGGAATGGGATGCAGGCAAAAGAAGAAGACTTGGCAAACAACCAATTAAGAATTGGAATAGAATGGTGGAAAAACTAAAAAGTAAGCTTCTTCCAAGTGACTATCAACAAACATTATTTAGACAAATGTATACTATTAGGCAGAGGTCTATGACAGTAAAGGAATACACAGAGGAATTCTACAAAGTGAGTATAAGAGTAGGACAAGTCAAAGATACAGATGAGAAAGTTTCCAGATATGTGAATGGTCTTAGAATGGACATTCAAGATGAGATACGTGTAATGTCTCCTAAAACAGTGGAAAGGCTTATCAGATGATACTGAAACTCGAAGAAAAACTCTTGAGGAAGAAATCTGCCAGAAATAGAGGTACTTTCCAAGGAAGGGGAAGACAAGGTGGTAGAGGAAGATCTACAGCACCTGGAGATGGAGCTAGTAGTAGCTCAAGTCAGCATACACCCACAGGAGGTGATGCAAGTGGCAGAGGGATTTTTTCCAGAGGAAGAGGAGGCAGAGGTAGAGGAATAGAAGTTAGATGTTACAGATGTAACAAGCTGGGACACCGAGCTTATGAGTGCCCAAAAAATACAAGAATACCTCGTAGAAATGCAATTTTTGCACAGAGTGAAGAGGAAGAAGCAATGGTGGTAGAGGAAGAAAATGTACCAGAGAGAGGAGAATATTTGGTAGTTAACAAAATATTTCTAAAGCTAGAAAAGGAAGTTGTTGAAACAACACAAAGGAAGACCTTGTTCAAGACTGTGTGCAAGGTTCAAGGGAAATGTTGTCAAATGATAATTGATAGTGGCAACACTGATAATTTTGTTTCTACAGAAGTGGTAGAGAAATTGAAATTGACAACAAAGAAACATCCAACACCTTACAAGGTATCATGCTTACAAAAAGGACATCAGTTGTTAGTAAATGAACAATGTGAAGTGGACTTGCAGTTGGGCAAGTATAAAGATAAAATTCTGTGTGATGTGATGCCTATGGATGTGTGTCATATATAGTTGGGTAGACCATGGAAGTATGACATAGGAGTTATGCATGATGGAAAGAAGAACACCTACAAATTCAACAAAGATGGTGTCAATCATAAATTGTTGCCAATAGAAGAAGAAGATACATCGAAGAAACCTGAAGCAAAGACCCTTTTGATGGGTGGAAAGGAGTACTTATAGCAGATGGAGGAATATGTGGTAATTTTTTCATTGGTTTGTAAACCCAAGGTAATAATTACTTCCACAAAATTTTCTGATTTACCAATTAAGATTCAAGAGATGTTGGACAATTATTGTGATATCATTGTAGATGACTTGCCTAATGAGTTAACACCCACTAGAAAAATCATTCATCATATAGATTTGATTCCAGGAGAAAATCTACCAAATAAAACAGCTTACAAGATGAATCCCACAGAGAATGAAGAAGTCAGAAAATAGGTTCAGGAACTGTTAGATAAAGGACTGATTAGAGAGAGTTTGAGTCCTTGTGCAGTGCCAATAGTGTTGAGCCCAAATAAAGATGGAGGTGGAGAATGTGCACTGATTCAAGAGAAATCAATAAAATAACCATCAGGTACAGATTTCCTTTACCAAGAATTGAGGATTTGATGGATTTTCTGAGTGGAGCAAGATATTTTACAAAGCTAGATTTAAAGAGTGGATATTATCAAATACGGATTAGAGAAGGGGATGAATGGAAAACTGCTTTTAAAACAAATGAAGGGTTGTATGAATGGATGGTAATGCCTTTTGGGTTGTAAAATGCACCTAGTACATTCATGAGGCTTATGAATGAAGTTTTGAAGGAATTTATTGGTAAATTTGTAATAGTATATCTAGATGATATATTAGTTTTCAGCAGGTCTAAGGAGGAACACATGAGACATCTGGATTATGTCTTACAAATGTTGCGGCAAGAGAAGTTACTAATAAACTTAAAGAAGTGTTCATTCATGAAGGAATAATTGGTGTATTTGGGTTTTGTTGTTTCTGCTAATGGATTAAAGATGGACCCAAAGAAGATCAAGGCAATCAGAGAGTGGCCTTCACCCAAAAGTGTTTTTGAGGTAAGAAGTTTCCATGGTCTTGCTAGTTTTTATAGGAAATTCATAAGGAACTTGAGTAAGGTCAATGCTTCTATTATCGACACTATAAAGAAAGATAGATAGCCATTTAAGTGGATTGTTGAAGCAGAAAGGAACTTTCAGCTGTTGAAAAGAAAGATCACTGAAAAACCTATTTTGATATTGCCTGATTTTAATAAACCTTTCCAAGTGAAATGTGATGCCAGTGGAGAAGCCATTGGAGGTGTTTTAAGTCAGGAGGATAGACCTGTAGCTTATTTCAGTGAGAAACTGAATGAATCAGAGAAGAAGTATTTTTCCTATGATAAAGAGTTTTATGCAGTTGTGCAGTCATTAAAGAAGTGGAGACATTACTTGATGACTAAAGAGTTTATACTTTATTTAGAAAACCATGCATTAGAATACATTATGCAACAGCCAAAGCTTAACCAGAAACATGCCAAATGGGTACAGTATCTTCAAGGTTTTAATTTTGTCTTGAAGCATATAAATGGCCAATCAAATAAAGTAGCAGATGCCTTAAGTAGAAGAAACATACTACTTCAAGAAAGTCAAATTCAAGTATTGGGTCTGATTTTCTTAAGGAATTATATGAAAAAGACTTACTTTAAAGAGGCATTTGAAGCTTGTAAAAATCCTATTTTATTAGATAGAAGTGGCTTGATTATTCCTTGCAAGATGGCTTGTTGTTTAAAAGAAATCAGTTGTGCATACCAAGTTGTTTTATGAGAGAAAATTTAATCAAGGAGAAACATAGTGGTGGACTTGCAAGACATTTTGGTGCAGATGAGACTTATGAGCAGTTAAACAGGTTTTATTTATGGCTGAGGATCAGGACTGAAGTGGAAAAGTATGTGAATAATTGTAAAGTCTATCAGTATGCAAAAGGAAGAAGACAAAACACAGGATTGTATGTACCATTACCTATTCTAGGTAGACCTTGGGATATGGTAAGCATGGATTTTGTTTTGGGCTTGCCAAAGACTCAAAGAGGAAGTGATTCAATTTATGTTGTAATTGACATATTTTCAAAAATGGCATATTTTATTCCATGTTATAAAACCAGTGATGCTACTCACATTGCTAATTTGTTTTTTAAAGAGATTGTAATATTACATGGGTTACCTAAGAGTATTGTTTCAGATAGAGACTCCAAATTTGTTGGAAATTTTTGGAGGACATTATGGAAGAAGCTTGGAACTAAACTGAGTTTCAGTTATGCTTATCATCGTCAGACGAATGGACATACTGAAGTTGTAAACAGAAGGTTGGGTAATCTTCTGAGAAGTCTTACAAGTGAACACACAAAACAATGGGATCAAGTCTTAGCACATGTTGAATATGCATATAATGACTCTCCTAATAGGAGTACAGGGCAAAGTCCATTCCACAGTTTATGGAATGCATCCAAGGGGAGTGTCTGAATTAAGAAATCTGGGAAAAGCTGAGATGAGAAATGTTGGAGGGGAAGATTTTGCTTCAGAAATGAAAGCAATACATGAACAGGTAAAACAATATTTACAGGACATCAACGTAAAGTACAAAATCACACCTGAGGAAGGAAAGATTTCCAAAAAGAGAGTATAACAAGTTAAAGTTCAAGAAATTTGGACCATGCAAAGTATTGAGAAAATTTTAGCACACCTGAGGAAGGAAAGATTTCCAAAAAGAGAGTATAACAAGTTAAAGTTCAAGAAATTTGGACCATGCAAAGTATTGAGAAAATTTTCTGCAAATGCATATGAAATTGAATTACCCTCTGATATTGGAATATCTCCAATTTTCAATGTTGCTGATTTGTACAAGTATGAAGGTGAAAATTCAGATGACAAAGCAAAAGACCAAGAAAAACAAGAAATTGATTGGATAAAACAGTTACCTACAATGAAGGAATTGCAGCCAGAGAGAATTTTGGACAAGAAATTATTGAAGAAGACAAGGGGACAGGAGTATTTTCAGTATTTGTTCAAGTGGAAAGATCAACCAATGGTTGAAGCTACCTAGGTAACAGATGCTACACTATATAAATTGGGCAGTTCTGTAGAAGAGCTCATGGATAGGAGCCCATGAATAATTTTGTCCTTGGAAGTCTGATACAGGAGCATGATGATTAAAAGACAAAAGGCTTTGTATTATTCCGAAAATCCAAAAAAAATTACAAGAAAAGGATTAGGGTCTTTAGCTGTCAATTGTCAAAGCTTTCTAAATTGGATTTAAACTAAAATCTAGGATATAGATTATCATGTAATAAATTCAAGTAGTTAGATGTAGTGGAGATTCTAATGTAGAATATCATGCAGATTAGATAGTATTAGTTAGTTCGGTCCTTTGATTTAGGACCTGGTTGTTAACTGAAACAATACTTGTGTAAGTTCTGAATCATAATAAGGGGATTTTGACTAATTCGGCTTGTTTTTCCATATATAAGATTTAGCTGCAGAAAATATATCTCTATGTCTTTCTGTGTAGATTTGGTCAATCCCGGAGGTGTTGCATTCCTCTATAATATCATTGTGTTTTGTTGAATTTCTTGTTTAATTCTAAAAATTTTGAGTATTGTGTAATCGAGTTAATCTCTTTTCGCATGCATTATCAATTGTGGGGTTTGAAGCTATACAGGTTCCTTGATCGGGCTTGAAGGGACACATTCATCCTTAGCCGTTGATCTTAATTTCAACACCTTACGACTAATCCACAGCAGGGGTTAGTCTGGTGTTAACTTGTCATTTATTAGAAGTCCCGCAAGCCAAAAGATCCAGTGGCCATCATTATCCGACGGATATCGGGCTAAAGAAATAGGTGGATGTTAACTCATGAACTGGACCTGACACTGATTATATCATAGTCTATAAACCCCATCGGATCCATCCTAAGGAATTAAACACGTGGAAAAAGCCAAACCCAAATTTCTATAGGCCGATTGTTTATAAACCTCATTGGGTCCATGTGACCAGTTAAAAGTTGCGCAGATTGTCGAGAAACGATATGATGACCATTGGATCACTCAAGCTGCAGACCGTTCGATCAACCTCGCATCGCTTTAGACAAAAGTGAATAAACCTTGACTAATAGTCTTGCAATTGTGATTTTGAGATTTTTTAATGGATTTATAAGGCTCATCCATTTGGGGAAATTTTAAGCGGTTCCATTAGGTTAGTGGAGTAGATAACTTTAGAGATAGATGAGTGATACTCCATGAGAAAGTGATTAAGGGGTCCAGCCTGAAGTGGAAGAGATTGTGTCTGGGTTTGAACATTTTTCCATAATACCTGCACCCCCGCCACCACCTTTCTTCACACTTATTGACTCCTTATTTGATAACACAACATTTCGATTTATAGGTTAATAGATAAAGGTTTATCAAGTAGACTCCTTCTAGTACAGGAATAGAGTGGTTTGAGTACAATAACATAACAAAATCATTCCATTACAGGAACAGAGTCAGTTTAGTATAGGAACAGAATTGGCATAACAATAGAAACAAAGACACTATGTATTCCTAGTGCAGGAATCACAGTACAAGAATAGATCTACTTTTCTAATATTTTCGGTTTTGCACTTTATTGAGTGGCATGAATTCTAAGTTCATTTATTTTTGAAGTATTTTTCTAGAAGAATATTTTATTGTTATTTTATGAGTCAGATTCCAGTTTCCAATATGGTGTGTGGTGTCATTGTATTAACTAGTGGTGTGAGGATTTTCTATACAAGTTAGGATTCTCTTTTGCAAATTGCTAGAGTCCTTCTCTGGAATTTCCAATGTTGCATCTCAAAGTCCACAGACCCCGGATTGACATTAAATGTTGGTCCATTAATATGCCCTATATTACACGCAACAGTGATGAGCCTTTTCTTGGTAACTTGTTAAGTGGGATGAGTTGAGATTGGACATGAGTAGCCAAAGATGAGTTACATGTAGTTCTTAGGTGAACAACACATATGTTGAATTTCCATGGCATGTGAGAATCTGGGTTTGGTCTTAGAATATTTGATGCAAACGCACTCAAGTGCTACAACACATATACTTTACACAACGAAATCTACACGCTTTAGGGAATCAACTAGTGCACATGATAATTTTTAACTTTTTCAAACTTTTCTTCATTATATTACAACCTATAATAGAACAAGCTACATCTCCCGTACCAGGGATCATGGCCCTTTACAATCACACCGATACAAGGAATACAACTAAGGCTTGGTGTTAGTCCTTTGACAACCAATATACATTGAAAAAGACAACACTTTACCTATTTGTTGATGATGGCCACACACAACCATTTTAGTCCACATGTCCTAAACACATTTGGCAAGTCCTATTGCCTCTGATTCTACAAATATTCAATCTACCTCTATCAATGAACTCAACTCCTTTAGGTTACTAAAATCAACTCAAAAAAAAATTCCCCCTAGCTACCTCCTTTTTCCTTCAAGATTTGCAACACTTAGGGTCTTCGATCAACTGTTCACAACTACGTTTGTGAACAACTATTTGGTTTGCCCATTTTTTCCATATTGTTGCCAAGATGACAATTCTAGGGCTATGGTGGTCAACATTCTTCTCACTGACTCAATCCTCTAGAATACATTGAACTAGGGCTAGTTGGCTAGCCCACTCGACTTCTACGTTAGTCCTTAAAAGTATGCACATCCTTAGGCCCAATACACAAGTCTAGGTCTACAACACTTATGGTCTTTGATCCAGTATTCACAACTATGTTTGTGAACAACTCTTTGGTCTGCCCATTTTTTCCGTACTTTTGCTCCATGATGATAAGCCTATGGCTATGGAGGTCAACCTTCTTCTCACTGAATCAATCCTCTACAATACAGTGATCTAGGGCTATTTGGCTAGCCCACTTGACTGTTACTTTAGTCCTTTAAAGGTTGCACATCCTACTACTAGTCTTTTTGTCCTTCACAAGTACAAGACTTAGGGATCTTCTTTGACAGTCACCTAATAGACCTCCAACTGTACTAGGACTGCCATCAATTTTCCCAACCACAACCATTTATTTTACTGATATAGGGCCCAAAAAATTTCCCTAATCTAGGTCTCTTTAAATCTTCCACCTAATAGTGATTCAAGTCCTCTCAAAATCGCTATTGTTGTGTACCAATTTCTTTATTTCCCAATCTATCAAAAAATCAGAACTACTCTGATGATCATCCTTCTAACAATCTGTAGATGACTGAACTAGGGTCACAAATCATCCACTAACTATCCATTGACTAATTGTTTATATGACGCTTCATATATGTCCAAAACTCTTTGGATAGTCCACCAAAATCAGCTCGTCTTCATGTCATATGGCACATTTCTTCTATTAAATATTCTCCTCAAGTTCCACCCTCCTTTGGATCTACTATCTCCACATATACTTCTGCAAACCATCTTCCAAATATGTGTTCTATATTGCATAGATAAACCTTGCTCTAGGGGTCACGACCCTTCTTCTTCTACGTAAATTTGTCATTTAGCTCTATGCATGTTGAGGAGTGTTAAGGAGTGTCAAGGCATCACAAGGGAGAACTAGGTCGAAATGCATGGAAATTAACAAATAAGAGTGTGTGTCAGGGAGTGTTAGTGAATTCAAGTGTGCCAATGACGATGTGTGTTAGGAGAAGTTCATAATAGGATTTACAAGAGGTAAGCTTGCATTTGCGATAAGGGGATCAACATAGCAGTTTTAGACAAAGGGAGACTTTGTGCTAGGCACAACACTATTTTTTCTTTAGCTATTATTTCTATATGACATGTGGCACATTTTCGCCAAATTCTCATGTTTTAAATTATTTTATACAATTGCATATTGCACATTGTTGTGTATAAATTTTGTGGCACTCCGCTTGTGTCATCTTGTCTCATGTGTGTCTTGTAGTTCTTGCAAACTCTTAGTTAATGCTCTATTATTTATATGAATTGGACATACATGTGACATATTTTCTGTGTAAGTTATCTTTCTTAGTTGTTTTATGACCATGGCTAGATGATCCTTGTCTTGGTAATTTCTTAAGTGGGACAACTTGAGCTTGGACATGGGTGGCCTAAGCTGAGTTATAGGTAGTTCTTAGGTGAAAAGGGCATATTCTACTTGTAATAGGTGAAATTGGTCAGCAGGCCAATGTCACATGAACTGTAGTAGCTAAGGTCTTGAATGGGTTCCCAAGTCATGAAAAAATGTAAGGCTAGTTGTGAGGGTGTGAGTGCCAAGGTGTGCTAGGGAATGCTAACATGTTCTAGATAGTGAGAAGGCATGTCAAATATGTTAATATGTGCCAAGTTCTAAGGCATGCTAAGATGTGCAAGGGTGTCACAATACATGCCAGGGACTTCCAAGGCAAAAAGAAGGAGAAAAAATTTAAACCACAAGAAAATGAACACATAAGAGTGTTAATAAGTCATCAATTTACCTTTTCCAAGAGGTTCATGCTAGGCACACCAACGCTAGGTGTGAATAGGTGCCAAGTGCCAAGTGTTAGTACATTCTAAGTGCCAAATATTCCTCTCTTACTTCTCATCTACTTTCCATTAATATTTGATCCCAAATAACTTTTAATATTAAACCATGCCAAAGCATACCTAGGCATCTCAACGAATGTTAGACATGATAAGACTTGCTAAGCGCGAACACATTCCAAGTGGCAATGTGTGTCAGGGAGCGATACACATGTTATGAACTGGTTGGGCATGTCGAAGAGTGCTAAGGTGTTGCAGAGAGTGCTAATGAATGTTGAGGAGTGTTAGAGAGTAATAGGGAAACACAAGGGATCACTAGGTCAAAATGCATGGAAGTGAATGAATATGAGGGTGTGTGAGGGAGTGTCAATGAGTGCCTGGCATGACAAGGAGGGAGTGACAAGGTATTCTAAGCACTCATAAGGCATGCTAGGGAATATGAAGGCATGTCAAGAAGTGGCATGGTGTCATAGGGAGTTCCAGTGTCTGTTAACTTGTGCCAAATAGTGCCAAGGCATGCCAAGACATGACAGATGCTAAGGCAAGCTAGGATGTGCAGGGTGCTAGGGTATGTCGATATGTGCAAAGAAGTGTCAAGGAAACATAAGGAAGAAGCAAGTTCAAATGCAAGGAAATGAACACATAAGAGGTTTAATAAGTCGGGACTTTATCTTTTTCAAAAAGGGAATGTTAGGCACACTAATAATAGGTTCCAATACATGCCAAGTGCTAATTTATGCTAATGCACGTCAAAGTGTTCTATGGAATTCTAGGGACTACAAGCCATGCCTACACATGCCAGGAGAGTGTTATGCTATGTTAGGACTTGCCATCATGTTCTTGGGTGTCCTAGTGATGGTAATATGTTCTAGGTACAAGGATGTTCCAAGACATGCGAGGTGCCAAGGAATGTTAGTGTGTACCAAAACATGTTAAGATGTGCCAAGAGTGTTGAGGAGTGTTAGGTCTATCTCATTAATAGAATTAACAAAGTTTGATTATGTATTAAATAATATAGTTCTTACACACACTAGTGGAACTTTATCTAAAGGTAATTTGTTAGATAATAAACCTAATAGAGATCAGTAATGCATTGACTCATAGGAAATTTATATTCTCATTACTTGAGGGAAATGATACACACTTATTATTTCTTAACAAATTAATTGAATCTAACAACTATGGCCTTGGAAACATAATGAAAAAGACTCCACAACAATGGTCTTAAATCATTATCTTTTGACAGAAAATATAGTATAATGCACATCGTGTCATAAAAAACTCATTGGAATGATCAATGATGATGAACATCTTTTTACCTTCACCAAAAATAACCAAAAAGAGCATTGGTGAGGGTCAACAAAATATCATCACTAGAAGTGTCACCAAAGAGAGAGCTAGTGACGGGCCTTTAATAACCCTCACCAAAAGTGTCACTAAATATGGGTTTGGTGACAAACCTTAAAGAACCATCACTATATGCACTTACAACAACGCTTTTTAAGGATCGTCACCATATGTGACTAGTGATGGACCTTAAACATTTGTCATAAGCATGACCCTCACCAATGACCTTTTTTTTGTAGTGTTCCACATGGAACATTGAGAGTGGTGACACGTGTCACCCTATTTTCAACCCTTAGGACCCCTCAAAACACTAAAATTTCATGCCACATGTCCTTCCATACCACCACATGATGCTAACATTATATGCCACATAACTTTATCAGAACACATCATACATTGCCATCCGTCCCACTGGAGGAGAGAGAAAAGGCCTATCCTGCTCTTGTTTTGCAATGAATTTCTTTCAAAAAAAAATTCAGCACTCCTCGACAGTTTAACAATAGCGGCACTTTTCCCGAAAATTTAACACTATTAACACTTTTATATTTCCAATTTCTCTGATTCACAACATTTTCATGTCGCAAAATTCTCTGTTGCAACATTTTCCAATTCACTGATATGTGCTATTCCTTAGACTTATGATCGCCAATTGTCGATTCTCTGATCTTAGAACCTTCCCACATGCAATCGTCGATTATCTCTTGCATCAATGTGCAATGTGCAATGTGGCATGTTTCATCGATATCACCGATCGCTGATCCTCTGATATGGAAATATTGGAAATTCTCTGATGTGACATCGATCTAACACGTGGCAGAAAGAAAAATACCCGAAACTTAGAATTTGTTCATGTTTTCCTTTGTTTTCTAGTTTTGAGGAGAAAATTTTCAACTTTCTCTATCTTTTAATCCAGAAGACGATTTGAAAATTTGGATATACGTTGGAGAGATACTTCTGAGAAATTTCCAATTAAAACACTTTCAACATGATCTGAACCAAAATTTATATGCAAAAAACCTCCCAAACTTTCAGACTTGTCTTGACCACGACACTTGAAGAACTAAATGGCTCCTTTGACCAGTAAACCTTTAGGATATGATACCTTAGTGATACATAGGCTAAATTGACCATCAAATTCTCGAAATGGATTACATGAAGGAGACACTTCAACCCTAAATTATATGACCCTAACAACATGTCAAGATGTAAACTATGTTCCTTAGTTTTTTTATGGCCAAGGTTTGATGTGAGCATTAAGTTGGTAACTTGTAAATTGTTAAGTGGGACAAGTTGAATTTGGACATGAGTAGCCTAAGATGAGTTATAGTCAGTTCTTAGGTGAATAAGGGATAGTCTAGTGGTGGGCTCCAGTATTGTAGCAATAATGCTACAACTCCTGGAGCTTCCTTCTCTAATTTTATCAACCCGGTAGTTCGTAACAAACTTGGAAGCGACTGTGCTGTATGCACAAGTACTAGCTCTTGTCGCAGCTGTCACTTGGTCAACTGGCACAAGTCCGCTAGGGCTCAAGCCAACTTCTATATGTTCTCAGAAGAAGCTTTCTAAATGATGAACGAAGGCTATCTCAAAGGAAATTAACCTACTTTGCAAGAATGAACTGAAAGCCAACCAAACATGGAAACCCTAGTAAACCCTAATCTGACCAGCTTAATCCTTACAATGCAATGATGGGAATGCAACTCCTAACAATGATTCCATTACTTCTAGTGAGATGAGATGCATTAATTTAAACTACTTCCATTGAAGAGAACACGTTTTTTGTATTTTTGCTCAAGTGGTTGGAGTTATTATGATTGTGCTTCTTAATGGGTCTTGACTGTGCAGGGGTAGTTCAAAGGGGAGGAAGGCTTGGGAAAGGTCAGGAGGACTCTGAGAGGTTCCAGGGGATCCCTAACATCATTCCATAGAAGTTCACAACGTTCAGGTGCTTGGCAACCGTGTTTGCAGGCTTCTACAAGATGTCTGCAGGGGATCCTACAGGAAGCTCGGGATTTCTACAGGAAGTCTACTAATTTCTACAGGATGTTCTGCAGTCGGAGTTTTGGGTGATGAAGGAGTGAAGGAGCTGTATGGGTGGATAGGTAAGAGGAAAGGGGAGATTGAGATGGCTCAGGGACAGAGAGATGAGATGGGGAGAGAGTGTATAAATCTGGTTGGTCGATAGAAGGGTAGAGGCAATGGAAGGCCGAAAAGATGAGGCAACGTGGATAATAGAAGAGTTGGTGGGCAAAGGATCTAGCTGCGAGGTAAGGAGATGGCTTAGGGACGACTGAGGAGGATAAGGAAGTGTTGAAGTGGTGTTGCGCAGTGTAAATGAAACAAATCACCTCTGTCTTGCACAAAACCGAGAATTCATCATCCTATTCTATCTGTTTTATTAAAAATCAAAGAAGAGCGATGTAAGTTAAGAGAGAAATCGTGAATGGAGCTGAAACAAGGGGTTATTTCTCGAGATCTAACTGCATGGATACTTCTACCAATGGAAATATGACTTTAAAGCTTGCATGAACATATAAGACTGCGTTTTTTGGTGGTTGGCACGGTCTACACCCCCAATCTCTAAACAGAGGTGGCAGTGAGTGCACGATCAACCTTTTCTTCGAGCTCTGATGAATTCTAATCCTCCTACTCTAATATAAGCTGCTGAAAGCACTTTATCCAGAAACTAATCCTACTTAATCACATCAAGAAAATTGAATCAGCAGACTGTGTTTTCCAAGTGCATGTCAAGGAAAAGAAATGAAATGCTGAAAGGAAAGACAAGTAACAATACAAAGAAAAGGAGGTTTATTGCTCTCAGGTTGGGCCCTAACCTGAGAGCTATAGCTCCTCTAAGAACTCAGAATTGAATCCAAATCTGCCTGCCTTTTATTAAAAGATCATAATCATGAGTCTAACAACATGCCAAAATTGGCTTACAAAGAGCAAAAACAGAGCTACAGCTCGTGATTCAAAATCTACAACAAAGGTTCAAGAGTCTTCTTCGAAGGCTACAGCCTCAATATTTATACATGATGAGGGCCAAGCTGGCCTCCTCAATTAGTGGGGCTTGGCTGTCCAACTAAAAGTAAACTGTTGTTCCTGTAGAATCCATTGGCTGCCTTCTAGCTCGGTGGTGATAGCTGTTGGAGCTCGGAGTTGGGGTGGAGATCACGAGGAAGGTCATTCAAGGCTGTGGACAACCTCCCTATAAACCCGCAATGCCACCTTGGCTGTCTCCTTGTCTCCATCTGCGTGGTCTTTGCTCCATTTAATGTCAAAAAACCCGAAATCATCATGTATTAGCCACATAGGCATAATGACTGCCCTTCTTCCTACAAATAACACGAATATACTAAGAAATGATGCATAAGTGATAAAAAATGAAGGGTTGAGCAAGGTAAGTAGGCCAAATGAGCCCAAATTGTTACCAAAAATTGGGGCTCATCATCACCCCCCAGCTAAAATATTTGCTCATCCTTGAGCAACTAGTCCAACTCTTCATCCTTCATTGCCTTTACTACTACCCTTACATCCCAAGCCTCTGTAGTAGTGTCCTCCTTGCTGATATGAAACCCAACCCTTCTGTTTACCTCTTCCCACTGTTCATTATCATCTTTCTCTGTGCTGCCTTCCATCAATCCTAGCAGCAGTGGTGGGCTGAGTTTAAGGCCAATCCAGCTGGCCTGGAGGTTTTGCATGGATTTCTTATAGAGGGCTACCCGTACCAGAGCTTCCCTCATCCGAGTTGGGGTATGGTACTCTTGGATTTTCAAACTGTGTACCAATGTATTCCATCTGCGTATGCATGCTTGGACAACGTTGTCTCCTAACAGTCTCTCTATGTCCTCAAAATGAGCTATGGCTTGGGCCTGTTGATCCATATATCTTAATGAAGCTTGAGGGTCAGTGGACAAATGTTGGTGTGCCGAGATTAGTGCAACTGGATCCCCTGGTTCTGGTCTGATGAGCAATGGCTCGTTCAGCTCTCGGTTCATGATTGCTTTGGCTTCTGCTGCTCTTTTGTCCTCATGGTTCAGCCATGAGGCAAATGCCATTAATTGCATATCTCCCAAGGCCGTATTGGGATCCCATGAAACTACATTAGGCAGGGCCAGATTATGGAGGTAGAACTCCGCTAATTTGGCCCTATCCTCTGATGAACTAGTACTGCAAACTTCAGTGAATTGCTGCGGGTCTTGGAGCTGAGAGATACCTCTTTGCGCCAAGGTATTGATTTGGAATTGCAGCCATTGGTCTTTCAAGTACAAGCCATAGGATTTGGCCGGCTGCCTGCATTGGATAGCATCCATGGCCCAGCTGACCATGCAGGCCAATTGTGCTTCTTTCTGCTGCAGCTGTTCTCTGAGAGCTTGCACCTCAATTTGTGCTTGTTGTTCTGCTTCCTGTAGAAGTGTGGTTGGCTCCCCAAGACCGGTGTTTAGTTCCTTTTTGCCTTGTTGTTCCTCTGTGGTGTCCTTGGAGGATGTACCTGTCCCTGTCCTCAGCTCCTGTAGCTGCAATCTCAGCTTCTGGTTTTCTTCCTGTAGGAACACGCGTTGGCAATTTGCCACGTGTTTAGCCATGGACAATTCACTTCTGGCCTCCTTGAGCTGCTCCTGTAAGGGACCTATGTCCGCCACACCCTTTGACTTGGCTATTTTCATCCACGTGTGTGTACGGACTCTTTCTTCCTCTAATGCAAAAAACAGTGGCACAGTAAATTTCTGAGGTATAATTTTGCCAGCCTCTAAAAAGTTGTAATATGAACTCAGACTTGGCTGAGGGCTGGGCTCTGGTATATGCTCTTTCTCCACTTCCTTTGGTGGCTCTACTTCACCCTCCCTTGGTGGTGATAAGGGTGCTTCTCCTTCCATTCTCTCAGTTTCTTTAAGCCTCGCTAAGGTTTCCTGTAGAGCATCTTCAGCATCCTGTAGCCGAGCTTTTTCAGTCAATTGGTCTAAATTTTCTTGCCACGTAGTTTTCTTCGGGCTCCCCCTCTCATAGGTGACTGATATCCTCGAGGGGGACCTTTCCTTGGGCGAAGTAGGGGTATCTTCAATGATGATCGGGCTGCTGGACGGAGGCTGTGGCTTGCCCGTCTTTATTCTCACACTTCTTCGAGCTTTAAAATATAGAGGGGTCTCCCTCTTTCTCTTCTCCTTTGGCTTAGGAGGTGTGCTGAGGGCGGCCAGCACAGCTGCTGCCTCCCTTTCACGAATGTCAGCTTTCTTCTCCTTGGGTTTCACTTTTTCAGGGTTTCCTGTAGAAGACCCTGTTTTAGTCAATTTCGGGCTTCCTGTAGAAGACCCTTGTTCAGTTAATTTCGGGTTTCCTGTAGAAGCCGGTTTCGGCTTTCCTGTAGAAACATGTGTCACCACCTTGGTTTGCTTTGCTGCATGAGTTTTGCTTTTTGACTTGGTTGTGGTCGCTGTCGAGGCACTTTTGCTGATGTGGACCTTCTCAGCCTTGTCCACTCTGCCTTGCAACCTTTTCTCTCTTGCTGTCAAGATGGGTGTGTCATCTTTCTCTTTGGCACCCTTTGTCTCTCGTTTCTTCTCTTGCTTTTTCTTCTGCTCCGTGGTCGTGGTCTTCTGGCCTGTTTCTTTCTTTCCCGCGGGCACTGACTCTTTCTCCTCACTGCTAGATGAACCGAGCTCTTCGGTCAGCATCTTTATATCCCCATCCTTTGTCAAATTTCTGAAGGCTTCCCATGAGAGAGGAACCTTGTATGTGTGGAGCGCATCCTCAACGAGGAGTTTGATCAGTCCATGGTGGGCTACCTGGTCTGGTGTGCCTTCTTTCAACTTGGTGGCACACTCAATCAGAGACTGTAATAGAAAGTAGGGGAGACTGAGCTTGTTTTCTACAGGTAGATCCATCTGGTGCCTTAATTCAGTGAGTAACCGAAAGTGGTACCCGTATACAATGCTAAAACGGCCTTCGCAGGTGATGTACTTCATAATTTGCAGGCTAACTTCATTCCACGGTGGCAGTAAACTGGTTCTACGAACCCCATTTTTGTCTTCTGAGAATTCCTCCTCTGGTGGAAAGAATTCTTTCTTAGCCTGTTGGCCCAATTTCCTTTCTTCTTTATCCCATGGTAATCCCATTGGGAGCTCCGTAACTCGGCTGATGAATTGTGGGGTGAGTTTGAGGCTTAAACCCCTGAAGTTAACAGTGGCCAATGTTTTAGATTTCGGCCTCAGAGCTTGCAAAATCTCTTCTGCCACTTCGTCGTCATAGCCCTGCAATTTTTCACAGAAGGATATCCATTGCGCTCGTGTGAAGAGCTCCACCACCTCAGGATTTTCTCTTAACTTCGTTGAATCAGTGGGTTCCCTTCTGATGAACCCACCCGGCATGGTGAAAAACTGCTGCGTTAGCTGGAGGTGGCGAATGCGGAAGAAATTTGGCCTACTAGGACAGAGCGTAGAATTACGCTTCTGTCATGCATATAATCCACGAAGCTTATCTCCTGAGGACCTTAACACAGCTTAATTACACTGACATCCTGTAGGACGACAGTTCATGCACGACAGACAACATTTGCAACAATTTTCTACGACTAGACTGTAGACGACGATTCTGCCACCCTCAAAAACCAATTGCATGGAGAGTTCAGGCTTACCTTTTTAATCCGCCACCTTTTGACGTGAGGAACCCGACTTCCTGTAGAAACAGCTTTCCTGTAGGAGCAGCGCGTGATCTCTGGGGGATACTGCAGTGGGTCTACGCTCTTGGTGCTGCTTCACAGGCGTTCTGATGGCCAAAGACTCGGAGTATCGAGCTGCAGAGGGATCCGGATGATCACTCGAGTCTCAAACGGTGAATGATAAATGCATGGGGTGGCAATCTAGCCGATTAGATTTGAATCGGCGGAATCCATGGCATGGGGGTGAGCTGTCCCTGCCAGACCGTTGGACGACGTCATCCCATCATTTGCCTGCGAGTTCCCTTACTGCCGCATCATTCCCCGCAGATCCGCCGCCGTCTCTTCTGTTAAACTCGTTTTTTCAATGGGATTGATCTCACGTGTGTACTGCCCGTTTCTTTTGCCACGACCGCCACCCAAACATCCGACTAGACCATTAACTGATCGACGTGGCCAGTCGAATGGCCATACAACCACTCAACCCATTCACTTCACACTTGCAAACATTTTCAAAGTAAAATTCATGCAATTCGACGGAAGAAAGGGTCGAGACACTTACCTGTGCGGCCGCAACGCGATTTTTCGGTTCTTGGACGATGATGAGTGGATTTATTTGCTGCTGGTGGATTTGCACAGGCCCAGAGGTTCATATTCACAGGCCACTGACGATGGATTTGATGCTTCGGCTGCATGCGCCCGCGTTTTCATTGTATATGGCAAGCGTTGTGAATGGTGTGCACTCTAGCGGGCTTAACTGTTACGGGACTCCTGCAGGATGTCCTGTAACAGTTTTTCCTCCTCGGGTGCATGCTGCACGACGAAGGCAATGGCCCCACGATCACGCTCACAGAGCTCATGGATGGCTGGGATGGATATGGTATGACATCTCAGCGTTTTTCCATCTCAAAAATTGCTTTTCTCTTGATAACTCAATGATCTGCTTTGATGGTGCAGGTAACTTCATTGCATGTCGACAGGGATGGTAGAAAGAGGTGACAGCAGTGTATAAGGGTGACAACAGTAGCTTTCATGCGTCCAAACCGATCCTTGGTCGTTATATCTTCTCATAAAATGAATTCTGGGCCGTCCCAAACTTCTACAGGAAGTTTCCTGTAGAAATACAGAACTTCCTGTAGAAAGTTTGCGTTTCCTATAGAAAGTCTGCACCTTCCTGTAGAAAGTCTGCATCTTCCTGTAGAAGACTCAAGCCGTGATGAAATTGTGCACATACCTTGGAGAAAATGAGTATTCTTGGAGGAGGTGTTGGTGAGGTCTCCTGGCAGCATGATAAGGATCTTTGGCTTTGCGTTAAAAGACCTCCTCTCCTTCATAGAACACCTGCAACCTGCATGCATTTTCACATTATAAACTTGCTGTCCTCGCCTTTTTTGCTTATTGTTTTTTCTTTTTTTCTCTTTTCTTTTTGAAAGATAACAGGGGCGCCTCAATGAGGTTTTCACCCTTGCCATCTGCCTTAAGCGCCTCAGAGAGGTTTTCACTCAAGGATCTTTTTTAAATCTCTTTTTTTTTTTTTTTTTTTTTTGAAAGACAATAGGGGCGCCTCAATGAGGTTTTCACCCCTACCACCTGCCTTGGGAGCCTCAGAAAGGTTTTCACCCAAGGATCTTTATTATTTATTATTATTTTATTTTTATTTTTTTAGATCTTTCAGGGTATGCCCAAAGCAGAGGCAGAACCCTTCTCTATGACCAACACTGACTTCTCCATAGTTTTGATGAACTCTTGCCTGGAGAGAGGTTTCCTGTAGATCTTCAATCGATGCCCATTGACAAGCATGGGGATGGCTTCCTCATCAATGGTCCAAATAAGAACAGATCCATTGTCATGACATTTTTCCACTGCATATGGTCCCAACCATCTGGTTCTCAGCTTTCCCTTGAAATCTTTGTACCTGGAGTCATACAACAATGCCCAATCTCCTGGCTGGAATTGCTTGTCATTGAGGTGTTGGTCATGCCACACCTTTCTCTGAAGTTGAACCACTTCCGAGTGAAGGAGGGCCTGCATTCGGTGCTCGTCCAGTCCATTCAGCTGCAATAACCTTTCATGTTGTGCATGGCTGAGATCTAGGTCCAGCTGAGCTGCCATCCTCAAAGTGTTGTATTCAAATTCAATGGACAGCAAAGCTTTCTTCCCATAGACCAGCTCATAAGGTGTGAAGCCGGTGGTGGTATTCCAGGTGGTGTTGTAAGCCCATGTGGCCTCAATCAGGCGATCCGTCCAATCTTTCCTACTGTTGCTCACCACCTTAGTCAAAATCCCTTCCAATGCTCTGTTGGTGACTTCCACTTGCCCATTTGCCTGTGGATGATAGGGGGTGGAAGTCCTATTCTTGATTTTGTGATGAGCTAGTAGGTCTTCAATTAGGTTGGATGTGAACTGGCTCCCTTGATCGGTGACCAGCTCTCTTGGGTAGCCAAACTTGTAGAAGATGTTTTCTCTTAAGAACTCGACCACCTTCTCTTCTGTTGCTGCTTTGATTGCTTTAGTCTCTGCCCACTTTGTCAGGTAGTCAGTGCACACAATGATGTAAGACATTTGCTTCGAAGGAGGGTTGATTGGACCCACAAAATCCATACCCCACTTCTCAAATGGCTCAAGAGTCACTTGAGGTTGGAGAGGCATCTCATCCCTTTGAGTCAGTTTCCCCATTCTTTGGCATTGGTCACATCGGCTAATATATCTTCTGACATCTTGATGAAGTGTGGGCCAATAGTAGCCCGCCTGCAGGATTTTGAAGGCAGTCCTCTTTGCTGCAAAATGTCCTCCACAAGGCCCATCATGACAGGTGAGGAGGATATCAAAGACTTCCTCCTCCCTTACACAACGCCTTAAGATCTGATCAGGGCCAAGCTTGAACAGATTGCCCCCGATCCAAGTAAATGAGGCACTTTTTCTGATGATTCTGCTCTTCTCTCTTGAAGATAGGTGCGGAGGGAACTGTGCTGAAACAAGGTAGTTTGCAATATCAACAAACCATGGAGAGAGTACTGAGATAGCAAACAGATGTTCATCGGGCATCTGGTCATCCACTGTTCCATCCTCATCTGCAGACAAATCCAATCTAGATAAAAAGTCAGCAACAACATTTTCTTTACCTGGTTTGTCAACAATGGTCAAATCAAACTGCTGCAACAAAAGTAACCATATAATAATACAAGCATTCACATCTGGTTTATTCATTAAATATCTAATTGCAGCATGATCCGTATGTACAAAGGTTTGATAGCCAGTAATATAATGTCGGAACTTGTTCAGTGCATGGACCACAGCCAAGAATTCTTTCTCGGTTACAATGTAATTCAGTTCGGCTTTGGACAAGTTTTTGCTAACAAAGTAAATGGCATATGGAAGTTTTTGTTCAACTTGTCCTAAAGCTGCCCCTATGGCTTTGTTCGAGGCATCAGTGTGGATGTGGAAAGGTAGGGTCCAGTTTGGACCTCTCAAGATTGGGGCTGACACCAACTTATCCTTTAATTCATTCAACGCCCTCTGACAATTGTCAGTCCATTTAAACTCCACATCTTTTGCCAACAGGCCAAACAATGGCGAGGCTAGCTTGCTGAAGTCTTTAATGAATCTCCTATAATACCCTGCTAATCCTAAGAAACTCCGAACATCCCTTACCTTTTGGGGAGGTGGAACCTTCTTGATGAGAGCAATTTTGTTAGGATCCACTTGTAACCCTTGGCAAGAAATGGTATGGCCTAGCACGGTCCCTTCAGTCATCAGGAATTCACATTTTTCAGGACTAAGGGACAGGTTCATCTCAATGCATTTGGTTAGGACCTTTCCCAGATTGGACAATGCTTCCTGGAAGTTGGACCCATAAGGAGTGAAGTCATCCATATAGATTTCCACCGCATCGTGGACCAGCTCCAAGAAGATGCTCAAGACAGCTCTCTGGAAGGTAGCATGAGCATTGCATAGCCCAAAGGGAAGAACTCGGTAGGCAAAGGTACCCCAAGGACAAGTGAAGGTGGTCTTATCTTGGTCTTCCGGGCTGATTTGGATTTGGTTGTACCCGCTAAACCCGTCCAGGAAAGAGAAGAACTTCTTTCCTGCCAGTCCATCCAACACTTGATCTATGAAAGGTAGAGGGAAATGGTCTTTCTTGGTAGCTTTGTTCAGTTCTCGGTAGTCCACACAGATTCTCCATTTCCCATTTTTCTTGGGAACCAACACCAGAGGGGACACCCATTCACTATCTGAGATGGGGTAAATGAATCCGGCATCCAGCAGTTTTTGCAATTCTTCCTTGACAATGTCCTTAAGGGCTGGATTCATTCTCCTCTGAGGTTGCCTAACCGGCTTACAATCCTCTTTGATGTATATGTGATGGGTACAGACCGAAGGATGGACTCCTTTCATCTCCTTATAGCTCCAAGCAAAAGCATCTAGATGGTTGGCCAACAGGCTACGCAGCTCCTTTTCCTGGGAAGGAGATAGGGAGGATCTGATCTTTAACGTTCTCTCAGGGCCGAACTCCACATTCTTGACTCTGGGAGTGACAGGGTTGGTGGCACAAAGGTCCACTAAGGTGCTGGCTTGGGCGTCCTCCACCAATTTCTCTAAGGATAGTGCACTGGAAGGTGGATTCTGGATCAAAGTCTCAATCAAGTCATCCTCGGTTGGGGGGTATCTTCTAGTGGTATCTACGGTGCACAAAGGTGCTGAGTACACCCCATCCTCTTCTCCTTCCTCCAACCACAGTGGTAAGTCATGCTCTAAGGAGGGTTGGGCAGGAGGGTATAGGACTAGCTACTTGGACATAGGACCGTTTTTGATGGTCATGTTTCCTGCACGGCAACTTATGTAAGCATCTGCAGTGGCTAACCAAGGCCTTCCCAAAATAAGAGGATATCCAGTAAGCTTTGCCTTGGGTTGCAGAACCAATAAATCTGCAGGGTATTCCCAAGAGTCGACAGAGACCAAGACATCCTCCACAATCCCTTCGGGAGTCACGGTGGAGCGATCTGCTAGTTGCAGGACTGTCGAGGTCTTCCTCAAGGAACCCTGAAGATTGAGTTTGAGCATGGTATCCCTGGTCATCACATTAATGGCAGCCCCCAAATCAATCAAGGTGTGAGGTATGATGGTGCCATTGATGTGGACATCTACTACAGGACGCCCAGGATCTAGATACTTTGGGCAGATGACTTGTCCTAACATAAGGTCAGACAGTTGTCCTAAGACATTGATGGTTGAAGCATCTCTCTTTCGCCTGCCTGGGTGTTTGAAACTCCTTTCCTTAACCAGTTTGTTGTATATTGGCACATCCTTGATGGCTTGGAGAAGTGGTATTTTCACACACAACTGCTTGAGCTCTCTTAGAAGCTCATCCTCCTCTGGGTTGGGTTGTGTGGTGGCTGTTAGTCTCTCAGGAAAGGGTGGAATAGCCTTTGGTTCACTTTCCTGTTTGTCCTCCTCGTCCTCTGGGGGAGGAGGTTGGCGATCTGGAAGAGTCTTTCCAGATCGAAGATTGATCTCCTGGATCTCCACAACATAGGTAGGGCATGATGTTTCCCCAGTGTATACCTGCTGGGCCTGTCTATTGTTGGGGTTCGGGTTCGGTTGAGCAGGCATTTGAGGTTGCCTTGGAGGAGCAGGAGGTAATGGTTGAGGTTGAACTGGTGGTGGAGGCAAAATGGCGGGAGGAGTGTTGTACTGGGGCCTCCACCCCGACTGAGGTGCATTCCACTGAGGCTGTGGCTGGGCATGTGAATGATATGAATGAGTAGTGGGTTGAGTAGGGTACTGAGGTGGATAAGACCATGGAGGAGGCATAGACCAGGAAGGATGAGCAGGGGGACCCCAGGAAGGCATAGGAGTCGATTGGTTGGGGCTGTAATAAGCTTGAGGTGCCCCTTGCATCCCCTGCTGGTAAGGTCTAGGTCCTTGTGGCCTCCTTTAGTTGAGGAAATAGAGAGGTTCAGTGGGAGCTTCTGTCCCTTGGTACATAGCTTTAAGCCCAGGTAAGGTTGGACATTGATTTGTGGGATGGTCCTCCTCACAAACGAAGCACACTTCAACCGAATGCAATGGGCATTCGTTCTTAGGGTGTCTCCTTGTACATCTAGGGCAGAAGATAGCCAAGGCCCTCTCAGCTTCTTTCTTCTTCTGCTGGATCCTGAATGTGTCCAGTTGCATGGCGATGGTCTGTCTCACCTCACTCTTAAGATCTTCTAATTGATTTGCAAACTCATGCTTGGAGAAAGGGACACCAGTTGAGAGGAGGTTTCCTCTACCTCGTTTCCGGGCTGCCCTAGAGTGGTTTCTGAACACAGTCTTGATGTCCTCATAAGGAAGTTGGTAAATATCTCCCCCAGCTAACATGTGAAGGGTATCTAAAAGGTCTTCAGGTACTCCTCGGAGCAGGACCAACTTGAGGGATTCAGGGTCAAGTGTGCACCTGGCCCGCTTATAGCTAAGTTGGAACCTCTCCTCATAATCCTCTAAGGACTCATCATTTCCCATGGTCATCCGAAAGATTTCTCCCTTGGTTTCCTTGGATCTACAGTAGTCCCGGTACTTGGTATTGAAAGCTTGCTGCATCTGAGCCCAAGTGGTGATACTATTCCCAGGTAGGCCCATGAACCAGTGTAATGTTACATCCTTAAGAGTTGAAGGGAAGAGTTTCAGCTTCTGCTCATCTTCAGTATAGTCATAGGTTCTACAAAGGACAGCAAACTCAAACAGGAAGGTATCAGGATCTTCAGTAGTCAGTCCATGGAAGTGAGGTAGAGCGGAGGGACTAATGTTTTTCATTTTCATGTCTCCATTGGTTTCTCGGATGGGGAAGGCACCTTCTATTCTCTCATCTTCTCCTCTATTGTCAGCCATAGCTTCAGATGGGATGGTCTCTAATTCTTCTTCTGCTATAGGATCTTCGTATATCTCAGGAGGTTCACCTATAGGTTCTTCTGGATCACTGTCACCGAAGAAGAGAGAAGGGTGACTCAGTGATGTGGTGGGGGTGTTGGGTAGGAATTTGCCTGTTTTATCTCGATTCCTACGAGGCATGAAATGGAAAGACTTTTTTTTTTATTGCTTTTGTTTTTCTTTGGTACCTGCAAAACTGAAACAGATTGATCTACAACTAACTATCTTGCTGAAATAAAATGCAGAATTGAAATGAAAGCAGGAAAGAACTAATCTACTTTGCTAAAATGGAATTGCAGGATTGGAAATGCTAGTCTACGCTTGCAGAATTGAAAGGCTAATCTATGCTTGCAAAATTGAAATTGCGGAATTGAAATGCTAGTCTATGAAAGCAGGGAATGTCTATGCTACTTTCGCAGAATGGAAATGAAATAAACTACTTGGCAGAAGGCGAGAGTAAGAAAACAGAAGAAAAGAAACAATTACTAATACTCTGACGCTTCCCCGGCAACGGCGCCAAAAAGATGGTGGGCTCCAGTATTGTAGCAATAATGCTACAACTCCTGGAGCTTCCTTCTCTAATTTTATCAACCCGGTAGTTCGTAACAAACTTGGAAGCGACGGTGCTGTATGCACAAGTACTAGCTCTTGTCGCAGCTGTCACTTGGTCAGCTGGCACAAGTCCGCTAGGGCTCAAGGCAACTTCTATATGTTCTCAGAAGAAGCTTTCTAAATGATGAACGAAGGCTATCTCAAAGGAAATTAACCTACTTTGCAAGAATGAACTGAAAGCCAACCAAACATGGAAACCCTAGTAAACCCTAATCTGACCAGCTTAATCCTTACAATGCAATGATGGGAATGAAACTCCTAACAATGATGCCATTACTTCTAGTGAGATGAGATGCATGAATTTAAACTACTTCCATTGAAGAGAACACGTTTTTTGTATTTTTGCTCAAGTGGTTGGAGTTATTATGATTGTGCTTCTTACTGGGTCTTGACTGTGCAGGGGTAGTTCAAAGGGGAGGAAGGCTTGGGAAAGGTCAGGAGGACTCTGAGAGGTTCCAGGGGATCCCTAACATCATTCCACAGAAGTTCACAACGTTCAGGTGCTTGGCAACCGTGTTTGCAGGCTTCTACAAGATGTCTGCAGGGGATCCTACAGGAAGCTCGGGATTTCTACAGGAAGTCTACTAATTTCTACAGGATGTTCTGCAGTCAGAGTTTTGGGTGATGGAGGAGTGAAGGAGCTGTATGGGTGGATAGGTAAGAGGAAAGGGGAGCTTGAGATGGCTCAGGGACAGAGAGATGAGATGGGGAGAGAGTGTATAAAGTTGGTTGGTCGATAGAAGGGTAGAGGCAATGGAAGGCCGAAAAGATGAGGCAACGTGGATAATAGAAGAGTTGGTGGGCAAAGGATCTAGCCGCGAGGTAAGGAGATGGCTTAGGGACAACTGAGGAGGATAAGGAAGTGTTGAAGTGGTGCTGCACAGTGTAAATGAAACAAATCACCTCTGTCTTGCACAAAACCGAGAATTCATCATCCTATTCTATCTGTTTTATTAAAAATCAAAGAACAACGATGTAAGTTAAGAGAGAAATCGTGCATGGAGCTGAAACAAGGGGTTATTGCTCGAGATCTAACTGCATGGATACTTCTACCAATGGAAATATGACTTTAAAGCTTGCATTAACATATAAGACTGCGTTTTTTGGTGGTTGGCACGGTCTACACCCCCAATCTCTAAACAGAGGTGGCAGTGAGTGCACGATCAACCTTTTCTTCGAGCTCTGATGAATTCTAATCCTCCTACTCTAATCTAAGCTGCTGAAAGCACTTTATCCAAAAACTAATCCTACTTAATCACATCAAGAAAATTGAATCAGTAGACTGTGTTTTCCAAATGCATGTCAAGGAAAAGAAATGAAATGTTGAAAGGAAAGACAAGTAACAATACAAAGAAAAGGAGGTTTATTGCTCTCAGGTTGGGCCCTAACCTGAGAGCTATAGCTCCTCTAAGAACTCAGAATTGAATCCAAATCTGCCTGCCTTTTATTAAAAGATCATAATCATGAGTCTAACAACATGCCAAAATTGGCTTACAAAGAGCAAAAACAGAGCTACAGCTCGTGATTCAAAATCTACAACAAAGGTTCAAGAGTCTTCTTCGAAGGCTACAGCCTCAATATTTATACATGATGAGGGCCAAGCTGGCCTCCTCAATTAGTGGGGCTTGGCTATCCAACTAAAAGTAAACTGTTGTTCCTGTAGAATCTGTTGGCTGCCTTCTAGCTCGGTGGTGATAGCTGTTGGAGCTCGGAGTTGGGGTGGAGATCACGAGGAAGGTCATTCAAGGCTGTGGACAACCTCCCTATAAACCCGCAATGCCACCTTGGTTGTCTCCTTGTCTCCATCTGCGTGGTCTTTGCTCCATTTAATGTCAAAAAACCTGAAATCATCATGTATTAGCCACATAGGCATAATGACTGCCCTTCTTCCTACAAATAACACGAATATACTAAGAAATGATGCATAAGTGATAAAAAATGAAGGGTTGAGCAAGGTAAGTAGGCCAAATGAGCCCAAATTGTTACCAAAAATTGGGGCTCATCATCTAGTTGTAGTAATTGTAACTTGTTCAAGTTGTTATAGTCGAGGAAAGACTTGGTTAGGTTCACAAATCCCAAAAAAAAGTAAGGGTAGTTGTGGGGGCATGATAGCTAAGGAGTGCTAGGGAATTCCAACGAATGAAAAAGTGTGCTAAGACATGTCAGAGAATGTCAATGCATGTTGAGGAGTGTTAGGAAGTGTCAGGGCATCACAAGGGAGAACTAGGTCAAAACACATGTAAATGAATGAATAAGAGTGTGTTCCAAGGAGTGGAGTGTCAATGAATTCCATGTGTGTCAAGGACAAAGTACTAACACATGCTAGATAATTCCAAGGCATGTGACGCATTCCAAGACATCTCAAATGTTAAGGAATGCTAATACATCCCAAGTGTTAAGGCATTCCAATATGTTCCAGGTGCCAAGGAGTGGCGTGAATGCATGCTAGGGAGTGTTATAGTTAGTTGTCAAGGAAGCATAAGGGAGAAATAGTTTCAAATTGATATAAATGAAGTGTCAGCGAATTCGAGGTGTGTTAATGAGGGAGAGACAAGTCATTCTCGATAATGGAAAGGCATGATAGAGTGCTAGTGAATCATACCTAGATGTGCCAACTGCCAAGGTGTGCCAATGTGTGCTGAGGGTTAGGGAGTCTCAGCAAAACACAAGGGAGTACTAGGTCAAAATGCATGGAAATGAATTAATACGAGTTTGTGACAGGGAGTGTCAGCGACTTCCAAGTGTTCTGAGGGAGTGACATGGTATGCTAGGAAGTTATAAGTCATACTAGTGTGTCAGGATGGCATGCTTGAGTGACAAGGTTATATGCTATGTAGTGCTAAGGCATGCTAGAGTGATAGGGCATGTCAGGGAGTGCTAGTGATCAGGTGCTCAGAATTATGCTCAAAAATCAAAGTGTCAGAATTTTGTTTAACTGAGCTTCAAATCAAAGAGCTCTTCATTATGATTCCAATGGTACAAAGTCACCCAAATCCAAGTTTGTATGTAGACGTTAGAGCAAGTCAAATTTCAAGTTTGACTTAGATACATGGTAGGATTGGATGATGTGGTGGTCCCTTTAGCGAATGAGGATGCACCAAGTGGCAGGCCATCATTGCCCCCGCCTACCGCAATTGCAAGTCACAGGTGGATTGTGTTAAAGAATCGGCCCCTAACCAAGGAAGGGTTGTGATGCAATAACTCGCAATCGGCGAAGGGAGTGAAGTATGATAGAACCGGCCCCTGGCAAGATCAGGTTTGTGATGTGATATCGCAATCAGAAATTGAAATATTGTAGAGTCCTACATATCCAATACCATTAGTTTTCTGTTGATCGCTATATGCTTGATGTGATAAGGTTATAGGCTCCAATTAATACTCCCATTAGGTCCGCACACATCACAATTGTACATCGCCACCCTGTTCACATACCTTAAGACTGTCGGACCTTGCTAATTGCAATTTGTGGTTCAACCGATAGATTATGGCCCACCGCGTGGAGAAATTTTCACCCAGTTAGCTATTTTTGGGGCTAATTTTTAGGATCATGTCGGATGTGGAGCAAATTGTGGAACGAATAGTGAGAAAACTAGGAGAAGTCATAACTTCTTCAGTTCTTATCCAAATTAGGTGCAAAAAGAGTCAATTCTAGTAGTTTTTTCTATTCTGAGCTCATTGAGATAGGTTTCAGAGGCAATTCAATATGGTAAACACACTTTTGTTTTAATTTTGAGCATAATAGAGAGGCCCAAGCATTAGAATCTGGACTAAGGAGACGTAGCCTAAGAAGGGTGAACTCCTCATCAAATCTCTGTGTTGTGTGTTGTATTTTTATGTTCTTTTCTATTATTTTTTGTCATTTAGCATATGTTTTATGCTAAGTTTTTTATAACATTTACATAAGAAACTCTCATGGGAATTAGTTAACTAAGAAAAAATGGTAAATCGTTAAGCACTTGATAAGAAAATGATAAGCATCTTGGGTTTTATTTTGAATAGGGAATTAGCATAGCATTACTAATCTTCTCCATTTCATATCAAGTTGGTATAAAAACTCTGGTTTTGGCTTACTATATTTTCTTTTGCAAAGAAGGAGTATTGTTTGCTAATTTTGTGTCATGCTAACAAGGTTAAAACTCAAAAGAGGTGAAGGAAAGCTGGTTGGAAGCCCTAAAGTTGGGTCAAGGAGAAGAAGAGCAAGGTTGCCACAATCTCCAACACCAGTTTAGCTTCAAATTGTAGTTGAGCCTCCAGAGATCATGTCTCATGAATGAGAACCTACAAACATGACAAAAGATGAGAAGACCTTCATAAAATCTTTCCTTGATATGACAGAGATGGTGAAGGTCCTTCATGAAGAGAGGAATAACAGGTTGCAAGGAGAAGTTCCAAACCTCCCAAAGGAGAAGGCTCTTCAGGAGGAGGTAATGGAAAAGAAGGTAATGGGAACTGAGACAAACCTACACCCTCTCCACCATATTCTTCATCCTCTTCTTAAATAACATCTTTACACTCTTCCACTAATACAACCCTTACTCATACTCATCATCATTCTTCAAAAGGATCTGGAAAATCACCTCTACTTAAACTAGATGTTAAATTTGAGTTTCCCATGTATAATGGTGAAGTGAATGCAAATAAGCTTGGTAATTGGATTCGTCAGTTTGAGGTCTATTGAAAGATTCATAACCTTCAAGAGGATGATATCAAAATTTAGTTGCCTTCATTGAGAATGGAGGGTGCAACACTCATTTGGTGGGAAGAAAGGACTCAAGACGAGATCAAAAAACGTGGCAAGATCTCTATTACTCAGTCTAATTTAATTGCTACTATAAAAAGACAATTCTACCCTTTAGCTCATATGAAAAAAGATATCGTGAATTGGAAAAATTTCAGAGAGTTAAAAGGTCAAAATGTGGAAAGAATATACTCAGGACTTTAGAACAAGAGCTCTTATGCTAGGAGTAGACTTGTAGTCATAAGATACATTGCTGAAATACGTAGGAGGTTTGCATAGCTATCTTTTACACACCATTCTTATGTTTAAACCCATGAATCTTGATGAGGTTTACGTTCAAGCTACACACATCCAAGCAATAGGGAAAAATGTACAAGAAGAAGGTAAGAAGAAGCCATTCCACAGTGGTGAAAAAGGAAAGAAATCTAAAGGAAAGCAGAAGAAAAATGCTTGTGTTAGGAAAGGAGGGGAGAAACCTTTGTGCAAGAATTGTTCCAAAGAGGGCCATGATGAAGTGCATTGCTGGAAGATTCATCTTAAATTAAGACTTAAGAAATTTAACAATAAAGCGAAACATAAGAAAAACATTGTTGTACAACAAGAGGTGGGTTCCGACTCAGGTGATGAAACAAAGATTGTAGCCATAGTCACTAAAGGAAAAGTCGTGGAAAAAACAAGAAAACAGGAATTTGTGGCAAGCACCAGTGCAAAAAAAAACTACAACAACACTTCAAATGAAGAAAACAGAATTGAGTTTTTCCATATCAAAGTTATTTCCAAACACAAGAAGGTTGATATGTTGTTTAACAGTGGATCCAAGCAAAATTTGATTTCTACATACTTGGTCAGGAAGTTGAATTTGGAAATCGTGCCTCATCATAAACCGTATCCGTTGGATTGTATAACAAAGGATGAAAATCTTCAAGTCACAACGAAATTTGTTTTTAGGTTTTCTATTACTTCCAATTTCGTTGATGAAGTTGAATTAGATGTAGTGTCACAGGATATTATGGAATTGTGTTGGGAAGCCTGTATCTATATGATCGAAAAGTTGTTTTCCATAGATTTTAGAAAAAATATCACTTTTTCAAGGATGGAGTGGAGTATATTGTGAGAGCCCATCATAGAAATCTTAGTTCATCTTTAGCAAGCATAGAGAAAATGAAATGACTGGTTAATTCCAGCAAGCATCTCATGCTCCTTATGATCAAGCAGAAGAATGACACGGACTGTGAATCCTTTGCAGGCTGTGACGTGAACCTAAAAGTTGAATTGGTTGATGTGGTCAATCAATATAGAGATGTGTTTCAATAACCAAATGGATTTCCACCAAAAAGGGGAATTCAACACGAAATTCAGCTACAGCAAGACTGCCCACTCCCAAATATTGGTATGTTTCGAATGTCAATTCTGGAAATTTTAGAAATTAACAAACAAGTGCAAGAATTGTTAGATAAAGGTGTAGTCCATCCCTCTACTTTGTCATGTGGTTCACCAATTGTTTTGGTACCCAAGAAAGATGGAACCTGGTGCATGTGTGTAGCTTATCAAGCTTTGAATAAAATTACCATAAAGAATCGATACCCACTGCGCAGAATATATGATTTGCTAGATCACTGGAAGAATGAAAAATATTTCAATAAATTAGACTTGAGAAGTGTATGTCATCAAGTTAGAATAGCTGAGGAGGATATTTGGAAGACTGCTTTTAAAACCAAACAGGGATTGTTTGAGTGGTTGGTTATGCCTTTCGGTCTTTGCAATGCTCTAGCTACATTCACAAGAGTTATGAATGATGTTTTAAGATCCTTTCTTGATGAGTTTGTAATTGTCTATTTAGATGATATTTTGATATTCATCAAATCATGAGAAGAGCATGTCAAGCAAGTGAGGAAAGTGTTGGATGTCTTGAAAAAAGAACATTTATTTCTGAAGATGTCTAAATGTGAGTTCAGGAAAATTTCCTTAGTGTATTTGGGCCACATAGTTGGAGGAGGTGAGCTAAAGATTGAACCCTCTAAAGTTTTAGTCATTTTGAATTGGCCAATACCCAAATCACTCACAGAAGTAAGGATTTTTCTAGGAGAAGCGCAATACTGGACGAAGTTCATTACCAATTTCTCTTCCAAAGCAACTCCACTACATGATTTGACCACCGTGAAGGTTGTCTTCTAGTGGGGAAGAAAACAGAAAAAAGCATTCGATGCTTTAGAGAAAAATATTAGTTCAGCCCCAGTTTTAGCATAACCGGATTTGAAGCAACCATTTGAAATACGAACAGATGCAAGTGACTACGCCATGGGTGCAGTTATTTTACAACATGGTAAGCCCATTTCATTTCATTCTAAGATTTTTAATGGTGTTTTTATTAACTATCCTACATATTATAAAGAGCTTTACGCATTGGTGCAACGTGTGAATAAATGGAAGCATTACTTAATGGGAAAAGAAACCATTATTCACACCAATCATCAAACCTTGCAATATCTGCAATCTCAAACAAAATTGCAGTGATCAAGGCACTTTCGATTGATGGGATTCTTACAGAAATTCAACTTGGTAATTAGGTACAAGAAAGGTATTTATAACGGAGTTATTGATATGATTTCTAGACTGGTTGTTAATGTATCCATTTTACTCAAGAATCATTTTGTTTTTCCTGAAAGTTATGCTGAACAATACGCACATGATGCTAACATTCAAGAGGTATATTCAAACTTGAGTCAAGGCCACCAAGTTGAGGAATTAGACTACCATGTACATGATAATCTATTGTATCATTTGGGAAAGCTTTATGTTACACAGGGAGAGAGAGTAAATGTCACAAGGGAAGCCCACACTTCTCTTATTGTTGGAAATTTCAGTGTAAGTAAAATAGTGGCAAATCTTCAAAGATATTTTTACTAGCCTCGTATGCTTGAAAGTGTGTCACATTTTATCATAGGTTGTTCATTGTGTGAAGTTAGTAAGCCTAGTAATAGGAAAATAGGATTGTACACACCACTTCTAATGCTTTCACATCCATGGGAGAGTGTTTCTATGGATTTTGTAGGAGGCCTTCCTTTATCAAGAAAATGTCATGATTATTTGTATGTATTTTTGGATAGGTTCAACAAGATGTGCATATTAATGCCTTGTAAAAAACAAATTACAACTAAACAAGCATCTCAACTTATCTTTCAAAATGTATGGGTTCATTTTGGATTACCTACTTCTATTTTAAGTGATCGTGATTCCCGATTCCTTGGGAGTTTTTGGTCAAATTTATGGAACTTGATGGACACCAAGTTGAAGAAAAGTACAACCTTCCATCCACAAATAGATGGTCAAACTAAAGTGGTTAACAGGACATTTATTCATTTGCTAACAGGATATTGTAGCAAACATCCTAAGTTGTGGGATGAATAGCATTATATTTAGTTGTCGATGGACATAGTGACATAGGTAGAGCAAACAAATTCACTGAGAAAATTCAGTTGATTCACCAAATAGTACAAGAACAACTAGAAAAGAGTCAAGGCAAGTATAAGGCAAGGCATGATAAGCATTGTGTGGATCATCAGTTTCATGTAGGTGATGAAGTTTGGCTTTACATTACAAAGGAAAGGCTTCAAGGTGAAGATAAAAAGTTGAAACCAATCCGTTATGGTCAATTTAAAATTCCGAAGAAGATTGGAAATAATGATTTCAAGCTTGATTTTCCTTCATATATGAAAATTTATTCCGTTGTTAATGTTGAAAATTTGAGATTGTATGAGCCTCCTTTGATTGGGGATCAAGGAGAAAGTGTACGGATTCCATCAATTGAATATTTTTCTCTAGAATTCCTTGATGTGCTTCAGCAAGACACTATACTTGACAGAAGAAGAAGGACAACAAAAAGGGAAAGTATTGATTATCTTCGAGTGGGTCTCAAAGGTACAATTCCTTCAAAATCTAAATTGATAGAGGTTGGAAAGGTGAGCGAACTGCATCCTCACATGCTGAGCAATTGAAAGTGATCCTTTTGGGGTCAAAAAGGCTTCCAGTCGGGAGGAGTGATTAGGTGCTCAAAATTATGCTCAAAAATAAGTGTCAAAATTTTGTTAAACTCAACTTTAAATCAAAGAGCTCGTCATTCTGATTTCAATGGTGTGAATGACACTGAAATCCAAGCTCGTATGTAGAATTTAGAGCAAGGAAAAGTTTGGGTTTGACTTAGACACATGCCAGGATTGGATGATGTGGCAGACCCTTCAGCGAATGAGGAGGTTCCAAGTGGCAAGCCGCCATTGGCCCCACATATCACAATCACAAGTCACAGGGCGATTGTGTTAAAGAATCGGCCCTTGAGCAGGGAAGGGTTGTGATGTAACAAATCACAACCACACATCAGCAAAGGGAGTGAAGTACAACAGAATCGGCCCCTAGCGAGATCAGCGTTGCGATGTGATATCGCAATCACAAATCAAAATACTGCACAATCCCACATATCCAACACCATTGGTGTTCCGCCGATCATGATATCCCGAATGTGCTAAGGTTCTAGGCTCTAGTTAATACTCCCGTCGGGTCCGTGCACATTGTAATCACACATTGTCGTCATGTTCACAGACCTTAAGCCCGTTGATCCTTGCTTATTGTGATTTGTGATTCAACCGACATATTATGGCCCACGGCGTGGCGAAATTTTCACCTAGTTAGCAGTTTTTGGCGCTAATTTTTAGGATCACACAGGATGTGGAGAAAATCGTGGAACAAATAGTGAGAAAACTAGGAGAAGTCATAACTTCCTTAGTTATTATCCAAATTAGGTGCCAAAAGAGTCAATTCTATCACTTTTGGCTATTCTCAACTCATTGAGATAGGTTTCAGAGGCATTTGAACATGGTAAACACACTTTTGTTGTAATGTTGAGCATAATTGAGAGGCCCAAGCATTGGAAGTTGGACCAAGGAGACGTAGCCCAGGAGGCGTGAACTCCTCATCAAATATTTGTGTTCTGTGTTGTATTTTGATGTTCTTTGATATTATTTTGTTGTTGTTTAGTAAATGTTTTATGTTAAATTGCTTTAAAAATTTACATAAGAAACTCTCATGGTAATCAATTAATTAAGAGAAAATAGTAAATCATTAATCACTTGATATAAAAATGATAAGCATCTTGGGTTTTATTCTGAATGGGGAATTAGCACAGCATTACTAATTTGCTACATTTCAGATCAGCTAGGGAGTGTTAGGGAGTGCCAAAGCATGCCAAGGAACGCATGGGATGCTAACACATGCCACATAGTGCCAAGGGATTGTTAGACATTCCAAGTGTTATGGCATGTCAAGATGTAAACTATGTTGCTTAGTTGTTTTATGGCCATGGTTGGATATGAGCCTTGACTTGGTAACTTTTTAAGTGGGATGAGTTGAGAACGGACATGAGTAGACTAAGATGAGTTGTAGGAATTTATTTGGTGAATAAGGTATAGTATAGTTTTAGTAACCGTAACTTGTTCAAATTGTTGTAGTCAAGGGAGGACTTGGTTGGGTTTCCAAGTCCCAAAAAAGTAAGGGTAGTTGTGAGAGCATGATAGATAATGAGTGTTAGGGCATGCCAAGGAATGAAAAAGTGTGCTAACACATGTCGAAAGTTTCAATGCATGTTGAGGAGTGTCAGCAAGTACCATGGCATCATAAGAGAGAACTAGGTCAAAATGCATGGAAATGAACGAATAAGAGTGAGTGCTAAGGAGTTTCAATGAATTCTAGGTGTCCCAAGGATGAAGCATGCTAGGAGATGTTCATAATATGACTTGTAGGAGGCAATCCTATGGTTGTGATAAGGGGTTAGAAAAATAAGTTTCAAACAAAGGAGACTTTGGGTTGGGCACAACACTGTTTTTCCAATACCTTGGTTGGGTTCCCCAGCCACAAAATATGTAAGGCTATCTATCAGGGCATGATAGCTACAGAGTGCCAATGTGTGCTAGGGAATTCTAGGAAGTACTAACACATGCTATATAGTTACAAGGAATCTTAGGAAATCAAATACATGCCAAGTGCTAAGGCCTACCAAGATGTGCCAAGTTCCAGGGTGTGGCGTGAACATATGCTAAGAAGTGTTAGGGCCAAGTATCAACGAAACACAAGGGAGCATTAGTTTTAAATTGATGAAAATGAAGTGTCAATGAGTTTCAGGTGTGCTAAGGAAGGAGTGAAAAGATATGCTATATAGTTCCGAGGCATGCTAAAGTGTTAGGGAAGCAAACCAAGATATGCCAAGTGTCAAGGTGTGCCAATGTGTGCTGAGTGTTAGGGAGTTCCAAGGAAACACAAGGTAACACTAGGTAAAAATGCATAGAAATGAATGAAGAAGAGTGTGTGACAGGAAGTGTCACCGAGTACCAATTGTGCTAAGGAGGAAGTGACATGGTATGCTAGGCAATGGTAAGTCATGGTAACATTGCATAGGGGCATGCGTCCAAGATGTTCCCGGTTCCTAGGTGCGCCAACACATGCTAGGAAGTGTTAGGTAGTGCTAGGGAAACACAACGGATCACTAGGTGAAAACAATGCATGCAAATGAATGATTAATATTTTGTGACAGGAAGTGTCAGTGACTTCCAGGTGTGCTAAGGAGGGAGTTACAAGGTATGATAGGGAGTGTTAAGTAATGTTAGAGGTCGGGAAAAGATGCCAAGATGATCCACATGCTAGGGTGCCAATGCATGCTAGGGATTTTTATGGAGTGACAGGGAAACATAAGGGAGAACTAGTTTCAAATGCATGGAAACGAATGAATAAGAGTGTGTCACAGGGAGTGTCAATGAGTTCTAGGTGAGAGAGTGAAAAGTTATGTTAGGTAGTGCCAAGCTATGTTAGAGTGTCAGTGTGACATGTTAAGATGTGGCAAGTGTGAGGGTGTGCCAGTGTGTGCTAAGCAATGTTAGGGAGTGCCAAAAAAACAAAAGGGAGAACTAGTTCAAAATTCATGGAGATGAATGGACAAGAGTGTTTGATAGGGAGTTTCAGCAAGTTCCAAGTGTGTTAAAGAGGGAGTGACAAAGTTATATGATAGGCAATACCAAGTAATTCTAGAGTGACAGGGAATTTTGGGGAGTGGTAGGATGTGCTAGGGAGTTCCAAAGCATGCCAAGGAATGTAGGGGATGTTAACACGTTCCACATAGCACCAATGGATTGTTAGATGTGCCAGGTGCTATGACATGTTAAGATGTAAACTATGTTTCTTAGTTGTTTTATGGCCACTGTTGGACGTAAGCCTTAACTTTCTAACTTGTTAAGTGGGATGCGTTAAGATTGGACATGAGTAGCCTAAGATAAGTTAGAGTCCATTCTTAGGTGAACAAGGAATAGACTAGTTTTAGTAATTGTAACTTGGTCAAGTTGTTGTAGTCAAGGCAGGACTTGGTTGGGTTACCAAGTTTAAAACAAAATAAGGGTAGTTATGAGGACTTGATAACTAAGGAGTGTTAGGGTGTGCCAAAGAATTAAAAGGAATGCTAACACATGCCATAAAATCCAATACATGTCAAGGAGATTTTTGGAGTGTCAAGGTATATAAGGGATAATTAGGTCAAAGTGCATGGAAACAAATGAATAAGAGTGTCTACCAGGGACTGTCAATGAATTCCAAGTGTCCCAAGAATGAAGTGTGTTAGGAGTATTTTAGAATATGACTTGCAGGAGGTAAGCCTATGATTGTGATAAGGGGATGGAAAAATTAGTTTCAGAAAATGGGAGACTTTGGGCTAGGCACAACACTATTTTTTCAATGACTTGGTTGGCTTCCCAAGTCACAAAAAAAAGTAAGGCTATCTATGAAGGAATGACAACTAGGGAGTGCCTAGGTGTGCAGCAAATTCCAGGAAGTGTTAACACATGCTATAAAGTACTGAGGAATTGTAGGCACGCCAAGACATGCCATGTGCTAAGGTATGACAAGATCTGCTAGGTGCTACAATGTGGCTTCAACCCACGTTAGGGAGATGTAGGGAAACACAAGGGAAGACTAGTTTCAATTGAATGGAAATGAATGAATAAGAGTGTGTGATAAGGAGTGTTAGGAAGTTCTAGGTGTGCTAAGGATGGAGTGACAAGGTATGTTAGGCAGTACCAATGCATGATAGAGTGATAGGAAAGAATGTCGAGATGTGCCAAGCGCTAGGGTGTTTCAATGTGTGCCAAGGAGTTCTAGGGAGTGCTAGGGAAGCAAAAGGAAGCACTAGGTCATAATACAAGTAAATGAATGAATAAGAGTGTGTGACAGGGAGTGTCAACGAGTTCCAAGTGTGCTAAGGAGGAGTGAAAATGCATGCTTGGTAGTTGCGGGGAATGCTAGAGTGTTAGGGTGCCCTATTTAAAATATGTGCCAATTCATGCATGGAAATGTTAGCTAGGAGTGTGAGGTAAACACAAGGGACCACTACATCAAAATGCATGGAAATGAAAAAATAAGAATTTGTGATTATAAGTGCCAGTGAGTTTTAGGTGTGCTAAGGAGGGAGTGAAAAGTTATGTTAGGTAGTGTTAAGGCATGTTAGAGGCCAGGGTGACATGCCAGTATGTCCTAGGTGCTAGGGTGTACCAACACATGCAAAGGAGTGTTAAGGAGTGCTAGGGAAACACAAGGTAACACTAGGTCAAAATGAATGGAAATGAATGAAGAGGAGTTTGTGACTAGCAGTGTCAATGAGCTCTAGGTGTGCTAAGAAGAGAGTGACAAGGTATGCTAGGAAGTGAAAAAGAATGCTAGAGTGATAGGGAAACATGCCAAGATGTGCCAGGTGCCACTGTGTGATAATGTGTGCTAGGGAGAGTTAGGGAGTGTCAGGGAAACACAAGGAAGCACTGGGTCAAAATGCATAGAAATAAACGAATAAGAGTGTGTGACAAGGAGTGTCAACAAGTTCTAGGTGTGTTAAGGAGGGAGTGACAAGTTTATGTGCTAGGTAGTGCCAAGGTATGGTAAACTACCAAGGTGTGCTAGGAATTTCTAGGGTGTGCTAGGGAGAGTCAAAGCATGCCATCGAATGTAGTTGATGCTAACACATGCCACATAGTTCAAAGGCATTCTAATACATGCCAGAGGTTATGGCATGTCAAGATGCAAACTATATTTCTTAGTTGTTTTACAACCACAGTTAGATGTGATGAGCCTTGTCCTGGTAACCTTTTAAGTTGGATGAGTTGAGATTGGACATGAGTATGCTAAGATGATTTATAGGTAGTTTTTAGGTGAGCCCAACATATTTTTAATTTCCACGTCACATGAAAAGTTGGGTTTAGCCTTAGAATCTTTGATGCAAACACACTCAAGTGCCACAACATAACTACTTTTCACAAAGAAATCTACACACATCACATAATAAACTAGTGCACATGATAATTTGTAAATTTTTCAAATCCTTGTTCATGATATTACAAACTATAATAGAATGAGATATATCTCTCGTACCAGGGCTCGTGGCCCTTTACAATCACATTGATAAAAGGAATACAACTAGGGCGTCGTGTTAGTCCTTTGACAATCAATATACCTTGAATAAGACAACACTTGACCTACTTGTTGATGGTGGCCACACATATCCCTTTCAATCCACATTTCTTGAACACATCTAGTAGGTCCTTTTGCTTCCCATTTTGCAAATCCTTAATTTTCCTCTATCAATGAACTCAACTCATTTACGTTACTGAACTTGGCTCAAAAAATGTTTCGCTTTAGCTACCTAATTTTTCCTTCAAGGTCTGTAACATTTAGGATATTCTATCAAATATTCATAACTCTGTTTGTGAACATCTCTTTGGTATGCCAACATTTGCCATACTGTTGCACCAAGATGATAAGTATAGGGCTATGGAGGTTTCCCTTCTTCTCATTGACTCAATCCTCTACAATACAATGAACTAGGGCTAGTTGTTTAGCCCACTTTATTACTACTTTAGTCCTTCAAAGCATGCATGTCGTTAGTTCCAATACACCTACCCCTCTGCCAGTCTTGTTGTCATTCACAAGTACAGGACTTAGGGATATTCTTTAACAATCACCTAACAACCCTCCAACTATACTTGGATTGCCATCAATTTTCTCCAAATACAATCAATTATTTTACTGATGTAGGGCCCACAACACCACCATGATCTAGGTCTCTTCAAATATGCCACCTAATAGTGATTTGAGTCCTCTCAAAATCACTAGTATTGTGTACCAATTTATTTGTTGTCCAATCCAAGAACAAATCTAAACTACTCTTATCATCCTTCTAACAATTTGAACATGACTGAACTAGGGTCACAAATCATACACTAACAGTCCTTTGACTAAATATTTATAAGATCCTTCAGATCTTTGTCCAAAACTCTATGGACAATCCACCAAAATAAACTCCTTTTCATGTCAATCCATTCCTCATATGGCACATTTGTTATGCTTAATCTTTCACTTAGGTTCCACCCTCCTTTGGATCTCTTATATCCACACATACTTCTACAAATTATCTTCCAAAATTGTGGTCTATATTTTAGAGATAAGCCTCACTCTAAGGGTCATGACCTCCATTTCTCACAATATTAAGGGTTTACCTTATGGACTAAACAAGCTAGGAAACTTCCCTAACTATGGCATTATACCTTTTCTCTAATTTCCTTAGAATAAACCCTCTCCACCCATAGTAAAAAAAACTCTTACCTCCATAAGGGACACAACCTAGCTCATATGGATCCATAGATTCTGGGAATTTCTTTGACTGAATCATGACCTAAAATTCAAATCTCTATGACCCTCAAACTACGATTACGTTAGTCAGTATTACATATGCGACAAATTTTTTACTAGCCCTAAATTCCAGTGCAGGATCTCCTCCATTTGTGTTGGTGTTTATCACATACCTTACAGCGTACTAACCACCACAAGACAAAATCTCAATCCTCTCTGCTATTTCATAATTTGATGCGGCCTTCTAATAGAAACACCACTACAATCACATGCCCAAATTCCCATGAGCTTCTTCTCTTGAGCTCAATCTACCAGAAGAGAATAAAAAATATTATATCCTACATCCTAGCTCAAACCCATTAGGGTATGCAACATTCTTCTGAATCCTCACATGATGATCTTGCTCTTGGTGGATGATCATGGCCTCCCTTTAGCAACCCTTACTCAACCCTCTAACTTGGCCTACTTTCAGATTACATCTATCCTGGCCTCCTTGATAAAATGAGCTCCTTCTCACTTGATGTTCTTGTCTTCATGCTACAGCATCATTAAATAGATTTTCCTAGCTAGGCTTCTTAGGAACCCTCTATAATTTATGATTTTTATCCACTTAGACCTTAGGAAATATTGCTTTTCCTTTTCAATTTTCTTTTAGATTTTAAACCCCATCTTGGGTCCAAAACCATTTCTCTTGGGTTCTTTTCCCACAAATCCTTTTGCAACCAAACTCACACAAACACATCTCACTAGGCTTATGGAGTAACTCCCAAGCTACACAATTCAACAACATAGTATAGTTGTAGTAATTGTAACTTGGTCAAGCTCTTCTAGGCAAGTGAGGACTTAGTTAGGTTCCCAAGTTGCAAATTAAGTAAGGGTAGTTATGAGGGGCATGATAGCTAAGGAGGGTCAGGACATGCCAAGGAATGAAAAAGTGTGTTAACAATGCCACACAATTTCAATGCATGTTGAGGAGTGTTAGGGAGTCTAGAGGCATCACAAGGGAGAACTAGGTCAAAATGCATGGAAATGAAGAATTAAGAGTGTGTGTTAGGGAGTGTCAAGTCAATTCTAGTGTGCCAAGGACAAAGTGTATTAGGACTAGTTCATAATAGGATTTGTAGGACCAGGCCTACGGTTGCAATAAGGGGCTCGACAAAGAAGTTTTAGACAAAGGGAGACTTTGGGCTGGGCACAACATTTTTTTTCCTTTAGCTATTATTTTTATGTGACCCAGGGCACACTTTGGCTGAATGTTCATGTTTTAAACTATTTTAGACAATTTCATATTGTACATTGTTGTGTATAAGTTTTGGGCCACTCATCTTGTGTCAACTTATATCTTGTGTGTCTTGTACATCTTTTGGTTCTTGCAATTATTTCTTATGTAAGCTATGTTTCTTAGTTGTTTTATGGTCATTGTTAGATGTGATCCTTGTCTTCCTAAGTTCTTAAGTATGACAAGTTGAGCTTGGACATGAGTGGCCTAAGATGAGTTATAGGTATTTCTTAGGTTAACAAGGCACAATATACGTGTTTCAGTTCCCAAGTCATGAAAAAATGTAAGGATATTTGTGAGGGCATGAGTTCCAAAGCATGCTAGGTAATGCTAACATGTGCCAAATAGTGTGAAGGCATGTCAAATATGCTAAGATGTGCTAAGTTCTAAGGTATTCCAATATGTGAAAGGGTGTGACAATACGTCCCAAGGACTTTCAAGGCAACCAAAAGGAGAAACAAGTTAAACGACAAGGAAATGAACACATAAAAGGGTTAATAAGTCATAAATTTACCTTTTCCAATAGGGGCATGCTAGGCACACCAACAATAGGTGACAAGTGCCAAGTGTTAGTGCATTCTAAGTGCCAAATCTTCCTCTGTTACTTCTCATCTACTTTCCAATAATTGATCTCAAATAACTTTAATATTAAACCATGCCAAAGCATACCAAGGAATATCAATGAATGCTAGAAATGTTAATACTTTCCAAGCACCAACATGTGCCAATTTTCAATGTGTGTTAGGAAGTGATATACAAGTTATGAAGTTGTAGGCCATGTTGAAGAGTGATAAAGTGTGCCAGAGAGTGCTAATGCATGCTAAGGAGTGTTAGGGAGTAATAGGGGAAAACAAGGGAGAACTAGGTCAAAATGCATGGAAGTGAATGAATATGAGCATGTGTTGAGGAGTGTCAAAGAGTGTTAGGTGGTATGCCAAGGAGGGAGCGACAAGGTATGCTAAGAACTGGTAAGGTAGGCTAGGCAATATCATGGCATGTCAACAAGTAGAGTGTGCTAGGGAGTTCGAGTGTGTGTTAACATGCACTAAATAGTGCCAAGGCATGCCAAGACATGCCATATGCTAAGGCATGCTAGGATGTGTAGGGTGTAAAGGTATGCCAATATGCGTCAAGGAGTGTCAAGGAAAAAAAATAAAGAACCAAGCTAAAATGAAAGGAAAGTAACACATAAGAGGGTTAATAAGTCAAGACTTTATTTTTTTCAAAAGGGGCATGCTAGGCACACCAATAATAGCTTCCAATACATCCCAAGTGTTCGAAATAATACTTAGAGGGGGGTGAATCAATATTATTAAATCTATAATTTTATTTCCCAAACAGATTTATATATGCTACTTCAATGGACGACATGGACACATCGATCAGGCGCAATCCATTTTGCAAAAAAAGGGGGTGTACTGCTATGGGTCGTTGACATGTAGTGGTCAACAAGTTCTATTTAGTTCTTTTTGGCTTCCCTATTCACAGTAGTGGTAGGCCTTTACACCAAGGCCTCTTTTGAATTGTCCTATTTTTGTTTTTTTACAGTACTTTAAAACTATAGGTTTAATTTGAAGCATGACATAAAAATTTAATGAGTATGCATTTACACACGACTGTACTTAAAGCAACCAACGTATATGCAGAGAACTTTTGATTTAGAACATTTATCATGTATTGAGCTTAAACCAGTATATCAGATATTTATTAGAGAGTTCAGTAAAAGCAAAATCACACATAAGCAACACACATGAACACCAAGATATAAGGTGGAAACCCAATGTGGGTAAAAACCACCTATTGTTGTCGTCTTTGTCTTCCTTTTAATAATAAGAAAATATATTTACAATCTTGTATTGGTGTAGACTCATACCAGCATGCAGGCACCCACCTGCAGAAAGCTACAACCTTCTCCCGTTCTCCAACTACTACTGGAAGGGAGCTACAACCCCCTAGCTGTTGTACTAGCTAATATGTTAACTAGTACGTAGGTGCCAGCCTACATAAAATTCCACTCTTCCACCAGGGACCACGTTTCATGAATTTTCAAACTGGATACTCTTGGAACACAACACCACAATCTCAAGGCCATGTTTCATCCAATTTTCATACTGGACCCATAAAAAACATTGAAACTCAGAAAATCATAACTACAATACAACCATCAAATACATCTGCGTCAACCAATCACTGAAACCCCATCATCACTTTCTGAATCAACCACAACTAAATTAATCAATCACTTGACAACCCATCATCACTGAAGCAAATCACATTCAATCAATCTGATCATTCAGAACACTGTCACCAGAATACAGTCACCAGAACACAAAGTAGAACCCATAAATCCGCAACAGCAAATATAAACAACTAAAACTTTTAAACATCATACTTCATAAGGTATACGTTACTTCCATGTGTCAAAATAGCGTGTATACGCACTTTTACCAAAGTCAACTAACGTACAGATCTACAAATTCAATTTTATGATGTATATGCTACTCTAATATGTTGAACCTACATGTATACGCTCTTTTACTAAAGTGAACCTATGTACAAATCTGTAAATGCTAACTTAAAACATCACAACTATTCCATACTTCAGTCATACCCATATCATCACATTTACAGAATAAAAGATGTGTCAGTATTCAGATCTATATTATTCAAGATCAAAACACATAATGATAATACTCTTAAGCCTTTATGATCTCGGTCCATCAACCTTCATCAGCCATATAGGTGCATCCTTAGATCAGATAAAGCAAACCATCAGAAGCTCATTAACTTGCATATATGATCCAACACTTCATAAGATATTCAAATCCTTGCATTACATTGGCCTAATGATCTTCTCCTCCTTATATAGTTTTAGGCCTTTCTCAATACCATGGACCAAAACTACTTAGGACCAATACCTTGGACCAAATACCTCAGACCAATCAAATACCTTGGACCAAAAACATTTGGTTTTCCAAGATATACGTATTTTCCCTTTTGTGAAAGTGCGTGTGTATGTATATGCTCCTTTTGTTAGGTAAACCTGCGTGTATACGCAACCTAGATAAGGTGAACCTACGTATACCTCTCTTTCTTCATTATTTGGAGTCTGATCTATAATTCATTGTTGTTGACATGCTGCATTGTGATCTTTTATCTAAGTGAATTGCCATCAAGGAGAATACCTGTATCATAATGCCAACAATCTCCCCCTTTGGACTTGATGGCAACAACAACACCAAGTCACTCTCCCCCTTTGACATCAAGGGCAAAGGGTGGACCAAGATGTTTTCTCCTTTTGACATACATTATGTTTTTCATGCTCCCCCTGAGTACATGTTGTATTCTCTAATTGAGATCCCCTTTTGTACATGCTAAGATGCACTGAAACCATCCATGCTCCCCCTGAGCACAAGCAAAGTCTGCAAAAAAATATTTTCTAAAAGAATAACATGACTCTATAACTCAACTATGTGAGGACGACCTTCTTATCACCAATGATTCATACATACATCCATCTCCCAACCAAGTGGGGATATATCAAATTTGACTCATCCACCCAACCAAGTGGGGATATACCAATTGTTTATACATGACAGAAACAATAAATATTACATCATCCATCCCATGTAAAATGGGGATACAAATTACATCATTTGTCCAAGAGGACTCATTTAAATGTATGGGAAGACATATCACACCCTATACTTTTATATGAATTAAGCAACAAATGGTATGAATATCTGAAGCCATAGTTAGACTTAGCAACCATAATGCCAACAATGTTGAATGTACGTGAAGGCTAATGCTCCCCTTGAACCTTTGCTACATGTGCATTGTTAATAGGTCAATGATCAAGGCATCTTTGTCAGTAAGATGACAAATTAATGAATAAAGCATATCGATAGACATTAATCATCAATATCATTCAGAGCACCCATATCAGAGCCTGCCCCACTATTTTTCTTGTCTAAAAATCATATACGCTCCTTGACCCACAGAAACCCACGTGTTTACGCGACTATACTCCATGAAACACGCATATAATAACCCTTCTCTGAAAAATTGGATTTAACAGCGGGATGATGCAGAAACTACTCCCAGATTTTGTCTGAGATATTCAAATGTCTCTCTGGGCAGTGGTTTAGTGAATATATTAGCAACTTGTTCTTTGGAGGGAACATACTCCAATTTGACCTTTTGTTCAAGCACTTGTTCACGTAGAAAATGGTATTTGATGGGTATGTGCTTGGTCTTAGAGTGCATGACTGGATTCTTTGAAATACTGATGGCACTTGTATTATCACATAGAATGGATATGGGTGGAGTACATGTGATCTGAATATCTTGCAGGGTTTTCATCATCCAAAGTAGTTGTGTGCAGCAAGATGCAGCAGCCACATATTCTACTTCAGCTGTAGATAAAGCAATTGAACTTTGTTTCTTGCTGAACCAAGACACTATCCTGGAACCCATATAGAATGCACCACCACTAGTGATTTTTCTATCATCAACACTTCCTACCCAATATGCATCTGTATATGCATGAAGAGTAAGATCTGTATCTCTAGGATACCATAAACCAAAGTTCTGAGTTCCTTGAAGATATTTGAAAATTCTTTTGACTTCCTAAAGGTGTGTTTCCTTTGGATTTTCTTTGAATCTTCCAATTATTCCTACTGCATGCATGATGTCAGGCCTCAAGTTCTTCATTCATGGCCTGGACCCAACATTCATATTTGCATGCTTCATTTACATTTTGAGGTTCGGTGGAGGATAGTAATGCTAGATAGCTTGAGGTTTCTGTAATAGTTCTTCTTGTCTGTACACCTGACTCTTTTTCCCCTAAAATTTGAGTTTCTGTATGACTTTTCTAAACATACTTGGACATAGTCTTTTCTTCTACCATTATCTCTTCTTCTGGTGCTTCATTGGTTTCTTCTTCAATATCATTGTGATTTGATGTGGGAAAATAATCCCCATCTTCTTCATTGTTATAATCTTTTGTTTTTAACTGTTTTGGATTTTTGCCTGCTTCATCAACTACAACATCAATACTTTCAACAATTTTCCCAAGTCTTCCATTATAACATTTATATCCTTTACTTCGGGAAGAGTAACCAAGAATAATACCTTCATCTGCTCTAGGCTCAAACTTACTAAGTTTTTCATCAGTCCTTTTGATATAACATTTGCTTCCAAAAACTTTAAAGTATTTTACAGTAGGAGTATTACCATACCAAAGTTCATGTGGAGTTTGAGTGCTATTTACCTGAACATTTTCTTGGTTGAGAATAGTTACGACGGAAAATGCAGCTTCACCCCAGAGAGTTGTAGGAGTTCCAAATTCATCTAGCATAGCTCGAGCCATTTGTTGAACAGTTCTATTCATTCTTTCTACCACTCCATTTTGTTGAGGAGTCCTTGCGGTGGAGAATTTCCTTTTTATTCCATGTTGTTCACAAAAGTCAAAGAATTCATCCGAAGTAAATTCCCATCCTCGATCAGATCTAAGGCATTTGATTTTTTGATCTGATTCATTTTCAACCAAAGCTTTGAAGGCTTGGAACTTTTCAAATTCTTCATCTTTATGCTTTAGGAGACCTATCCAATGCATTCTAGAAAAATCATCAATGAACAAAATAATTTTTTCTTCTCCACAAGGTGACTTTTTCCTTGAGGGTCCACATAAATCAGTATGGACAAGTTCAAGAGGCTTACTAGCTGACCCCTCTTTTTCAATGAAGTGAGCTCTAGTTTTCTTACCGAGGATGTTGATATCTGGAAGATCACAAACAACCTTGAATCTGCATGCTTTTCTTATTCGAGAAAAGCTAAGATGTCCCAATATTCTATGCTGCAACCAATTTTCATCATTTTTGCTTAGATAGCATTGTTGTTATCCTCCCTTGAGTATATATAAGTTGTTTGGAGTTCTTGTATCTTTGATCACGGTCTCTCTTGTATCAAGCTCATGAACAACACATTCGTTTGATCGAAAAACCACTTCATTTCCTTGATCGCACATTTGACTGGCACTGAATAGGTTATGCTTTAAACCATCTACACACATAACATTTCCAACTTTAACCTTTTCTTTCAAGAAAACAGAACCTTTACCTTTTATGGCAGTAGGAGTGTCTTTTCCAAATGAGACATTCTTTTCCTTTTCTAAGGCATTATATGAGTGAAGTTTTTTTTTGTCACCCGTCATGTGTTTTGAGCATCCACTGTTGATGTACCACTGATTTTCTTGTCCTTCTGCATACAAGGCTATACCACATCTTTTTGTTTGAGATTCTTTCCTTATCCATATCTTGGGATTTAATGGAGTTTTCTCCTTTTGAGATGTTTGCCAAAATTTGCTTCTGCATTCAAATTCTTCATGACCAAAGTTGTTACAGATTGAGCACTCTATTTCATTTTCAAGAAGAGAAAAGTTATTATAGGAACTTTTCTTGATCCCTGTCACATTCCTTTGATTTCATGCTTCTCTAGTCATGATGGTTTTGTAAGCAACACATTGAGTAGCTTTGTGTCCAAAATTATGACATGAAAAACATTACCCATTAAAGAAGTTCCTGCAACTATCGAATCTATTGACCTAGTGATTGTAGTTTCTATTAATATTCATCTTTGGAGAAAATTGAGTATGATTTACCTGAGGTTGGTTGCGGCTTCTATTCATCCTTGGAGTAAATTGAGTCTAATTTATCTGGTGATCTGCTTTATGCCTTTGCTGACGATTGTCATACTGTTCACTGGTCTTTGCTGCATCAAGATAGGTTTTAGTGGAGGTTGACGATTTTTGTGACTGAGATGCTTCTTCAGTATATCCAGGACCTGTCTTTATCAAAGCAGAATGTTGCACTTTGATCATTTCATTTAAAGTTTATGATCCTTTAGAAAATATAAGATTGAGAGATTTCGTTTTTTCAAGATCCTTTCTTAGACCCACAATTTCACATTCTAGTTTTTCATTGTGTTTTTCTTTTTTGACAAGTTGGTATGTCAAGGTATCTATAATCATATTCTTTTCTTCTAAACGTATTTTGAGTTTATATATTTCTTCATGAAGGTCATCCTCTTCTAAAGCATTCCAAAAATTATCATCGTCATAAGCCATTAGAAGTCTATAATCATTATTGTTTTCATCTTCATCACTATTTGATAAACCATATCTATCTTCATGGGTATAGCAACTCCTTTTATTTAAAACTTGTTTTCTATTCCATTTTGCATATTCCTTCCCTTTTTCATATTTATCTTTATGAGGAAATTTCGCAGCATAATGACCGAATCTATCGCAAGCAAAGAATTTGAAGGGTAGCTTACCTCTAAATCTTTTGGAACCCCATTGAAGCTTCTTGACAAAGTTTACCTCATCTTACTCTTCTGAAATATGTCCTGATTCATTGTGTTCTTCATTTCATTTTGTTGAAGCTTTAAATGCGGCTTCTCTCATATCTGATGGTCCTCCTTTTCTCATCTCAAAGGCAGTTAAGATTTCGTGAAGTTGTGTCATAGTGATAGTCTGCAGATCCTGTTTTTCTTCTATGGCAGACACTTTTGATTCAAATTTAGCAGACAAGGATCTCAAAACTTTCTCAACTAAGGTAACTTCCTTTATTTCTTCACCCATATTCTTCATACAATTAACAACCTCATCTATACGTAAGAAGTAACTAGCTATACTTTCATCACTGTGCATCTTAAGAGTTTCATATTGAATTCTGAGAGTTTGAATCTTAGCATGTTGGGTCCCTATAATACTAGTGATTACCCCATTAATATTGTAGTTATACCCCTTATTTATATTATTGTGCCCCTATTACCCCCATATTATTATTTATGTGCCCCATAGAATCCCTCTATTGTTATTTTTGTGGCTTTATATTATTATTGTTAGGTCGGCTGGATTATATTGTGACTCCTTAGACTCCTATATATAGAAAGGAGGTTTTGTCATTTGTATCATCCAAGAATTGTTCATTTATGTAATGTAAAGGAGGTTGCCCCCTCGAAGAGGCTGAATTCTAAGGCGTTGATCTATCTTTTCTATCTTTTCTTGAGCTCGTTTCATAACATTTGGTATCAGAGCTTTGGATTCTAGGGTTTCGCTGCTCCAAACAGGTCATCGTGGAATTTTCGCTATAACGTTGTTTCTGTGACGTTTCAGAAGCCGCAAAAAAAACCCATTTGAGAAGAAATCGCGCTGAACCTTGGGTATGAATTTTAGAGCTTTTTGGGCAATATTTGCGGAGATATGATCTGAGGAAGTTGGTCTTTTTGCAGACTCCTGAATTACATTCAAAACAGGTGACCTGGGGAAAATCGTCATAACCTTCTCTCTGGGGATCAGATTGAAATTTCGTCAGAAGGTACAGAAAGAGGACGGACTGTAGTTTCTTGTATGTGTGTTTCAGATTAAAAGGTTGAAACAGTGACTCGTGGCACATCGTACAAGTTCACTCTTCTGAACCAGTCTAAAAGCAAGTCACTGTGGGAGATTTCACACAACTCTTCCTTGGAGAATCCAATTTGGCTCAGAATTGTGGCATTGGAAAGAGGATGTAGAAGGCTACTATAGGTAGCAATTTTAGAACTGGCTGATCCGAAATTACAGAGATACATCAGATTCAATATCAGGATTCTATAAAGTGAAAAAAGGTGTGTAGTTTTTTTTTTTAATTTTTGTGTAAGCTTGGTTTAACGAAATTCAAAGGGCATAGTAAAGCATTATTATCGGTAATTGATGCCCCGAGGAAAGAAAATCCAAACACCTAGTAAGGAACTTGAAATCTCTAGCATGACTTATGAAGAAGAGGAAGAAATGCTACATGATATATCAAAATTACAAGAACAAGTGCAACAAATGTCACGCTCACAAAAGCTAACAGAAGCTAAGATAAGTGGCGTGGAATCTAAGATAAAGGGAATGGAAGATAAGATGGATGATTTGAAGACAGATTTGAAGAGAGACATGGCAGATTTGAAGATATATTTGAAGACAGAGATGGAAGAATTGAAGAAGTTGCTACAAGAAAGGGTCACTAATGGTGAAAAGGTAGTAAAGGAAACTCATGATGAGAACAAAAGAAATGTTAAACATGATTCCATAGATGCTAATGTAGGATCGAAGAATCACCATATTCCAAAAATCGATATGAGGAAGTTGGATGGCAAGGATCCTGCCACATGGATATTACAGATGGAGCAATTCTTCGATCTCAATAATGTGCAAAACGCACAAAAGGTACGTATGGCAACTGTATATTTGGAACCAAATCAGTTTGTATGGTATCAATGGCTTTGCTCTCGTAAACAATTTATCACTTGGGCAATTTTTACGGAAGAATTGATATCACATTATGAAGATACAAAAAGAAACACTTTTTTTAGCCAATTGATAAGTCTCAAACAAAAGGGTTCAGTAATGGAGCACATTGAGGAGTTCCAAAAATTGAACATAAGGGTAAAAGATATTCCATAGGAGCATAGGATTGATGTGTTCATAGGGTCTTTAAAGGATAATATCCAACATGATGTTCGCCTTTGGGAACCTGATTCATTAGAGAAGGCATTCAGGTTAGCAAGAAAAATGGAAAGCAAAATTATGGCAACCAGGAAGCATACCACTCACAACTATAAAGACGGAAGTGTTGTTGCCCCTAGTCTTCCACAACCTATAAGGTTGACACCACAACAATTGGAAGAAAAAAGAGCAAAAGGGCTTTGTTACAGTTGTGATAGCAAATACACTAAAGGTCATAAGTGTGCTGAGAAGAAATTATTCTACATAGATTGTGAAGAGGAAGAAGAAAAGGAGCAAGAAAGGTAAAAAGAAGAAGATATACTCCAGGAACAAAGCCTAGATGAAGAACAAATAAATCCGACCATATCTTGTAATGCATTGGCGGGAATTACCACTCCTCAAACCATCAAGATAGAAGGACAAATCAAGAAGAAAAAGGTAATAGTGTTGATTGATTCAGGAAGCACCCACAATTTTATTCATTGTAGGGTAGCAAAAGAATTGAATTGCTTCCTATATCCAGCACTAGAGTGTCAAGTGATGATTGCAAATGGAGGAAAAATAAATTGCTCTGGAAAGTGCCATAATATCAAGCTATCCATGGGAGAATATGTATTGACTAGCCCAATGCTTTCCATTCCAATGGGAGGTGCTGATGTTGTACTAGGAGTCCAATGGCTACAATCCTTGGGTACAATAGCTTTTAATTTTCAAGAACTTTTCATGAAATTTTTTATGGAAGGAAAGGAAGTTGAATTAAGGGGTATTGCAGGGAAACCAGGAAAGATAATCAGCTCTAATGGCATGACAAAGCTTCTAAAAAAGGAGCAAAGAGGTGTAATTGCACAATTATGTTCGCTAGATGTTTCCACATTGGAATCATCTATTTCTCCAGATCTCCAAAAAGTCCTGGACAATCATTCCAAGGTATTTGAGACTCCAAAAGGTCTCCCACCTATGCGTGATCATGATCATGCTATTCATCTGATTCCAGGAAGTGTTCCTCCAAACATCAGGCCGTACAGATATCCCTATGTCCAAAAAAGTGAAATTGAACGTATGGTTGCAGAAATGCTAGAGGCTGGTATAATTCAACTGAGTCAAAGTTCTTTCTCAGCTCCAGTAGTATTGGTGCACAAGAAGGATGGATCATGGCACATGTGTCGTGATTATAGGGAGCTCAACAAGCTCACTATTAAAGATAAGTTCCCCATTCCTGTTATTGATGAATTACTGGATGAATTGCATGGATCAATTTACTTCACCAAGTTGGATCTTCATTCGGGATATCATCAAATCAGAATGAAGATTGAAGACATTCCGAAAACGGCATTTAGAACTCATGAGGGTCATTATGAATTTTTGGTCATGCCTTTTGGCCTTACCAATGCACCTTCAACATTTCAAGGTTTGATGAATTCAATTTTCAAACCATTCCTTAGAAAATTTGTGTTAGTATTTTTTGATGATATACTAATCTACAGCAAGTCTTGGAAGGATCATGTTGAACATGTTGACAGGGTGCTACAACTATTGGAGGAGAAACAATTATATGCAAAAAGATCCAAATGTTTCTTTGGAGTCCAGGAGGTGGAATATTTGGGTCATATTGTATCTCATGAAGGAGTTAAGGTAGACCCTAGCAAAATTAAAGCCATTAAGGAATGGAAAATCCCCACATCCATAAAGCATCTGCGAGGATTTCTTGGGTTGACAGGGTATTATCGCAAGTTTGTTAAGAATTATGGGAGAATAGCAACACCTCTAACAACATTATTGAAGAAAGATTCATTTTCATGGACTCTGGAAGCAACAAAGGCCTTTGAACATCTTAAAGAGGCAATGTGCCAAGCACCGGTCTTAGCTACATTGGACTTCACAAAAACCTTTATTGTGGAATGTGATGCTTCAGGAAATGGAATTGGTGTTGTTCTAATGCAAGATGAAAGACCCATTGCTTTTGAAAGTCATCCAATCAAGGGAAAGTTTTTAAGCAAAGCTATTTATGAGAAGGAAATGTTGGCAATACTCCATGCACTTAAGAAATGGCGACCCTACCTAATGGGAAGACACTTCAAGGTAAAAACGGATCATGATAGCCTTAAATACTTTTTAGAACAAAGATTATCCTCTGAAGAGCAACAAAAGTGGGTCACAAAGATGTTGGGTTATGACTTTGAAATCATCTACAAAAAAGGGAAGCAAAATGTGGTGGCAGATGCACTCTCAAGAAAGGATGAGGATGTGGAAGCATTGTTGTGTGCCATTTCTATTATCCAACCAGATTGGATAAACGAAGCAAGGGAGGAATGGAAGAATGACGAAGAAGTGTGGGCACTTATTCGAAAGCTACAACAAGATTCCAGTACTTCTGATACATTTAGCTGGAAAAATGATTCGTTATGGTACAAAGATCGCTTATACCTCTGTAAGAATTCCCAGCTAAAACAAAAGATTCTTATGGAATTGCACACTTCTCCCTTAGGAGGGCACTCAGGATTTTTAAAAACTTACCACAGGGTTAAGAAGGAATTTTTTTGGGATGGCCTTAAATCAGATATTCAAAAGTTTGTGGCGGAATGTTTGGTTTGCCAGCAAAATAAAGTTGAAACAATTAAGACACCGGGTCTATTACAACCTTTATCCATTCCAAGCCAACATTGGGAGGAGGTTTCAATGGATTTTATCACAGGTTTACCCAAGTCTGAGGGAAAGAGTGTCATCATGGTGGTAGTTGACAGACTTACCAAGTATGCACACTTTTGTGCATTATCACATCCATTTAAAGCCAGTACAGTTTCTACTGCATTTATGGAAACAGTTCAAAAGCTACATGGAAACCCAAAGATTATTGTAAGTGACAGAGATCCTATTTTCACTGGAAATTTTTGGACAAAATTATTTTCTTGTCTTGGTACTCAGTTAGCTCATAGCTCATCTTATCATCCTCAATCTGATGGGCAAACTGAGATAGTAAACAAATGTTTGGAAGGATATCTTTGTTGCTTTGTATCTGATAAACAGACACAATGGGTCAAATGGTTGCCTCTGGCTGAATGGTGGTATAACACTTCCTTCCATACATCAACAAAAATGACCCCATTTATGGCACTTTATGGGTATCAACCACCATCCATCACATCATATTTAAGAGAAAATTCTAAGGTTCAGGCAATGGAACATCACATCGAACATCAACAACAAGTCCTCCAACTCTTAAAGGATAACCTCGTGTTGGCACAAAATAGAATGAAACAACAGGCAAATCAACATCGCAGTGAAAGAAGTTTTGATGTAGGTGATTGGGTATTCCTACGGCTACAACCATATAAGCAAATGTCCCTAAAGCAAGCTAAGAAGGATAATAAATTATCACCAAAGTATTATGGTCCGTACAAGGTGTTGCAAAAGATTGGTACTATGGCATACAAATTGGAGCTTCCTGCAGCTTCTCGATTGCACCCAGTTTTCCATGTTTCATGTTTAAAGAAGGTTATAGGTGACAAGCTCCCAATTCAAACAATATTGCCAGAACTTGACAAGGAAGGAAAAATTATATTGGAACCGGAAGCAGTCACAGAAACAAGAACTCGACAGCTACGAAATCGATCAATTTCAGAGTATCTTATCAAGTGGAAGAACTTATCCGCTGAACATTCCACATGGGAGGATGAGAATTTTATGCAGAAGTATCCAGAACTACTCAAGCGTTGAGGACAACACTTTTTTGAAGGAGAGGGGGAATGTTGGGTCCCTATAATACTAGTGATTACCCCATTACTATTGTAGTTATACCCCTTATTTATATTGTTGTGTCCCTATTACCCCCATATTATTATTTCTGTGCCCCATAGAATCCCTCTATTGTTATTTTTGTGGCTTTATATTATTATTGTTAGGTCGGCTGCATTATATTGTGACTCCTTAGACTCCTATATATAGAAAGGGGGTTTTGTCATTTGTATCATCCAAGAATTATTCATTTATGTAATGTAAAGGAGGTTGCCCCCTCGAAGAGGCTGAATTCTAAGGCGTTGATCTATCTTTTCTATCTTTTCTTGAGCTGGTTTCATAACATAGCACATTTTACCTGAGAGTCTCCTTCATAGCTCAGAATGATTTTGTCCCATATTTTTGGCTAATTTGAGCTGCATGAATTTGACAAATTCTGATTGTGACAGACTTCCCAATAAAGTATTGAATGCTCTGGCATTAGTTTCATATTGTTTTTTACCTACCGTATCTGTAGGAATTTCTGTTGGAAATGTATATCGTCCTTCCACAATTTCCCAGACATCCGTTCCAAGTGATTGTAGATAGGTTATGGTTCTTATTTTCCAATAAACAAAATTGCTTCCATCAAATAATTGTGATTTGATGGATCCCATGCTTTCTTGATTACTCATGATGATGGATATCCCTTCAAGTGATCAAGCTTCTTCTGAAGGACCTGCTCTGATACCAATTGTTGGAAATAATACTGAGAGGGGGGTGAATCAGTATTATCAGATCTATAATTTTATTTCCCAAATAGATTTATATATGCTACTTCAATGAAGTTAATTAGCATGTACACACGACTGTACTTAAAGTAACCGACGTATATGCAGAGAACTTTTGATTTAGAAAATTTATCATGTATTGAGCTTAAACTAGTATATCATAGATTTATTAGAAAGTGCAGTAAAAGCAGAATCACACATAAGCAACACGCATGAACACCAAGATATAAGGTGGAAACTCAATGTGGGTAAAAACCACCTGCTATTGTTGTCTTTGCCTTCCTTTTTATAATAAAAAAATTTATTTACAATCTCGTACTAGTGCAGACTCATACCAGTACGCAGGCACCCATCTGCAAAAGGCTACAACCTTCTCTCGTTCTCCAGCTACTACTGGAAGGGAGCTACAACCCCCTACCTCTTGTACTAGCCAATATGTTTACTAAGATGTAGGTGCCAGCCTACAAAAAACTCCACTCTTCCACCAGGGACCACATTTCATGAATTTTCAAACTGGATACTCCTGGAACAAAACATCACAATCTCAAGGCCATGTTTCATCCAATTTTCATACTGGACCCATCAACAACATTGAAACTCAGAAAATCATAACTGCAATACAACCATCAAATACATCTACATCAACCAATCACTGAAACCCCATCATCACTTTCTGAATCAACCACAACTAGATCAATTAATAACTTGACAACCTATCATCACTGAAGCAAATCACAATCAATCAATCTGATCATTCAAAACACTGTCACCAGAACACAAAGCAGAACCCATAAATCTGCAACAGTGAACAGAAACAACTGAAACTTTTAAACATCATACTTCATAAGGTATACACTACTTCCATGTGTGGAACCAGCATGTATACACACTTTTACCAAAGGGAACCAACGTATAGATCTGCAGATTCAATTTTATGATGTATACGCTACTCTGATACGCTGAACCAACGTGTATACGCTCTTTTACTAAAGCGAACCTGTATACAGATCTGTAAATGCTAAGTTAAAGCATCACAACTATTCTAGACTTCAGTCATACCCAGATCATCACATTTACATAATAAAACATGCGTCAGTATTTAGATCTAGACTATTTAAGATCAAACCACATAATGATAATACTCTTAAGCCTTTATAATCCCAGTCTATCAACCTTCATCAGCCATATAGGTGCATCCTTAGATCATATCAAGCAAAACATCAAAAACTCATTAACCTGCATATATGATGCAACACTTCATAAGATATTCAAATCCTTACACTACATTGGCCTAGTGATCTTCTCTTCCTTATATAGTTTTAGGCCTTTATCAATACCATGGACCAAAAATACTTAGGATCAATACCTTGGACCAAATACCTCGGACCAATCAAATACCTTGGACCAAGAAATACCTTGGACCAAAAACTTTTGGTTTTCCAAGATATACACATTTTTCCTTCTGTGAAAGTGCGTGTGTACGTATACGCTTCTTTTGTTAAGTAAACTTGTGTGTATATGTAGTTTGGACAAGGTGAACCTACGTATACCTCTCTTTCTTCATTCTTTGGAGTCTAATATGTAATTCTTTGTTGTTGACATGTTGCACCGTGATCTTTCATCTGAGTGAATTACCATCAAGGACAATACCTGTATCATAATGCCAACACCAAGTTTAGATGTGTTCCAAGTGCTAATGTATGTTAATGCATGCCAAAGTGTTCCAAGGCATGCTATGGACTACAGGGCATAAAAACACATGCTAGGAGAGTGTTATGATATGCTAGGGCCTGCCAACATGTGCTTGGGCGTCCTAGTCATGGAAAAATGTTCTAGGTATAAAGATGTTCCAAGACATACAAGGTGTCAAGGAATGTTTGTGCCAAAGCATGGTAACACCTACCAAGAGTGTTGAGGAGTACTAGCTCTCTCTCATTAATATAATTGACAGAGCTTGATTATGTATTAAATAATATAGTTCCTACACATACTAGTGGAACTTTATCTAAAGGGAATTTGTTAGATAATAAACCTAATAGAGATGAATCATGTGTTGATCATAGGAAAACTATATTCTTTTTACTTGAGGGAAATGATACACACTAATTACTTCTTAACAAATTGATTGCCTCTAACCATTGTGGCCTTGGACACATAATTAAGATGACTCCATAACAATGGTCTTAAATCGTTATCTTTTGACAAAAAATACAGTAACACACATATAGCATGATCAAAAACTCGTTGGAATGATCAATGATGATGAACATTTTTTTACCGTCACCAAAAGTAACCAAAAAGAGCATTGGTGAGGGTGAATAAAACATCGTCACTAGAAGTGTCACCAAAGAGAGAATTAGTGACAAGCCTTTAACAACCCTCACCAAAAGTGTCACCGGAAATGGATTTGGTGACAAAACATAAAGGAACATGACTATATGCACTTACAACAACATTATTTTAAGGATCGTCACAATATGCGACATTGGAAATGGACCTTAAAGGTCCCTCACAGGCATGACCCTCACCAATGACCTTTTTTGGTGTATTGAGATTACTTATATCTAGGTTTGGAGTTAAAAAAATGTTCCTCTTTGAGACTTTCATCACCCATGTTATTTTATAGTGATATGAGGTTTGGGGTCACAGTATATCTAGAGAATAATAGAGGAAGATTGAGCTAATCCAAAAGAAATCTCTAACCTAAAACCTCAAGATTAAAGGTAACACTCCCTATCCTATCCTCTTGAATGAAGCTAGCATTTACCACATTGAAAGCATGGATATTTTTTACCATCTCATGTATAAGAAGAAGCTTTACAACATCAAAACCAAGAGGTTCCCGAAAATTGCTTCTAACTCTAGCCAAAAACCCCACCACTGGCTCAAGCAAGGTTGGCACATGGATGCCCAATCATGGCTCAAATATTGGGGTTTAAAGGAGGAGATCACTTTGGAGAATAAGTATAATATTAAAAATACTATTACTTCCAAATTGAAGGAAAAATTGTGGGATGATAAGGAGCTAGAGGGGAAAAGGAAGCTAAGGTATTATAAGTAGGTGATCAACCCACCCGTATTAATCAGAATTATTTATGTGTCTTGACCAACGCTAATAAATATATTAAAATTACAAAAATGAAAACTAACTCCCATGAGCTTCGAAGTGACACCAGGTGTTGGTCCATTCCAAAACACCTTGAGAAGAAAAAAATTGTCAATTGTGCGATACTAAGAGGATTGAAGATGAAAAACTCTTTCTCTTGGATTGCTAGAAACTTACTCACCTCCGCTCTCATTTCCAAAACATCTGTCACACTACCAACCTTCTTGACTCGTTCAATCAAGAAAACCATACTGATCTAGGAATGCTTCTTTCTCTTCTATTTGATGATAGAACTAAAATATTAAAAAAAACTCAATTAATCTATTTTCCTAAAGTTCAGTAGACCTCATTGGAAGTTAATCATCATGCATCATCATCATCAATATATCTCTCTATATATATATATATATATATATAAAGAGAGAGAGAGAGAGAGAGAGAGAGAGAGAGATTCCATTAAAAACTCTGTTCTAATTCAATGTACAATAGAAATTTGTAATTTCTTAATGTTTAATATTAAGTTTAAATATAAAATTAAAAAAAATATTAATAACTAAAATGAATATATATATCATACAAAACCATTTTTTATAATTAAACCATTTTATTAGTGTGTTGTTCAAAACCAACATAAATCCATCTTAATTCTAAATCTATGAAAGAATTAAAGGAATCAATTCTTTTAAGTGGCAAAATCTTTCCTCAAATTTTACACTAAAAAAAATTTACCTCTTGAAAAATTTAATTCATCTAAAAACTTGATAGATCTAAAATTAATATCAATATATTCTAATTTAATTTAAAATTAATATGAATATATTCTAATTTAATTTTAAAATTTATTTAAATAGTAATTTAAAATTCTAAAATTCATTTTAAATCTTAATTTGAAAGTGTTAAAATCGTAATTTAACCTAAATCACAATTTTTAATCAAAATATTCATTTTAAATCTTAATTTGCAAGTGTTGAAATCGTAATTTGACATAAATCATAAGGTCCAACGAGATGACGTTATATTCCATGGTGTTGGCCGAGAATCAATCTCACGAAGAGACTCCTCTCGGATAACGATGGAAGTTTGGATAAATTTCAATTGAAATTGGTTTAAAAAAAAAAAGCTTTCGAAATAATGGGGGTAATATGATATGATTACGCTGTAGTCTATGTTGTTGGAAGATAGTTCATATCACTGTTAGATGGTGGCGGCGTATTTAATATCACTGTTAGATGGCGTAATATATTCGCGAGTGGATTTTTAATTTTTTTTCAATAACAGTTACGGTTCAAAATTTAGTTACAAGAATGTTATCGGAGTTTTGGTATAATTGTAATGTTAATTGGTTCTGTTTTAGGTTATTTGATATTAAATTTGAAAGTATTTTAGAAATTTACGAACATATTTAAATTCAATTATTTGACTTTGTTTTTATTTGGGATTAAAAAAAAAGGTTTTTTTGGAGGAAATATTATTATGGCCAGTGTTTATATTGGAATACGATATTCGGAATTTAAATTTTATTTTCGATCATTATTAGTTGTATAGTAAAAATTTAACAATCATAAAATATTCTAAATTATTATTATAAAAAATCTGGTTACATTTTATATTTATATATATAATAATAAGGTTTAATTAATTTTGTGATTTTTAAATTTTGGTAATTTGAAATATATAATGGGGTATGTGTTTAAGAGAAATTTTATTTATAATTGTGCATTATTGAATTTTATTATAATATTATTAATTTTTTAAATTGAAGTATATATTAAACATTTTTTCTGAGTATTTTTTTGGTCAACTTTAATTAAAATTTGGGATATTTTTAAAAAGCTAAGTTTAGGTTGTTTAATCTATAGAATTATAGTGCCCCATGTGTTGCTTAGGGTGTTGAATCTATTTATGCATTTAAAAATGTATTTTAGACAACAAAAAATAACAATTTTGCTTGAGATTGTATCTTGTATAGTTGGAGTGAAAAAAACATTTCATCTATAAGTTAGACTATGTCTTAAAATCATAAAATTAATTAAATTAAAATTTTATTTTAAATTATTATTTATTTGTGTTTGCTAAGTTGAGAAATTGCAACCCATGTGCATCTAGATTGGCAATATCACATGGAGAACACAGACCAAGCCTTAACATGGATGGACTACGCATAGATTTTTGTCCACTAAGTTTATTCACATCACAGAGTGTCTTAATAATACACCCATCACCTTCTATTTTACTCCATGTGTCATTATTATTAGTATTATTATAAAAAGAATAAATGTATGTTTCAGTGGACCTAATGGTTAAGAGCACTTGTTTCCTCTTAAGAGGTCACAGGTTCAAAACTAGAGGGGTTAGAGTATGTATGCCTTCGTAGACTTAGCAGTCAAATCATTGCGCCGAGGTGGGTCCCTTTTCCCACAAATAAGGAAGGGAGTTGTCTATAATGCGACTTTTTGGAGATTCCGGTGACGGAATCTGGCGGAAGAAATTGAGGTTAAATCTTGATTTGTTGCAGTTAAAAGGGTTTTTTAAGTGCATATTTGGATTCAGCACCCTCGAAAACCCCTGGGACGCTTTCATTGTGCAGAAACTAGCTATCAAACTTGCGATTCCAATAAATTCCTGCCGGATTTCGACCGGAAAAACCAGCCAGAAAAGCTTTCAAAAAGTCGCGTTATAGACTATTTCATAAGGAAGTCTCATACACCAATGTGGTGTCTAGTGGGTCCCTTTTTGTTAAGTTATTGTATGTTCTATGCTTATAACAGTTTACTTCTTTTTCTTATTATATTCCACCGATTAGCAATCACATGTACATAAAGTAAAGTGCAGATAGAACCTTAAACGATCGACAGAAAACAAGCCAAGACAAGAGACACAAGATGTGGCGGCTAGCCAGGGACAAACCCCACAATGTGTGGGGAAACCCTTTGATCAAATCTTCTTTTATCTTCAATAATTCAGCAGAGAGAAATAGTACAATAAATCTGATTCATATCAGCAGTAGCAAACCCTAGATCAGCAGCATCAGCATTAGTGGCTTCATTATCAAACTAGGGCAGACCATATCTCACAAACCGACCGTCGGATTGACTTCATTCCACCACCAAAAGTTTCGACTTCCAGAGGAGGTTCAGATGAACCTACAGCGCAGTTCAGATGAGGATATCTTCTAGGCCACGCAAGTCAATTTTTACTTCTACAGTTGCAGCTTCAGTTTCAGTAGTTTCCGGCTTCAAACTAGGGCAGTGGATATCTTGCAAACCGTTCGTTGGATTGACTTCATTCCACCACCAAAAGTTGCGGCTTTCAAAGGAGGTTCAGATGAACCTACAGCGCAGTTCCAAAGAGGAGATCTTCTAGGCCACGCAAGTCAATCTTTACTTCTGCAGTTGTAGCTTCAAATTCAACAGCTTCCGGCTTCACATGTGTGAGAGAGAGAGACCCATTTCAGCGCAGTAGAGAAGAGACTCATATCTGCGCAGTAGAGAGAGAGATGTGATGAGATGAGTGAGTCCAAATGAGGAAAAGTCCTCTTATATTTATACACAATGTTGGTGGGTGAATAGATGCGACTGTTGGGCTTCTGAGCCTACATGAGTTGTAGGTCGGCTTGATAAAAATTCCATAATCAAAATAAATTCATATCTCCATGAATACTTATCGGAATCGGATGATCTTTATATCAATCCTACACCTCACAACGAGAGGAATCTAATAAAAATATTATCAGCCATGAATAAGATGACCCACATGAAGTTTTGCCCTGGTTGCCAATTTTAACACTCCCTCTCAACCATGGAGAACTTCATCTGCAATCTGTCTATCGGTCATTACTATTCATCCATCAAATGCACTGCCTTGTATAGCCTGACTCTTGCCCTGCTCTGCTCTATTTTGCCTGTTCTGCTTTGTCTTGTTCTGCCCTGCACTGATCTGTACTGTTTTGTTCTGTTCTGCTCTGCTCTTGCATTGTTTTGTTCTACTTTGCTTTTGTCTGAATTATGAAGAAGAAGAAATGATCGAGGATGTATCATACTGACTCAAAGTCAGTCTCAAAGTATGTACCGCTGGTCCCAGACCAGTCTCAACCAACCCAAAGTCAACGTCATAGTGAGTACAACTCCAATGGTCCCAGACCAATATCATCCTCCACTGACTCAAAGTCAGTCTCAGAGTATGTACCACTGATCCCAGACCAGTCTCAACCGACCCGAAGTCAGCGTCATAGTATGGTACAACTCCTACCACTAGTCCCAGACCAGTATCAATGATCCCAGATCAATGGAGGTCATCCTAGCGTAGGGAGTACTGTAGTTACAACGATGCGTCCATCGGTACTACTATGGTCCCTAACTTCATTTCCCTGCTCATTGATCAGATGAGAGGTACTTCCCATGAGTCCCAGACTGCATGGGTAAGATGCCTCGACAGGAGAACTAATTAATCATGTCCTCACAAGAGAACACATCAATCCTGCTACAATTTCCATGGAGAACACATCAATCCAGGCCTCACAGGAGAACACATCAATCCTGCTACAATTGCCATGGAGAACACATCAATCCGGGCCTCACAGGAGAACACATCAATCCTGCTACAATTGCCATGGAGAACACATCAATCCAGGATGCCATGGAGAACACATCAATCCAGGCCTCACAGGAGAACTAATCATCCTGCTACACAGGAGAGCGAACCATCCTATTCCACAAGAGAGCGAATCATCTTGTCCCACAAGAGAGCGAATCATCTTGTTCCAGTGGGCACCACCAGGGGAGGGTGAGTCACCCTGTGGTCATATGTTGCTCCAGTAGGAACCACAAGCCCTCAGAGCTCCCAGAGCTCAATGTATGCAACATGCAGGACCCTTGTACAAAGGTTTCTTGCCGACTCCAAGTCGTTTGGGAAAATCACAGATTATATCTTTCCTCAGGGCTTTGACAAGGTGTATCAACCTGTACATCATCTTAATTTGATGGAGCTTCCTTGCTCATCGACGTACCATATCCCAGATGATGTCTATCTGCTGGAGCAATTGACGAATACGGGATTCCTCAATAATCGAATCCCACCTCTGGTTGTTACACAGAATCACAGTGGTATCCAATGTAAATCCAAACAGCTCACTGAAGATCTTTCGCAACCAGACTGCGTCACACGAGGTTATGCTAGAAACAATATATCCTGCTTCGGCGGTGCTCAAAGCCACCGACTTCTGCTTCCTGCTCATCCAGGATATCGAAGCAGATCCCAAGGTGAAACAGTACCCGAAAGTGCTCTTATGGTCCACCACACTGCCTGCCCAATCAACATCAGTATATCCAAGTAGTCTCACATCTCTGACAGTGTATCTTAATCCATGAGAGATTGTTTCCTGAAGACATCTCAGAAGATTCCTGGCATCAATCCAGTGAGGCTCAACCAAATATGAGCTCACAATGCTAACTGCAAAACATATGTTCCGACGGAGGTTCACCAAGAACATCAATGTGAATGAGTTTTTGAAACTCAGAGGCATTTCCCAAGTCTGGTCCGACATCACTACCATATAACTTCTAAAAGTTAAGATCCTCGAGGTAGTCACAGGCTTGCAGTTCATCATACCAAATCTTTCCAATATATTTACCACATATTTTCCTTGAGATAGGAAAGTTTCCCTTGGCTTCTGCCACACTTCAAGTCCTTGGTCCTTCATTTCAAATTCAGAAGCCATCTCCCTCTTACATTTGTGAATGAGAAGGTCTACACTTGTTAGAAAGAGGTCATCCACATACAACACCAATATGAGAGGCTTGTCATCTTCAACCTTAAAGTAAAGGTTAGGATCGGCTTCACTCCTAGTGAATCCCAGCTTCATCAAGTAGCTATCGATCCTCTCATACCATGCTCGGGGTGCTTGCTTCAGCCCATAGAGAGCTTTCTTCAACCTGCATACATGAGATTTTCAATCATAAATCTCAAATCCTTCGGGTTGCTCCACATATACCTCTTCTTTGATCGAGCCGTGCAAGAACGCAGTCTTGACATCCATCTGATGTAGGTTCTATTCTTGTGAAGCGGCAAGGGCTATGATCGAGCGGATGGTCGTATATCTGGCAACAGGTGCAAATATCTCATCATAGTCTATACCTTCCTTCTGGGATAAACCACGAGCAACAAAATGAACCTTATACTTTTCCATACTTCCATTTGCTGCATGCTTTATCTTGTAAAGCCATTTTGAAGTAACAACAGTCTTGTCTTGGGGTCTGGGAACTACTTCCCAAACATCATTCTTTATGATAGACTCATATTCTTCGGTCATAGCATCCTTCCATACTTGATGCTTGACGGCATCTGAGAATTACGAAGGCTCATTTTGTATGATCGTGCTCATGATGGTCAGGTATCCTTGATACCTAATAGGTTTCTTACTTTCACGAAAGGTTCCTCGGGGTGCAGCATGTCCTTCAGCATCATCAAGTAACCCTTTAAGCCATGAAGGCCTCTTCCTAGAAGAGGAAGGCTCATATGGAGGAGGATCAATCGGATCCATGGGTTCTTCTACATTAGGCATTGATTCATCATCCTTTTCTTTCGGTTCCCTGGTGTCGGCTTCTTGAGAGCTCCTCAAAGTCGGAAGATTGATCACCTTGCTGAGAGCCATATCTTTGTCAAAGGTGACATCATGACTAATTATGACTTCCCTTTGACCGGCTACATAGATTCTATAGCCTTTAGTATTTTCACCATAGCCCACGAAAATTCCCTTCTTTCCAGATGCTCCCAATTTATTTCTTTTCTCTTTCAGCACATGAAAATATACAGGGCTTCCAAAAATTTTAAAATGAGAAACATCAGGTTTCTTACCGGTGAATTTTTCTTCAGGAGTCTTGGAACCCAATGCTTGATGAGGGCATCGATTTTGTACATATACGGCAGTGTTTGCAGTTTCAGCCCATAGAAACTTTGGAAGTCTTTGATCATGTAGCATGGCCCGGACAACTTCCATCATCGTGTGGTTCTTCCTTCCCACCACACCATTCTTCTCAGGAGTATGTGGTGTAGTAGTCTCCCTCTTAATGCCAACCTCAGGTGTGCCTGAGTAAACCAATTGTAATATATCAGAGGTCTTGCTTTGGCTTAAGGGGAATGGTCCCCTTTTGAGCTTTCCTTAGGCACATCCCGGACATACACCTTCTTTCTCTACTTGGAATTCGGGCATCTCTGTTACCATCTGTCTTACATCGGGTAGAGCTTTGTAATGAAGGTGGGCAAACCTCCGATGCCAAAGTTCAGACTAAAGAGATGTGTCACAAGACATGACACCTAGCGGACTTCCATCGACCTGATATAATGAATCAACACTAAACCAAAGAGTAAAGGCATCTTTAACATTATTTTTCCATATACATACCTTGCCATTGCTGAAGGTTACCTTGAAGCCTCTATCTTCCATTGCCAAGATGGACACCAGGTTCCTTTTGAGGTCAGGTGCATTTAATACATCCTAGAATTTCTAGCCTTCTTGAATGCTTGTCCTCTTCCTTGATTCCCAGCTCTCCTCTTACCTTTGCTGTTGAATTTGTCATTCCTTTGATTGCCATCAGAGGGATTTCGAGTTGCACCACTGCATATTGTACCATGCTTCTCTAATCATGATTATCATCATGCTGCCCATGTCCATGATTTTATCCATCATAATGCTGCTCAAACTAGTGTGCATCATCATCATGCTATCCTATATGTGCATGATCTCATGTTGCCCTTTATGTCCATGATCTCATTCATCATGATGCTCATGATCTCATACATAGTGACTTGCTTTATCGCAAATGTAACATCGTCATTTTCTTCTAGCCTTAGGTCCAGCCTTTCCTTTTGATTTAGTCTCGGAATTATTTCTTTTCTTTGCATGAGAAGAAAAGGCAGCAGGAGGACCTTTAGGCATGGGCATTTCCTGCTCTTCTACCCTTGTTTTTTCTTGAATGCATCTAGCCATTAATTCCTCGAAACCAGGAATTACATTATAGTACATACCATTCAAATGGCAATCCTCCAAGAGTTGTGAGTGTCATTTCTCTGTCAGTAATAGTTTCCCCAATAGATAGGAGATCGTTCTTGATCTTGGTGATTCTTAAGAAGTATGCTTGCATACTTTCATCTTTACCCTTCTTGATTTCCCTCATCTTATTTCTAAGAAACAAAACTTGATCTGCATCATTAACTTTAAATAAACTCACCAGTCTATCATAGATTTCCTTGGAGATGTCCAGTTCAGAGATGTAGGCCACCAAGTGCTTGTCGATAGAGTCCCGGATGATCTTCTATTGTTTTGACTTCTCCATTTTTCATTTGTTCCAGGCAGCAGCAGATGCATTTGATGGAGGCTCAACAATATTGCCTCTCACATGATCCAACACTCCTTGATTCTCAAGGGTTAGATCGATAGACATCTTCCATCCGTGATAGTCAGCTTTCTCACAGAGCTTGTCTTCAGCAGGAAAGAGTGTTGAGGACCCCATAGTTCTTTTAGGATAGCCTTGCTAATATTCTCTTTGATGATTGCTCTTGTTCTTGCTCGGGCTTTGTCTTCACCTCAGCTCTGATACCATGTTAAGTTATGGTATGTTCTATGCTTATAACAGTTTACTTCTTTTTCTTATTATATTCCACCGATTAGCAATCACATGTACATAAAGTAAAGTGCAGATAGAACATTAAACGATCGACAGAAAACAAGCCAAGACAAGAGACACAAGATGTGGCGGCTAGCCAGGGACAAACCCCACAATGTGTGGGGAAACCCTTTGATCAAATCTTCTTTTATCTTCAATAATTCAGCAGAGAGAAATATTACAATAAATCTGATTCATATCAGCAGTAGCAAACCCTAGATCAGCAGCATCAGCATTAGCGGCTTCATTATCAAACTAGGGCAGACCATATCTCACAAACCGACCGTCGGATTGACTTCATTCCACCACCAAAAGTTTCGGCTTCCAGAGGAGGTTCAGATGAACCTACAGCGCAGTTCAGATGAGGAGATCTTCTAGGCCACGCAAGTCAATTTTTACTTCTGCAGTTGCAGCTTCAGTTTCAGCAGTTTCCGGCTTCAAACTAGGGCAGTCGATATCTTGCAAACCGTTCGTCGGATTGACTTCATTCCACCACCAAAAGTTGCGGCTTTCAAAGGAGGTTCAGATGAACCTATAGCGCAGTTCCAAAGAGGAGATCTTCTAGGCCACGCAAGTCAATATTTACTTCTGCAGTTGTAGCTTCAAATTCAACAGCTTCTGGCTTCACATGTGTGAGAGAGAGAGACCCATTTCAACGCAGTAGAGAAGAGACTCATATCTGCGCAGTAGAGAGAGAGAGATGTGATGAGATGAGTGAGTCCAAATGAGGAAAAGTCCTCTTATATTTATACACAACGTTGGTGGGTGAATAGATGCGACTGTTGGGCTTTTGAGCCTACATGAGTTGTAGGTCGGCTTGATAATAATTCCATAATCAAAATAAATTCATATCTCCATGAATACTTATCGGAATCGGATGATCTTTATATCAATCCTACACCCCTCGACAAGAGGAATCTAATAAAAATATTATCAGCCATCAATAAGATGACCCACATGAAGTTTTGCCTTGGTTGCCAATTTTAACACTTTTCCCACAAACAAGGGTGTATCATATGTCTCATACATCCCTTTTCCCACAAGCAAGGGAGTCTCATACACCAACTTGTCCCATAAACAAGGGTGTCTCATATGTGTCGTACATCCATTTTGCCACAAACAAGGGAGTCTCATACACCAATGTGGTGTCTGGTGCAGTCAAATGATTGCGTGGAGCTATGTCCCTTTTCCCACAAACAAGGGTGTATCATATGTCTCATACATCCCTTTTCCCACAAACAAGGGAGTCTCATACATCAACTTGTCCCACAAACAAGGTTGTCTCATATGTGTCATTACATCTCTTTTCCCACAAACAAGGGAGTCTTATACACCAATGTGGTGTCCGGAGGGTCCCTTGTCCCACAAACAGGGAGTCTCATGCACCAATGTGGTGTCCGGTGGGTCCCTTGTCCCACAAACAAGGGTGTATCATATGTCTCATATATCCCTATTCCCACAAACAAGGAAGTCTCATACACCAACTTGTGCCACAAACAAGGGTGTCTCATATGTGTCATACATCCCTTTTCCCACAAACAATTGAGTCTCATACACCAATGTGGTGTTAGTGACCTTAAAATTGGATAATAATAATAATATACATTTAAAGAAACATATACCAAGATTCTCAAGGAGATCCAATAACACTTTACCATGGAGATTCTTAACATGCAAATAGGATTTGCTACAATACCATGTCTTACTAATACCACATGTCCAAAAACACCATAACTCACATTCATTCCACAATTTTTTTAATTAATTAATTTAATTAAAAAGAACAAAGGAAATAGCTACTTTTAAAAGAAATTTCAACCCTTGATTTGTGAATACTATTAAGAATATTCTAAAATATTTTATGGAGGTTAAATCTATGTGACCGGCCTAATAATTATTAATAATTAAATTAAAAATCTAAAAGCTTTGTCTCAAAATAAACCCACCTATCACCTAATTATATTTTAAAATGTAAAATAAATTCAGCAATATGTAAAAGAAATTTCAACCATTGATTTGTGACTACTATTAAGAATATTTTAAAATATTTTATGGAGGCTAAATCTATGAGACCGACCTAATAATTATTAATAATTTAATTAAAAATCTAAAAGCTTTGTTTCGAAATGAACACACCTATCACCTAATTATATTTTAAAATGTAAAATAAGTTCAACACTATGTAAAAGAAATTTCAACCCTTGATTTGTGACTACTATTAAAAATATTATAAAATATTTTATGGAGGATAAATCTATGGGACAAACCTAGTAATTATTAATAATTAAATTAAAAATCTAAAAGCTTTATTTCCAAATAAACACACCTATCACCTAATTATATTTTAAAATGTAAAATAAATTCAACATTAATTTTTTTTCAAGGTTGGTTCATGGACACTAAGGTGGCATTCAAGGGTCAAAGAGATTTGTCCTTGTGACCTCCCAATAGGGGAGGTACTTATCAGCAGGAACTTGACCAAATGAGGGGTCAAAGAGATTTGTCCTTGTGACCTCCCAATAGGGGAGGTACTTACCAATGAGAAGTTGACCAACTGAGCTATCCTTGGAGCTTAAAATAAATTCAACAGTATGCTGTGAACCCCTTACATTTTAATTGTACAAATTGAGTCACTTAAAGTTATAATTTTATCACTTTTTTACTAAATTTCAAACAAAATCAACAACAACAACAAAACCAAAGCAATCTAACTATCAAATGCTTTTATGTTTTTTGCGACTGTTTGACATTGACTATTTAAGATGTGTTTTTAGATATATAAATGAATTCATCACCCTCAAAATCTTCTTAGACACTTAGATTGTGCAAATTATAAAAATCAAACTTAAAATTCCAAAATATCCCTACGAAATTTTAAACCAAATCTACCTAAAAATATCACGAAACAAAATAAATAAACATACCTTTGAAAATTGAACTCCATAAAATAAACAAATAAGTAAATAAACACAACTATGTGAATTAAATTCCATAAAATAAATAAATAAACTTTGTGAATTTAACTCAATAAAAAATTAGGATTAGTCTTTTTAAGTGCATTTTTTTTGAATTTTCATGATGAAAAAAAAATTGTGATCAAATCTTGATTTGTATAGTTACACTGTTTTTTTAACTAAATATATGAAATCAACACCCTCAAAACCATTAAAACACATCCATCGCTAAAAATTAACATGTCAAATACTTACAATATTTTCAACAAATCAAATCAAAAAATAAACTAAAAAACCTTTCCAAAAAATAACACTTAATCTACCGTCTATCCCTCCCATCCACCATTCCGCCCAAATGACGGGGCGATAAACTTTATAGGCTGTCGGAATAAGTGGTCGATATGATTACGCCAAATTCGACGTGATTGGAAGATAGCGACTGCAACTAGTAGATTTTTTCGTGGACACCCCTGGAAGATTCGAGAAGATGCCACACGATCCTCTCTACAGCTGGTCGTCTGTCGGCGGCCACTAGCTAGTGGAGGGCGGCAATGCGATTTGTATGTGTATTGACCACGAAAGATACCTTTCTTTTATATTAAGAAGTACACCTTCAATGTATCGGGGATGATGTAAATATCATTTTACACGGGAGAGATATTTATAGACAAATATTAAAAAAAACATTTAAGTTGAAAAATTGGGATATTTTTTTAAAACTTCAATATTATATAGATTTTTTTAATAAACTCACAATTAAGTGGAAGATTAACACAAATGAAAAAAATAGATTAATATAAAAATATAGATATATTTTGGTATTTAATTGTGTTAAATAAGTCATTCATTTATGACTATTTCCATGATGTATTGATTACGAAAGATATCTTTTTTTTATATGAAAAAGTACACATTTAATGTATCAGGCATAATGTCATTATCATTTTACATTACAAAATTGTCTCAAACAGGAGAGATATTTATAGGCAAATATTAAAAAAAAAAACATTTCATCTGGAAAATTGGGATTTTTTTAAAAACTCCATGCTATATAGATTTTTTTTATAAACTCAAAATTAAGTTGAAGATTAACATAAATTAAAAAATTAAAACTGTTGACACCTAATCCTCTGCGATTGGGTGAATTTGGAATGTGAACAGTCATCAGAAAATGAACTGAGCAGTCACATTCTTTGTATATAACAATACCTACCTAATGAAATAAATCGAATCAGTTTTCTGCCAAACTGGAGTTACTCCTGGCCAAAACAATCAATCTCCGTCATTGTTCCACAAATGAGCAAATTGCAGACATCTTCACCAAAGCGCTTGGAAGATAAAGGCTTGAAAGATTCAGAACAATGCTTGGACTCACCAACATCCCTTCAGATTAAGGGGGGGAATGTCACCTAATCCTCTGCCGTTGGGTAAATTTGGAATGTGAACAGTCATCAGAAGATGAACTGAGGAGTCACATTCTTTGTATATAACAATACCTACCTAATGAAATAAATCGAATCAGTTTTCTGCCAAACTGGAGTTACTCCTAGCCTGACAAAAACTTCATAGTATATAGATTTTTTTAATAAATTTAAAATTAAGTTGAAGATTAACATAAAAATATAGATATCATTTTGGTATTCAGTTGTGTTAAGTAAGTCATTCATCTATGACCATTTCCATGATTTATATATGACTTTAGCTTGCAAATGGGGTAGCAAGTTAAGTGGGCTTGATTGTGGGGAAAGCTCCACACATAAGGAGCCAGAGACGCACTGGGATGGGTGACCTCTAGGGAAGTCCTGGTTACCGGGTGCAAGCCCCAGAAGTGATGATTAATGCTATGTGATTCATTTCACTAGTTTCAATCTCACGTTCTCAGCTGTGAGCATCACCCAATGCAATGAGTGCTAAGTGGACTATTCAAAAATCATGAGAAATTAAGGAACTACTTCTCATGGAAATGGTCATATATGAATGACTTCCAGTTGAATCCCAAAATGATATCTAATATGATGCACTGAGAAAACCCTCAATACTTAATTCAAAAAGAGTGAAGGGAACTCTACTTGAATGGTTCATGAGGCACAATACTTGCTAAGGTTTTGCATATAGGGTAGCAAGTTAAGTGGGCTTGATTGTGGGCAAAACTCCACAGTTAAGTCCGCTTGAGCTAGAGGCGACCTCCTCACGTGAAGACTTGGTTACTATGTGCAAGCCTCGAAGGGATGATTGAGGCTATGTGATTCATTTCACTAGTTTCAATCCCACTTCTTCACCCCTGTGAGCATCGCGGGATACAATAAGTATTAAGTAGACTACTCAAAAATCATGAGAAACTAGTCAATTACTATTACCTCTCATGAAAATGGTCCTGAAATAATATCTAATAGAATGCAGTGCTAAAACCCTAATACTTAATAAAAAATATAACATTATAATGTGAGATCTGGAATTTGTAAAACGAATTTGTAAAACTTATAAAAAGATAATTACATCAGGGATTTTGACCGAAATAATAACATTATCATGGGAGATCTGGAATTTGTAAAACGAATTTGTAAAACTTATAAAAAGATAATTACATCAGGGATTTTGACCGAAATAATAGCTGAATCATACTGAGATCTTTCTTGCGATCCCCAAAATTATATACAATATACAGCCCGAAGGAAGCATCTTCCAGCTGCAATTACAGCTCCACATATTGGCTGTAGAGTGAGAAAATGGGATTTCGTAGATAAAATTTAGCTCACAGATTCGGTGACCTGAGTAATTGCAGCAACTTCTGGCTGCTTGTTCCGGCCAACGAGATTCAGAGAATGCCTACACATAGGGCACGAAGAATGCGAGGCCAGCCACCTATCAATGCATTCCACGTGGAAGCCATGATGACAGTTGGGCAGCACTCGCAGCTTTTCTCCTTCCTCGAATTCGGCCAAGCAGATGGAGCAGCCAGTGGCCAAGCCCGTTGACCGCTTAGAATCAGTTGTGTAAACAACAATCGGCAGTTCTTTCATGCCCGCCTTCTTCAATCCAGTGTTGGCCACACGGATAGCAACCTCATCCGATGAGTCGGTCCCCATGCGCCTGCAATAGTAACGCGCACAACCAAGGAAGGAGAGGAGGCCAAGCAGACAGATGAGAGCGCAAACCATAGCTGCGAGAATGACAGCTAGATCAGAGTTGAAACTGGTCTCGTTGGGTTGGGAATTAGACCAATCAGCGCGCTCCTCACCCCCCGGAGAAGGTGCCGGAAGAGAAGCTAATAACTTCCTACTACCTGACAACTGAGAACTTAAAAAGCTCATTTCGCTGGATTCGGCCCGGAAACCTCGACGATTATGTAGAAAATCTGTCCGCCTCCTGAAATTCTATGACAAAAGAGTGCTGGCAAAGAGAAAACAAATCCAAACAGTAACGCCAGAACGAACTATGAAGACAAGAAACTAGATTACCAGTCAGGGTAGTTTCGTCTATATATAATTGGAGAGGCGCCTGCCATTTATCTCAACTGGCCTATCCAAACCGCTGAGTATTGCTGCCACATTGCATGCCATTGCCTAACTTGGTATCTTGTCTTTTCGATGATTTTAATATATTGCACTCGTTTTATTACACGCGTTTACAAGTTGGTATCTTGCATTTTCAATCTTTTTCACGTCGCACTTATTATATTTAATGTTTATCAAATTACACTCATTATGAAACTTTAGTATCATTTGCCTACTGGTCAAGCTTTGTCTCAGCGACAAATGTGAAGATTTGTCCCGCGTCAAATATGATCGCTTTCAAACTATATCTCGCCTGCTTTACACGTGTTATTCTTACATAGATCTGTCACTTAAATATCTCGTTACCTCAGGATATTTATATCTCTTCACCACAGGATATTTATATCTCTTCTGGCATAGTAGGTTTTGTCATGTTTTATCTGGAAAGGTTACTCGCTAAAAATCAGAGAGAATATGTATGTATTAGTAAACTTAGCAATCAAATAAATAATTGAATAGCAATAGATTTTTATCTTATAAATAAAAAAATTTCATATCTAATTTATCAGTAACTTTAAAATTAGATAATGATAATAATTTAAAATTTAAATATATCATTTACTCATTCATCAAATTTGTTTATGATAAATTTACCCACTCATTATTTACAATAATAATAATAATATATATTTATTTTAAATTTAAATATATTAAAATGAACTAAATTATTGCTCAATTAAAATAAACTAAATGATAATATCATTTGCCCACTGGCCAAGCTTGGTCTCAGCGACAAATATGATCAATTTGCCCACTCGTCCAACTCTGTCCCTGAGTCAAATGTAATCACTTTCAATCTATGTCTCGGCTGCGTTACACGTGTTATTATTACCTAGCTCTATCACTTATATATTACCCAGTGTTTTAGATTTTGTATTTTGAATGAATGATACGATATTTTAAGAGCAATTGTTTATAATGGATTTTTGGAATTTTTTTGGTGAGTTTTTCTGATCAAAATTCGGCAGCAATTTATTGGAATCGCATGTTTGATAGCTAGTTTCTGCACAATCAAAACGTCCCAGGGGTTTTTCAGGGTGCTGAATCCAAATATACAGTTTAAAAACTATTTTAAATAATACAAATCAAGATTTAACCTTTATTTTTTCCGCAGGATTCCATCACCAGAATCTCCAAAAAGTCGCATTATAGACAACTCCATTTTAAAGTAGTAAGACACCCTACAAGAAACCAGCATCCGACTTAATCTATATTTCTCCAGGTATTTTAGATTAGATTTTGTATTTTGAATGAAATGATAAGACATTTTACAAGAGCGCAAAATCTTAGAAGAATTTTGTACATGATTTAATTCAGAAAATCATATATATCAGAAATTTATAATATAATCTATTATAAAACTAGAACCTGGATGGAGAAGTTATCATTAAATCCTTTCAATTACTTAAAATATATTTTCATTAATTAAAATATATTTTCTAATTAAAATGATTTATTTTATATTTAACTTTATTAAAAAACTAAATTTTTAATGTAATTTTTTTTTATAATTTTTTTTTATAATAAAAATTCAAAATTAAACGATTTACTCATATTGTTTCTCTTTGTTCTTTCGAATTTGCCGATTTCAATTAAAATTTAATAATTATAATTATGTCGAAAGCTATTTTTTATATTGGAAAAAAAACATTGGAAAAAAAACTGGAAATAATTAACTGAAAGGTTGGAGTTGTTTTGTAATTCGATAGAATTTTGTTGCCGGCAACGAACAGGGTTTGAGTATATTACATGGCTTAGTGCAAATTCATGTGAATTAATTTATATGGGTGTATTAGTTATAGTTAGTATGGTTTGCATAATAATTATGGTATGGATTAAATTATTATTAATTTTTTTAATAAAATTCGGAATAAATTGTTTAATTAATTCTAAATTTTTGAATGAATTAATGAATTGATGGGAAAAGAAAATGAATGAATTGATAGGAAAAGAAAATAAACACATTATATCATAGTGTCTTATTAAAACAAATAATAATATAATATTTTTATGAAAAAGGTAAATCTAATAATATAATATTTTATGAAAAAGTGTAAATCAATCCAATTGATATATGGGTTTTACTAAATATGGCCAGGTTAATTATTCATTTTTAAAATAGTATGTTTAATTTTAATATTATAATTTAAAATTAAAATTTATTTATTGAAAACATTATCTTGTAACATAATAGGAAAAATATATATATATATATAAATTTATTTTTCATAGTATAATTTAAAATTTATATAGTTTTTGTTTATCAAAATAATAAATGTGATACATATAAAAACATTTTATATTCCTAATTCTTTATACTAAAATATATATAATAATTATTTAATCATATATTTTGCTTGCCAGAAAATATATCCAAAAAAGGAAATTTTTAAGACATTCCTATTTCCAAAATTTCAAAATCTGATCCGGAAATGGTTTATATTTTAATTTCTCCTAATTTATAATAAAAAACATATCACAAAAATAAGTAATTAAGAAAAAAACATAAATTAAGCTTAAGTCATACTTCAAAATACTATAAGGTTCATGGTTTTACCCATAGATTTCAACAATCTCAAAAATCTCTATGTCAATTTTATGTATATTGCTTAACATATTTTTAAAGTAAACAAACAACATGAAAATACATATTTTCACATAGAATGTAAAATAAATACCAGATGCATGGATTCTTTTGAACCTCTACAATTTGGAGTTTCTTCACAATAATTTCATTAAGATCCCTTGAACTTTATTCTTTGGATTCTTTTGAACCTCTACAATTTGGAGTTTCTTCACAATAATCTCATTAAGATCCCTTGAACTTTATTCTTTGTTCTCTTTAAGATAAAGTACACCACATTTGTTTCTTTTCTTTCTTGTTGAATTTCTCAAGGGCCAATGGTGCTCAACAAGAATCTCCCTTAAGAGAAGAATTTTGTTCACAAGGGGTCCATTACACTATCCAAGATGCTAGAGTGAGCTAGAAATTGATACTTAACTCACTTAATTAAGGCAATTTATTGAGATACCTCTAAATTCCTAATAATTTGGACACCCACATAAGCATCCACCTCATTTTGTTAATTATGCAAGTCCATCACATGTCTACAACATAAGTGTCTCTAATTGCACACATTTCCTACATTTTTCTTAAATTTTGCTTACTATTATTACCACCAAATTTGAGCATTGTTAACTCCACAATAGGTTTCTCCCAACTCGTTTATGCACCACATAAGTCATTTCTTAAACTCCTTTAATTCAAAAGTAATGCGTCGTCTTGTTATGAAAACAGACTACTACACATACCACCCTACACAAAGAACGGGAGATGCAATTTAAAACCCTAAAGAGGTGAGCTCTATTAGTTTTAACCATGTATAGTTAATCGCTACAAATATATTTTTACAAAATCATAAAATTAAAATGGCACGTGCGCGCGCACACTCACATAACACATATAGTTTACCCTAGATACTTAAATCAAGAAAATCATATTTTTTTATGGCATATTATTCCTTTATAATGTTACAATGCAATATTTATATACCATGGCATCCATAAACCCATAATCAAATAGACCTAGATTATAGTACCACTGTAGTTCCTTAACTGGATTTACAAACCATGTTCTGAAGCACCATGTGCCACAAAACCACTAACAATGAAATATATGTGTCGAACACTACCAAAAGTTAAAGTGGAAACCAATCCAACAAATTTGTTTAATGCTTTACCTTCTTGTGAACCCCCTGGATAGGGGGTGCTTCCACCCCCTATGATGCCTCCACTTTGATAAAGATGCACACAAGAAATGCATTGGCTACTCATGAAAAAAATGTAATGCATACATAACCTTCTCCCACTTGTTGTTCTCTTTACATACATGGGGTCACAAGAGTGAAAGATCAACAATTTAAGGCACCAATGCCAATTGTTCTTGTACACCAAGAGAAATTTTCAATGCTCAAAAACGTTTTTAGTTAATTTGCAACATTTTTCAAGGTGTCCACCTTTGCCCACAACACCTTCTTGTCTTCGGCCATGTCTCCCACAAATTGATATTCAACATCAACATGTTTTGCCTTAGAATGATAATTTGGGTTCTTCACGAGGAAGATTTCACTCTCACTCTCACAATTTATCCTTACAACTTGTTATACCAGCCCAATACTTGAGCACAATCTTTTTAACCACAATAGTTCCTTTCCTACAAGAGTTGCTACCATTTATTTAAATTCTATAGTTGAGGGTGCCACTGTAGACTTTCTATTCTCACCCAAGTGATTGATCATAAAAATAAGTTAAACTCATGCCCACTTTTAGTCCTTCTACAATCTATATCTCCATCCCAAGCTGCATCACCAAAGTCATGCATGTCCAACATTCTATCCAATAACCACAATAGTTCCTTTCCTACAAGAGTTGCTACCATTTATTTAAATTCTATAGTTGAGGGTGCCACTGTAGACTTTCTATTCTCATCCAAGTGATTGATCATAAAAATAAGTTAAACTCATGCCCACTTTTAGTCCTTCTACAATCTATATCTCCATCCCAAGCTGCATCACCAAAGTCATGCATGTCCAACATTCTATCCAATATCGGTTTTCCTTGGTATCACAATACATAACCAGTAGTGCCACATAAATTTCTTGAAAAATATATTTACTACTTTCCAAGCTACCTTTCCTGGCTTTGGCATATACATGTTCGACACTCACACTACATGCATATTTTACGTCTAGTACAACAAACCACATATATCAAAAATACAATCACACTAGCATAAGGAACACAAGGCACATCCTTTTTGTCTTCCTATGTCTTAGGGCATTGATCTACATATAAAAATACACCTCTATGAATAGGGACCTCTACTAGTTTACATTCATATATATTATACATTTTTTATATTGTCTTCACATACTTTCTTTGATTTAACCAAATATTCCTATTTGTCTAATCTACCTCAATTTCCGGGTGCAAAATGAACTTTTCATAACAAATATCATTGATTTCAACTTTAGAGGATAATTGTGTTTCCACATCCTGGATGATTTCCTTTTTGTTTCATATCAGTTGCATATCATCCACATATAATACTAAATGAATAAGAGGATCACCAATGAATTTAAAATACCCACAATGATCTACTTTATTCCTTGTGAAGCAAACTCCCATTATATAACTATCAAAATTTTGATATAATGTCCTTGGTGATTTCTTTAAACCATACAAGGAATTTTCTAGCCCCATATCAACTCCTTATTTCCCTTAATTGCAAAGCTTTTTGACTACTTAATGTATATTTCTTATTATATATCCCCATGTAGGTATATTGTCTTCACATCCATTTGTTCTACTTTGAAATCTAGCAATAATAAATAAAATAATCCATTAGAAGTTAACCTAGAAATTGAATAATGTTTTTTTTTACCAAATTCAATTCCATCAACCTAGGAATAACCTTTTTATACTAATCAAATTTTGTATTTCTCCACTTTTCCTTCTGCATTCAACATCTTCTTAAACACCCATTTATTTCCAATGGGCTTTCTTCTAGCCAAAAACTCCACTATACCCCAAGCCTCATTATTTTCCAAAACAACCATTTCTTCAAACATGGCCTTTTTTCGGAGTTTGCAATCCTCTAAATCTACTACCTCCCTAATAGTTCTAGGATCAACATAAATAATAAAAAAATCAAAATTTGAATGGAAATCAAGTGGAGTATGCATTTTTAGTCTCTTTTCCAAAATTAATATCCTCAATATTGGGGTATCTAGTTCTTCCTCTTCTTATCCATGTTCTTCTATATTGTTTGATTCACCATCCTCTAATTTAAACTCTATATCCTCTCTTTATTTCTCCCTTTCTACAATTTCCTATTTGACAACATCTTTGATTTCTCTAAATACCACAACTCAATGATGTACAAATTTCTTCGTTTCTAGATTTGAAACCTTAAACCTTTCAAACCATATTTGTAATAAATATGCACATCTCGGCTTTATTATCTAGCTTACTGTTATTTTTGTTTTGAATGTCTACATGAGAATCATAGAAAAATACCTTGATATGCTTAAGAGATGGTTTCCTACCAGTCCATGCCTCATGTGGAGTCTTGTCATCAAATGTTGATGAGAGTGATTGGTTTACCATGTAACATGAAATATCCAATGCCTCTTCTTACAATTCATATCCTAGTTTAGCACCACTTAGCATGTTCCTAGCTTTTTTCGTCACCATCCCGTTCATCCTTTCCGGAACTCCATTTTACTGAGGTGTGTATGGAATAGTATTTTCCCTTTATATACCACACTTCTTACAAAATTCCTTAAATTCATTTTGACAAAATTATCCTCCTTTACCCATCCTCAAAACCTTAATTTTGTTCTCTATTTGATTTTCCACACGAGCCTTAAACTCTTTATATTTTTCAAACACATCATATTTCCTTCTAAGAAAATAAATCTATCTATTCCTAGAGAAATCGTATATAAACGAGACGTGGTACAAAGATTTACCCAAAGATGGAACTGACACGGGTCTAAACACATCCCTATGCACCCATTAGAATATTATCTCTACCCTCGTAGAATTAGAGGAGAATCTTACTCGATTCTACTTCCTATATAAGCAATGTTCACATAAATCAAAATCCATAAAACAATTAGACATACCTTCAACCACACCTTTAACATGTAATACTTGAAGGCCCTTCTCTCTGATATGTCCCATTCTTTGATGCCATGACATAGTCTTTTCTCTAGAGATTGTAGGATTCTTTCCTCCTTTAGCTCCACTCTTACTAACAATGGAAATCTTGCAGCCATCATTAATTGCGCTACGCAGTACCTTCTAAAGAGTTCCATTCATAACTCCCCTTAGCAATACCACTTCTCCTCAAATTGTCCTATAAGTTCCTTACCAAATTTTTTTTTTACACCTCCATTACTGTTCCTAATTACAAAAATCAAAATTTTGGCCAATATTGGGACGTTAAAAATATCTGGGAGTGTTATAATCCTTCCATACATGAGCTTCAACTTGAAATTTCCTCATCCTATAATTCAGGCTATTGAGTCATATCCCAGAAAAAAAATCCCACCACCATACATTTTATACTTGAAACTACATTCCAGGTGAGGATTCATAAGAAATATGTTCCTGAGTAAACCATCCATGCCTCATGATTTACATGTTTGTTGGAAGAATCCAAATACACATCCCCTCCTTCATTTCAAGTGGTTTTAACTTCTATAGAAGTAGCATCATCATATCGCTTCCCTTTCTCAACACTTTTGGATCTATAATGTTTCTTGTAATTCCCTTATTCTCCACATCTCCAATATACCTTTATGAATTTCCTTGGAGATTTATATCTTCATATATTTTTAGATCTCCCACTTGAGGACCAATTTTTATTCCTATCCTAGAAGTGTCCTCTTACAGATAAGGAATACGTATTCTAAATTTCATGTTTTCCTATTTCATCTCCTCAAATAACAAGAATGGGATTATTTCATCATGTTGGAAAATATAACTAGTTCTCATCTTCATAATTATAAATGTACTCGAATCATTTTTTATATTTTATGTTATAAGGAAAACAAGGAAGAAAAATTTGTTTTAAAGCATGGGTTTCATGCTTCATTTTGATGATCATATATGTAAAGCATGTTCTTCGTGATTCTAGGATTTTTCATGTAAAAAGAATATTTTTCTTGAGTCAAGAGAGTCATTATTATTTGTATAGGACCCTATTGCGCAAATTGTAATATGTAAAATTGAATGAATTTGAGTTTATAAATTCCTATGATCCTCCAAGCACAAGTCGGCCCTAGTCAAGGACAAGTCAGCCTAGAGAGGGCTAATCGACCTCTTGGAAAGCCTATACATAGAATGAGATTCTATCCATTTGCGACACACTTCCGCAATTTGCATTCTCAAGTAACAAGAAGAAAGAAAAGAAGAGAGAGGAAGCTATAAGACAAGAATAATTAACTAAGGAAAGGAAAGAAGTCGAAATATTGATATCTCTCCTCACATGTGAAAAATCTATGGTTTCTCTTCTGCTGCATAAGGATGAATATTGCATGTTGATGTTGCAGATCCAAGCGAGGGCATAAATTTATGATCAAGGATAGCTTGAAGATGATTTGACTTCGGTTGACTTGGAAAATATTGAATAACTCAAAGAAGCATTTTGAGAAGGTTGGCATGTACTAAAGAGATAGGGTTTCTACTGTACCAAAGGCCAAAGTTGCAGGTTGGTTGCAGGAGGTCAAGAAGTTTCTCTAAAGGACCAAAACATGAGACTAGGATAGATTGGAAAAGCTTGAATCTAGTTGACTTTGGCTTATTGTGAAGGGTTTCTTGGAGGGATGACTTGGTTCTTGGAAGAAGACTTGGTCTAGCATTTCCGGTCTTTTCTTTCTCATTTGAGGCAGATTCTATAATAATAAGAGATTCTTTTTGGGATTTTCCCTTGGAGGGGTTTTATCCTAGCTTGGAGCCTAATATTTGTGTGCATTGTTGTTGTTGTTTTTTCTCTTGATAATTGTTTGATAAAATTATCTAATAAAGAAAATCAAGAAGATAAATAAATTTCACAAGCAATTATTAAGGAATAAGGATAAATTGAATTAATAACTTCCCTATTTCATTCTATTACATGGTTTTAGAGCTAAGACAAACAAGAAAATGTAATTGAAATATTATCTTGAAGGGTTTGTTTTTCAAGGGGAATCATTTGTAGAAGGACACAAGGAAAGAAGAAAAAACCCATTAATTTAGAAGGAGAGAACTACATCAAGATTTCATTGAAGAATGCCTCATCATCAAGCTCTCATTGAAAGAAGGAAGGACAAGATATTATTGAATATTCTCTAGAGGAAGCATCAAGAAATATTGAAATCATCATTCACACTTTGAAGCTGTTAGAAGACACCATTGTTGTAGGCATCCTAGAAGTCATCATTCTAGGGCATCATTGAAGTCTCCCTGAAGGTATTGAAAACATCAAGATAGTTAAAGACGTCATCAAAAAGGAGGAATCTTGATTGACAAATAAGTGTTATATTTTCTTCTATATCTCAATCAACAAATCACATGGATACATTTTGTAAGGAAATAAACAAGCTTGTTGGACCAACAAAATTCACATCATGGAAGAAAATTATTGACTTGGAACTCATAGAAAATGAAGTCATGGAACATGTCCTTGGTGAAGTAGTCGTACCAGAAAAAGAGAAGACTCAAGAGTTAGCATAGTTAAAGAAGGGAGAAGTAAGGGAATAAAGGATCATTGTAGAATCCATTAAAGATCGTTGTGTTCCATTTATTTCTAATTTGAAGACATATAAGGTTTTGTATGATAATCTGGTAAAGTTGTACTCTATAAGTATATTAGGTCAAAATATTTCCTTGACAAATACATTATATATAATAAGGAAATCGAAAGATGAAGACGTGGCCACCTATCTGATGAAGATGTCACAAATAAGAGACTAATTGCAATGGCTTGGGGAGATTATTTTCGACCATGAGATGGCTATTTGTGTGCTAAATGCCTTGCCACCTGATTGGAGTAGTTTTGCAACCAACATCTACTCAAAGAAAAATACTACACCTTTTGATGAGTTATGGGCTCAATGTATCTTTGAAGAATCTAGGATCAAGGCAAAGGATGAAACTCAATTAAATGAAAGGTATCAAGCCTTTATTGCAAGGACCATGAAGATGAAAGGGAAGTTTGGATACTCCAAGAAGAAGCTAGATATGTCCAAGATTCAATGCCATGGATACTTTAAGAGGGATTGCCTAACCAATAAAGATAACAAAATAATGCAAAGAAGTGAATCTCACATATCTAAAGAAAAGGGAGAACCTAAGAAGAAACTGAAAGGAGAAGATCCCAATGATCTTTACTATTGAAGGAAGCCTCATCACTAACAGGTTCCTTATGAAATTTATCTTTCTTTTATTAAGAACACGGTAGAATAGCATTCATAGTTTAATTCTCTATTAAAAGTCTTGATTTTTTTAAAATAATTGCCTCATATATAGAAGCACATGATAGTAGAAAAATTAGAATCTATGTGTTTTATTTACTTTGGGAAAGATTATCTAGTTTAAAGGTAATGAGAATATTCGAACCATATTGAATATTATTGTTCATCCAAGAATTTTCTATTATCATTTTAGAGGAAGTAATTTCGTAAAGAAGGATCATCAAGATCCTATAAGAATCATCATTCTGTAAGATTCTTGGAAACAACATTTTGACTGGTATATATAACTAGTATGGAAACAATACTCTTAAAGGGTGAAGGAATGCAGATGGTAAAAATTGCATTATGAAAACCATAATGAAAGTATTTTTTGGACAAGAAACCTATATTGATTGACAAATAAGTGTTATATTGACTTCTATGTATCAATCTACAAATCACATGGCTACATTTTGTAAGGAAATAAACAAGCTCGTTGGATCAACAAACTTCCTAGCATGGAAGAAAATTATTGACTTGGAACTCATAGAAAATGAAGTCATGGAATATGTACTTGGTGAGGTAGTTGTACTAGAAAAGGAGAAGACTCAAGAGTTAGCAAAGTTCAAGAAGGGAGAACTAAGGGAATAAAGGATCATTGTAGAATCCATTAAAGATTATGGTGTTCCCTTTATTTCTAATTTCAAGACATATAAGGTTATGTATGATGAGCCGATGAAGTTGTACTCTATAAGTATATTAGGTCAAAATATTTCCTTGAAGAATACATTATATATAATAATGAAATCAAAAGATGAAGACATGACCACCTATCTGATGAATTTCTCACAAATAAGAGACTAATTGCAATGGATTGGGGATATTATTTATGAGATGGCTATTTGTGTGCTAAATGCTTTGCCACCTAATTGGAGTATTTTTGCAACCAACATCTACTCAAAGAAAAATACTACACCTTTTGATGAGTTATGGGCTCAATGTATCTTGGAAGAATCTAGGATCAAGGCAAAGGATGACAATGAATCAAACGAGAGGTATCAAGCCTTTATTACTATGACCAAGAAGATGAAGAAAGGGAAGTTTGGATAGTCCAAGAAGAAGCCAGATATGTCCAAGATTCAATGCTATGGATGCAATGAGTATGGATACTTTAAGAGGCATTGTCCAACCAATAAAGATAACAAAATAATGCAAAGAAGTGAAGCTCACAAAGCTGAAGAAAAGGGAGAACCTAAGAAGAATCCGAAAGGAGAAGATTACAAGGACCTTTACTATTGAAGGAAGCCTCATCACTGTCAGGTTCCTTATGAAATTTATCTTTCTTTTATTAAGTAGACAATAGAATGGCATTCATAGTTTCATTCTCTATTAAAAGTCTTGATTTTTGTAAAATCATTGCATCATATATATAAGTACATGATAGTAGAAAAATTAGGATCTACGTGTTTTATTTACTTTGGGAAATATTATCTAGTTTAAAGAGAATGAGAAGATTTAAACCATATTGAATATTATCGCTCATCCAAGAATTTTCTAACATCATGTTAGAGAAAGTCATTTTGTAAAGAAGGATCATCAAGATCCTATAAGAATCATCATTTATAAGATTCTTGGAAGCAATATTTTGACTGGTATATATTCCAACTAGTATGGAAACAATACTATTAAAGGATGAAGGAATGAAGATGGTCAAAATTGTAGTATGAAAGGCATAATGAAAGTATTTCTTGGAGAAGAAACCTATATTTATCACGTACAAGAAGCAAGCTTGTTCACGAAGGGATAGATAGATGATTATATGGAAAGAAAATGTATGCATATTTTTAAGGTAACTCTCTTCTAGGGTAAGGTTCATATATATAAGAATATTGTAGAAAGAGTTGAATATAAAAGTGTGCTCTATAAGTCAACCATATAATTCTATAATGCTCGAAAGAAGAAATTTTACATGCTTTGGAATGGATGGAGATCAAGAATCTATCACTATATTGCATGGTGTAAATACAACAATATTGATCAACATCAAGCACGGTCTCTAGAAGAAAGAAAAGGTTGTTAACAATGAAAACTCCAAGGAATATATTGTAGCTTGGTAATCAAGCTCGATCCATGGTCACTTTGGTTCTTGTACAATATGGAGAAGGATCATGCGAAAGGATGTTGATCTCAAAGAATAAAATATATTGATGAAAGGGGACATCATGATACGGTAATTCTAATACTAATATCATGATATCTCTTATCTGATTAACATATTATTTTGCTAACTATAAGGATATTTCTCAATGGCATGATAATAGTTGAGGCAAGTTCAACTGTTGGTAGTAAACTCAATTCAAAAAACATATAGATTGAGTGTTTTGTTTTGGTAATCCTTCAAATATTATGAAATCAAGATGTATATATCATCATCTTGGGATTGAAACGTAGCAGTATAAGAATATAACCTGATCATCATGTTCCTACACCAACAAAGATAACTCTCATATTTACAGGGAGCAATGATAGGCTCAATAAAATTCCTTCATTGATGATGACTAAAGGAACGTTATGTGAAATGTTTGTGGCTTGAACCCTGTCGCCAAATTGGGGGAGGAATATGGCTCCACAACATATAGGAAGAAAGAAGCTCAACATGATGAGATACAAAAGAAGAAAGGTGACATGAACCTATCTCCTTGAATAATTGGCAATTAATACATTTATGAAGGAAATCTAAATATTTTGTGGTTATTACTTCGAAATCAAATGGAAGAGTAAGAATCTCCTCTATATTTGAGAGAGAATAAAGGATTATCCTTCAATAGGAGAAGATATTTATTCTAATAGATAAGGAATAGGGATTTCCTCTCTGGTTGAGAGGGGGTGATGGAAAACATCACATTGGTATTCTCTTCTTCATGTGTCATGCACTAGGCTAGGACTAACAATGGTATGTATAAGTGAATGCCATGAAGATAGAATGGTAGATGGAAGATTGGATAAGCATATGTGATTTCCAATATCATGATGAGGAGATAGTAGGGGTTCAAAGTTTGGTATTCATGACTTACTTGTAATAATGAAAGCTCTCTCAAATAAAAAAACTTAAGGGAGTTTGAATCCATCTGAGGGTATGATTGCAATCATTGTTTTTCTCTGTTGTTCATCTTTTCATCTATGATTTTCCTCTCTCGGATGGTGTAAGATGTAGTTGGTTGTTTTAGATTATTTTTTCATGAATTCACTTAATTGTACTCATGTTATTTAAACTAGAAACCCTTAATGAAGTGCTCCACATCGAGGAACTAATGCACATTTCTCAGTCTTCCATTATTATTTATGAAGAAGTTTAAATTCATATTATTAATTGCCTAGTTTAAACTTTGTCCTTTATTTCTCTTCAAGCCACTCCTTTTTTCCAAGACCTTGAAAACCTTGTAGTTTTCTGGTGATTATGTTTTGGAGGCTATGGTTTCGGAATTAGAAGCTTTGTTGCAAGCCCTCATAACCTGTTCCTATGATCATTGATTTTAACAAATTTCATCAACCTTGAGATGTGTCAGGCACTAATTTCCTCACAACCAGTAATTATATCAGGGGAAGCAACATCAAATTGGCATCATTGGCAAGGAATGGATTAGAAAAAAATTTCGTTGGTTTCATAAAGTTTTGTTTTGATTCTTGAGGGTGACAAGAATCAGTGACTAGTTGTATATTATCACCTATGATCTTCACTATGGGTTTTTGTTTTTTTGGGTTTTAAGATGACAATCCATGCATTATTTTCTACTGAAAAATAGCAACTAATTTAGCTACAGACAAAACCAATAAGGTCATACTTTGTGTATTTTTCTCGTGCTCCTATTTATGATTCTTATCTTCAAGATGAAAGTTTTGATTGCTCAACAAATTCTCCAATTTTGATACCTAGAGTTCAGAGGAGGAAGACACTATTGTAGATTTCCAAGGAGATTCTCGTATGGGAAAATGGAAAGAAGACGACCAACGAAAAACTTTCCAAGAAGATCCTAAAGTGGAAGAAACAAGAAGTCATTGTGATTATGATCTGAAAAATTATTGAGGTTAAGAAATTGTTCAAGAAATGGAGGCAATTGCAAATTCTTCTCATCAATTTTATGATCCATTAGCTGACTATATGACATATTTCTTTGGTCAGGAGAAACTATGAGTTCTCAAGTATGAATCAAATTTTCTTTCTCGGGATTTCAAGTGGTGCATGCCTATTTTTAATCCCAATTGTTAGAAGCATAAAGGCATAATGTCCAACACCCAGATGTTGGGTTGGTACAATTGCAAAGTTGACTTCACTTGAGGGAATTCATCCATGTATATAAGTAGGACATGTACATAAATAAGCTCAGGTGTTGAGCATTTTATTTTCCGCTATAGTTTTTCCGTTCAATTTTTCAAATGGTGAATAAGGAAGCAATCCTAGTTGAAACAAGTTTTGAGGGATTTCAGAGTTCATTTTTCAGACTTGAGTTTTGACTCCATGCCCAAGAGAGGTTAGTGGTCTATAGTTCTCAGTGTTTTACAGACAAAACTTTGTCCTTAGTTAGAGTCAATATGTTGTAGCTGACTTTTTTTAGGTGAAAGTAATAAAGGTTTTTCAAATGGTGGTGCTAAGTTTCTAAATGGTGTGTTGTTTGCAAATGAAGATAATATTCTTATTGGAATTTATATATTATCTGATAACAGTTTAGGAGAGTTGGATTTTATCCTTCTTTATAAAGAGGCTCAGACTTGAGTTTTGAATCCATGCCCAAGAGAGGCTAGTGGTCTACAGTTCTTAGTGCTTTACAGGCAAAACTTTGTCCTTAGTTAGAGTCAATATGTTGTAGCTGACTTTTTTTAGGTGAAAATAATAAGGGTTTTTCGAATGGTGGTGCTAAGTTTCTAAATGGTGTGTTGTTTTCAAATGAAGATAATATTCTTATTGGAATTTATATATTAACTGATAACAGTTTAGGAGAGTTGGATTTTATCCTTCTTTATAAAGAGGCTATTTTATGTAGAGGTTATTTTTGTTCAAAAGGTATTTGGGCTTGTAAGTCCTGATATTCAAACCATCAAGCCATGGAGAAATACAAGCCAATATCAAGTCATAAAGAAATATAAGCCAAGCACTAATACAACCACTACACTCCAACGCACACACAAGGCACCATGTTAAGGGAGGAGCCCATCGAGGAATTAGAACAAGTGCTCTATGCATTAAACAGTTTTGGCCACTGTGAACATTTTAAAGTTCTTATTATATTGTGGCCGTACAAGTGCTCTATGCATTAAACAGTTTTGGCCACTGTGAACATTTTAAAGTTCTTATTATATTGTGGCCGTGTGCATATGGTATATATCTCGTGCACAGATAATAAAAAGAGTGTTAAAATTGTAAAAGATAATTTGAATTAAGCCCATGATTCATTACAATCGATCCGATGGTCTCTTATGTTTATATGGTAAAACTCTTTTTCTAACATAATCACCATTTTTGCTGGTTGTTGATGCAAATAACATTGGGATGATTTGGAGAAAATAGAGGAGCTCATATGAAGTTGATTCTTAGAAACAAAATGTCGCTACCAAATTTAAAGAGCAACTTTTCCAGTTGATGCATCGACTGGAAAATACTACACCTCATTTCATTCGGTGTACCAAAAAAGATGGATTGAAATTGGAAACTTCCAAGTGTTTTCTTAGTAAGGGCTTCTCTTTGTATACTCTTAGTTTATATTATCCAATTAGCAAGACTATTTCCGACCCAACGAAGGTTTATGTGGAGGTTCTTATCAATGGAAGAAAGTCACAACCCAAGTATGACACTTATTCATATATTGGGTGAGGATATAAATTGATTGAGATTGTTATTGCGCTTAGGTGTTTTCTATAGCTCAGTATGGCCCTGATGTGTAAGTATGTCATGGCCTCAAAAAATAATAAAAATAACTTTTATTAATGTCGACCAAAACAGTAGCTTGAATCTAAATTATATATAACTTTTTAATCTTATTAATGGACTAATAATAATTATTAAAATATAATTATGTATTGTCATATATAATTTGAATGAATAATAAATTATCTCATGCATTTAATAGTTCCTTTATCATTTTAGTGAATCTGGGTGGATCATAAATTTATCTTTAACAAAAGAAATTACCACATTAAAATTCTTAATTAGCTAAAATATTAAACATCTTTACTCAGATTTACTAAAGCTAGCGGCATTTCTTAAATAAAAGGAAAAAGGTTAATTCAACACAACAAAATCTTTTAATATTTATTTTGATTAAATATTTATAAAATAAATCTTTAAAGGGAAAAACCATATCCTATGGATATATTAAAGTTTTTAAAGACAAATATTTCCACATCAAAGTTCTAATATTTGAAAATATTAATTTGATGTAGTTTTTTTCTTATCTGATTATTAGCGAAAGTTTTTTCCTAATTGATGTAGTTTTATTATAATTTTTGTTATCATGCCATAAAAAATATTATTAAATCTAATATTGATATTATTAAATTTAATAACTTTGGATTAATACAATATTAAATTTAATATGATATTCAATTTTTTATATTATAATATACATTAATATATCATGATATATATTAAAATATATATATATATATATGGAGTGATGAACAAAGATATAAAGTGATAGAGTTGGAGAGATAGAGGGAGTGACAAGGGAGAAATGGAGAGAGTGTGTATGTTTTGGGGTGAGATAGAGATACAATAAAGGAGAGATGGAAGGAAGGGGAAGAGAAGGAGAGAGGGAGGGAGAGAAGGAGAGAGGGAAGGAGAGAGAGATGGAGTTTGAGGGAAAGAGAGAGGGAGGTAAGAAGAAATGCATAGAGAGAGAAAGGTGGAGAGAGAGAGAGAGGAAGTGATAAGGGAGATAGAGAGAGAGGAAGTGATAAGGGAGATAGAGAGAGAGAGAGATAAGAGCAGGAGGGAAGAGATATAGATGGGGGAGAGAGAGAGTGAAGAGGAAGAGAGAGGGAGAGGAAGAGGGAGAGGAAGAGGGAGGGAGAGATATATAGATATGGAGAAAGAGTGCATGTTTTGGTGGTGATATAGAGAGACAAAGGAGAGGTAGAGGGAGATATAGATATAGATGGGAGGTGAAGAGAGGGAAGAAGAGAGAGATAGAGAGAGGGAGGAAGAGATAGATCACATATAGATAGATATTGAGTGTGTGTGTGTGTGTGTGTGTTTGGGGGGTGAGATATAGAGACAAAGAATGAGATATGGTGGGAGATATAAATGTAGGTTGAAGGGGAGAGAGGGAAGAATATTTATTTTACTATATGCATTCATTTCAATGTAGATGATGATTTCTAATCCTATTTGATTGCTTGCACTAGATGCATTGATTTCAGTGTAGATGTTGATTTCTAATTATATTTAATTGCTTCCACTATATGCATTGATTTCAGTTTAGACGTTGATTTCTAATGTTATTTGATTTCTTACGCTAGAAGCATTGATTTTAGTGTAGATGCTAATTTCTAATTATATTTGATTGCTTGGATTAGATGTATTCATTTTAGTGTAGATGTTGGTTTCTAATCTTATTTGATTGCTTGCATTAGATACATTGATTTTAGTGGAGATGTTGTTTTCTAATCCGATCTGATTGTTTGCATTAGATGCATTAGATATTGTTAATATTGAAGGAAGGTTTGCACATTGATGGATTCGATCCCTCTTGGCGCATTATAGATCTAGAGTTAAATAGATCTAGGCTGGTATTACGTGAAATGTTGTACTATTTATCACTTTTATCACTTTTACAACTTTTAGGCTTCATCTCATGCAAGAAAAATGTTGCTTTGGTGGACAATGCCATGTTATCTATGCCCTTGGAAGATTATCCAGATAAACGTACAGGAGGTAACGGGTAGAAAAAGGGCTTAGCAAATGGGAAAATAAGGCGTGTTAGCATTTGCAAGGAGCTGAATAGAAATCCACAATTTCTTGTTGTTAATGAACCACTTTATCACCTTTACTTTGTATCTGCACTTTTGGTGATGGTGACACTAAACATATGCGCAAGCACATGGTGTAAAATTATATTTACTATGTATCATGGCAACACTAAACTATTTGGCCTCTTTGAAAGGATCTGCTTGGTAGCAAATGGGAAAATGATATTCTTTGGGGGACACTTTAGCCTTCTTGAAATACTTTGCAAATGCAGGCTTTCCTTGTCCTGTCATTCAAATCCCATCTATATCCCATCTGATCACTTTCTCCGAGCAATTAATACAAAATTTGATAGAATTATTGCTATGTGCAAAAATTGCACGATGAGCATGGTGAATTTTCATCTGTTAAAATGGATACATCGCTTGCTCTCCAAAGTATGGAAATTACATATAAGTCATCTGTTGATGCTACCGCTGTAGAAGCTAGAGGAGCACGTGCTACAATTGCTGCTGCAGGAGGATGTGATGCAACTTAGAGCGGTGAAGTCAATATTGTGATTCCCTCACCAGATCGAAACATTTCCAGTGCACGTAGCAGTATCCCCATAGGAAAGTCACATAAACTTCTGCAAATGATCATTCCCCACGAGTGTCCATTTCCATCAACATCACCTTACAAAGTAGCACGTAGCAGTATCCCCATAGGAAAGTCACATAAACTTCTGCAAATGATCATTCCCCACCCGTGTCCATTTCCATCAACATCACCTTACAAAGTTCATTCTTGTTCTCACTTCCTAGCTCAGTGCTCTTAACTACGTGGTCTCTTTGGAACATATTGCTATCAATAAAGCTCTCTCACTTTCTCCCACAGAGAATCCCATACACTCAAAATGATGGCAAAGATTTCTTTACCATGGCACTACAGAACATTTATCACTACATTATATTTAAGCAATGGGAGTTCCGGGTGGTTTTCTGGGGGTTCAATTCATACAAGAAGCTCATTAGGTACAATTGATTGGCATTAATGGCTACAACGAGACGAAGACCTATGATAGCTGTGGGTGAGTAGAAGAAGAGATGGGAGAAGGAGAAGCCTCTTCACAACAGATGGCATGCTGGGATTCCCCGCGTTGCACAAGTTGTGGAAGGAGAAGTTTTCAGAGTCGAGACCGTTGATTTTAGTGGGGGTGCAATTAAGGACAATGATTCTACCGATTATGTCAAGGCTATCTGGTACTTCGAAGGAATTTTTTCATATTTTCCTCATATTCCAAGTACTCGATTTCCAGGTTTGATTCATTCTGGTCGTATTGGAACTGGGCCTCCAAAAGAAGTCTTTGATATGTGGAATACAAAGGAGGTATCCCTTGTATATATCAATAATGATGGGAGGATATTCATGTTGTTTCTATTTGGTACAAGGGATATCGTTCTCCCACGTCTCCTATGCAAAGGTCAACGAGAATTCAAAGTCTATATTTCCTACAGGTGCAGAGAATAGTTCACGCTTCACAACATTAATTCCCAGATCCGACGACAATCGATGGCTCATGACCCAACTGATGTGATGTCGGAAGAATGGTTTTTAAAAAACTAGCATTCAAGTGATCTACGACCAAAATCAGTTCCGGCATCACTCCTATGTATTTTCAGAAACCACCACAGGTGGCCTCGGGGTGGTTTATGATTTTCAAAAAACCGTATGTGGTTTTATTGACAGATGCATAAATACAACAGCGGGACACGCATACCATACACATTCACCATCACTCCTAGTAGCGCATAGGTCGAAGATTTAAACTTGTTCTCATTTATTTAGAATTATAATTTATTTGTTGTAATGAGAACGAAATTAAAATCCCGAAGGTAGCTTTGTCAAAGAAAAAGGCCTATTCATTTTAAAAAGTGGAAAGAGTGGATGACGTGAATATAACTCTATATATATATATAGAGGTATTCTAAAATAAGTCCTATGTATTTTAAGGAATCCTTGTTTGTAAAAAAAGAAAAGACAATTATTATAATTGTCTACAAATTAGTTTTGTAACTAATTTCGAAAGATTCAGGTGAAAGAGATAAGAATAAAAAGAGCTAGATAGTAGGGGTTCAAAGTCGGGTATTCATGATTGGTAAGAATGAAATCTCTTTAAAATTAAAGAATTTAAAGAGGTATGATTTTAGTTTTGGGTATGACTGTAATCATTGTTTTTCTCTGGTTTATCTTTTATTTATGGTTTTTTTTCTTGCACTGTGTAAGATACAATTGGTTGTTTCAATTTATTTTTTCATGAATTATTTAAACTAGAAACCCATAATGAAGTACTCGCTTAATGAAGCACTCCACATCCAGGAACTCATGTACATGTTCTCAGTCTTCCATTATTAATTCTGTGGTAGTTTAGATTCATATTTTAAATTGTCTAGTTTAAACTATGTCGTTTATGTCTCTTCAAACAACTCTAATGCAAGACCCTGCAGCCCAGAGTTTTTTGTCCAAGCTGTGTTGGAGAGTAAGGTTTTAGAATTAGATGTTTTGTTCCAAGCCCTCATCACCTGTCCCTTCAGCCATTAATTTTAACAATTTTCATCAATCTTGAGATGTCTCAAGCATTGTTTCCTTGATAGCCAAGAACTGTCTCCGGGGAACAACATCAAATTGGTGTCATTGCTGGGGAATAGATTAGAATTTTTTTTCTTGGATTTCATAATGTTTTGAACTGATTCTTGAGGGTGACAAGAACCAGTCCCTGGTTGTATATTATCACATGTAGTCTTCATTTTCGGTTTTCTTTTTTTGGGTCTTAAGATGAAAATCTCTGCATTCTTTTTTTATGAAAAATAACAACTAATTCAACTGTAGACAAACTCTTGAAGGTCATACTTAGTATATTTTTTTGGTGCTCCTATTTATGATTCTTATCTTCCAAATGAGGGTTTTAATTCCTCAGTAGAATCTCCAATTTATGATACCTATAGTTCATAGGAGGAAGACTTTGTTTCTGATTTCCAAGGAGATTTTCTTACAGGAAAATGGCAAGAACATGGCTAACAACAACCTTTCCAGGGAGAGCTCAAACTGGAAGAAATAAGTAGTCATTGTGGTTGTCATATGCAAAAAGATTCAAGTTAGGAAATTGTTCAAGAAAGGGAGGTAGTTGCAAATTCTTCACATCAATTTAGTCAATGTGGTTGTCATATGCAAAAAGATTCAGGTTAGGAAATTGTTCAAGAAAGGGAGGTAGTTGCAAATTCTTCACATCAATTTTATCATCCAGTAGCTTACTATGTGGCATCTTTCTTTGGTCTGCAACAACTATCAGTTCTAGGGTATGTATCAACTATTGTGTCTCACGATTTTATGTGGTGTATGCCTATTTTTATTCCTAGTTTTAAAAAACATAAAGGCATAAGGTCCAACACCCTGATGTTAGGCTAGTACTATTGGAAGGGTGAATTCACTTGAAGGAATTCAGCCATATATATAATTAGGACATGTACATAAATAAGTTTAGGCGTTGAGCATTTTATTTTCACTTGAATTTTCAGATGGTGAATAAGAGAAGCAATCCCGGTTAAAACCAGTTTTGAGAGATTTCCGACTTCAATTTTCAGACTGGAGTCTCCATGCCCAACATAGGCTACTGGTTCGCAATTCTCAACGCTTTGCCAGCAAAGCGCCATCTCCACGTGGAGCCAATACGTCGTAGGCTACTTTTCCTAGGTGAAAGTAATAAGGGGTTTTCGAATGGTGGCCCTAAGTTTCTAAATGGTTTGTTTCAGGCGCGTTTAAGCCCCAATCTTCAAAACATCATGGAAAATTATAAGCCAAGCACTACAACGGCTACACTCCAGCCAAGCCAGCGCCAGCGCACACACAAGGCCCAAGATTAAGGGAGGGAGGAGCCCGCCAACGAATTAGAACAAGTGCTCTATGCATCGAATGACTTTGGCCATTGTGAACTTTATAAAGTTCTTATCAGTTTGTGGTCGTGTGCATATGTTTTATATCCTATGCTAAAATTGTCAAAAGTGTTTTGAATTAAGCCAATGATTCATTATCTCTTATTGTTTTTATGGACAAACTCTTTTTCTAACATAATCACCATTTTTACTGGTTGTTGATGTAAATAATATTGGGATGATTTGCAAAAAATAGAGGACGTCATATGAATTTGATCCTCAAAAACACAGTGTCGCAACCAAATTTAAGGAGCAACTTTTCAAGTTGATGCATCGACTGGAAAATACTAGACCTCATTTCATTTGGTGTATCAAGCCAGATGGATTGAAACTTCCAAGTTTTTTTGAGCAAGGGATTGTCTTTGTATACTCTTAGTTTAGATTGGTCAATTAGCAGGACTATTGCCCGACAAAGCAAAGGTTTATGGGGGAGGTGCTTGTTAATGGGCCAAACTCATAGCTCAAGTATTGCACTTATGCATATATTAGGTGAGGAGATAAATTGATTGAGATTCTTACATTACGTGATATGTTGTACTATTTATCGCTTTTACAACTTTTAGGCTTCATCTCAAGCAAGAAAAAGGTTGCTTTGGTGGACAATGCCATCTTGTTTATGCCCTCGGAAGTTTATGCAGATAAACGTATAGGAGGTAACCGCTACAAAGAAGTGCTTAGAAAGTGGGAAAAGAAGACATGTTATCATTTGCAGGGAGCTGATTGGAAATCCGCCATTTGTTGTTATTCATGAACCACTTTATCACCTTGGCTGTGCACCTGCACTTTTGATGATGGTGACACTAAAGAGATTCATAAGCATAGGGGGTACAGTTTTATTTACTATGTATCATGGCAACACTAAAGTATTTGGCCTCTTTGACAGGATCTACTTTGTAGAAAATGAGAAAATGATCTTCTTTGGGGGACACTTTAGCCTTCTTGAAACACTTTGTAAATGCAGGCTTTCCCTGTCCTGTCATGCAAAGCCCATCTAATGACTTTCTCCGAGCAATCAATAAAGAATTTGACAGAATTATTACTATTTGCAAAAATTAGCAGGATGAGCATAGAGAATTTTCATCTGTTAAAATGGATACACCACTCCTCTGTATTTCCAGAAACCGCCATAGGTGGCCCCAGGCGTGGTTTATGATTTTCAAAAAACGCTATGTGGTTTTATCCACAATGAATAACTAAAACAATGGGACCCACATGCCATTCATGCTCACCATCACTCCTAATAGTGCATTGGTTAAATATTTGGTCTCATTCTCGTTTATTTATAATTAAAATTTATTTAATGTAATGAGAACCAAATTAAAAGCCTGAAGGCTAGCTTTGTAAAAGGAAAAGCTTTTTCATTTTAAAAATAAAAGGGAGTGGATTATATATATCTAAAATAAGCCTTATGTATTATAAAGAATCCTAGTTTGTAGAAAAAGAAAAGAAAATTATATATTTATTTACAAATTAGTTTTGTAACTGATTTGTAAAGATTTAGTTAGAGAGACAAAAACAAAAAAGGCTAAAGAGGATATAGTAGGGGGTTGGAGTTTGATATTCATGACTTACTTGTAACAATGAAATATTTCTCAAATTAAAAAAAAAAGTAAGGAAGTTTGATTCTAGTTTTGGGTATGATTACCAGAATTATTTTTCTTTGGTGTTCATATTTTCATCTAATTTTTTCGTCACTTGGATAGTGTAAGATGCAGTTTGTTGTTTCAGTTTACTTTTTCATAAATTCACTTAATTGTAATCATGTTTTGAAACGCTCCACATCCACGAACTCATGCACATTTTCTTAGTCTTCCATTATTCTTTCTGCAAAAGTTTAGATTCAGATTCTTAATTGCCTAGTTTAAACTATGTCTTTTATTTCTCTTCAAACCACTCCTTTAATCCAAGATCCTGCAACCCTCATAGTTTAATAGCCATTTTGTTTTGGAGGCATTAGAAGCTTTGTTGCAAGCCCTCATGACGTCACTCTGACCACTGATTTTATTAATTTTCATCAATTTTGAGATGTCCTAGGGACTGGCTCCCTCACAGTGAGTTACTATCTCCAACGAAACAACAAAGGTCACCATAGAGAGGAAATAGACTTAGTATGGAAAATATATGGTCGTTGCCACAATGGCACAAGATTAAAACTTTCATATGGTTGGGTCTAGATTAGGAAGTTTTGACATGAGAAAATCTAGTTAAAAGAGGTTTTATTGGGGCCTCATGGTGTTACCTCTCACAATGTGAGGAGGAGAATCTAAACCATTTACTAAACACATGTAGCTATGTTTCAGTAATCTATGACTACTTAGCCTTTGTCTTTAAACAAACTAATAGAGTCACGATGAATATACAAAGCACAATTAAGGAATGGTGAGAGAATTACACGAAGAATGAGATGGTTAATCTTACTTGTTGTTTGGCCTCGGGATTCAACATCTGGGCTATATGGAAGGAACGAAACAGACAAATTTTCCAAAATCAGAAGCTCCCTACAAAGTGACTGGTTGAAATGATTCAGAGATAGCTTAGGAAAACTGTAATCAACAAAAGGATAAGTGCTACTGATGAGCAGTCGTCACCACAAGAGGGGAGAATCTTAAAACTACTGAACTTGGAAAATCCTAGTATGCTAGTGACATGAGTCAGAGATCCTTAGATACAAATGGGCTTGACCATCTGGGTTCCTCCCAAGGGGTTCTTTAAGCTGAATTTCGATAAGGCTTCAAATGGAAACCGAAGGGATGTGGGAGCAGGAGTTATCAAGGGTTTTAAAGGGAAAATTTGCAGCGCATTTATCATCAAACTTAGGAATGCTTCAAACAACACTAAATAATTCCATGCCCTCGAATAGGGGTTGTAAATTCTAGTGCGAGAAAGGATGTTCAATGTAATAATGGAGGGGGACTCGATGATTTCCATCCAAGTAGTGCTGAGGCTTTAATGTGGAATGCAAGTAAACAGGGTAACAAAAAAATACCATTTTCCATGGCTAACCTAATGAATTCAACCACACTAAGCTGTATTAATGAAAGTTGAATTTAGTTTGTTTGAATGTTTGCTAAGAAGTGGTAGACAAGCTGGCCATTGAAGGGGCTGCAAGCTCATGATTGTATGAGTATGTAGAATGGTTGGAGCTCTGGGATGGATAATTGAAAGAAGATTGCCAAAAGTTAGAGGAAAGGACAACTCTAAGGCAATCAAAATTGAGCATAGCAAAGTGGTGGGACATAGCTTGGGCAAAGAACCACCTGACCACATGACCAACTAATTCATGCATCATGACAGGAAAAGGGACATCAAAAAGAGGTAAGAGGAGGGACACACAGACTATCTGCATGGAAAAGGTAGCAGTTGAAGGAAATGGCAATATGAAAACCCAAATCAATGCTTGTTATGCAAGATGTGTATATAATGATGAGAAAGGGAATGAGAGATCAAATGGTGTGATAGTTGTAGGGAGTACATACAGGGGGCGGAAAGAAGTTTTGATGATCCGGTAAAATCTATAGGAAATGGTGAATGAAAGGAAAAAATGGAGGAGGATCACACGAGGTGGTGATCAAGCCTGAACAATAGAATGCCTAAGGTTACAATGGAAATTACTGAAGATCATGGAGGATAGATCATTCAATCCATTTGGGTTTTAAATCCATAGTTTCATGCTCTATTTATCATGCTACGTCTGAAATTTGTGCATTGTATGAGCAAGGGAGAGACAAAAGGGGTTGTTTTAGAGTGTGAAAGGGCGATGGCTGTAATAGACTGGAAGATGGGAAGAGTAATATATTCTATGGGGAGGCCCAGAGTGGAGGAGCATGGGGAGGGGAGTCGCAAATGCACTCACGTGGACACAACTGCAAGAGAATGAGTGAGGGCCTTCCATACCATTTTTTCACCAAAAGGGAAATAGGCAGTGGAGGCATGGGAAAAGGAATTTTTCCAGCAGAGGAAGTCCATTCCTGATAATTGGATCAAGGAGGTGGTAGAATGGATTATTGATACAGGTAATACGAGGACCAGAGAGACCCTATACCATGAAACTCTGGAAACATCTTGGCATATTAAAACTCTAATGGGGAAGTTGCAAGCAACGAGACAACAGGAGAGGGCGAAATATCAGGAAGACACCTTAAATCAATTGAAAGTTATTCATCAACAACTTGAAGGCGTGGAGAATGTTTTGAAGATGCTAATAAACATCAAGAAGCTGTAGTAGGGTCGTATAGGGGACTTTCATGATATGTTCTGTATTTATTTGAAGTATGTCCATAACATTGATATTACTCTAGGGGATGAGAAAGGGGAACCAACGCGCCTCCAAAAGTTCAAGGCGAGAGCGCCAGGAAGCTCATCCTTATCCTCAGGGGAAACTCCTGAAGTTGCTTCGCCCAAACAAGGACACAGTTGAATAAGGTCCAGGAATGTTGAAGTGTTTTGAATTGTTAGTAGAATATTTAGGGTTATGTTTTAGTATGTAAACAATCAATTTTTTTTTAATTATGCGTCTAGTAATGCTAGTGAGTCAGACCTCGTAGGCACAAAAGTAGTAATAGAAAGCATTTTGTGTTGAACACGAGACAAGAGAATCTAATGGCTATATTAGATAGAGGATGTGTAAAAATAGTATATTTTTGGAGTTGATCTAGTTCCAGCCTAGCAATTACTATTTTATATTGTGATTTTGTTGAATTAAGATACATTTTTACCGTCAACTTACAAAAAAATAGAAATATTTTACTTATTATTGACATTGAAATGATTTTTGGCTATTAATATTCCTTTTAAAGGTTGTGCGTTAACATATTGTTGAATATAAAAATAACTATATCTCTCGCTTTTCTTGGGTTGTATAAATTTCCACTCAAATGGATTAAGAACTGTTTTTATGTTTATGTGTATTTTATATAAAATTGATATTGAAATGTTATATATAAAAATAACTATATCTCTTGCTTTTCTGGGGTTGTATAAATTGCCACTCAATGGATTAAGAAATGTTTTTATGTTTATATATATTTTATATAAAATTGATATTGAAATATTATATTTAGATACTATGCGGGGACTCCATGTTACTAATGAAAACATTTACACTTCTCCTTTCTTATCATGATTTGTAAAATGTCTCTTTAAACTCAACAAATCAATATTAAAATGACGCCTTTAATTTTAAAATATAACTTAAAATTATTATTTTTAAGTTTAAAATATAACTTAAATTATTATTTTTAATTAGATATGAATTTGCTCTTCTAAAAAATAATAAAACATAATAATAATTCAAGATAATAAAAATCTAAGTACTCATTAGTTTATTACGTCGAGAGGCTCATTCTACAACCCAGTATGATGTGTAAGCGTGTCCATCCATCAACAAAGTTGAAATTTTATTCATGTCGGCCAAAACAAAAATTTCAAAAAAATATAAAAATATAAATAATCAATTTAAATGTTTTATATAGTTATTCAAATTCAGTGTATATGATAAAATAACTATTAAAGTAGTGCCTTTAATAGTTATTTTGATTGGATCATAAATTAGCCTTCAACAAAAAATGTACCACATTAAAATTCCAAATCAGGTAAAATTTTAAACATATTTACTGTCTAGTCAATACCATTTCTAAAGTAAAAAGGTTATTTCAACATAAAGAATCCAAAATCTTGCTCCAAAATATTTTAATATTTATTTTAATTAAATATTTGTAAAATGAATCTTTAAAAGTAAAACCATATCCTATGGATATATTAAAATCTCTAAAGACATATATATTTCCATGTAAAAGTTGTAATATTTGAAAATTTTGTTATCATGCCATGTAAAAATATTATTAAATCTAATATTAACATTAATATATTATAGTATTAATACTATTAATTTAATAACTTAGGATTAATACCATATTAAATTTGTTATATTATAATATATATTAATATATCATGATATATATTAACCCTAGATATATATGGGATGGAAGAACAAAGACAGAGTGATAGAGGTGGAAAGATAAATGGAGTGAGAGGAAGGGAGAGAGAGGGAGAGAGAGGAAGGATGAGAGAGTACTTGAGAGGGTGGAGGATTGAGGGACGGATAGAGAAATGGAGTTGGAAGGAAAGAGAAGGAGGAAATAAGAATCACATAGAGAGAGAAAAGTGGAGAGAGCAAGAGAGGGAGTGACAAGGGAGATGGAGAGAGAGTATGTGTTTGTGGGTGGGATAGAGAGATACAAAAGGAGAGATAGAGAGAAGAGGGGGAGAGAAGGAGAGATAGTGACAGAGTTGGAGGGTGGAGAGAGAGAGAGAGATGAAGATAGAGACATAAGGAGGAGAGACAAAGGGAGGCAAGAGAGAAAGGGAGAGAGAGGAAGGAAGAGATCTTGGATATGAGAGAGAGAAGGAGAGAGGAAGGGAGAGAAATAAGGAGGTAAGAAGAAAGACACAAAGAGAGAAAGGTGGAGTGAGAGAGAGGGAGTGATAAGGAAGATGGAGAGAGAGGGGGAGAGGAGAGCAAGAGGGAAGAGAGATAGAAGGGGGAGATAGGGAGAGAAGGGGAAGAAAGAGAGAGAGGAAGAGGAAGAGGGAGGGAGAGATAGATACATATGGAGAGAGAGTGTGCATGTTTTGGGGTGATATAGAGTGACAAAAGAGAGACAATGAGAGATAGATATATAGATGCAAGGTGAAGAGAGGGAAAAAGAGAGGGAGGGAGAGAGTGAGAGATAGATAGATATGGAGGGAGAAATCATGTGTGTTTGGGGAGGGGAGTGAGATAGAGAGACAAAGTAGGAGAGATGGAGGGAGATATAGATATAGATGGAGGGGGAAGAGGGGGAAAAAGAATTTGTGTATTAGATGCATTTATTTCAGTGTAGATGGTGATTTCTAATCCCATTTGTTTTCTTGCATTGAGGAAGATAAACTGAAGGACATGGGAGAGTAGGAATGAAGAGAGAGAGAAGGAGAGGAGTGAGAGAGGGAGACACAAAGATTGAGGGGGAGAGGGGGAGAGAGAGAAGGAGAGGAGTGAGAGAGGGAGACACAAAGATGTTGGGGAAGAGAGGGGGAGAGAGAGAAGGAGAGAAGGAGGGAGATAGTGATAGGGTTGGAGTGAAAGGGGGAGAGAGAGAGATAGGAGAAAAAGGGAGAGAGATGACTTGAGAGAGAGGAGAGAGGGAAGGAGAGACAAGAGGAGAGAGGGAGGGAAAAGAGATGGATTTGGAAGGGGAGAGAGAGAGGAAAGAAAAAATACATAGAGAGAGAAAGGTGGAGTGAGAGAGAGAGAGAGAGTGGAGTGAAAAGGAAGAGATGGAGAGAGAGAGAAAGAGTGTATGTCTGGGGGTGAGATAGAGAGACAAAGAAGGAGAGCTAGAGGGAGATATAGATATAGATGGAGCAGGGAGAAATGGAAGAAGATTTCTTGCACTAAATGTCTTGAATTCGTGGTAGATGGTGATTTCTAATCCTATTTGATTGATTGCACTAAATGCATTAATTTCAGTGTAGATGTTGATTTCTAATGATATTTTGATGGCTTGCACTAGATGCATTGATTTCAGTGTAAATGCTGACTTCTAATCATATTTGATTGCTTGCACTAGAGGCAATGATTTTAGTGTAGAAGTTTTCTAATTCTATTTTATTATGCATTATATACATTATTTTTAGTGTAGATGTTGATTTCTAATTATATTTGATTGCTTGCACTATATGCTTTGATTTCAATGTAGATGGTGATTTCTAATTATATTTAATTGCTTGCACTAGATGCATTGATTGTGGTGTAGATTGTGATTTCTAATCCTATTTGATTGCTTGTATTAGATGCATTGATTTCAGTGTAGACGTGATTTATAATCCTATTTGATTGTTTGCCTTGGATGCATTGATTTTAGTGTAGATGTTGATTTCAGTAGAGATATTTTCTAGTCTTATTTAATTGTGTGCATTAGATACATTGATTTCAGTGTAGATGACGATTTATGATTTAATGTAACTCAATCTATGATGGTACCTTAACTTAAAGTGATTGGATTAACAATGTGCATTGATTTCAGTGTAAGCACAAAAAAATGATTGACAATTTGTATTGATTTTTGTGTTATAGTAATTCAACCTATTAATATTGGAGAGCAAGAGAGACAAGATATGATGTTTACTAAAATAGATCGGGTTAAAGAATTGAATGATTTACAATCTCAACTATCCTTTTCATATAATTGATATGATAAGATGGAAAAACTAACAAATAATGTAAAGATTTTGTAAATCTGACCAGTCATTAAAAAAAAACAAAATTACATTATTTCTTGACTTTTGCAAAACAAACTCTAGATACAAAAAAAAACATCAAAATATTTTGAAGGAAAATAATTATTTCAAACATTAGCAATGAAAGAAATGATTTCAAGAGTAACCTTGATGCGGTAAATAATTAAAACTATAGTTCAAAATATATTTATTGAGAATTATTAATTGTCAAAAGTTATTATACCTAAAATTAAATGAAATATATGTGCAATATCAATCCTCTTGCAAACTATTGACAAGATTGTCCCCCTTATTCATCACCAACTATTTATAACATTCACAAACATTACCATCCAAATACAAACACATAAACACAAAAACCACTCAAAGCATCCCAGTGGACAAACCATTCAAGGCAAACAACAAAAACAAAATTAAAGAAGAAAATCATATAGTCATGTCAAACAAAGAAACATAATGTAAATTTCAAAGTATGAAGTTTATCTCAAACATATACATAGTAATGATAATCTAAATATGTGCCATTGTTGAACCATCCTAGATCCTTCTAACTTAGGATCTATCATGCACCTAGATCCATCTAACTCTAGATCTATTACCCATTGAGAGGGATCAAATCCATGGAGGTGCAAACCTTTCCTCAAATTCCACACTCCAAAAATAGGGTTTGCACATAAGGGATTTGATCCACCTTGGCACATGATAGATCAAGAGTTAAATGGATCTAGACTAGTTTTAAATGGCTTCAAAACTATGTAAGTTTTATTTACACAATAATATTGTTTTACCTCAAAATTTGAAATTATGAAATTATAATAACTTTAAAGATTGTAATTTATTTATTTATATATATAAAGAAATGAATAATATATATGCATGTATAATTCCTTATTTTTAAACCATGAATCATTTACTTCTTTAAATTTTTTTATTACAAATCTCATTTAAAATTAAAACAAGGGCTACATAGTAGCTACTTCCTACCCCTTAGTTTAAATACAACTTAATTAAATAAAAAAATAACAAAGACAAAAACTTGATCACAAAAGTAAAACTAATAAAATATTTTATTATTCAATGTAATGGCCAAAAATTTAAAAATATGATTAACTAATATTATTTAAATTAACATACATATATCTATATGTGTAAATTTTATTTTTATTAGTATATATAATTGTTTATAATTAAATCTATTAAAATATATTTTTAATATAACAATAATTCATTTTAAATTGAAAATATTGTGAAAAATTATAATTAAAAAATAAAAATAAAAATAAAAAGCTAAATAAAAAAGAAATAAAATAAAAAACAAAAAAACATAACTAATAAAAAAGAAGTTATTATTAAACAACCCATAACAAGACTCAACCAATTAATTTACAAATAAATGAATTTAAAAAATAATAAAAAATGAACAAAAATTAAATTTCTAATATTAAACTATTCAAAATCATCATAATATTCGGTAAAAACAAAAATAATACGAAATCAAAAGCAAAACTTAATACTTTATATCATACATACAGGTATCTGCATGTATAATAAGTAAAAAAAAAACCTCTAATATTCACATGACTAGTGTTTTCTTAACACACTGTAAGATGTTGTACGATCTTCTTGAGTACTTTACACAGCCCACGTACCGCGTGTGTCGGTGGTCAATAGTTAGTGCGGGGCGGTCACATGCTGTGGCTGTGTCATCGTGGTAGAAGAATCAACCCTTTTAAGAGCGTTTGTGGGACCTAAGGGAGAGGGAGTGGCCTATTCTTGTGGCCTCTGATAACGAGAAATGTAACATCCCCATCACGGAAACTTTAATATCGACATTAATAGAAAACTAAAATGAGGATTATTAGCGTGTGACATGATACATGTAACGAGGTTTCCTCTTAAACCAAATCGGAAACTGTAGGAATTTAACATCTTCATATAAGAAACAACCAACGACACCTGACATTACACAATATATTTGCTTTTTAATGTCAACATATTTTTCAATATGTGTATTGTCTTTAGTTTCGAAGAGACTTATTCTTCTTTTCTGCTTTGCTTCCACGCCTCCCAGGAATAGTTTTGTTTTGCTTTGAAACATTGGGATCAGAAATTTTATGAGCATGTCCATATCTCTGATTGTGTCAGTTTGATGGTTAATGACTTAATGACTCAACCTTACTCTAACTAATTAAATAAATATGCATGCATGTTACCCACCGTTTATATAGATTCCCAATCTGATTAAGTAATTTATATAGTTTAGCTCCTTTTTCTATAAACCTCAATTGCTTTTATGAACATTCAACTTAATGGGGATGATGATTTCCATTATATCTGAAAGTCAAAACAATTCTGATTACATGACAGCTTTTTCATATTTTTAACCAAATGGCTCTTAGTATTTTTATGAGCTTTTTGAATTTTAAAACCTAGTGAAAAGGATAGACAATTACATGCCTATGCTCTAAAGGGATTTTCCCCAGAAAAAAGTACTCACAATACTAAAAACCTGGTTCTTATTTACAACATTATATACAGAATGCAACCAAACTATCTTCCAGGTGCACACAGCTCCACGCATTGGCTGTAACTTGAGAAATTGGAATTTCATATATCAGATTGGCCCCACAGATTCCATGAAAAGCTTGTCATTGACTAACTCAGTCCACATTATTTATCGGATGTCATGAGCTTTCATTTTCACAAACTAAAGACGGAGGCAATTTTCTGGTTGAATTCTCTCCAACAGGTAATGAAAGAATCTATTCGTTTCATGAAAATTAATGGCTAAATAGTGCTGGGCAGTGAAAGGGATGAAGCAAAGCTAAAACAATAAGGAGAACAGAATAAATGAACCGTAGGAGAACCTGCATTTTCTATTTGTAGATGTACCGTTATTGGTCAGAACTGTATTATCCAAATGGTTAATTATGGCCCCTGTTATTTTTGTGTTTTTAGAAAAATTGAAATAGAAAAATATTTCATTTTAGAATGCAAGTCTTTCAAATACAATAGAGAAAGTTATGTAGATATTTTGGCAGTTAGTTCTTGTAATAATCTATTCAGCTACAAGTTTGTGGAGAAGGTAAAAACTTTCATAGTGAGACTTGACAAAAAAAGGCCTAATACACCAACCAGAAGAAGAAACAATCTATTTTATAGGCTATTTTTTAAGTTATAGACGTTAAAATAATTTCATTTTATTTTTAGTTGCATAAATCTTAAGAATCTCTTCACACCAATGTCACTGCCGTTCAATCTCAACTTTTTCTCAATATCAAATAGTAGTCTACAGAGGCGGAGGAATTGCCCGGACCGCCAAAAGTAGTTGGAATCCGGGCAAAAAAAAAAAAAATCTTACAAAAACAATGTTTGAATCATGTTTTTGATGGTGGAAATAAATTCAGCACCATCAAAAACTTTCAAAAACACCTAAAACTATAAAATTTAAAACTTTTACTTAGATTTACAAAAAAACCCTATCAATTTTTTCCAAATTATAACCAAAATTTCTACAACTTAAAAACATAATTGTTAGCCTACGGCTATCAAATATGATTCCCTCAGTGTGTCACAGCGGCTATGGTTTCGCAAGTTATTATCATTATTAATTTTAAGATCCCTTCAACTTCTCTGGATTATCGCTATCAATATGATATCTTTCTATCCAAAAAAAATTGCACACTTGGCATTATAATGGAGACTTTGTGCTCAAATGGGTCAGCTTTGGGTCAGAGAACATCTCGCGAACGGCAGGTAAGAGTCCCCACCTGGTTGGACAGCTGCCACTCTGCCCGGATTGACATGTGCATCCATATTAATGCACTCCCAAGCGCAGTCTCAAGAATATTTAAAATATTATTAAATATATATTATTACAAATTCGTATCTTTCACACCGTAGCATTCAGGAAAAATACAAGTGTCAAGGATAGATATGATTACAAAGATATAGCGGTCCCTAAAATCTTTGAAAGAACGAAACATATGAGAGTTTAAAGATAGATACTTTAGAAGGTAGTTTAAAATTGTATGAAGCTCCACGTGGGCTTTGACATAAGATTCTCTCCTCTTTAGTGAGGACAGTGACCACGCTTTTCAGTTATTTATGGTCCACAAGGTTGTTCTTATCTTCATTTCTTCCAAAATGAAAAATGCTCTTTTTCTTCTGAATCACGACCATGTTTGTGTGGCATACATCGGTGGAGACAGATTTGCTTAGTTTGGGTGAGTTTCTTCAATATAAATATTGAAATGGCTTCTCTTCTTTTTTTCTCTCTCTTTTTTTTCTTTCGAATGTCAATTGCTTTTTGGGTAATGAGATTCAGAGATGATGCGAGCGTATTAGTTTTTCTGTATTATACAAATTTTAATAGTTTTCAAATGTTAAACTTTATTTTGAAGTGGATCATATCAAATAAATAGGCTGACGTATTCCTCGCCGCCACCACTAGGGCTACAAAGGTCAAGGAATACGTCAGCTTCTAATAATCGTACTTATTTTAGATTTAATAACGTCACTGTGTTGTCAACGGTTGACATGCGCTCAACGATGTAGGCTTACCTACATCTTCCCTTAGTCGATGGTTCCAGATTCATTTACATGGTTAGACTGACCGTAAATTAAATTTTGGAATACAAGGGAGGTATCCCTTGTATATATCTATAATGATCGGAGGATATTCATGTCGTTTCTGTTTGGTATAAGGGATATCGTTCTCCCACGTCTCCTACGCAAAGGTCAACGAGGATAGTTCACGGTTCACAACATTCATGCCCAGATCCGACGACAATCGGTGGCTCATGACCCAACGGAGTTTAATCACTGATGTGATGTTGGAAGAATGGTTTTTAAAAAACTATCATTCAAGTGATCTACGACCAAAGTCATTTCCGACATCACTTCTATGTATTTTCAGAAAACCACCACAGGTGGCCTCTCGGGTGGTTTATGATTTTCAAAACACTATATGTGGTTTTATTGACAGATGCATAAATACAACAACGGGACCCACATACCATCCACATTCACCATAACTCCTAATAGCGCATAGGTCGAAGAGTTGAACTTGTTCTCATTTATTTAGAATTATAATTTATTTGATATAATGAGAACCAAATTAAAAGCCCGAAGGTAGCTCTGTCAAAGAAAAATGCCGATTCATTTTACGAAGTGGAAAGAGTGGATGACGTGAATTTATATATATATATATATATATATATATATATATATAATGAATTATAAAGGTATTCTAAAATAAGCCCTATGTATTTTAAGGAATCCCTGTTTGTAAAAAAAGAAAAGACAGTTATATAATTGTTTACAAATTAGTTTTGTAATTAATTTTGAAAGATTCAGTTGAAAGAGACAAGAATAAAAAGAGCTAGATAGGAGATAGTAGGGGTTCAAAGTTTCGTATTCATGATTTGAAAGATTGAAATGTCTCTAAAATTAAAGAAGTTTGATTTTAGTTTTGGGTATGATTGTAACTATTGTTTTTTTCTGATTCATTTTTTCATCTATGTTTTTTCATCTTTGACTGTATAAGAATTTAAGTTTGATTTTAGCTTTGGGTATAATTGCAGCTATTGTTTTTCTCTGGTTCATCTTTTCATCTAGTTTAATTTTTCATGAATTCACTTAATTGTAATCATGTTATTTAAACTAGAAACCCTTAATGAAACGCTCCACATCCAAGAACTCATGCACATGTTCTCAGTCTTCCATTATTATTTCTATGGTAATTTAGATTCATATTTTTAATTGTCTAGTTTAAACTATGTCATTTATGTCTCTTCAAACAACTCCTTTAATCCAATACCTTGCAACCCTCACAGTTTTTTGTCCATTCCGTTTTGGAGAGTAAGGTTTCAGAATTAGAAGTTTTGTTGCAAGTCTTCATCACCTGTTCCTTCGGCCATTGATTTTAACAATTTTCATCAATCTTGAGATGTCCCCGGCACTGTTTCCTCACAGCCAGAACTGTCTCCGGGGAAACAACATCAAATTGACATCATTGCTAGGGAATAGATTATAATTTTTTTTCGTAAGTTTCATAAAGTTTCGAACTAATTCGAGGATGACAAGAGCCATTGACTGGTTGTGTATTATCACATGCAGTCTTCACTTTGGGTTTTCTTTTTCTGGGTCTTAAGATGACAATCCCCGCATTCTTTTCCAAGAAGATTTTCTTACAGGAAAATAGAAAGAACATGACTAATAACAACCTTTCCAGGAAGAGTCACTGTGGTTGCCATATGCAAAAAGATTAAAGTCAGGAAACTGTTCAAGAAAGGGAGGTAGTTGCAAATTCTTCACATCAATTTTATCATCGAGTAATTGGCTATGTGGCATCTTTCTTTGGTCTGCAACAACTATCAGTTCTAGGGTATGTATCAAATTTTATGTCTCACGATTTCATGGGATGCATGCCTATTTTTATTCCTAGTTTTCAGAAGCATAGGGGCATAAGGTCCAAGGGAGGGAGGAGCCCGCCGACGAATTAGAACAAGTGCTCTATGCATCGAATAACTTTGGCCTTTGTGAACTTTATAAAGTTCTTATCGGTTTGTGGTCGTGTACATATGTTTTATATCCTATGCATACATAATAAAAAGAGTTCTAAAATTGACAAAAGTGTTTTGAATTAAGCCAATGATTCATTACAACCGATCCGTAGGTCTCTTATTGTTTTTATGGAAAAACTCTTTTTCTAACATAATCACCATTTTTACTGGTTGTTGATGTAAATAGTATTGCGATGATTTGCAAAAAATAGAGGAGGTCATATGAAGTTGATCCTCAGAAACACAGTGTGGCAACCAAATTTAAGGAGCAACTTTTCAAGTTGATGCATCGACTGGAAAATACTACACCTCATTTCATTTGGTGTATCAAGCCAGATGGATTGAAACTTCCAAGTTTTTTTGAGCAAGGGATTGTCTTTGTATACTCTAATAGTTTAGATTGGTCAATTAGCAGGACTATTGCCCAACAAAGTGAAGGTTTATGGGGAGGTGCTTGTTAATGGGCCAAACTCATAGCTCAAGTATTGCACTTATGCATAAATTAGGTGAGGAGATCAATTGATTGAGATTCTTACATTACGTGATATGTTGTAATATTTATCGCTTTTACAACTTTTAGGCTTCATCTCACGGAAGGAAAAAGCTGCTTTGGTGGACAATGCCATCTTGTTTATGCCCTTAGAAGATTATGCAGATAAACGTATAGGAGGTAACCGCTACAAGAAAGGCTTAGAAAGTGGGAAAAGAAGACATGTTAGCATTTGCAGGGAGTTGACTGGAAATCCACCATTTGTTGTTATTCATGAACCACTTTATCACCTTGACTGTGCACCTGCACTTTTGATGATGGTGACACTAAAGAGATTCATAAGCACAGGGTGTACAGTTATATTTACTATGTATCATGGAAACACTAAAGTATTTGGCCTCTTTGACAGGATCTACTTTGTAGAAAATGGGAAAATGATATTGTTTGGGGGATACTTTAGCCTTCTTGAAACACTTTGCAAATGCAGGCTTTCCATGTCCTGTCATGCAAAGCCCATCTGATCACTTTCTCAGAGCAATCAATAAAGAATTTGATAGAATTATTACCATTTGCAAAAATTAGCAGGATGAGCATAGAGAATTTTCATCTGTTAAAATGGATACATTTCTTACTATCCAAACTCTGGAAATTACATACAAGTTATCTACTGATACTACTGCCGTAGAAGCTAGAGGAGCATGTGCTACAACTGCTGCTGCAGGAGGATGTGATGCAACTTGCAGGGGTCAAGTCAATATTGTGATTCCCTCCCCAGCTCGAAACATTGCCAGTGCACGTAGCAATAGCCCCATCGGAAAGTCACAGAAACTTCTACAAATAATCGTCCCCCACTAGTGTCTATTTCCATCAATATCACCTTACAAAGTCCATTCTTGTTCTCACCTCCGTAGCTCAGTGCTCTTGACTGCGTGGTCTCTTTGTAACATATTGTTATCAACCAAGCTCTCTCGCATTCTCCCACCGAGAATCGAATACACTCAAAATGATGGAAAATATTTCTATACCATGGCGCTACAGAACGTTTATCACTCCATTATTATTAAGCAATGCGAGTTTATGGTGGTTTTATGGGGTGTTGATTCATACAAGAAGCTCAATAGGTACAATCGATTGGCATTAATGGCTCCAACGATACCAAGCCATGTGTTAGGTACGCTTGACTGGCATTAATGGTTCCAACGACACCAAGACATGTGATAACTGTGGATGAGTTGAATAACCCATGGGAGCAAGAGAATCCTCTTCAAAATAGATGTCATATTAGGATTCCCCACGTTGCACAAGTTGTGGAAGGAGAAGTCTTCAGAGTCGAGACAGTTGATTTTAGTGGGGGTGCAATTAGGGACAATAATTTTGTTGATGATGTCAAGGTTATCTGGTACTTCGACGGAATTTTTGCATATTCTCCTCATATTCCAGGTATTTGATTTCCAGTTTTGATTCATTCCAGTCATATTGGAACTGTGCCTCCAAAAGAACTCTTTGATATGTGGAATATAAGGGAGGCTTCCTTGTAATATCAATAATTATAGGAGCAATCCATTTATCTATCGCGTATATTTGAGCAATAAAGTGGACGATATTCCTATTGTTTCTATTTTGTATAAGGGATATCGTTCTGCCATGTCTCCAAGGCAAAGGTCAACGAGGATTCAGAGCTTATATTTCCTACAGGTGCAGAGAATAATTCACGGTTCAAACCCAACGACAATTGATGGCTCATATCGCAACGGAATTTAGTCACTGATGTGATGTCGGAGGAACGGTTTTCAAAAAACTATCATTCATGTGATCTATGGCTAAAATCAGTTCTGACACCACTCCTCCGTATTTCCAGAAACCGCGCCAGGTGGCCCCGAGGGTGGTTTATGATTTTCAAAAAACCCTATGTTGTTTTATCGACAGATGCATAAATACAACAATGGGACCCACATGCCATTCATGCTCACCATCACTCGTAACAACGCATTTGTCAAATATTTTGTCCCATTCTCGTTTATTAGTCCCTGCCATCCCGGCATGGACTATAGTAATCGAAAATGATCACTTTAGCATTGTTAGTGCTGCTTTTACTCCTAGCTTATCAATTATAAATCAAGTTTTGTAAACACATATTGATAAATTATGTTATTTGGCCTTTTCCCGAGGACCGAAGCTAATCCGAAGCTAAAGTATATCTTATAATTTTGTGTTTGCTTGATATTTTGAAACTGGTAAAAATACTACCTAATCTAATGCTGGCATTAGTCGACGGCACTAAATGTTAGTGGACTGCATGGTATAATAGAGGAAGCATCATCAGCCCTGCTTGTAACCCAGGGTACTCCTGCCACCACTACTTATCACCGCTTGTACGCCTGCCACTCCTGCCTGCCACAACTTCCAGGTGCCATCTCTTATGTCTGCATGTAACCAGGTGTAATCTTATTCCAAATCTTATTGCAAGACTGGCATCACTGGAATTGCAAGAATTGCAGGACTGGCAGCACTGGAAACTCGCCATACAGGGAGAATGATTCATGAAGAAAGGAAAATGAATCATGAAGAAAAAAACTACAAAATTAAAAATACAGAAGTTACCTCCTGCTTCTACCCATCACCAGCGCTCTGTGATTGACCCTGCTCAACTGCTGAATGCTTTTACAGTACTGTTGTATAATCCAGCCTGCTGCCCTGGAATATTCCAGGGTTCATCTAATTGTGTCATTGATTAGTACAGGGTTGGCTCTGAAGGAGAAGGAAGGAGAAGGAAGGTAGTACAGGGTTGGCTCTGAAGGAGAAGGAAGGAATAAGCCTTTACCCGGGAGCCTTTCACCTTCTGCCTTCAACTTGGAACCACTTCTACAGACAAGAACCGGCATCTGCTTCGCATTTGGCCAATCCGAAATTGGCGATCTTTGCTCGAAAATTCTTGTCCAGAAAAATATTGCGGCTATTAAGGTCCTTGTGAACACAAGTGGGAGTTGATGCAAATACTCCAACCCTTCTGCGATGTCCAGAGCGATCTGCAGCCTCTGGTTCCATGACAGGTTCAAACCCCCTGCATGTGACCATGCGCTATGGATATAGTCTCTAAGGGACCCATTTTCGGCGTACTCAAAGACAAGGTACGAGTCCTGGTCCGACGATTCTTCAACGCAGATGCCGAGCAGAGTGACCAGACTCGTGTGGTGGAATCTGTGAAGGGCGTTGATCTCCTTTGATACCTGCCCTCTCATCTATTTGATTGCCACTCTGTTTCCGCGAAGAACCGCGTGGAAGACGGAATTCTTGATTCTGTGCGCCCCGCTGAAATTGTCGGTGGCCTCCTAAAGTTCTTTGAAGGAAAAGCCTATCAATCTGTCCAATGCCAGCAATTCCGACATGTTCGAAAGAAGGCTCGATTCAATCTCGAAACCCTCCGCATCGCCTGTGTCTGGCTTTATTGTCTCTGGTTTGCTTCGCCTTTTTCTTGAAAAGCAAATGGCTCCCAAAAGCCCTAGTCCAAGAAGTAGCGCTTCTCCTACGGATGCAATAATTGGTACATAAATATGGCTGCAACTCTTGTGGGAGGAAGGTGCGGGGTTATAAACGAAGGCAGGCGCCTTCGCTATAGCAGGAGGAGGGGGCGGAGAGAATGGGGTAGAAGGGGGAATCACAACGCTGTGGTCGAGGGGAATTAGCAGAGTTGTGTAGTAATGGCTGCGGGGGACATTGGGCTGATAGTTTATACTGTCAATGAAAAAGATGGAGGCAGTGGTGGTGGTGCTGGCAATGGCAATGGTAACAGCAACAACAACCCATTTGGGCTCAGACACCGACGAAGTCTGTGCAGGAGAAGAAATTGGAAGTGAGGCATGCATTCAAGATAAGACAGGCAACACTTGATCTCCATACCTCCGACACCTGGGAAGCATGCTCTTGGCGTGGCAACGTCTCTTTTTAATTTAATTTAATTCACTTTATTATTTTTATTTTTTAACATTCTCATATCTAATGGCTTGGTTCAATCTTCATGGGGCTTGCTTATGGCTTCTTCTTCGGGCATGACCTTGCTTCTGGTGGTGTTCATGCTCAGTGGGGTATGGACATTGAATGGCCATGATTGAAAACTAGTGAGCTGCTGAGTTTTGCTCTCTGTCATAAACATAACGGCAACGGTATGGCTTAACTAGGGGAATGAACCATTTCAGGTTTCACAATTTGTAGCATCTAATAATGCACAAATTCACACATTTGCATCGTCAAGGTCTGTGCAAACAAATGTTTCAATGCAGGCGGCATTGGAAACTTTGGAGGACATGTATTTGGCTTGCTGCAGGGGAGCAATTTCAGAGTGCCTCAGGCTGCAAGCTCACAAGATATCCAGGGCACCATAGATTTGATGCGTAGGTCCTCATAAACACAAAACGATTCTCATGATCAACATCGTATGGTGCACCAGGGAAGTAGACAGTTTACTGACGTGCAGTTGTTGAGGTCTTTTGAATCATCTATTTACGACACTCATCAACTGCTGTAGCTCTGATCTGTTTGGTCATACAACAATATTTTCTTTGCTGTCAGACTTGAAGCTAACTGTTAAAACTTCATTATGACAATTATCTATATTCTCTAGTTGCAAACAATTACTTTCAAGTTGCAGTTACTCTTGCTTAATTTGCTTGTTACCATGTGTGGTCCTGGTTGTTGTCTTTATCTAGAGTACAATATCATATTCGAATGGGTTTTGCTAATTTAGGTCAATATGGGTAACATCATCTATGCACATGGCATCAATTTGATGATTACATTGATAGGCTGAACTCAGGGAATGGGTTTATAAGTTGTCCCTCTATTTCTGTTGAATTTTTGAGCACTATTTTGTTTATGGATTTGATTCGACCTCATCATTTCATGGAGAGACAATGATACCAGGTAATTGACAGTAATTTGGAGTTGTGTAGGATCTTTTCCATTTTGTACGCAATTTCCAACCCAGCAATCGCCAAATCTCCTATTATTACAATATTTGGGTGCCTATTGCAGTAGTTATTGGTTATCAGTTTGGAGATTTATCCCAGCAGGCCATGATCTCTCTTCTTGATGTATGTGATGGTTTAAAATTGAGGAATATGGACTTGTGTGTATGGCATCTCATTAAATGATCAATGGTTGATCTCCCTTTAATCTTTATGTACATTCAACAATATCATATTTTGACTTGTTATACGTATATTCCATATTATAACTTATTAATTTTCTTCTTAATCTTTATATATATTCAACCGTACCATATTTTGTTTTGACCTGTTATATGTATACTTCATATTATAACTTGTTAATTTTCTTCTTAGATGTCCACTATGGCAAACACTATCCACCATGCAGACTCACCTGCCTAGCATTTGTAGGGCAAGTTGAAATCATTCATGGTTCATGGTGGTTCCAACCTATCTGGTGATACTTTTAGTCAGTTCCGTCTAAATTTGTAGCAATCTTATCTTCCATTGCCAGAATCTGGTGATATAACAAATCGAAGTTCATATCGATTCGAAAATTGCATTCTTATTAAATTTCTGACTAGAAAAAGTTGGTATTGTCTATAATATTAACTTGTATTTGAACCTTAGTATAGCATTTAGTTAAATGATCAATTACTGATGTTTCTTAATTCATTAAGAAACCTAATTTCTTTCAATATATTTGATATATTTCAGCCTCTTGCAAATTTAGATACTAAGAGGATGAAGTATCTCATTATAGTCTGTTACAACCAATTTCCTCGGAAGATGTTAAATTTCTTTTATGGGGAAACTAGAGTTTAGAAGTCTAACTGTCATCTTCATATTCAGGGGCTCTACATGGTGAAGTAATCTTTATATTCAGGGGCTTACATTGATGAACTATTTGCATGGTGATTCCTTGTTTGAATATTTCAATTAGATTCTTAATAAATACCTACTCCAAGATAGATTGTGTTGAACCATCTTCGAGAAGGTTTCGGCGATATCACTAGTCTATGCCATTCATGGTTTCAGCCCTACTCAGTGATGATTTTGGCCCAGCAACACATAGATGTTTAATAAATTTGGGATAAAACCAGGGGTTTTTTAGCACCTAATTACTGTATGTTGATTGGGACCCACACTCTCAGCTCATAGATGTTTAATCATCTCAGCCTCCTCAGGTGATAGATATGTCTGAGAGATTGAGTGCCACCACCGAGACATCCATGTTTTTGAATGGCTTAACTAGAGGGAATGAACCATTTCAGGTTTCACAATTTGTAGCATCTAATAATGCACAAATTCACATATTTGCACCATCAAGGTCTGTGCAAACAAATGTTCCTGACCCTCTGTACCATGAGATGCTAAGAATACCGAAGGAAAAGGAGCGAATTAGAAAGCCTCATGAAGAAGAGGTACTTCCAGAATATTTCCATATAACTTCTCTATTCTAAATTTGCTAAATTTGTTGTGCAAGATTTGGTAAGTTTGCTTTCTGCTATTGCTAGATTTGTTCAGCCAATATTTATTAGTTTATCTAGATGCTGATGTTAGCTTATTGGAAGCTGCCTAAGTATGTATATGAACTTGGAGCATCATTTTAAGCTCACTACATACATTTCTTTCTATTTATGACAGAATACGCGAATCAGAGTTTAGTTTGAGAAGGAATTGGAAGAGTTGAAGAGATTTTATCTTTTTTTGGTGACTTGTATTATCTGTATTCTCAATTAGCATTTGATTTCAATTTTATGTTGATTGAAAATTTGAAAACCATGTCTCAAAACTTCATCTCACATCATTCACTCCCTAGGAGGAGAGCTTGGTGAAATCCTAATCATATATTTGTCATTCCAAGCATAGTTTTCAAAACTAGCCAGTCTGAACTGGAAACCAGTCAAATCGGCCGGTTCATTAGCCCTAGCCATCAAACCAGTTGGAAACCCGATTTTCTGAGCGGCTAGTGGATGAAAAACATGTAGGTAGTAAAGAAGCCCTACCCCCACATTGATTCCCAACCAACTCCTTTTCTTATAAACATTTTCCTCCCATCCATGGACTATGAAATTGAAGTCCTTGTACTTCATCAATGGGTGCTCAAATTCCATGTCTGTGATCACAGCATCTGAGTCCATCCACCATCTCCACTCAGCTTTACGGTGAGCCACCATGGCTGCCCTAATCAAAGGAATTTTGGCCCAGAAAGTGTACATTTTCTGATTAAGGAGGATTGTGTTGTAAAACACGTCCAAGCCATGGATCCTGCAGTAGTCCTGCGTGTTTTTGAAGTACCCCAGACGCAGATGATGATGGGCCTTCAACCATTTTTGTCTCTTGAGGTAAAGTCAGAATCAACATAGAAATTATCAGATCTTTTCTCCCACTCATCCATTGACTGATACAAGGATTCCTCTTCTTTGCCATTCATTTCATGTTCATTGCTCTGATTCTGTTGAACAACAAAACTCACATTTTGATTTTCTCCCACTCATCCATTGACTGATACAAGGATTCCTCTTCTTTGCCATTCATTTCATGTTAATTTCTCTGATTCTATTGAACAACATAACTCACAATTTGATTTTCTTGAGTAGCAGTAGTCACATTGGTATCATCAAATCTCTGGATCTTGAAATTCCATTGTGCTGAAGATTGTTGTGCTTCAATTGTGACAGCTCTATAAGCAATTCCATAAGAGAAAATTCTCGATAACTCCAATAGAGTACTAGAGAAACAATGACCAGTGCCCAAAACACGAAAAAATCACAAAGTTTTCTCTTCTGCACCATATTGGCAGACATAATGTCAAATTGTGAAGCTTTCACCATGAACCCTCCATCTCTGTAATAGGGTTTTGCTTCACATCTGCCACAGCTCATCCACTCATCTGTTCTACTCTGTAATATAAACAAATACAACCAATATTTACGATTCATTGACAGTTAAGGGTCAAGGTACAGCCTGTCAAGAAATTCAGGTTACTTGTGAGGTACAACAATTATTAAGAAATCATAAGGTTAGAGCTGTAGCTATGAGTGCTAAAAATGGTTTGATGAGAGGAATGAGAGTGATTGACACAGGAGCTCCTCTAAGTGTTCTTGAGCTCACCCTAAGGGCTTTATCAGGATATCTTTTATTGGACACAATGGAAAGTTTGCCAAAACTATACTTGTTTGTACATCCTTTTTAGGAAAAGACTTCATACGTTCTCCCATCCGATAGGTACTAGATGGAGATTCCCAAGGAAGGAATTCCTATAAAGTTCTAGACTGTATATGTTTACTTTGTATATTGCCAATTGGTTAAAGGGCATCTCAAAAATTCTAAACATAAAATTAATCAGCATATGGTTGAAACAATGATCTCTTAAGCTTTTAAGTTTGGCACAGATTGAATCAATCAGTACCTCCCTTCTGTGATTGCTCTTTATTGCATGGAGAGTAGCTAGGTGCTCTTATAACCTAGGGTGGAAGAGATCTGTCACGTGTGTCACATGTGGACTGCTAAATAAACTAAAATGAAAAGGAAACAGAGTTCTGATCTCATGTCAAAAAATTAGAAGAAAACGGCCTAACAAAAATGTATAAAAAGTAAACTGGCATAGATCCGTCTCAACACTGGATTTTTTATGTGGCTAGAGAATTTTTTGATCTCTATTGGTGGTTAAGATCACGGGTTAAAGTAGATCTCAATATATTTGCATGCAATAGGATATAACTTTGATTGGATAGTAGATACCCTATATTGGTAGGCTGACTTCTGCATGCAGTGCTTCCTAGTAACAGGTTTATAATTGTTCCTCTACTAACAGGACTGACCAGTTATGGAGAAAAAAGCCCAGCAAAGTTCCAGTCTTCTCAGGATTACGAGTGCAGTAAATCAACCCCATACAGGCCATTGGATGGAAGTCCACAGACTCAAAAAAATTCTTTGTTGTGCAGATATATTTAATAAATGAGGATCACATTGCCACTTGAAGCCCTTATAATGAGGTCGGTTCTAAACATCCCATGCTCAATAATGGGGATGGATTTAACATATTCAGTTCGCTTTTTAACCACTCTCGTGGATGGATATATATGGTTATACTTTAAACTTTCAAGGAGTGCTTGATTCAACAGATACAATTTTTTGGTGTTTTTCAATTTACATAGTACCAACTTCTTGTATTTGGCATGTGTAAAGTTTTAACACATTTCATACTTTTGATTGATTGTGCAGAGAATAAAGGAAGCTTGCCAATTTGTGGCAGGGAGGCTCTGGAATGCAGAAGAGGAGTAAGAACTTAAAATCTTTTGTTAAAGAATCAATTATAATCTATTCAATTGCATTTTGTTTTGTCAATGAGTGAGGGTAAGCTCTTAAATGGAATCATCGAGAACTAAGGCACTGAAAGATTCATTATTGTTTGGCAGATTTGGCCATAAAAGAAAAGAAATATGGAAGTTTATAAGCACTTCATTAGATCTACCATCCTTACTAAAGCTTTCTATAACATCAGCATTCCAAAAAAAGTTAATTGTTCGCTGATAAATACATACCCTACAATTCATTATTTTGTTGTTGTCTATGATATTAAGTAAATTTAAATCAAAAAGATTCATCTCTGATGTGTTTGTCTCCTTGGCCCCAAAACCGTGGTTCAATCTCCATACTATGAAATTCATAGTGGGTAAGAGTCTGCCTTCTGCTACTTCCCATATGCATAGATGTTGTTAGGTCATTCTCCTAGTGGCATCTGGTTTGATATCTTTCCTGGACACCGAGTCAAATTTGTCAGGTTGCATTAGATCCCTTTGATCATTTTTCACTTTTCAGGTCCATGTCTCTCAGTCTCTTCCAGCTGCCAGCAAAGCGAACTTCTCCTCAATCATCCTTCACCCCTGTGTTAACCGATTAGTCTGTCACTGTTTTACCTGCATATCGTATGTGATGAAATCCGAGGCTCTGGAAGTCATTTTTCAGAGGTATTATCCTCTTTTATTTCGTTAACAGTAACTGCTAGATTGTATTATTAAATTCTGAGTTGGCCATATAGTATGATTACAGAATAGTGTTTACAAAGCCAGATTTTCATTAACTTTCCTACAGATGGCTTGCTTTTAATATGTTCTCCTAACTAGGACAACCAAAATTCCATGCATTTCTGTAAGTAAATTCTCTGTAAAAAACATCTCTATACTTGCAACAATTTGCTTTCATATCGGTTTATTAGGATACATGCTACCAGATAAAAGTTTGTCTGTGTCAAGAATTACCAAGGGAGCTGTGATATTCAAAGGACTGCGAAAAAAGAGCTCATAAGGTCAGTTCACTTTTGGTTCACGAAGGTTTGTCGTCCCAGGGGCCATGAGAAGAATGCTGCTTCAGAAATCTCGAGGTCTATGTGGGGTTCTCTTACTGGCTCGGTCGGGCCAGCACAGAAAAGCATTCTACCCCACTCAATGCAGGGACTTGCTGCCTCGCAGCTTCCCTTGTTTATAATTAAAATTTATTTAATGTAATGAGAACCAAATTAAAAGCATGAAGGCTAGCTTTGTAAAAGGAATAGGCTTACAAAGAAAATGAATAAGCCTTTTCCTTTTACAAAGCTAGCCTTCATATATATATATATATATATAGATATTCTAAAATAAGTATTATGTATTATAAAGAATCCTAGTGTGTAGGAAAAGAAAAGACAGTTATATATCTATGTACAAATTAGTTTTGTAACTAATTATTGAAGATTTAGTCGAGAGAGATAACAATAAAAAGGGCTAAAGAGGATATAGTAGAGGTTTGGAGCTTGATACTCGTGACATATTTGTAACAATGAAATATTTCTGAAATAAAAAAATTTAAGGAAGTTTGTTTCTAGCTTTAGGTATGATTGTAGCCATTGTTTTTCTTTGGTGTTTATCTTTTCATCTATTCTTTTCCTCTCTTGGATAGTGTAAGATGCATCTTGTTGTTTTAGTTTAGTTTTTTGCGAGTTCACTTAATTGTAGCCATGTTTTGAAGCACTCCACATCCACGAACTCATGCACATTTTCTGAGTCTTCCATTATTCTTTCTGCAGAAGTTTAGATTCACATTCTTAATTACCTAGTTTAAACTATGTCTTTTATTTCTCTTCAAACCAATCCTTTAATCCAAGATCATGCAAACCTCAGAGATTTCTAGCCATTTTGTTTTGGAGGCTAGGGTTTCAAAATGAGAAGCTTTGTTGCAAGCCCTCATGACATGTCCCTTCGACCATTGATTTTAACAATTTTCATTAATTCTGAGATGTCCTAGGCACTGGTTCCCTCAAAGCCAGGAACTATCTCCAACGAAACAACAAAGGTAATCATAGGGAGGAAATAGACTTAGTATGGAAAAATATATGGTCATCGCTACAACGACCCAAGATTAAAACTTTCATATGGTTGGGTCTAGATTAGAAAGCTCTGACATGAGAAAATCTAGTTAAAATAGGTTTTACTGGGGCCTCATGGTCTTACCTCTGAGAATGCGAGGAGGAGAATCTAAACCATTTACTAAACACATGTAGCTATGTTTCAGTTATCTATGATTTCTTATCCTTTGTCTTTAGACAAATTGACAAAGTCATGGAGATTGTAGAAGGCACAATTAAGGAATGGTGAGAGAATTACATGGAGAATGAGATGGTTAATCTTACGTGGCGTTTAGCCCCGGGATTCTCATTTGGGATATATGGAAGGAACAAAGAAAACAAATTTTCCAAAATTAGAAGATCCCTACAAAATGACTAATTGAAATGATTCAGAGACAGCTGAGGGAAACTATAATCAACAAAAGGATAAGGGCTTCTGATGAGCAGTTGTCACAACAAGAGGGAAGAATCTTAAAACTAATGAACTTGGAAAATCCTAGTATGCTAGTGACATGAGTCAGAGAACCTTAGATATAAATGTGCTTGATAATCTGGGTTCCCACCCAGGGTTTCTTTAAGCTAAATTTCGATGAGGCTTCATATGGAAACCCAAGGGATGTGGGAGCAGGAGTTATCAAAGATTTTAAAGGGAAAATTTACAGTGCATTTATCATCAACCTTAGGCATGCTTCAAACAACACTACATAATTCCATGCCCTCGAATATAGGCTGTAAATTCTAACGCGATAAAGGATGTTTAATGCCACAGTGGAGGGGGACTCAATGATTGTCATCCAAGAAATTAGGAGGGTTTAATGTGGAATGTAAGTAAACAAGGTAACAAAAAAATAATATTGGGCATAACTAACCCAATGAATTCAACAACACTGAGATGTATTAATGAAAGTTGAATTTAGTTTGTTCCAAATGTTTGCTAATGCAGTGGAAGACAAGATGGCCATTGAAGGGGCCACAAGCTCACGATTGTATGAGTATGTAGAATGGTCGGAGCTCTGTGCAGGACAAATGAAAGAAGATTAACAAAAGTTAGAGGAAAATGACAACTCTAAGGCAATTAGAATTGAGCATAGAAAAGTGGTGGGACATAGCTTAGGCATAGAACCACCTGACCACGCGACCAACTAATTCATGCATCATGAAAGGAAAAGGGACATCAAAAAGAGGTAAGAGGAGGGATACACAGACTATCTGCATAGAAAAGGTGGCAGTTGAAGGGAGTGGCAATATGAAAACCCAAATCAACGCTTATTATGCAAGATGTGTATATAATGATGAGAAAGGGAATGAGAGGTGGAATGGTGCGATAGTTGTAGGAGATACGTACTAGGGGCAGAAAGAAGTTTTAATGATCCGGTCAAATCTATAGGAAATGGTGAATGAAAGGAAAGAATGGAGGAGGCTCACACAAGATGGTGATATTATTGCAAGAAGATCGAGCCTGAGCAATACAATGCCTAAGGATACAATGGAAATTACTGAAAATCATGGAGGATAGAGCATTCAACACATTTTGGCTTTAAGTCCCTAGTTTCATGCTCTATTCACAATGCTACGTCTGAAATTTGTGTACTGTATGCACAAGGGAGACACAAAAAGGGTTGGTTTAGAGTGTGAAAGGGTAGTGACTGTAATAGACTGGAAGATGGGAAGAGTAAGATATTCTATGGGGAGGCCTAGAGTGGAGGAGCATGGGGAGGGGAGTCACAAATTCACTCACATGGAGACAACTGCAAGAGAATCAGCAAGGGCCTTCCATACTATTTTTCCACCAAAAGGGAAAGAGGAAGTGGAGGCATGGGAAAATGAAGTTCATCAACAGAGGAAGTCTATTCCTGATAGTTGGATCGAGGAGGTGGTAGAATGGATTATTGATACAGGTAATACGAGGACCAGAGAGACCCTATACCACGAAACTCTAGAAATATCCTGGCATATTAAAACTCTAATGGGGAAGTTGCAAGCAACAAGACAGCAGGAGAGGATGAAATCCCCTGAAGACACCTTAAATCAACTAAAAGTTATTCATCAACAACTTGGAGGGATGGAGAATGTTTTGAAGATGCTAATAAACATCGAGAAGTTGCAGTAGTGTCGTATAGGGGACTTGCATGATATGTTCTGTATTTATTTGAAGTATGTCCATAACATTCTTATTACCCTGGGGGACGAGTAAGGGGAACCAATGTGCTTCAGAAAGTTCAAGGTGAGAGTGCTAGGAGGCTCAGTCTTATCCTCAACAGAAACTCGTGAGGATGCTTCACCGAACAAGGAGACAGTTGAATGAGGTCTGGGAATGAAACATTTCTAGTTGAAGGGTTTGAATTGCTAGTAGAATATTTAGGGTTATGTTTTAGTATGCAGACAATCAACTTTTTTGTTAGTTGTAGGTCTAAAGCTAGTCATTATCTAGTCAACTGTTGTTATTTTATATTGTGATTTTGTTAAAGTAATATACATTTTTACTGCCGAATTACAAAAAAAAGAAATATTTTACTTATTATGGATATTGAAATGATTTTTGGCTACTAATATTCCTTTTAAAGGTTGTGTGTTACCATATATATATATATATATATATATATATATATATATATATCGTTTCTTGGGTTATAGAAATTGCCACTCAATGCATTAAGAAATGCTTTTATGTTTATTTGTATTTTATATAAATTTGATATTGAAATATTCTATTTAAATACTACTTGGGAACTCCATGTTAGTCATTAAAATATTTACACTTCTCCTTTGTCATCATGATTTGTAAAATGTCCCTTTAAACTCAACAAATCAATATTAAAATGATGCCTTTTATATATATATATATATATATATATATATATATATATATATATATATATATATATATTTAGATATGAATTTATTCTTCTAAAAAATAAGAAGACATATATATTTAGATATGAATTTATTCTTCTAAAAAATAAGAAGACATAATAATAACTCTAGATAATAAAAGTCTAAGTACTCACTAGTTTATTGCTGAGGCCTGTTCTACAGCCCAGTGTGATCTGTAAGTCTGTCCGTCCATCATCAAAGTTGAAAGTTTGCTATGTCGACCAATATCTATATATATATATAAATAAAAATAATTAATTTAAATGTTTTATATAGTTATTCAAATTCAACGTATATGATCAAATAACTATTAAAGGCATGCATTTAATATTATTTTATCATATACTTTGAATTTGATTGGATAATAAATTTACATTTGACAATTTTTTTTACCACATTAAAATTCCAAATCACGTAAAATTTTAAACATATTTACTCTTTAATCAATACCATTTCTAAATTAAAAATGTTATTTCAACATAAGAATCCAAAATCTAGCTCCAAAATCTTTTAATATTTATTTTAATTAAATATTTGTAAAATGAATCTTTAAAAGAAAAACCATATCCTATGGATATATTAAAATCTCTAAAGACATATACATTTCCATGTCAAAGTTGTAATATTTAAAAAAAAATATTATCATACCATGTAAAAAATATCATTAAATATAATATTAATATTAATATTATAAATTTAATAACTTAGGGTTAATACAATATTAAATTCAATATAATATTAATTTTGTTATGTTATAATATATATTAATATATCATGATATATATTAACTCTAGATATATATGGGAGGGAAGAACAAAGACATAGTGATAGAGGTATAAAGATAGAGGGAGTGAAAGGACAGGATAGAGAGGGAGAGAGAGGAAGGATGACAGAGGACTTGCGAGAGAGGAGGAGAGAGAGATGGATAGAGAAATGGAGTTTCAAGGAAAGAGAGGGAGGGAAGAAGAATTACATAGAGAGAGAAAAGTCGAGAGAGTGAGAGAGGGAGTGATAAGGGAGAGATGGAGAGAGTTTATATGTTTGGGTGTGGGATAGAGAGATATAGAAGGAAAGATAGAGAGAAGAGGGGGAGATAAGGAGAGTTAGTGACAGAGTTGGAGGGTGGAGAGAGAGAGAGAGAGACAAAGATAGAGAGATAAGGGGGAGAGACAAAGGGAGGCATGAGAGAAAGGGAGAGAGAGGAAGGAAGAGAGATTGGATATGAGAGAGAGAAGGAGAGAGGAAGGGGGAGAAATAGGGAGATAAGAAGAAAGACAAAAAGAGAGAAAGGTGGAGTGAGAGAGAGGGAGTGATAAGGGAGATGGAGAGAGAGGGGGAGAGGAGAGAAAGTGAGAAGATAGATTGAAGGGGGAGAGAGGGAGAGAAGGGGAAGAAAGAGAGAGAGGGAGAGGAAGAGGGAGGGAGAGATAGATAAATATCGAGAAAGAGGGTGTAGGTTTTGGGGGTGATATAGAGTGAGAAAAGAGAGACAATGAGAGGTAGATATATAGATGCAAGGTGAAGAGAGGGAAGAAGAGAGAGAGAGATAGATAGATATGGAGGGAGAAAGCATGTGTGTTTGGGTGGGGGTGAGATAGAGAGACAAAGAAGGAGAGATGGAGGAAGAGGGGGAATAGGAATTTTTGTACTAGATGCATTGATTTCATTGTAGATGGTGATTTCTAATCCTATTTGATTGCTTGCATTGAAGGAGATAAACTGGAGGACATGGGAGAGGAGGAATGAAGAGAGAGAATATGAGAGAAGTGAGAGAGGGAGAGTAGGGTAAGAGAGAGAGTAAGACACAAAGATGGAGGGGGGAGAGAGGGGGAGAGAGAAGGAGAGATGGAGGGATATAATGACAGGGTTAGAGGGCAAAGGGAGAGAGAGGGAGAGATAGAGAGAGAGAGATAGAGGAGAAAAAGGGAGAGAGATGACTTGAGAGAGAGCAGGAGAGAGGGAGGGAGAGAGAGGAGGACAAAGGGAGGAAAAAGAGATGGATTTGGAAGGGGAGAGAGAGGGAAGAAAAAATACATACAGAGAGAAAAGTGGAGTGAGAGAGAGAGAGTGGGGGTGTGAAATGGAAGAGATGGAGAGAGAGTGTGTATGTTTGGGCATGAGATAGAGAGATAGAGAAGGAGAGATGGAGAGATATATAGATATAGATTGAGGGGGGGGGAGAGGGAAAAATATTTCTTGCAATAAATGCATTGGATTCATTGTAGATGGTGATTTCTAATCCTATTTGATTGATTGCACTAGATGCATTAATTTCAGTGTAGATGTTGCTTTCTAATAATATTTGATTGGTTTCACTAGATGAATTGATTTTGGTGTCAATGTTGATTTCTAATTCTATTTGATTGCTTTCACTAGAGGTATTGATTTTAATGTAGATGTTTTCTAATTCTATTTGATTGTTTACACTAAATACATTGCTTTCGGTGTAGATGTTGATTTCTAATTCTTTTTTATTGCTTGCACTATATGCATTGATTTCAATGTAGATGGTGATTTCTAATTATATTTGATTGCTTGCACTAGATGCATTGGTTGTGGTGTAGATTATGATTTCTAATCCTATGTGATTGCTTGCATTAGATACATTGATTTCAGTGTAGATGGTGATTTCTAATCCTATTTGATTGTTTGCCCTAGATGCATTCATTTTAGTGTAGATGTTGATTTCAATGCAGATGTTTTCTAATATTATTTAATTGTGTGCATTAGATACATTGATTTCAATGTAGATGATGTTTTGTGATTTGATGTAACCCAATGTATGATGGTACATTAACTTAAAGTGATTGGATTAACAATGTGCATTGATTCAGTGTAAGCACAAAAAAATGATTGACAATTTGCATTGATTTTGGTGTTATAGTAATTCAACCTATTAATATTGGAGAGTAAGAGAGACAAGATATGATGTTTACTAAAATAGTTCAAGTTAAAGAATTGAATGATTTACATTCTCAAGTATCCTTTTCATATAATTGAAAAAAAAAATCTAATCACTCATTAAAAAAAATCAAAATTACATTATTTCTTGACTTTTGCAAAAAAAACTCTAGATAAAAAAAAATCATCCAAATATTTTGAAGGAAATAAATTATTTCAAATATTAGCAATGAAACAAATGATTTCAGGAGTAATATTATGTAATAAATTATTAAACCTACTTTTCAAAATATGTTTATTAAGAATTATTAATTGTCAAAAGTTGTTATACCTAAAATTAAATGAAATATATGTGTAGTATCAATCCTCTTGCAAACTATTGAGAAGATTATCTCCCTTCTTCATCACCAACTAATTACTAATAGACAATTACATACACATAGAAATATAACACAACAATTGTAACATTTACAAACATTACCATCCAAATCTAAACACATAAACACACAAACCACTCAAAGCATCCAAGCACAAATGTACAAATCATTCAAGGCAAGCAACAAAAACAAAATTAAAGAAGAGAATGATATAGTCATGTCAAATAAAGAAACATAATGTAAATTTCAAAGCATGAAGTTTATCTCAAACATATACATAATAATGATAATCTTAAAAGGTGTCATTGTTGCCCTCAAGTGGAACCAACATAATCCATCTAACTCCGGATCTATCATGCACAGAGAGGGATCAAATCCCTCGAGGTTTAAAAAATTCCTCAATTCCACACTCGCAAAAGAAGGTTTGCATTGAGATGGATCAAATCCCTCTAGGTGCAAACCTTTCCTCAAATTCCACACTCCAAAAATAATGTTTGCACCTCGACTCAAATTCCACACTCCAAAAGGAAGGTTTGCACCAAGAGGGATCAAATCCCTCTAGGTGCAAACCTTTCCTCAAATTCCACATTCTAAAAAGAAGGTTTGCACCTCGATGGATTTGATCCCTCTCGGCACATGATAGATCCAGAGTTAAATGTATATAGAATGGTTTTAGATGGCTTCAAAATTGTGTCACTTTTATTTACACAATAATATTGTTTCACCTCAAAATTTGAAATTATAAAATTAGAATAACTTTATATATATATATATATAAGCAATGAATAATATATATGCATGCATAATTCTTTATTTTTAAACCATGAATAATTTACTTCTTTAAAATTTATTTATTACAAACCCCATTTAAAATTAAAACAAGGGCTACATAGGAGCTACTACCTACCTCTTAGTTTAAATATAGCTTAATTAAATAAAAAAAAATAACACTGACAAAAACTTGATAAAAAAAAAAACTAATAAAATATTTTATTATTAAATGGCATTGCCAAAAATTAAGAAATATGATTAACTAATATTATTTATATCAACCTACATATACCTATATGTGTAAATTTATTTTTATTAATATATATAATTGTTTATAATTAAATCTATTAAAATATGTTTTTTAATATAATAATAAGTCATTTTAAATTGAAAATATTGTGAAAAAATTATAATTCATGAAAATAGAAATAATAGAAAAAATCAAAAAGTTCAATAGAAAAGAAATAAAAATAAAAACAAAGATTAGTAATTAATCTGAATGGAAGTCACTAAACAACCTACAATAATACCTTAACCAATCACCTTACAAATAAATATATTTAAATAATAATAAAAAATAAGAAAAATTGAATTCCTAATATCAAACTATGCATAAGTATAATAAATTTTTGGTCAAAAACAAACTAATACCTAATCAAAAACAAAACTGAATGAGTTATACATTATGTAATCAAAATAAAAATTGAATGTATTATACATTGTCCACTTGGTATAGTAAGTAAAAAAAATCTAATATTCAGACCCTCTCTGTAGGGCCCCTCTCCAGTCTCAATGATAGCAAACTCCTTCAGGAATGCACTCAGTTGGTGCATCAGGACAACTTCACCCTGGATGCGGGTGGGCAGTGACGTTATAAGGGTTATGATCCGCAGGCGAGCGCGTGGCAAGCCCACTGGTTTGCCTGCGGAAGGCATTTACTCACATCCAGAACTATAAATTTGATGGGCCGTCACCCTACGCGGCATTTATGCTGGTGGGGAGGCCGAGACACCAAGGGCTTCAATACGAAGCCTCCGGCCCCTTCGTCCCCGTCCTCAGTTGAGAATTCAGATGCTTTGATTTGGAATTGTGGTGCTCTGCAGGTCTCCATGTCGAGCCAGCTCTTGCCTGTAGGTTTTCGCTGTTCGCCGGAAGCTGAAGTGCACAGCCTTCGCGTCACTGTTGGAAGGCGCTGCCCGCTGGTCTCCTGCATTAGTTTTATCCCTGGTTACCATTACTCGCACAACCTGTTTTGCGCTCGGCACCTTTCTGCTCTGTTTGGCTTTTGCCCCCACCTTCCTCCGTTGGGACCCTCTGTCAATTCCGCCTTCTCTCACGATTTCTGTGTTGCAATGCCAAGGCTGAGGCATCGTCTGAGATGCCACAGGGGAGGCTCCAGGCGTCATCGCTCCCCTTCTCCTTCCTCTCACTCGTCCTCCTCTCGCAGTCCCAGTGAAAGTGCTCCCCGTTGTCTTCGTGGCAGTGGTCAAGCTCGTCGCCTTCCTCCCTCCCCGCGGAATGATACCTTCGCCTCTCACCATTCCTTTGATCCTCGGCCTTCTTTCGCTGCCTCTATTCAGAATCCTTCCACCGCTGTCTTCCATTACCATTGCAACTCCTCCCGCCCCTTGGTCATTGCAACGATTACTGTTTCTTTCAAAGAGATACCCGAGGTGATTCCTGCTCCCCCGTCTTCTGCGCCCCCTATTAGCTCGCAGGCCTCTCCTTCTGTACCGCCTGTTTCTCTGCCCGTAGACAAAGGTCCCTCTCGCTTGGCAGGTGAAAGCAGCGCTGGCCCACTCCAGGCCACCGAGACCCCTGCAGGCGAGCGTGAAGTGGTGGATGCCGCTCCTCAAAGGGTTCTAGATCCTGATGACAAGGAAGGATGGTGGTGCAGAATTGAAGAGGAATCACCCTCGGGTGACTATGGACTCTAGCGCTACTGCTTTTTTTCTCGCCATCATGTCTAGTCTTTTGAGCATTTTGCTGGTTTTGTCGCCTACGTATCTTAGCTTGTCTAAACTGATCTTTGTAGTTAAATTCGTCCTAAATCTGTGTACAAGTCGGTTTCCCCTGGTGGGCGGCTCAGATTTTTGGCTCACTGTTGTTAAGTCAAGACTGGTTTCCTCTTGCGAGGCAGCTCTCAAAGGCTTCTCGAGCGGTTTTCCCTTGCGGAAGCTCAATTTTTGATATCTTACTCACTGTATGGGGGTACTCTGATACCTAAAACTCTTTGTACCATATGTTACATTAATAGATTTACGCTTCCTTAGAAAAAAAAAAAAATCTAATATTCACATGACTCTAATGTTTTCTTAACACTTTGTACGATGTTTGTACGACTGGACAACTTTACACAGCCCACGCACCGCGTCTGTTGGTCGTCACTAATTAGTGCGGGGCGGTCACGTGGTGTGGTGGTGTCAACGTGATAGAAGAATCAACCCTTTTAGGAGCGTTTTAGGAGCGTGTATGGGACCTAAAGGAAAGGGAGCGGTCTGTTCTGTGGCGTGTGATAAAAGAGTGGTGGAGGCTTCTTCAGGTGTAACGACGGCCCTTTTACCAAACACTGAAATGTAACATCCCCATCACGGAAACTTTAGTAACGACGGCCCTTTTGTCAAAAACTAAAATGAGGATTATTAGCGTGTAACACGATATAACGAGGTTTCATGTTAAGCGAAATCGAAAACTGTAGGTATTTAATATCTTCATATGAAGAAACAACCAATGACACCTGACATTACACAATAGATTTGCTTTTAAATGTCAAACATATTTTTCAATGTGTATTGTCTTTAGTTTCAAATAGACTTATTCTTCTTTTCTGCTTTGCTCGCACGCCTCCCACGCCTCCCAGGAATCGTTTTGTTTTGCTTTGTAACATTGGGATCAGAAATTTTATGAGCATTTCCAGATCTCTGATTGTGTCAGTTTGATGGTTAATGACTTAATCTTCTTCTAACTAAGGCCAGAGTCTAACTAACTCGAGGAATTGCCCGGAAAGTTATGGAAATTCTGGTCATATTTAGAGAAAATCTGGCAAGGATTTTTGTAAATTCAATTTATAATTGTTAAGCTTCAAATTTTTAGGTGTTCTAGACGTTTTTGATCGTGCTGAATTCATTTCCACCATCAAAAACACAGGATTCAAACAGTGCCTTTACAAAAATTTTTGCAATTTTTTACCCAGATTCCAGCCAATTTTAATTGTCTAGACAGTTCCTCGGCCTTGAAGACTCCCTAACTAATTAAATAAATACGCATGCATGTCCACCGTTTATATAGATTCCCAATCTGATTAAATAATTTATATAGTTTAGACCTATATTTTATAAACCTCAATTGCTTTAATGTTTGCCCGGTTGTCGCGAGCGGTCAATATTTGCATTACCTTGCTAAGATATTTACATTTTTAAAATGAAGAAGTAGACAGTCAATTTAATGGGGATGATGATTTCCATTATATATGAAAGTCAAAACAATTCTGATTACATAGCAGATTTTTCATATTTTTAACATAATTGCTCTTAGTATTTTTATGAGCTTTTTGAATTTTAAAACCTCGTGAAAAGGATAGCCAATTATATGCCGATGCTCTAAAGGGATTTTCCCAATTTTTGTTTACTAACAATACTAAAAATCTGGTTCTGATTTACAACATTATATACAGAATACAACCAAACTATCTTCCAGCTGCACACAGCTCCACGCATTGGCTGTAAATTGAGAAAATGGAATTTCGTATATCAGATTGGTCCCACATATTCCAAGGAAAACTTGACTTTGACTAACTTAGTCTACATTATTTATCGGATGACATGAGCTTTCGTTTTCACAAACTAAAGACGGAGGCAATTTTCTTGTTGAATTCTCTCGAAAAGCTAATGAAAGAATATATTCGTTCCATGGAAATTAATGGCTAAATAGCGCTGGCCAGTGAACGGGATGAAGTAAAGTTTTTCATTTTACAATGTAAGGTTTTGAAATTTATGCAGATATTTTGGTAGTTAGTTTTTGTGATAATTTATTTAGTTAAAGGTTTGTGGAGAAGCTGAAAACTTTTATGGTGAGACTTCACAAAGAAAAGTCTAATACACCAATCAGATAAAAATACAATCTATTTTATAGGCTATTTTTAAATTAATAGAGGTTAAAATAATTTCATTTCATTTTTGGTTGCATAAATCTTAAAAATCTCTTCACACCAATGTCACTGCCATTCAATCTTATCCTTTTTTCAATATCAAATAGTAGTCTACGGAGATGTGGAGGAATTGCCCCGACTACGAGAGCGCCCAGTGAAAGTGAACGTGCGAAGGCGTCGGACAAACAGACAAGCCGGGGTGAACGGTGGGCATTCGAGAGTTCGGGCGACGAGCTGGGCAAGGCGTTAGGGTGAAACGACAACGTGCGAACAATCATGCACGAAGGCACGAGTCAGAAAAAGAATCGTTCGGGTGGCCGGGTGGGCGCGCCGGGCACGACGAGTTGGTCGGTACGGTGCAATGGTGATGAGTTGGTGGCACCGGTGGAAAAAGTATAAGTGTCAAGGAAATCTGGGGTTTGCTCCAGGATTGTAACTTATATGTAAATTGAGATATATTATATTGTGGGCAAGCTCATTATAGGGAGTTGCCCCTCCCATTTATACTATTGTGCGTTTCATGTTAATGCTGATGAATGTCTAAAGAAAGTTTCTGCTGTGTTATAATGAATAAAAGTACTTGGTAAAAGTGAAAAATAAACTAAGTATAGAAAGTAGGCGTAGTCCATGATCGCAAGTATTGGTGAAAAGAATGTGGTCGGTGGTGCCGCACCTCCTATAGTGCGATTGGAAGAGTACCGCTAGTGTAGGGGCGTGACAGGAAGTGTGTGGTGGTAAATGATCCATGCATGGTCTACGGTCTACAATCATTAAAATGTAGGAAATGCACAGTTATTTCAACACAGCCAACGCTCCATGCCGAGAGCGAGTGGTAAACGCTCCATGCGTAGAGGTAAACGCTCCAAAGCTTCTTTGCATGCTCTAGTGGAGATGCAATGGACATAAATCCTTGTGACCACATAAGCTTGTTGTTAAAAACTTTTGTTATGGCTAGAGCAAGGTATACTTAATTTAAAAGGCCATGTTTAAAAAATAAAATTGTTTGGGTTATAACATTTAAAAAAAAATTGTTGGGTGCATGTGATAAAGTTTTTTATACATGTAAAAAAAGGGAGTCACTTTTAAAGAAATGAGGGTTTCTATTAAAAAAAAACAAAAGGGGATCTTGTTTCTTTTGCATCCAATTAAAGGAATTGTTTTTTTTTTAATTAAGAGAGCACCCATTTTTTGAGATTGCTCCTTTGATTTGGAGATACATCCGCCTTTTAATTGTTGGAGGTAGAATGTTTTTGAGGGAGACCTATCAAGATGAATAACTAGATGGCAGAGGCATATCTGAACGAGAGCAATAAGCTTGATAGATCCAATTACTCTAATTGGAAATTTAAGTTGCAGACCTTGTTGGAGGCGAAAAATGCATGCACGATTGCAATCGGTGATGTATTGAATCCAACCTAGCTATAGGTGGAACGACAACGACAATCCAGGACTAGGAAAAGAGTGAGAACAAAGAAAACGTGTTGTTAAAATTGTCAGTGAAAGACTTTATTATCCCTCACATCCAAGAATGTAAATCAACAAACGACATCTGGAAAACCCTCAAGGACGTGTATGAGATCAACAACAAAAATCACTTGCTGTTTTTGAAAAGAAAGATTCTCTCCATTAAAATGGAGGAGAATGACTGAGTGGCTACGTTCATCTGTCGAATCAAGGAGATCAGAGATAACCTGGGTGACATAGGAGAGACAGTGTCAAACACTGATTTGGTCACAATCACAATGAATGGTATGACTCATGACTATCAGAGGTTTATCACAGGCTTGAATGTAAGAGAATAAGCCCCCAATTTTGAAGAATTAAGAGGAATCCCGATGCAAGAGGAAGAGAGGCAGATGAATCTGAAACCCCATAGTTCAAATCTTACTCTAATGGTGAATAAGAAGTCCTTCATATGGAAGGAAAATGTAGGACAGAAAGGCAAAATTACCCCATAAAGAAAACCACCTCAAGGGGTGTCCTCAAACAGAAGTGATTCATGACCCATATGCTTTTATTATTGTAGAGTTGGTCACATAGCTAAAAACTTCCAGAAGAAGAAGTTTGATGAAGGTCGCCATAGACATAAGAAGCATGCATGACACTTTGTTGATGAAGAACATAATCAAAATATCAGATTGTTTGTATATGATTCTGCGTTCTCTACTGAGGATGATGAAGTAGAAACTTGGTTTGTGGACTTAGGAGCTTCCACTCACATGATAGGTAACATACATTGGTTTGAGAATTTTAAAGAAACTAGCAGTGGTGCAAATATCTACCTTGGTGATGATAGAGGGTACCAGATCAAAGGGTATGGTAATGTCCCTATCACTTTGCTTGGTGAAAATATTAGAAATATTCAAAATGTAATATATGTACCCGAAATAAAAAAGAACCAAATCTCTATTTCTATGATAGCAAATCAAAACCTTAAGGTAGAGTTTTTTAAGTCTTATTGTGTTATTAAAGATCTGCTGGATCGTATGAAGCCAATTGCATTAGGTATTCGAGTGGGAGGATTGTATAACCTAAATGTAAGAAGCGCACTACACCAAGCCTTGACCCCATCAGGTATGACTACAGAAGACTTATGGCATCAAATATTTGGTCATATCAATTTCAATGACCTGCTACTACTTTAGAAATGAAGTATGGTCAATGGTCTCCCTGTTTTAAAGAATGTTAATGTTTATTGTGTAGCATGTGCTCTTGGGGAGATTCGTAGGGATGAGTTTCCTGCAAATGTAGATAAAAAGAAGAGATATATACTAGAGCTTGTGCACATTGATTTGTGTGGGCCGATGCAAACAAGTCACTAGGAGGTGCCTATTATTTCTTATTGTTTTCTGATTATTTCATGAGATTCACTTGGTTATATTTCCTCAGAAAGAAGAGTCATACTTTTGAATATTTTAAAGAGTTCAGAAGCATGATTGAAAAAAAGATAGGAGAATTCATTAAAATTCTATGCTCGGATCAAGGGGGAGAATACAAGAAAGGTAGTTTCATCAAATATTGTAAGGACCATGGGATAGTTCAACAGTTCAAAACAGTTCACAGTTATTAGGTTTTAAGCCTACAATTAATCATTTAAGTGTTTTTGGCTCCAAATCTTTTGCTCATGTTCCAAAAGAGGATAGGAAAAAAATGGATTCAAAGGCCATTAAATGCATTTTTGTTGGGTAGTGCACAGAGTTTAAAGCTTATAAATTATTTAATCCCTCTACTCATAAAGTGTTTGTAAGTAGAGGTGTGGTATTCCATGAGTAGGTTGATGATGTAAACCATGAAAGAAGAAATGAAGAATGGCACAAGCCTTTGCTGGTGGAAGATGGAAGTGATCATAGGGATAACCATGAGTAGTAGTAGCAACAACAACAGCAGCAACAATAGCAACAACAACATCAGAAAAATGAAGATGTGGATGGTATAGATGCATGTAGCAGGCCAAGTCCACCAAGGGATGATCATAATAGATTTGAAACCAGTCCACCACTCAGGAGATCAGGTAGAAAAATTCAATTGCCAACAAGATATAGGGATCATGCTCTTATAAATAGTATGCTAAATGTTGTTAAATCCTATAATTATAAAGAAGTCAATATAGTGAATGGAGGAAAGCCATGGAAGAGGAATATGAGTCAATACATAAAAACAAAAGTTAGGATCTAGTTGAACTACCTGAAGGAAAAAACCCATAGGTCGCAAATGGTTATACAAGTCTAAATTTAAAGCAAATGGGAACATAGACAAATATAAAGCTACGCTAGTTGGAAAGGGGTACTTGCAGAAAGAGGGCATAGAATATGAGGAAACCTTCACTCCTGTAGCTAAATTAAAAACAATTAGACTATTAATTTCCTTAGCTACCAATAATCATTGGATGATACACTAGCTAGATGTGAAATTTGCATTCTTAAATGGGGAATTAAAAGAAGAAGTGTATTTAATGCAACCTGAAGGGTTTGTTAAACAAGGGGAGGAACAATTAGTTTGTAGATTGAAGGAAGCATTGTATGGACTAAAACGGGCACCTAGGTCATGGTATGATAAAATTGACTCATTTTTCCTACAACATAGTTATAAAAGAAGAAATAATGACCTTAATCTGTATGTTGTGTTTAATGAAAAGGGGGAAATCGTTTTGATTTCTTTATATGTAGATGATCTTATCATTACAAGAAATGTTGATGAACTCATTAAATAAATCAAGGAGAAGATATCATAGGTTTTTGAGATGAAATACCTCGGAGAGTTACACTATTGTTTGGGTCTTGAAGTCTGGAGGGATTTTGGCTAGAATTTTCTGTCTCAGGGAAAGTATGTCAGGAGTTTATTGAAAATGTTTAGAATGGATCAGTGCAAGAAACATCAGTGCCTTTACAACAGAATACCAAACTTTAGAATAATGATGGTTCTAAGGAGGTCGATGCAACACTGTATAGACAACTAGTTAGGAGTCTAATTTACTTGACTACAACTACGCAAGATTTGGCTTTTGTAGTTAGTGTATTGAGCCAGTTCATGTCAAAGCCACTTCAAAATCATTGGGATGCAGCAAAAGTCGTCTTAAGGTATCTTTAAAGAACCTTACAATTTGGTATTAAATATATCGATTCATTTGATGTTAGATTGACAGGTTTCTCAGACTCAAATTGGGCCAAAATCTAGATGATCAATGATCCATAACAGGTTATGCATTCAACATTTGGTCCTGGGTCATTGAATGGAGCAGCAAATGCAGATTATCAAGCAATGTGCACAACAACATGTTGATGTGAGGTAGTTTGGTTGAGGAGACTTCTCGAGGATGCCGAAGAAGAACAAAAAGATGCAACTGTTATCAGATGTGATAACCATAGCTCAATCAAACTTACAAATAATCTAGTTTTTCATACAAACACAAAGCATGTTGATAAACAACTTCACTTTGTTAGGGAGAACATTCAGCCAAAGGAAATCCATATTGAATATTGTAATACTTGTGACAACGCTGCATATTTTTTTACTAAGCCTCTTGGAAGAATTAAATTAGAGTTATTTAGGGAGATGTTAGGTGTGCTAGTGAACCCTTTCTCCATTAAGAGGGAGTGTTAAAGTTAATGGAGAAATTTATTCTTAGAATGAGTCAGTTCATTAGTTACACGTGAGACTTAGATTAGGAATTTGTTCCTATTTTCTAGGTGGTTGTTCTAACCTCTTTATTTTCTTGTAAACTATTTATTCTTTGATATGAATGATGAATTCGTAGATCGTTTTGTGAGAGGCAATCTCTAGGTGAATCCCTCACCTGAAAGCTGCTCATTTTTATGAATAAAGTCTTTGTATTCCATTTTTAACAGTATGGTTTTTATTGTCTTCCATAATTGTGTTTCACACCTTCACCTCCTTAATAATTATTCCTTGTCGTATTCCCGTGGCATAATTCAAATGGATTTAAAATTTTTCCTGACTGTCACGAGCTCCATGTGGCAAACAAACTTTGGGTTTCTAGAGTTTAAAGAGCTACATGTAATATTGAATCACTTTCTTCTGGGGTATGATGGTTCCACAACTCCTTGATTTTTTATCTTTCGCATTTTTTGATAGCCCTCCTCCTTTGGTGCCCCATACAGGATTCCGAGAGGGTTTTTGTTGGTAAAAGAGTTTTGTTGAGGTAAAGAGTAGTCCATTCCCTTATTATTTTGTTATTGTCCTTTCTCAAATTGCATAAATTCTTTTAACATGTTGATTTTTGTTTTGCAGGTATGGCTTCAACAACATTCTTCAAGGGTTTTACGAACTTACTCGAGGTTTTTAATTCTTTCACATTCTTCTTTGTTTATAGGTGTTCTTCATATTTCAGATGAAATATTTACGTCGAGGGTTTTGTTTCTGTTGTAGATGAAGTTCTTTGTGCATTGCCTATTTTTTGTGGCTTTCTGAAAAAAAAAATGGTTGCTTTAATTCAAACAAAACTCGTCAAATTTAAAGTCATCTTCTGTGAAGCTGGTTGTTGTTATAATCTCGACTTTGTATCAATGGTTTCAAGTATTTCCCTATTATTATCGGGAAAACTAGTGTCCATTCAGAGCTGCTAGTCCCACTAATACAGGTAGCTATCTTAGAAACAAACAAGCTAAAGTTACTTGTATTTTCCTTTATGAGAGATATATGAGAGAGAAGCAGAGAGTACCAACCTCAGTCTTTCGCTGGTATCCTTGCTTGTTTCCTCTCTCCCTCGATAAAGCTTTCGCCACTCCTTTCTCACTTGTCTCCCTTCAAAGAACACATGTAGAGCCAAGGCAGCAAATACCATCAAAGCATAGAGATCTATAACCATAAACAATATAGGATCAAATGTATATTAACCATACAAATGCATATACAAATACAAGATTCAGAGATATACAAATATATGGAGGAAAACTCAAATAGCTTTATTGATAGAAGTAGTAGAAGAGAGGATTACAACCAAGCTATCTGATCCAGCATCATCCTCCTAGCATGAAAGCCCTCTTCACCTCATACAGAGCAAGATCACCCAACAATACAATGTCTTCAAAGAGGAACCAACAACACTTCCTTACAAATTACAAAATTCCAGCCTCTTGGATCTCTAGGATGAGGGATCCATAAATAGATGTTTGCAGGGGAGTGAGTCAACTTCTGGGATTTTGATTAGTGTCATTTCACTGATAGTTCTTGGTTCCACTTAGAGATTTCATGATCTCTTACTCATCCCTGGGCGAATTCTGAGAGGGAAGTGTCATATGAGCAGTTTCTAGAAGATTCTTTGATTTTCCACCTAGCAAACTGCTTCTGCCATTTGTCTGCTCTCACTCATCACACCCTACAGAAGGGATTTTCAGTATGCATCGCACCCCCGATGTGTAACAAGTGAGATGCATCGCACCCTTAGCATGGAGCAGTTTGTATGGTCTAGTTTTGACCAGTTCTGAGCAGTTTTTCAGGGAGAACTTCTAGGAAATGATGTAATCAGCTAACCTTGTTCCTTTAGGGTATGAAACAACACTTTTAAGGGTTTAGAAGCCTTGGTTTATGGACATATGTGATTGGGGTTGCAGTGCCCAAATATGTCTATAACAGTTGCCCCCTAAAGCATGCGGTCGTAAATCTTCTGATGTCGGGTGAAATGCTTTATTATGAGGATCCAAGATTTTTTGAACTAGAAGGTGACCTGTAATAAGATACACTACAATACATTATCTTCATAGTATTTTCATGATCTAGATGAGGTGGGCATTCCCATGCTCAGCTTTATAAATTCATTTTCATGTACATAGGACAGACAACCGTCTGTGTGGCAGACTGATGATTCTGGTAGAGCCATCATCCCTTAGCTTGGATGATTATCTGTGAAGCAATGATGTACATTTGATGTCTTTATTTTCCTGAATATATTGCAGCTCTGATGGATGAAACTAGATCTGGGGTCTTCAAACTTGTTCAATATTCACTGGAAGTATAAGTCAATCCACGTGAAAAGATGTTCTGATGTCGAACATGGAAAGACATCAACTGATTACCAGCCAATGATGTGAGCTGTTAATAGGCGCAAGAGGAATCACCGATAATGATGATGACCCTCAAGGAACTATAGTAAAATTCACATGGTGTGAATACATGAGTTGATGTCGAACACCATGCAAAATCTTTCGGTTGAAGGCCATTGATGTAAACCTGTCGACGGAAGTCAGAAACTTGCCATTGAGGCATGCAATCTTCAAAGTATTGATAGGGTTGTTCTTGAGTCAACTTCTTGGATAATGAGCTGATGTCGACAAGAAGTGACCCATCATAGGAGGGCCTTAATGATTCCCACATCTACGACACAAAACGAAGCAAATTATTTTGTGGAGGTGAAAACGATCTGATGATACAAGGTTCAGGGTGGTGGTCATGAAAAATGAAGAGTGAAGGTATTGCAGCGGATGAGGTGTTAGCTAGGTTGGTGAATTTTCTAAGTGACTTCTCTTCAACATATCGGCGAGACTAAAATGGATGGTACGAAGGACCAATGGTGATATGACCGGTGAACGGAATAACTCAACTCGACTCAATCATGGTGATGGAGTGAAAGTGTCATGTTCAAGAGCGACCTGCTACCAATGAAGTTATTCAAGTTTTCTTCCCTTTTTCCCTAGTCATTGCTGACCAGTACCTCTTTATTTTTGTCAAACTTGAGGAGGATAACATATGCTTGTTCTATAATTTTCCCTTCGGGAAAACTCGTCGCTATGTTTTAATGAGCCTAGCGACAGTGAAACTCGCTCTTGTCTGCATGGACAAGTTTGTTGCTGTTGTTTTAACGAGTTTAATGACAATGATAATTCGGTCCTTTTCAATTTTAGAGAGTCTAAAAAGAGACGGAGAGGCAACTCCAGTGGTCCTTTTTGGTAATATAATCCCTTAAACCCAAAAAAGTATAAAATAATACAAAAGGGATGACTTTTCGATAGTTTTAACGAGCTGAACAAGACAAACGCTCGATATTTTTGTGTAATGATCCCTCAAGTCCAAAAAGGTTAAAATATAGAGGATGGATGGCACTTCCGATCGCTTTAACAAGTTTTAGAGGCCAATTGCCCGGTAATCTTTTCATATTTTAACAGTTAGATGAAAAGAGCTTAAAGGAGACTTGTTTTTTGAGGAACAAGTGATGTTGTTGGATAACAACTGATTCCAGGTAAGGTTTGGAACTTTTCAATCATGGTAGTGTAAAGAAGGTGGCTAATAGAATCACTTGTCGCAGCTGTTCCTCAAAAAGGGTAAACAATCAAATGGAAGCGTATGATCGGCTAAAAAAGAGTGGAGGTGATGGTAAGAACACGACCAAGGTTCAAAAGCTGATAATTATGTGATCGCAATGGTTATTTACTGAAGATGGGTTCATTTTTTAATGAGCTTGAACTCTAGGGGAACATTTGCTCATTGCTAGGTTTATTTTTTAACGAACTTGAACTTCACGTAAAACTGCTTGTGCCAGTTGTATAATAAGGATGTCTCTTATCAAGAGGTTCATTTTTTAGGGAGCTTTCCCCATGCACAACTTTGCTCTGGAGCTTTTTGTATGCAAGCTAGGAACGACCAACCTATGAGTTTAAAGGGTTGAGAGCCTACAAACTAAGAAAATAAAAGGTTGTTTTTCACATGCATGCAAAAAGGTTTGCACGCCCCCAGGTATAAATTAGAGTTTCCAGGTTACCATACGGAAGTTCTTGAATTAGCAAGATTGTTCCATCCGCGTAGAAGACAAAACACTTACTTGGCTTTGTCCATCGAAATGGGCAGAGGGTGACTGTTGTCAGTGCCAATCACATAACCTTTGATGGGGGAATCCTTTCCCATTCCAAATTCATTTTCCTAAACGGACAGGGGTATCAGACTAGTCATATATCCTACATGGAAACCTACTTTATATATGGGGTTTTCCTGTCGAGGTAGACTAGGGCACATGCCCCCTGGGTTTCAGTCACAATCGCTGAATCACTTGCGCTCATCAGGTGGACAGACTAGAGATTGATGAGACATTCCTTGTGCAAAAATACCAGTTAGGAATGGCAATTGACTAATAGCTGTGTTTGAACTAGGGAATGAAAGCTGGTCAACTAGGTGGACCACTCTGCCTTCATGCGGAAAACTCATCACTCGAAAGAGTGAGGAAACAATAGCTCCCATGCTATAAATGTAGTCACACCCAAGGAGTAGATTATAATCTAGAGGCACTTGGACTACCATCACGTTTAGATGAACGGTTTTCCTTCTCAAAGTTATAGGCAGATTTGGAAGGATCCCTAACGGTCGACTGGTTCGTTTGTTGAAGCCTGTCAGATTTCGAATCTCGGGCAGAAGTAATGGTGAACCAAGTGCTTTCCAAGCAGTTGAGGAAAGTATACTCACAAAAGCCCCTTCATGTATGATAGTACCAACCATGATCATTCTGTAAGCTTGTACTATGATTCGGAATGGTACATTAGATGGTAGGCAGGGTCTCCCTAGTAGATTCCAATCGAAGGAAATGACTAGATTGCTTGGAGGAGGGACCGAATAAATGGCCCGATAAATCTATGATGAACTTCCTTCCTGCGGTAAAGGAATGGGTAGATTGCCCCCATGTTCATCGGATTTTGTGTTAACGAAAAGAATTTTAATGGCATCGTTCTCATTCTCTTTGGTGACAGTATCATCTGAAGGTGGACCTTCTGAAGACAAGACTGGGTCGACTGTCGTCTCGACCTGTTGACTTTAGTCTGGTGTGGACTTAGAGGGTTTATCTTCAATGATAGGTGCTTCGATTGACAACAAAGGTGTGTCAGTCAGATTTTCAACTAGCGATGAACTCGACAAGAGTTTCTTGTATCCAGGAGGAAGTCGCTGCGGTGAAGCAGGACGGTTATCCAAAACTCTTTTAGTTTCGTTTAGGAAAGGATAACGGTGGAGGGCATGATTGCCTTCACACAGTCTACAAGGAAATTTATATCTTCCTTTCCTCCCATTGGCTTTGTTTTCACTAGTTGATGGTGTGCTTTCAACATGATCGTCAGAGGTTGAAAACACCAGATTGTGCAAGTGGGGAGACCAGTCCCTCAAGATCCATGGGATGTAGGGACAATCTCGATGATAGTGGTATCCCTTGCAAATGACACATGGAGATTTAGGTTTGGATGGTGCAGTGTGTGGATTTTCACCAGACGATGCATGGTTGTCCCCTTTCACCGCTGGCTTCTTCTTCTTCTTCTCCTTCCCTTTCTTCTTCTTCTTAGTTACTTGGTTTTTAGCGTTACTAGCTTCACCAAGCGAAGAGGAAGAAGGAGAGGGAGAAACAAACGAAGTAGAAGGTGGGGGAGCAACTTCAGTATCATCTAGTTGCTGATTTGATTGCTGAGGAATTGCGGTGTTTTGAATGACAGAGGTCGAGAAAAGCCATACTGGCAGGCCAATTGTGAGTCCTGGAAGGGACAATGTAGCCATGTGTGGAGCACCAACATCTCCCTAAGAGGAGAAGGGACTAGGATTTCCCCCAAGGGGAAATCCTTGATTGGTAGACTCCATTTTCTCAACCTAAGACCAACGAGGGAACAATGACGTTATTACGATTAAAATAAATTTTATGACGCTTTGACACAACTTTTTTTTTCAATTTTTAAGAGTCAAGAAAAAGCTAAATATGACTCTAGTCACCTTCGATTTTTAATGAGCCTAAAGTGACAAGTGCTCAGATGGACCTTTTCTTTTAAGGAGTCTAAAAAGGAATGAAAGTGACTACTTTGGAAATCTAGACAGAGGGATTACCAAACCAATCGCAAAATTGTAGAATAATTTTTATGGTACGTTAGTCAATCTTCCTAAATGCTGTGTTCAGTGCATTGTGATTGATAGGGTGGCAGACACGGCTTCCTAAGGATAAAAGATGTAGCCTATTGTGGTCTCCCTATATATATTCGACAGTACGTGGGAGCACAAGTCCATACTGGCACTTGTCATCTCAAAGAGGAGGAATCACCCAACCTACGATGAAAGCAATAGTTACCAGGCTTTACGACCCGAGAATACGTCTCTACCCTAGACTTCTAGATGTCGTGCGTTAGGTTCCAAAGCGTTTTTATGTTCATTGAGGTTTATTTTACAGTTGATCTTTCTTAAGAAGTTTGCCTTTAAGGTTCACCACGTGATGTAGATATACAATTCCTAAATATGCAATCTAAGATGATAAACAGTCGTTTACTTTCTTTTTGCAATGAAAATCCTAGCTACTAAGGAAAGAGAAATGAAATTCTTTCAACATAGATCAGAGAGCACATACTAGATGCACTTTTCCTAAATCAATTTTAGCATGCAGTCTAAAAGCAAATGCACATGCATGTGTTGTTTTTCAGTTTCCTTAATGTGAGAATGACAAAAGAAAACTAAGTACAGGTATGAACTATCTTCTTTCAAAGCAACAGTACTAACAATTTTTTTCTTCAAAAAATGAAAGGAAGGCTAAGGTGACACTTTGCGATTTCGAATTCAAAAAATGAAAGGAAGACTAAGATGACACTTTGCGATTTCAAATTCAAAAAACAAAAGGAAGACTAAGACGACACTTTGCGATTTCAAATTTAAAATTGCTTTCAACACTTGAAATACTATTAATTCAAATCAAATACAATGGCAAAAGTGTAATCGACAATCTAAAAGAGGAAGACTTTACGGCACTCTTTTTCTTGACTGAAAACGACACTTGCGACACTTTCAAATCAAAAGATGACAGTTTAATTAAGCTACTGTTTGCAAAAGAAAACTTCAAATGATAAAAAATACATAAAAAAATTCGCAATTCTTTATCAATGGAGGCTGAATAATGCAAAGGGAGAAGGCTTCAACAGTGATATACTAATCATAGACAACAAAACTATTGAATAAAGTTGAAGTCAATGAAGAAAAAACCAAAATCTGGAGGCAGAAACAGTCTTACTCAATCATCGCACCTGTAACATAGATAAATAGGGATGCATCTCACCTGCAACACACGGGAGGTGCGATGCATCTAGATTGCCAATGAGAGATAGTGCAATGGTCCAGGGACGAGACTGAGCTTGGTTTGCACTCACAGTTTGCAGCTAAGTTTAGGGATTTAGGCTGAGCTAAGGATTGTCAGTAAACACAAAGTATAAGGGCTGATCTAATGAGGTTATTTGAGCTACCACCAGGGCACTTAGGATGTTTGCAGGTTAGATGTTCAGTTCATAAACCAACCCGGAGATTGACTGAAGTAGCATTGATCTACTTTGCAGTTGCATAGCAAAAGCAGTTCGAAGGCTAGCTGGCTTAACTTTAGGCTCCGTCTGTGGTTTATAAAGCAAACAACAGTAACAAAACAAACAAACTATTCGCTCCCCAGTGGAGTCACCATTTTGTTATCGGGAAAACTAGTGTCCATTCAGAGTTGCTAGTCCCACTAAGACAGGTAGCTATCTTAGAAACAAACAAACTAAAGTTACTTGTGTTTTCCTTTATGAGAGATAGATGAGAGAAAAGAAGAGAGTACCAACCTCAGTCTTTCGCTGGTATCCTTGCTTGTTTCCTCTCTCCCTTGATAGAGCTTTCGCCACTCCTTTCTCACTTGTCCCGCTTCAAAGAACACCTGTAGAGTCAAGGCAGCAAAATACCATCAATGCATAGAGATCTATAACCATAAACAATATAGGATCATATGTATATTAACCATACAAATGCATATACAAATACAAGATTCAGAGATATAAAAATATATGGAGGAAAACTCAAATAGCTTTATTGATAGAAGTAGTAGAAGAGAGGACTACAACCAAGCTGTCTGATTTAGCATCATCCTCCTAGTATGAAAGCCCTCTTCAACTCACACAAAGCAAGATCACCCAACAATACAATGTCTTCAAAGAGAAATTAACAACACTTCCTTACAAATTACAAAATTCCAGCCTCTTGGATCTCTAGGATGAGGGATCCATATATAGATGTTTGCAGAAGAGTGAGTCAGCTTCTGGGATTTTGATTAGTGTCATTTCATTGATAGTTCTTGGTTCCACTTAGAGATTTCATGATCTCTTACTCATCCCTGGGTGAATTCAGAGAGGCAAGTGTCATATGAGCAGTTTCTAGAAAATTCTTTGAGTTTCCACCTAGCAAACTGCTTCTGCCATTTGTCTGCTCTCGCTCATCGTGCCTTACAGAAGGGCTTTTCAGTATGCATCACACCCCCTATGTGTAACAGGTGAGATGCATCGCACCCTCAGCATGGAGTAGTCTGTATGGTCCGGTTTTGACCAGTTCTGAGCCGTTTTTAAGGAGAACTTCTGGGAAATAATGTAATTAGCTGACCTTGTTCCTTTAGGGTATGAAACAATACTTTTAGGGGTTTAAAAGCCCTTGGTTTATGGACATATGTGATTGGGGTTGCAGTGCCAAAATATGTTTATAACACCTATATATTTTTTTCTTTAAAAGTTTTTAGTTTTCAAATCACCACTTAAGTATTTATTTTCTTGGTGTCTTAAGTATTTCCATATATTTTGTTTTCTTTAAAAAGAAAATCAGTTTTCAAACCACCACTTAAGTATTTTCTTGGTTTTTCTTGTTTTTATAATTACTAGTTTGGTTTTTCTTGTGTTCATGCATGGTACAAACCCCAAAGGCTCACTTAACTATGAGATATCACAAGATAGCACAACATATTGGTCATGTTAATAGAGAAAAGTGTTTTTTATAGGGTTGAGCCCAAGTCTTTGTAAAGAAGCCTTCCTTGATTTACCGCTTCACCACAACCTACTTGACAATGACTTGTGTATTATGTTATATTTGTAAGGGAATTTCATCCCTAAAAAAGTACGAAATTTAATCCCTCTCAAAGTCTTGTGTTAGCTAATTATCTAGACCTGGAGTCTTACTAGCTTTAGAGTACCACTTTTTCTAATACTACTTTTTCCAATTATTCTGATTACTTTCTTTACCCCCTAGAGTCCTCTAAGTCCAACGATTGTAATAGTTGTTGAGAATTTCAATATTGTAAATGTTGTATATGCATATAATATATCTTAAGGTTTTCTAGAAATGGCCTGAGAACTTATATATTGGATTCGTTTCTTTGAGTACTCTTTTTACTTTTCTTCAATACGATGACCAAGAAGAAAATGATGGTCGAACACATCAATATTCTGTGAATTCGACAAGCACTTTGAATGCGCTCATTAATTTCTCCAATGGTAGTCTCGTAGTGTATTTAAAAATAAAATCCAAAAAACGTTTTTCTGAATGATTGGTGCTAGGGTTGCAGATGAGGTGGATTTTGGACCAGACACTTTGCTGGGATTAATCACTAATTAAATCTCTGGTAAGTTACGGAAGTCCATTATGAGAAATGGGATCACTCTTCACATGCCTTTTCGTTTATTTCTTCAAGATTCTATTTTCTAATAATCTAAATGACTTTGTAAGGATCTTCCTAATTAGTGCAAAGCTCAAAGCTCAAAATTGCGAGGGTTTTATTTATTTTATTTTAAAGATATTTTGGTGATGATGGAATTATATTGTTTTAGATATATTTTATCATTTTTAAAATAATTAGTTTAATAATATTATTTTTACATCTGAAAAAATGTTAATATGATATTAATTTTATATTTATTTATTTGTGATAATTTAATTTTATTAATTTGCAAAATACATCCTATAATTTAATTGGGAAAATGTTTAATTTTTTTTTATTTTATTATTATTATTATTATTATTATTCATGCTATTTAAGTGTTGTCATAAATATTTGGTGTAAATTTTTTCATGCACTTCAAAATATTTATTTTCCACCTTAAATTTTTCGAAACCAAATAACAATTAAGTTTTGATATTAAAGCATGTAATATTTGTGGTAAGTTTAAAAAATAGTGCTTCTATTACTGAATTAGGAAGTAATGTCTTACACTCTTAAAATTTAGTGTAATTTCATTTGCTTGCATACACTACATTAGTCTACGCACACCAAGCTCATTAATATGCATGTACTTTCGAAACTATTTTTGAAACTAAAGAAATTTGCATAACAATAATTATGCCGGAACAAAAACCACATGGTGACAATGTGTGATAAAACAAAAGACAAGTGACATCGCTACCTAGTGGCTCTTGTTTTGGTTTGTTTTTATGGAAAGGTGGTAGAACAATTTTTTTTAATAATTTTTTTTAGTTATATAAAGTATATTATTGGTAAACACATGTAGACAACAAAATCCATACCTTATGATACATTTCATATTGCCAAAATTGAAAATATGAACAAGATTTTTAATTTTCAAGATTCAACTCCACTTTACTATGGAGATTCTTAATCTGTAAATAAAATTTCTTATAATGCAATATGCTAATACTATGGTTTACTAATACTACATGTACAAAAAACCATAACTCATATTTATATAAAAAAATTTAATTAATCAAATTAATTAAAAAAATAGAATGATCATAACTTGTTTTGAGGTCAATCTCAACCTTTTGATTTATAACTATTACTAAAAATATTCTAAAGCATTTGATGGAGATTAAATCCATTACCATCCATTCAATAGTTAGTGACAATTAGGTTAAAAGTTTTGAAACCGTGTTCGAAAATAGAAAATTATATACACTTAAAAATTATAATCTTATGGTTATGAATCAAAGATATTTATATATTCTCATTTCTTTTATATTAATAAATTAAACTTTTAATAGTGACTTCCTTACCACTCTAGATCTATATATTTATCATTATTCATTCAATTCACCCTTTTTACATTTACTTAATACAATTAAAAAAATAAAATAATGTGTGTGTAATTTTATCTAGTTCAAGGGATTGTCCATGTTTTCTCTATCAAATGGGGTGGATCACGGGTATGAAAAGTTATATCTAGTTCAAGCGGTGGTTTTCTTTGTGCTCATCTTATCAATTGGCATCCATAGTGGGTATGATAAGATTCAGGTGAGAGTGGATGTTGTACTATAGATGTTCATCACTCACTTAATTTGTAATTATAATAATATTCTAATTATCGCAACTATTTTGATAAGTTAAACCTTAATTAAATTTATTATATTTTTAAAATGATTAAAAGTAATAACGTTAATTAAAATAGCCAAATGTAAACCAATAACATTGGTATAAGTATTGAACCTTTGATTTATGGTAGTGATATCGGTATGGATCAATTCTCTACTTCAATGTAAATAATCACATTGAGAACCTTTCCAATGGGTTGAAAATTTATCATAAATTAGAAACATTTTATGGAATCTAGGATTACATTGTTACAAGTATTGAACCTTTGGTTGATGGTAGTGATATGGGTATGGACCAACTGTGATGGTAGTGATATGGGTATGGACCAACTGTCTCTCCTTCAATGTAAATATCACATTGAGAACTTGTCCAATGGGTTCAAAATTTATCATGAATTAGAAATATTTTATGGAAAGAGGAAATTAACATTGCCATTTTATTGAAGGAAAAAATAATTTTAAAATATATTATTTATTCATTAATATTTATAAATAATTTAAATCAAAATATATTTAAAATAAAGTTGAAAATGATCTCATATTATATCTTTAAGTTTCTAGTTTAAAAGCATAACAATAAAGTGCATATTTTAAAAAATCTATGACATCCATTTTTTTCTAATATTAATTATCTGTTATAATTCTACATGCTACATTTTCTCAACTATCCACCTTTATATTCATTAATATGAAAATTTGATAATATTCAACGATCTTAAAACTCTCCACCTCTTTACTAATTAAAATAATGACTTCTAAAAAAGTACTTTAATTTTTCTAATACCATGTTTTCAAAATTCTTAATAACCAATAATACTTTATATAACTTTTCATGATTCAACTTCCATCCAAAAAAACAAAATGACTTGTTCATTTGTTTTCCTCTTAAAAAATTCCTTCCAAAACCAATTATAATCCTTCCCTTCTTATACTAATGGTAACTAATTCATAATTTTTTTTATTTATAAAAAATCTTAAATTTTATTTTAATAAATAAAATAATTAACATTTATAAATTTCTTTATATAAATAAATAATCTATATAATACGGTAACCCATTCATAATTTTTTTTATTTATAAAAAAATATTAAATATTATTTTAATAAATAAAATAATTAACATTTATAAATTTCTTTATATAAATAAATAATCTATATAATACTAAAATACATATTAATAAATATGCGATCAAAAATTTTATTTATAAAAAAAATTACAATATTTTCAATCTCATTTTTAACCTTCCAAAATTTAACTATAAAAATGGTCCATCTTCCCTACATAAAAGACATTAATTGATAACAATGGAAAAAAATAAAAATTGAATGAATTTAAAAGGCTATCATTTATTTAGTTATTGGTTTGGTTTTTTCATGGATTTTCCACAAATTAAATTAATTAATATAAATTTTTAGTCTTCTTATTTTATTGAATAATTTCTCATCAATAAAAATTATTTAAAAAATGTAATTTATTTATTAATTTAATCTTGTCTCTAAGTAAAAATGAAATAATTACAAACATTATATGCTTAGAAATATAATATCTATAATCTATATGACTAGCACATCTACATTTATATTAATATAAATGTGATTGATAAAAACGAGCAGTAACAATATTTAATATTATATCTTAATAATATTATATAATAATAAATGAATATAAATCAACGAATAACAATTTAAAATAATCTTAGACATAAATAATAGCATACAAACATCATAAAAAATAATTAAACACAATTTAATAAATTAAATTAAATGGTTAAATAAAATTAATAAAAAAGTAAATACAAATTATTTAAATATGATAAAATAAACATTAGATTAATAAAATTAACTAAAAAATATTAATAAAAATTAATAAGTTAAATATATAATATTATTCATCATAGAAATATAATAATAACGTTAATTAAACATATTAACAAATAAAAATAGAAATATATTAATAAAGGTAATTGAAAATATTAATTGAATAACAAGTATTTTTTAAATATTCATAGTAATATTAGTTTAATAATAATTATTTAAAATAAAAATAGAAATACAAATTAATTAATAAAATAAATTAAGAATATTATTAATAATGTTGTTCTTTATCAATAATAATAAACAAAAACAAAAACATTAATAATAATAAAAAATTATTATTATTATTACTATTAATAAATAATAAGATTAAAAATTAGCATCAATAATAAATAATGTTAATGATGAAAGGAAAACAATGTCAAATGTTTTTAATTAAGAATGTAAATTAACAAGAAAGAATGATTGTATTATCATTAACCATTGATACTATTAATAATAATACTATTTATAACATGGAAAAAATTATTATTGACAATATTATTAAAATAAAATTGAAATAATCGTACCAAAAAAAAAATACAAATACAAATATTTCAGAGTAAGTATACCCGTAGGAAAAAGTAAAGGCATTGAAAGGAACATAAATTTCTTCATAATTGACAAACGTTGTGAATCACTAACAATCGTTGATGATGGTTAACATAGGATGATTCCAACAATCTTTGTCGCAATGCGATAAAAGAATGATAACGAATTTTAAACATTACAGGACCAATGACAAGAATGCAGAATTTACTAACATTGAAAGAAATAAAAAAACATATTTTTAATGAGGTATATTTTATTTCTAACAATAAAAACACATTCCAAAACAAAATCCAACTTTCAACTCTCGACCAAAACATAATTATTTGATACCGATCTCTTTCGAAACACACCCAGAGCGATGGAGAAAACAACACCAATTCAAATCAACAGAATAATGATTATTATACTTAATGCTTTGAAGCCAATTCCTTCTCATTTTCCTCCCTGACTGTCTTTGGTGCAAATGATATAAAGTTTCAACATCTGATTTCATTCCATTCAAAACACAGATATGCTCATCGACAAAATCAGGATGGAATTCATGTCTTCTATCAAACCTTGCACAAATAAAGGTAACAAAATTAATGGTTTCCGCAATAGATTTAATCTCTTTGATATAATATAGACCACCATTGTTCTCCATATCTTCGAATCATTGGAAAAAAGATACAATTAAAATCATTACATTCAATCAAAACAAATAAACAGAAACAAAACTATTGATTTATGATTTTGGTTCTTTCATTTTCGAACATAAATGAACAGGATTCAAAAGAAAGAGGGAAAAAAACGGAAACAAGTACAATTCAACTAATGAAACAAAAGAAACACCGCAAAAAATTTATTATCACATGTAATTGCTCCCAAATGATTAATTTAATTACTTGACCAATCAACAGATCTGTTGAAAACAACAACAAGTAGAACAAAGAACTTATGAAGTTGCATACAAATAATTGCAAGTAACAACAACAAATAAAAAAATAATTCATGAATAGTAAATTGTATTCAAGATAAATACCCCAAAAATGATATTGATTTCATTCATTCCTCCTCTTTCTTTCTAAGTGTAACATATGCCTTGTCTTGCATTTTTGCATAACGTTGAAAAGAAAAAGGCAGTGAAATCCACAAACCATCTATTGATTTCACTCTTGATATAGTTGTAAATGTCAGACCTTGCATCTCTCTGTATCCGATATCTATAGTGGCTTGTTACAAAGTCATCCCCTGTGATTTGTGTATTGTCAATGCCCATCCCATTTTCAAATGAATATGTCTGATATTCCTCGTAATAATAAGCAAAACCGATATAAGAATTGGAGAATCCCTATCAAATGGAACACCACAATAATTTTCAAACATAACTGTAGCAAATTGTCAGAGTTGTGGTGGATTTGAACTAGGCGCAAAGAAAATAATTTCAATATATCCAAGTGCGCCATTAACAAGGCCATTTTCAACCCACAAATTACATGTTAACATCATGCGCTCTCCAAGACATAGCAATACTTCATACTCCAATAAAACACCATGAATATCACCAGTTTATGTTCTTCTACTATATTCTGTAACACATCTCGTAATAGGAGAATTTAACGATTTAAGCATTTTTTGATTGTGCAAATTGAAGAAATTATTCATCGCAAATAAGTGAACAAAAGAGTCAAACAAAGCCCTTTCCCGTCGATCCAAGAAACTATCAACATGCATCATAAGAATATGCCAATCAACGAGAAAAGGCTTTACATTTCTAATATTGGTTAAAAGATTGTGAAAAGAGACTTGTCTCAAATCATCTCCTTGATGCCTATGAATTTTGTCTAGAGTCATAACAATGTTGAAGCTTTCCCACAAAAATTTCCCAGTTGTTCTACATGCATACATGATCCAGGTGGATATTGGTGGCCACTCACCTATTCCACTTGGACCCTCACCATTATTATGTCAGTTTTTGTTTTTGTTTTGTTTTTTTATTTTTTTTTCCAGTTTCCTTAATTGTAGCACAATTTACTATTTTTGGCAGTTTTTCGGGTCCTGAACTTCCAGAGATTTTTTGAGGCCCTAAACGACGTTTTTTTTGGCAATATTCATCTGGGCAATTTCATTGAAATTGCACTTTATTTGTAGTCCTCGGAGAGATCTTTCCAATGAGGTATCATGTGCTTCAAACGAAGATAATATGACCAAGTTACAGCCCCAGAAAGTTGGTTGCCCAACTAACCCCAACAGGGCCCATAAACTCTTGGTGTTACATCTCCTCGGGTTAGGGTTTTGGTTGTTTAGGGTTTTCTCTTATTGTTCAATAATAGAAAGGCCCTTGAGCCTCATTGTAATTCAGTTCAGAGGCATGCAGCTACCACATATTTTCTAAGAGATAACCTACCATTGCCCGAGCTAGTCTCATTTCCATTCTGTCTATAAACATATTTCATTATTTGATATTAATGAAAGGAAATGTTATCTCTACTACATCTATGTATTTATGGTTATATCTGTAATTTTTTGTGTTCCTGTTTAAATTTGGATCAGTGGTATCAGAGCAGTCTGCTCTTTCTCTGTTTTTCTTTGTATGTCCGGAACGAGGTCACGATATAAGGAGTTAGGGCTCAAACTGGTCGAACCTTTGCAAGACCAACCTCGTAAATCCCGATGGCCTCCCATGGGGGAAGAAAATAAAGATGAGGGAGAAGGATATCCTATCAAAATATTGCTCGAGGAGGCCCTTGAGAAAAAAAGGAACCCGATGATGGATAACTTTGCGTAGATCATTGAACAGTTGCCCACCGGTAGTGCATCCACATCCAACAGCTACTCTGGAGGCTACATAAATTTAAGGTACAAGTAGACTTTGAAATTCCAATATTTGAGGGAAAGTAGATGCAGACACCGTAGATAAATGGTTGAATCTACTAGAAGGTTATTTTTCTATTGATGATTTTTACAGCTAGGAAAAGATTACTTTTGCTCTTATCAAAGCTTTCCCCCACGTCAAGGATTGGTGGGAAACCTATTGTGACAAGAAGGATGAAAGTATGACCTCACTATTTTTAGTCGCTCCCACTTGGAATTCTTTTCAGGACGCCATCAAGGAGCAATACTACCCTGTCAATAGCTACAAGGACAAATACATAAAGTGGACCACGCTACAGCAGGGAAGGGACCAAGATGTGCCAGAGTTTACCATTGTTTTTCATACCCTTCACACAAAGTTTGGTATCAAGGATTCTGAGAAACATTTGGAATTCAAGTACTGCGGCTGCCTACATAGATAAATCCAGGATGAGATGGAGTTCCTAGACAACTCCTTGCTTGGTATGGCATACCGATACGCTATCAAGATCGAGCAGAAGTTTAAACAAAAGAAGAAAGACTTTGGATATGTGAATTCGAAGCAAGGGTAAGGTGCCCCCAAATCACAGAATAAAGGACAAATCCAAGGCGGGACAACCCAGGGCCACCTGCCAAGGCCACAAGCAAAGGACAACACTTCGAAGCCAAAGAAGGACATGGGAAAGTGGTGTGAGTTCCATAAGGGCTCCACCCAAAACACAAGTGAGTGTCGGGCCAAGCAGTCACTGGTAGCTGAGTTGAAGGCTTCAGAATCCGATGCATGTTTTGACTCTGAGTCAGAACCTGCTAAGGGGAATGATAAAGGGAAGCAAATTATTGATGCAGTACCCAATGCCAGTGTTGCCACCAAAAGGATCCAGAAGGAGGAACCCGAAGATCCAAAGGACGAGGAGCATCTCTTCCACTCCCAGGTGTGGGTAAAGGGTTCCCCACTATAGTTCATTGTCGACAGTGGGAGCCAAAAGAACCTCATTATAGTAGAGCTCGTGAACCAACTGGGTTTATTGACCACAACACACCCATAACCGTACACCATCGAGTGATTTCACCAAGGATGGGATCTGTGCGTGAGCCAACAACGCCGCCTTCCATACAGCATGAAGCCCTTCACGGATGAGGTATTATGTGATGTTGCTAGCCATGATGTTCATGATGTATTATTAGGCCAACCATACTTGTGGAAGCGAAATGATGTGTATGAGTCAAGGCCTCGCGTTGTTATTATTACATTGCGAAATAAGTTGTACAGGATACTAGAGGTAGCAAATCTACTGCCATCTCTCTGGTTATTGCAAAAAAATGTAGTAAGCTCATTTCCAAAACCAGGAAATTTGTTTTCCTGATGATACGATCTCAAGGAAAGAAGAAGATGGTGGCCACAACCTCCAGATAGGTCCCCTCTGCAAGACAATAACAGATAGACAAGGTCGTGGAGGAGTATGAGGACATCTTCACCTCCCTTGCAGGGGTGCCTCTGCACTGTCAGGTCAAGCACTCCATCGACCTGACCCTAAGTGCATCGTTACCCAATGGACCAATCTATCAACGCTCCGTATGTAGGATGATGAAATCAAGAGGCAAATTTAGGAGTTGCTGCAGAATGGTCACATTTGGCTGAGTTCATCGTCTTGTGGGAGCTCGATCGTGTTGGTACAGAAGAAGGATGGGAATTGGAGACTTTGTATTGACTATCAGGGGCTGAACAAGATCACTATTCGAAATAGGTACCCGATCCCACAGATTGATGACCTTCTGGACCAAATCAAGGGGCCAAAATATTTTAGCAACATCGACTTGAAGTCTGGATATCACAAGGTACCAATTGAACCCTCCGATGTGTGGAACACTGCCTTCAAAACCAAGGTGGGTCTTTTTGAATGGTTGGTTATGCCTTTCAGGTTGACGAATGCTCCTTCAACCTTCATGAGGCTAATGGATGACATCTTGTGGCCATTTACCAACTCATTTGTAGTGGTATACTTGGAGGACATCATGATCTTTAGCCAGAGTTGGGAAGAGCACCTCCACCACATCCGTCAGGTTCTCTAAACACTACGGCAACACAAGCTGTGTGCTAATTCAGAGAAATGCACTTTTGGCATGACCCAGGTTCAGTATCTAGGACACATTATTGATGAATGGGGGGTGCATCTGGATCCAAGCAAGATCCAAGTCATTTGGGATTGGTCAACCCCAACCACTCTAACAAAGCTCTGTATCTTTCTTGGTCTTGTCAATTTCTATTGCAGGTTCGTGTTGAAGTTCTTTCATATCACTTAGCCCTTGAGTCAAGTAACCAAAGGAGGAGTGAAAGAAAAATTATTTTGGTATGAAACTCAACAGAGGGAATTCGCAGAGTTGAAACATCGCCTCTACTCTACACCAATTCTCACAGTACCAGACTTGCAACAACCATTTGAGATCGAGACAGATGCCTCTAACTATGTTATTGGGGTAGTCCTTACACAACAGGGGCATCCTGTGGCATATCATAGTGAGACACTTTTAGACACAGTCCGGAAGTATCCCAATGATGACAAAGAGATGTATTCCATTATGCAGGCATGTCGACAATGGAAGTATTACATTTTGGGGAAGGAAACGGTCATCCACACAGACCACCAACCCCTATAGTTCATACAAATGCAAGGAAAGTTGTAGAATGATCGCCATCAGAAGTGGTCCATATACCTACAAAAGTTCCATTTGAATATTAAGTACAAGAAGGGTAGCACAAATAATGTTGCAGACTACCTAAACCGACCACTAATCATGGCGTTAACCACCGTGATCAACTCTTGTGGGCACAAAACTACTGATTTGCCACTTCTCTACAAAAGTGACCCAGAATTCGACCACACATACCACACGCTCTCAGAGGGTCAGCAAGTTCCAGATTTTCACCTCGAGGATGCTCTGTGATGCCACCTGGGACACCTTTATGTTCCTGAAAGCGAGTGTGCAAAGATGATTTGGGAAGTGCACTACAGTCGGGCTGCTTGGCATTTCGGGGTCGAGAAAACGGTGGCAACATTATAGAAGTATTTCTATTGGCTGAATCTTCGACAGGATGTCGAGAAGTACATCATATCCTGCACTACCTACGCCATTGCCAAACCGACCATCAAGAAGCAAGGTCTTTATACTTCAAGCCCTACCACTAATCGACCTTGGGAATCCATCTCCATGGATTACATGTCAGGCCTTCCTTCTACTAAGCAATTTGTGGTCATCGATTGATTCTCAAAGATGGCCATTATGGCGACCTATAACATGAGTATCATAATAGAAGCCATTGCTAAACTCTTCTTTGAACGAGTGTGGGTACACTTTGGGATACCATAGTATATCATCTCAGATCGAGACAACAAGTTCCTCGGTACATTTTGGTCTAGTCTATGGTCGATGCTTGGTACCAAGCTCACTAAATCCACAGTTTTCCCTCCCTAAACTGATGGCCAGACAGAGGTCGTCAATAGGATGATCATCCACATTCTACGCATGTACAACTCAAAGCATCCACGCACATGGGATGAGAGCCTCCCTTATGTCCAGCACAGCTACAACCGGGCTCTCCACAGCTTGACTTGCCACAACCCTTTTCAGGTGGGCCTAGGATCTAGGCACTATGTCCCATTGATGTGGCCATACCATTTTCAATAACTCTGGCAGATTCGGCTCATGTCCAGTCCGAAGCCGATAAGGAAAATAGCTTCATTGAGCACATTCAACACATTTGCCAATAGGTCCATGATGTATTGGACAAAGCCAATGTTAAGTACAAGTAGTGGCATGATCATCATTGGGTGCCACACAAGTTCTAGGTGGGCGACAAAGTTTGGCTACATTTACAGAAGGAGCGCCTCGCTAGGCCCCACTGCAAGATTCGTCCGCTTCGATTCGTCAGCTTCGATATGGGCCATACACCATCAACAAGGCTGTGGGAGATAATTCTTTTAAGCTCACCATTCCCCCATTCCTTGGCCTTCACCCAGTGTTCAATGTGGATTTCCTTCAGCCATACTTTCCACCATTACTGGACACATACGACATTGCAAAATAACTCACACCAACATAGTTAAATCCATATTGCATGGAACAAGCTGCAACTAATCGGATCATGGACACATAAATCAAGAACACTCACCAACAGAAGATCCAACTGTATCAATTTGTCAAAGCCGACCAACTCCTACACTAAGGAAAATGGCTCACTAGGGACCAAGTTCAGCAGAGGTTTCCTCATCTCACAGGGGAACTCAATGCAATGGAGACCATTGCTTCCTAAGGGGGGAGGAATGATCCAGGTGGATATTGGTGCCCACCAGAAAATACCACTTGGACCCTCACCATTGTTTTGCTAGTTTTTTTTCTTTAGTTTCCTTAATTGTAGCACAATTTACTATTTTTGGCAGTTTTTGGGGTCGTGAAATTCCAGAGCCGTTTTGAGGTCCTAAATGATGTTTTTTTGGAAATATTTGTTTGGGTGATTTCAGTGAAATTGTGTTTTCAATTGTAGTACTTAGAGAGATCTTTTAAACAAGGTATCATGTGCATCAAACAAAGATAATATGACCAAGTTATGACCTCGAGAAGTTGCTGCCCAACTAACCCCAATGGGGCCCATAAACTCTTGGTGTTACATCTCCTTGAGTTAGGGTTTTGGTTGTTTAGGGTGTTATCTTATTGTTCAATAATAAAAGGGTCCTTGAGATTCATTGTAACTCAGTTCAGAGGAATGTAGCCGCCACATCTCTTCTCAGAGATAAGCTACCATCGCTTGAGCTAGTCTCATTTCCATTCTATTTGTAAGCATATTTCATTTTTTATATTAATGAAAGGAAATGTTCTTTCTACTGCATCTCTATTTTTATAGTAATATATATATCTTTTTGTGTTCCTATTTAAATTCGGATCAATACAAGCGCTTATCCTTAATAGGAGGCAACTGGCCAAGGTTACCCACAAAAATGATGGACCTACCATGAAAAGGACAATCCTTTTTTTCAGGAAAGGCTTCTTGAAAATGAGAATATATTTGTATGAATAACCTTGGACCTATAAAGCTCATTTCATCAATCAATATATATCGAACGTGCCTTATTTCTTCTTGAAACAATGCCAAATACTTCCCACACAGTGGCTTCATATCTTTTATAGGACTTTTTAAAGCATAATATATTGTTTTTCCACGTATGTTTAAAAAAGCAATACAAGTTGGAGCAAGCAATAATAAAGGACTTTTACCATCCGTTGTTGAACTAGAAAGAGCATGAGAAATACAGTCAATGAGAGAAGACTTCCCAGTTATAGTAGTTCCTTGAATAATCATTTTCAAAGCACCATCATTTCCGCCATTAAAAAATTGCCGAAAAACAATTTCAAAAGAAGCTAGTTATTTTTCTAATAGAGAGGAAGGCGAAAAATATGTGTCCCTAATGAAGATGCAATTGACAAAACCTATAGACTGCACATATTTTACAAAATTGATCCCTTGTTCTAAAAAAGCATTTGAGACCATCATTTCATTCCAATTATAATCAATATCAAAGTCCCTTCTACCAAGATTATCAAGGTCTAAAGTGTTTACAGAGCTTGGAGGATCTAACCATGAAAAACCTGCCACTCTTCTAAATATCAGTTAAGATTTTCTTCATGTATAAGTGACTCCACATCCTCTTCATTGCCTTCATTTCGAAAATGGCCTTGATCAACATGCCATGCGCTATATCTCCAATTCCTCCAATTATCAACAATACTTTCAGTAGACTACCCGATATCTGAACCAATGTCACGAAATGAATTGTATAAAATAAACTCACTCCGAAAAAAACGTTTCAAATCCTTTGACTATTCATCGAGAACATCATAAAAGCATGGAAAAACACGAATGATAGCATGGTTATCTCGTGGCCTCTATTGCTCCTGCCTACACTTCTCCTCAAAACTCCACGATCTTGTTGTTTCTATCAAGGAAAAATGTTCCAAAAAATGGGTCCGCTTTGATAAACTTGAATGAAATTGTTTCCAGAAAAAAATTTCATCAGAATTCAACGAAATCCTTTGGTGCACTTTATTCCCTCCATTCAATGAGAATAATTTGTGACTACATACAACAATAGGTAGCTTTAGAAACAAATGGCACGTTTCTTGGGCTCCAATGTCATGCTCAACAAGCATTTTAGAAAGAAACCTTCTATACGTAGATAATGCAAGAGCCTCAAACCCACTCCCACCAACAACTCTAGTCAACATTTCGTGATAAATTTCCGATCTTCTCTCTATATTTTTCAATATACTTCACAACATGATGTCGGGAAAGAATTGGCCAACAATCAACATTTGCTCACCACATTGTTAAAACATCAACATTGTGAATGTTATCACCAAAAAATTGATCATCTAGCCTAATTTACTAGATGGATCGAGGTACACCATGTAAAGCCAAATTTACCATACTAAAATTGCTTTCAATGTGAGAAATTACTTAATAAACCATCTTTTAAAGTAATTTATAGTTAAACCCATGAAGAATAATTAAATAAATCACTATTTATTTGATTTTCTTCTAGGAATAATTATTTAAGCCATTGTTTAATTATTATTCCTTGTCATATTTGACCCAATCATAAAAAATAAATAGATAAATCATTAATTATCCTATTTTTCTCTAAGAATAATTAATTAATCACTAGTTAATTTTTATTGTTTGTCAAATTTGACTAAATCCCTTAGGAATAATTAAATAAATCATTATTTGTTTATTATTCTTTAACTAATTCCTTGAGATTATAAATAAATCATTTATTTATTTATTATTTCTAAATAAAAGTTCAAATACTTTTTCCCTCCTAAACAAATATAATAAAATATTCCACATGGTTATTCCAAGAATGGGATCAATAATATTTTATTATTTCTCATTATTCGAGGATAACTCAATATTTTTTTATAAATAGAAGGGTTTTCCATTGATTATTCACTTTTTGAAAATTTTCATTGTTGCACTCATCGTTGTAACTTTGATTATTTTCATTGTTGAATGCCATATTTTTTGCTGGGTTTACACATTATAAAGGAGAGAGACTCTACACAAGTTGAAGACATTTGAGCATAGCCAAGAACCCATCCCATAGAGGGGGACTGATAACATCTAGTTGTTCTCTTCAGAGGTGTTATAATAAAATTATTCTTTACATATATGGTTTCCATTGGATGATTAGAGTTATTACTCTTTCTTTTTGCTGTTTAACTATGATTGTGGCATAGATCCTAAATTTGGTAGGTTTTGTTTCTATCAGTTGCTACAGATCTACAATGTTTAGCAGCCATTTATATTGTTAAGATTGTTTGTCATCTACAATCTTAAGTGGGTTCTTTTCATACATCTTTGATAAGAAAACAATACAACAAAATTGGCGACACCACTAGGTTTTATAATTCAGATCCAGTAACTTGGGTGACCTTCGGTTTTTAGCTTAGGGTCTCTTCTTTTTTCAATTCTCTTAATGTTTCCTAGCTTTTTAACCCTAGATTTGTTAAATTTTTTACTTCCGCAAGCTTTCTGGTTGTTTCTGCAGGTCACAAGAACCAGCTGTGACAAAGGTGACACTTTTTTCTGAGATTTGCAACTGGGATCCACAGAGCAGAAATCACACCTTTCGGCCCAAAAGTGTGATCTGGAGGATAGAACACACTTATTAGCCCAAAAAGTTCCATCCATGGAGAGAAACAGGTCAGTACCTACGATTTTTTGGTTTTAGGGTGTTTCTGAGATCTATTTTTGGGTTTTACAGAGAGATTTCTGCTGGGTTATCTAACCTCTGTCTCATCCCACTTAGGCCATGATCCACTTTGATTTACTTGTTGCAGTTTAATTTAGCCTTCCCTAGGGCTTCTAGTATTCTTCCACCATTCTAGGAGGAGTTTAGCTGAGTGAGTAGTCTGAGTTTCTATAGTGCTTTCAGCCACATTTTCCAGATCTGTACCATTCTGTTTCAGATTTGTTAAGATAGGTTTTTACCATCCATAGTTTCACATTTAAACTTGTTTGGTCATTTTCCTATGGGTCCCATAGGTTTCCCTACGTGTTTCACGCCTCTCCCTATATTTTTGCAACGACCTTTCCCTCTAGTTTTTTGCTGTTGCTGCACCACTTTTTAGTGGCTTAGTGTCAATTGATCCCAGTCACACTGACATTTATATCTCTTGACCATTTCAGTGTATTTTCCAATGGTTTAGACACCAACCAACGCAGTGTTTTCAAACCCAGTTTGGGTGGGGTTTAGTTAATTGTTTTGCTGTTCATTTTTTGTTATTAATTTCAGTTTATTTTCAACAAGATTTTTTCTTTCTTACAAACACAATCTGGGCTTAATCAATTAATACACTTGCACACACAAGAACACCTTAAGTGAAGGGCTCTCGGTTTACACCACCAACCCAAGACTTAACATAATAAATTTATCTCCCCACATTGAGACAAAGGCATATTGTTGATCTCCCTTCACCATTTCCGTGTCACGTGTGTCCTATCATCATTGCGCCACCAAGATGTTTGTCGAAGAGACTATTAGGCCTTTAACCTTAGTTTCTACTTAGGCATATTACCCCTCCCCATTGGGTTCGAGTTCATAGCCCTCTGAGTCCTCATACCGACTCTTCTCCTGGTTATTCTGATTCCTCATCTGATCCTAAGGTGCCTTCACCGCATATTGTCACCATGTCTAGACCTACACCTGGTGCAGGAACCCAACCTAGTGTTGGCTCCGGTTCTATCCGAGTGGTCACATCAAGGGGAACAGTCACAAGAACCGTTCTAGTAGCCGCCATACTCCCCTTTATGGCTAGGTTAAGTCTACTGGATTTTAATGACTTAATAAACGACCCCATACACCATGATGCTGGTTGGCCCTCTATGCCAACTAAGCTTCCCTCAGACATCTCGAAGTTTGAGGGTAATGCTAGAGAGGATCGTACCAACCATGTCTGATCCTTCCACATGTGTTGTTCATCCAATTTCGTAACCGATGACTTCATTTGTCTTCGGCTATTCCAACACATGCTCACTAGAGACACTGAAAAATGGTATGTAGACTATCCCTCCGCATATCATTCCATTTTCGCGACGCTTGCTAAAGTGTTCCTCTCATATTTCTAGTTACCTCTTTGGGACAACACTGGTACGCAGCTATTGACCACATTCTGTGAGTCTTTCGCCACTCACCTTTCTGACTATGTTCAAGAGTGGCATCGAAGGAGGAGCACATGTCGTGCCTCGCCTTTAGAAGACATTGTCTATCTAGATTGGCTCCTTAGGAGCCTTTTATCCCCCATTGGAAAAGATGTCACATGTTATTTTCCTCAAACCGAGGAAGAAGCTCTCCAAACTACCCTAAGATATGATCTGATTTATGCACTATCCAATTATGTCTATACCTAACAATGTAAACTTTGAAACGGGAACTATAAACTCAAAACGAGAACTCTGCCGAAAATACCCCGAAAAAACATGAAAAATAGTGCTAAAAATGAAAAGTGTGTATACTAGAACAATGGTTTTTTTTTTAGGGTTAATTTTGAATAGGTTTTAAAAATGGCGGTGAGAACAAATTTTTTGTGCAAAAATTGTGCAAAAACCAGCCTAAAAATGAAAAGTGCTAATAATGGAACAATGGATTTTTTTCTTTAGGGTTAATTTTCAACATTTTAAAAAAATGATAGTAAAACCGAATTTTTATGTGCAAAAATTGTGCAAAAAACACCTTCAAAACAAAAAGTGTTGATGCTCGAATAAAACTTTTTTTTTTTTTTTTGGGGGGGGTGTAAATTTTCAACATTTTGAAATAATGGTGTAAACGATTTTGTTATGACTCCGAAAAACATTAAAATTTCAAAAAATTAATGAAAACATAAAATTAAAAATAAAAACAAATATAAAAACAATGAAAAATACACAAAAAAAGTTATAAAAAATACCAAAACGTAAATAAAAATATATATTAAAAACAAAACATAAAATAAAAAAAATAAATCATAAAAATGTAAAAAAAAAACAAAATTAACCTATAAATATAAGAATTAAAAAATTAAAAAAATTAAAGAAATAAATAATAAGAAAAACATATTTTTCAAAAAAATAACATTTTTTTTTAACGTGCTAAACCATGAAAAAATTTGGAAAAAAAATAAAATAAAAAAAAAAACTATAAAATTAAATAAAAATAGAAATTTTAAAAAAGCATTAAGAAAAGCTAAAAAAAAATAAAAAAATTAAAAACAAACTAGATTAAAAAAAATAGAAAAATAACAAAAAAAAAAGAAAAAAAATTTAAAAACTACAAAAATTAAGATTAAAAACATTTTCAAAAACCCTAAAAATAAAAAATATGCTGAAATTAAAAATAAAATAAAAACCCGAAAAACAATTAAAATTTAAAAAAAATACATATTTTCAAATTAAACATCATTTTCAAAAAAAAATTAAAATTAGAAAAAGCTAAATGTTTTTTTGATATTTTTTAAAATAACATTTAAAATATATATATTTTACAAATATATATAAAATTAAAAAAAGAACATTTAACATATATATATATATATATATATATATATATATATGACTGATAAAATTGTTTTTTTTAATAAAAAAAAAAATTGTTAAATACGTTTATTGTATTATATATATATATATATATATATATATATATATATATATATATAAAATACAATAAACGTATTTAACAATTTTTTTTTTTATTAAAAAAAACAATTTTATCAGTCACCGCCTCCATGGGCAGCCAGGTGGTGGCTATTTGATTTCAAGAATCCAATAGCCACTTCCCGGCCATCCCCACGGGCGGTTGGGCGGTGGCTATTCAATTCTCGGAATCAGATAGCCACCATTCAACCGCCTGTGGGGCTGGCCGGGTGGTGGTTAATAGATTCTCAAAATCGGATAGCCACCGCTCGGCTGCCCGTGGGGGCGGCCGAGCGGTGGCTATCCAATTCTGAGAATCGAATATCCACCTCAAGGGCAGTCAGGAGTTGGTTATCCGATTCCGAGAATCGGATAGCCACCGCCTAGCCACCGGTGGGGGTGGTTATCTGATTCTCGGAATTGAATAGCCATCGCCCAGATGCCCGTGGGGGTGGCTATCCAATTCTCGGAATTGAATAGCCATCGCTTGGTTGCCCATGGGGGTGGCTATTTGACTCTCAGAATCGGATAGCCACCGCCCAGCCACCCATGGGGGTGGCTCAGCAGTGGCTATCTGATTCTCAGAATCAGATGGCTACCACCCGGCCGCCCCCACGGGTGGCTGGGTGGCGGCTATCCGATTCTGAGAATCGGATAACCATCACCCAGCCACCTGTGGGGGTGGCCGGGTGGTGGCTATCCAATTCTGAGAATCGGATAGCCACCCCCATGGGCAGTTGGGCGGTGGTTATTTGATTCCGATTACGGGAACATCTGTTCAATATTTATAATATGTGATTTTCGCATTAATTTTTAAGTTAATCATTATTTTTTGAAAAAAAAAGTGATTATTATTATTTTTTTGACATGAAATTCATAAAAAAAACTATTATTTAACCATTTTTAGTTAAAATTTTCGTATAAAAATTATGATTTTGACATGTCAATTCTAGCAAAAAAATTATCAAAACGTGCAGTTTTTTAGTTATATTTATATTAAAAATGGTTATTTTTATGTCCATTGTTAAAAGATATTATTTTTTAGAAACAATTATTTCATGTGGATTGAAAAATTAATTAAGGATGTATAAATATGTAGAATATCGAAAATTTAAATTATTGACCTTCTAATTTAAAAATTCAAAACAATAAAAACCTCCCAAAAAAAAATTAAAATTAAAATAAAAACAAGAAAATATGAAGAAAATGACCACTTCAAAAATGATTAAATTTACAACATAATTATTTATATTTTATACATTAGAAAATTTAAAGTAAAAAAGTAGGTCTTTTAAAAAAAGGGTCTGATGCAAAATTACCACTTTTTAAAATCAACATGAAAATCACTACCATTCTAAAACGCAATGTACATAAAAAAAATTAAAGTGCCAAAAACTATGCTCTAAAAAAAACATATGTGTTCTGCATCACCCTTTCACAAAATCAGATCACTCTTTTGCTATCTCTACGAAACGGGTAACAGTATTAGTTCTCGTTTCAAAGTTTACTTTGTTACCTTTATTTTAGTCCTCCCTCATTCTAGAAGTGCCAATGCACCGAGGGCATCTCACACGGCCGACAGTATCATTGGATCTATTTCACACTCTTTGCCATATACTCAGCAAAATTTTGGCTACCGTAGGGGGGCCCCAGTTCCTCCAACACTTATGCCCCTCCTGTTAGTAACATGTTTCTAGGGCCCCAACCCGTCTACCAAACTTTTGCTCCTCTGTATGCACAGTCTAGCGCTCCAGCACCTCAAGCATTAGCAGCGCAACCTCCCATGCATCCTTAGCCCCAACAACCACTACCCCCTCAGGGTCAAGTGTTTGCGCAGCGGAGTGTGACCAATCCCAAAAATTTGAAAAGAAAGAATAAGGGGAAGGGTAACAAGGGTAACCAGGGTAACCAAGGTAATCAACCTAGTGAACCCTAGGGGAACCAGCCTAACACCAACAACAAATAATAGGGCAACCAACCCAAGCAGAACAAGGTTATTCGTACAAACAGGCCTTGTGAATGTTGTGGTGTACATGGCCATTATACACATGAGTGTCCTCTCTTACCCCAGATGCAAAAAATGTGGGAAGCTCAAGTAGCTTCTAGAGGTCAACAATTGCCTTAGAATCCTGCTCCATCTCAACTGGCCATGCTCACAAATCCTTTCCCTCAGCAAGGATTTGTTGCTGCTCAACTTCAACCATGTCAAGCAACCCATCTCCCCCAACCATCTGGTCCTGGTGACTACCAGATCCTTATGATGAACTCTGATGAGGTTAACCCCTCCAATATCAACCTGCAAACTTGGTCGCGTCAATATGACAAGCCCTCGACTTTGCTTGCTACCAAGTCCAAAGTGAAAGTATCTGCTGAGCCTCTTACAACACCAAATGGTCCTTTACAGATCCCTCAACCTAAAGTTGAGGTCATTCCTAAGATCCCAAAGGGATCATTACACCATAATGTGGCCTCTAATAGAGTTGCCCATACATATAATATAGTAGACAACTTGGCGCAATCACCTATTGCCATATCGACGCAAGAAGTCCTCCAGTCGTTCCCATCTCAAAAGAAAGCTCTACTAGCATCCTTGGGTGTAGTGGATCCTTCTGACGATCACTTGATCATCTTCTCGGTTGATACATTAGAGCATCCCCCAATTGCTTTCATCTGTTTCTTTCCAGATACCATTTAGAGTCCGTAATGCCATCATCTTCTGATGCATTATTGATGAATGCACATCTACCTGTGTGATGTCTGCTACTGTTTGGAAATAACTTAAGTCACCTGAGTTGTCCCGCTCCACCATCACCTTGTGTTCTTTGGATGGGCACTCCTCCAACCCCCTTGGCATGTACCGCAATTATCCAGTGACCCTTGCAGGCAAGACTATCCATGTCGACATTGAAGTCATTGATGCCCCTTTGGATTACAACATTCTCTTAGGTCATAGTTACACATATGTCATGTCAGTTGTCACATCTACGATGTTCCACAAGATGTGCTTCCCCCATGAAGGGAAGAGTATTACCATCGATCAGCTGACTTACTATGATCCGGCGTCTGTGACCTCCCTCGATTCCATTATTTCGTAAATGTCGGATAAACAGTCTTCACCTCCTCTCACTTGTGTTTCACTCGGAGTCTATAAAGATTCCTCATTGTTGGGTTCTTTCCCTGGTCCTCCCCCTCCCATCTTAGAGCCTAACTCTATGAGTGTTTGCATGTTACAAGCATCATGGGCTGCCCTTAAGCAGTCTAGTACACCTGATCAACAACCAGCTCCTTAGAAACCTGTTGTTTCTCTTCCAGCTGAGCCCTCTAGATCAACTCCCCAGGACCTCCTCCGTTTATGGGTGCCTCTCCTATGTTTCCACCAGGAGTTGTTCCTCCAGGTCTCAACCATCGAGGAGCCATTCCACTTGGACATTACCCTGTAGGCTAGATACCTTTCTTATTCCCCCCTCTGGGAGTATTTTCTGTCCCTATAATGGCTTCGCTAGTCCTTCCTAACATGACTTTGGGGATCCCAATTTGGTACATCGATCCCCCTGCAAGAATTCCACTTGGTCAGCTATGACCTTATCATTCTTTGACCCCAGTTCAATCGGTCCCCATGACCCTTGTCGCTACTTCAATTTCATCACAACCTTAACAGGAACCAACTCTTGTTGTGAAATCATCTAGCTAGAGGGACAAAACTAAAAGGAAAGACTTGAAAGACAAGGCTCCCCAAGCTCCTTCAGCCCCTAAGGCCCCAAAGCAGTCACCCCCGTGCACTTTGTGTAAAGTGTTTGGGCATGCCACCAATAATTTTCCCAAGCTTCCTCAACTTAAATGTTTGGTTCATGAAGCGTTGCTTGAGTCAAATATCCCGGATATCCATGTTAACTTACTAGTCCCACCTAAGAAACTCAAAATGATGCACACAAATCACCGTTGTGCCCTGTGTGATCATCATGGCCAGTATTCCCATTATTTCCCTCGTCTCAATGAATTTTGTGATTACCTTGGGGTGATTCATGAATACGAGGCCAATCGTAGTGGATCATCTACTCCTCTACTCGTGGATTCTAGTACCACTAGTCAACCAGAATAGGGCCACTCTGGCCCCAATATTGTGATCCCTCCCCCCGATGTCAAGATGAAAGACACCACATGCCACATCCTTTACCTGTCGTCATCCTTGAGTTCCACGGAGGAAAACATTTTGGACGTTTCTGTGCATGCTTCTATTGAACCTCTTTCGACAGAATCCCAGGTCTCAACATCTGTAGAGCCTCTATCTACTAGCCCGTCGTCTACCATTCAAGATGATGTGTATGTAAACCTTATTTCTCAGGTTGATGCACCAGGTAATGCCACCGCATCATGTAGTCAGTCTTCCTCCCATCCGCCCATCTCCCAACTTGATGAGGACACCATGGAAGTTATGTCTACCCTTGATTACCCCTCCACTTAAGCAAGGGGGAATTCCTTCATAGGATTTTGAAGGCCATTTCCTTCCTAATTCTCCCAATGTGATCTACCTCAAGAAATTCCACTTATAGAACATCCCTTTGATTTGCATGTCTTTATTTCTGCCATGAAGTAGGTAGATTGCATCATATCATCCGCTATCTTTTTCACCTTTCAGATGGATCCATCATCCACATCATATATCGGTCATGTTGACGGTGTGAGTCACTTCTCCCAGAATCTATCCTCAGTATCCTAGGCCATTTTTACCCCGTTGCATACGTTGGTCCTTTCAAAAGGCATGTGCATTAGATCTACTACCAATAATCAAGCTGAACATGATGTAGTGATAGGTTTGTTAGTTGATGCCATCGCTCATTGCATCCTTCATCTTCATTCTCATTTAGATTCCTTGCTAATTGTCATGCAATTGAATGGTGTGTATCATGTGCATAACCAAGTCCTATTTAGAAAATATCTACGAGTTAAGCTATTGGTACGTGAATTTGAAACGATTACGTTTAGTCATGTGCATAGAGCCCAAAATCACTATGTATATACTATCGCAAACAACATTCTAGATTGGCATTTATCACATGTATACCATAGAAGATAACCATAAGCAAAACAAATGGCGAACCATCGTTGTCATATAAAATGCATAATCATATTATGTGTCATAAAAGTGTTGGGATCCATAGCTCTAAATACATCTGACATGCCCACAACATGAACTACAAAATCACAATCAATGGGACCCACATGTCCCTGCATCTAGTCACTGTCTAGCGAATCTCGCGCTAAAGGCTCTGCTCCACCTGCATGTAGATCACGTACTGCTTGACCAGCCACCGCCACGCACTGCACGATACCTCACCACTCTAAGGGAAGATTGGTGCACTCGTCTATGTACCGATCCTCTAAGTCATGCCATCCATGCTCTGAAACGCTAGTCAAGGGTACATCAAACCTATGATGAAAATCAACAAGTAGCGTAGTATCCTCTAGACCTTGTTGTGACAATGATGTCCCCTGATCTGCAACCCCAGGCGCTGCGGCTCAGCCTGCATATCCTGTCGGCTTTATCGGTGCTATGTTTGAATACAACATGTTTCACACTCATTACCACATACATGTGATAGAAATATAAAATGTACCATAAAACATAGCAACTTAATACCTATCGTCTGGTACCCATGCTTGCCCCGATGGAAGTGGCAAGTCTGGATCCTCTTGATAATTCATCCTATTATAAGGGTAATCATCAATGTAAAGGGGCATCTGATCCCAATGTGCGAAAAACTTGGGTCAAAACACTCATCTGACTCCCCCTCCTCCTCCTCTCCAGAGTAGCTTTCCCCAATGGTGCATCTTGGACTTCTGTGGGCCCCCATCTCGGATTTGTACATGAGGACACATAGTGGGTATCTTCTCAAAGAAGAACACACACAGTACTGTACCAAAAATGTAATCACATTTCACCTGCCTCTTGCAAAGACTCAACTGTCGTTTCACCAATGATAGCCTCATTTGGGCCCAACCATAGTAGGTCCCAACCAAAACACCCTCAACCAACATCATCGACCCACGAGTGATGTGGTGGAATGCCTCGCTGCCCAAGACCCGTAGCATAGTTGTGACAACAACCTGTGTCTCTATACTATCTAGATCAACAAGTGGGATAGTCGTTCCCTTGACACGGACACCCTGTCGCAATGGAACTCCACAGACTTAGTAATGTTCCTCCCACGAGGTAACACCTGATGAATATCCCCCACCACTCCAAGGGGAGGCAGTCCAGTCAAAAACTAAATATCCTGTAATGTGAGCTCGATCTTATGCCCTTGCATGACAAACACCTCCTAGTTTCGATCCCAATAGCTCACAATTCTCAATAGAAAGGACTCACCTGCCCTCATCAGTGGGTTCTCTACCAACTTGAGAACCCCATAACGAGCCAGTGCCCCTCGAACCACCTAATCCCCCAGGATCTTAGATCAAACAATATCCAAGTCTCGTTCATGCAAGTTGACTTTCAGCTCTACCATGCCTGCAAAACATCACATGTCTTGTCAGTTCAGAGAAGAAAACTATGGTCTACACTGGTCCACCTACAATCCCCACCATGGTAGCAGACCAATCCTCTCTCTAGTCCCAAATCGCAGTTTTCAGCCCAGAAAGTGTGATCTCGCAGGTTTTGAGCTATTTCCTATGAGCCAGATCGCACTTCTGGGCCCAGAAAGTGTGATGCAACCGTGATCAACAGTAGGGGTCTCTTAGGGAGTTGCTAGGTGCCAAAAATTAGGAAACAAACCAAGGAAATTGAAGAGATGAGTAAGACCAACTACCTGAAAGTCGCAGATCCTGATTCTGACGGTTGAGTTTTCCAATATGATCTCCACAAGATTTAGGGCCTTTTCCTCCTCTACAAATTCACTACAAGTCACTTAGAAAATGAATCCAAATTGGAGGGAAAACATCCTTCCATAGAAAAATCCCCAATGTTTCCATCGCCCATTGTGACTAGATCGTAGACCAGTTTGACGAACCATCAACACCATTGGAAATTTCTCACTGAGCTCTATAATGGGTCTTCCTTAGTTTCCAAGAAAGGCCACTTCGTCTCCTCTCAAAATTGAATTTCGTCATAAAGCGACTCTTGTACTTTGAGGTCCACCTCCTCTTAATACTTTTCGTACCATATGTCAATTTTCGTCATGAGTAACCATCATTTAGTCATGTTTTGATGGTCCCCAGTGGGCCTATTCTTTGTTGCAGCGTCATTGAGTCACCCTTGTTTAGAGCATATGCGATGAGTCACCCTTGCATCCTTGGAGTCTATTTCATGTCCCATTATATCATGTCATAGTATTCCATCCATATTTTCATATTGTTCATCCTGTGTTGCCCATTCTGGCCTGTAGTCCTACTGTCCCCATCCCCTCTAGAGTTGAGTCAGTCACTGCCAGGTCAACCATGCACTTTATGCTCTGAAAAGGGTAGTCATCTAATTGTCCCTCAGTCCCACTTTCTACCTATTATCCCTGGTGTCAGTCCATCACTCACATTACTATTTTCCCTCGTGCTTTAGTTGAGGATCCTCATTGCCTCATTTATTATAGACATTATTTTGTCAACATCAACTCATTTATTCCAGAATAACGACCTAGATGGCAGTGTATCTTGATTCCATCTTCCATTCTTGTTTGGTGCATTGGATCGAGTAGAGGGTCTCATTATTTCCCTTTGACTTGGTCATTTCATGTTCATGATCCACACACTTGATGGTCCAGTGATGCAGGAGATTGTACTAGTGATTCCCAGGTGTGTGTGAGATGTTTAATACCTCATGAGGGGGTGGCCATCGAAGTAGCCCCCCACATGCCCAGATGCATACCTACTATGCTACAACATCAGATGTAGTTTTGCAGATTTGATGGGTTCGGTTCCTATCGATCACAGTGTTCATAGCATGCACGTCTCCTCCAGATGATCCATTCAGTTTTGTAGAGCCCTTCCTTGTTCAGCAGGGCTTCTCTGGTTGTTCTACCCTCCCTCCCACCCATTTTTTGAGGGAAGGGGCTTTGTATCTCATGTACTAAGATATTGTTGTATTCAATCCTGGCTCACGTGTTTTCCAGGTGCATTACGTATATGGGACACATTGTATTATTTTCTGGCAACGTTAGGCTAGCATGTCATGTACCATTCAACATGTACTTCATCGCTCAGTTTTATATTTTCGGGAAAACCATTATTTTTGTACTAAGTTATCTCGGCGGGTATGGGTATGCCTCCCCCACATAAAAGGATACTTGTATTAGTTTGGCCCCCTCTGTGCCTATCCTCTTTCAAATTCAGCTTCATTGGTCTCTCTCTCTCTCTCTTTGACTCCCCTGTGTTGTCTAGTGATTGTGTCTTTACAACATACTTCGGTCAAATGTTTTTCTCCTAACACTCGTACATTGGGGGCCAATTTGTTATCACCAAAAAATGATCATCTAGCCTAATTTACTAGATGAATCGAGGTACACCATGTAAAGCCACTTTTACCATAGTTAAATTTCTTTCATTGTGACAAATTACTTAATAAACCACCTTTTTAAAGTAATTTATAGTTAAACCCATGAAGAGTAATGAAATAAATCACTATTTATTTGATTTTCTTCTAGGAATAATTAATTAAACAATTATTATTCCTTGTCATATTTGACCCAATCATGAAAAATAAACAGATAAATCATTAATTATCTTATTTCTCTCTAAGAATAATTAATTAATCACTAACTAATTATTATTCTTTGTCAAATTTGACTAAATCCCTTAGGAATAATTAAATAAATCATTATTTGTTTATTATTCCCTAACTAATTCCTTGAGATGATAAATAATTTATTTATTATTTCTAGATAAAAGTTTAAATATTTTTTCCCTCCTAAATAAATATAATAAAATTCCAAGTGGTTTTTTCAAGAATTTGATCAATAATATTTTATTAATGCTCATTATTAGAGGATAATAACTAAATATTTTGTTATAAATAGAAGGGTTTTCCATCCATTATTCAATTTTTGATTATTTTCATTGTTGCACTCATTGTTGTAACTGTGATTATTTTCATTGTTGCAAACCATATTTTTTGTTCTGTTTACACATTATAGAGGAGAGAGACTCTACACAAGCTGAAGACTTTTGAGGATAGCCAAGAACCTATCCCATAGAGGGGGGTTGGTAACATTTATTTGTTCCCTTTAGAGGTGTTATAATACAATTATTCTTTACATATCTAGTTTCCATTGGATGATTGGAGTTATGACTCTTTCTTTTTTTTGTTTAACTATGATTGTGGCATAGATCCGGACTTTGAGTGGTTTTGTTTCTATCAGTTGCTGCAGATCTACAATGTTTATTAGCCATTGATATTGTTGAGATTGTTTTACATCCACAATCTTAAGTGGGTTCTTTTGCTACATATTTGAGAAGAAAAGTCTACAATAGTGAACATTTAAGTGGTCATCATCTTGTGTTAGTTCATACTTTTTTTCCCTTTTTCATCCATGCACAATGTTGACTTGGCATGAACCTCCCATGGAGCATGATAGAGACATCAAAGGACAAACTTGTTTTTCAGTAAACAAGAATCAACGGTGCAATTCATATGCCTTTGGACACAGTTCACTAGATTTTCATAATATTCTTTAGGATTGCAAGAAAACATTTGTTGAGTATTCCAAATACATGGATCATCATTTAGAGTTCGAGGAATCATGACATTTTGATGATGTATGTCACGTGGATTCCAGGTTGTAACATATTTTTCAAAGTAGCTCTTTGTTGCGTCGACAAAAATGGCGTTCGACCAATCCAATGTTTCCATATTTGATGCTTCATGAAACCACAATAATCCGTGGATGTGAGCCCAACCTCTATGCTGCCACTTGTACCTGACAAAATTCAAAACATGCAGTAAAAATATAATAACCAACGATAAGAACATACCTTTTGCTTCAAATCATTAAAAAATCATCGAAAAGCAATGACAACTAACCTATACCAAATGTCTTTAACACCAAGATATCTCCGCAAGACTATGGCACATAAGATATTGAATTTTTGGCGCATGTAAATAGAGATTATATGCTGGTACTAAATAAGATTTTGAATTTTATTAGCATGCTCACTTTGTCGATTACAATCTCTATTTGAAGGCATAACATTATGCAAATCAGGCCACTTTGTGTCAAACACACTCAATGTAAAAAATAAAGTAGGGAAACCCAACTGGTTGATCATGTTAGTTAGTTCAGAGATACACTTTTTCCAATAAGCCCTTGTACCCCTAAGAGAAGAACCAAAATGCATTAATTTCTGAGCTAACTTATTATTTGGCAGATCAGAAATATGTTGACGCAACTCCCGAATAGTTGCAGGTTCCTTTTCATGAATACTTTTCTTCAAAAAGAAAGAATTTGTTACCTAATTATGATTCCACATAATCATATTCAACAAGAAATATCGAAATCGAGGATGGCTTCAAAAAATTTAATCATAAAATTTTAAAAGATGCAAACCATATACATGCATCTCAACATTGCAAATATGAGGATGCAATCAATCAGCATCACCTGTATGGAATAAAGTGGGAAATTCCATATCTAACAGTCCTTTAGTGTCATATTCATTAATGGGAGATGTACCAATATCTGGCCAATCTATTGGTTCATCGGATGTGCTATTTGCATTCTCAATAAATCTTCTCATTCAATGAACCTCCCTAGATTCATTAGGAAAGCGAGAAAGAAAGGATGACAGGTCACAGTGCAAACAATTATCCCCATCTGTTTCAATCTCCACATCCATCCTATCTATTTCATCAACATCACTATCAACATACTGTAACTTGCTAGAAACATTAGTTGGTCTTTCCAGGAGAGCAGCAATTGGATCCATGTCAATTTAAGCATCCCTGTAGTACTTCTCCATTTCAATTTTATAACACAATGCATCGATCGCACGTTGTCTCTTGACATAACATTCATAGTATTCAGATTAAATACATTGCTTTCTAACAATCAAAATATCTAGTTGTTCAACACATTGTGGGAGCTTCTTTGCAATCGAAGAAATATCTTATGGAAAACTTATCGAGTGGCTGCTATAGTTATATTCACCACCATGAGAATGCATCACTTTCAATATTGGATTTACCCATTCTATTAGCATCTCTTCAACTTATGTCAAAACTCTTAGGATCCATGTTGTTAAAGTGAGAAAAGCGATGATCACCTTTCTCGCACTTACATCTTTTACAAATGGGTCCTTCATGTAATTGGACAAATTGTATACCAGGATAACAAGCATTGCACACATTGAACATATGCACAACATACAAACTATCAATCCTCGACCGAAAGTTTTTATGGACATCAACCATGTCTCCACTAAAATGATAGGGAGAACTTTCATTTTCTCTATGATACACCATTCTAGTTTGGCGAGTATGTGAAACAAATCGTGGAACTGGATTTTTGGTTGGATCATTTCTTTCCATAAAAGAATGACAATTCATTCTTCTACATTCATTACACCTAAGAAAATTCTTCTTGCAAGAAAGAAAATAACCTTTGTAAGATCGAAATATCTACAAAACAAGTTACATTTGTTAATCGAACAACTTTTTTTACATTTTCTTCATAGTTACATCATCCATGTGCAAGTCAGGGAACTGATATTTATTGCATTGGATGAAAAATTGTTTCTTGACTACTATTCACTTGAGCAATATTTTGCCAAAAAAATAAAAAATCAGATGTGTAAAACAATCAAAACCTTTCAAAATAAATCTGCATTAACCAGATGTGCTGCACCAATAGGAAAAGTGTCCTCACATTCTTTGGCTTCAACACTATTCTCTCTAGAGCTATGATGACAAATAGTGGTTCCAACATTTCCAAAGACCAACCCAAATTATTAACCATTCTAGCAAGTATGTTACTATCACCAAAAAAAGCATACGCAATAAGTAGTTCAATGGAATCAAATTCCCTATGGTCCATTATAGCATGTATTCCACCATTTGCACAACCCCCAAGGTTATCACTTCTATCAAGTGTATTCTGTAAACATAATGTTCCAAAACATACAAAATTTGAGAAAATATATGGAATAGCAACAAAATTTCAGGACAATCAAGAACAAAGTAAACAAACATGCCAACGAAATTTTCTCCTACCTAAAAACGTAAGGTTGTAAACATACGGTTAGTTAGGCCATACGTTTTGTAATTTCGTGAAGTTTGACAAGTTGGTCATTGACCCTTGTATTCAGGAACAAATAAAGGTTGCACTGGTTCTGAATCTATTTTCTAGTTAGTAATCATTTCGACAACTATTATGAAAAAACAATACGGGAAAAAAATACAAGAGTAAAAACTTCACATGAAGAAGAAAATAAAGGAAAAAAGAAAACTTGAACTACTTCGTCGTTTCAACAAAGACATTATGTACATATTCGACAGGTCTACCTATATTAACATTATAGTTGCTACAAGGAAAGGCCTAACCCTATTCGCCAACACAGTCTCCCAAATTTTCAACCATTTCAGGAAATTGTTCATTCTTACCATTGTCATCAACTCCTAAAATTGCATTTCTTTCATTGTTTTCATACAAAATACCATCGTCATTCAAACGAAGACTCTATTTCCAAACACAAGTTTCCCAAATAAGATGAAAGTTAGTAAAAATTAAAAAAATATAAGTTCTTTCACATCATAAACATCCAGGAAAACGACCATCAAAACAAAATCTTCGTTGCACTAAACCACTTATCTTTTCAAACTTACAATTTACAACTCCTCCTTCTTCTTGATTTTCTAAAGGTCTTTTTTTTGTTGGTACACATCTCTTGTCCATGCTTTAATGAGATACTTATTCTATTGATACCACTACCATTGGTATTCATTTGATTGTTGTCATGTAGTAGTAGAGCGAAGTCTTTTCTCACCACTCTCACTTCTTACTTCACTAAACATTTCTATGATAAATTTAAAGTCATATCAAAAGTCCTTTTTCCATGGCCTTGGAGGCTAATACCTACTCTTCAATATTCAAAAATCTAAATACTAACAAATACACCTTCGAATTTCAAGGATACACACACAGAAGAAATATTTGAAAATTTATCTTCCCCACCACAAAGTTTGAACACATGGAACAATGATCCCCTTACAGATAATCGAAGAGGTCACATAAACAAATTTTATATCAACATGCACAAAACCAAATACTTGTAAGGCTTTCACCTAATACAATAATTTTTTTTGTCAATTATGGATTCCTAAAAACAAAACCTTTCTTCCCAATAAGTACGAATACCTTTCCATTTCTACAAGTTGCAAAAAATAAAGAAGTACAAACCGCCTTCCAAAATTTTGAAAATATCGAAAACGAAAAGTAATTCACAAACATATTCAAATTTAGCATAGCTATGTCCTTAATATAACTTCAAAATGTGAATTACAATGATCTTAAGAATATGTTTAAAAACATTAAACATACATAGGGTCTTCACCAATATAAAAAAATGAACATGTTGAAGCCTTGAAGGCTAATTCAATACATCCAGAGGTAGTGAAGGTATGTCAACAATAGAATCTCCATTTGGAATAAGCGAAAAAACATTTCCATTTTCAATCACATCATCAACATCTTCAACTATTTTTAGATAGAACCATGAGGCTTCGAGCACGGATAATCCATCAACAATTGTTGCTTTTCATAATCCAGTCAGTAATTCATACACCTTTAAATGCACTTTGGAGCAACCCAACATAAGGAATTTTTCTTCAACTATGTGCAAAGGAAGGTAACCTAAACATTTACTATTTGAATCCACAAAGATAGATTCAAGAAATGGCCATTTGTATCCCCAATCATATTCAAAATATTCTAGACTTCACCCTTTTGAGAGTCAACCAAATTAAAAAATCTTTATCTCTTCAAGTGGCGAAATGGAGGTGGAACCATTATTAACAACACAAACAAGTTGATTCTTGTATAACCCTAATGTCATACATTGTATGTCAACAATAGGAACGAATGAATAATCCCAATTGTTTCTATTCATACCCGTCTAGTAGATAATGTAACCATAAGTAGGGTAATATTCATAATCTATGTCTAGATATACACAATAAAACTTTTCTTTAAATAAGATAGTCTCCTTTGGTGGCATTACACCACCACATGTAAGCTTTGTCCTATTGCAAACGTTGTTAGCACTACTGCAAACGAGAAAATGTGAATCCATGTTCTTAGAAAGATGTTTCAAGAACACCCATTCGTATTTTTATGGACTACATTTTTTCAAAAAAGAGAAGAATCCTCGCTCCCCAAGACTAAGAACCCAAACATTTCTAAACGTCTTTGTAAAACTGTTGAAAATGAAATAATTTTTTGTATGCAAATAACTTCCAAGCATTTTGAACAAAATCATTGATCCCATTGTACATTCAATTCTATATGCAGAATGAAGAAAAGGAAAAACCATGGTATAAAAGTGACCTCTATTTTAGGGTATGATGCTATGAAGTAATCATCGGGAAAATGAGTGGGGAAAGAAATAAATCCTAACTCTTTCTCATGGCATCGATCTTAACTCGCTAGGAAAAGTAGGTTTTCCAAAACAATACACCATTCTCTACAAATCAACTTATATTTCATCAAGAGCGATAAATGAAGCCAATGAAACAAAACCGTACTACTCTCAAAGGGGAGAAATTTCCAAATAGAAAGATCCATACCAAAAGCAACAACTTTTGCTCAAAACAAAGGAAAGCTTTCATTGTCTACCACAAAGATTGTCTACCACAAAGAAAAACAAAAAACGTATCAATCACAATAGCCACAACATTCATTCATTATTTTAATGATGTTTTCATCATTACTTGGTTGCTATAGACTTCAATATTAGAGTAAATAACTTAAATAATGCAACTTAAAACTTCATAATTGAAAAAAACACTTTCTAGTAAAAAATTCAAGTTCGTCTAATAACTACTAAAATTTATCATTTACAATTTTAAAACAATTAGACACTCAAATTTAAAATTTTAAAACAATTAGACACTCAAATTTAAAATTCATTAAACTTAAGATTGAAAAGTAATTAAATTTGAAATTCTTATCACAATTAACTCTAAAATATTCATATATTCCACAAACAATATATAATTTGACAAATTTATATTTCAGAAAATATTAGAAAAAAATAAAAAATACTTATAAAACATTTATTATGAAATTTAAAATTTTTGTAATAAAATTATACAATATCAACTCAATAAAATAGTAAGGGAATAAGAAACACTATTATGTTTGATATTATTTTTGTTTATTTTATTATAATATACATCTTCAACAATTATTATGTTTCAAAAATGTGTCTCAATCCCTTAACCAACTTTAAATGTTTATTTTTTAAATTAAAAAAAAAATTACATACTTACTATTACTTCATATCTAGAGGCCTCTAAGCTCATACTCTCATGCATAAGAGGACTCACACAATACATTGGTTCTTCGCATGCACTTAAAACTACCTTAGAGCAGTGATTCAACTGGACTTGCTAACTATAATTATACCCAATAACTATTATAATGAATATTCTATTACTAATCACCCTTAAAAGAATATTCAATTACTACTGTCATATTTAATAATAAAATAATACATGTTATATTCTTTCATTCACCATCACAATATAAAATATTAAAAATCAAAATTTATCAAAAAAATAACCTAATTACTACCAAAAAAAATAAAAGAAATAATAATTAAACAATAATCTTTAAAATTAAAAATATTGATATTAATATCATTAAATACTAATTTTTAAAAGCAAAATTGACATGGACTTATAGTTTTTTGGAATGCGGTTCCAAATCCAAATTACAAATATAATTTTAGATATTTTAATTAATAAAATATTTTAATTTAACTTTTACATCATTTACACTTAATAATACATTTAAAATATACCTTTTGAATATTCCAATGTAATTTTACTTTTTAAAGGAATAAATTTACTTTCGTCTAAAAAGTTCCTGGTCATATTCAAAAACATGAAACAACTATGCTCTCATATATAAGATTTGTTAATATCATACGGGAAATATACCTCCAATTTTTTTACCATATAATCGTTAATGACTCAAACCTTATATCTTTACCCTTACTCAAACCTTATATCTTTCAAGGGTAAAGGATGTGAACCACATATTAAAAAAAAAACTCAATTAGTATAATTAAATGCTTGTTTTTTAGATTAATCTAATTATATTAAAAAAATAAATTAATATTAACATTATGTAATAAAGGTAAATTAATATTAACCATATGCATGTGTTTATAACATATATGCATTCATAAAATACAAACACATTACATTAAACTTAATAACTTTTAATGTAATTAAAAAAAATTACTAATTTCATTTTTTAAATAATAGTTCTAGAAAATTTGGGATAACAAAACATTTTGGGTATATTATTCAATATCCTTATTTGATAGATTATTTAACTAAAATACCTTATTTCATTACAAATATTTCACTGTAGATTACAATAATATAAATTATTTTTTCTTTTTGTTTTTATATATATATAATTCATATATTTAAATTCGTATTTTTTTCATAATATTTTATGCATTTGTTTAATTTTGAAAAACCTATATAATGCATTACTATAAGAATTTGACATCTAAAATAAATTATATATATATACTCTTCAGCCTTTTCTCGCACAAACCAAAAGAAGGAATAATAAAGTAGTCCTAAAGTACTTATTCAACCCTCTAAAGTGATGTGTAAAAAGTCATATAAAAAAGATACTAATACTTTATTATGATAATAAAATAATAATTTTTATTATTGTGAATGTATTACGATTTTCCATCCCATATCAATTAATATTAAAGTTTATTTTTAAATCTAATTTCTGTTTATTCAAGTTATAGTAAAGATCAATGAAGATTCAATCCATTACTTTGGACACTTGTCGTTACAGATTTCGAACTTGTCAATTGCTGGTTAACTGAGGTTGGAATCAAAATCTCTAGAATCCATCTCCACCATCCACTTGTCGCAACAAATCTCCATCTTCCCAATCTTATCAACGGTTCTGGTTCCAACACTAGAATCGACAATGTAAAAGCAAATAGGATCATTGAGTTAACTGGAAACCCTCCTCTGGGGCTGCAGAAGGGTCATTCAGTCTTTGTTGCTTCGATGGAAATGTGCTCCTTAACTTGACAAGTCACCTCCTTTTCTCAGTATACTCTTGATTTAGTTTCTTGGCTGCGTCAGTGGTAAATCCTTCTGTGTGACACATTCCTATGGCTAATTACTCTTCTGTCTCCACAACTGCATTGTGAAAGGCTATGAGCACTATCTTGGTAACTTTCCTCAGTTAAGGTTGGTTATCCTAGGCTTCCCTCAAGTCCGACCGGGTGCATAACCCATGCTCGATGCCCTTCACCTTATTAGTCCCTGCCCTCAGACATGGACTATTGTAATCGTTCGCCGCTGATATAGCATTAGTTGACCTGCTATTAGTCCCCGGTCATCAGCAATTAACCAAAGTTTTATTCCCGACCCTGCTTTTTGATCTTATTTAGCCTCTTTCCAAAAAACCGAAGCTACACGGCAAAAACCAAAGCTGATCTGAGGCGAAAAGCATAGGTTATATTTTTGTTGTCCCATATTTTCGGATTGTCAGTCCTTGCAACCTAAACTAATGTTAGCATTACTGGACAGCATTAAATGTTATCTCATACATTGTTTAAACCATATAACTTCGCTAGGGCTGGTATTTGCATGTTGCCGACTCGTCGCTAGCTGCCTTTACCACATCATATCTGCATGTTGACCACTTGGCGGAACACCCATCAGAGGCATGTGAATCAAACAGAGGCATGTGAATCAAACACAAGCGGATCAATGCATACCTGAACTTTGAAGCAGCAACGAGCCTGGGAGTTTTAGCTGAACAGGAGCCTCGTCCATTCTCCTACCTGCTATACCAGTAAGTCCATTCAGCCCATTCAGCGAATTTTATTTTCTAGGTATAGGAAAATTATCTACAAATCAACATGAAACTGAAATCTACATTTACTCTTCTGCATTTTACTGGATATTTTTAGTTTTGCAATTAATAGAATTTTCTTTTTTCTGGAAATTGCAAGTAGCGCAAGCAGCTCATAATCTGCAATTTTTTGTTTGTTACCAGTTCTTACCATCTGAATTGCTTGGTCTCCTCTCAAGGCGTTCTTACAGGTTACAGCGGCAGAGGCCTGAATAGAAAAGGTAACTTTCCCATTCCAGTTTGCATAATTCAGTGTCGGAAAGGCAATTATCCAGGTTTTAGATTAATAGATATGCGTATTTATGTTTGTGTATATATGCAAGCAAGCTGAATTATCGACTGAATATGTATACAAGTTTGAAGCTATTAAATTGTTTTATATTACCAACAATTTTCATTTCAAGAACTAGATCGCATTCATTAAAAGCCCAAATTTACAATGGAACAGACGGTAATTGAGAACCCTAATTTGAAAACGGCAGCGGACAGTTAGATGAAACCCTAGGGATTAGTAAGTAATCTGCAGAGTTCTCTGGTACAAAAGGGTACGCCTATACGAAAGGGATATTATAAACATTGTGTACATCCAATTAGGTTTTTTCTTAACTCAATTTTCGTACCAAAACCATTCATAGGAATGAATTTTATACTGACCGAAATGAATTTATTGCAGGAAGCAGGGAATTACTGGGTGAACTGCGATCCATATTGGCGCGGGCTTCATCCTATGCGGCGATACTTCCACCGGGATGGCTTTACACGTCTCTTGTTGTCCTCAGGGATGCTACCCAACAACGGCCTCCATACACTGTGACTGTTCATCTGTGTTTGGCCCTAAACAAACCTTTGCTGGCCCTTCGTTACGCTTCTGTGTTTTGTCCGAACTTGTCTTCTATTTGAGATAGCCGAGTTGTGAACTGTCCTTCTGCGAAGATCATAGCCATGTATTTATAGTAGTATGCTTTATCTGTCGCTTGCTCTGTTGCCTTCGTTGGTGGTTCTGATTCACAGGATCAATTGGTTAAGGATCAACCGCTTCGGGTGCTTATTGCTTGAAGCTCCACCAACAAATCCCCCATGGCTACCTTCTTAGCCACACTATTAGACAGCAATTCAAGCAGTTCATGCTTTCTAATTACAAGCTTAACCCTCATCACACCTTCTCCTGCGCTCTTACAAGAAACCGGTGGGTGTCTGAATATATACCTGCTTTGGTGTATGGAACGCATCACCCTGCAGTAAATCAAATAATTGCCAGGCTTCTCAGGACAGGGCAATGGCGGGCTCCGCACTTGCAGGCATGGCTGCTTCTTTATCCATAGCCGGATTCGAACCCAGTCGGGGAACTTGCAGTCGTTCGATTTCTAGATTTGATGGTCTCAGAGCTGCTGAATAACCGGCAGGTGGTTTGCATGCAAGCCTCGAGTAACATTTGTCGCTACCACAAATTATTTTCCAAAAACAATTTAAAATATAGCTAAAATATGTTTATATATTTATGCTGGATGAATTGACACGGGGTTATTCTCGTATTCCCATAACACGAAGTTGATTTGAGCTCCTTCCATTATAATTAGTAGGTGAACCGCACCACGTTTAACACTTTATTTATGTATAAATTAAAAAGACTTAACCTAAAACCACTTAAAAAAACATTATTTTCAAACCCATCTTTAATTAACATACCAAAAAAACTAGCTTTGTTATTATATTATTATAAATCAATATAACAGCTTTGATGTTGGAATTTTCTGATAAATTCCATAACAAACAGACAAAAACATGCTCTGTTTTTATACTCTGTTTTAACACAAAAAACCCAGAAAATCGCTTGCTGGAAACGGTGTTTCAGCAACACAGATTTTTTTCAGTTGCTGTAACTGGTGTTTCAGCAACGCTGATTGTGGTGTTTCAGCAACGTAAATTTTTGACGTCAGGTATTTTTTTGGTTACGGTGTAACAGCAACAGGAAAAGATTAACTTGCGTTTATTAAAAGTAAACTAACTGTTACAGAAATTTCATAAAAGATTGTTCTTTTAAAAAAACTTTCCTCTTGACAGAGGGATTCAACAAGGCTACTTTTAGAGATAGTTCAAGACTTAAAAATTTCATGCTGTAAATAGAAAATACATTACTGAGTCTGCACTGCTGTATTTTGCAGAAAACCAAAATACTCTGTCTCCTCTGAAAAATCAACAGGCTGTTTTTCACTGCTGTGTCTGCACTCTGCATTGCTGTGACTGCACTCCTGTGCATTTACAAAACATGTTGCTGTAACACTCTGTTTCAGCTCAGAATGCTGCTGTAACACGCTGCTGTGTACAAAAAAAACTTCTGCACTGCTGTGCATTACAAAGAGAGCTCTGTCTTTGTTCCTCAAAAAACTTACACACTGCTGTGTCTACTTTTCTGCACTGATGTGCCTTCGTTGCTGCTTCTACTCTTCTCTGCAGCACACAATCACATTCAAGCGCTGCTGCGCTTCTCTCTTACATTTCATTTACAGTCCCTGCACTGCTGTGCATGAAAGCTTCATTCATCTGAGCTCGTGCTGCTGCACATTCTTTTTCAAAACACAGAAATTACATTCGAGCGCTGCTGCACTGTATTGCTGAGAGATTAACACTCCTATCGCTCTACTTCTATGCTGCTGCTAATTACATTAAAACAGCACACTAGAAAAAACTGCTTAAAATTATTATGACAAGACTGGTAATTAAAACAAGGTATGGAGCAGCAGACAAATAAATCTAATTTCTGAGATTTCTGGATGTTGCGGTACATTCCCCATGTCTGCAATAAAACCTGTTGTTTACCATTTTTACCAACTCTCTCAACCGCATTAAATTTCATTTATCGCTTGACTCATAAATCTGGTTGTCAATGAAGATTCAACTTCACGTCAAATTCATTACTGCAGGCCTGTACATTCAATCGGACAGCTGCCCATCCATATCGCACGACTCTATCTGCTCCAGGGAAAATTGCTTTGGCAAAATTGCTGTCCAGGTGTCTGCTGTTTTAATTTGTGCTGGGAAGCGTACTGGTTTTCTGGAAACAGTACGCAGCAGGGGAAATTAATATTTCAACACTCCCCTTTAATTTCAACTGCTGGGCATTCTGTCATACCCAAACACTTCCTCACATAGAGGAATTCACCAACTGCTTCTGATGCAGTTCCACAACCAATTAAAATTGTCTTCCTCTTAATAGAGGGATTTACCTGAGACTATGCTTAAGAGCACCTTCCTCATGACAGAGGAATTCACCATAACAATGTGCTGAAGAGCACCTTCCTCTTTAACAGAGGGATTCACCAAGGAACGCTTCTGTTCCACCAAATAACATCTACCTCTTAACAGAGGGATTTCAACATGCCTGCTTCAGAGGCACTTCAATCTGTCCAAATTGACACTACTGTGTCTGCCTGATATTTTACACTGCTGTTGTGTAAAACTTTCAATACATTTATGTTGCTGCATATTCCATTACAAAAACTTTGTCTCAGCATTGCTGTCTCAGCACTGTGTTTCAGCACTGTGTTTCAGCACTCTCTCTATTACTGCACTGTTGTGCATAAAATAACTTCTCAAATTGCTCTTGCGCTGCTGCGCATTCCTTTCACATTTAACAACAAAAATACGCACTGCGTGCTCCCCTTCATTGATTACACTCGCACTGCTGCTGTGCCATTACCTTTCATTTCTTCAACAAAAAATTTCATGCTGCTGCATTTTCTTATTTGCATTGCTGTGTAAAAACACATTTCTTCATTCTCTCTTAGTTCTGGTTTCATTTTCTTCGCACTACTGTGCTTCTCCTTCTTGCCATCACGCTGCTGCCTTTTCTTATGCACTGCTGTCCATATCCATAACCATAGACTCTGTCATTCCTGGGTTTTTATTTGCTGCTGCGTTGCTTCTGCAATTTTCACTGTGGCTGCCTTTTGTTTCATCATACTGTTGTGTGGCCATACACTAACTCTTTACTCTCCATTACTTGAACATAGAGAGAAATCATCTTCACGCTGTTTTACGCTGCATTCTCTACACAATAAAAAAAATTAACACGGGGTGCTGCCTTTTCTTTTTACACCCTTGCTTCACACAATCTTAGTCTTCATTCATCATTTTTTTACACAATGCACTATTGTGCAGTTCATTTCATTTCTCTGCTGCCACACATTATCATTCACCCATGTGCATTAAAAATCTGCTGTCCCTGTTTTTCTTTATGCATTTCTTTGCATGTTGCATTGCATATGAGGAAAAACATTAAATTTTTTTACTGCTGTGTATTGTACTCACTCTGCTGTGAGTATGTTCTCTCACATTACATAGAAGGAAACTACCTTCCATTGCTATGCATTTCAATGCATGTGCTTCATAACAAAAATTTCCAAATTGCTGTTTTATGTTCTGTCTTCCCACTGCTGTGAGGGTCTTCTTGCTTTGCATACTTTTCTTCTTGCGCTGCTGCTCTTTACATTTGAGCGCTGCCATCTTTTCTTCTTTATGCATTTCTGTGCATATTGCATAAAAACAAAGCAAAAACATTGCTGATTTCATCACTGCTGCATATTACCTTTTAGAGGGATTAACAAAGATTTCATTTGCAACTGCTGCGTTGCAATACATCCTCCATCAATAAATGACTGTTAATACAGTTCAGCAAACAAAAAAAATAAAATTACAAGCTCCCCTTTAATGTGTACTTGTCTTCTTTTAGCAAGGTTTTCTTAAAACAAACTTAGATCAGTTGCGTTGCTTAAGGGGCTTTCACATTTTATTTCTTTTCTTCTCCATACTTGTGTAACTTTCTTCTTTTGTGTGGGTCTAGCTTGCATAGGAGCCCATGTTAAGTTACAATCACGTGCCATATGCCCAATGTTATGACACTTGAAGCATTCAACTTTATTCATGAATAAGAATTCATGGTTTCTTCTTGTGAAATTATTTCTTGGAGATTGTCGGGGACCACAACATCTATCTCCATGAAATGCTCTACAGTCTTTTGCCATATGACCAAAGTTTGAACAAGCATAACAATAACCAAAAAATGAACTTTGATACCTGGTATATGGAGGTTTCCTTGATGTACTTCTGAAGCCTTGCTGCCTTGAGATCCTTTGATGATAACCATTGCCTCTTACCTCTTTGACATCAGCTACATTTCTTCTTGGAGCTGGTTTTCTGCTTGGAGTAGGATTTCTTCTATTGCAGCCTTCATTTTTCTCCTTGCCTTTGCTGGAACTAGGAGCATCACCATCTCTTTCTGGCTTCTTCACATCTCCTTTGCTTAAGGCATCCTCATACTTGTTTGAGGGTTCACCTACATACCCAAGTCCTGATTTATCAGATGGAGATCTGTGATAGCTGAGCATATCATCCAAGGCTTGAGAGCTCTTCATGATTTTGTTCATCCCTTCAACCCTTTTTCTGAGGAGAACAATCTCTTCTTCCAATCTTTCACACTCATTATTCTTCTTTGTAAGCTGTTCCTCAGTTTCTTCTTTGCTACGAGTAGCTTCAGCTGCTACTATTTTAAGGGAGATAATATCAGACTTCATTTTGGAGATTTCTGCTTGACTGCTCTCCATTTTCTTTTCAGCTCCTTTTGCCTGCTTCCTTGCTTCATTCAGCTGATTTGTCATGGATATGACTTCTTCATGATGTTTCCTCTTGCTTTCATCAAGTTCCTTCTTAAGCTTGGCAAGCTCTTCATCCCTTTCTTTTACTTGAAGCTTGATGAGGTCAAGCTTTTCATTCTCAGCTTCTATGATGGGTTCTTCTTGACTCATTGTCATGGTCAGTGCTCCCTTTGCATGAAGGTCATGCAGTCTGTCCCAAATATCCTTTGCTGATGAATATTTTCCTAGATTCTTCTTTACTGAATCAGGGAGACCATCCAAGATAGTCTTTGCTGCTTGTGCATCATACTCCATGGATTCTTTATCCATCTTGTTGTCATCAATCACTGACTCCCAGACTTCAATCCCTTCAAACATTAGGAAAGCCCTCATCTTTATTTCCCATACATCAAAGTTTCCATCAAACTTTGGGGTTTCAAATAGAATGTTTTCAAGTAGATTGTCTTCTATTTTAATAGAGGAGGGAGACACAACCTTAGAGGATTTGGACACTTTCTTCTTTGATTTTTCCATTCTTAACTATTTTTAAAATCCCTGACTGTGTTTTTAAAATCACTGACTGTTTCTTCAACAACACAGAAAATTAATCTGAGAAATACCTGGATCCTTTCTTGGCTGAGTCTTCACTCTGCTGGTGAAGCTGCTACCGCAATAAACCCTTCCTTCAGCTTCTTTGACACTTCAAAGAGCCTGGACTAGCTCTGATACCATGTTGGAATTTTCTGATAAATTCCATAACAAACAGACAAAAACATGCTCTGTTTTTATACTCTGTTTTAACACAGAAAACCCAGAAAATCGCTTGCTGGAAACGGTGTTTCAGCAACACAGATTTTTTTCAGTTGCTGTAACTAGTGTTTCAGCAACGCTGATCGTGGTGTTTCAGCAACGTAAATTTTTGACGTCAGGTATTTTTTTGGTTACGGTGTAACAGCAACAGGAAAAGATTAACTTGCGTTTATTAAAAGTAAACTAACTGTTACAGAAATTTCATAAAAGATTGTTCTTTTAAAAACACTTTCCTCTTGACAGAGGGATTCAACAAGGCTACTTTTAGAGACAGTTCAAGACTTAAAAATTTCATGCTGTAAACAGAAAATACATTACTGAGTCTGCACTGCTGTATTTTGCAAAAAACCAAAATACTCTGTCTCCTCTGAAAAATCAACAGGCTGTTTTTCACTGCTGTGTCTGCACTCTACATTGCTGTGACTGCACTCCTATGCATTTACAAAACATGTTGCTGTAACACTCTGTTTCAGCTCAGAACGCTGCTGTAACACGCTGCTGTAACACGCTGCTGTGTACAAAAAAAACTTCTGCACTGTTGTGCATTACAAAGAGAGCTCTGTCTCTGTTCCTCAAAAAACTTACACACTGCTGTGTCTACTTTTTTGCACTGATGTGCCTTCGTTGCTGCTTCTACTCTTCTCTGCAGCACACAATCACATTCAAGCGCTGCTGCGCTTCTCTCTTACATTTCATTTACAGTCCCTGCACTGCTGTGCATGAAAGCTTCATTCATCTGAGCTCATGCTGCTGCACATTCTTTTTCAAAACACAGAAATTACATTCGAGCGCTGCTGCACTGTATTGCTGAGAGATTAACACTCCTATCGCTCTACTTCTATGCTGCTGCTCATTACATTAAAACAACACACTAGAAAAAACTGCTTAAAATTATTATGACAAGACTGGTAATTAAAACAAGGTATGGAGCAGCAGACAAATAAATCTAATTTCTGAGATTTCTGGATGTTGCGGTACATTCCCCATGTCTGCAATAAAACCTGTTGTTTACCATTTTTACCAACTCTCTCAACCGCATTAAATTTCATTTATCGCTTGACTCATAAATCTGGTTGTCAATGAAGATTCAACTTCACGTCAAATTCATTGCTGTAGGCCTGTACATTCAATCGGACAGCTGCCCATCCATATCGCACGGCTCTATCTGCTCCAGGGAAAATTGCTTTGGCAAAACTGTTGTCCAGGTGTCTGCTGTTTTAATTTGTGCTGGGAAGCGTACTGGTTTTCTGGAAATAGTACGCAGTAGGGGAAATTAATATTTCAACATTTGATACCCAGCCGGTAGAAAGAGCACTGGAAGGAACCATACCATAGGGCTATCCTAGCTTCTGCTGCTATCTTTTCCACCTTAGATCCTACCCTTGCCTTTGTGCCTGCTTTTGCAATGGTCTATTATGATGCTGGGTCACCTGGGCCTAAATCAAACTTGACTGCGGGGTCTCGAACTGCGCTTGGAAATGTTACTCCGATTGCTTCAACTTCACCTGCATCTACTTCCGCTCCCGTCGGTGCTCCTTCAACCAACTATGCTACTTCCTTCTACCAAATGCGGAGATGTTGGGCCCTCAAGGTTCAGGTTTGGGAATGCTCTTGTTCTTGTAATAATTAGGCTCTTCTCTCCCGTAAAAGAACTATGTGCAGGGACTAGTTGCTTCGCAGCCATCCTTGTTTAATAAAGTCCTAGCTTGTAAGATTGTCAAGTATTACTACGACTTTGATTTATCATATTGTGTGCTCTAGTGACAAAATTTTGATGGGATTTCTTCTTCGTGACCAAGGCATGTTTATGAGTAATTCATTTAGTATTTTCTTGTATTTTAGTTTATGTACATTAGGTTTTCAATGATTTTACTTATATCTTCTTATTTATTGTTGACAGGTCAGATCCATGCATTCGATGTGTGGGCACATAGCCTCCAGTTACGAATTGTCTTCTTCTTCTGTTTTCCGGGTTAATAACCTAGCCCTTCTTGGATAGAATTTCAGCTCAACAGTGCTTCCTCGAGTCCTACGAGTTCGAGAGTTTCTAGAATTAAGGGTTATGTTACCTCTATGGAATTCACAGATCCATATAAACTTTATTTTCAGTTTAATGTTGAATTAGGCATGAGGGTTTTATTCTCCTAGTAAGGGTTTCTAAGAAGAACATGGTTTTCTCACACCGAGAAGGGTGTGAGTCATTTTTATGACTTTAAAGGGTTTCAACCCTAACCCTGTATGAATTTGTATATATTTGACTCGTATAAATCAGTTTTCCTCTCCAAAATTGATGGTTTAACAATTATTACACTTCGTTTTATTATAATATATTTGCTCTCCAGTCTATTTTTCTGTGTGTAAATCTTGTTTATATGTTTGTGCCATATCTATATCAATTTGTGGAATAAGTTTGGTAGATTTCACTAAGTTTAAAATCCTTCACAACAATGTGGTGCAAACTTGCTCTCGTCTCTACAGAATTTTCAGGTGGGAAAAGATGCTCTATAGATCACCACCTAATTTTTGTGTTCTCCTCTTCTAGGTTCAATTACGTTACTTCTATGGAATTCACAGTTCCATATAATCATTATTTTATATTTAACGTTGAATTAGGCTTGAGGATTTTACTCTCGTAGCAAGGGTTTCTAATTAGAACAGGGTTTTCTCACCCCGAGAAGGGTCCAAGTAATTTTTATGAATTTCAAGGGTTTCAACCCCAAACCCTGTGTGCTCTGGTGATGCTATTTTGAAGTGGTTTATTATTCATCACCGAACTATGTTTATGGGTAATTCATTCAGGATTTTGTTGTATTGTGGTTTATCTACATTACAATTTCAATTATTTTACTTATTTCTTCTTATCTGTTGTTGATAGGTGAGACCCATGTTCGCGATGTATGGACACAAAGTCTTTGATTACCAATTGAATGTTTCCTCCATTTTCCAACTTAGCAACGTAGCCCTTCCTCGCTATAATTTCGGCTCAAAAATACCGACTCAATGAAATTTCAAGTACTATGAGCTCGGCAATTGCTAGAATTAAGAGTTTTTGGTTGGTACTTTATGATTAAACTATGTTAGATTTTAGGTACAGGATTGTTTCCATGACATGAATTTTGTTACTTCTTTGTTTTATAATACATTAAATTCATGGCATGGCCACATTTTTATTGGTCTGCAATTTTCATTCTAATTATTTAGATGACTCACAACTTTTCTTAATGGGTTGAATACACTGTATGAGATGATGGAATGTAATTATTTTTTACACAAATATCCTCATTCATCAAGTTACATTTACTCCTATCTATTTTTTTGTGTGAAAATCTTGTTTATTTTTTTGTGCCATCTCTACGTCAATTTATGGAATAAGTTTAGAAAAAAATTACTTAATTATTTTGGGTGCATATTCCACTATTCACACCTCGGATTCAGGTACTTCTATATTTTAGGTCGCTATAGTGACTTATGGTACTATAACATCTAACCCTTCTTTTGTTCTATGTAAAAAAAGAGTCCAGGTCTGTATTTTCCAGCTATATTTTCATGCCTACCCCTAGGGTTTGGAAAAATTTAATTAAATAGATATGTTTCCAGTAACGAAAAATATTTACTGTTCCTTTTATATTCACTATGAGTTGGGAAATTTAGTTTTTCAAGCCACCCATTTACTGGATGATGACAACCATCTCGGATTACGATGAAATAGGTTTATTTTGTCTGTGTTTAGTCGATAGGATGTTAACTTTTGTGTATTTATATGCATGAATCCATGCAAATGTGACTTCTCCAGCAGAAGTGTTCTCAACAAGTTTGTAGTAAGACAACAACAATCTTTAAGTTTCCTTATAAACAAAACATCAATGACAGTGATTTTGAATCTTTTTTCTAACTCACACTTTAATACTATTTATTTTGGCCCACTAAGTAAGAAGGCCTCATCACTATGAGTTGCATGCAAACGAGACTTCTTTGGTGGAACTGTGCTCAGCAAGTTGGAAGTAAGCCGACAGGAACACACAAATCCCAAAGCAGTTCCTGCACTTCCTCTTCTTCTATTTATCTCTTTATTGTTATCAGTTTCACATGCATGCCTGTAACCTTAATAAATAAAAAACATCTCTTTATAATTACTATCTAAGCAAAGGGTTGAAACTCTCTTACTCTTTTCACAAAAGACAACCACCCAATGTCCACAATGCCAACCCAACATTTGCAACACCAACGTAGGAAGCGCAACACACCGAGGCAATTTTATTGCAGTAGGAACCTCCAAGAAACACGAAGACGCGAGCGAAAACATACATAAACATCGAATTCCAGCACCATGCAACACAATTTAGCATCCCACAACAATGTCAACTGTTTTAGCATACACCACAATGCAACTCGTTTTAGCGATTTGAACTAATAATAATTTTTAATTATTTACTTATTAAATTTTTTAAATTTGTGTGGGTGTTTCATGTTTTTTACTCCATTACCTTAATACATCTGTCAACACCACATATTTATTAACTTGCTTAATTTATTGAAAAGCTTTATTTTCAACCAGTAAAGACTTCACTATAATAGTGGAGAAGTAGCTGAAATTTTACTCCATAACATCAAATTTTCACCGATTTCTTAATACCGTCACCAACAATTCCAAAATTAGTTTTACGACATCTATCCTCCACATCAAATGGCATCACTTCCCTCTCTCGTTCACTTCAGTCGTAGTTATAACATTCAGACAAAGAATAACCTGGCATATTCGCGCCTCATTAAATCACGCCCGTCTATTATTAACAAGAAAGAAAAGTCAACAAACCTCCTTAAACCTAAATTTCACACAAATATGCTTATTGGTTAATAATCCTCATTTGTTACATCGAGTTGAGAAGAAATATGGCTAAAATTGCAATGTTCAACATAGGGAACATAAGTATAACATGCAATTCATCCAAAACATTGAAATTGTTTGATGATTGCTTCTCTTTTCCACTAATTTTCCCATAAAACTCCATAACCATCCACACTATATATATATATATACAATAACTATAAAAAATTATTGTTATCTTAGACTCGTAAATGCTAGAATGGTAAACTATTCTCATAGCAACTTCGGGATATAATAATAATAATAATAACGTCGTAAGGCGTTCCCTCTGGGAAGAATTCCCCTAGACTACATGTTAGAGATAATGGAGAATATCTTAGAATAGTGAACTGGTCCATGGTACCTCAGGATAGGAATTAGTTTCTATTTCCTAGGGTATGGTTCTAACTTCCCTAAATCCATTATTGCTATATAATGTAGAGCATTTTGCAGAGCCAGACTCCCCTGGTTCAGACTCTGTGTCGTAAAGCTGATCAATGGCTGTTTTTTTATTAATTAAAACATCACTTTTTAACATGGTATCAGAGCAACAGGGTTGAGAAACCTATTCGCTAAGTGAGGGATTTTCCCGGCGCGCTTGAGGTGAAATCGTCGCGTGGTCTGGGGGGAAGTCGCGCCGATCCTCTGTGAGACTTCCCGCATTTTATTTTTGAAGACCATCATGAATCCGTGTTGGATGATTGAGTCAATTGTCGCGAATCCGTGTTGGCTAATCGCGGCGACCGTGCATTCAAACAAAAAAAGGGGGTTGCGTCTTGGTAGTGGCTGCGGAGAGAAGGCTGCGATGACCCTATACGTGGTTCCGCATAGGACTCTCGTGGAGAGTGCGCAGTGTGGTGGTGACTTGCTTAGAGTTCGCGTGGAGAGGGCACGCAGACTGCAAGATATCAGCCAGCACTAGAGGCTATTGAAAATACCAAAAATTGGACTCGCAGAGATCAACGATTTCTGTGTTTGACATAGATCTGGGGTAGATCTAACATATATTTTTTTCTATGTCAAGTTCTTTTTTTGTTTTAAATCACCAAGATGAATAAGCAAATGATTAAAGCATACTTGAATGAGCATAACAAGCTCGATGGCTCTAATTATGCGAATTGGAAACTCAAGATGTAGACTCTGCTAGAAGTGCAGAGTGCTTGGACGATTGCAAATGGGAATGAGCAGAAGCCAACAAATAGATCAGCGTTGATCCCGGACTGGGAGAAAGGTAAAGCGAGGACGCTGTTGAAGATGTCAGTGAAAGATTGCAACATACCACATATCAGAGAATGTAAATCAACAAGCAGAATTTTGGGAATATTGAAGGATTTGTATGAGATCAGGAATACAAATTGTCTTCTGTTCCTGAAGAGAAATATCTTATCCCTGAAGATGGAGGAGAATGAAAAATTTATGCCTTCATAGAGAGGATCAAAGATCTGAAGAACAAATTGGCAGACATTGGTGATACAGTTACAGATACAAATCTAGTAACAATTACCATGAATGGTGTGACCGATGACTATCAAATTTTTATCACTGGGATAAATGCGATGGAGAAGATTCCAAAGTTTGAAGAACTGACGGGAATATTAATGTAAGAAGAAGAAAGAAGATTGACTTTGAAGCCCTAGAGTGCCGATCTTGCGTCGATGGTGAAAAAGAACTTCAACAAAGGAAAAGGAAATATGCAACAACGAAATGGACGAAACCCATAGAAAATACCAAATCAGACTCAAGGTATGCATCTGAATAGAAACAACTCTAAAATTAAATGTTTTTATTGTGGAAAAGTTGGTCATATAGCTAAGGAGTATAGGAAGAAGAAATATCATGAACAACAGCAGAAGCAAAAACGACATGCAGATTATCTCGCAGATGATAATCATGAGTAGAACTTTAGATTGTTCATGATAGACTTTGATGAAAATGTTGATGAAGACATCTGGTATGTAGATTCGGGAGCATCAACACATATGACGGGGAACAAGCAATGGTTCTAAGATTTTAAAGAAATCAATGATGGAGCACAAATCTATCTAGGTGATGATAGAAGTTATCAGATCAAAGGGTGTGGAAAAATTTATGTCATTTTACCTAATGGTACTGTAAGACAAATTCATAATCTCATGTATGTGTCCGATGTAACAAAGAACTTGATTTTTGTATCGATGATTACAAATCAAGATCTTAAAGTTGAATTTTTTAAATCTAACTGTTATATTAAAGATCTGTTAAATGGCATGAAGACTATTGCTATAGGAATTCAAACAGGAGGTCTGTACAAATTGGATGTAAAACTAGCACCAGTTTGAGCCTTGACAACAACAAGTTTGACTACAAAAGAGCTGTGGCATCAGAGATTTGGTCATATCAACTACAATGATCTACTGTTACTTCAGAAAAAGGAAATGGTAAGAGATCTTCCTATGTTAAAACAAGTGCATAATGATTGTGATGCTTGTACATTAGGAAAGATGCATAGAGAGGAATTCCCTGTTCAAGTAGAGAAGAAATAAGAGACATACTTGAGTGCACACAGATCTTTGTGGACCCATGCAAACAAAGTCATTAAGAGGTGCGCTGTATTTTTTACTGTTTATTGATGGCTGCATAAAGTTTTTTTGGGTATATTTTTTGAGTAAGAAAAGTCACACATTTGAATACTTTAAGCAGTTTAGAAACATGATTGAAAATCAAACAAGGAAGCATATAAAAATTCTCCACTCCGATCAAGGGGGAGAATACCGGAAGGATGAGCTTATCAAGTATTGTAAAGACCATGGGATATTACACCAATTCACAGTACCCCATACTCCTCAGCAGAATGGAGTAACGAAAATAAATAACAGAACATTGGTGGAATGTGTTAGGAGCATGTTGAAAGGTAAGGATCTTTCAAATGGTTTTTGGGCTAAAGCATTGAATATTGTAGTTTATTTGAAAAATAGGATTCCTACAAAGAGTCTTGAGTGTAAAACTCCCTATGAAGCATTATATGGATAAAACTATAGTAAAACATTTAAGAGTGTTTGGGTCTAAAGCATTTGCCCATATTCCGAAGGAAGACAGAAGAAAAATAGATTCAATAGCCATCAGATGTACCTTTATAGGGCATTGTTCACAATATAAAGCTTATAGATTATTTAATCCCTCTACTAACAATATTTTCGTTAGTAGAGATGTCATATTCCATGCGCAGGATCATGAAGAATCTCATAAGCGCAATGAGGAATGGGATATTCCGTTATTGGTGGAGGAAAGCGAAGAAACAGGAAACAACTAGGATCAATAGACAAAGGCAGAAGAAGAGAATTCAGATGTTGCAGTCAAGCTGAGTCCAGCAAAGGAAACTTAGAATAGGTCAGAAGCTACACCAATGCTCAGAATATCAGGTAGGAAGACTCAATTGCATGTTAGATATAGGGAAAATGCTTTTATAACTAGTATGATGAATGTTGTTGAACCTTCTAGTTATAAGGAAGAAAATGAATGTAGTGAATGGAAAATAACTATGGAACAAGAATATGAATCTGTAATCAGGAACAACACTTGGGAGCTAGTTGAACTTCCTAAAGGGAAACAAACCATAGGTTGTAAATGGTTGTATAAACCCAATATTAATGCAGATGGAACCATAGATAAATTAAAATCTAGATTGGTAGCAAAGGGGTATTCACAAAAAGAAGGCATTTACTATGAAGAAACCTTTTCCCCTGTAGCTAAACTAAATACCATCAGGATGTTAATTTCTTTAGCTACTAAGAAACATTGGATGATTCACCAACTAGATGTAAAGTCTGCATTTTTAAATGGAGAATTGAAAGAGGAGGTTTATTTAGAGAAACTCGAGGGGTTTGTCCAGAAAGGGAAAGAACATTTAGTCTGTAGATTAAAGAAATCTCTTTATGGACTAAAGCAAGCACCCAGGTCCTGGTATGAAAAGATTGATTCATTTTTTCTGCAACTTGGCTACAACAGAAGTAAAAACGACCCTAATCTGTATACCATGAAAGATGAACAGGGGCACATAGTGTTGATTTCTTTTTATGTAGATGATTTAATTATTACAGGTGATGCTATTGCTCTAATCAAAGAAATCAAGCAACAAATGTCACAGGTGTTCGAAATGAAAAAACTTGGTGAATTAAGATATTGTTTGGGTCTTGAGATTTGGAGAGATTCAGGACAAACTTTTCTATCCCAGGGTCAGTATGTCAAAGGTCTACTTGAAAGATTCAAAATGGATCATTGTAAGGTTGTAGCAATACCATTACAACAAAACATTAAACTTCAGAGTAAGGATGGCTCTAAAGAGGTAGATGCGACACTTTATAGACAACTGGTTGGGAGCCTAATCTACCTGACCACTACTAGACCAGATTTGGCTTATGCAGTCAGTGTGCTAAGTCAATACATGTCCAAGCCACTTGTGAGTCATTGGAATGCAAAAAAATGTGTATTAAGGTATCTACAAGGTACTATAGACTACGGTATTATTTATATTGATTCCTCTGAAGTTATATTGATAGGATTTACAGATTCAGACTGGGATGGAAATGTAGACAACTGCAGATCCATAATAGGATATGCATTCAGCATTGGATTTGGGGTAATTACATGGAGCAATAAGAAACAAAACACAGTTTCCTTGTCTTCAGTGGAAGTAGAGTATCAAGCTATGTGTGCAGCAACGTGTGAGGCAGTTTGGTTGCGGAGACTTCTCCAGGATGTCTAGGAAGAACAGAAAAATGCAACAGCAATCAGATTTCAATCAAACTTGCTAATAATCCGGTGTTTCACAAGAACAGTAAACATATTGATACACAATTCCACTTTGTCAGGGAGAAAGTACAATCAAAAGAAATCCATCTTGTATATTGTAATAAATGTGATAATGTTGCAGACATTTTCACTAAGCCTCTTGGAAAAATTAAGTTTGAAATGTTTAGGGAGATGTTAGGCATATTGGTGAACCCCTTCTCCATTAAGGGGGACTATTAGAGATAATGGAGAATATCTTAGAATAGTGAATTCGTTCACGGTACCTCAGGATAGGAATTAGTTTCTATTTCCTAGGGTATGGTTCTAACTTCCCTAAATCCATAATTGATATATAATGTGTGATGTACTTGGACAATGTAGAGTGTTCTGCAGAGCCAGACTCTCCTGGTTCTGACTCTCTGTTGTAGAGCTGACCAGTGGTTGTTTTTTATTAATTCAAACATTGCTTTTTAACACTACCACTCTACACAGTTTGAAACCATTGGATCAATTTTTAAATGATTCAAATATTTTCACTCGTTCGATTTCACCATGGACTCCTACCTGAATTATCAACCGCCTTCAACCGCCTAACTGTCAACCGCTGAATTGTTAGTTGATTTCTTTATTTCCACTGTTTAACTTCCTTCTCCTTGAACTCGGTGGTAATTGATCATCCTTGTCAAGCTCGACACGCAGGTGGACCAGACAGTCTCCACGCTCTTCAACTACATGAGGACTAGTGATTGCATTGTCGACGATGGGAAAGGCAGGTCACTGGTAAGGATTTCATGGTGTCTGATTCCTAAAGTTTTCTCGTCTCTTACCATAATGAAAAATTTCTTTTATTTTCTCATCTCTTATCGTAATGAACAATTTATTTTATGCCTAAGAATTCGTCTCATTTTTATCAATTTTTACCATGGCAGTGAATGGCTACGACTTTTTCGTTGCCATTTCAACTTATTGTGCTCTTGAGCTTCATGGTAGTACCACGGGAAAGGGACAAAAGATATTGGATCCAACTCCTAAAAGGTTGATGAAGCCATTGGAAAATGTTACAACAGAACCCAATCAGGGCATACAGAGCATATAAAAACCAACGACCACGATAGCTAGACAACATCATCTCCAGAAATTTAACTGTCAAGATTTCAGCTTTGAAGGCGAATATTCTTGAAAGCATATGCTCGGGTATTGGGGGGGTTTATGCTCTTCATTCAAGCTCTGCCATTATTCGCCCATTGTTGTGTTTAGATTGTAGGAATTTACAGGGTAAGTTCCTCAGAAAGAACACCAAAAGGACACCGCTCACAACCAGATCACAGATCAATACACCAATATTTTTGACGTGGTTAAAACCCTCAAAGAGGGAAACAGTCCACGGCCTGTGCCAACGTGGCTACTACAAGCAATTTATTAATCAAATAATGAAAATTTACATAAGCTTCTCTCATGCACGGATTACCCGAACAATGACACTCCATGCGCTTTAAATAGAACTCATGGACCAATCGGGTGTCAAGCCACCAATCAAGTGTCGGTAATACCGAGGAGAGAATGAACCGTCGGATCACTACATATCGTGACCGTCGGATTGTAAGTTACAAAATGTACAATGGTAAAGAAACACACTTTACCTAACTCTATACCTAACTCTAAACTAGACCAAGTTGTACTTAACTATTTCCTATGTGTCGGAATATCCTAACATCCCCCCTTAAGAACAACTTGGGATAGGATTGAAGGATTTACAAATATGACACAATAGGAGAAGGAAGGAGGCACTAGAGCCTATCCCCCCTTAGTGACAACTTCCTGAACTCCAAGCATATGTCGAAGTTTAGTGAACTTCGCCTCTGTGAGAGCCTTTGTGAAGATGTCTGCAACCTGATCATCTGTTGAACAATATTGCACTTCAAGAACATGGTCATGAATGAGCTTTCTGATGAAGTGCATGTGTAGTTCAATGTGTTTGTTGCGCTGATGCTGGACTGGATCTTTGCATAGCTGAATGGCACTTTGATTATCACACCAAAGTGTGGTTGGATGCTGCTGCTCAAAGCCAAACTCTGATAGGATCTGACGAAGCCACAAGGCTTCCTTACTAGCTTCCACGGCACCACGATACTCTGCTTCTGCTGACGAGAGAGAAATGACAGCCTGTTTCTTACAAGCCCATGTAATAGGTCCTGAACCAAGAGTGAAGACATAACCGACAGTAGACTTCCGATCATCAGGGTCACCAGCCCAATCAAAATCAGTGAAACCAACTAATAGAGGAGCTGCTTTGGCACTGTAATGAATCCCAAACTGTACTGTACCTCGAACATAATGAAGTATTCTTTTAGCTGCTTTCCAATGACTTTCACGGGGGTTTTGCATAAAACGAGCAACAAGGCCAACAACAAAAGAAAGGTCAGGACGAGTATGGGTTAAATACAAGAGTTTTCCTACAAGTTGACGGTATAAGGTAGCATCAACTTCAGGAGAAGTACAAGAGACTGAAAGTTTGACTCCAGACTGAAAGGGAGAAGGGGCTGGCTTACAGTCTTCCATGTGAAAATGACGAAGAATATCACAAGCATACTTGGACTGGGAAAGGGAAATACCCTCCTTGGATTGCAAGACTTGAAGACCGAGAAAATAGTGTAAGTGTCCTAAGTCTGTCATTTCAAATTTATTTTTAAGGCTGGACTTCACATGGTTGATAAGGTTGGGATCACTACCAGTAAGAATAAGATCATCAACATAAAGAACAAGGATGATAAGAGAGTTGCCCACTTTCTTGGTGTAGACAGTATTGTCAGAATAACACCTGGAAAAGCCAGATTCTAAAAGAAAGCTATCCATTTTGGCATACCAAGCCCGAGGAGCTTGCTTGAGACCATAGAGAGATTTCTTAATTCGACATACAAGGCTGGAGTCTGTTTGGATGAAGCCAATGGGTTGTTCCATATAGATTTCTTCATGCAAGTCCCCATGCAAGAAGGCAGATTTAACATCCATCTGATGGACTTCCCATTTTAAAGAGGCAGCAAGGGAAAGAACAAGGCGGATAGAGTTCATTTTGGCAACAGGGGAGAAGGTTTCAGTGTAGTCAATGCCTTCAACCTGTGAAAAGCGCTTAGCAACAAGACGAGCTTTATGTTTATCAACTTTCCCATCTGGTCCATACTTGGTTCTGTAAACCCATTTACATCTAACAAGTTTGCGTCCCTTTGGTAGAGAAACAAGATCCCATGTATCATTTGCCAACAATGAATGATATTCTTCATTCATAGCTGCTTCCCAATGTGGATGGCCTGAAGCTTCTGCAAAAGTGTCAGGATCATGATTTACTGGAGCTTGAGCTAGTAAAGAAGAGGCTCTTTCAAACTGAGAACGTGTACGTCGCTGATCTGTAGGATCACCGGCAAGATCACCTGCTTCATCCCGAGTAGCACGAACCCATCTTGGAAGTTGAGGATCCTGAGAAGGTGGGGGAGGATTGTCATCCTCACTTTCATCATCTGAAGAAGAAATTTTTTCAAAAGTAGAAGAGATAGGAAGAGGTGGCACATCCGCCGGACTAGGCTCGCAGGCCGATTTATTTTCATCAAATTTTACATCTCTTCTAATGATAACATTTTTGGACTTAAATGGAATAAGTCTATAACCTTTTACATCTTCAGAATATCCAACAAAAGTACATTTCTCACTCTTAGGTTCTAAAGCTTTATGCTTCTCATCTGGAATATGGGCCCATGCTTCACTTCCAAAAACACGAAAGTGACTTACATCTGGTTTAATGGAACTCCAAGCTTCTTTTGGAGTGATATTCTTTAGAACCTTAGTAGGAGTGCGATTTATTATATAATTTGCACAATTAATTGCTTCGGCCCAAAAACTAAGACTAAGTCCTTTAGATTGCAACATACAATTAGCCATTTCCTTTAAGGTGCGATTTTTCCTTTCAGCTACACCATTTTGTTGTGGAGTGTATGGAACAGTATGTTGCATTTGAATTCCATTTTCAGTGCAAAAGTTGATGAATATGTTTTTAACGTATTCTCCACCATTATCAGTTCTTAGCTTAAGAATTTGATGTCCAGATTGTTTTTCAACAAAGGCTTTGAAGGCCAAAAAAGTGTTAAATACTTCGCTCTTGAGTTTTAAGAAGTATACCCAAGTGCGTCTGGAGAAATCATCAATGAAAGTTAAGAAATACTTGCAGCCAGAGAATGAAGCAACAGGAAGTGGACCACATAAATCACTGTGCACAAGCTGTAAAGGGGATGAGGCGTGCCAAGAGGCACGTTTGTCAAAACTGTCCCGATGATGTTTTCCGAGTACACATCCAAACAAACACCATCTCTGCAAGATACCATAGGAAGACCTGTCACCATATTTTCTTTACATAGATGCTGAAGGGAGCGATAGTTTAAGTGACCAAATCGCTCATGCCAAAGTTTGCTCACTTCATCATTATGAGCAACAAATACTGAGTGAAGATTTGATGACCCAAAGTTGTGAAACTTATACAACCTTGTGGAATCATCAGCAATACCAGTAGCTAGAATCTGTTTAGGATTTCTCAGATCCTTGATTACAACATCATGAGGTGAAAATTCAACAATTTTACCTTCACGTGAATGAGTTATCTGATATACAGATAGAAGGTTGCAGGATAAGGTTGGAACACATAATACATCATTAAACTGACCATTGTCTAGATGAACAGTTCCAGTCCCTACAACATTAAGAGATCTATCATCACCAACATATATATTTTTGGTGTTACAATCATTTAAAGAAGAAAACATGGCTTGGTTTTTGGCCATGTGATAAGAGGCTACAGAATCAATGAGCCACTCATGAGAATGAGAAGAAGAAGATACATTTAATGCATAACCAGACTGAGATGATTGACAGCAACATGCAGAAAGTGCCATTCCTGAAGATGAAGTTGAAGAATGCTCCACATGGATGTTATGTTTCTTTATTGCGGCTTCCAAGGCTTCCATCTTCTTAAAGCATTTAGATTCTAAGTGGCCATCTCGATTACAAAAGTTACAATGTCTATCAGTCTTCTTCCATTTGTTTTTATTGGTCTTATCATTTTGCTGAAATGATCTTTCATTTTGAGGCTGAGTTTGCTTAGGACCCTTGTTTGGTTTAGGACCATTCTTTTTAGGATATGACTTCTTAGGATTCTTTGAATTTGGTTGTTGTTGGGCGGCTAACGCTTTCTTGGAAGAGTTTCCAAGATTAAGAAGACCAAGGTGTAAGAGTTTTTCTTGTTCTCTTATTAAAGAATCACAAAAAGAGTCAAAGGAAGGGGCCTTGTAGTCTTTTCCTTGACAAATGAAAGCTTCCCTTGTAGAATGGAAGGTGGAAACAAATACAGAGTAGGCTGGTCCCAACTTAGTAAGGATGGAATAAATAAGGTTACTATCTTCTTTCTTAACCTTAACACCTTCCAAGAGATATCTAAGGGTCTTAAATTTGGACAAGAAATCATCAATGCAAGAAAAATTATTAGGATCCAATGTAAGCAACTCATTTTCAAGTTGATGGGCTCTAATTTCATTTTTAATCCCAAAAACTTTAGTGATTTGTTCCAATGCTTTATGAGGAGTTTCAAGTTCTGCAATATGGAATCTAAGATCTGGAGAAATAGACATCCCTATCAAACCACGTGCTTGATCTTGTCTATTTTCCCATTTTGCAGCCTTGTCTTCATCTTTAGGTTTCTTCTCTTGGCCTGTGGCTATTCTGTAAAGACCTTTACTTCTAAGTAAATCTTCCATGTAGGATATCCATTGGAAGTAGTTAGTGCTGTCAAGAATGACTTGGCATGGACTTTCCATTTTAAAAAAACTGAAGCTGAAGATGCTGATAGTAAGTGTTCCAATGGATAGATTTCAAAAAATTAGGCGGTTTAAAAAAAAACGGCTCTGAAAAAGGCTTCCGGATGAAGAAGTTATGGCTTTTTGAAAAAAATTTGTTGAAGTTGCCGGCAAAGTGCGCGAATGTGCGGGAATGAAAAAATCCGCCCCCACAAAATGGAGACTTGAACCCAAGACCTCTACTCTCTTAAAATAGCTTTGAACCAATTGATCTATACAAAAAATTTGAGAGAGAGAGAGAGAGAGAGAGAGAGAGAGAGGGGGGGGCCTTGGTTTGCGTGCTTGCCTTGAGAAAGCTCTTTTTCCCTACAAAACACAAAACACAAAACCCAACACGGACATGCAAAGAAAACAAACCTTATGGCTTGAAGTTAGCTTTAGCCAAAAAACTAGATATTTTCAAAAATGAACCTTGCGGCTAAAAGTTAGCTTTGGCCGGAAACTAAATATTTTTCTCAATGTTTCTGATTTTCCAAGATCACACGAAGGTGCAGGGAAAAGAGCATACGCATGAGAAAAAAACTTCCTTTCTGTTTCTGATTTGCCCAGATCGCACAGAGTCGCAGGGCAAAGAGCATACGCAGAAATGAAAGGTATAGATCCGGTAATAAAAAAAAGGCTAAATAAACAGAAACCGAAATAAGCAGAGAGAAAATAACAGTAAACTGCAAATAAAAGACTGTATACCTCCAGATCTAAAAAATGACGCAGCTAGGGCTACCGGAAACCTTTTCGCGTGAAACGAAAGGGGTTCCTCACTGGAACAGATGCTCCGAACACAACAGAGCAGTCCTCTCGGCCCGAAAGCAGTCAGAAACAGCAGATCTAGGAAACGGCAGTCGGATGCAGTTCTACCGGCTTCAGATTTGGATCACCAACGGACGCGGCCCTCAAATAGCTCTGATACCATGTAGGAATTTACAGGGTAAGTTCCTCAGAAACAACACCAAAAGGACACCGCTCACAACCAGATCACAGATCAATAGACCAGTATTTTTGACGTGGTTAAAACCCTCAAAGAGGGAAACAGTCCACGGCCTGCGCCAACGTGGCTACTACAGGCAATTTATTAATCAAAGAATGAAAATTTACATAAGCTTCTCTCATGCACGGATTACCCGAACAATGACCCTCCATGCGCTTTAAATAGAACTCATGGACCAATCGGGTGTCAAGCCACAGATCAAGTGTCGGTAATACCGAGGAGAGAATGAACCATCGGATCACTACATATCGTGACCGTCAGATTGTAAGTTACAAAATGTACAACGGTAAAGAAACACACTTTACCTAACTCTATACCTAACTCTAAACTAGACCAAGTTGTACTTAACTATTTCCTATGTGTCGGAATATCCTAACATAGATCACCTAATGATCCAGTGAGGTTGTGGACTCAAAACAATGGTTAAGGGGTCTGGTTCATTCTCTGACATTGGCAAGAAACGTCGAGGTCTCTTTTAGAAGGATTTCCTCGTTGATCAAAAGTTTAGTCTAACACCGATACTCACACCGGATTGGTATTTACATCCACTGGGACCAAGAAAGGGGAGTTTTTTCTTGGTGATCTCATGACAGAGTTGAATAATAAAAATGTTATAACTGATATTAAAGTGGACACAAGCACCAATTTATTTGCAACTGTGACAATAGATGAACTCACAGTAGGATTGAAAGCTAATCTTAGCGAGATATATGTGCAACATCCAACATGTTTCTTGATGATGTCTTAATTCGAAGTATTGGTTAATGGATTAGAGTAACATTGTAGTGATTAAATATTACCTCAATGAAAATATATAATTCCATAGATGTCATCCCTGATTGTGCATAGATCATATGTAAATTTTTTTATTTTTATCATACAACCATGTTTGCTTCGGATATGTTGTTTTACATAATGGACTATATATAAATGTTCTTTTGGTTCGAATATGTTTTTACATAACAGACTATATACAAATGTGCTTCTGGAAAGATATAAATATAATAAATATAGTGACTCATTTATCTTCATTTTTACAACATTTGCAATTGTCTTCTTTGAACATAACTGTTACTATTTTTATAACTTGGTTTGATCCAATGGAATTTGAACTTTGAATCATGGTAATCACCAATTAAATGGAAATTGATTCTGGCAATAACCTATTAAATTGTAATTGATTATGGAAATCACTAATTAAATCGCAATTGGTTCTCTCGATTTTTCTTATTTTAGACCATGCGAAATATGGCCAATTAAATCGCAATTGATTCTCTCATTTTTTCTTATTTTAGACAATGCGAAATGATTGGGATTGGCACGGGTTTAAGGATTTGTAATATTTGTATGTAATTTGTTCAAATCAACTTGGAAAGAAATTGAATGCTTCTTGGGAATTTCTGATCATTCCAAACAAAACTGAAAAACAGAACAATACTCTGTTTTAACACAGCGGAAATAAAAATCGTTTGCGGAATACGGTGTTTCAGCAACCCTGAAACTGGTGTTTCAGCAACACAGTTTCGTCAGTTGTTGTTTGCAGTGTTTCAGCATCAGTGTTTCAGCAACACTCTGTTTTGACGCCGAGAAACTATTTTCTGCTTACGGTGTAACAACAACGCAAAAAAAAACTTGTATTCATTAACAATAAACTAACTGTTACAAAAACATCTTCCTCACATAGAGGGATTTTCACAAAAGATTATGTTGAAGAGCATCTTCCTCTTGACAGAGGGATTACAACAGGAACGCTTCAGTTCCACAACCCAATTTCTCACTATCTCAGAAAATTACAGTTTTAGCACTGCTGTGCGTTACAAAAAAAAACTCTCTATCATTCTTCTAACCTTAGAAAGAACTGTTGTTCATTACATTTATATGTTAAAACATATTTGACTTTAAACAATAAGATAATAAAAATATCTTCTAAAGCTTATCTGCGTATTGAATGTAGCAAGCAGTGATGCCTTTTGAAGAAATGAAGTCGGCTGTTGTAGGGGAATTTAATGCTGAAAATTTAATGCACATTAATGTGGAAAATATCAAGCACGACTTTGAGGCATCCAACAGTCTGGAATATCTATAACAAATCAGATTTCTGTCCAGCTGTTTATGTTGCAGTTGGAATTAAATTCCAACACTCCCCCTTAATTTCAACTGCTGGGTTTTTCTGCATACCCAGGCATTTCCTGAAATGATCAAAACTTTTCTTTCCCAATGGTTTTGTCAAGATGTCAGCGAACTGATCCTCTGTTCTGCAATGCTGCAAAACAATCTCACCATTGTTAACCAATTCACATATGAAGTGAAATTTGGTGTCTATGTGCTTTGTCCTTTTATGAAAAACAGAGTTTTTAGACAATGCTATTGATGAGCTATTGTCACAGTAAATGGTTGTGCCCTTTTCTTGTTCATGACACAAATCTTTGAGAACTCTTCTCAGCCACACTGCTTGGCATGCTGTTGCTGTTGCTGCCACATACTCTGCCTCTGCTGTTGACAAAGACACAACTGGTTGCTTCTTGGAAGCCCATGAGATGGCTCCCGATCCCATATGAAACACATATCCTGATGTGCTTTTCCTATCATCAACACTTCCAGCCTAATCACTGTCAGTGTAACCTGTCAACATGAAACTTTCAGAAGAAGAGTATAAAATACCAAACCCCTTCGTTCCATTCACATACCTTAGAATCCTCTTGGCTCCCTACCAATGAGTCTTTTTCGGTCTTTCCATAAATCTGGAGATTAAACTCACAGCGTGTATAATGTCTGGCCTAGTTGCAGTCAAGTACATAAGGTTGCCAACTATGCTCTTGTACAATTTTGGATCAAAATCCTTGTTGCTGTCTTCTTTGGTCAATTTCAACCCCATTACAGTTGGAGTCACAGCTGCTTTGCTGTTCTGCATGTTAAATCTCTTCAACACTGCTTCTACATATTTAACTTGAGAAATGAAAACACCATTTTCACTTTGGTCTACTTCAATTCCAAGAAAATATCTTAAGAAGCCCAAGTCAGTCATTTCAAATTCACTTTTCATGACTTCTTTAAAATCAGCAATGAGAGAAGCATCATTGCTAGTAAAAATCAAATCATCTACATATAAAACAACAATAAGAATCTTACCGTCATTCTCCTTTATGTAGAGTGTGGGTTCACCATCACAGTTATCAAACCCATTCTCAATTAGATAAGCATCTATTCTGTTGTACCATGCTCTTGGAGCTTGCTTCAGCCCATAAAGAGCCTTCTTCAGTTTGCAGACTTTATGCTCTTGGCCTTCAACTTCATAGCTTGGAGGTTGTTCAACATAAACCTCTTCTTTTAACACTCCATTCAGGAATGCAGATTTGACATCCATCTGATAAATCTTCCATTTGTGTTGTGCTGCAATAGACAACACTGTTCTGACTGTTTCCATCCTTGCTACTGGTGCAAAGGTTTCATCATAGTCTTTGCCTTGTTGCTGCTTGTAACCTTTCACAACAAGTCTTGCTTTGTGCCTGTCAATCTTGCCTTTAGCATTGCTTTTGGTCTTATACACCCACTTAACTCCAATGGCATCTTTGCCTTCAGGGAGGTCCACTAACTCCCATGGAGGTCCACTAACTCCCATGTTTTACTCTTCTCAATTGCACCAATTTCTTCATTCATTGCTTCAATCCATTTATCTTCATTTACAGCATCTTCAAAATGAACTGGGTCATCAACATGACAATACAAAGCGAATAATGAATTCAGACCGGTATTGTTACTTACCTCTCCTTGTTCATAAATCTCATTCAGATTTCTGAATCTTGGTCTTCTTGGTGTGCTTGGAGTTCCATCCGAACTTGAGGGTATTTCTAATCCCTGTGGTATGCTTGGAGAAGCACTTCCTTGACTTCTCAAGGCTGTTCGAATTCCAGCTTGTGGTGTGGTTTGTTGTACTTGTTGTGGTGGAGGAGGGGCCACCAAGGAAGGATTATTTGCTGCTGTCCCTTCCTCTTCTTCTTCGTGAGACACAATTGTCTTCACATTCACTGTCTTCTCTAAGCTTCCATCCCAGGCTTCATCTTCAATGAACTGCACATCTATGCTTACTATCAATTTCTTGGTGGATGGATTATAGAGTTTGTATGCTTTTGACTCATCACAATAGCCAATAAAGACACACTTCTCCCCCTTATTGTCAAGCTTCTGCCTTAGCTGATCCGGTACATGTGCATATGCTACACAACCGAATACTCTCATGTGAGTGACAATTTGCTTTTGACCACTCCATGCTTCTTCTGGTATTTTGTTCATGATAGCTTTAGTTGGGCATCTATTCAAGATGTAAACTGCGCAAGTGACAGCTTCTGCCCAATACTCATGCGACAAGTGTTTTGCCTTCAGCATACTTCTGACCATGTCAAGAATGGTCCTATTCTTCCTTTCGGAAACACTATTTTGCTGAGTTGTATACCTCGCGGTGAACTGCTTTTGTATGCCATTCTCTCTGTAAAAACACAGAAAGTCTTTGGAGATGTACTCTCCTCCTCTATCTGTTCTGAGCACTTTGATATAATGCCCACACTGCTTCTCAACAAGAGTTTTGAAGTGGCCGAATTTCTCAAACACTTCACTCTTATGTTTCTGCATATACACCCATGTATTTCTGGTGTAATAATCAATGAAAGTTAAAACATATTTATTTCCGGCAAATGATGGTATTTGCGTCGGTCCACACACATCAGAGTGAACAATTTCCAAGGGTGCTTTTTCCCTTATACTCTTTCCTGCTAGAAAGCTTTCTTTATGTTACTTGCCCAAGATGCAGCCTTCACAAAGTTTGTCCGGTTTCTCAATCAATGGAAATCCCTTTACCATTCCCTTTCTGTGCAACAGATTCAAGCCTCCGAAATTGAGATGTCCAAATCTCAAGTGGCACAACCAAGTCTCATCTTTCACTTGTTCCTGAAAGACTTCTTGTGTTACAGCTGCAATAGTTCTTCCTTCCTTCAAATCAGCCCTGAGTTTGAGAGGAAACATTCTATTGCTGGTCATCTGCACCTGTGCAATGATCTTCTTACTTGGAGGTATGTTTCTGATTGTACACATATCATCTTTGAAGAACACATTGTAACCTTTGTTAATGAGCTGTCCAATGCTCAAAAGATTACATTTCAGACCAGGTACATAATATACCTCTGGCACAATCATCTGTTCTCCATTTCTTGCTAGGATACTGACCCTGCCCTTACCCTTGACAGATATCTTACTATCAGTTCCTGTTGTTACCTGTCGTGGAGAAAAATGCCTATGCAGGACGATCCTATCCACCTAAGGTGTGACAGTGCCTTAGCAACAAACAGAAACAGCTATTCTAGTATTCTTCCTTTATGAATTAAGAATGAAGAGAGATAGATGGACTAACCGGTGTCTTCAGTTTGTCCCTCGATCCAGTTTCTCTTCTCTTTGAGGGTTCCCAGCTACTTGCCTTCTCGCTCGCCCAGCTTCAACAGGTTCCTGCAAGATCACAAGAAGGGAACACTACACAAAGACATAGATTCATATTCATAACTAGTTCATGATTAGAAATAAACCAAATATACTAATGCAATCATACATCAAAGACACATCAGCATATAGGAGAAACCAAGATAGCTTTATTGATGAATAACAAGGTTCAGGAGGAGATACAACCAAGAGAGTTCCAATCTAGCATCTCCTTCCCAGCAAATGAAATTCCTATCTTCACCTCCCTTCAAAGCATTAAGCACCCAATGATTCCAATCTCAAACCAACAACAATTCTTTGCAATAACAAAATTCCAGCCTCCCAAATCTCATGGAGGAGAGATCCATATATATATATGTTTGGAGAGAGGATGAGTCAGCTTGAGATCTGACTAGTGTCCTCTCCCTCTGTCAGTTCTTGCTTCCACTTGGAGACTAAGAGCCTCTTACTCATCACTAGTCGAATTCCTTGAGGCAAGTGTCATTGGAGAAGATTCTGGAAGCTTCTAGGGTCTTTCCACCTCGTTGAATGAACTTGCCATTTGTCACTTCCCGCTCAGAACACCCTGGTAGTGCTTCTACCTACGTTGCAGTGCACCTAGCCAGTGCAATCTCTGCATTTCAGCACAGACAGTTAGTGGAGCCTCTGAATTGATCCTGAATTGACTTGTTTTTTAGCAGTTTCTGGTGGAGAACTTCTGTGAATTGCTGTGGTTTGTTAGCCTTGTTCCTCTAGGGGTAGGAACAACATGTTTAAGGACTTTGGATGCCTTGGATTATGGACATTTCATGCTTATAGCTGTAAGGCACAAAAATTTCTATAACAGTTGCCCCCTAAAGTATGAGGCCGTTTATCGGGTGAAATGCTTTATTAGGAGGATCCGAAGTTCTTTCAATGCTGGGAGGAGACCTGTAATAAGATACAATACAATACATTATTTTTCATACTTTTTTCATGATCTAGCTAAGGCGGGCATTCCCATGCTCAGCCTTATAAATTCATTTTTCTGTACATAGAATAGACAATCGTCTGATGGTAGACTGATAATTTTGATGAATTATCATCCTTTGCGTAGGATGATTATCTGCTGCAATGATGTACATGTCAATGTCTTTATCTTTTCTGAATATATATCGCAGCCCGAATGGATGAAACTAGATCCGGGGTCTTCAATCTCGTCCGATATTCACTCTAAGTACAAGTCGATCCATGTGAGAATTGTTCTGAAGTCGAACATGGAAAGACATCGCTTGATTACCGGTCAATGAGGTAAACCGTTAACAAGCATGAGAGGAATCACCGATAATGATAATGACCCTCAAGGTACTGCAGTCCAATTCACGTGGTGTGAATAAAGGACTTGGCGTCAAACACCACGCAAAATCTTTCGGTCGAAGGTCATTGATGTATACCTGTCGCCGGAAGTGAGAAACTTGCCATTGAGGCATGCAAGCTTCAAAGTACTGAAGGGGTTGTTCCTAGATCAACTTCTTGGATAATGAGCTGATGTCGACAAGAAGCGATCTGTCAAAGGAGGGCCTTAATGCATCCCACATCAGTGACACGGAACGGAGCAAATGATTTTGATGGAGGTGAAAACGATCTGATGACATATGATTCAGGGTGGCGGTCATGAAAGGATGAAGGATAATGTATGGCAGTGGATGGGACACGGTTGACTTCTCTTGAACATATGGCGACACTTATGCGATGGATCGGTAGCATTACCCCAAATATGGATGGTATGGCGAGACCATGGTGATGTGACCGGTGAATGAAACAACCCAACCCGACTGTGGTACGGAGGAAAAGTGTCATGTTCAAGAGCGACTTGCTACCATCAAAGTTTTCTTGAGTTTCTCCCAGTTTTTCCCCAGTCATTGCTGACCAGTACCTCTTTATTTTTGTCAAGCTTGAGGAGGATAACATATGCTTGTTCTATAACTTGCCCTTCGGGCAAGCCCATCGCTATGTTTTAACGAGCCTAGCGATAGTGAAACTCGTTCTCGTCTAAAGACAAGTTTGTCGCTATTTAATGCTTTTAACGAGTCTAACGACAAAGATAACTCGGTCCTTTTCATTTTTAGAGAGTCTGAAAAGGTACATAAAGTCAACTCCGAAAGTCCTTTTTCGTCATCTAATCCCTTAAGTCCGAAAAAGTATAAAACAATACAGAAGGGATGAGTTTTCGATAGTTTTAACGAGCCGAACAAAACAAGCGCTCGATCTTTTTGTGCAATAATCCCTCAGGTCCAAAAAGATTAAAATCTAGAGGAGGGATAGTTCTTCTGGTCACTTTAACGAGCTGGAAGGCCAAAACTCGGCAATCTTTTCATATTTTACGAGTCAGATGAAAAGAGCTTAAAGAAGACTCGTCTTTTGAGGAACGAGTGATAAAACGGGTTAGCAACTGATTCCAGGTACGGGTTGGAATTTTCCAATCACGGCAGTGTCACAAGGATGGCTAATGAAATCACTCTTCGCAGCTGTTCCTCAAAATGGGTAAACAATCATATGGAGGTGAACGATCGGCCAATGGAAAAGTGGAGGTGACGGTGCAAACACGACCAAGGCTTTAATGGCTGATTATTTTACATTCACGGTGGTTATTTACCTGAAGATAGTTCATTTTTTAACGAGCTTAAACGCGGAAAAACACTGCTCAGCCTTATGTTTATTTTTTAACGAGCATGAACTATGTGCTAAAACTGCTCGGATCTTGCGTTTATTTTTTAACGAGCATGAACTGTGTGCTAAAACTGCTCGATAACCCAGTCATATGATAAGAATGTCTCATTGAAGATGCTATTTTTTATGGAGCTTAGATCTTACAAAGCTTTGCTCCGGATCCTTTCGTTATGCAAGTTCGGAAACGACTAATCCTACGAGTTTAAAGGGTTAGACGTACAGGTTTAAAGGGAGGACCTAAAAATTTAAAAATAAATAGCCGCCCCTTGCTTGCACTCCAAAAGGTTTGCATGCCCCCAGGCATAAAGTACGATTTCAAGGTTACCCCTTCTTAGTCCAATAAAACATTTGTTTTACCGGGAGAGGCCTACCTCTTTCAGGTTACCCAAAGATTGTCCCGTTAATCTTTCAAACAAAACATTTCTTCGGCGATATCTACCGAAATAGACAAAGGTGAGAGACTCTGTCTGTCAACTCACATAACTTTGACAAAAGAATCTTATTCCAGAACAACCCCACTTCCAACCACGGACGGGGTACGGACTAGTCATATTCTCCCACGGAAACCTACCTTATACCCAAAGTTTTCCTGCCGAAGCAGACCAAGATGCATGCCCCTGGGTTCCAGTCATATCCTTCCGAATCACTCGCGCTCATCGGGAGGACGGACCGTGGGTTGAGACATTTCTTGCGTGAAGAGACCATTTAGGGATGGTATATGACTATTTGCGATGCGTGATCCGGGAAATGAAAGCTGGTCCACGAGCTTGACCACTCTTCCTTCGTGCGGAAAACACATTACTCTAAAGAGTGAGGAGACGATGGCTCCCATGCAATATATATATAGTCTCGTCCAAGGAGTAGGTTATAATCCAAGGGTCCTTGAACGACCATCACGTTCATTTGAACGGTCTTCCTTTTCAATGTGATAGGCACATCGGGGAGGATCCCTAAAGGTCGACTGGTTCCTTTATCAAAGCCTGTCAGATTTCTCATTTGAGGAAAAAGCGCTGGAGAACCAAGCGCTTTCCAAGCAATAGAGGAAAGGATACTCACAGATGCCCCCTCATCAATGATGGTGCCAGCCATTACCATTCTGTATATTTGAACGATAATTCTGAATGGTATGCTTGGTGGCAAACAGGGTCTGCCTAGTTGGTTCCAGTCGAACGAGACAACTAGGTTGCTTGGTGGTGGGACCGAATAGATGGCCGGGTATGACTCTGATGAAGTTCCTTCCTGCGATAAAGGAATGGGAAAATTGCCCCCTCGTTCGTCGGAGTCTGTGTTGATGAAGAGAATTTGGACGGTGTCGTCTTTATTCTCCTCTGTGATGGTATCATTCGAAGATAGAGCCTCTGAAGGCAAAACCGGGTCAACTGCCGCCTCAACCTCTTGACTTTCGTCAGGTATGGATTCAGACGGTTCATCCTCAATGATAGGTGCTTCGGCTGACCACCTGAGCGGGCCAGCCGGGTTCTCAACTGGTGAAGGACTTGGCAGGAGTTTTTGATATCCAGGAGGAAGTTGCACTGGTAAAACCGGGCGATCTTCCAAAACTCTTTTAGCCTCGTCTAAGAAGGGACAACGGTGGATGGCATGGTCGCCTTCACACAGTTTGCAGGGAAATCTAGCTTTCCCCCTCTGTCCTGTGGCTTCACTTTCACTAGTTGACGGTGTGCTGTCAACATGGCTATCAGAGGTCGACGCCACCGAATTGTGCAAACGGGGAGACCAGTCCCTTAGTATCCGAGGGATGCAGGGACAATCTCTGTGGAAGTGGTCTCCCTTGCATATGACACATGGCGATTTAGGCCTAGTCAGTGTTGTGTGTGGATTTTTGTCAGACGACACTTGTTTGCCCCCAGTCGCTTTTGGCTCCTTCTTCTTCTTCTCTTTCTTCTTCTTTTCCTTCTTCTCCTTAGGAACTTGGTTTTTTGTTTTACCAGTTCCGTCAAGCGAAGAGGAAGGAGGAGAGGAAGAATTAGATGAAGTAGAAGGCTGGTGGGTAACTCTGGTCTGGTCTAACTGTTGATTCGACTGTTCAGGAATAGAGGTGTTCTGAACGACATTGGTTGAGAAGAGCCAGACCGGCAAGCCAATTGTCAATCCTGGAAGCGACAATGTGGCCATATGGGGCGCACCAACATCTCCCCAAGATGAGAAGGGACTAGGATTTCCACCAAGGGGAATTCCTTGGTTGGTATGCTCCATTTTCTCAACCTAAAGATCAACGCAGGAAGAAGGGGTGATTGTTCCGTTTAAAATAAATTTTAACGACGCTTTAGACACAACTTGCTTTTTCAATTTTAAAGAGTCGAGAAAAAGCTAAAGATGACTCTAGTCTCCTTCGATGTTTTAACGAGCCCGAAGTGACAAATGCTCGGATGGACTTTTTCCGTTATAGAGTTTGAAAAAGGCCAAAAAGAACTGCTCTGGAGTTCTAGGTAGAGGGTGTGCCAAACTTTTCGCAAAACCGCAGAATACTTTTTAAGGTACGGGCGGTCAATCTTCCTGAATGCTGTGTTCAGTGCATTGCGATCAGTAGGGCGGCCGACATGGCTTCCTAAGGATAAAGGTTTTATGCCTATAGGGGTCTCCCAATATATACTCGACGGTACGTGGGAGCACAATCCGTACTGGCGCTATCGTCCCTCAGGAGGAATCACCCACCATCAGCGAGATCGACAGTCACCAGGCTTTACGACGCCGGAACACGTCTCTAGCCTAGACCTCTATGTTGTGCGTTAAGTTACAAAGCGTTGTTAAGTTCATTCAATTTATTTTAGGTTGATCTTTTTAGAAGTTTGCCTTTTGAGGTTCACCACGAGATGTATGATACAATTCCTAAATGCAGTATAAAGATGATAAGCAAGCTTTTATATCTTTTCAACAATGAAAATCCTAGCTACAAAGGGAAAAGAAAGACACCATCTCTTCTCAAAGAGCAATCAACACACTCTAAATGCACTTTTCCTGAATCAAGCATGCAAACTATCAAGATGCAAATGCACAATGCAGGTGTTTGTTTTCTGCTCTCTTAATATTGATGCCTAAAAAGAAAGCTTTTTGTACAACTTTGAATTTGCTTTTAAATGACAAATACAAACAAGTTTACTTTTTCGAAATCAGAAAGGGTAGAAGAGAATACAACACTTTACGACCTTCGAAATGAACACTTGTTTCGACACTTAAAAGAGACAAACTCAAACCAAAATCAAAAGTAAATGTATAATCAACTGTAAACAGCCAATGAACTCTCTCCTAAGATCACAATCAACAGATCTGAAACAAGGGCTACAGGATGACTATTTCACTCTTGCAAAGGAAAACTGTAAATGATGCCACAAACACAAAAAAGCACTCACAGTCTTTTTGTACAAAAGGAGGCGGAATTTAAGCAGAGAAAAGGAGTTATCAGACAGGTACCTATGCTGGTTACAGGCTGCAAAAATCAGAGATCAAAACAAGGCAAAACAGAGTAGAGAACCCAGCTGCACAAGGCCTAACTGGATCAGCGCACCCCTAACACAGAGGTTTTGACATTTAGCGCAGGTAGCCTTCACAGGACCTGCGTTGAAATGCAGAACCTCTTCACAGAGTCTACGCTGAAGGAGAAACGAGAGTTCCTCACTGGGTTCTGGGTCACAGTTTGCCGATTAATCTACGGTTTCAGGCCAAATCAAAGCAACAAGCAAGGTACAATCAAAGGTATGCTTTGAGGGAGGACTAAGATCTATCAGAAAGGATCATCAAATCATTTGTGAGTCCATTGTTCAGATCATAGACAAATCCAGTGATTGGATCAAAGCAGCAGCTGTCTACTTTGCATCTGAGAATAGCAGATGCAGTTCGATTGTTGCTGTTGAGTCTATGAAATAAAAAATAATAGAGACACAAATAAAATGACTAAACAAATCTCCCCAGCAGAGTCGCCAATTTGTTGTGGGGAAAAATGCCTATGCAGGACGATCCTATCCACCTAAGGTGTGACAGTGCCTTAGCAACAAACAGAAACAGCTATTCTAGTATTCTTCCTTTATGAATTAAGAATGAAGAGAGATAGATGGACTAACCGATGTCTTCCGTTTGTCCCTCGATCCAGTTTCTCTTCTCTTTGAGGGTTCCCAGCTACTTGCCTTCTCGCTCGCCCAGCTTCAACAGGTTCCTGCAAGATCACAAGAAGGGAACACTACACAAAGACATAGATTCATATTCATAACTAGTTCAGGATTAGAAATAAACCAAATATACTAATGCAATCATACATCAAAGACACATCAGCATATAGGAGAAACCAAGATAGCTTTATTGATGAATAACAAGGTTAGGAGGAGATACAACCAAGAGAGTTCCAATCCAGCATCTCCTTCCCAGCAAATGAAATTCCTATCTTCACCTCCCTTCAAAGCATTAAGCACCCAATGATTCCAATCTCAAACCAACAGCAATTCTTTGCAATAACAAAATTCCAGCCTCCCAGATCTCATGGAGGAGAGATCCATATATAGATGTTTGGAGAGAGGATGAGTCAGCTTGAGATCTGACTAGTGTCCTCTCCCTCTGTCAGTTCTTGCTTCCACTTGGAGACTAAGAGCCTCTTACTCATCACTAGTCGAATTCCTTGAGGCAAGTGTCATTGGAGAAGATTCTGGAAGCTTCTAGGGTCTTTCCACCTCGTTGAATGAACTTGCCATTTGTCACTTCCCGCTCAGCGCACCCTGGTAGTGCTTCTACCTGCGTTCCAGTGCACCTAGCTAGTGCAATCTCTGCATTTCAGCGCAGACAGTTAGTGGAGCCTCTGAATTGATCCTGAATTGACTTGTTTTTGAGCAGTTTCTGGTGGAGAACTTCTGTGAATTGCTGTGGTTTGTTAGCCTTGTTCCTCTAGGGGTAGGAACAACATGTTTAGGGACTTTGGATCCCTTGGATTATGGACATTTCATGCTTATAGATGTAAGGCACAAAAATGTCTATAACATTACCTCAGATTTCACATTTTTATCCAGATTGGCAAACATTTCAATATTTCCAGTCATGTGATTACTACAACCTGAGTCTAAGAACCAAAAATCTTCTTGTTTGTCTTGTGCAATGTTACATGTTAACAGCACGTTCTTTGGATTCTTATCTTCTTCATTTGCAAAATTAGCATTCTGCCTACTATTCATGTCATTTTGTTTTTTCCTACATTCATTGGCGTAGTGCCCATATTTTTTACAATAATGACATTGGACTTGGGATTTGTCATACCTTTGTCCATGAGCTTGCTGTTTGCTTGAACCTTCATTTTGGTTCTGATTGCAGCTCCTTCCGCTTGTGCTTGCAGGATTATTTCTGCCTTTGTTTTGGCTTCTTCCATGACCTCTGTTATTTGCTTTGCCTCGACCTTTTCCTTGGCCAAAAGACATCTGAGTCTTGAATGCTTGCTCAAATGAGGAATTTGTTCCTCTACTCAGTCTGTGTTCATGAGACATAAGAGAAGCACTCAGTTCATCTACTATGAACTGTGAGAGATCCTTTGTTTCTTCTATTGCTACCACAATAGATTCAAACCTTGAGGGTAAAATTCTCAAGATCTTCTCTACAATCCTTCTTTCTTAAAGAATCTCACCATAAGATCTTATCTGGGTTATCAACCCAATAACCTGAGTGAAGAATGAATCTATTGTATCAGATTCCTTCATGCTGAGTGTTTCAAAGTCTCTCCTCAACATCTGCAACTTTGCAGTCTTCACCTTCTCCATGCCTTGATAGGCAGTTTTGAGAATATCCCATACCTCCTTGGATTTTGTTGCTGTTGCAATCCGTGGAAAAACACTTTCATGTACTGATTGGAAGAGAAAAAAGAGGGCTTTGGCATCCTTCTTCCTGTCGCTCTTCAAATGGTCTCTTTCTGCTACTGTCAAAGCAGCCAACGCTGTTGCATCTGCAGGTTTAGCATAGCCAGTCTCAACCAGCTTCCATATTCCTTGAGAAGCAAACAATGCTTTCATTGTTATGGACCAATAACTGTGATTTTTCCCATTAAACTGTGGCAGTTGGGAATTTGTCAAACCAATTCCAGCGTCTGCCATCTTAACCTGTATAAGTAAAGAAGAGATACTGACTGTATAATTAAAAACAAGCAGAAAACTTTGTTGGAGAAAAAATCTCCTCAATAAGCTTCTTACAGCTCTTACAGTGAAAAGCAAACTCTGTTTTTGACTCACTGAGTGCCTAGACCAGCTCCGATACCATGTTGGGAATTTCTGATCATCCCAAATAAAACTGAAAAACAGAACAATACTCTGTTTTAACACAGCGGAAATAAAAATCATTTGCGGAATACGGTGTTTCAGCAACGCTGAAACTGGTGTTTCAGCAACATAGTTTCGTCAGTTGCTGTTTGTAGTGTTTCAGCATCGGTGTTTTAGCAACGCTGAAACTGGTGTTTCAGCAACACTCTGTTTTGACGCCGAGAAACTATTTTCTGCTTACGGTGTAACAGCAACACAAAACGGTGTAACAGCAACGCAAAAAAAAACTTGTATTCATTAACAATAAACTAACTGTTACAAAAACATCTTCCTCACATAGAGGGATTTTCACAAAATATTATGCTGAAGAGCATCTTCCTCTTGACAGAGGGATTACAACAGGAACGCTTCAGTTCCACAAACCAATTTCTCACTATCTTAGAAAATTACAGTTTTAGCACTGCTGTGCGTTACAAAAAAAACTCTCTATCATTCTTCTAACCTTAGAAAGAACTGCTCTTCATTACATTTATATGTTAAAACATATTTGACTTTAAACAATAAGATAATAAAAATATCTTCTAAAGCTTATTTGCGTATTGAATGCAACAAACGGTGATGCCTTTTGAAGAACTGAAGTCGGCTGTTGCAGGAGAATTTAATGCTGAAAATTTAATGCACATTTAATGTGGAAAATATCAAGCATGACTTTGAGGCATCCAATAGTCTCGAATATCCACAGCAAATAAAATTTCTATCCAACTGTTTATGTTGCAGTTGGAATTAAATTCCAACGATGCTTACTCTGAAATATATATTTATTCATTTTACTTATGCACCTCTTACATACATTGGATTTTGACGAATTCTTATTTAGAAAATACTTGTATCTTTCGAACAAATTTCTCTCATGCCCATATTTAGAGTTCTTATTTATATTATTACTTTATAGTTATTATTCATTTTAATAGTTATTATTAATAATATTATTTATATTATTACATTATAGTTATTATTCATTACATAGCGATACGGAGTACAAAATGCTTCCAAGAATTCGTTGGGAGTAGGAGGTCCGAGTTCTTCGCAGAGAGATAAATTTGATGTGGAAATTCTCTCATCAAAATTAATTTGGAACAATGAATTTTATAATATTAAATTCAAAACAAATAGTGTAAACCTATTTCATAATTTATACTTTATTCTGTTCTGCCTTGTCGTTTTAATCATAATTTATACTTTATTTTGTTCTGCCTTGTAGTTTTAATTTTTGTTCTTTCTATTGTAGGCTGGTAAGAGTAATATTATTTAGATTCTTACAACAAACTATGTTGAATATAATGGAGTTCAATGCATGAGTTCATATACTTGCAGAATAAGAAAGGAAAAAGGGGAAGAAACAATAAGACCTTTCCATTAAAAATTGGAAGTATCCTACTCACAATAATGTTTGAAACAATCTTCCTTTGTGGCATTTATTCAAAATATTTCTCGGTAGATCAACTGGGTTGTTATTACTTTGCGCGAAAAAATAGTTATTGGCCTTTCTCGAAGATGGGACATTAATGAAATGTTTAATGAATTAGTAAGTGCTTAAAATGGCAACGCTATTAAAAGTAGTTTTTTTTTCCATTTCCATGATGGAGAATCGAGATCAAGGTTGCGGAAATCCATGTGGATGGAGAAAATTAGGGATATTGATAGTGGGGAGGTGACTTGTGAGTGACAAGGTCAATGGAAGTCATTGCGTGATAGGAAAAATATTTAATATAAAATATTCTAGTTATTGTTTGAGCTTGATATTTTTTATAAATATTAATAATTATTTTATTTTAATGATTATATCCAAAAAAAATTAATAACTATTTTATTTTAATGATTATATCAATTTGATAACTGAAAACAAATAAAAAAATATAATTATATTATTTAAGTTTAATTAAATTAAGGAAAATTTTGATATTTAAATTTCACACATTTAAATTAAATTAAATTTTGAAATAGATTAGAATAATATGGTATTTATTTGAATGATTATATCAATTTGATAATTGAAAAAAATAAATAAAATTATAACTACATTATTTAAATGTAATTGAATTTATGGAAGATTTTGATATCTATATTTGACTATGCATTAAAGTTTAAAGAAATTCCAATAATATAGCTCTTTTCATACCTTTCTTCCTATGGTAAGGATAAGTCTTGATGATGAAAATCATTCTCTCAAATAATTTCAACATTTACAAACCATTGTGCAAATAATTTCAACATCTACCAACTATTTAACAATATAATTATGTATTAAAGTTTAAAAAGTAAAAGAGAATAAAATATTTATATGAATGATATATGAATATAATGTTAGAATGGGTAAATTCCACAACGTTAATATGGAAGTCAATTTTGGAGGAATTAAACTATCCCAAGGAGAATCCAAGCTTAACAAGTCTCCCACAATCCTAGTGATAACATCCCACTAATGGGCAATACGTTCCTACATCCAATAGACGGGTTCGCCTAGGTTTAAGCTTAGGTCGAATGACTTTGGACTATAAATAGACATAGTCATATGAAGTTGGAATTACACATTGATTTATGGTCTAAGCACTTAGAGTTGAATAGTCAAACTTATACATCTAGATATTCTAGCTTGACTTAAAGATGAGTATTATGTCTTTTTAATAGTTGGTTTCCCTCCTAATATTCTACTTTCTTTTCATTATAAGTATTGTGTTTGATTTGTTATGTAATTGATTATGGTTGTGGTAATAAATTGAATGATACATTGATGTTTTTAAGTTACCACTATTATATGTTGTTACAATCACTTTTACCCCAATTCTGAATTTTCCTTACCAATCTTTAAAAAAAAAAATAATCTTCCAATTATAAATAACAATTGTAGATAGAATAGTAAATGCAAAGAACAATAAGAGACATGAATTCACACCACACAAGAGCTTTTGTAATTTTTATATGAATATTTCTTTGTCTTTCTCTTAGAATTTGTGTTTTAAGTGTCATCTATATTTATTAAGAGAAATTTAAATTTGAATACTTTCAATTTTATCATTTCAAAGTTGTTTGGTTCAATTTGGAATTATAATTATTTTTGAAATAAAGTTTTAGGTAAATACAATATATATGACTGATTTATGTTTATTTGAATTTTGAATTCCAAATTTAATTATAATTTTAGTTTTATTATAAAATTTAAATTTAATTTCATCAAATTTTGAAAAATTTAAAGTAATATAAATAGTTTTGAAAAAAGGTAGAGGTTGAGAAAGTATTAAAGTCCATCTTTACAAATCTCATGAAAATTTTCAAAGAAGTGTTTCTCTTTAAATTGATTCAACAATTTTGAAGGGAACTTTATTTTTACCTGGAGTGCTTTGAAAGGAAAATTAAAACCAAGGAGCATGAGATAACTAATTAGTATCTTTTTTAAAGGATGTTCTATTTTAAAACTTTATTAGTTAAAAGTGAACTCATGAAGATTTTTATTTGGAAATGCATTTGAATTTCCAAAGAAACTTTAGTCACTTGTTCATGGGTTGTTGATATCATCAATTGGAAAGGATTTGGTATCGTAGTCTAGGCTCATAGACCTTTCTAAGATTCAATAACTAAATGGTTCCATCTTCATTATTCAAATTTACTATACTTATGGTAGATTATGGAAATTTGAGATTTTCAACATCCTTGAGTTCAAAAGATTCATATTTTGGCTTCAACTTGATCTTCTTATAATTTATCCAAAATCATTCGAGGCAGGTCAATATGATATGATAAACAACATATTGATAAAAAGATAATGATACAAATGTTTGCTAGAGTTTGAATTGGGGGAACAATGTAAATGGATCTGAATGAAACCCAACAAAGCTATATCAATTGCAAGAAATCTTGAATCCAAATAAAGTTGGCATATACAAATAGGGTGTGGATAAATTCCAACCATTCAAGTAGGAAAATACTTCAAACACAAGAGTTTCAAGTGCAAATACATATGGATGTCTAACCAAAAGACAAAATGAGGGTCTTCTGGTCAATAATTGCTAAGGATAGAGATATTAGCTATTTCTACAATGCAATCTTTGGAAACTACACTAAATAACCAAAAAGAGAGACCCTTATATTGTGGATACTCTTGTCATGTCAACTTACCCCCCTCTTTAACTAAGATACACAATTCTACTTAAACCCTTTGGCAACATCTGGTGACACTTTCACTGTCATCCTAGAAGAGTAAAAATTTAATGATACTCTTTCCTAACTACTGTCTTACAACCCTTTGGCAACATCTGGTGACACTGTCACTGTCATCATGGAAGAGATCATGAAAGAGTAATAGTTTAATTCTCCTTTCTAGCTACTGTCGTCATGGAACTGTCATCATGGAAGAGATCATGGAAGAGTAACAGTGTAATGCTCTTTCCTAACTACTACCTTACGACGTTTCTTTTGTAACATTTGGTGCAATTGTTAGTAATAATAATGTGTTAGTTATCTGAGAGTTGTAAACGCTAGAATAGTAAACTATTATCATCGCAAAGCTGAGAAAATCTCCAACTATCCTTAGATCTCGGTGTCTATCACACCAGAGCTGCATTTGTTCTTGTGAGTTTTCAAGTTCAAAAGCAAAGAACAATGAAAGTGATAACTAATACTAACAAAAACAATTAATGCATATCAAGTTGAATGAATATACTATATTATTAAGCATGGACGCGTTTTTTATTCTTTAAAAATTCATCGTTTTTATTTCTCTTCATAGAAAGTTAAATTTGAAATTAAGAGCTGAATTTTACATTAAGTGTAAAACAACGAAACCTAACAATCCTATAGGTTGTAAGAGGAAATTGTTTTTTTTCTTTCTCACCGAATGGTTGAGAGTTAGGAAGTTCTCGTTCGTCTACCTTCTGCTGCAATGTGACGAAGGAGACCTAACTTGCCCATTAATTGAAATATTATAAGAACATGCAGGGAGACAAAATAAACATGTAGTTGAATCGATACCATAGCTAATTTATGGTTGGTGAGAATTACTACGTCTTTTAAGTTCTTAGACATGTTGTTATAATTCTTTGGCAATTTGTTATAATTATAATGAATTTGTTAACGCCATCATTGACTTCAATACTCACAGCTAGAAATATTATATATATAGCCAAAATATTTCTCAAAATCAAACATTAAAACAAAAATGCAAATGTAAGGTACTACATAGGGTATATCCGGTATTAACTTTATTTTTATTTTTCAATTTTAATTAGCTTATTAATAAATAATAATTATTTTTTTTAGAGTTTCAATTTTATTATCATTACATTATTTTTAAAAATCATTTTTGTGGTTGTGTATTTATGAATTGTTTTTCCTTTTTATTTATTCACTATGACCATGCAAAAAAAATTCAAAATTAAAATCCTATTTCATATTTTTTTTTCGGCAAGAAAAAAATACTGCATTTATATTAATAAATATAAACCAATACATCTATCCAAAAGCATATTACATCTGTGTATATCATCTTTATAAATATTTCCTCAGGCTTTTGTGATATTCAAATCTATCCCATCACCATCAAAGAGGTTATAGTGAAGATAAAGTATCAACTATCCTATATATAAAACAGACATATACTTCATGAACTGTTAATAATTTTATTATAACCTTGCAATACTTTTCAGAAGTAAAATTCTATTTAATAGTTTTATGAAATCATATTTTTTTTTTTCATGTAAAATGGTTATGATTAAACAGGTTTGAAACACAACGGATAAAACCATGCAACTTGAAGATAGTGATATAAATGAGTGTTTATTTTTCTCAACAAAAGGAAACTAATCTAAATGGATCTTAATAATCCTTTTATTCAGTACGTAGTCTTTACACAACAATCTTTTATTTAGCACTTCGTCTCTCCTGAATTCATATGGATTTTACATTCTTGGGATATTTGGAATGTGGTGATTGGGAGAGGCGAAATTTATAATGAGATCAATTCGACCCCTCTCATGACCATCATATTCCAAGCTATTATGTGATAGCAAGATCCTCTGGCGGCTTGCTGGAAAAACCCGAGATGTTTCTATTGAGTTGATGGCTTTCCCCTTAACCTGGGTGGATTTCTGTGCGAATGAACAATTATAAAATCTCGTCACAGATTTCCCCAAAATATTTCTTAGCCTCCGCACTATCTCTTGCAGTGTGATTCTCGCGTTTCACTTACTCGTGAACTATGGGTGTGATGATGTGTTTTTTTTCATAGAATTAAATTTGAGGCCCTTTTATACTCCAACCCTCATTTTCGCAATTCTTTTAAATTTTTTGGCAAATGAAAAGAACCTGAACTAAACCTAAACTGAGATTATATAACCATAACCAATTTAAAATAAGACCATGTGGGATATTGCTCGAATCAATGTTGGTCGGGAGTCGGCCTGTAGGGAGGTCAGCACTCACAGATGTTCTTGGTATACTGCCACCCGACTAAGCTACTCTCCGTGTGATTCAGGTCAGACCCGACTTGAATCGGGGTTGGGATCTCCCTATTCAGAAAACCCATACGCTAACAAAACCCTACTTCTGACTACAGATGGACCCACAATGCTTGGTTAGCGTCGAGACTTTGTTGTCGGTTCTCACAGTTTGGTTATGTTCCAGTGGGCTTACCTTGCAAACGATCGTGAGTCTCGACACACTCGTATATTCTTATATAGTTTAATGGGTTACTGCACATAAGGTCTGTAACGGAGTTTCGCACCTTTACCTCTTTGATAATGATGCCTTGTTATATTCCCCTGGGCATAACTTGTATGAAAAAAAGGGGGTTTACGTCGAGGCAGAGGAGAGGAGCTTGGCGAAGTGTTAAGTTGCAGTAAGGATATCACAATAACATAGAGGGGAAAATGACTCATGACAAAATAGAGTAAAATGGAGTAAAGCTTGGAGCAACACAATAAAACTTAGGATTAAATCCTAGTTCATGAAAATACATTCATATGAGACTGCAACTTATTCACCAAGTAAAAACAATGGTTTACGGTGATTTAAACTTCACTAGGGATTGCTGAGTAACACACTATTGTTTTCAAGCACCCATCAAAATTTGCTCCATGATTTTCTCCTCACTACCTCACAGGCTCTCGCTCTCTAAATTTTCTTCTCTCTCTCTTACAAAATGAATTTACATCCATATTTATCTCAACATAGAAATTTTCATTAATACATACAGAGAAATTAATTAATATGCAGTGGAGTGTGGGCAATAATCATTTCGGTGTTGTTGAGTGTGGGCAATAGTCACGCAGGTGTTGTGGAGTGTGGGAAATAGACGCGCAGTAAATGTTTGCCCGTATTTACCAAAATTCATTAAATTCTTTAACTCATGTGATGTGTTGCGGAATGGTCCACGTTGTACTTCTGTTGGTCTGCGTTGTACTTCTATTCCGATTTCAGTCCTTCCTTCTTCACTAAAAAATGCAACTATGTAGTAGTTGACTAGGTAAGCATGATGTTTGTCAGTGTATTTAAGGTGGTGGTTTGGATTATTATTTCTCAACTTCAACCCCATGACAGTTGGAGTTGGTGTGGGCTTGCTGTTATGCATCTTAAATCTCTCCAAAATGTCTACTACATATTTTACTTGACAGATAAAAATGCCATTTTTTGTTTGCTTCACTTTTATGACCAAAAATATCCTAACAGCCCCAAGTCAGTCATTTCAAACTCATTCTTCATGAGTTGTTTCAAATCAGCGATGAGGAAATCATCACTTCTTGTAAAAGAATTTTACCATTTCTCCCTTTGATGTAGAGAGTAGGCTCACTGTCACATTTGTCAAAACCATTGTCCAACAAGTAGGCATCTATCCTGCTATACCATGCGCATGGTGCTTGCTTCAGCGCATAAAGAGATTTCCTCAACCGATACGCTTTGTCTTATTTTCCTTCTACCTCATAACCAGGCAATTTTGCAACATACACTTCCTCTTTTAGCACTCCACTCAAGAACCCTGATTTTACGTCCATTTGATACACTTTCCATTTATGTTGCATGGAAATTGCCACAACTATGCGCATTGTCTCCATCCTCACAACTAGTGCGAACATCTCTGCGTAATCTCTTCCATGCTGCTGCTTGTATCCTTTGACAACTAGCCTTGCTTTGTGTCTTTCAATCTTTCTGTCGACATTTCTCTTGGTATTATAGGCCCACTTCACTCCAATTACTTCTTTTCCTTGCAGATGGTTCACTAACTCCCATGTGTCATTCTTTTCTATTGCTTCTATTTCTTCCTCCATTGTCGCAACCCATTTTTCTTCTTTGACTGCATCTTCAAAATGGATTGGGTCATCTAAATGACAAAATAATGCAAATAAGGAATTCAGACCAGCACTACTATCAACTTCATCTTGCTCATAAATTTCATTTAAATTTATGTGTTTTGGTCTTCTTGTGTTTGCTCAAGATGGGCTTGACATGTCACTTGGTGTTGTGCTTTTCAACATGCTTGGAGAAGCACTTGCTTGATTGCACAACGTTGTCCTATTATTTGTTGATGGTGTTACTTGCTGCCTGCTTTGCTACACTTGAATAGGAGTAAAGGGAGTCACTGTTGAGGAATTACTTGCTGTTGCCAATTCCTCTCTGTCCTCATGTGGTATACATGCTTTCACATTGACTGCCTTCTCTAAAATTCCATACCATGCTTCCTCTTCTATGAACTACACATCTCTACTGATTATAACCTTCTTGGTTGATGGATTGTAGTGCTTGTATGCCTTGGATTCATGACTGTATCCAACAAATATGCATTTCTCCCCCTTGTTTTCCAACTTCTTCCTCAACTCATATGGAACATGTGCATACGCCATACATCCAGAAACTCTCATGTGAGTGACACTATGCTTCCTTCCACTCCACGCCTCTTCAAGAACTATGTTCTGGACGCTTTTGGTCGGACATCTATTCAAGATATATGTTGCACATGCAACAACTTCAACCTAATAATCATTTGGAGAATGCTTTGCCCTCAACATACTCCTTCCCATCTCCATAATGGTCCTATTCTTCCTTTCCACCACACCATTTTGCTGAGGTCTATACCTTGTTGTAAATTGTTTGTGAATCCAATGCTCCCTGCAAAATCAAAGGAAGTTGTTTGAGATGTATTCACCACCTCTGTCAGTCCTGAGGCATTTGATATAGTGTCCACTTTTCTTCTCAACAAGATCTTTGTATTGGCGAAAGTGCTCAAACACTTCACTTTTCTGTTTTAGGAAATAGACCCATGTCTTCCTTGTGTAGTAACCTATGAAGGTAAATAAATAGTGGGTGCCACCAATTGATGGTGTTTGCATTGGTCCACATAAATCTGAATGGACAATCTCCAAAGGTGCCTTTTCCCTTATTTACTTTCCTACTGGAAATGTCTCTCTATGTTGCTTGCCCAAGATACATCCTTCACATAGGCTGTCGGGTTTTTCTATGAGTTTAAATCCCTTCACCATGCCTTTCCTATGCAACAAATTCAAACCTCCAAAGTTGAGATGTCCAAATCTCAAATGCCATAACCAATTTTCATCTTTGAATTGTGCTTGATAGTTCACTTGTGTGATAACTGCCTCTTTTCTTCCGTTCTTTTGTGAGTTCATTGAGAGTTGTGCTTATGCACCTTCTTTCTCCAAATCTGATCTTATCTTTAGGGGAAACATTCTATTGTTTGTCATCTGAACCTTTGCAATCAGTTGTCTACTTGGATGCCTATCTAAAATTGTGCACACATCGTTTTTGAAAAAGACATTGTAGCCCTTTTACATGAGCTTTCCAATGCTTATGAGGTTATGCTTCAAACCAGGGATAAAGTAAACATCTGAGATGTACTTCTTCTCTCTCTTCATTGTTAGGATATTGACTCTTCCTTTGCCCATGACAAAGACTTTTCTATCAGTCCCTAATGTCACTTCAGATTTCACAGTTTCATCTAGATTGGAAAACATTTCTATGTTCCCTGACATGTGGTTGCTAAACCCTGAATCTAGATACCATATATCACTTTTTTTTCTTGTGCTACATTACAAGCTAAAAACATGCTATCATGGTTCTGATTGTCTTTTGTGAAATTTACACTTGGTCTATTTATAATGTCATATTGCTTCTTTCTACATTCATTTGCATAATGACCACACTTCTTATAGTAATGAAATTGAACTTGAGATTTATCATACCTTTGACCTTGTGCTTGATTTTGGCTTGGGAATTATCTTGGATTTTCATTGTTTCCTCTTCATCCACCTCTGTGTGGGCTTCTTCCTCTTCCTCTACCTTGACCAAATGAAACTTGTGTCTTGAAGGCATGCTCCAATGAGGAGCTTGTTTCTCTATTCATTCTATATTCATGAGAAATCAGTGATGCATGAAGGTCATCCACTGAGAACTGTGAGAGATCCTTAGTCTTTTCTATGGCCACAACAATGACATCAAACTTTGGTGGAAAACTAATCAAAATTTTCTCAACTCTCTTCTTACTTAAAGTGACTCACCATGAGACCTGATTTAAGTAACCAACACAATTACAAGTGTAAAAAACAAGTCTACATTTTCAGACTCTTTCATACAAAGTGTTTCGATGTCTCTTCTCAACATTTTCAGCTTTGTTGTCCTGACTTTTTCCATGTATTGGTAGGCTGTCTGGAGGGTGTCCCATGCTTTCTTAGACTTCGTTGCTACTACAACCCTTGGAAAAACACTTTCATGAATTGCTTGAGAAATATAGAAGAGGGCTTTTGCATCCTTCTTCTTGTTGTCCCTTAACAAATGTCTTTTTGCTTGAGATAGGTGTTACAAGTCTATTTGGGCACATCACTCCCGACAATTAGATCAGTGTAAACAGGGTCTATCAAATCCTAATTCAGTTGCTACATTCCCTAGACATGCCACCTCATTGATTGCTTTCATCCATGAGAGTTTCCTGACTTCAAACTCTGCTGAAGGGATTCCTTGGGTCACCAGCGCACCCCTGATCAAGGTAAGTGATCTATAGAGAAGATATCCCCATTCAATGCTGTGTTGCAAAGCACCTTAGCCCACTCAAGCCTGCGTTGGGCAAGAATCATCGAAATGTTCATTGGATCCTGAGTATATTCCTTCTTTGTAGAGCCTTCTAGAAGGAACTCAACTCCTATCCTATCAAGATGAACTTGACTTAGGATAACCTTGGATCATCTAATACTTTATCCTCTCATCCCTTTGAACATGGAAACTAATCATCCAATTATGGAAAACCATTCAATGCCATATTCATGACAAAACCACTTGTATTCATCTATAAATTGGCCTCCCATCATAGAGCCAAGGAGCTTGGATATTATAGAGAAATAATTTTGGTTTAGAGACTTGAAATCATTGTCAAAGTAATGTTATGATGTTGGATTGAGGTTTATATTGGTTTGATGAGGGCTTGGACTAAGCTGGATGAGTGACACGAGATCGAACCACATTGGGTGTAACTTCTCCTTCTATCAATCAATAAAGTTGCTTGTTCCTTTTCCAATACTTTTCTCTATATTTATGATGAATGTATGTTCAAATGTTGTCGATTCCATTTGTTTACAATAAACAAATCATATGCTTTGATTGTTATTGTCTTCTATTTATGTTTGTAGGTACTAATATGATCTTATCTTATCTATTTATTGTAGGAAAAGGTTAAACATATTTACTTCAGTTGTTCTAAGTGTAACTACCCACTTAGGGAAGATATACTTTTCCGTAGGTATAAATTTCGTATAACAAATTGGCGACTATACTGGGGAATGACCATTGTTCCTGGAAGTTATCACTCATCTTACTAGCACCAATAGACTTTGCTTGAGTTCATTTACCTATATTCAGTCATTTTGAAGCTTGTTTGGTTAAGATGTGTGCTTATTTGTGTGATGATAGTGCTCTCTGGCATCAACGCATTTTTGTTCTTGACACAGTGCTTTGTAGAGTAGCCTTAGCCTAAAGACAATGCTCTGCAATGCACTGTCTCCCACTCAGGGCTGCGCTGGTCCCTATCAAGCGAAAAACCCATCTTTTTGCTTGATTTTTTCCAAACTGTTTCACATCTTGTTTGCTGAATGGTCAATATTTCTCTGTCCTTGAAGTCCAAATTAGTGTTTCTTTTCCATGCCCACTTTGGCTTTGTTTGTTCAATGTTTCTTGATGTTGTCTTTATCATTGTCAAATCAATCCCAAAGTTAGCTTACATTGATTAGCCTTTACTTTTCTGAAAAATAAACTGTCGTAAAGTCTTCGTTTCTTGTGAAAAGCATTGATTGATCATTTTTGCATTTAATTTCTTCATGTTCATCTAAACAATAAAGGAATGAAAAGAAAAACATGCATAATGCATTTAGAATTTTGTGTGCTTGTAGGAATGGTATAGGGAAGTTGCATTGGATGTGCTCTATGCTTTTTGTTTAAAGATTTTGATTTCTTTATCCCTTTTAGTTACGGTTTTTACTATTTAAATCAAATGAAAAGAATGTTTCCCATCTTAGTTGCATTCTAGGAGTTTTAGAAACATCATGCAGTGAACCTGAAAGGCAAAGTTTTAAACAAGATCAACTAAAATTTTTCTCAATTAACCTAATGGATCATTGTAACTTAATGCATAAAATTTAGATGTCTAGGCTAGAGATGTGTTTTGGCATCGTTAAACATAAAAACCATCACTAATGGTCTGCGATACATTCCGAATGTGATACCTCATTCCATGTACGTAAGTATATCATAGCTCGTCCACGTACTTTTAGGTATATCGCGTGGTGTTATAGTACGAAAAGTATAACGGAATGCTCTCGCTGTGTGGTTTCGCATTAGACAGTGCTAACACAAATTGGGCCTCCACGTACTTTTGGGTATATTTGGGAGGACTACATTAGGTTTCTATCCATCCATAGGTTACCAAGTCAGCTACCTTGTATACGGTGATACACCGAAAACAACATTCGGGGAAATTACCTACATGTATGTTAAGTCCTTAGCTCCTCCGAGGTGATATATTGCAGTTCACAGTTACTTGCTAATTCTTTTGCCTAGATTATCCTCTTTTTGTTTATTTATTTTTATAATAAAATCAATGAGCAATTGTAGAAGAAAATCAACCTTTAACCCGTTGTTCACGTAGGACAGCGAGTAAACTGCCTTTACCTCCTAAAACTACAACTAGTCGGCGAAAGTGGTCTTGTTTAATTGAGTCCAGTACATCACAAGCTTCTGGTTCTTCATCTGATTTACTAGAGTCACTTATATGGTACATTTTGTGATTCCTATTACTCTTACTATTATTTGTTTATCTGCCACTAAAGTGGAACCTTTACAATTATCTGAGGACACTCAAAGTGAACTTAGTGAAACGATAACTGAAGTTGTCCAACAATAAGTTGATCCTCAACCCAAAGTTTTTCAACAAGAAATTACTTCTGAACTCGAATTTGTTCAACGAAAGTTGATCCCAAACCTGTCATAGTTCAACAAGAAGTTACTTCTAAAACAGAAGTTGTTCAAGAAGCTCATGCTAAACCTGTTGTTATTTTACCAGAACACTTGGATCCCAAAGTTGAACAACCAAAAGTTGTTCCCATACCGGAAGACAATCGACTAATTTATCCTCAGACATTTGTAACTATTTATACTTCTCCTTTAATGCAAAGTCAAGCACCAGAAATTTATTACGGACTTGACAGTGAAATCCTTCCACCCGGTTTGGTTGCTATTGAAGAGGAATTTGAAGAAGAAACTTCACCCAGAACTCCAACTCATTTTGGACAAGGGATTTATCTTTATCCTTCTTTTCCTTGGTTAACTTATACTACTCCTCTTGATCCTATTTACTTTCAAACTCCCATGGATTCATTAGTACATTTATTGGGTCATTTGACTGTGGCTAAAACAACATCCCAGAATGTATCATCTGTTATAGCTGCGACAACATCTACTGTCGCTACTTCTTTGATGTTTACCACAACACCTGAGTCACATCTATATGGTGGTTCGTTCATCCCACTGGGTTACCCATCATTATCTAGTACTCACTCCAGTGTTTCTTCTAGTCCATGGTCTTCACCCATGTTTTCCACATGAATTTTACCTAGTTCTTCACTTACGGATACTGAACAGTTTGATCCATCAAGTCAATATCAAGCTGGTCCATCTGGTTACCATCCAATATATCCACTTAACACTTGATTACCTCCATATGGAGAAAAATATGCCCAATCTAATTATTCTCCATACTCAGGGGGGCCACCATATGGCAGTATACTGTCATATTTAGGTCCAACTAATTCTGCTATGAATGTTTGTCAATGACAACCTACAATGCCTGTTCAACCAAGACATGTGTATTCATCACAACCAATACAATCTGTTTCATCCATACCTACTACACCTATCGTTACGAGTTTGCCACAGTCGCAAGCCTAATTGATTGTATCTCAACCTTTTCAAGATGATCCTTCAACCTCTTACCCTCAAGTTTCAGGTCTACAAACTCAGTCTTCTCAAGCCATTTTACAACAACCGTTTGTGTCTGAAATCCATCAACGTCAGGCCAGTTTACCATTAAGTGGGATGACTCATATTTATACTGGTCTTATTTATCCACAACTTGGTCAAACTTATATTGTTGGGAAAAAACCATTGTATCAACAACTGTGGCAGCCACAATACCAACAACAACAATTCCAATAGTACCAAACTTATCCTGGACTTGGTCAACAAGCCTATGCTGGGTATGGTCAACAACAAGATTACCCAGATTCTAGTAAACAAGCCTATGCTGGTTTTGGTCAACAAAAAATTTATCCTAGTTCCCAACAACAACCTTATAAAGAGGTTCTGGTCTAGTTCTGACACTAGAAAATTCCAACATAGCAAAAAATTTATCCTAGTTCCGACCAGAACCTTACAAGATTGATTGCATGTGTGTGTCACAGTGTGACTTTTAGAGTTTTTATGTGGTTAGTAATCCACTTTGAATATGTTGCAGATGTCAGAATCTTTGGAACCATTTGTTGGTTATGCCGATGGTACTAGTCGTAGTATGCAAAACCTATCCTCTACAACATGGGCCATATTCGCTCCAAGTGGCGAGTTAGTGAGTTTTCAAGGGATTTGTATCGGTTGTTCTATGAAAAATATCACTAAGTATAGCGCATTGATTGAACTCCTCTCTGATGCCATTTCACTTGGCATTCGCTGAATCATCATTAGGCTAGACTCACAACTTGTTTTACTACAACTTGCGAATGTTTATACCATTCAAAATCCAACTATTCATCATACTATCCTTAAAGTTCATCTCTTGGAAAGACATTTTGATTACATTCAATATCAACACATTTCCAGAAACTTTAACACATTGACTGATTCTTTAGCGAATTACGTGTCAAATAGACATTTACGACATATGTAAAGAGTAAATTTTCAATTCACATCAACAGTTGAATAGGATTACACATAACCATACAAAAACAATGAAAGTAAAATAGATAGATGTTCAAATTTTTTACAAAAATTTGTGTCCAAGACATGTTGGTCATTTGACCTCAAAACCTCAAAATGCATACAGTAAATCATCCTAAGTAGATCTAATGATGCTCATGATAACAGGTCACTGCCTGAGCGATCATGCATAATACCCTCATCCAATGGCTACGTACACCAATATCATGGTGTTGCAGTCTCATCGATAACTCCTTGATCTGAACATCTGGTATACTGAGGGTTAACCCCTCTATATGATGCTACAACTCTGCTAGTGTCTCGATTAGATCTAAATCTTGGAGAACTGCTCTTTCGACATTTCTCCCCACTGGTTCACCCACCTCTTGTTGATGACCATTGGTCGAACAATGCCAACATCTGTAGACATGAGAACATTTTTAGTTTAATATTGGAAACATGTAAAAACTCAAAAAATAAAATACACAAAAACATGTAAAAACTCAAAAAATAAAAAATACATGGTCAAAACAATTTACTTATAGCACCCCATTGAGCACCCACTGGTAATCTCAAATCTGGATCTGTACGGAAATCCATCCCTACATTTGGATGCTCCTCTATGACAATATGTTGTCGACGGAGCCAACTGAAGAATGCGGTAGAAAATGAGATTGATGACTGACCAACATGTCTAGCCATCAACTCTACCCATCTCTACATCCATGGATCTCTAGGACCAGCTAAACTCAATGTCACATGCTGAGGTTGCATCCATGGAAAGCTCTCCAAAGTAAAAGCAATCAAGATTGATCCATAGCTGAAATTTTTCGTCTTACTGCTTTTTACTTTAGTCAACTGCTCTTTCATCAAAGAGAATACTGCCTCACACCAGTTGAACATAGTTGTCTCGAGACACTCGAATGCATACAACATGTATGATCTATTCACGACATGAAGTGTCACGCTACCCGCCAACTTTGCGATAGTAAAGAGGATTGTTCGCAAGGGAATATCATGAACATCCCTGATCTTTATATTTCCATCTTTTCTAAGCTGTGTATCTAGCCATTAGAATTCTCAAATGTAGTCCCTCCTTGATTCACCCCCACGGACAGAACCTGAAAGAGAAATGGGGGCACCACATCTCGACAATTCCGTGAGAAAGTAAATATCATCGATAAATATAGTGAGCACATTGTCCCCTATGTGAAAAACCTGTTCTGCTGGATCCCATGAATGAACCAAGAACTACAATAATTCTAACTGTTGCCTCATCATGGATAACCTAAAATATTTAAGTAACCCACAATATATGAGGGCTTCAACAATACTAGGATCATTTAGGGCAACCAAGCTACTCATAATCGATGAAAAGATGCAGTGGTGCAGGTGGAAATCAAGTTTTATGGTAAAAAATTTGGCATGCATGAAAAATTCTGACATGAGTAATGCAATCGTTAAATATGGTGGGCCAAAACTAACCGACACGAAGAATTTTCTGTGCGGTAGCATAACCAAATAAATGTCCACCACAAGCACGAAAATGGCAATCATTTCGAACTTTTTTAGTTTCCTCATGTGTGAGGCACCTACGAAAAATCATATCAATACCGCGATGGTAAAGTGTGTCGCCAATGATCAGATAATCGTTGGCTTGATATCAAATACGTTGCTATTGTGAGCGAGAAGTATCAGACTGGAAAGTTTGGGTTTGGAGATAGATCAATATATCTCCATACCAAGGGTTAGATGATGAGGTCAGAAACAAACTCATCCAGAATTGATAGTTCCATTGTTGAGTTGATGGCGGTAGAGGGAAGGTCACAAAGAAGCTCAGAAAAAACTAGAGATTTTGAATATTTTCCCCCCAAATCAAATTCCTACAAAATGATAATCTAGTTTGAATATTTGCCCCCAAGCAATTGACTTGACACAATGTATGTCATAGGGTTGCAATCCGAAATGACTGTGGTCTTTTGGAGCAAGTTACAATGGCGAAATCTCTGTACAACTTGAACGGAAGCCGAAGCTAACTTCTCCACGTAAGAATACTTAACTTCCATATCATTGAGATTACAAATCAAATAATAGATCAAATGATCAATCCCATATTCTTCTTGGACTAAAACCATAGCAATGGTTGTATCTACAATGGCCACGTACAAGAAATAGTTTTTCTGATAATTAGGGGAATACATTAATGACGCTTGGATCAGGGTATCTTTGAGAGCATCAAAGGAAGCTTGTGTAACCTGGTCCCAATGTAAGGGAATTCCCTTTTTCAAAAGACGAGAAAATCCTTTAGCCATTTCAGCATAGCTAGGAATGAATCTCCTTAGAAAGTTAGCCTTCCCTTGGAGTCTCTGTAACTGAAGTAAATTTGAAGGTGGAGGCAGATCAAGAATTGCCTTAACCTTCAAGGGGTCGAGTCGAATTCCTTCTTTGGACACTACGAAACCAAGCAAATAACCAGAACCAACACAAAACACACATTTATGTGGATTGAGTCGAATTTTGTAGTGTCTAAAACCTAGTTCCGTCCAGATCCTTACAATGAGGAGCTTGTTGCTCTATTCAGTCTATGTTCATGAGAAATCAGTGATGCATGAAGCTCATCCACTCAGAACTGTGAGAGATCCTTTGTCTCTTCTATGGCCACAACAATGACATCAAAACTTGTTGGAAAACTCCTCAAAATGTTCTCAACAACTCTTTTTTCTTCATGTGTCTCACCATGAGACCTAATTTGAGTAACCAACACTACTACATGTGTAAAAAACGAGTCTACATTCTTAGACTCTTTCATAGAAATTGTTTCAAAGTCTCTTCTCAACATTTGTAGCTTTGTTATCTTGACTTTTTCCATGCCTTGGTAGGTTGTCTGGAGGGTGTCCCATGCTTGCTTGGACTTCATTGCTACTACAACCCTTGGGAAAACACTTTCATGAACTACGTGAAAAATATAGAAGAGGGATTTTGCATCCTTCTTCCTCTTGTCCCTTAACAAATCTCTTTCTGCTTGAGACAAGACATTGTATGTTGCTACATTTGCTGGTTCTTGAAAACCATTCTTCACCAAATCCCAAATGTCTTGAGAAGAAAATAGGGCCTTCATTGTAATAGCCCAATAATCATAATTTTTTCCATTAAACTGAGGTATCTCAGGATTATTCAAGATTGTGCTTGATGTTGACATTTCTAAGTGAGAAAAAAAACTTTCTACCTACTGGTAAATATGATTAAAAACAATCTACCCTCAAAACAATTTTAACTGCTCGTAAAAACACTTGTTTTTATGCGAACAGAGTTTAACCTGCTCTGATACCATGTTAGAGAAAAAAAGGGGATTTAAGCGGAGGCAGAGGAGAGGATCTTTTCGTTGCAGCAATGATATCGCAACAACACAGAGGCTTAATAAAACACAGGAAAATGACTCACGACAAAACAGAGTAAAGCTTGGAGCAACACAATAAAACTTAGGATTAAATTCTAGTTCATGAAAATACATTCATATGAGACTGAATATCATTCAACAAGTAAAAAAAGGTTTTATGGCGATTTAAAATTCACCAGGGGTTGCAGAGTAACAAACAGTAAAACATAGTAGTTATTTTCACACGACCACCAAAATTCGCTCCACGATTTTCTTCGGAATGGTCCATGCTGTACTTCTGTTGGCTTGTGTTGTACTTTTGTTCTGACTTCAGTGTAGTTATAGGAGGTTATAGAACAAGAAAGAAATGAAACCAACAACAACCACACAAGTAAAACTTAGGATTTAGGTGGTAAAAACCCTGACAGGGTGTCAAGGAAACATCCACGGGGCAAGGGATTGGAATCTCTATTCAATCAATAAATGATTCCCTATTACAATAGTTTGGGCATTCATCAGTTTTATAGGAGCCTCCTTAGTTACATAACTGTTGATTCGGTATGAAACTAACTTGTCAATAACTAAAACAATTTATCCAAATTTACATTTACATTAATTTGTTATCAATTACCAACAAACTCCACGTTGACAACAATTTCCCTAATCCCTTTCCCATGCCCATTCATCATCTTTTCTGCAAGCCAAGAGAAGCTAAACACCATTGCAACTTCTCTACTATAACTGGCTTTGTGAATATGTTTGCACAATTCTCTCATGTATGGACCTTTTGAAGAGCTACTTTTTTGCCATCGATCACATGTCTCAGAAAATGATACCTTACATCAATGTGCTTGGCTCTGCTGTAATAAGAAGGATTTGTAGCCAAGTGAATAGCACTTTGACTGTCACATAGTACATTCACTTTTTCCTGCATCGTTCCAATCACAGCAAGTAGACCCTTTAACCAGATTGGTTCTTTACTCACATCTGATGTGGCTATATATTCTACTTCGGTAGTGGACAATGCAACTATTTCTTGAAGCTTTGACATCCAACTAATTGCTCCACCTGAAAGAGTAAAGACATAACATGTAGTAGATCTTCTTTTGTCCAAATCACCTGCATAATCAACATCTACATATTTGCAGACTGATTCTTCACTACCATTAAAGATGATGCAATGGTCACTTGTGCCTCTTAGATATCGAAGCACCCATTTCACTACTCACCAAGGTTCTTCACCTGGATTTATCGTGAACCTGCTGACAACTCCAACTGCATGTGAAATGTCAGGTCTTGTAGATACCATCGCATACATTAAGTTGCCTACAGCATTAGCATATGGTACATGAGACATATACTACTTTTCTTCATCAGCTCTAGGACTCAAAAACCGAAGAAAGCTTAAAATGGGAAGCTAATGGAACATTAACAGGTTTCAAATTGTTCATATAGAACTTTTCAAGTACTTTCTCCACATACTTCTGCTATGATAACCAAAGATTACAATTTTTCCTATCTCTGTGTATCTCCATGGCCAATATATGTTTTGCTACTCCAATATCCTTCATATCAAATGTCCTAGAGAGTTGAGCCTTTAACCTGTTGATCTCTTCCATGCTTTTGCCTGCAATAAGCATATCGTCAACATACAAAGCTAAGATAATCAATATGCCATTGAAACTTTTGAAGTATACACAATGATCATACTCACTTCTAACAAAATTCTGGGTCACCATTGTTGGAAATAATACTGAGAGGGGGGGTGAATCAGTATTATCTAATTCTTTTAATAAATCTTCCTTATTTGTTCTTTGAATTAGTTTTGCATGTCAGTACCATAAAATAATGAGCATGAACCAAGAAAACAGATAGTCACACCAAAGAACACAAGATGTAAGGTGGAAACCCAATGTGGGTGAAAACCACCTGCTGCAATATGTCTCTATCTTCTTTCAAATTAGAAACTCCTTTTACAATGGTTTTGTACTGGAGCAGTCCTTTACCAGTACGCAGGCTGCAACCTGCAGAGAGCTACAACTCTCTCTCGTTTTCCAGTCTCTCCTGGAAGGGAGCTACAACCCCCTACTTCTTTTCTTACAAGGACCACTTTTCATAAATTTTCAAACTGGATCCATAAGCATCATTTGATCATCAAGTATAAGAGAATCACCCAATCAACTGTAGTAACCAGATCAACAATAATAGGACCAAACCCAGAACACAACAATGATAAACAACGATTTTAAGAGAAGTAAGCACCCTCCTCAACTGCTTGCCTGCTTACGTAAGCACCCTGCTCAACTGCTGGCCTGCTTACTGTACTCACCCTGCTCAAATGCTTGCCTGCTTACAGTACGCACCCTGCTCAACTGCTAGCCTGCGTACCGTACGCACCTTGCTCAACTGCTAGTCAGCGTACCTCGCTCTGAGTCTATTGAACTGCCTGCGTGTGTACGCACCTGCAAGCCTTCTGTGCCTGCGGCCCGACGCACCTGCAGATCTTCTGTGCCTGCGTCCCGGCGCACCTGCAGCTCTTCTGTGCCTGCGTACCGGCGCACCTAAACCCTTCTGCGCCTGCGTACCGGCGCACCTGAAACGCTTCGTTCCTGCGTATGTACGCACTTTTCGCTTACTGCACCTGCGTACCTCCGGGCATAGATGATTTCAAGACTTCAGAAGTAACCCAGACAGTCAGATCTACAGATCTGAACATGCGCCGAAGAGATCTCGGTCCATCAGTAGATTCGCCTTGTTTAGATCTAGACCAGATCTAGCCCTCATAAGATATTCAACCCAAAACATGCACAAGCCAAATGATCTCCTTTGCTTTATATAGGAAAGCTCTTCCTTAAATCATGGATCAATACCACGAGCCGACACCATAATAACACAATACCGTCGGCTAAATACCAAGAGTAAAACATAACAAAACCCCACATGTGAATTTCTTTGCCTTGAAATGTGTGCACTGGGGGTACGCACCTCCTGAACGGGATAACTGCGGGTATGTACGCACTTTATGTAATACTGACCTGCGTGTACGCACCTTATGCAAGGTGTACCTGCGTACCCCTTATTTTCTTCAATATTTGATAGCTGACCATCAATCTCTGCTGCTGACTTGAAGTACTGCGATCTACCACCTGAAAGGGTTGCCATCAAGGACAACACTTTAGCCATAATGCCAACAATCTCCCCCTTTGGACTTGATGGAAACCTTAAAGCTTCAGCTTCATTCTCCCCCTTTGACATCAAGGGCAAAGGGTTATGCTCCCCCTGAATATGAACCAGATTTGCATCAAAGAACCATAATCCACCATGAAAGAGATAGAGACATATTGCAGCTACTTCCAAGATCTCCTTCTGCACATCCTCCATAATGCCAAAAATGCATTATATGCTCCCCCTGAACCTGTACCATCAATCAGAAGAGGTTCAGCAATAAGATGATGCATCAACAACCCCCAGCTTTTGCCTGAGGTATTCAAAAGTGTCCCTGGGCAATGGTTTGGTGAGAATATCAGCAACTTGTTCCTTAGAAGGAACATACTCCAACTTGACCTTCTGTTCAAGCACTTGTTCCCGGAGAAAATGATACTTGATTGGTATGTGCTTGGTTTTTGAATGCATAACAGGATTCTTTGAGATGCTGATTGCACTTGTGTTATCACATAAGATGGGGATTGGTGGTGTACAAGTGATTTGAAAATCCTGCAAAGTCTGCATCATCCAGAGGAGTTGGGTGCAACAAGATGCAGCAGCAACATATTCCGCTTCAGCTGTAGACAAGGCAATCGAACTCTGTTTCTTGCTAAACCAAGATACCAGTCTGGAACCCATAAAGAACGCACCACCACTTGTGCTTTTCCTGTCATCCACGCTTCCGGCCCAATCTGCATCTGTATAAGCATGAAGTGTAAGATCTGTATCTCTAGGATACCATAAGCCATAATTTTGAGTCCCTTGAAGATATTTGAAAATTCTCTTCACTGCCTGAAGATGAGTCTCCTTCGGATTTGCCTGAAATCTTCCAACTATTCCAACTGCATGCATGATTTCTGGTCGGGTACCTGTCAAATAAAGTAAACTTCCAATCATAGATCTGTAGGTTGGTTGATGTACTGCTGCAGATTCATCATTTGCACTGAGGCTACATCCTGTGACCATGGGTGTACATACTGGTTTTGCATCTTCCATACCATATTTCTTCAAAATCTGTTTGAGATACTTGGTTTGAGATAAAAAGATTCCTCCTTCTTTTTGTTGGATTTGCAAACCAAGGAAATATGTCAGTTCTCCTAGCAAGGACATTTCAAATTCTTTCTGCATGACCGAGGCAAAGTTTTGACTCATAGCTTCTTCATTGCTCCCAAAAATAATGTCATCTACATATACAACAAGTATTAGCAATTTGTCATTTTCAACTTTTATATAAAGATTGCTATCTGCTGATCCTTTTGAAAAGCCTTGTTGATGAAGATATTTGTCCAAACGGTAGTACCAAGCCCTTGGAGCTTGTTTGAGACCATAGAGAGCCTTTTTCAATCTGCATACAAGATTTGGATCATTTCCAAGAATGAACCCATCTGGCTGTTCAATGTACACTTCTTCTTCCAAGTCTCCATTCAGAAAGGCTGATTTCACGTCCATTTGAAATACTTTGAAGTTTTGAAAACTTGAGAGAGCAAGGAACATTCGGATGGCCTCAAGTCTTGCAACAGGAGTAAAGGTTTCTTCAAAGTCTATTCCTTCTTGCTGCGCATACCCTTTACAAACAAGTCTGGCTTTGTTTCTAATTACTTCTCCATTTTCATTCAATTTGTTTTTGAAGACCCATTTTGTCCCGATAACATTCTTATCTTTTGGTCTAGGAACCAGCTCCCAAGTGTTGTTCTTTTCGATCTGCTCAAGTTCTTCATCCATTGCTTTCACCCAACATTCATCTTTGCATGCTTCTTTCACATTTTGTGGTTCAGTAGAGGAGAGTAATGCCAAATAGCTTGAAGCTTCTGCAACTGTTCTTCTTGTTTGTACACCTGCTTCTTTCTGCCCCATAATCTGAGATTCTGGATGATTCTTCTGAACATATCTGGATGGAGTCTTTTCTTCTATTCTTGTTTGCTCCTCTGGTTCTTCTTCTTGAGGTTCTTCTTCTTCATCATTCTGTCGTTGGGGGTAGCCTTCATCTTCTTCGATGTCTTCATGATGTACTTGCCTAGGAATGTATCCTTTTTCATCAACCACTACATCAATGCTGTCAACAATTCTGCCAAGTCTTTTATTGTAGCATTTGTATGCTTTGCTATGTGGAGAGTAACCAAGAAGAATGCCTTCATCTGCTCTAGGTTCAAGTTTGCCAAGCTGCTCATCCGTATTCTTGATATAGCATTTGCTCCCAAAGATTTTGAAGTGCTTTACCAAAGGAGTCCTACCACTCCAGAGCTCATGAGGAGTTTGAGTGTTGTTCACCCGGACATTTGTTTTGTTGAGAATAACAACCGCAGCATGTGCAGCTTCACCCCAGAAGGTTTCGGGAGTTCCTGACTCATCAAGCATAGCACGAGCCATTTGTTGGATTGTTCTGTTCATCCTTTCCACAACTCCATTTTGCTGAGGAGTTCTTGCTGTAGAGAATTCTCTTCTTATCCCATGTTCTTCACAGAAATCGAAAAATTCATTTGAAGTAAATTCCCCACCTCTATCAGATCTGAGGCACTTAATTTTGTGACCTGATTGATTTTCAACCAAGGCTTTGAAGGATTTGAATTTTTCGAATGCTTCATCTTTGTGCTTCATAAGTCCTAACCAGACAAACCTGGAGAAATCGTCAATGAATAATATCAAGTATTCTTCTCCTCGAGGTGTTCTTTTCCTGAAGGGACCGCATGTATCTGTATGTACTAGCTCAAGAGGCATGCTAGCTGATCCTTCTTTCTCTGGAAAGTTAGCTCTGGTTTGTTTTCCAAACTGACATGATTTGCATATGGTGTTGTCAGGAATTTTGATATCTGGAAGATCACGAACTGCCTGATATTTGCATGCTTTCCTTATTTGTGAAAAGCTTAGATGTCCCAACCTCCGATGCCATAACCAGTGCTCATCATCCTTGCTCAGATAGCATTGTTGTTGTCCTTCTTCAAATATGTACAGATTATTTGGAGTTCTTTTGCCTTTGATCACTGTTTTACCTGTATCAAGATCACGAACAAGACATCCATTTGATCTGAATATAACCTCGGTTCTTTGATCACACATCTGGCTGACACTTAGAAGATTATGCTTCAATCCATCAACATACAAAACATTTCCAGCCTTGACCTTTTCTTTTAACTGAGCAATGCCTTTTCCTTTTATAGTTGCAGGAGTATCATTTCCAAAAGAGACTTTCTTTCCCTTTTCTAGAGTAGAATAAGACTCAAGTTTTTCTTTATCACCTGTCATATGCTTCGAACATCCACTGTCAATGTACCATAGATTTTCCTGTCCCTCTGCATAAAATGCTATCCCACATCTTTCTGTTTGAGGTTCCTTTATTCTCCATGTTTTGGTGCTTGAGGCTTGTTCCTTTTTCTGCTGAAACCTGCTCCTGCATTCAGAGTCTTCATGACCAAAGTTATTGTAAATAGAACATTCAACTTCATTTTCAAGAACCGAAAAGTTGTTATAGGTCCTTTTTGTAATCCCCGTCATACTTCTTTGTTTTTGAGCTTCCCTAGTCATGATCGTTTTATATGCAACACATTGAGCTGCTTTGTGACCAAAGTTATGGCAAGAAAAGCATTGTCCATTGAAGAAACTTCTGCGGTTATCGAATCTACCAGCCAATTGATTGTAATTTCTATTGTCATCTAATCTTGAACCAAATTGAGAAGATTTTACCTGTGGCTGGTTGTAGCTTTTGTTCACCCTTAAGATGGATTGCCCCTGATAGTTTCTGTTTGTAATTTGTCCATGCTTTACCTGATGATCTTCATTGTGCTTTTGCTCATTTCTTCTTGCTGCATTAAGATAACTTTTTGAGGTGGATGCTTGAGAGGTTTCTCCATTATAGCCCAGACCTGTCTTGTTTAGAGGAGACCGCTGCACATTGATAATCTCATCCAAAGTTTCAGATCCTTTGACAAACTTGAGATTAATAGCTTTTGTTTTCTCAATCTCTTTTCTAAGACCAACAATTTCACCTTCTAATTTTTCAAGATGTTTTTCCTTTTCATCAATTTGAAATTGTAGAGTATCAATGATCATGTTCTTTTCTTCTATACATCTCTTGAGTCTAGTAATTTCATCATAAAGGTTATCCACATCTATAGCATCCATATAATCATCATCTTCAAATGCCATTAACAACTTATATTCATTACCTTGTTCATCTTCATCACTGTTTGATAGACCATCACTATCTTCATGAGTGTAGTAGCTTTTCTTATTTGCATTCTGTTTCTTGTTCCATCTAGCAGGTTCCTTTCCTTTATCCTTATAAGGACATTTTGCAGCATAATGACCTACTCTTCCACAAGCAAAGCATTTAAAAGGTAACTTACCTCTGAACCTTCCAGAACCCCTTTGAAGATTTCTGACAAAATTTGATTCTTCTTCCTCTTCTTCTGGGACGTGGCTCGCTTCATAATAATCTCCTTTGCCTGATGCCTTGAAAGCAGCTTCTCTTCTGTCTGATGGACCTCCCTTTCTCATTTCATAAGCAGTTAGAATTCCATGTAGCTGAGACATAGTAAGAATTCGTAGATTTTCCTTTTCTTCTATTGCAGATACTTTAGATTCAAACTTGGGGGACAATGATCTTAGAACCTTTTCAACCACAATAGCCTCTTTTATTTCTTCACCCAAATTTTTCATATAATTAACAACCTCATCTACCCGAAGAAAATAGTTAGCCACACTTTCATCATTATACATTTTGAGAGTCTCATACTGAATTCTGAGAGTTTGAAGTTTAGCACGCTTTACCTGTTCATCTCCTTCATAGCTCGTGACAATTTTATCCCATATCTCTTTTGCGGATTTATAGTGCATTACCTTCATGAATTCTGATTGAGATATACATCCTAATAGAGTACTGACTGCTTTCGCATTTGTTTCATACTTCTTTTTCTCGGCTGCATCTGTAGGAGTAGCTGAAGGAAAAGCGTAGCCTGTCTCTACGATGTCCCAAACTTCTGTACCAAGAGATTGAAGATAGGCAGTAACTCTTACCTTCCAATAATTGAAGTTTGTCCCATCAAAAACTGGTGGCCTGATTGATGCTTCTCTCTCGTAGTTGCTCATGATGAACGATCTACCTTCAAGCGATCAAGCTTCTCTGAAGGACCTGCTCTGATACCAATTGTTGGAAATAATACTGAGAGGGGGGGTGAATCAGTATTATCTAATTCTTTTAATAAATCTTCCTTATTTGTTCTTTGAATTAGTTTTTCATGTCAGTACCATAAAATAATGAGCATGAACAAAGAAAACAGATAGTCACACCAAAGAACACAAGATGTAAGGTGGAAACCCAATGTGGGTGAAAACCACCTGCTGCAATATGTCTCTATCTTCTTTCAAATTAGAAACTCCTTTTACAATGGTTTTGTACTGGAGCAGTCCTTTACCAGTACGCAGGCTGCAACCTGCAGAGAGCTACAACTCTCTCTCGTTTTCCAGTCTCTCCTGGAAGGGAGCTACAACCCCCTACTTCTTTTCTTACAAGGACCACTTTTCATAAATTTTCAAACTGGATCCATAAGCATCATTTGATCATCAAGTATAAGAGAATCACCCAATCAACTGTAGTAACCAGATCAACAATAATAGGACCAAACCCAGAACACAACAATGATAAACAACGATTTTAAGAGAAGTAAGCACCCTGCTCAACTGCTTTCCTGCTTATGTAAGCACCCTGCTCAACTGCTGGCCTGCTTACTGTACTCACCCTGCTCAACTGCTTGCCTGCTTACAGTACGCACCCTGCTCAACTGCTAGCCTGCGTACCGTACGCACCCTGCTCAACTGCTAGCCTGCGTACCGTACGCACCCTGCTCAACTGCTAGCCTGCGTACCTCGCTCTGAGTCTATTGAACTGCCTGCGTGTGTACGCACCTGCAACCCTTCTGTGCCTGCGTCCCGGCGCACCTGCAGCTCTTCTGTGCCTGCGTCCCGGCGCACCTGCAGCTCTTCTGTGCCTGTGTACCGGCGCACCTGAACCCTTCTGCGCCTGCGTACCGGCGCACCTGAACCCTTCTGCGCCTACGTACCGGCGCACCTGAAATGCTTCGTTCCTGCGTATGTACGCACTTTTTGCTTACTGCACCTGCGTACCTCCGGGCATAGATGATTTCAAGACTTCAGAAGTAACCCAGACAGTCAGATCTACAGATCTGAACATGCGCCGAAGAGATCTCGGTCCATCAGTAGATTCCCCTTGTTTAGATCTAGACCAGATCTATTCCTCATAAGATATTCAACCCAAAACATGCACAAGCCAAATGATCTCCTTTGCTTTATATAGGAAAGCTCTTCCTTAAATCATGGATCAATACCACGAGCCGACACCATAATAACACAATACCGTCGGCTAAATACCAAGAGTAAAACATAACAAAACCCCACATGTGAATTTCTTTGCCTTGAAATGTCTGCAATGGGGGTACGCACCTCCTGAACGGGATAACTGCGGGTATGTATGCACTTTATGTAATACTGACCTACGTGTACGCACCTTATGCAAGGTGTACCTGCGTACCCCTTATTTTCTTCAATATTTGATAGATGACCATCAATCTCTGCTGCTGACTTGAAGTACTGTGATCTACCACCTGAAAGGGTTGTCATCAAGGACAACACTTTAGCCATAATGCCAACAACCATCAAGGAGTCAAACTTCTTGTAGCATTGTCTGGGAGATTGCCTCAGACCATACAATGATTTCCTGAGCTTGCAAACTAAGCTTCTGCTACGACCTTGTACAAAACCTTCTGGTTGTTCCATATATTATTCCTCATTCAAATCACCATGTAGAAAAGTTGCTTTAACATCTAACTATTCTAACTCAAGGTTAAGTAATGCAGTTAGTGCCAACACAATACGAATAGAAACAAGTTTTACAATTGGTGAAAAAATCTCATGAAAGTCGATACCTTCAACCTGAGAATACCCTTTTGCTACCAGTCTTGTCTTATACCTTTTGATACTTCCATCAACTTTTCATTTTAGTTTGAAGACCCATTTGCGTCCAACAACACTTCTCCCTTCAGGAAGTTCTACAAGATCCCAGGTATTGTTCTTGGCTAAGGAATCCATTTCTTCTTCCATAGCCGTTTTCCATTTTTTGCTATCTGTATCATCCACCACTTCCTAATAACAAGAAGGTTCCCCATCTTCAGTAATCAAAGCAAAAGATGAAGCAGAATCTTCATACCTTTTGGGAGTTTTTCCTTCCCTTGTAGACCTCCTTAGAGTGATTGGTTGCTAAACTGCTTCAGAAACTTCAGCAGTTTCCTTTGTATCTTCAACACTTTTTTCTCCAGAAATCTCTTCTTCCTTTTGACTGTCACCGAAAGTTCTAGCCTCCAACTGAATTTGTTGATTTGGCGATACCTGTTCCTGTTCAATTCTTTCAACATTTGATTTTAAAAAATAATATTCATCAAATGTTACATCTCTACTAATGACTATCTTCTGCGATGTAGGATCCCACAACTTGTATCATTTCACCGCATAGTCATACCCAACAAAGACATAACATTTCAATTTTGGATCTAATTTTGAATGCTGATTTTTAGGAATAAAAGCATAAGCATCACAGCCAAATATCCTTAAATGTGAATAATTACAAGACTAACCTAACCAAACTTCTTCAGGAATTTTACAATTAATTGCTACTGAAGGTGATATGTTAACTAAATAACAAGTAGTGGATACTGCTTCTGCGCACAACTCCTTTTGCATGTTAAAATTACTGATCATGCTTCTAGCTCTTTCCATAAGAGTCTGATTCATACGTTCAGCAACACCATTTTGCTGAGGAGTATAAACAACAGTTTTGTGTTTAACAATTCCTTCAAACTTACAGTATTGTTCAAACTCTATTGAGGTAAATTCACCACCATTTTCAGTTCTTAAACATTTAATTGATTTGCTTGTTCTTTTCTCTACCATAGCTTTAAATTGTTTAAAGGCATTTAATACATCAGCTTTCTTTTTCAGCATAAAGACCCAAACTTTATGGGAGAAATCATCAATAAAAGTTGAAAAATATAGTGCACCTCCATATGATACAACAAGAGATGGTCCCCACAGATCAGAATGAATATAGTCTAAAATATCTTTACTATTATGATTTCCAGTTTTAAATCTCTATTTATACTATTTTCCATCTACACAATGTTTACAGAAATCCAACTTCAAATATTTCAGATTGGGAAGAGATTTACGCTTCATCAGTATCTGAAGACCTTTCTCGCTCATGTGACCCAATCGCTGATGCCATAGGCGAGTACCTTGTTCTTCTTTTTCTCACACAATCGCTGCTTCACTGACCTGAGTATGTCCTTTGAGTCTATAAAGATTTCCAACCTTTTCTGCTTCCACAACAACTAGGGCGCCTTTAGAAACTTTCAACACTACATTCTGACCTATAAACTTATAACCATCCGAATCCAACGCTCCTAAAGAAATCAAATTTTTCTTCAATTCAAGTACATGTCTAATACTAGTTAATGTTCTAACTGTGTTATCATACATTTTAATCTTGATATTTCCCATCCCAAAGTTTGACATGATAAATTATTACCCATATACACAGAACTACCATTTACATCTTCATATGAAGTAAACCAATTTCTATGTGGACACATGTGATGAGAAGCACCAGAGTTTAACAGCCAGCTTTCAAAACCCTGAGAGAAATTACATACAGGTGAAGTTTCTTCTATCATACATAATTCTTTAGCAGATAAAACTTCATCTATCATACTTGATGTTATGCTCGTATACCAATAGGTGTCATATTTCATGATTGACTTGATGAGCTATAAATATGTTCATACCTTTCCTTGTTGCAAAGGTTTTCCATATTTTCAAAAAAGTTAAAAAATTTAAAAAATGTAAAGAGGGTATACCCTGAAAGAAAAATCAAAGGGTGAAAAGAATAAGATGGTCAAAAAAGTAAAAGAAAATGAACCCCACCAAAAAAAAGACCAAGGAAAGTGTGCAAGTCTAAATGCCACTACTTTGTACTCTTGTGCAATAAACTATTGTGTGCAGCTTGTCACCTATGCCACAATTGATGAAAAGTCAAATAGCTTAAGCTTGGCTAGTTCATATTTGAATTTTATGTTTTAGAGATATAGAATAAAAATCTGACCAAACTGTTTAATTTTGGCAGAGAAGTAGATAGGTAGAGTGAATAAAATGAGCTCAACAGTTTAATCTGAGCACTTGGATGTAATAAGGCTAGACTTAGATAGATGTCTATATGTAAAAGAAAAGAAAGTGTGATAAGGGTTTTCCAGTTTAAGTGCACCCAAATAAAGAAGAAAAAATGTTAGGTTAAAGTAGGTAGGGTAGGTAGATGATGTTGCAGAATTACATGTGATGAACAATGACTCTAAATGTGTTAATTTATACTTTCATCGCAAGTGCAAGGTAGACATTACACTGGAAGAATTTCAAGCAAGGCAAGGTCAAATAATTAACTCCCCTTCTCATCTTTCCATAAATTTTCACTAATTCCCCTTAAGTACTAAGGCATTTGCTAAAATTAGAGGGGCTCAGAGCATTTCTCTGACTTCTGGAGGGACTGGACCCTTGGTCCAATAATTTAAAAGCCTAAGTACTTAAAACCATCCATAAATCATTCATTCACATTCATAAGTTTTTTCCTAAGTAAAATCCTATTTTACTTAGGAAAAATACACAATGTCACATAAAAACCCCTTTTTCCATTTAAGCCTAAGTTAAATGCACAATTCTAATGTTTTTACTTAGTGCCTTTTCATTACATTTTTCAATATTAATTTCTAACTTATATTATATAAATCCCATATATATTCACCCTTTTCCCATATTATTTAAATATATTAAAAATCCCCAAAAGTCTATATATCCTACCCCTTTGGTTAATTATAATCATAAACACATGTTAACTAGGATTAACTACTTAAGCTGTAACTAGTTAACAGCCTAATCCTCCCGCTGCATGAAAAGGGATTAATTAACCCTCATGGTTAATTAACAACCTCCCTGTCCATTCACAACAACCATGATATGATTAATTAATTCTTAGTTGTGTTGGGCTCACCGCTGTTAAAGACCCGCCGCATCGCGCGTCCTATCAACCGTCTGATCACGCTCTCCACATCTGACAGTTATTAATGATATCGCGTGACCCTTGGTGACTGCATGTTAATGCGGGATCACCAAGCAGTTTCGGCACAGTGCCTCTGCCACGCGTCAAGCGATCTGTGGAATTGCTGACTCCCGGCTAAAAACTATCTGTCTCTAAAAGCGGTGCAATACGAAACCACTTACCGTTGTTCCATATACGACAAAACATCATTTCATTCCAGGCGCACGTCATCCGTTCGAAAACCAAAAACCCCTGCCAACCTTGACTTTGTTAATAAAACAAACGAATGTCATTTTCATTGTTTTATGCTACAAACCTGTGCTCCCATGCAGAGAATGTTGAGGTCAACTGTCCAAGGTTTCTAACTGCCACCTTTCTAAGAAACTTGCAGCCAACGCAGCTTAGAACCTATTAGCTACTGCCTACACCTGTTCTTGCACTGTTCACTCCCTGAACACAGGTATTTATCTAATTTCTGCTGAAACTCTGCAAGTTCACGTTTTACACTGCAATTCCACATAAAAGGCCAAAATTCATTACCAATTTAGTCTTTGTTTCACCATATAAGTTCCCAGAACTGTTAATTTTCCCATTTTTCACCGAAAACCCAAATTCCTTTTTGAATCCACAAGAACTAGAAATGGAAACCCCTGTGGCTTTGACTATTGCACCCATGAATGCTCCTCATAAAGATTTAGACTATTAGCCTCTTGCGGATAAAGACTTTCAGATAAAAGACTTATCCACTGATAAAAACCACCTTAAAGTCTTTTGCCAAAGTAGAGATAACTATCTGAATGGCTCTGACATCCTAGGACTGTGGGAATCTAACCTTCCCATGTATTTTCTCCCCTAATTCCATGTTTTCCCTGATATAATTCACCAATGCCAAGACAATTATGACTGTAACTGCAGAGCAGTTATGTCTCCAAGCCAAACAATCCTCTTTCCAATAACTGCTCAATCCATCAACGAAATGTTGCAATTCCACTCCAGTCAAGCTCTCACTCCCATTTCCATGGGATATTTAGTTGAGAAATCCACTCAATTGTCTTAGTGAGAACTGAACCATATCTATCAGACTTTCATGTTACAGAAACATCAGCCTGATGGCCCACCTCCTTACATGCAAACTTTCTTCACAGATATGGGACAACTCATAATTGACATGATATCATCAATAATGGGTTTCAATACTAGTGAATTTGTTGATGAGGTAACCCTAGTGTTGTTGTCAATTTTTACTCCTGGACAGCCCCCTGCTGTTAAGTATGATTATGCCTCCTATATTGCTAATAAGATTCATGACCAGTTCTTAACACTGGACAATGAAGGAGTTTTCATGTACACCACTTTCATATATCATCTTATGTTGTATTATCAGTCAAAGAACTTCACTTTCATTGTCATGAAACTTAATACCAAAGGAAATCCAAGGTCCGTCATCTTTTGGAGTCCCATTTTCTATGCATCCTTAGAGTCCCCTTACTCATACAATGAGTTCATTGATCAATTTGTTCATCCAGAAACTACCTTATAGACAATAGTTTCCCCTCCTAGGATTAGTGGTGATATGAAGAAGATCCTTCAGCTCTCCAAGTAGTACAGAATAGGTGATTGGCACCTATACAAGAACCATACAGAAATCAGGATATATGGGTGTGAGCTCTGCCCTTTTAAGCTACCAAAGTATGTTCCAATGAGGCTCTTTGCATTGTAATATTTCAGGCAAATGATAAATTCAGACCTGGTCCATTTTTATAATGCCAAGAAGAAAGCTCATCTTAGAAACAAGAATCAGTTAGGCCCTTTTGTCTGTAACACTAGGGAGGCATGGAGAGAAGCAGAAATAATTTTAGAAGATCATCTTAAGTTACAAAAGAGTTTTGGGTGGATACCATATGACCCTAATAGCTTTATCTGTGATAGAAGAATGAAGAACAGATTGTCACCATACATTCACCATAGAATTCCTGAGATTGAACAATTTGCATATATGGATGAATGGAGGGAAGGGACCCTAGTAGAAAATGATAGTGAACAGGTCAATATTGAAAATGTTATGAGAGATCTTGAGAAAACACTTGACTTGGATTCTTTTGGGCAGGTACAAAGGTCAAGGATTGGTCCCTCTATAGCTAGAACCTCTCAGCAACATTCACAGGAAACCAACACACCAGCCACAGGAACATCCAAAGGCAAGGAACTAGAAACTAGCATTCAAGCCACAGAGCAATCAACAATGTCTAAGCAGCCTAAAAATTCCAAGGAGCAGGCCTAAATGCACACTCCTCCCACTCAAGGCAATATGGGAGAACCTCTAATCTTGCAAACTCCTCTAAATGAGGAAAGAAATCGAAAGAGAGACAGGGAAACAACTACCCTTTCTAGTGAACCTTTAGGATAGCCTGGTACCAAAAGGCAAAGGCTAAATCCCCTTTCAGAAGAATAATGTGTTGAAGAGACTACTAATAGTCAGAGGAGAGAAGGAGTAGATAGCCAGCAAACATTCCCAGTAGGTGGGATATCTACTAGCTCACAGAGAAAGGAGCTAGAGAGACAACAAAGTGCAGAGGTATCATGTTTTAGACCACCAGGAAAGGACACTTCATATATCAAAAACATGTTTATAGAAATAAAATATAGAAATGATCCATTAAGGCTTCAGGTCTACAATCAAAATTTGAAAATGGCTACCACAAATCAAAATAGATTGATGTAAGCCTATGACATCAAAGAAGGTAAAATGATAATGAGTTATTTCAAGCCTAATGTGAAACAACCTTAATTAGTAGCAGACTATCTTAGAACCAATTTTGAAGTCATGGCAAACGATATTCATCCTTTGGATCAAATTGAATTGCACAAACAAACTGGAGAGATGATTTATTCCACCTTGACTGGTAAGGCTATGATGGCCCAAAGGCTAGAAAATTATTTGGATAACACAACTGCCCAACTACATTTGGATAAAGCTTCCTCCCAGGCCAAAGATAATATAATAAAGTCTTTAGAAGAAATAATTATTGGATTGGGTCATGATCCCAAAGATGTAAAGGCTACAGAAGCCTTAATCAAAAAGAAAGATGAAGATATTGCTACCTTAAGGAAGCAGCTAAAGCTGCCTCCTTCAAGGCATCCACAGACTGCTGAGATCATAAAGCAAAAATCTAAAGAAGAGCTGATGGATTTGCTCTTAAAACTTAATGAACGATTGAATGAGACTGAGCAAGAACTAGAAAAATCATTGAAGGACAAGCAGGGAGAGTCGACCTCTCAGCCTCCCAATGTGATACCAGTAGTCTCAACTGTAGTCCCTTCAACCCTTGGAATAGCTCTGGCACCAAACATTCTAGCAGCCACAGCAGAGGTGGTCACAGGTACAACAACAACAGTAATAGCAGGAACAACACAGGATAGTACTGCCAATTTGAGCACAGAGGAACTAATAAAATCAATGGAGGACATGAAACTGCAAGTTTCAGAGCTAAAAAAGGTACAAGAACAATATGCCAACTTAGAACAGAGGTATGATCTCTCAAAGATAAATGTTGCAGAAAAGAAACCAGCTTCCCCTGATCAGGCAAATAAACCCCTCGAGGCCCTTGGAAGCTCAAGATCAATAGACCTTCCAGTCAGAAGGTTTATTTATTAATTAATTAATTAATCAATTAATTTAATTTAATTTAATTAATTATATTAATTTAATTTAATTTAATTAATTATATTAATTTAATTTAATTTAATTAATTATATTAATTAAATTAAATTAAATTAAGGGCTTAATTAATTAAATTGAAATTAAATTAAGGGCTAAATTAAAAATATTAATTTATATAAAAAATAAAAATAAAATATAATTAACAAAAGTAAAATAAAATAGGGGAATATGGTTTTAAAATTAATTAATATAAGATATTTAATTTAATTAATTAATATAATATAAAAAGGCTTAATTAAATTAATATAAAAAGGCTTAATTAAATTAATTATATTAATTATCTTATATTAATATATTTAATTTAATTTTATTTAATTGATTATATTAATTTAATTTTATTTAATTAATTATATTAATTTAATTTAATTTAATTAATTATATTAATTTAATTAAATTAAATTAAGGGCTTAATTAATTAAATTGAAATTAAATTAAGGGCTAAATTAAATTAATATAAAAATATTAATTTATATAGAAAAATAAAAATAAAATATAATTAACAAAATAGGGGAATATGGTATTAAAATTAATTAATATAATTAATATAAGATAATTAATTAATATAATATAAAAAGGCTTAATTAAATTAATATAAAAATATCAATTTAAATAAAATTTAATTAATAAAAAGTAAAATAGAATAGGGAATAAGGTATTAATAAAAAAAAAAAAAAGGGGTGGTTTAATCCAAAATGAAAGTAAAAATAAATTAATTAACTTGATTTATTTTATTAATCTAATATAAATAATAATAATAAGATAAAATAAAAATGAACAATTGAAATTGATTATTTATAAATTTCTAATTAACCTATGGTGTGGGGTTTCATTAAATTAAGAAAGGGAAGAAAAATTTAATTTTATTTAATTGATTAATTAATTAATTAAATAATAAAATAAATTAAATATTTAATATAAAAATTAATAATTAATAAATACAATTATAAATAAATAACAAGAAATAATAACAAGAATGTAAAATCATGTGTCGGCTCTCATATTAGGGTTCCTTTGTGTATTTATATCCAGGTGCCTAGCTGCTTCTCTCATCATCTTTCATTCATTTCATTTCTATCTTTCTGAATTGTCCTGATGATGGACCCCGTTGGGGTTTGAAACGTCGACAGACTGAACTAGAAACTGTGGATAATCCGGAACATGAAACTACAAAAAACTTCCACAGAGGCTTGAAAACCAACAAGTCTTCTATATCTCATGTTTTAAAGTTTTCTTGTTTATTATATCAACTGTGTTTCATATCTGAATGATAAATGAAAAAGAATAATTCAGAAAATGCTTGAGTGCAATCCGTTTTCAATCGTTTTTGCTCTTAATGTTTTCTTCTAAGCTGGCATAAATAGTAAATTCCTAATTGCTCATGTTTCCTAGTTTATTCACTTTGATTATTTAGTAAAGAATTCTTAATTGCTGTTTATTGGTAATCATTCAAGTTCCCTCTTTCGAATATGTTGAAGGATTGTTAATTTCTCTTCATCCCTTTTGAGCCCATTTCATCTATTTTAAGTCTCTATTTGTTCCTTGTTTAACTACCTTTCCCTGTGAAACCATCCCTTGTTAAGAAACCAAATCCAGTTAAGCCATCTTCTATGACTCCATTAGCCCAATGGCCTAAACTACTCAGTTCTACCCCTCTGCTATTGAATTTCACCACCCAAACACAATCAAAACCCCTAAACATTCATAACTAGCCTAATATCTTTCAAAACAAAGCTAAAAATTAAAGAGAGAGCCCTCTTTGGGTACATATTGGCTAGATTCTGTACCTAAAAGTTGGTTTGTGGTTAACTTGGACCCCTTTTCTCTTCCCAACAACTTCAAGGAAAATCTGAGTGATAACATTGTGGTGACTCCGCTAGGGAAGCGAATAGTTTGTTTGTTAGTATTGTTTACTTTATAAACTAAAGATGGAGCTTGAAGTTAGCCAGGTAGCCTTTGAGCTGCTCTTGCTTTGCAATTGCATAGTAAATGAATGCTGCTTCTGTCTATCTCCGGTCTAGTTTATGGATTGAACATTTGGTTTCAAACACTCGACCAGTTCCTCTTGTCAAACAAGTCTTTAAGAAAGTTCAAATCCCATATCTAAAACCTCTTAAAGAAACTGTTGAAGTTGTGCTGTTAAACACGTTTAGAAGAAAAACCAAAAATACACCTAAAAACCTGGCTTCAGAAAGGACTCATTACACCAGAGGTAATCTTGATCCAAATCCACCACCTGTGTTTGAAAATGCTAATTTGATCCCCATAATTCTTAGGAGACAGGAAAGCCAAGAAAGTTCTGCTAGTTCTTGGCCCATCTATAGATGAAGATCTTGCCCTGTAAAGTGGATCTACCTTGAGGACGAACCCTTTGATGAAAAATTCGATATCTCTTTATTTGTAACCTTTTTTAACTCTGATTTGGTCTTCTTGGTTCAAGACCTAGTATTTATTGAATATTTACAATTTGAAGTTGTTACTTCACATCTTGATAGACATTTGCAGAACTCCATACAATCAGATCTTACCTCTGAAGGAACACCTAACCTTTCTGTGATCACTACTGCCTCTCCAAGTTCATCACCATTTCCTCAAACATCTCAACCTCAAACCACCCCTTCTACCCCTCCATCCACCTCTCCAACACCAACCCCAGTTGTTGTTTCATCACTACCTACTGCAATGGCAAACATATATACTCCCTTGGTATTACCAGCCAATCCAGGGGCTATGCCCCAAGACCATCAAAGTAAAATCACTCCATTTGATGGTTCTGGTACCTACACTGCACAACAACATACCAAAAAAATGTCTAATTACTTTGAAATATATGAAATAGATGTAGATGATGTAAGAATGAGAATATTTGTTCAAAGTCCGACTGGAGAAGTTAGGACCTAGTTTAGATCCCTTCTTGCAAACAGTATCAATTACCTAGAAACTCTTTATAGACACTTTTTGAACAGATGGGAAAATAAGAAATATCCTCTCCAAATCTTATGAGAATATGAAAACCTGAAGAGAGGAACACAAGAAACTATGCAAGATTACTACACTAGGTTCAATAATATTTACAATGTTATCCCTCAAAACCTTAGACCTCCTCTAGATTTAGCATTAATCAAATTCCCTTATGGATTTGATTCTGACATGGCATACCAACTTAGGGAAAGAGCTCCTCGAACTTTAGAAGATATGCAAAGTATAGCTGTTAGTGTTGAAGCTAACCTGATTTCTAAATGAGCCAAGGCCAGAAGTGAAGGGATGATACCATTGAAAGAAGAACCCTCAGCCTTTGAATAGAAACTGGATGCTATTATTAAAGGGATGGATAGGCTAGGAGATAGAGTAGAAACAATTGAAAGGAAATCCCCTTGGGATGGTCAGCCGACCAATACTGGAAGAAATCCAAATTTCAGGAAAAATCAAAACCAGAACACTGGAAAGACTGGTCCTGACCAAAACATTAGGCCCCCATTCCAAGAAAATTATGCTGAAGCCTCAAATTCTGATGAAACAATAGAAGATACTCAAATAAACTTGATGGGACTCAATAATGAACAACAAGTTTTCCTGACCCAAGAGGATCAAGGAGCTCACATTCTCAAACAATTCCAAACTTAGTCAGGTGAATCATTTGACTTCGGGGAGGGATACGATACAGCCATTTATGAAGTCCACAAGTAATACAATCTAAGGAGCAGAAGAGTTGATATCCTTGAAACCAACAAACAGAAAGCTGCAAAATAGCCCCTCAAAGGTACGACCAATATTACACCTGTAGATATTCTTTCTAGATCAGATCCTAATCCTGCTAATCCAATTATTGAAGATATATCTGATAATCAACCTAATAATAGAAAACTCTCCACTTCTCTTCCTCCCAAAGGGAATGTGGAAGAACCTTCAGAAGTTGATTTGGAAACAACTTCAGCTCATAACCCCACTCTTGAGAAGGAGAAAAACACAGAAAATACAAAAGATAAAGAGAATCCAACTGTCCGAAATACAAGAACTCAGATTGAAAAACCTTTTAATCTGGAGACTGAAGTAGGCAAATTAAAAATAGTTTTTCCATTGTCTGAGTTAGCTAAACATGATGTCTATCGAAGCCAAATCATTAGATCACTCAAAATTATTGGGAATGAAGACTCAGTAAATGTTTTTGATGGCCAACCTAAATTAATCTTTGGCCCTGAAGTAAATGGAAAACCCTTAGATGGAGGAATTCCTCCTTTCTATGTAATTTTAAACATACATAACAAAATACTTCATAATGCCATGTTTGATTCTCGGGCATCTCACAACCTAATGCCCAAGTCTGTAACGGAAAAATTAGACCTAAATATCACCAAACTGTACAAAGACCTCTTTTCTTTTGATTCGAGTCAGGTGAGATGTTTAGGATTAATAAAAGACTTGTGTGTTTCACTGCTTCAATATCCTGCAAAAACAATCTTAATGGACATAGCAGTAGCAGATATTCCACCAAAATATGGCATGTTATTGTCCAGATATTGGGGTGCAAATCTTCAAGGATCTCTTCAATTGCACATGTCATATGCTACTATTTCAGTTTTCGGCCAACCTAAGAAACTATACAGAGAAACTTTAATGAAATATGTAGTAAGTAGTTAGGAGAAACCCCAAAATTTCCCCATATACTCAGTACACTCTGATATGGATTCTTTCATTCTTTACAATGTTGAAAGTGATCCCTCTAATGAATTAGAAGTTTTAGCAGTAGAACTAAAAGAAATTATAAAAGAAAAGTCCAGTGTTCAAAATCTAGGAAATCTCTGAGAACAACAAAGCATCAGATACCCAAGAGAGACTAGAAGAAAGTAAAAAACTAGATTTCATTATTAAACAAATCCCTGATACTTCTGATACCAATTACGAATATGAAATTCTTTGGCACTTAGAATTTGATGGTTCAGTCAACAAATTAGGAGCAGGAGTAGGAGTTTGGGTGTACAATCTTCAGAATGACCATGCTGAAGGCCATGCCTACAGATTAGACTTTAAGTGCACCAATAATATGGCAGAATATGAAGCTCTCTTGCTAGGTCTTAAACTTGTCAAAATATTAGGGGAAATTAGAGTATCTATCACAGGATATTATGATTTAATCATTCAACAGATCAAAGGAAAGTATCTAACAAACGATCCTAGATTGAGATACTACAGAGGAACAGTTATAGAGATTCTCAATACTTTTTTGGAAACTCAGCTTGCTAAAATACCAAGAAAACACAACTTGCAAGCCCATAGCCTGGCAATGTTTACCAGCACCTGCAAATTACCATTCGAACCTAATTGTCAGTTCACAGCTGAGATTAGACACAGACCAGCCATACCTGACAATTTAAAGAACTGACAAGTGTTTGATAGTGATGAGCAGATTAATAATTTTTTGACTTTAGATGAAGAATTTCTCAACAGTCACATAGATGTAGATACAATTATTGAATTTGATCAAACAAATGAGGTAGAAACAGACGTTTCAGAAGCAAGTACAATTCAAATGCTTCATCCCACAAAGTTTACCAACAAAGAAATGCAGGACCTTAAACAAATGGATATTGATGAGATTATTGATGAAGCATCTGAAGTCATTACTTTAAAAGACAATCATTTGCCTAAAGGATTAACTCCTCTAGAAGACCTCTTTGATTCCAATGATATTCCAAAGAAACCTAAGATGGAACCAATAAAAGCAGATATTGAGGAATATAACTTGGGGACTGAAGAAAATCCAAAAATGATAAAGTTATCTAAATATTTTCCCCCTGACCAAAAACTAAAATATGTTGAACTAATGAGAGAATTCCAGGATGTCTTTGCCTGGAGCTATGAGGACTTGAAATCATATGACACCTCTATAATTCAGCATACAATACCTTTAAAAGAAAATCAGAAACCATTTAAACAAAAACTCAGAAGAATTAACCTTGTATTGCTACCATTAATTGAAAAAGAAATCAAATGTATGTATGAAGTAGGGATAATTGCTCCTATTAGGTTTTTAGAGTGGGTGTCTAATCTAGTACCTACTAGGAAGAAAACTGGGGAGATTAGATTATGTGTTGATTTAAGAAATGTAAATAAGGTTTCTTTGAAGGATAATTACCCTTTACCCAAGATGTATCATATTTTACAAAGGGTAGTAGGTGTTTCTAGGATTTCACTTTTAGATGCGTTTTCAGGGTATAACCAGATTCTGGTTCATCCTCACAACCAATAAAAAACTACTTTTACAACACCATGGGGCACATTCATGTACATAAAAATGCCATTTGGACTTAAAAACGCAGGAGTAACCTTCCAAAGAGCAATGGACATAGCATTTGCAAAAGAAATTCATGATTTTCTTGTAATATATCTGGATGACTTAACTGATTTTTCTAAATCATATCAACAGCATTTGGACCATCTCAAACAAGTATTCCTAAAATGCAGAAAATATGTTATCTCTTTGAATCCAAAGAAGTCCTTGTTTGGTCTAGAGGAAGGTAAAATCTTGGGCCATATCATCTCCAAAGATGGCAGTAGAATTGCTCCTGCTAGAATAGAAGCTATTCCGCAGATACCTCACCCAAGAAATATCAAAGAACTTCAAGCTTTCTTAGGAAAGATAAATTTTTTGAGAAGATTCATATCTAACTTAGCTGAACTAATTAGATTGCTTAATGATATGTTAAAAAAGGATTCAAGTATTAAATGGACAGTAGAAGCCAAACAAGCATTTGAAGAAATTAAAATGGCTTTAACTAGAACATGGTCCTTACCAGTCCACAATTTGATAGAGACTTCATAATATTTTCATTTGCATCAGAACACACTGTAGCAGCTGTTTTATTACAAAAGGATAATCAAGGATGTGAGAAACCCATGGCCTTTTTTAGTAAAGCACTTAGGGATGCATCATTAAAATAAAAAATCATGGAGAAACAAGCTTTTGCACTTGTAAAAGCCATTAAAGACTTTAGAGTCTATATATTGTAATTCCATATGATAGCCTATGTACCAAATGTTGTTGTCAAAGACATCTTAACCTAGGATGGAATTGGGGGAAAAAGAGGTAAATAGATTTCTACCATATTAGAGTATGATATTGAAATAAAACCTACAAAGCTAATAAAAGGATAGGGATTGGCCAAGCTCATGACAAAAACAAATTGTCAAGCCTTGGACATTAATGAACTCGATAACAAACAAGAGATGGTGTCTCCACAAATCAGCCAGGCCTTCTTAGATTCACCTTCGTATGCTGATGTAATCTATGTACTATTAAACCTGCAAGCTCCTCCAGGGTTATCCAGAACAAAGAAAAGGTTTTTAAAGATGAAAGTTTCAATGTTTTGTATTTTAGATAATGCTCTTTTTTGGAAAAATCGTGAAGGAATTCTATTGAATTGTTTATTTAAAAAAGAAGCTAACAAGGCTCTCCTAGAATTTCATGCAGGAGACTGTGGTGGACACCTTTACTGGAAATCAATTGCAGACAAGATCATAAGGGCTGGATTTTATTGGCCAACCTTGTTCGCTGATGTAAATAAATTTTTTAGTGCTTGCCATAAATGTCAAATTTTTGAAGGCAAGCAAAAATTGTTACCTTTAACCCTAAGACCAATTTCCATTAAAAAACCCTTCCAACAATGGGGCCTCGACTTCATTGGAGAAATCCATCCTCCCTCCTCTGGCCAACACAGATGGATTCTTACTGCCACAGACTATTTCACCAAATGGATAGAAGCCATTCCTTCCAGACAAGCCAATGACATAGTGATCATAGGATTCTTAGAAACCAACATATTGTCTAGATTTGGCTGTCCTAATAAAATCATAACTGACAATGCTGCTGCCTTCAAATCCAAGAAGATGATAAGTTTCTGTAACAAGTACCATATCACCTTAGGCCATTCCATAGCCTATTACCCTCAAGGTAATGGACTGGCTGAGTCTTCCGACAAGAGCCTCATTAATATTATTAAAAAATTATTGGAGGAGAACAAGAAAAATTGGCACAAGAAACTAATAAATGCAATATGGGCAGACAGACTCACCACCAAAATATCTATTGGAACTAGTCCTTATGAGTTAGTCTATGGCATGGAGGCTATATTCCCTTCATCGTTAGGAGTTCCTGTAATGAAATTACTTCAAGAAGCTCAAGTGGAACCTAATGATATTCAAAGGAGGATAAACCAAACCATCAATTTGCAGCAGACCAGAGAGGAAGTGTATCAAAAATTCCAAGTGTTGCAGGAGAAACTTAAGAAGATATTTGATAAAAGAACCAAGGCAGATGACTTCTACCTTGGAGACAAAGTGTTAAGATGGGATTCTAGAAGAGAGGATAAGGGAAAACATGGGAATTTTGACTTCCTATGGAAAGGACCTTATATTATCTATGCCTTACAAGGAAACAATACATATTATCTGAAAAACATGGATGGCATAGAAACATAAGAAGGGCCAGTTAATGGTTGTATGTTGAAACATTACTTTGATCCTACTTATTAATGTATCCTGATTTTTAACATATACATACTATATCCTTTGTATTGTCACAATTTGGATTGGATAGTAACTTGTTGAAGTTGAAGCCCAAAGAGAATGCCCTAAGCATAAAAAATATCACTTCACACATACAATAAAGCAACAAGCAGAACAAAGTTCTATAGTTTAGTCAAAATCATTCGGAGGCCATATGACCTGCTATTTTTGACTTTCCACCAGGAAAAGCCATCCCCAAGTGGAGCCAGTGTTATGCTCCTATACCAATAGGTGTCATATTCCATGATTGACTTGATGAGCTATGAATATGTTCATACCTTTCCTTGTTGCAAAGGTTTTCCATATTTTCAAAAAAATTTAAAAATTTTAAAAATGTAAAGAGGGTATACCCTAAAAGAAAAATCATAGGGTGAAGAATAATATGGTCAAAAAAGTAAAAGAAAATGAACCCCACCAAAAGAAAGAACAAGGAAAGCGTGCAAGTCTAAATGCCACTACTTTGTACTCTTGTATAATAAACAATTGTGTGCAGCTTGTCACCTATGCCACAATTGATGAACAGTCAAACAACTTAAGCTTGGCTAGTTCATATTTGAATTTTATGTTTTAGAGATAGAGAATAAAAATTCGACCAAACTATTTAATCTTGGCAGATAAGTAGATAGGTAGAGTGAATAAAAGGAGCTCAAAAATTTAATCTGAGCCCTTAGATGTAATAAGGTTAGACTTAGATAAATATCTACATGTAAAAGAAAAGAAAGTGTGATAAGAGTTTTCCAGTTTAAGTTTACCCAAATAAAAAAGAAAAAATGTTAGGTTAAAGTAGGTAGGGTAGGTAGATGATGTTGCAGAATTACATGTGATGGATAATGACTCTAAATGTGTTAATTTATACTTTCATCACAAGTGAAAGGCAGACATTACACTAGAAGCATTTCAAGCAAGGCAAGGTCAAATAATTAACTTCCCTTCTCATCTTGCCCTAAATTTTCACTAATTCCCCCAAAGTACTAAGGCATTTGCTAAAATTAGAGGGGCTCAAAGCATTTCTTTGACTTGTAGAGGGACCAGACCCTCGGCCCAATAATTTAAAAGCCCAAGTACTTGAAACCATCCATAAATCATTCATTCACATTCTTAAGTCTTTTCCTAAGTAAAATCCTATTTTACTTAGGAAAAATATACAATGTCACATAAAAACCCCTTTTTCCATTTAAGCCTAAGTTAAATGCACAATTCTAATGTTTTTACTTAGTGCTTTTTCATTGCATTTTTCATATTAATTTCTAACTTATATTATATAAATCTCGTATATATTCACCGTTTTCCCGTATTATTTAAATATATTAAAAATCCCCAAAATTCTATATATCCCACCCCTTTAGCTAATTATAATCACAAACACATGTTAACCAGGATTAACTAGTTAACCCGTAACTAATTAGTAGCCTAATCCTGTTGGCATTATGATTCAGGTGTTGTCCTTGATGGCAAACCCATTCAGGGGATAAATCAAGAAGGACGCAGGAAATATGTTCAGCACGTGCGTCCCCGCAGGTATACCATACAGAACCCGCGTCCAGGGACGCAGGCCAGCCGTTCAGGAGGTGCGTCCGCCCAGTGCACACATTTCAATGCAGAGAAATGCACGTGGGGGTTTCTTGTGTGGTATCTAGCCGACGCTTTTGTGTTTCTATGATGTCGGCTCGTGGTACTGTTCCATGTTTTGGGGAGAAGCTTGCCTATATAAAGCAGAGGAATTCATTTGGATTAGGCATCATCTTGGTTGATCATCTCTTGGTGTGATCTAGTCCATATCTTTAAGGGTAAATCTTCTAAAGGACTACGATCTATATGGCGCATGATCAGATCTGTGGATCTGAGTGTTTGGGTTGGTTCTGAAGACCTCTTATCTTCTATATCTAAAGGGACGCAGATTCAGTGAAGGGAAAGTGCGCCGGGACGCAGTACAGTAAAGGATCAGGTGCGTCTCTGAAGCGAAGGACGCGGCGCGACTGTGGTATTGGGTGCGTCTCTGAAGCGAAGGACGCGGCACGACTGTGGTATTGGGTGCGTCCCTGAAGCAAAAGACGCGGCGCGATAGTGTTGATGTGTGCGTCGGTCGCAGACAAGCAAAAGTAACAGTGCGTCTGCACGCAGAACAGCATAAGGTATATTGCGTCCAGTCGCAGGCCACAGAAAGAAAATATGCGTCCCTGTCTCAAGATGATCTGTTAACTGTATATTTCTGTCCATAAGGTGTTCTGGGTTGTTTCGGTAATTACTGATCTGATATCTGTAGTAGACTGTATCTGTTGTATACTTGTTGATCATTTTGAAAAAGAAGTAGGGGGTTGTAGCTCCCTTCCAGGAGAAGTCTGGAAAACGAGAAAGAGTTGTAGCTCTTTGCAGGTTGCAGCCTGCGTGCTGGTAAAGGACTGCACCAGTACAAAATCATTGTAAAAAGAATTTCTTGAAAGAAGATAGAGACATTATTGCAGCAGGTGGTTTTTCTCCCGCATTGGGTTTCCACCTTACATCTTGTGTTCTTTGGTGTGACTGTCTATTTTCCTTATTCATGCTCATTGTTTTATGGTACTGATATGCAAGAATATTTCAAAAGATCAAATAAGGAAGATTTGGTAAATTGCTAGATAATACTGATTCCCCCCCCCCCCTCAGTATTATTTCCAACAATTGGTATCAGAGCAGGTCCTTCAAAACAGCTTGATCGCTTGAAGGTAGATCGTTCATCATGAGCAACTACGAGAGAGAAGCATCAATCAGGCCACCCGTCTTCGATGGGACAAACTTCAATTATTGGAAGGTAAGAGTTACTGCATATCTTCAATCTCTTGGTACAGAAGTTTGGAACATTGTAGAATCAGGCTATGCCTTTCCTTCAGTTACTCCTACAGATCCAGCTGAGAAAAAGCAGTATGAAACAAATGCAAAAGCAGTCAGTACTCTATTAGGAAGTATATCTCAAACAGAGTTCATGAAGGTCATGCACTTCAAATCAGCAAAAGAGATATGGGACAAAATGATCACTAGCTATGAAGGAGATGAACAGGTAAAAGAAGCTAAACTTCAAACTCTCAGGACTCAATATGAGACTCTCAAGATGTATAATGATGAAAGTGTGGCTAATTATTTTCTTCGAGTAGATGAGATTGTTAATTGTATGAAAAATTTGGGTGAAGAAATAAAAGAGACTATAGTAGTTCAAAAGATTCTAAGATCTTTATCTCCCAAATTTGAATCTAAAGTATCTGCAGTAGAAGAAAAGGAAAATCTCCGTGTTCTCACTATGTCTCAGCTGCATGGAATTCTAACTGCTTATGAAATGAGAAAGGGAGGTCCATCAGACAGAAGGGAAGCTGCTTTTAAAGCATCAGGCAAAGAAGATCACTATGAAGCATGTCATGTTCCAGAAGAAGAGGAAGAAGAATCAAACTTTGTCAGAAATCTTCAAAGGGGTTCTGGAAGGTTCAGAGGTAAGCTACCTTTCAAATGTTTTGCTTGTGGAAGAGTAGGTCATTATGCTGCAAAATGCTCTTATAAGGATAAAGGGAAGGAACCAGTTAGATGGAACAAGAAACAGGGTACAAATAAGAAAAGCTACTACACCCATGAAGATAGCGATGGCTTATCAAACAGTGATGAAGATGAACAAGGTAACAAATATAGATTGTTAATGGCATTTGAAGATGATAATTATGAGGATGCTATAGATGTGGATAACCTTTATGATGAAATTACTAGACTCAAGAGATGTATAGAAGAAAAGAACTTCAAATAATCTATACATTTTTGATGAAGAACAACAACAATGCTATTTAAGCAAGGATGAAGAGCACTGGTTATGGCATCGAAGATTGGGACATCTAAGCTTCTCACAAATAAGGAAAGCTTGCAAATATCAGGCAGTTCGCGATCTTCCAGATATCAAAATTCCTGACAACACCATGTGCAGATCATGTCAGTTTGGAAAACAGACTAGAACTAACTTTCCAGAGAAAGAAGGATCAGCCAGTATGCCTCTTGAGCTAGTACATACAGATGTATGTGGACCATTCAGAAAAAGAACACCTAGAGGAGAGGAATACTTGATATTATTTATTGACGATTTCTCCAGGTTTGTTTGGTTAGGACTTATGAAGCACAAAGATGAAGCTTTCGAAAAATTCAAATCCTTCAAAGCCTTGGCTGAAAATGAATCAGGTCACAAGATTAAGTGCCTCAGATCCGACAGAGGTGGAGAATTTACTTCAAATGAATTTTTCGATTTCTGTGATGAACATGGAATAAGGAGAGAATTTTCTACAGCTAGAACTCCTCAGCAAAATGGAGTAGTGGAAAGAATGAACAGAACAGTCCAGCAAATGGCTCGTGCTATGCTTGATGAATCAGGAACTCCTGCAACCTTCTGGGGTGAAGCTGCACATGCGGCAGTTATTATTCTCAACAAGACAAATGTCCGAGTGAACAGCACTCAAACTCCTCATGAGCTCTGGAGTGGTAAAACTCCTTCAGTAAAGCACTTCAAAATCTTTGGGAGCAAATGCTATATCAAAAATACTGAGGAGCAGCTTGGCAAACTTGATCCTAGAGCAGATGAAGGAATTCTTCTTGGCTACTCTCCACATAGCAAAGCATACAAATGCTACAATAAAAGACTTGGCAGAATTGTTGAAAGCATTGATGTAGTGGTTGATGAGAAAGGATACATTCCTAGGCAAATACATCGTGAAGACATTGAAGAAGATGAAAGCTACCCTCAAAGACAGAATGATGAAGAAGAAGAACCGCAAGAACAATTTCAAGACGGACCTCACGAAGAAGCAGTAGAAAGAACAAGAATAGAAGAAAAGACTCCATCCAGATATGTTCAAAAGAACCATCCAGAATCTCAGATCATGGGACAAAAGGAAGCAGGTATACAAACTAGAAGAACAGTTGCAGAAGCTTCAAGTTATTTGGCATTACTCTCCTCTACTGAACCACAAAATGTGAAAGAAGCATGCAAAGATGAATGTTGGGTGAAAGCAATGGATGAAGAACTTGAGCAAATCGAAAAGAACAATACTTGGGAGCTGGTTCCTAGACCAAAGGATAAGAATGTTATCGGAACAAAATGGGTTTTCAAAAATAAATTGAATGAAAATGGAGAAGTAATTAGAAACAAAGCCAGACTTGTTTGTAAAGGGTATGCACAGCAAGAAGGGATAGACTTTGAAGAAACTTTTGCTCCTGTTGCAAGACTTGAGGCCATCCGAATGTTTCTTGCTCTCTCAAGTTGTCAAAACTTCAAAGTATTTCAAATGGATGTGAAATCAGCTTTTCTGAATGGAGACTTGGATGAAGAAGTGTACATTGAACAGCCAGATGGTTTCATTCTTGGAAACGATCCAAATCTTGTATGCCGATTAAAAAAGGCTCTCTATGGTCTCAAACAAGCTCCAAGGGCTTGGTACTACCGGTTGGACAAATATCTTCATCAACAAGGTTTTTCAAAAGGTTCAGCAGATAGCAATCTTTATATAAAAGTTGAAAATGACAAATTACTAATACTTGTTGTGTATGTAGATGACATTATTTTTGGCAGTAATGAAGAAGCTATGAGTCAAAGCTTTGCCTCAGTCATGCAGAAAGAATTTGAGATGTCCTTGCTAGGAGAACTGACATACTTTCTTGGTTTGCAAATCCAACAAAAGAAAGGAGGAATCCTTTTATCTCAAACCAAGTATCTCAAGCAGATTTTGAAGAAATATGGCATGGAAGATGCAAAACCAGTATGTACACCCATGGTTACAGGATGTAGTCTCAGTGCAAATGACGAATCTGCAGCAGTTCATCAACCAACCTACAGATCTATGATTGGAAGTTTACTATATTTGACAGGTACCCGACCAGACATCATGCATGCAGTTGGAATAGTTGGAAGGTTTCAGGCAAATCCAAAGGAGACTCATCTTCAAGCAGTAAAGAGAATCTTCAAATATCTTCAAGGGACTCAAAATTATGGCCTATGGTATCCTAGAGATACAGATCTCACTCTTCATGCTTATACAGATGCAGATTGGGCCGGAAGCGTGGATGACAGGAAAAGCACAAGTGGTGGTGCATTCTTTATGGGTTCTAGACTGGTATCTTGGTTCAGCAAGAAACAGAGTTCAATTGCCTTGTCTACAGCTGAAGCGGAATATGTTGCGGCTGCATCTTGTTGCACCCAACTTCTTTGGATGATGCAGACTTTGCAGGATTATCAAATCACTTGTACACCTCCTATTCCTATCTTATGTGACAACACAAGTGCAATCAGCATCTCAAAGAATCCGGTTATGCATTCAAAAACCAAGCACATACCAATCAAGTACCATTTTCTCCGGGAACAAGTACTTGAACAGAAGGTCAAGTTGGAGTATGTTCCTTCTAAGGAACAAGTTGCTGATATTTTCACCAAACCGTTGCCCAGGGACACTTTTGAATACCTCAGGCAAAAGCTGGGGGTTGTTGATGCATCATCTTACTGTTGATCATCTTCCTATTGGTGGTATAGGCTCAGGGGGAGCACATAATGCATTGTTGGCATTATGGAGAAGGAGATCTTGGAAATAGCTGCAATATGTCTCTATCTCCTTCATGATGGATTTCTGGTTACAAATCTGGAGATGCATGAGCATAGGGGGAGCATACCCTTTGCCCTTGATGTCAAAGGGGGAGAATGAAGCTGAAGATTATGTGGTTGCCATCAAGTCCAAAGGGGGAGATTGTTGGCATTATGATTCAGGTGTTGTCCTTGATGGCAAACCCATTCAGGGGATAAATCAAGAAGGACGCAGGAAATATGTTCAGCACGTGCGTCCCCGCAGGTATACCATACAGAACCCGCGTCCAGGGACGCAGGCCAGCCGTTCAGGAGGTGCGTCCGCCCAGTGCACACATTTCAAGGCAGAGAAATGCACGTGGGGGTTTCTTGTGTGGTATCTAGCCGACGCTTTTGTGTTTCTATGATGTCGGCTCGTGGTACTGTTCCATGTTTTGGGGAGAAGCTTGCCTATATAAAGCAGAGGAATTCATTTGGATTAGGCATCATCTTGGTTGATCATCTCTTGGTGTGATCTAGTCCATATCTTTAAGGGTAAATCTTCTAAAGGACTACGATCTATATGGCGCATGATCAGATCTGTGGATCTGAGTGTTTGGGTTGGTTCTGAAGACCTCTTATCTTCTATATCTAAAGGGACGCAGATTCAGTGAAGGGAAAGTGCGCCGGGACGCAGTACAGTAAAGGATCAGGTGCGTCTCTGAAGCGAAGGACGCGGCGCGACTGTGGTATTGGGTGCGTCTCTGAAGCGAAGGACGCGGCACGACTGTGGTATTGGGTGCGTCCCTGAAGCAAAAGACGCGGCGCGATAGTGTTGATGTGTGCGTCGGTCGCAGACAAGCAAAAGTAACAGTGCGTCTGCACGCAGAACAGCATAAGGTATACTGCGTCCAGTCGCAGGCCACAGAAAGAAAATATGCGTCCCTGTCTCAAGATGATCTGTTAACTGTATATTTCTGTCCATAAGGTGTTCTGGGTTGTTTCAGTAATTACTGATCTGATATCTGTAGTAGACTGTATCTGTTGTATACTTGTTGATCATTTTGAAAAAGAAGTAGGGGGTTGTAGCTCCCTTCCAGGAGAAGTCTGGAAAACGAGAAAGAGTTGTAGCTCTTTGCAGGTTGCAGCCTGCGTGCTGGTAAAGGACTGCACCAGTACAAAATCATTGTAAAAAGAATTTCTTGAAAGAAGATAGAGACATTATTGCAGCAGGTGGTTTTTCTCCCGCATTGGGTTTCCACCTTACATCTTGTGTTCTTTGGTGTGACTGTCTATTTTCCTTATTCATGCTCATTGTTTTATGGTACTGATATGCAAGAATATTTCAAAAGATCAAATAAGGAAGATTTGGTAAATTGCTAGATAATACTGATTCCCCCCCCCCCTCAGTATTATTTCCAACAAATCCTCCCGCTACATGAAAAGGGATTAATTAACCCTCATTGTTAATTAACAACCTCCCCGTCCATTCACAACAACCCCGATACGATTAATTAATTCTTAATTGTGTTGGGCCTGCTGCTGTTAAAACCCCGCCGCATTGAGCCTCCCGTCAGTTGTCCAAGAACGCTCTCCACATTCGATGGTTATTAAGGATATCATGCGACCCTTGGTGATAGCGCGTTAATGCGCGATCACCAAGCGGTTTTTGCACAGTGCCTCCACCACGCGTCAAGCGATCTGTGGAATTTATAGCTCCCGGCTAAATACTGCCCATCCCCAAAAGCGGTGAGATACGAAACCTCTTACCGCTATTCCATATACGACAAAACATCATTTCGTTCCTCGTGCACATCATCCGCCCGAAAACCTAAAACCCCTGCCAACCTTGACTTTGTTAATAAAACAAATAAACATCATTTTCATTGTTTTATGCTGCAAACTTGTGTTCCTATGCAAAGAACGTCGAGGTCAACTATCCAAGGTTTCTAATCACCACCTTGCTAAGCAACTTGCAGCCGATGCAGCCCAAAACCTGTTAGCTACTGCTTGCACCTGTTTTTGCACTGTTCACTCCCCGAACACAGGTATTTATCCAATTTCCACCGAAACCCTGCAAGTTCACGTTTTACACTGCAATTCCACATAAAAGGCCAAAAGTCATTACAAATTCAGTATTTGTTTCACCATATAAGTTCCCAGACCTGTTAATTTTCCCATTTTTCACCGAAAACCCAAATTACTTTCTAAATCCACAAGAACCAGAAATGGAAACCCTTTGGCTTTGACTGTTGCACCCATTAATGCTCCTCATAAACATTTAGACTATCTGCCTCTTGCGGATAAAGACTTCCAGATAAAAGACTTATCCACTGATAAAAACCACCTTAAAATCTTTTGCCAAAATAGAGATAACTATCTGAATGGCTTTGACATCCTAGGACTATGGGAATCTAACCTTCCCATGTATTTTCTCCCCTTAGTCCATGTTTTCACTGATATAATTCACCAATGCCAAGCCAATTATGAGCCTAACTGCAGAGCAGTTATGTCTCCAAGACAAACAGTCCTCTTTCCAATAACTACTCAATCCATCAATGAAATGTTGCAATTCCACTCGAGTCAAGCTCTCACTCCCATTTCCATGGGATATTTACCTGAGAAATCCACTCAATTGTCTTAGTCAGAGTTGAACCGTATCTGTCAGACTTTCATGTTACAGAAACATCAGCCTGATGGCCCACCTCTTTACATGCAAACTTTCTTCACAGATATGGGACAAATCATAATTGACATGATATGATCAATAATGGGTTTCAATACTAGTGAATTTGTTGATGAGGTAACCCTAGTGTTGTTGTCAATTTTTACTCCTCGACAACCTCCTGTTGTTAAGTATGATTATGCCTCCTATATTGCTAAGAAGATTCATGACCAGTTTTTAAGACTGGACAATGAAAGAGTTTTCAAGTACACCACTTTCATATATCATCTTATGCTGTATTATCAGTCAGAGAACTTCCCTTTCCCTGTCATGAAACTTGATACCAAAGGAAATCCAAGGTCTGTCATCTTTTGGATTCCCACTTTCCATATATCCTTAGAGTCCCTTTACTCATACAATGAGTTCATTGATCAATTTGTTCATCCATCAACCACCTTATTGACAAGAGTTCCCCTCCTAGGATCAGTGGTGATATGAAGAAGATCCTTCAGCTCTCCAAGCAGTACAGAATAGGTGATTGGTACCTATACAAGAACCATATAGAAATCAGGATATATGGGTGTGAGCTCTACCCTTTTAAGCTACCAAAGTATGTTCCAATGAGGCTCTTTGCATTGGAATATTTTAGGCAAATGATAAATTCAGACCTGGTCCATTTTTATAATGCCAAGAAGAAAGCTCAACATAGAATCAAGAATTAGTTAGGCCCTTTTGTCTGTAACACTAGAGAGGCATGGAGAGAAGCAGAAATAATTTTAGAAGATCATCTTAAGTTACAAAAGAGTTTTGGGTGGATACCATATGACCCTACCATCTTTATCTATGATAGAATAATGTAGAACAGATTGTCACCATACATTCACCATAGAATTCCAGAGATTGAACAATATGCAAATATGGATGAATGGAGGGAAGGGACCCTAGTAGAAAATGATAGTAAATAGGTCAATACTGAAAATGTTATAAGAGATCTTGAGAAAACACTTGACCTGGATTCTTTTGGGCAGGTACAAAGGTCAAGGATTGGTCCCTCTACAGCTGAAACCTCTCAGCAACATTCACAGGAAACCAGCACACCAGCCATAGGAACATCCAAAGGCAAGGAACTAGAAACTAGCATTCAAGCCACAGAGCAATCTACAATGCCTAAGCAGCCTAAAACTTCCAAGGAGCAGGCCCAAATGCACACTCCTCCCACTGAAGGCAATATGGGAGAACCTACAATCTTGCAAACTCCTCTAAATGAGGAAAGAAATAAAAAGAGAGACAGGGAAACAACTACCCATGCCAGTGAACCTTCAGGACAGCCTGGTACCAAAAGGTAAAGGTTAAATCCCCTTTCAGAAGAAGAATTTGTTGAAGAGACTACTGATAGTCCGAGGAGAGAAGGAGTAGATAGCCAGCAAACTTTCCCAGTAGGTGGGACATCTACTAGCTCACAGAGAAAGGAGCTAGAGAGACAACAAAGTGCAGAGGTATCATCTTTCAGACCACCAGGAAAGGACACTTCAGATATCAAAAAGACATTTATAGAAATAAAAGCCAGAAATGATCCATTAAGGCTTCAGGTCTACAATCAATATTTGAAAATGGATGTCACAAATCAAAACAGATTGATGTCAGCCTATGACAACAAAGAAGGTAAAATGATAATGAGTTATTTCAAGCCTAAAGTGCAACAGCCTCAATTAGCAGCAGACTATCTTAGAACCATTTTTGAAGTCATGGAAAAGGATATTCATCGTTTGGATCAAATTTAATTGCACAAAAAAATTGGAGAGATGATTTATTCCACTTTGACTGGTAAGGCTATGATAACCCAAAGGCTAGAAAATTCTTTGGATAACACAACTGCCCAACTACATTTGGTGAAAGCTTCCTCCTAGTCCAAAGATAACAGAATAAAGTCTTTATAAGAAATAATTATTGGATTGGGTCATGATCCCAAAGATGTAAAGGCTATAGAAGCCTTAATCAAAAAGAAAGATGAAGATATTGTTGCGTTAAGGAAGCAGCTAAAGCTGCCTCCTTCAAGGCATCCACTGAATGCTGAGATCATAAAGAAAAAATCTGAAGAAGAGCTGATGGATTTGCTCTTAAAACTTAATGAACGATTGAATGAGACTGAGCAATAACTAGAAAAAGCATTGAAGGACAAGTAGGGAGAGTCGACCTCTCAGCCTCTCAATGTGATACCAGTAGTCTAAATTGTAATCCCTTCAACCCTTGGAATAGATCTGGCACCAAACATTCCAGCAGCCACAGCAGAGGTGGTCACAGTTACAACAACAATAGGAACAACAAGAAAAACACAGGATAATACTACCAATTTGAGCACAGAGGAACTAATAAAATCAATGGAGGACATGAAACTGCAAGTTTTAGAGCTAAAAAAGGTACAAGAACAGTATTCCAACTTAGAACAAAGGTATGATCTCTCAAAGATAAATGTTGCAGAAAAGACAAGAGAGATTAAAGGGTTAGAAAACAAAGTGAAATCATTAGAAAAGGATCTCACATTTGAGAAACCTTTGAGAGTGTTATACTCCTATAGTAATAGGTGTCATATTTCATGATTGACTGGTTGAGCCCTGTAATATGTTCATCCTTTCCTTGTTGTAAAGGTTTCCATATTATCAGAAATCAAAAAATTAAAAAATGTAAAGAGGGTATACCCCAAAAGAAAAATCAAAGGGTGAAAAAAATAATAAATGGTCAAAAGAAAAAATGAAAAGAAATGAACCCCAAATAAAAAGACCAGGAAAGTGTGCAAGTCCAAGTGCCACTACTATTTCATTTTCTGTAAATAAAGCATCATGTACAACTTGTTGAACTTTATATGAATGGCCAAATAGCTTAATCTTGGCCAATTCATGTTTGAATTTCATGTTTTAGAGATAGAGAATAAAAATTTGTCCAAACTGTTTAAACTTGGCAGATAAGTAGATAGGCAGAGAAGCAAAGGAGCTCAACTATTTAATCTGAGCCCTTGGAAGAAATAAGTGCAGACTTAGGTAGGTTTACCATGCAAATAAAAGAAAAGTTAATGAGGGTTTGCCAGTCTAAGTGCACCCAAATGTAAAGAAGAAAAAATGTTAGGCAAGTAGGCAGGATAGGCAGTTTTGGTGTTGCAGAATGAGGCTTGTGATTGAATTTTGTCTTTCAAACTGTTAATTTTACCTCTATCACAAAGTACTATGGCAGATATTTCTCTTGGAGCAGCTCAAGCGAGGCAGATTTCTTAACTAACTTCCCTTCATGCTTCTCCCCAAATCATTTACTAATTCCCCCAAAGATATTAGGATCTAATTAATATCCCCAAAATGCCACTCATTCCATTTCATCATTGCCTAAGTGAATTCCCATTTTACTTATGAAAATGGCCATCTTTCTTGTATAGACCCCTTTTCTTCCCTTTGGCCTAACTTTTTATGTAAAAATTCCAAAACATTAAGCTTAGCGCTTGCTTTCATTCATTTGTCATATTAACACTAATTTTTATTATATAATTCCCCTGGAAAAGATACCCTTATCCCGTACTATGTATATAATATAATCCCCCACTATTGTATATACCCCGCCCCGGTTAACTAAACCATAGCACTATACAAATCGGGAAATAATGGTTTATCCTAAACCCATTAAGAACCCTCCCCGCATCATTCAAAGGATTAATTAACATTTGGTTTATTAATAACTTAACCTAAATTCAACTTCGATAACCAATCAAATCCCGCCCGAGTCTATTAAAAACGTGATTTAGTTGTGTCGGTCCCATGCATTAACTCCCTGCCTTGCTCATAAAGCACCAGCCGTCCGATCAGCCGCTCCACATCCAATGGTCGATGTCCATTTCGCTAGCCCTCCATCAGCCGAATGTTAAACCACGGGGAATTGGTGGTTTTGGTCCTGTACCTTTCCATGTGTCGTGCGCCAGGCTTGTTCGCTGCCCCTTCGCCTGAAACCAACCAAGCCCAAAAGCGGCACGGGCGAAACCGCTTACCTCCCCCCCTGCAGATGTCAGTTGTCCTTTGCTGACGTCACCCTACCATGTCACTATCTGTACTGCTACGTCACCCGCCACGTCGTCTGTTCCGTACCCCCCCACTGACGTCATGCTGACGTCACCCGTCCGAAAAATCAAATTTTCCCGCCAAAAATCTTTTTGTTCAATAAAGGGTAAAAAAGTCACTTTTGATAGTTTTCGCTGGAAAACAGCACTCCATGCATGCAATCAACTGAGTGCACAGATCAAATCTCGACCACCTACTAGGCTAGAAAAGCTCCAACGACGAACTCACCACCTCAACCAGCTTGCCAGTTTACAGTTTTCTTTCATTTAAACACAGTTGAAGACAAAAAGAAGGACTTTCGAGCTCATAGAAAAAGAAATAGAGATACTTGTGGCCCTATCCAGTTGACCATCATAGACATGATTTACCAGAAGAAAGGTACTCAGAGGACACGTTAGCTAGTTCAATTTTTCCAGACAGCGGTGAGCCGGAGTCGGTCCAGTGTTAAAGTGTACCAGAGCACAAGTCAAAGAGTATCAGACGAGCATTGAAGACTGTCAGATCAACATTAAAAAGGGGCAGTGCAGCATTAAAGAATATCAAATGCACAGAGCTATTACTGGACACCTGCAAGCCGAACCATAAAGAGTCAGGCTCTAGCACAACATCAAATATCTTTTCCGAGCCATTTGAATCTTCTCTTGTAAATTAATTTAGGTTAAACTTAGATATTATCTCAGAGCTTTTATGAGATATCTGTTTGTACATATTTTGTTGTTTAAATACCCCCTTCATCAGAGTTTTTGAGAGGTTGGGTATGTGTAGACTTCCTAGATTTTTCTGTAATATGGAACCTTTGGAATAAAAAGCTTTTGGGATCAAACTGTTGTCTGGTTTATTGGAAGAAGAATTGATGTAGAGGACTTGTCACAAAATTCTTGAATCAACCCATGGATCAATGAGTACTTTCTACCTTGTGTTTTATAGTTTTCTTGTCTATTATGTCATCTATGTTTAATGATCTGAATGATAAAGAGAAAGATTAATCAGAATTTGGTTAACTGCACTCTATTTTCAGTCTTTATTATTCTCTGTGTTTTCTTCAGAATTAGTATAAACAGTGAATTCTTAATTGCTCCTGTTTCCTGATTCTTTCATGTGTTTAGTTGCTAAGGAATTCTTAATTGCTCCTTAACAGTAATCATCCATTTTCCCTCTTTCATTATGTTGAAGGATTCTTAACTGCCCTTCAACCATTTGAGTCCATTCCATCTGATTCCAGCCTTTTAATTGTTCCACGTTTGACTACCTTGCTCTGTGATGCCATCCTCTGTTAGAAACCAAATCCAGGAAGCCTGTTTCTTTTGACTCCATCATGCCCAATGGACTGAACTCTTCAGTTTTGCCTCACTGTTCTATTGAATCTCACCACCCAAACTCAAAACAAAACCTTTGAACATCATAACTAACCTAAAACCTTCAAAAACAAAGCTAAATAATAAAGAGAGAGCCCTCTCTGGATACAGATTGGCTAGAATCTGTATCTAAAAGATTGGTTTGTGGTTACCTTGGCCGTATTCCCTTTCTTACAACTCTTGGGAACAACCTGAGTGATAACAGACATAAATTAGAAAAATTCTTTGAGCCAACATCACTTAATCAAGAAATGATGTTTGGCCATCAATCCAAATAATTTTTGAGCAAATTGATTTAGTAAAGGCAGCTCAAGAAGAGGTTCAAAAGTCAAGGGCAGAGTTAGGAAATATGCCTGAGGAAGCCACCAGGCTCATACAGTTTTTGAATACCAAGAATAAGTACCAGGAACAATTCTGGAAGTCAAAAGGGTTTTCACTAAAAGAACTCTGATGCAAAATTTAGAAAGAAGATGCCATGACATGCAGGAAGAAATTAATGCCTTCATGAAGAGATTTGATATTTTGAAGAATAAAGGGTTGCCTAGTCCTTTAGTTATTAATGACAAATTGATGAGACATATAGACTATGTGGAGAAATTAAATCAATATGCAGGCAACCACGCAGGTCAATCAACAAGTGCATCAACATCAAAAGCATTGCCTATAGGAAGAGTTCTCTATGACAGTCTAGAGAACTTATTCTATGTTGAGCATGAGATAAAGCACTTGTTTCCAATTCAGCCCACCTTTTTCAGGTACATTGAAACTAATGAGACCCTGAGAAAACATCAAAGAGCCAGAATACCAGGACCATAATGGTGCGAAGAAATGTTAGAAATTTTGTAAATTATCCTTGGGTAAATTTTGGTTATTTACTACACTAAGTAATGGTAAAAAGGATAAATAGAGGGCAAATAGGTCGAAGAGTATTAGAGCAGGTAAAGAGTATTAGTGAGGACAGGGCAGCTAGCACAGAATTACCAAGAAGATAGCAGCAAGCCAAATCATAGGGCCTGCCTCCAGCACACTCACAAGAATAAGAACAACACAACATCATTTTGCCTTTTCTTTTATCTACGAGACCATCTGTCTATATTTTTCTTGTAACTTATTCATATTCATCCTAGAATATATATCTCACTCTGTTATGAGATATCTTTTTGTAATTTTTTTTGTATATATACTCCCTCAATTGGAGTTTTGAGGGTGGATTCTTAGACATTGCTGTAATATTGATTATTTTGGAGTAAAGTTCTGTTGGACAAAATTTTGTATGGCTAGCTAGATGAAGAATTGATGCAAAGGACTTTTCACAGGATTCATGAGTCAGACACCGGATCAATAAGTCTTCTATATCTCATGTTTTAAAGTTTTCTTGTTTATTATATCAACTGTGTTTCATATCTGAATGATAAATGAAAAAGAATAATTCAGGCAGTGCTTGAGTGCAATTTGTTTTCAATCGTTTTTGTTCTTAATGTTTTCTTCTAAACTGGCATAAACAATGAATTCTTAATTGCTCCTGTTTCCTAGTTTATTCACTTTGATTATTTAGTAAAGAATTCTTAATTGCTCTTTATTGGTAATCATTCAAGTTCCCTCTTTCAAATATGTTGAAGAATTCTTAATTGCCCTTCATCCATTTTGAGCCCATTCCATCTATTTTAAGTCTCTATTTGTTCCCTGTTTAACTACCTTGCCCTGTGAAACCATCCCTTGTTAAGAAACCAAATCCAGTTAAGCCATCTTCTTTGACTCCATTAGCCCAATGGCCTGAACTACTCAGTTCTACCCCTCTACTATTGAATTTCGCCACCTAAACACAATCAAAACCTCTAAACTAAAAAAAGCTAAAACTTAAAGAGAGAGCCATCTCTGGGTACAGATTGGCTAGATTCTGTACCTAAGAGTTGGTTTGTGGTTACCTCAAACCCCTTTCCTCTTCCCAAAAACTTCAAGGAAAATCTGAGTGATAACACCTGAATGAACCTGATTTGCTTCCTTCTTCAGGTTATCAGACTCTTTTCGTTTCCAACAATATTTCTTCAGGTGTCCAATTTTATTGCAATGCCAACATTTTTGCCTACACTTCTTCCCTTTGATTTAGATCTGAAAGAACCCTTTGTTTTTTCTCCTCTTTCCTTTGACCGCCCTCTAGCTATCATGGCTTCTGATGTTGCTGTTTCAGTATTGGATTTCCTTCGTAGTTCTTCAGACAAGAGAGCTCCCACAACTGATTCAAATTTCAAAGAATTAGCGGTGCTCAAACTGATTGAAGTTATGAAGTGGGCCCATGACTCAGGCAAAGAACACAACAAGGTTATAGCTTTGTCTTCTTCCCGAATTTTAACTTCCATATCTACTAATTAGCATATAAGTGTATTAAAAACATTCAAATTTTTTGCAACTTTTGAACCCTCCTTCATTCGAAGACTGTAGAGTTGTCTTTTCAAATAAATTCTACTGGTTAATGACTTTATCATATATAGCTTTTCCAGTTTTTCCCATAAACCTGAAGCTGTACTCTCTTCAACAACTTCTTCAGCCAGGCATAACCTGATGGTACTGAGAGCTCAGAGATCCAAGTCCTCCCAGTCTGAATCTTTCATGCTTGTAGGTTTCTTATTTGCCCTGTCCAAAGCTTTGTGCAACGCTTGTTGCACCAGCAAAATCCTGACTTTTAGTTTCCATAGAGCAAAGTTGTTCCTGTCAGCGAATTTCTCCACCTCGAACTTTGCATTCGACATCTTGGCCATTTCTTTCTTCATAGTGTTTCCTTTTTTCAACTAGGGTTTATTTTTGGTTTCCCTTTCTTCAAAAAAAAAATGAGCCCTTTTTGGTTTCCCTTTCTTCAAAAAAAACTGAGCCCCCTTTTTAAATAAACAAATTCCTTTCTACAATTCTGAGGCTTTGTTTTTTTTAGTCTGTTTATTTAAAAAAAAAAAAATTTAAAAACTTATTTCAATTTTTTTTCTTGATTCTGTTAGAGAAACCCTTCAACAGATTTTACTGAAAATATAACTTGTTCTCCTTTCCTTAATGAAACCCTGCTCTTCTCTGATCAATTTTAACAATTTTCTAAAAGAAATTTCCACTGGTTTGCGAGCCCAAATATTATGGGGAAACAAAACTGTTTTCAAAAAATTATTTTAAAATTAGTCAGGTTTTCCACACACATTCCTTCACACATAGGGGCAGCACTGCGATTCTGCTCTACACACCGGGCTAGAGGGCTTCCTTGGCCAGCATGAAGGTCCATTCATATGCAGAACGATGCCCTCCTCGATGGCTCTGGAAACACACAAAGGTTTTCGAAGGGTGGTACATTCATACGCATAATGGTGCCCTCCTTGACAGCTGCAATGGGCCACCTAACTCTTTGATGGTTCTGGACAAGGCTAGCAATGGATCGGCCTCATCGCTGCCTCACCCAACAATAGCTCTCGGTCCATGCAGAGAGCATAGTGGGTTTTGGACAAGGCCAGCAATGACTCCCGGTCCATGCAGAGAGCAGACGGTAACATGTAGCAGTGGTAGTGGTCCATTGAAACAAATAATCTAGCCTGCTGATGTGACTTTCCTCCTTCACCAGTTGTCACACGGAATTGGTCAAGGGTGTGGACACGGCTGACCTTCCTAGAAGTCTAAGACATTCTAATGACAAACAAGACAAAATGGAGTGATCTTTCTCTAAATACACCTTTTACAACATGAAAACTACAAGTGTTTAGGCTTACCTTATTCCAAAACGCTGTTGTTGAGGTCCGTTCTTGACGATCCGGATGAGCTCCTCCTTCAAGTCAATTCCTGCAACCACAAACAATCAAACAATTACCAAGCACTTGCATTTCATATAATAAAACATATATTCAACATGCAGACCAAGGAACACATGAAATAACTCATTAACACAAGCTATTGAGAAAAATAAACCAGTTTGTATTAATAACGAAACAAAGAAACTCTTACAACCTGGCCTTGGTGTTGTGCAAGTTCCTCCCAGGGTCCATCAAGGGTTTTCCTCTACTTTGACAAAGCTCACCCTCTTCCAAGTAGAATCAAGTAAAGACAATCTCTCCTCACAAAGGCTCTAATGGAAGACCTAAATCCTGCAGCATTTACCCAAAGAAAATGTATAGCTCCAACCTCTTCTCCTTCTGGCTCAATGCCTTTATTTATAGTGCTGTAAAGAGGTTATTCAGGTCCACTATCAATGGGATCATCCCCCTCTTTGGGTGGGATAGCTCCCTTATTGATGGGATAAGTTCCCCCTTAATAGAGATACATGAACCAACTGGAGGCGCATCCATTTCATCAAACCGACCTCTAGAATGTTCTAGAAGTAACCACAAGTAACTTTTTCAAGATAAAACTCGCGCATTTTGCCTTTTACAGAGGGACGCACCTGTCCCTTAACATACAGAGCGTCCATGGACGCAGATTTTGTGAATATGGTCAGCGTCCCCGCAGGTAAGGCTAGAGAGAACCTGCGACCCCAGAGATAAACATAGTTTTTACAAGACTTTCTCTCTTCTTTGAGTTTGAGATGGATAACAGAGGCATGAGACTTGCCTAAGAGGGTAGCATGACTGTTGATTTGAGCCATACTAACTGTAAGTAGTCAAGGTGACATTTTTTAGTGTAACAGATTGCCCCCTAAAGTGTGAAGCCTGGAATAGAATAGGGTTTTGTAATTCTAGGAAGGGTGAAGCGCTTTATCATTTCAAGGATTGTCTTGTGGATGGCCTGGTTGGAACCTGCAATTTTCAACACAAAATACATGGATAAGATTATATCATCACTGAGGTAGGCATTCCCATACTCAGATTCAAAACTTTAACTAATGAACTAATCTTTCTTCCTCCATTTCTTCCTCTTCGCCTGGTAAAAGCCTTGATGTTAGTAACCAGGAGGCTAAGAAGAAGAAGAAAGGGAAGAAGAAGAAGAAGAAGAAGAAGCAAGATAAGAAAGAAGTCAACCAACCAACCATGGCTGTAAGTGTTAGTTGTGTTGAGGAAAATTCCGACATGCATCGTAAACCCAAATACCCTTGCAGGCTTTGTAAGGGTGACCACTTCCTTGTCAATTGTCCTAGTATTCCAAAGGTCTTGGAAGTATGGTCAGAAAAATCTCATCAACTTTCCATTGATCCATCAACCAGTGATAGTCAGATTCCTGGGAAAAAGGGTAAAGTTAGGTTTCCTTGTAAGTTATGCAAAGGGAGTCATCAAACTCACATTTGCCCTCACATGGATGAAGCCTCAAAATTGTTGGAAAACCTTACTGTTCCACAGCAAGAATTTCCAACTGGTTACCGTAAACTTTCTCCCAACCTACCGTCAACTGACGGAGTGATTGATCTAATATCAAGTACAGTCAATCACACTCTTCCATTGGAGAGTGAAACTCATGTCACTCAGGTTGATGATCCATTAGTTGATCAAGTGGTCGATTCAATTTCACATTTAGTCGATCACACTCTCCTTTTCGAGAGTAAATTTCATACCGCTGATGTTCTTCTTGTTACATCGGATTCTTCTATGCCGGGGGGCATTTCACCTGTTTCTACAGAACCCCCTCCAAGTACTGAGGTCTTTTCCTTTGATTGGAATAGACTGACAGAACCTCGTCTTCCTTCCTCCATCCCTTTCCAAATCATTGTCAAGGCTGGTGGTAGGGACATACATCGTACTCAGGTAGATGAAGGTGCTTCTGTTAGTATTTTATCCTCAGCTGTTTGGAAAGCTTTGGGTTCCCCTCAGCTTGCGCCTATTACGCAGAATCTGAAAGCTTTTAACAGAACAATTAGTGAACCTTTAGGGATCCTTCCTAAGTTTTCTATTACCTTGGAAGGCAAAACTGTCTGTATTGATCTTATGGTAGTTCGAGGTCCTTTGGATTTCAATTTACTCCTTGGGCGAGACTATGTTTATGCAATGAAAGCTGTCGTATCGACACTCTTTCGCGTGATGTCTTTCCCTCACAATGGCAGTATTGTGACTGTAGACCAGCTTTCGTTCCCTAGTCTTGTTTCAACTACCAATAATATGACACCCCTAACTGTTCCTGATTCTAAAGTGGTATCTACCCTGCCACGGGTTAATTATGTGGCAACTGGTCCCATGTTTTCAGTTACCGATGTAAGTGAGCCTCTCACTGTTGATTTAGATCCGGTAATTAACATGGAAAACTCTATGGGATTTCTTGAACACGATGTTCTTATCCCTTTTGAGTCCCTTGACATGTGTTCCTTCCAAAGAAGTATTCTTCCTTCTGATGAAGACCTCTTGGAAGCCATGATCAAGGTGTGTCCATTGACATGTCTTTCTTCCAGTTGGAAGCCATGATCAGTGTGTACGAGGATAGTTTATTCCTCTCTCAACCTCGTTAAAAAATGAAATTGGATAGTCCGAGGAAAGTTCCTTTTACTGTGTCAACCTCGTTAAAAAATGAATCAGTTGATGAGGATAGTTCTTTTACTGAGTCAACCTCATTAAAAAATGAATCAGGTAGATTTTAGGATACGTAGGTAGATTATAGAAAGTAGGGTTTTGAGGATAGTTCCTGTTACTGAGTCAACCTCGTTAAAAAATGAATCATGTTTGAGGACAGTTCCTGTTACTGAGTCAACCTCATTAAAAAATGAATCAGGTTTGAGGACAGTTCCTGTTACTGAGTCAACCTCATTAAAAAATGAAACAGGTGTCAGCGAGGATAGTTCCTTTTACTGTGTCAACCTCATTAAAAAATGAATCAGTGTGTCTTGTGTCAAGCTCATTAAAAAATGAATCAAGGATTTTATGAGCATAGTTCCTTGTCTTGTGTCAAGCTCATTAAAAAATGAAACAAGGATTTTAGAGCATAGTTCCTTGTCTTGTGTCAAGCTCGTTAAAAAATGAATCAAGGTTTTTAGCGTAAAGTTTTTTGTTAGGTAGATTGTAGAGAGTAGTTATGAGCATAGTTCCTTGTCTTGTGTCAAGCTCACTAAAAAATGAAACAACTCCCACAAGTCTTTCCAAGATCTTGAAAGTAAAGCTTCATTCCATCCACCTCATTGAATGCAATGAAGCTTGGGGGGCATGTACCTTAATTTGCGTCATTATGCTGGGGGCATGTGGACTTATAACAAGCATAGTTTTTCGTTTCAAGCTTGCGTAAACATGAAACTGAATCCGAGCATAGTTCTTTTCCTGTGTCAAGCTCGTTAAAAAATGAAACAAATCCTCCTCTACTTGAGTCGAGAGATTGACTAGATCTCATAGATGTTAGGTTGTATATTTAAGTTAGTTAGTTTTGCATAATTTTCTTATAGTTTAGGTCGGGTCTTTCAAATGATCTCGTAACTCAGCCTTCATTTCATCCAACTGGTTGAATGAAATGAAGTTGGCGGGGGCATGCGCTCTAGCAGTTATGCTTAGGGGGCATAAAGCATAGTTTTCTCTCTGTTTCAAGCTTGTGTAAAAATGAAACTACTTTGAAGCATAGTTTTTATCTGTTTCAAGCTTTTGTAAAAATGAAACCTATCTCGAGTCAATTTCAGTTATTTTCAAGACTCGTTAAACTAATGAAAATACCGAGATTATTTTGCTATTTTTCATTCTCGTAAAACAAATGAAAATGCCGAGTTCTTTCCGTCTTTTCCTGCTCGTAAATTAAATTGAAAGTCGGCCACATGAGTACATTTTTATCCCTTTTTTCGGACTCGTTAAAACTTACGAAAAAGTGAAACCTCAAGAGTCATCTTTTAAGCCCTTTTCTGACTCCTAAAACATGAAAAGATTGCCGAGCGTTTCTTTTACACTCGTTAAAACGGAATTAAAAGACGGTCCCCTTATAGCTCTTTTCTGACCATAAAATCAGGAAAAGATTGCCGGGTTTTTGTCGTTTCAAACTCGATACGGAAATAAAACGACGTGTCCTTGATCGCTTTTTACTTTTCAGGTCAACGACACTATTATGAAAGTACTCCTTGGTCGCAAGATCAAGCGGTTCCCCCAGGTATTGTTTTATACTTTTTCGGGCTTGAGGGACACAAATATACGAAAAAGTTCAACGTGGAGTCTCCTTTAGTTTTTTCAGACTCTCTAAAATTGAAAAACGCCGAGTTTCTCCTATACTGGGCTCGTTAAAACTTTTACAGTAGAGGACCTGTTCAATTACAAACAGGAACGAACCACTCCTTCCTAGGGTTCGAATTTAAACTAGGTTGGACTCATCCGAAGGATGAGCTTATAATCAAGCATATGTTATCCTCCTCAAGCTTGTTAAAAATAAAGAGGTACTTGCCAGAAATGGTGGGGGAAAAGAGAGAAGAATGAACCTGTTTGTCACCTTTTGTCTCAGAAGAAACTTTATTACCACTCTTGAACACGACACTTTTCATTCACCTGGGTTGGGAAATCTTTTACCTCACAGTTGACCAAATCACTTTGAAAGTCTTTAACCGGATTTCGGGGATTAACTTTGAGTTATTCGTCACCAAGCCATCTGTTGTGTCGTTATGTGTTCAAGAGGTCTGCAAGCAAAACTTTCATCTGCAAAATACTTGTCATCCATTTGACCATCCCTGAGTCAGTCCTTACAGCAACATTTCTTCAACTTGAACAATGATTTCGTGTTGCGGGCTTGCCTGCAACGGGTCGCTTTCTATCGACATCGACACATTATCTAGAAATATGACTTAGGAATCGACAGTACCTTGAATTCTGCATGCATCAATGGCAGGTTTCTCGCCTTTGACGTCAGTTTACATCATTGACTTTCGATCAAAGGATTCCGTGAAGTGTTCGACATCAAAACATCTATTCACATTTCACGGGTTGTGCTTGGTACTTTGAGAACCATTGACATTACTGGTGGTCTCTCTCACGCTTGTTAACAGTTCACATCATCGACTGGTAATCAAGTGGTTTCTAACATGTTCAACATCAAATCATTTAATCACATGGTTAGAATCGTACCAATTCGGGAAGTAGAAGTGAAGACCCTGGATCTAGTTTCTACCATCCAGGCTGCGAGGAGTTTTGTATTCATTGTCTATGTAGACTAATCATAAACAGATGGATGCGTCCATACTGTGTCTACAAAAGTCTATAAAAATGATGTACTACAAGATCATTCCTATATCAGAATAGTTAGTCCATTAGTTAAAGTTTTGAATCTGAGTATGGGAATGCCTACCTCAGTAATGATATAATCTTATACATGTATTTTGTGTTGAAAATTGCAGGTTCCAACCAGGTCATCCACAAGACAATCCTTGAAATGATAAAGCGCTTCACCCTTCCTAGAATTACAAAACCCTAAATCTATTCCAGGCTTCGCACTTTAGGGGGCAATCTGTTACACTAAAAAATGTCACCATGACCACTTACAGTTAGTATGGCTCAAATCAACAGTCATGCTACCCTCTTAGGCAAGTCTTATGCCTCTGTTATCCATCTCAAACTCAAAGAAGAGAGAAAGTCTTGTAAAAAATATGTTTATCTCTGGGGTCGCAGGTTCTCTCTAGCCTTACCTGCGGGGACGCTGACCATGTTCACAAAATCTGCGTCCATGGACGCTCTGTATGTTAAGGGACAGGTGCGTCCCTCTGTAAAAGGCAAAATGCGCGAGTTTCATCTTAAAAAAGTTACTTGTGGTTACTTCTAGAACTTTCTAGAGGTCGGTTTGATGATTTGGATGCGCCTCCAGTTGGTTCATGTATCTCTATTAAGGGGGAACTTATCCCATCAATAAGGGAGCTATCCCACCCAAAGAGGGGGATTATCCCATTGATGGTGGACCTGAATAACCTCTTTACAGCACTATAAATAAAGACATTGAGCCAGAGGGAGGAGAGGTTGGAGCTATACATTTTCTTTGGGTAAATGCTGCAGGATTTAGGTCTTCCATTAGAGCCTTTGTGAGGAGAGATTGTCTTTACTTGATTCTACTTGGAAGAGGGTGAGCTTTGTCAAAGTAGAGGAAAACCCTTGATGGACCCTGGGAGGAACTTGCACAACACCAAGGCCAGGTTGTAAGAGTTTCTTTGTTTCGTTATTAATACAAACTGGTTTATTTTTCTCAATAGCTTGTGTTAATGAGTTATTTCATGTGTTCCTTGGTCTGCATGTTGAATATATGTTTTATTATATGAAATGCAAGTGCTTGGTAATTGTTTGATTGTTTGTGGTTGCAGGAATTGACTTGAAGGAGGAGCTCATCCGGATCGTCAAGAACGGACCTCAACGAAGAAGGTAAAGGGTCAACAGAAGGTTGGTGATGTTGAGATGGTGAACTCTGTTGAGGTGAAGCATCCGGTTGAGATGGAACAATTGGAGTATTTTGGGCCAACGAAGTTGAAAATAACCATATCGGTAAACCTATTGTAAATCCAGGTAATGACAAAGTAGCCATATAAGGAGGACCAACATTTCCAAAGTAAGGAAAAGTACTAGGATTCTCATTAGGAGGGGTTCCTAGGTTGATAAATTCCGGAACATTTGCCATTATATTCAACTTCAGTGAATTTTATTAACAATTTAAAAGTAAAATTAACAATTCACAATTCACACTTAACAACTAAAATTCACAATTCACACCTATGGTCTCTAAAAGTAAAAACAAACAAATTAACACACGCTATCAAATCTAGGAGTCAAACCATACACAAACAGTAGCCTTCCGGACCGAAAACACTAGTTGGTGATGAAGCCCAACATCGCCGAATTCAGTACAGAAGTGGTGGGTGGAACAGTTACCCCGGCAACCTGCTTAATGAATAGACCGGTACAAGTTCCTCCACTTTAACCGTCTCGAAGTGAAGTGAACCCCCCGGAAAATCCAAGTGAGTATAACCGACGTCTGCTCCAGGTACAGTGGGACCTTCCCTCCACCGTCACCTCGGTAGAACCCTAAAGATTATGGTCACTAAGGTCACCAACAGTAACAAACACACCTGGGGGAACAGTCTAAACTCCGACAGCACGCAAGGGCAGAGTAGCAAGCTCAATCCCCTTACCGGCTCCTTGACAACAATCCAAGGTTTACCGATAAGTGACCCCTGGCTCCTCGACAATGGTTAATCCGAGGTTTACCGTTTGTAATATGTACTGTCTGGCGTCGTTCCCAACGAGGGAGGATTGATCCCCTCACTGGTTCGGACACGAGCACGTGCTTCTCCTTTAAGAGGAGCTTTCCCAGAGTGCAATTGAAACAATTGGATTTATTCTACTCAAGATAAACTATCTGTTTGGTTTTGTAGTCTTGGAGAGTTAAGTACTCACCTACTCCAAGACCCTAGCCTAAGCTATGTTGGTGTTTCAGAGCCCTAGAAATGTAAAAATTACTAGATGAATTTTAATTAAGCGCTGTGTTATTAAGGCTGTTATTACTCAAATGGGTAAATGGAGATGAAACCAATGGTGTTATGACCCGACTCAACTGAATGCAATCGAATATGATAATGCAATCCTTTCAATTCGATGAATCCTAACTAGAGTAAGGAGAGAGTTTCCATTCACTTCCAACAATGCAAAAAATTGATCATTAAGAGAAAATTTAACAAATTCTCTAATGCACTAATTTCATTAAGAAAAACTAATGCAAATCAATTCCAAACCAATTTTTTATTTTTATTTTTGTGTAAATTCAAATCAAAGAAAGCTGATCTAAATCTACAATAGATTTTTCAGAATGTAAACTATGCAATTGTAATCTATGCACAATTCACATGAAACGTATGCAAATGTAATCTATGCACATTTTTCATTCATATTCTGAAACTGAGAACTCTAATTATGCAAATGTGATCTATGCAAAAGAATTCTCAAAAACAAGATGATTCTAATGTGATCTAAGAACCAATCAAGTGCAAATTGAGAAAATTGGGTGAGAGTTCCAAAGATCAAAACATAAAAACACTCAAAGGCGATTAACACTCATACACAATTGTGAAAAGATGCAAAATTGTGAAAAGACTGAGAGAAACCTCCAAGTAATGACCAAAGGAAATCAAATTAAGAATTTCTCAAAAAAGAGACTCAAAACACCCAATTGATGAAAGCTAAAAGCAGGAATGCTAATGAAACAAGTTCAGGTGAAAATTTTTGACAGGGTACTAAAGGATCTGGGCAGAAAACACTAAGAAAAACCAAAATCTAAAAGCAATTAAAGCAAAAATGGAGTTTTCCTAAATTTTTACAGGAAGACGCAGGCAACCCGTTAGAACAGGCGCGGGCCCGCTCTGTGCAAACGGCAATAGCGCGTCCAAAGACGCACTGTGCAGTACTCAGAGGGTGCGTCCTTCTGGAAAAGTTAAGAAAAACCAAATCTAACTAAATCTAAAGCTAAGCCACCCAAATACTAATTCTCACAGTCAAAAACCAGAAAATAAAAATGATTTTCTCAGAGCAAAGTTCACACAAAGGAAAAGACTTTCTCATTAATGGATTCCCCAGTGGAGTCGCCAATTTGTCACACGGAATTGGTCAAGGGTGCGGACACGGCTGACCTTCCTAGAAGTCTAAGACATTCTAATGACAAACAAGACAAAATGGAGTGATCTTTCTCTAAATACACCTTTTACAACATGAAAACTACAAGTGTTTAGGCTTACCTTATTCCAAAACGCTGTTGTTGAGGTCCGTTCTTGACGATCCGGATGATCTCCTCCTTCAAGTCAATTCCTGCAACCACAAACAATCAAACAATTACCAAGCACTTGCATTTCATATAATAAAACATATATTCAACATGCAGACCAAGGAACACATGAAATAACTCATTAACACAAGCTATTGAGAAAAATAAACCAGTTTGTATTAATAACGAAACAAAGAAACTCTTACAACCTGGCCTTGGTGTTGTGCAAGTTCCTCCCAGGGTCCATCAAGGGTTTTCCTCTACTTTGACAAAGCTCACCCTCTTCCAAGTAGAATCAAGTAAAGACAATCTCTCCTCACAAAGGCTCTAATGGAAGACCTAAATCCTGCAGCATTTACCCAAAGAAAATGTATAGCTCCAACCTCTTCTCCTTCTGGCTCAATGCCTTTATTTATAGTGCTGTAAAGAGGTTATTCAGGTCCACTATCAATGGGATCATCCCCCTCTTTGGGTGGGATAGCTCCCTTATTGATGGGATAAGTTCCCCCTTAATAGAGATACATGAACCAACTAGAGGCGCATCCATTTCATCAAACCGACCTCTAGAATGTTCTAGAAGTAACCACAAGTAACTTTTTCAAGATAAAACTCGCGCATTTTTCCTTTTACAGAGGGACGCACCTGTCCCTTAACATACAGAGCGTCCATGGATGCAGATTTTGTGAACATGGTCAGCGTCCCCGCAGGTAAGGCTAGAGAGAACCTGCGACCCCAGAGATAAACATAGTTTTTACAAGACTTTCTCTCTTCTTTGAGTTTGAGATGGATAACAGAGGCATGAGACTTGCCTAAGAGGGTAGCATGACTGTTGATTTGAGCCATACTAACTGTAAGTAGTCAAGGTGACATTTTTTAGTGTAACACCAGTGTCTTATACAGCATCTCCTTAGTCAGGCAGAGGGTCCACACAGTTCTCAGAGGGGCAGCCTTCTAATGCATCTAGCAGCATGGACTTCTGCTGAGTTGTCCGGATTTCTTAAAAAAAACTGTGTTTCCTCCCGTAATCTTCTGCTACTCCCTTGATTTAAAAGTTGACGTCTCCTTTTTCACTTCACAACTGCGGACAGGGTAATATGATAGGCTCTGATACCATTTGTAGTTATAGGAGGTTGTAAAACAAGAAAGAAATGAAACTGACAATAACCACACAAGTAAAACTCAAGATTTACGTGGTAAAAACCCTCACAGGGTGTCAAGGAAACATCCATGGGGAAAGGGATTGGAATCTTTATTCAATCAATAAATGATTCTTTGTTACAATAGTTCAAGCATTCATCAATTTTATATGAGCCTCCTTAGTTACATAACTGTTGATTCGGTATGAAACTGACTTGTCAATAACTAAAACAATTTATCCAAATTTACATTTACATTAATTTGTTGTCAATTACCAATATTCAGTCCTTCCTTCTTCATAACTGTGTAGTATTTCACTGGGTAAGCATGATGTTTGTTAGTGTGTTTAAGGTGGTGGTTGGGATTAATATTTCAAACATAACTCAAATAGTTTCGAAATATTTCCCGACTATCACGAGTTCCATGGGGAAAATGAACTTTGGGTTTCTAGAGATTAACCAGCCACAGGTAATCTTGAATCTCTAGGGTATGATGGTTCCCTAACTCCTTGATTTATGATATTCAACATTTTTTGATAACCCCTCTGCATTGGTGCCTTGTATAGGATAACGAGATTGTTTTTGATGGTAAAAGACTTATTTTTAGGTAAAGAGTATCCCATTCCCTTATTATTTTATAAGTTTCCTTTCTCATATGTAATTGCAGGAATTCTTTTAACATGCTAATTATTGTTTTGCAGGTATGGTTTCGGCAACATTCTTAAAGGGTTTCCCCATGCGGTGTTACGAACTTACCCCAGGTTTTTAATTCTTTCACATTCTTCTTTGTTTACAGGTGTTCTTCATAGTTCAAACGAAATATTTAAGTTGAGGGTTTTTGCTTTTGTTGTATATGGAGTTCTTTATGCCCTGCTTGTTTTCCGTGGCTTTCTGTAAAAAAAAAATGGTTGCTTTAATTCAAACAAAACTCATGAAATTTGAAGTCATCTACTATGAAGTTGGTTGTCATTGTCTCTCGACTTTATATGAGTGGTTTCAGGTATTTCCCTATATTTTTTTATTTAAAATTTCTCAATTTTCAATGGCCTTCTGTAAAAAAAAATGGTTGCTTTAATTCAAATCGAACTCATGAAATTTGAAGTCATCTCCTGTGAAGTGATAAAAATGGCAATGTTTGTATTAAAAATAAAACCTACTGGTTAGCTCTACGAAGGAGAGTTTGAACCAGGAGAGTCTGGCTCTGCAGAACGCTCTACATTGTTCATCAACATTACACATTAAATAGAATACATGGTTTTAGGGAAGTTAGAACAACATCCTAAGAAATAGAAAACTAATTCCTATCCTGAGGCTACGTGAACCAACTCTACCTATTCTAGGATATTCTCCATTATCTTCAACACTCCCCCTTAATGGAGAATGGGTTCACATATACGCCTAACATCTCCCTAAACATTTGAAATTTAACTTTTCCAAGAGGTTTAGTGAAAATGTCCACAACATTATCACATGTATTACAATATTCCAGATGAATTTCTTTAGATTGCACTTTTTCCCTTACAAAATGAAATTGAGTATCAATATGTTTAGTGTTTTTGTGAAACATAGGATTGTTGGCCAAATTAATTGAGCTTTGATTGTTGCATCTAATTGTTATTGCGACTGTCTGTTCTTCCCCAACATCCTGGAGAAGTCTCCGCAACCAAACCGCCTCACATGTTGCTGCACACATGGCTTGATACTCTGCTTCTACCGAGGACAAGGAAATCGTGTTTTGCTTCTTGCTGCTCCTAGTGATCACCCCAGATCCAAGACTCAATGCATAACCTATTATAGATCTGTGATCATCTACATTTCCTACCCATTCTAAATCTGCAAATCTTTCCAATCTAACATCAGAAGAGTTAGTGTAAATAATTCCATAATCTACAGTACCTTGTGGATACCTCAAAACATTCTTCGCTGCATTCCAATGGCTTTCAAGTGGCTTAGACATAAATTGGCTTAACACGCTGAATGCATAAGCCAAATCAGGCCTAGTGGTGGTTAGGTAGATTAGACTCCCAACCAGCTGTTTGTAAAGTGTTGCATCCTCCGCTTTTGAGCCATCCTCACACTGAAATTTGATGTTCTGCTGCAATGGTACTGGTGTAGACTTACACTGATCCATTCTAAGCTTTTCTAATAGGCCTTTGACATACTTTGCTTGAGACATAAATGTTTGACCTGAATCTCTCCAGATCTCGAGACCTAAACAATATTTGAGTTCACCGAGATGCTTCATCTGAAACATCTGTGACATCTGCTGCTTGATTTCATCAATTAGATATATAACATCACCTGCAGTTATGAAATAATATACATATAATGAAATCAACATTACGCACCCTTGTTCATCTTTCATGGTGTAAAGATTAGGGTCATTCTTACTTCTATTGTAGCCAGCTTATAAAAAAGATGAATCAATTTTCTCATACCACAACCTAGGAGCTTGTTTTAGTCCATAGAGTGCTTTCTTCAACTTGCAGACTAAATTTTCTTTTCCCTTTTGGACAAACCCCTCCGGTTGCTCTAAATAAACTTCTTCTTTCAGTTCCCCATTCAGAAATGCAGAATTTACATCTAATTGGTGCATCATCTAATGTTTCTTAGTAGCTAAAGTAATCAACATTCTGATGGTGTTCAATTTAGCTACAGGGGCGAAGGTTTCTTCATAATCTATCCCTTCTTTTTGTGTGTACCCCTTTGCAACCAATTTAGCTTTCAGTTTTTCTATAGTTCCATCTACATTAATTTTTGATTTATATAACCATTTGCAACCTATGACCTATTTTCCTCTAGGGAGTTCTACCAATTCCCAAGTGTTGTTTTTGATTATTAAATCATATTCCTGTTCCATGGCTATTTTCCATTCATCACTTTCATTTGCTTCTTTATAACTAGATGGTTCAACAACATTCATCATACTAGTTATAAATGCATTTTTCCTATATCTTGCAGGCATTTGAGCTTTCCTACCTGATCTCCTGAGTGGTGGGTGGTGGTTTCAAACCTTATTTCTTCGTGTTGTTTCTGTTGCTGCTGTCGTTGTTGCTGTTCATCCTCTGCCTTTGTTTGCTATTGATCCTGATTGTTCTTTGCATATTCTTCTTCAATGTACAGAATGTCCCATCCATCATAGTGCTCATCAGTTTCTTCACTATCCTGCTCATGGAATTTAACATCTCTACTAACAAAGATCTTGTGAGTAGAGGGATTAAATAATCTGTATGCTTTATATGATGAACAATACCCTATAAAAGTGCATCTGATGGCTTTCGAGTCTAATTTCTTTTTATATTCCTTTGGTATGTGGGCAAATGCTTTACATCTGAATATTCTTAAGTGTTTCACTGCAGGCTTATATCCATAAAATGCTTCAAAAGGAGTTTTAAACTCAAGACTTCTTGTAGGACCCCTATTTTTTAAATAAACTATAGTATTCACTACTTCAGCCCAAAACCCATTTGAAAGATTCTTCCCTTTCAACATACTTCTGGCACATTCCACCAGTGTTCTGCTTTTCCTTTCTGTTGCTCTATTCTGTTGTGAAGTATAGGGTACTGTAAACTATTGCAAAATTCCATGATATTTACAATATCTGATGACGTCATCTTTCCTGTACTCTCCCCCTTGATCAAAGTGGAGAATTTTTATCTGTTTCCATGTTTGTCTTTCAATCATATTTTTAAGCTGCTTAAAGTATTCGAATGTATGACTCTTCTTACTTCAGAAATACACCCAAGAATACTTTGTACAGTCATCAATAAACAAAAGAAAATACACTGGACCTCCTAATGATTTTTTCTGCATGGGACCATAAAGGTCTATGTGCACTAACTCCAGTATATCCCTCTATTTCTTTTCTACTCTAATAGGGAATTTTTCTCTATGCATTTTTCCTAAAGTACAAGCAATGCAATCATTATGTACTTGCTTTAGCATAGGAAGATCTCTTACCATTTCTTTCATCTGTAGTAACAAAAAATCATTGTAATTGATGTGGCCGAATATTTGGTGTCAAAGCCCTCTGTAGTCAGGCCTGCCACTGTCAATGCTCGAACTGGTGCAGGTCTGACATCCAACTTGTACAATCCTCCTGTTTGGATCCCTGTGGCAATTGTCTTCATTCCATCTAGGATATCCTTAATGTAACAGTTAGATTTTAGAAATTCAACTTTCAAATCTTGATCTGTAATCATTGACATAGAAATCAAGTTCTTTGTTATGCCAGGCACATACATTACATTGTAAATTTGTTTAATATTACCATCAGGTAGAATGACAGAAACTTTCCCACATCCTTTGATTTGATGACTTTGGTCATCTCCTAAGTAAATTTGTGTGCCTCCATTGATCTCTTTAAAATCCTCCAGCCAATGTTTATTTCCTGTCATGTGTGTTGATGCTCCTGAATCTACATACCCAATGTCCGCATCAACATTTTCATCACAATCTGCAATGACCAACCTCAAATTCTGCACCTGATCACCATTCACGAGATGACCTACATGTCTCTTTGGCTTCTGTTGTTCTTCATGATACTTCTTTTTCCTACATTCCCTCGCAATGTGACCCAATTTTCCGCAATAAAAACATTACTTTCAGAGTAGTTTTCATTCGGGTGCATACCTTGGGTTAGATTTGGCCATTTATGTGAACTTGCTCCATTTTGCTACTGTGTACCTCCTTTCCCTTTGTAGAAGTTCTTCCTCGCCACCAATGCAAGAACGACACTCTGGGGCTTCAGAATCAATCTCCTCTCTTCTTATTGTATCAGTATACCTGTCATCTCTTCAAAATGGGGGATCTTTTCTCTGGCATTGATCCCAGCGATGAACATTTGATAGTCATCAGCGACACCATTCATTATAATGGTCACAAGATCTGTATCGTCCATTGTATGACCAATATCTGATAATTTTGTTTTCAGATCCTTGATCCTTGCTACGACTGAAGCAATAGTTTCATTCTCCTCCATCTTCATGGACAAAATCTTACTCTTGAGGAACAAAAGACGATTTGAATTTCTGATTTCGTACAATTCCTTTAGAATTCCCGAGATCTCGTTAGCTAACTTACCTTCTCTGATGTGTGGTATAATACAGTCTTTCACTAACATCTTTAACATTGTCCTTGCTCTGCTTTCTCGTTTCTCCCAATCTGGGACCGATGCTGATCCAGTCGCGAGCCTCGGCTCATCCCCATTCACAATCGTCCAAGCACTCTGTGCTTCTAGCAGAGTCTGCATCTTGAATTTCCAATTTGCGTAATTGGAACCATTGAGCTTGTTATGCTTGTTCATGCATGCTTCAAATATGTTGTTATTCATCTTGGCGATTTAGAAAAAAAAAGTATTCGACAGGTAAAAGATGTTAAATTTACCCCAGATCTGTGATAGAGACAGATCACTATTGTTCGATCTCGCAGCACATGCGCAGATCTCCGTGGCTTCCTTCTCAGCCTCTAGACAACCTCTTGTTGTCAGCTTCAGCCTTGTTATTGGCTTCCCACGCAGCTTCTCTGACAGCTTACAACCTTGTTCTTGGCTTCCTCACACAACCACAACCTTGTTATTGGCTTTCCTCGATCGTCGCAGAAGTCGCTGTCTGTTCTGTGATGGCGTCACAGAGGTACACTTCTTTCCTGTGATGAAAAATGTGTGCGAAGTGTTACAGTACCTCCGTCGTAGAGGTACACGCCTTTCTAGCGACGATTTCAGAATCGTCGCAGTTATCTGTCTCAGAACTGTGATGATCTCGGTTCAAAGAACCACCCAACAGCCAGCGTACAGGTTCCTCAGCACTGATGCTCTGATACCATGATAAAAATGGCAATGTTTGTATTAAGAATAAAACCCACTGGTCAGCTCTACGAAGGAGAGTTTGAACCAGGAGAGTCTGACTCTGCAGAATGCTCTACATTGTTCATCAACGTTACACATTAAATAGAATACATGGTTTTAGGGTACTTAGAACAGCATCCTAAGAAATAGAAAACTAATTCCTATCCTGAGGCTACGTGAACCAACTCTACCTATTCTAGGATATTATCCATTATCTTCAACATGAAGTTGGTTGCCATTATCATCTTGACTTTGTATGAGTGGTTTTTGGTATTTCCCTATGTTTTTTTTTCTTTAAAAGTTTTTAGCTTTCAAATCACCACTTACGTATTATCTTGTTGCTATAATTACTGATTTGGTTTTTATTGTCTTCGTGCGTAGGACAAACCCCAAAGGATCACTTAACTATGATATTTCACAAGATAACACAATAAATTAGTTGTGCTAGCAGGGAAACTTGTTTTTTGCCAAGGTTGAACGTAAGTCTCTGTAAAGAAGGCTCACTTGATTTACCGCTTGACCACAGCCTGATTGACAATGATTTTTTTATTATGTTATATTTGTAATATTTAAGGAATTTCTTATGTTATATTTGTAATGTTTAATTTCATATGTTATATTTGGAGTGTACTTTGTTAGCCAAACTAGTTTTTCACATTATTCTGACTACATCCTTTATCAGCTAGAGTATTGTAAGTCCAACGATTGTAATGGTTATTGAGATAGGTAGATAATAGATCTTAAGTTTTGCTACAAATGACGTCAAAACTTATGGGTTCGTTTCTTTTAGTGCTCTTTTTTTTGGCTCTATTTTTCTTCAGTACAATGACCAACAATAAAATTATTGTTGAACACATCAATATTCTGTGAATGTGACAAGCACTTTGAATGCTCTGATTAAAAAATAAAATCCAAAAATGATACTCATGATTCGTGTCGAGATTGCAAATGAAGTGGCTTTAGGAGCATACACTTTGCTGAGATTAATCACTAATTGAATCTCTGATAAGTTGCAAAATTCCATTATGAGAAATGGGATCACTCTTCACATGTCTCCTCATGTATTTCTTCAAGATTCCTTTTTGTAATTTTCTAAATGACATTGTGAGGATCTTCCTAATTAGTGTAAAGCTAAAAATTGTGAGAGATTTTATTTTTTTTAATTTTTAAGATAGTAAAGTGAACATGGAATTGTATTTCTTCAAGATTCCATTTTGTAATTTTCTAAATGACATTGTGAGGATCTTCCTAATTAGTGCAAAGCTAAAAATTGTGAGGGATTTTTTTTTTTTAATTTTTAAGATATTAAGGTGAACATGGAAGTAAATTGTTTTATATACCTTTTATCATTTTAAAATAATTAATTTAATAGTTTTATTTTTTGTATTCGAAAAAGTTTATATGATATTAATATGATTTATTTATTTGTAATAATTTAATTTTATTGATTTGTAAAGTATATAATATAACTTTATTTAATTTTTTTGGGTTATATTTAATAATTTTATTTTTGTATTCGAAAAAGTTTAGATGATATTAATATTATATTTATTTATTTGTAATAATTTAATTTTATTGATTTGTAAAGTATATAATATAATTTTTTTTTTTTTTTTTTTAAGGTTATATATATATATATATATATATATATATATATATATATATATATATATATAATGGTTTTCACATTGTATTCTCTTAATAGTCTTTGATGCTATTTAAGTGTTATCATAAATATTTATTTTCTACACGGGTAATAATTAAGTTTTAATATTAAAGCATATAATACTTGTGGTAAGTTTAAAAAATAGTGTTTCTATTATTGGATTAGGTGGACTAGGAAGTAATGTGCTGCACTCTTAAAATTTAGTGTAGTTTTATTTGCTTGCATACACTATATTAGTCTATGCACATTAATCTCAACAATATGCATGCATTGTCGAAATTATTGTGGAAACTAAAGAAATTTGCATAACAATAATTATGTGTGAACAAAATTCATGTGGTGGCAATGTGCAAAAAAACAAAAGGTAGTGACATTCCCACCATGTCGCTCTTGTTTTGTTTTTCTTTTATAGAAAGGTTGTAGAATAATATTTTTTAATAAATTTGTTTATTTATATAAAGTATATGATTGGTAAACACATATAGACATCAAAATGCATACCTTATGGAGATAAAAATCACACTTTGATTTAAATGAAGGAGTTGCAGCTCACAGGTGTGTACGGCACCTGGGAGACTGCACTCGAACAAAGAGGAGACTCTCACTCTCGTTCACTCTACGTTACATCAAATGAATATTACAATATTAAATACATAACTGAAAAACATGTAGTTGTAAACAACCTCCTAAACTCTAGGAACTAATCCTAAACTAAGGAGATACATTACAACCATATAACCATTTCTCCATTATTTTTAACTCCCCCCCTTAATGGAGAAAGGGTTATTTTGCACTCCTAACATCCCTCTAAATAACTCAAACTTTACTCGCCCTAGAGGCTTAGTAAAAATATCAGCTAAATTATCACAAGTATTACAATACTCCACACATATTTCTTTTGACTGTATCTTTTCTCGAACAAAATGAAACTGAGTGTCAATATGTTTAGTATTTTTATGGAAAACTGGATGGTATGCAAGCTTTATTGTGCTCTGGTTGTCAGTTTTGATGCCGGTTGCTTCTTTCTGTCCTTCGCCTGCATCACTAAGCAATCTCCTCAACCAGATAGCTTCGCATGTAGCCGCACACAAGGCCTGGTACTCAGCTTCACATGATGATAATGCTACAATACTTTGCTTTTTGTTACTCCACGACATAACCCCAGATCCAATACTAAATGCGTAACCTGTGATGGATCTACGATCATCCAGGTCACCTGCCCAATCAGAATCTGAGTAACCTGCTAAAGTAACATCAGAAATGTCAGTGTATAAAATACCATAATTACAAGTACCACTAAGGTACCTCAACACACATTTTGCTGCAATCCAGTGACTCTCAAGTGGTCTGGACATAAACTGGCTCAGCACACTAACAGAATATGCCAGATCAGGTCTAGTTGTCGTGAGATATATCAAACTTCCCACTAGCTGTCTATACAAAGTGGCATCCACCTGTTTTGTGCCATCATCACTGCTTAACTTGAGATGCTGCTGCAATGGTGTTGCTGCTATTTTACACTGTTCCATTTTGAATCTTTCCAACAGGGTTCTAGCATACTTTCCTTGAGTTAGAAAAGTTTGACCAGAATCTTTCCACACCTCCAAACCTAGGAAATAATGAAGATCTCCAAGGTCTTTCATTTCAAATACCTGTGACATTTGCTGCTTGATTTCTTTGATCAAATTAATTGCATTTCCTGTTATAATCATGTCATCCACATACAAAGAAATCAAAATGATTTGCCTCTATTTATTTATCTTGGTATACAGGTTTGGGTCGTTGAGGCTCCTATGAAAACCATGTTGTATAAAAAATGAATCAATTTTCTCATACCATGACCTGGGTGTTTGCTTCAAACCATAAAGTGCCTTATGAAATTTACACACTAAATGCTCCTGCCCCTTTTTCACAAAACCATGAGGCTGTACTAAATAAATTTCTTCCTTTAATTCTCCATTCAGAAATGCAGACTTAACATCTAGCTGGTGTAGCTTCCATTTATGTTTTGTTTCTAAAGAGATTAGCATTCTAATTGTATTTAGTTTAGCTACAGGGGAAAAGGTATCATCGAAATCTATGCCTTCTTGCTGTGAATAACCCTTTGCTACCAGTCCAGCTTTGAATTTTTTTACAATCCCATCTGCATTTATCTTAGGTTTATACAACCACTTACAACCTATAGGGGTTTTTCCTTCAGGCAACTCAACTAAATCCCTAGTATGATTTCTATATATTGATTCAATTTCCTCATGCATTGCAGCCCTCCATTCATCTGATTTACTTGCTTCTTCATAATTTGAAGGTTCTACAATGTTTAAAATTTTGGACATTAAAGCATAGCCTTTCAATATTTCAGGTAGTCTAGTCTTCCTACTTGATCTTCTAGGTAGAGGACTTACCTCAACTCTATCTGTTTCAACACTTTTCGGGCCTGCATCATCATTTATTACACTATTTGCTGCTACTTCTTCTTGTTTCTGCTCCTGCCCCTACTCTTCATCTTCGTCACTATTCATCTCTATCAGCAATGGAATGTGGCTGTCACTGTTAGAGTCTTCCTTTTCATCTTCAGTCTGTTCATGAAAAACAACATCTCTGCTTGCAAAAACTTTATGAGTCATAGGATTATATAACTTGTATGCCTTATACTCTGTGCCATATCCTACAAATATACATTTCAAGGCTTTGGGGTCTAACTTCTTTCTCCATTATTTTTAACTTATGGTACATTTCATATTGCCAAAATTGAAAATATGTAACAAGATTTTTAATTTACCATGGAGATTCTTAATACATAAATACATTTCTTACAATGAAATATGCTAATACCATCGCTTACTAGTACTCCATGTCCAAAAAATCAGAACTCGTATTTATACCAGCATAGATCCTTTTAATCAGGGATCTAACAGAAGCTGAGAGTGATCAAATTTTTTTAGGTGAAAACTTATTTTAGAGTGTAAAAGAACAATATGTAGTTTTTTATTATTTAAATTGTATGTTTGAATGTTTTAGAAATTACATAACATGTGCATTGAGGTATTTTATCAGCACACATTAAACTAGTTTTCTTGTTATTAATATATTTTTAATTATGCATCAATATTAGTTCTTATTAAAATATTTTATTCATAACCTGTTGGATATTTATTCTATACAACATTAAACTAGTACAAACACATTAAAAATATTAATGTGGTTGCTATATCCCAAGGCTTCATAAATTATAAATGAATATTATAAATAATAATGAGGAACTTATAATGGGAGAACTTATTAGAATTGTAATAATCTCAAATTCGTAGGAAATTGGTGGATGGGGAGCCACGTGGCAGAAATCTATTTTTTAGAATTTATTAAAAGTCAATGCAACCTAACAAACTCTTTAATACACTACATCCATTAAGCATATGCTAAGCATATTCCCTTGAGAATCCATTTAGGTCCTCAATTAAAAGAATAAAACAAGATCGACAGATCCTTATCCACCTGAAGTGGAAATAAGAAGGGTTAGACAAAAAAATTTTTTAACATTTTTTTATGAAGTTGATATCACGTGTTAAAATAATTTTGAAAAATATAAAATTTAAACATCTTACTTACATATTTTTTTAAGTTTCTAATTACATTACATAAAATTATATTAAGATATATGGACAACTAATTAAATATACATAGCATATATATATTTTTTATTATAATCAATATTAATTTGCTACTTAGAAATAATTTTATTTTTATTTTAAGCCTGACCAACCTTAAACTTTTGAATTTTTAAATAATAAAGGAAGATTTTTAAATGATCTTTTAGCAAGGAAGGCTTTCCAAAATCTGTAACTTCTTTAATTGAAATCTTCATTCATCCCATTTTAGTTTGAAGCATGATTTTAATCTGAGCACGTATGACCTGGTTCGTTGAGGTCTGCTGCATGAATCAACTAAAGGACCACGCTAATGACCACCTCTCGCTTTATAGTTTTGAATATTTCTTCATGTGATGATCACATGGATAACAGTTAAAGTGAGATCATGTGTATGACTTTGGTATCTTGCGTCCTGCATTTATTCATTCTGAAATCAAAATTGCTTATCAATCTGGCCGCATGTCGATCGTTTTCTCAGCATCAGATTTGATCCCTTAAATATAATGAACTCTCAACATTTTCTACTACTCTCGTCAATCGTTTTCTCTGCATCAAATTTGACCACACAAATCTAATTAAATAGGTCAGGATTTTAAAATTTTTACCTGTTTTAGTTATTATTACTTTTCTATCTGCTTCGTAACTTAATTTACCTCGATTGTTTAACTATTTTAAATAATTTCTTTTTGAATTATTCCCACCCATTTATACCATATCTTATCCCTAACTATCTCTCTCAAATCCCCCTGGATATGGATATTAATAAATATGTATTTCGTAAAAGCTCGTAGTTATAGAGTGCGTGGAAAACAAACCAACGAAATTAAAACTTATTTAAGAAAAGCCCCAAAGGAACATTTATCCTCCCGAGAAAGAGAGGATAAAAAGAGTGTAAAATTTCTAATCATAAGTTGTTGACGGGTCGTGGATGATGGGATATTAGGAGTCCCTTTCAAATATCCCTTATACGTCCATACCGACGAAATAAAACCCATAGTAGGTGCTAAAAGGGAATCCTGTATTTCTATATTATATGTAAAATTATACATTCTAACTTAGGTTTATAAAATTATATATTAAAATATATATCCAGTAAAAAAGATTAAAAATATATGTGGTTTATTTTTATAGTTATATATATAGATCTATCATAATTTTGATCTAACATAAGTTGAGAGGGATCAAATTTCTTGACGTCTAAATTTATTTTAGATCACAAGAAATAATATGTAATTTTTTTATTGTTTAAATTGTATTTTTGAATGTTACAAAGATTACATAACATGTGGATTGAGTTATTTTATCAACCCACATTAAATTAGTCTTTTTGTTATTAATATATTTCTAAGTATAAATCAATATTAATTCATATTAAAATATTTTATTCATAATTCAGATTGGATATTTTATTTTATACAACATAAAAATAAATTTCTTAACATCTTTTTTATATATAGATATATTTGAAGTGAATACCACATGTTAAAATATTTTTGAAACGTATAAAGTTTAAACATCTTACTCACATATTTTTTTTACTTCTAATTACTAATTAGGTGAAATTATATTAGGTCATATGGATAGCTAATTAAATATCGATGGAATTTTCTTTTTTTATTACAACCTTTTCTATTTAGAGAATATTTTATTTTTATTTTAAGAGGGACATACATACGTACACATTGCCTTTACACTAGGTTGCAGAATGATCCTCTCACACATTACCTTCACATTACATTGTAGAATGACCCTCTCTACTCAATGATATTTTTTAATTAATTAAATGAACATAATGGTCATAACTATTTTTGAAATCATTCTCAAATCATTCTCAACCTTTTAATGTATAACTATTATTTAAAATATTGTATAGAAATTAAATCATCTACCATCCATTCAATAGTTAAATTAAAATTTTTAAAACCTTATTTCAAAATAAATAATTCTATTCACTCAAAAATCTTACTTTTATTATTATGAATAAAAAACATCTATATATTCTCATTTTTTATATATTAATAAACAGAACTTTTACTATTAACTTTCTTACATCTGTCGATCTATATATGTATCATTATCATTATTAAATCACTTTACCCTTTATTTACATGATACAATTATAAAAAATAATAATGAGTTTGTAATCCTATCTAGTTCAAGGGATAGTCCATGTTTTCTCTATCAAATGAGATGGATCATGAGTGTATTATTATTTAACATAAAGATATTATAAATAAAGTAATGATCCGCTTAAATAAACTATATTATACATATGTAAACCATAAATTACCCAAACCTAAAGTTATTAAATAATAAACTACATTGGTAAGAACGATAAATTACCGGTATTCTACAACAAAGTGATGATAGGATAAACTACATTACATATACGTAAACCATAAACTACCGAAATCTAAAATTCTTAAATGGTCAATGATAAGCTGATTAATAATCATATTAAGTTGACCTAATGACTCAACATTTCTCTAACCAATTAAATAAATACGCATGCATGTTACCCACCGTTTATACATATTCCCCATCTGATTAATTAATTTATGTAGCTTAGCTCTATATATTATAAATTTCAATTGGTTTATTTTTGGAGTTGTTTTGAGGGTGATTTTTTGGAGATTTTGGTAATGGAATTGGGCAGAAAAAATTGAGGTTAAGTTTTGATTTGTATTATTTAAAATGATTTTTTAACTGCATATTTGGATTCAGCACCCTGGAAAACCCCTGAGAAGCTTTGATTGTGCAGAAATTAGTTATCAAACTTGAGATTTCAATAAATTGCTGCCAGATTTTGACCGGAAAAACCCTCCCAATAAACTTCCAAAAAATCTCTAAACAAATCCTTTATTTTTTGTCGGTTGCCAGGAGCGGTCAATAATTGCATTTCCTTCGAAAATATTTACATATTTTAAATGGAGAAGTAGACATTCAATTTAATGGGGATGATGATTTCCATTATAAACAAATCTATTTATAGATGTAGCTCCATTTGTCAGAACTCTATTATCCAAACCCTTAATTATTCGCGCTTTTATGTAGTTACTATAATAGAGTCATTGCTAACTCTTCAGAATCTCTCCAACCCCTTAATCATTGCCGCGTCTATGAAGTTGGGATCTTGGCCCTTCAATGTTTATTTTATTTCACTGGTTACGTAACTCTTAAGAATCTCTTCAAACCAGTGTCACTGCCTTTCAATCTTATCCTTTTCTCAACCACAAATATGGTGCCGTGTGTCACAGTCGCTATGGATTTTCAAGTTATGGAGGCATCTATTGAGGTGGAGAAATTGTCTGGACTCTTAAAAGTGGTCGAAATTTGAGTAAAAATAATTTCAAAAAATTTTGTAGAGGCATTGTCTAAACTATGTTTTTGATGGTCTAAATAGATTCAGCACCATAAAAAACGTTTAGAACACCTAAATTTTGAAAATTAACAACTATAACTTAGATTTACAAAAATCCTTACTGATTTTTCTCTGAATATTACCAGAATTTCCATAACTGTCCGAGCAACTCCTCCACCTACTTAGACTACCCGGCAAATTATTATCGAGATCCGTTTAACTCCTCTGGAATATCGCTATAAGCAATATCATATCTTTCTATCTTCCGGAAAATTGCACACTTGCCTTTATATCAGCAGCTTTGGGTCAGAGAACGTCTAGCGAATGGCAGGTAAGAGTCACCACCTGGTTGGACAGCTCCCACTCTGTCGGGAGTGTCAAGGCACCGCCAAGCACAACCTCAAGAATATATAAAATATTATGAAATTACATATTTATTTTCCGAAGTGCTTGACAAATGCCCGACTTAATATTAAGGGAAAATGCAAGTGTCAAGGATAGATATGATTACAAAGATATGACGGTCCCTAAAATCTTTGAAATAACGAACATATGGAGGTTTTTAGATAGATACGTCTGAAGGCAATTTAAAAGGGTCTGAAATTCCACGTGGGCTTTGACGTAAGATTCCTCCTCATGAGTGACACAGTGACCACGCTTTTCAGCTATTTATGGTACATATGGTTGTTCTTATCTTCATTTCTTCCGAAATGAAAAAATCTCTTTTTCTTCTCAATGACGACCATGTTTGTGTGGGAGACATCCCTAATTTGTGGCGAAAGAAATTGCTTAGCTTTGGTGAAATTTTCCAATATTTATATTGAAAAAGACTTTTCCCCCTTTCTGTTTTTATGGAATCGCGTAATTTTTTTTTTCAATAAATTTGTTTAGTTATATAAAGTATATTGTTGATAAACATATATAGATAGCAAAAATCTATATTTTACGATACATTTCATATTGCGAAAATAGAAACAATATAATAACATTTTTAATTTTCAAGATTCATCTGTATTTTATTATGAAAAATCTTAATCTGTAAAGATGATTTCTTACAATGCAATATGCTACTACTATGGCTCATTAATACTACATGTCTAAAAAAATCATAACTAATATTTATATGACATTTTTTTTATTTAATCAAATTATATTAAAGAATTTAATGATCATAACTACTTTTGAGATCAATCTCAACTTTTTTTTTTAAGCTGGGGCGGGACTCTGATTTAAATATCCATTATGTACTCTCTGATTTAAATATCCATTATGTACCCCTCTACGGGGGAGGGGTAGCCCAAGATTTGAACCCAAGACTTCTGGTTCGGTGAGACTTCATTTCCACGGCCCTTGTCGCTTGAGCTACTCCATGTGGACGAGATCAATCTCAACTATTAATTTGTGACTAATATTAAAAATATTATGAAATATAGGATAGAGTTTAAACAATATAAATGTATAACATCCATATTTGTTTTTAAATTCTCTGTAATCATTTAATATAGGAGTTATATGCATTCAAACATGACAAAAGGACATGAAATTTCATAACATGTGGAAACAAATGATTTAGGGTTAGTGAAAATTGTCTCATCTGCCAAAGCTGGGAAGTGGGTTTGGGTTAACGCCAAACAATATCGGGGCATTTTAAAACAAAAATTAGCTTGTATGAAATGGGGGCAAACAAGGAAAAAATGGTCTCCAAGATAAATTACTTGGGCCCCTCGTAATAATCACTCAAACAAGTCCCCTCTGCAAGCATGTGGAAACAACAAGTCTAGAGGAAAATTCATTGATGACTATGCCTTCTATAGTCCCACACCCACACCTCTCACCTAGTCATCCGATCTTTATGTGAAAGAATTGTTAAATGAAAAACAGAGGTTGGAGGTTTTAGAAGCTAAAGGGAAGGAAAGAGATCATAAAATTCATATAATAACAGTTGAGAACAAGGCTTTATCAGAAAGCAATAAAGTTTTGAAAGAACAAGTGACATTGCTACATAAAGCTCTCCTCATAGGGAAGACAAAATGACAACGCATGAAGGCGGATGTGAAGACATAAATAAATCTGTAGTGGAAAGTAGAGAGGTGGTGAATACGAAACCATCTGAGGATAATGAGAAAACAATTTTCCAAATAGTCAACCATGAAGAGAAAGCAAGAGAAGAAAGGAAAGAAGATTCCACAAAAGTTTCCAAAACTTGGGCTCAAATTATTAGCAATTCTGCTAATAGGGAAGGAGAAACAAACATTTGGGTTGACAACATGCAAGATAGAGAAAGAAAAGAAAGAAAAAAAGGAGCAGAAAACATAATTATTAAAGGGGTGAAAGACTATGGGAAAAATGAATGTAATCTTGACTTTGCAAGGGACTTCTTGAAAGCCAAGTTACTATGGAAAGGAAAAATAAGCCAAGAATGGAGGGAGGGTAAGTTTAACGGTGAGAGGGCTAGGCTCATAAAAGTCATCATGCCTAGCTTTCATGATAAATATATCATTCTAAGCAAGAATCATCTCTTGAGGGGTTCTCGCTTTTTTCTAGAAGAAGATTTAACTATACGACAATATGAGGAAAGGAGGGAGGAAATGTTAAAGGGTAGGGAAACCACAGATGAAGGCAAGAGAGCATGGATTTATAAAAGTAAAGGTGTGATAGTGCGATTTGGACCTCATTTCAAAACAAAGCAGCAAGATGGTAATAAAGAAGAGGCAAAAAAATCTTAAACAGGAAATCAGGAAGCAAGTTCAGTATGTGAAAGCAGGGACAAATACTCAACTGTGAGTGTTGCATGTCAAAATAAATAACAATGAAGTCATATCTAGGTTTCCTTAAGATTAGTTTTTTGGAATTGCAAAGGTTACCCATGGAGACTAGGACCTAGGCTAGGGCCTATTAAGGAAACTAGAGATATAAGTTTCCTCATAGAAACACATGAGCATGAAGGGTGCAAGACACCATTGTTTGAAGGATACTGGAAGATGGCAGTGTGGAACAAAGTAGCGGAGAATGGCAAAGGAAACATGTGTATCATTGCTATTAGTGAGGGAAAAATATGGTCATCTCATTCAGTTAGAAAAAGAAGACACAAATACACAATTCATTTGGTTTAAAATATCAAAAAATGGAAATCACATCAGAATTGTAGCATGCTATTTTGCACCGCAAGTTTCAAAAATATACAAAGGTAAAGGGCTTAACCACAAAGATCCCTTTGCAACCTTAAAAGCAGATATTGCAACATATTATCAGCAAGGTGAAGTCCTTACAGTGGGTGATTTAAATGCTAGGACCACAAGTAAGCAAGCTAGCATTCTTTGCTGTAAAGAGGACTATGACCCTATTTGGCTTACAAAGGAGAGTAATCATCAGTAGGAAAGAATTTCAGAGGACGAGGGATGTAATTTATTTGGTGAAAAATTGCTTACTCTATGTGGGGCCTTCCATTTAGTCATTTGTAATGCTTGACTAGATGAGAAAAGTTCACTAATTTCACTTGCATTACTTACAATAAAGAAAGTGTAGTAGATTATGTAATTTGCTAGAATGGTTTGTGTGAGAAAATGGAGGAAGTTTTGACTGGAGATCAAATTTAGGACTTAAAATCAGATCACAAGCCAATTTGTTTAATTTTCTCTTAGAACGAGAAAAAGAATTTAGAGTAAAAAACTCAGTGTGTTCAACAAAATCTCCCAAAGGGAAGAATTCTTTTGTCTCTAGAAAATTGCAATACCTTCAAAATAACGGTAGAAAGACTCTTTGAGAAGGAAAAAACCCCAATTCATGGCCTTCACAGTCACGAATTAACACATTTAATTCAAAGTGCACTTGTAGAGTGCAAAAGAGAAAAAATTAAGAAGTCTGAAATAAATTGCTTTCTGGTTAATGCTTGGTTTGACGAGGAATGAAAAAGGAAAGGAGAATGTGGAAAGTGTCAAACAAGGATAACATAAATCTCAATGCTTACAAGCAGATATTAAGAAATAAAGAGGTCGATTTCATGGTTTCAAGGAGAGAACTAATCTTCCTTGGGAAAAATAATCCCAAATTATTTTGGAAGGAGATCCAATGAAGAAATATGCAAAATGAAAATAGTATTACAACTTCTAAATGGTTTGACTATGCCAGACAACTCTATGAGTAGGATCACAAGGTTGATCCTGCCCCCTTGGTCAACACTCATACTGAACTCTTCACAGTGTAAGAGGTAAAGATGGGTATAATGAAGTTGTGTGTTGGAAAAGCAAAAGACTCAGCTGAACTCCAAGCATAATATCTAAAGTGGGGCTCAAAGAATCTTGCACCTCACATTACAAAATTTTTCAACAAAATCATACAATAGGGGTTCCCCATAGATTGGACAACTAGTCTGGCAATATATCTTTTCAAGAGTGGTGACATCAATAATCCCTCCAATTATAGGACCATAATGATAAACCCTTTTTTTGCAAAGTTATTTGGAAGCATGCTAGCAAATAAAATCAGCAAGTGGGAAGAAGAAGGAGATACACATGCTAAAGGGCAAGTAGGTTTTAGACCTAAATATTCCACTGTTTTTCATTGTATAAATTTACAGCACATCATTGAAAAGTTTTGGGAGAAAAAGGAAGAAGTATTTTTCTATTTTGTTGATTTCAAAAAAGTGTTTGACACGGTTCCTAGAGATAAGCTTTGGCATGTAATGGAGGAACTTTGCGTTCCAAAAAATTTGAGAATAACTATGCATAGGTTGTATGAAGAGGTGAAAGTCAAAATTAGAGCTTCAACAAGGATTTTTGAAAATTTTAGAAACGATATTGGGGTCAAGAAAGGTTTCCCACTGTCTCCTACCCTTTTTGGTTTATATATCGACAAGCTTGAGGAGTCGTTAAATTCGCAAGGGGGTGATGGTATCTGTTTGGGCAAGTTTGTTATAAGGCTTCTTTTGTATACATATGACCTTATTCTGATTGCTAAATTTGCTCTTGGTTTGAAAGAAAACTTACTATCCCTTGAGAATTTTTGGAGAAGGGTGGGGATACAAGTCAATATTAGCAAAATGAAAGTAGTGGTTTTCTCTAACAAAAGAAAAAATAACCAACATTAGTTCTACTTTTAAGGAAACATTCTAGAAGAAGTTGTGGATTACAAATACCTCAGAGTTGACTTCAACAAAAATCTAAGTTGGGATGGTTATAGAGAGAAAAGAATTTTGGGTGGTTGGAAAGTATTTTATGCTTTTCAGAATAGGTGTGGAGAGGTAGAGTTATAAGACTAGAAAATCACCGAAACCCTTTTTAGGCTTGTAGTGATTCCAATGATTCTCTATGGTTGTGAATTATGGACCAGCAGTACATTTGACATGCAGTGGAAACAAATTGAGAAAATTCAGAAGTGTTTAATTACAAACAAATTCAAACTTAAAAGTGCAGTTCCTTATGCTATCTTGTTATATGAAACAAGGGCTTCTACTATTGAAGCAATTGCTTGGTGAGAGTCATAAGGTATTTAAAAAGAATTGAGAAAATGGAAGAGGCCAAATGGTCTAAGGTTGTCCTTAATGACATATTGTGCAAAAAAAAAAAGACTTGGATGCTGCAAAATAACAAATGGTTTAGTAAATGGGGTATTTTCTTGAACACGTATCCCATAAACAGTAAAGAGATAAAATATTTTGCTATGGATAAGTTCCATAAGAATACTTGGGATAAGGAGCTAGGAAGAAAGAAAAAGTACTATATTGAAGTGTTTAATCTCACTCATAATCATCAAGAAAAAGCATACATAGAGGCCAATATTTCTTGGAGAGACAAAATTTTTATTGCTCAGTAAAGGACTAATTCTCATCAAGTCTATTGTGAAATAGGATGCTGGAAAAGGCCGAAAGAAGTGTAGGAGGAAAGAATATGTATTTTTTGTTCTTCTGGAAAAGTGGAGACAAAAATGAATTTCATTTTAGAATGCGAGGCCTTAAAAGATAATAGGGAAATTTATGCAGATATTATGGCAGCTAGCTCTTGGGATAATATATTTAGCGAGGGGCTTGTCAAGAAGATGGGAGCGTTTATTGTGAGGTTTCATAGGAAAATGACCGAATACATCAACCAAATGAAGAAGCAATTTGTCCCATAAGCTATTTCTAGCCTCACAAATGTTAAAATAATTTTCTATTCTTTCTTCTTTTCTTTATATTTTATAATATTAATTATATCTCATAATTTTACATGCTACATTTTATAATCTATCCACCTTTATATTCATTAATATGAAAATTTGATAATTTTCATTCATCTCGAAACTCTCCACCCCTTTACTAATTAAAATAATAAATTTTGAAAAAGTTCTTTAATTTTTTCAATAACATTTCTTCAATCCAATAAACAACATTTCTTGAATCCAATAAACATGACGACTTGTTAATTTGTTTCCCTCTTCCCATACTATAGACAAAGAAAGTATATTTTTTCTTTAAAACCAATTATAATCTTTCCCTATTTATCCTATTATAACTAATTCATAATTTTTTTATTTATCATATAACCAATTCATAAATGTTTTATTTTATATATATATATATATATTTTTAAATTTATTTATTTTATTTCGATAAATAAAATAATTAACCTTGATAGCTTTATTATATAAATAAATAAGATATGCACTACTAAACCAAATATTAAAAAATACTTAAAGAGTAAATTTACAATACTTTCAATCCTATTTTTACCATAGCAATGGCCCATCTTCCTAATATAAACTAATTTAATTGTTTTTTTTTCCACAAGAAAAAAGTGGTAACCTTTTATTTAAAAAATGAAAAGTTACACAAAGCATATGCATTGAAGCATTTCCATAAGTTTCCCATTGGGCTCGAGTTCTTTCGCACACAATGCAACGTAGCGAGGCTACTGTGCATTTTAGAAAGAATGAAAGAAAAGAGAAAAGAAAGGAGGAAAGGACAGAAAAACTGGTTCCCGGTAGTGAGTAGTAGACTCACACCTCATGCTTTTCTCCCCTTTTTCTTTTCAACCTTCCGCCACTCTCCTTGAGTAGGCTCGATCGAAGCTAGGACTAACTGTGTTTCTGCTTTCTGTGGAGTTGTATCCTTGTCTGAGTCTAACATATCTGAGGGGTGATGCCATTTGATCCCTCCCATACTCAGATCCTCGCTTGTCTTCTCTGTATATTTGAATGGAGCTGTGAAACATTGTTGGCTGATATGTTTTCCTTTTGGGTCTCCTTTCCTTGGGAAGTCTCAGAATTCTCTTTGGGGGTAACTTCCTCCTCTACTTCTGATTCGTCGTCCTTTGAGTTAGGAGGGGGAAATTGCCATCCTTTCCTCTGCTTCCCTTTCTGCTTCTTTTTACTGTTTGCTTTCTTGGCTTCTGGGCATGTACTTTGCAAGTGTCCTGTCAGCCTACAGTTCCTGCATCTGAAAGCAGTGTTTTCGTAGTCTAGTCCTTGCAGCCAGTTTTGTTGTTTGTATACCAGCCTTATACTTTTCGGCAGTCCTTTACTTAGATCTACTTCCACGCAAATGCGTGCAAAGGTGTAGATCCTCTCATCAGTCCTTTCCAGATCTGTTTTGATGTATTTCCCTATGTTGTTCCCAATTCCTTCCAAAACTCATTCACTCCAAAAGTGAAGGGGAAGGTTATATAGGCGGACCCAGACCGGCATTTTGGAGACAGTCATTTTGTTTGGATCAAAATCTAGAAACCATGGGGTCATAAAAAGACCCGATGTTCCCCAAAACCAAGGCCCAACACTGATGATTGTATCTCTGACTTCCGTGGATGCGAATTTAACAATGAAAAACCCCTTGGAGCATAAATGTATATCACATTCCATGGTCCAATTGGTGAAGATCCAGTGAAATAGATCCATTGGCTTTGGCCAAAAACTGTTAAATCGGCAGATTAGGGCCTGCGTTTCATATGACTTAACGAAATCTTCAAGTCCTGTAGAATCAAAGTTGAGGGCTGGGGTTTGCCCTAGCTGATCTACTATGTATGGCCTAGGTGTATATCCACCTTGATCTGGAGGGGACCCTGGATCTCTGTTACCCTGTAATATATTTTTGTAAGAGGAGCCTCCCTTGGGTTGATGCTGAGGTGCTGTATTTTTCCCCTTGTCTCCTCCTGAGGAGCTTGGATGTCCATGGTTCAGAGCCCTTGCTCTCAGCCTAAGGTTTAGAGCAATGGTTGTTTCTGGGCTAATATCATAGTTTTTCAGGGTTCTGCTATCCTGAAGGGACTACCTACTACTGACCAAGTGTTGGATCTGAACAGGGTATCCCATCAACGCCCCTATTTGCCGTTTCAACTGCATAATGGTGCTTTCTTCATGCACCCATACTAGACTAGTTTTCCCCGCAGGTGGTTTAATAAAAATCTGAAAACAAGTTGATGTTTCCTGTTGCCTGGGTTCTGGCTGTTCTAGCTGCCCATGATTGCACTGCCGCGGTGCTGAGAAGATCACAAACCCTGGCCAAGTTATTCTCCCGAGCTGCAAAGCTACATGTCGGATCTACCTTATTCAGGCCCCGATTTACTGGATTGTAAACCAGATCTGGCGGATTGATAGCAGATATAGGGTTATCTTCCAGCGTCAGAGCCTCTCTCTTGTCTATGAAGTCCACACCCACAGCTTCCAAGGCCTGGGTCGAAAAGTCATCAATTTCATGGTAAATGGGAGTGGGGAGACGTGAAACACGCGACGTACACCGCCACTCCAGAAGCAACCCTTCTTCTTCTTTCATTCGCCGGGGTTTCACCACCTACCGCGTCTGCGATTTGGAAGCAGAAGCCACCGCCTGAATGCCTTCATGGAGCTTTGTCAGCCCGAGATCCTCCATGCGCTTCTCCAGTCGCTGTTTTCGAGCTTCCTCCGACTCGATCTTGCCAGCGTCCCCATCCTTGTCAAAAAAGCTGAAAGCCTCCTTGAATTCGAAGATCTGCTCTTCAGTGAACTGCTGAACGATTCTGGTTGCCTCCATCGCTGATCGTTCGAACATTTCCAAAATGGTTGCCTCTCTTTGATGTCTCCAACTAATTTAATTGCTAACAATGTTTTTTTGCAATAAATGTGAATAAATTTAAAAGGCTATAATTTATTTAGTTAATTGTTTTTGCTTTTTTCATTAATCTGTACACAATTTAAACTAATTAATATAAATTTGTAGTCTTCTCATTTTATCAAACATTTTTTCTCAGTACATAAAATATTTATAATATTTTTTAGTTTTTCTCATTAAATAAAATATTTATAACATTTTTTTCTTCTAAGTTAAAATGTAAAGTAAAAAAACTCATTTAACGTAATATCTAAGTAAAAATAAAATAATTACAAACATTAAATATTTGGAAATGCAATATCCATAATATCATAATCCTCATCTATTACATTAACCTGATAAGCAATGTGGCTAAGATTGCAAAGTGGTTATCTACATAAAGAACAAAAGTATAACATACAATTCGTCCAATACATTGAATTTGTTTGATTGTTACTTCTCTTTTCTACTATTTATCCCATAAAATTCCATAACCTTTTTTCTGTATATATAAGAATGTGTTGTTATTTTAAGGTTGTGAAGGCTACCATAATAAACTATTCTAATTACAAGACAAGGAAACTCTCTAACTATCCTTAGATCTCAATGTGTTAGGATATTCCGACACATAGAAAATAGTTATGTATAACTTGGTCTAGTGTAGAGTTAGGTAAAGTGTGTTTGTTTACTATGTAAATTTGTAACTTACAATCTGATGGTAATGGTATGTTCTAGACATGAAGTGATCTGACAGTTCATTCCCTCCTCAGTATTACTGACACTTAATCCATGAATTAACACCCGATTGGTCCATGATCTATATTTAAAGACCATAGAGGGTCATTTGTAAGGTAACCATTCATGAGAGAATATTATGTAAAATTCATTCTTTTATTAATAAATTTCTTGAAGTGGTCGCATTGGCTCAGGCCCTGGAGTGTTTCCCTCTTTGAGGGTTTTAAGCATGTCAAGAATACTGGTGTATTGATCTGTGATCTATTTTTGAGTGATGTCCTTTGGTGTTCTATCTAAGGGATTGACCCTATAAATTCCTACATGGTATCAGAGCTATTTGAAGGTCACATCTATTGGTGATCCAAATCGGAAGCCGGTACATCTAGATCTGACTGTCGTTTCCTAGATCTACTATTTCTCACTACATCGAGGGTGAGAGAACTGCTCTATTGTGTTAGGATCATTTGTTCCAGTGAGGAACCCATTTCTTTTCTCACAAAAAGGTTTCCGGTAGCCCTAGCTATGTCATTTTTAAGATCTGGAGGTATACAATGTTTATTTTTAGTTTTAACTATTTATTTCGGCTTATTTATCTCTTTATTTTTTATTACTAGATCTATACCTTTCATTTTTGTGTATTCCCTTTGTCTTGCGACTCTGTGTGATCTGGGCAAATTAGAAATAGAAAGGAATGATTTTTTTCATGCATATGCTCTTTTCCGCCGTGCCTTAGTGTGATCTCGGAAAATCAGAAACATTGAGGAAAATATTTAGTTTCTAGTGAAAGCTAACTTCAAGCCATAAGGTTTGCTTTTTTGTATGTCCATGTTGGGTTGTGTGGTTTTTGTTTTGTAGGAAAAAAGATATTTTTCGAGCAAGCACGCACCTTTCAATGACTCAAAAAAATAAAGAAAAAAAAAACCTTCCTCTTTTCCAAAAATTACTAACGTTTTAAACTAGCTCACTTGGTCCAATGTTAATTTATAAGAATAAAGGTCTTGGGTTCAAGTCTTTCTACTAGAGAAGCATTTATTTATCAAGGACAAGACTACAAGCCCTCTTCTTTTGATGCCTTTTGTGATTCTTTAATAAGAGAACAAGAAAAACTCTTACATCTTGGTCTTCTTAATCTTGGAAACTCTTCTAAGAAAGCCTTAGCCGCCTAGCAGCAACCAAATTCAAAGAATCCTAAGAAGCAGTATCCTAAAAAGAATGGTCCTAAACCAAACAAGGGTCCAAAGCAATTTCAATCTAAAAATGAAAAATCATTTCAACAAAATGATAAGGCAAACAAAAAAAAGGGAAGAAGACTGATAGACATTGCAAGTTTTGTAATCGAGACAGCCACTTAGAATCCAAATGTTTTAAGAAGATGGAAGCCTTGGAAGCAACAATGAAGAAGCATAACATCAATTTGGAGCACTCTTCAACTTGAATTTCATCTTCAGGAATAACGCTTTCTGCATGTGGTTGTCAGGCATCTCGGTTTGGTTATGCACTAAATGTATCTTCTTCTTTTAATTCTCATGAGTGGCTCATTGATTCTAGAGCTCCTTATCACATGGCCAAAAACAAAGCAATGTTTTTTTCTTTAAATGATTGTGACCCAAAAAATATACATGTTGATGATGATAGATCTCTTAGTGTTGTAGGGACTGGAACTATTCATCTAGACAATGGTCAATTTAATGATGTATTATGTGTTCCAACCTTATCTTGCAACCTTTTATCTGTATATCAGATAACTCATTTAGGTGAAGGTAAAATCATTGAATTTTCACCTCACAATGTTGTAATTAAGGACATAAGAGATCCTAGATAGGTTTTAGCTACTGGCATTGTTGATGATTCTACAAGTTTGTGTAAGTTTAACAACTTTGGGTCCTCAACACTTCCCTCGGTATTTGTTGCTCATAATGATGAAGTGTGCAAACTTTGGCATGAGCGATTTGGTCACTTAAACTATCGCTCCCTTCAAAATCTATGTAAAGAAAATATGGTGACAGGTCTTCCTATGTATCTTGTAGAGAGGGTGTCTGTTTTGAATGTGTACTTGGAAAACATCATCAGGATAGTTTTGAAAAATGTGCCTCTTTGCATGCCTCAGCCCCCTTACAGCTTGTGCATAGTGATTTATGTGGTCTACTTACAGCTATTTCATTCTCTGGGTACAAGTATTTCTTAATATTCGTTGATGATTTCTCCAGACGCACTTGGGTATACTTCTTAAAACTCAAGAATGAAGTATTTAGCATGTTCTTCGTCTTTAAGGCGTTTGTTGAAAAAAAATCTAGACATCAAATTCTTAAGCTAGGATCTAATAATGGCGAAGAATATGTTAACAAGAAATTCATAAAATTTTACACTGAGAATGGAATTCAAATGCAACATATTGTTCCATATACTTCACAACAAAATGGTGTAGCTGAAAGGAAGAATCATACCTTAAAGGAAATGGATAATTGTATGATTCAATATGAATGACTTAATCTTAATTTTTGGGTAGAATCAATTAACTGTGAAAACTACATAGTAAATCACACTCCTACTAAGGTTTTAAAGAATATCACTCTAGAAGAAGCATGGAGCTCAATTAAACCAGATGTAAGTCACTTTCGTGTTTTTGGAAGTGAAGCATTGGCCCATATTCCAGATGAGAAACATAAAGCTTTAGAACCTAAGAGTGAAAAATGTATTTTTGTTGGATATTCTGAAGATATTAAAGGATATATACTTATTCCACTTAAGTCCATAAATGTTATCATTAGAAGAGATGTAAATTTTTCTGAAAATATATCAGCCTACGAGCCTAGTTCGATGGATGTGCCACTTCTCTTTATCCCTTCTACTTCTGAATATATTTCTTCTTCAGATGATGACAACGAGGATGCAAATTCTCCCCCACCTTCTCGTGATCGTCCTTCAGCTCTTCAGCTTCTGAAATGGGTCTATACTACTCGGGATGCAGCATGTGCTCTTGCAGGTGATCCTACAGATCAGCGACATACACATTCTTAGTTCGATAGAGCTCCTTCTTTACTGGCTCAAGCTTAAGCGAATTATGATCTTGACACCTTTGCAGAAGCTTCAGGCCATCCAGATTGGGACATAGTTATGAATGAAGAATATTGTTCATTATTAGCAAATGATACATGGGATCTGGTTCCTCTTCCAAAGGGATGAAAACCTGTTAGATGCAAATGGGTTTACAAAACAAAGTTCGGACCAGATGGAAAAGTTGATAAACATAAAGCTCGTCTTGTTGCTAAGGTTTTTTCACAAGTTGAAGCCATTGACTATACTGAAACCTTCCCCCCTGTTGCTAAAATGAACTCTATCCACCTTGTTCTTTCCCTTGCTACCTATTTCAAATGGGAAGTCCATGAGATGGATGGTAAATCTGCCTTCTTGCATGGGGACTTGCATGAAGAAATCTATATGGAACAACCTACTGACTTTATACAAATAGACTCTAGCCTTGTATGTTAGCTTAAGAAATCCCTTTATAGTCTCAAGCAAGCCCCTCGGGCTTTTTACGCCAAAAAGGATAGCTTTCTTTTAGACAATGGCTTTTCTAGGTGTCAATATGACAATACTATCTACACCAAGAAAGTGGGTAAGTCTTTGATCATTCTTGTTTTTTATGTTGATGATCTTATCTTTATTGGTAGTGATCCCAACCTTATAAACCATGTGAACTCCAGCCTTAAAATTAAGTTTGAAATGATAAACTTATGACACTTGCATTATTTTCTTGGTCTTCAATTCTTGCAATCCAAGGGAGGTATTTCCCTTTCCCAGCCGAAGTATGGCTGTGATCTTCTACGCCAATTTCACTTGGGAGACTATAAGCCAGCCCCTTCTCCCTTTCAATATGGAGCCAAACTTTCAGTCACTTGTACTTCCCCTGAAATTGATGCTACCTTATACCGTTAGCTTGTTGGAAAACTTTTGTATCTGACCCATACTCATCCTAACCTTTCCTTTGATGTTGGCCTTATTACTCGGTTTATGCAAAATCCACATGAAATTCATTGGAAAGCAGCTAAAAGAATAGTTTGTTATGTTCGTGGTACGGTTCAGTTTGGGATTCATTACAGTGCAAAAGCATCTCCTCTATTGGTTGGTCTCACTGATTCCAATTGGGCTGGTGACCCTGATGATTGGAAGTCTACTGCAGGTTATGTCTTCACTCTTGGTTCTAGACATATTACATGGGCTTGCAAGAAACAAAGTGCCATTTCTCTTTCTTCAGTAGAAGCATAGTATCGTCGTGCCATAAAAGATAGCAAGGAAGCCCTTTTGGCTTGGTTAGATCCTGTCAGAGTTTGGTTTTCAGCAACAACATCTGGCTACACTTTGGTGTGATAATCAAAGTGCCATTCAACTATGAAAAGATCTAGTCCAACATCAGTGCATAAAACACATTGAACTACACATGCACTTCATCAGAAAGATCATTCATGACCATGTTATTGAAGTGCAATATTGTTCAACCGATGATTAAGTTGTAGACATCTTTACAAAGTTTCTCACATAGGTAAAGTTTACTAAACTTCGATTTATGGTTGGATTTCAGGAAGTTTTCACTAATGGGAGATAGGCTCTAATGCCTCCTTCCCTCTCCTATTGTGTCATATTTGTACATCCTTCAATCCTATCCCAAGTTGTTCTTAGGGGGGGTGTTAGGATATTCCGACACATAGGAAATAGTTAAGTATAACTTGGTCTAGTGTAGAGTTAGGTAAAGTGTGTTTCTTTACTATGTACATTTGTAACTTACAATCCGACAGTCATGATATATTCTAGACATGAAGTGATCCTAGGGTTCATTCTCTTGTCAGTATTACTCACACATGATCTGTGGCTTAACACTCGATTGGTCCATGATCTCTATTTTAAGAGCATGGAGGGTCATTTCTAGGGTAACCGTTCATGAGAGAAGCTTATGTAAACGTCACTCTTTTATTAATAAATTGCTTGAAGTGGCTGTGATGGCTTATGTCGTGCACTATTTCCATCTTTGAGGGTTTTAACCATGTCAAGAATACTGGTGTATTGATTTGTGATCTGTTTGTGAGCAATGTCCTTTAGTGTTCTATCTGAGGAACTTACCCTGTAAATTCCTACACGATGTGTTTCACACCCCAGTTGCATTTATTCTTGTGAGTTATCAAGTTCACAAACAAATAACAATAAAAGTGATGTGATATCTAATATTTATATTTATATAATAGTTATAATAATGTGTTCTTGTGTTAGGGTTGTGATTTATATTTATATAATAGTTATAAGAATGTCTTGTTATCTTAGGGTTGTAAACACTACCATAGTGAACTATTCTCATCGCAAGACTAGGAAAATCTCCAGCTATCCTTAGATCTTGATGTGTTTCACAGCCTAGCTGTTTTTATTCTTGTGAGTTATCAAGTTCAAAAACAAATAACAATAAAAGTAATGCGATAACTAATAATAACAAAAACAATTAATGCATATCAAGTTGAATGAGTATATCGTATAACCTAACAATCCTATATGTTGCAAGGGGAAGCTATTTATTTTTGTATCTCACTGAATGCTTGAGATTTAGGAAAGTTCTTGTTCTTCTACCTTTTGCTGCAAAGTACAAAGGAGACCTAACTTGCCCATTAATTGAAATATTATAAGAACATGCAGGGAGACAAAATAAACATGTAGCTGAATCGATACCATCACTAATTTAGGGTTGGTGAAAATTACTATGTATTTAAAGTTCTTGGACATGTTGTTATAATTTTAAGCACATTATATAATTATCATGCATTTGGTAACCCAATTCACTGACTTCAATATTGAGAGCTAGAAATATTATATATAGCCAAAAGATTTCTCAACATGAAACATTAAAACAAAAATACAAATGTAACATACTGCATATGGTATATATGGTATTAATTGTATTTCCTTTTTCAATTTTAATTAGATTATTAATAAATAATAACTATTTTTTTAGAGTTCCAATTTTATTATCATTGCATTATTTTTAAAAATAATTTTTGTGGTTGTGTTTTTATGAAATATTCTTCCCTTTGATTTTGATTTATTCACTACATAAATCATATGAAATGGCTTGCTTTATTTTTTTTTCATGTAAGATGGTTATGATTAAACATGTTTGAAACACAACCATGAAACACATAGTGATATAAATGAGTGTTTATTTTTCTCTTAACAAAAAGAAATTACTCCAAATCCTTTCTAATAATACTTTTACTCAGTTCCTTGTTTCTACACAACAATCGAAATAAAACCTCATCTCTCTTGAGTTCATGTTGATTTCACATTTTGTGGTATTTAGAATATGGTGATCAGGAGAGGTCAAATTTATGATGAGAATAATTTTTTAATCCCTCTCATGACCATCAAATTCTAGAATATTCTGTGATAATAAGTCCCTCTGATGGTCTGCTTAATAAATCCAAAATATTTCTTTTAAACTCATGGATTTCCCCTTAAATTGGGTAGATTTATGTGCGAAATCATCATTATAAAATCTAGTAAAAGACTTCCCCAGAATATTTCTTAGCCTCCACACTATCTCTTCACAGTAGCATGATTCCTAAATGAGATGTGTTCCTTTTCTATATACCCAAAACGATATTCGAAATCCCACCTTTCACTTACTCCTAAACTATGGGTGCGATGTTGTATTTTTTCACAGAACTGAATTTGAAGCTGTTTTATACACTGACCCTCATCTTCGTAATTCCTTTAAATTTCTTAGAAAATGAAAAGAACCTAAATTGAGATTATATAACCATACCCAATTTAAAATAAGATCATGTTGGATATTTCTCGAATCAATGTTGGTCGAGAGTTGTATTGTAGGGAGGTCGGGGCTTAAACATGTTCTTGGTATAACACCACCTGACTACGCCACTCTCCTCATGATTCAGGTCAGACCCCACTTGAGTAGGGGTTGGGCTCTCCCTATTCACAAAACCCATATGCTAATGGACCCTAACTTCCAACTACCAATGGACCCAAAATGCTTGGTCAGGGTCAAGACTGTGTTGTCAGCTTGTGGGATGAAGGTACTTGGCCTTTGTGATAAGAATTCAACCCCAAAATATTTGAATGTATAAATTTTGTTCAATTCCTTGAACTTCAACCTAACCATTTGTGCAAAGGCTTCCTAGTGATTCACAATTGGTCTGAAATTTATGTGATTCCCTATGTTTACACCCTCCTTATTTACATTAATGTAGAGCTTTGACCATTCGAAAAAGGTAAAATTTCCTGAAACTATCTTTTGTTGAGACTCGAGAAACAATACAATGTATAAGACCACAATTCCTAGCACAAAACAACTATTTCATTTCTTTCCCTCAACCTTCACTCTCGGTCCTTTTCATTAGAGTTTAATTTCATCACAGGTGGGGTCTTCATGAATTACACCAAACATGAAATATTCGATCACATTCACAAGGAAACTCAAATTGTAGAGATTTTTTTTCTATTACTGAGAATTAATATACACAGGGAGGAATTTAGTTGGACTCACTGCCCAGAAATTCACCGATATCACCTCGAAGGACCTCTTTTTCTAAATATGATCTTTTCTCAATCCTACAATATTTGTCAAGGGGACAATGCCACAGCAAAAATGAACAAATCTGATGGAACTCAATACATAGTCATTATATTAAGATTCAAAGTAGTATTACTATGGCTTGGTACTCTAAGATTATTTTCTTCTTGACAACTCTTCAATATTTACATACAATAAACTATCTCAAGAGAAATTAGGACAAATGAGACACTTTTCCCCAATCTAAAGTTATTTAACACCTCATCAAATATTTTTCACAAATGAGAAGGCCTAATTGGCCTCAAATAACAATTCATCAAATTAATTAACAAACTACTAGTCCCAGATTTTTACAAATTTGGACACTTGGATCTGAACTAAATCCTGTTAATTCCTAAATTATTACAAAAGAAAAAATATCTTTCTAGAATTTACATGGCTGTATTGGGCCTTAAAACAAATGATTTACCTAGCGTGATGCTCTTGCATCAGACTCCCCAGGTGGAAACAAATTTTACCTCCTGGTCAAAACCTCCAAGATCCCAAACAACATGTTGTTGTTGCTCACATATATGGTCATGTTGTTTGCTTCAATCCTAATATTGTTCTACCAAGATCCCACACTTGGTTCTGTAATGTGCCACTTGCATTACTGATGCAATATTGCGCGATCAAATTGGTGTTGGTTGTCCTATTCCTTCCTCGATCCCATATTATTGTTAGGTTGCATTGTACTCTTTCCATGACTAGCTGATTGCGCAGCGGGGGGGTCACAGGGGGTTTGAGGGGGGTGGTTAACCTCCCTCTACAGGGTCCAGGGTAGCACCCCGGGGAATTTTTTTTTGGACCCTATATTAGGTTGGGCGTACCTACCTATTGTTTTGTGCATGGTTTTCGCACATGGTTTTGGATGTGATGGTTTTTGGTCCATGGTTTTGGATGTGATGGTTTCGGTCCATCGTATTGAATGCTTCGACATGTATAAATATGTATTGTAACACTGAAAGGAACATAATGAAAAATCAAGCTGGTAGTCCTAGTTTTGGGATCCAGGGAAAAATCTCTATGTATATGTGTTTTATGTGTTATTCTCTCGCATTATTTATTTTCAGTGTTTTAGAATTCGTATGCAGGTAATTTATGTAGACGGTTAAAACCTACATTTGGTATCATAGATGTTTTCGCTTTAAGGGGATGCCTCTGTTGCTGAGGGGTTTCGCTCGGGCCTGTGGTAGACCTTGTTCAGTGGGAGATCTGCGAGATCGATTCTGGTGGTGAAAGAAGATGGTGAGAAGTGCAAAGATAGAGATCAAGATATTTAACGGTCAGAGTTTTGAGTTATGGAAACTCAAGATGGAGGATCTGTTGGTGGATAAAGACTAGTGGATCATGGTATATCTAGGTACTAAACCAATGGGAGTGTTTGATGAAGAATGGAAGAAGTTGGATCAGAAGGCTAAGAGCACAATACAATTGTGTGTCTCAGATTTAGTATTGCTGAATGTATCAAGGAAAGCTACGGTGAAGGCTTTGTGCGACAAGTTAGGGGCTTTTTACCAATCTAAGTCTCTGGTGAATAAAATGTTTCTACGGAAAAGCTTGTATAACCTGAGGATGAAAGATGGAGACTCAGTGACAGAACATTTGAATGCATTTAATATTATGGTAAGTCAGTTATTATCTATTGATATTTAAATTTCAGATCAAGATAAGTGCATCAGTTTTGTGTGTTCTCTACCAGATTTGTGGGATTGTCTGGTTATAGCAATAAGTAGAAATGCAACTGCCTTGCAGTTTTATGAAATAGTCTCATCATTGCTGACAGAGGAGACGAGATGGAAAAATATGGAGAGCCAGAATGGTGATGCCTTGTCTATACAAGGACGGTCCTAGAACAGAAACAAAAATAAGTCATCGAGTGGGAGATCTAAATCTAGAGGGAGATCTAAATCTCCAGTAAAACCTGTAAAGGTGGTGTGCTAGAAATGCTGAAAGGAAGAGCACTAAAAAAGGGTCTGTAAATCTAAAGCATCTGACAAAGGAGATGGATCCAATGATGGTCCTTCTGCAGAGGTGAAAAACACCTTAGGTGAAGGTGGGGATGTGTACTTGGCTTATTCAAGTACACATGTAGATCATGAGGCATGGTTGATTGACTCATGTGCATCCTTTCACTTCAATCGCCACAGAGAGTGGTTCTGCGAGTATGAGAAATATGATGGTGGTAATTTATTCTTAGGGGATGATAGGAAGTCTAGAATCATTGGTCGCAGAAAAGTAAAATTGAAGTTTCAAGGTGGAAGGGTTAGAACACTTCCAGGTGTTATGCATATTCTTACACTGGCCAGAAATCTAATTTCTGTAAGCAAGCTGGATGATGCAGGTGTAAAAATAGTGTTCGAGAAGGACACCTGCAAGATGGTTCAGGGAGCACTGGTATTGATGTGGGGTGTTCGGATTGGAACATTGTAAAAGCTGCAAGGTAGCACTGTTGTTGATGGGTGCAACAGTTCTATGGTTCCTAAAAGTGGATCAGAAAATCTAGTGGTCTTTGGAGAGAAGACCATGTTGTGGCATCAAAGTCTTGGACATATTGGAGAGAAGGGCTTTCCAATACATCATGTTAAAAATATGGTAGAAGGTATGAGTAATAGCTCTCTGGATTTTGATTTCTGTGAAATTTGTGTATATGGGAAGCAAAATCGGGTGAGTTTCCCCTCTACTGGTAAGAGGATGAAACATATATTAGATTTGTGCACAGTGATGTGTTTGGACCTGTGAAGGTTCCATCACTGGGTAAGTCTGCATACTATGTATCATTTATAGATGACTTCTCAAGGAATATATGGATATATTTCCTTAAGAAGAAATCTAAAGTCTTTGGCAAGTTTAAAGAATTTAAGGCTCTAGTGGAAAACTAGACACAGAAGAAGATAAAGGTGTTGATGACATATAATGGTGGAGAGTTTTGTAGTAAGGAATTTGAAGAATTCTGTAAGAAGTGTGGTATAGCATGGCAGAAGACTATTCCATATACACCTGAGAAAAATGGAGTTGTAGAAAAAATGAACAATACTTTGATGGAAAGGGCAAGAAGCATGCTTAGCGGTGCTGGGTTAGGACCAGAATTTTGTGTAGAGCAGTGGAGATAGCATGTTACCTTGTCAGCAGATCACCTTCATTAGCATTGGAGGATAAGACTCCACAAGAGGTATGGATTGGCAAGAAACCCTCTCTTTCACATCTGAGGGTATTTGGATGTGATGCATATGTACATGTTCCAAAGGAGAAAAGAACCAAGTTCGATAGTAAATGTGAAAAGTGCATCTTTATTGAGTATAAGGATTTTTTAAAGGGTTATAAGCTTTGGAACCCAGTAACAAGGAAGGTTGTGTACAACCGAGATGTGGTGTTCAGAGAGGTGAAAGATGTTATGAAACATGAATTCCAGCCAAAGGAACTTGAGAAGATAGAGTTTGAGCTTAAGGAGGAAGAATCTTACTCTACATCAAAGGAGGAATCAGAAGACGAAGAGCCACAAACTCCGGGTGTGAGAAGATTAGTTAGAGAAATAACGCAGCCAGAAAGGTATAGTCGATCTTCTGTTTGTTCAAAGTTTTCTTTATCTGTTACTGATGATGATCCCAAAACTTTGAAGGAAGTAGTAGATTCAGAGGATGGAAAACTCTGGAAAGAGGCCATGGTTGATGAAATTGCATCTTTGCAAAAAAATGAGGCTTGGGATCTAGTGGAGTTGTTGACTGAAGTAAAACCATTGGTAGCTAATGGGTGTTCAAGAAGAAGACAAATGCAGAAGGAAAGGTGGATAAATACAAAAGTCGGCTAGTAGCAAAATGTTATTCCCGGGTTCCAGGAATTGATATTGGTCATATTTTTTCTCCTATTGCCAAGGTAGCTTCTATTAGATTACTTTTATCTGTTGATGCTGGTTTTGATTTTTAGGTAGAATAGATGGATGTGAAGACAAAATTTCTTCACAGGGATCTAGAAGAGGAGATATACATGGAGCAAGCTGAAGGCTTTGTGGTGAAGGGTAAGAAATAGCTGGTATGTAAGTTAAAGAAGTCTTTGTATGTTTTAAAATAGTCACCAAGGATGTGGTATCAAAAATTTGATACATTTATACGGGGACTTGGCTTCACCAAAAGCAAAGAAGATCACTGTGTGTATTTTAAATTAAATGGTGACCTTGTTATCTATCTAGTTTTGTATGTGGATGATATGTTGCTTTTTGGAAATGACAACGAAATTATCTAGGATTTGAAGACCCATTTGTCCTCCAAATTCGACATGAAATATCTTGGTGCTGAAAACTATATTTTGGGCATGGAAATTACAAGAGATCGAGCAAAGAGGAAGCTCAGGTTAAGCCAGAGGAAGCATGTAGAGACAATACTGCAAAGATTTTAATGTAGGATAGTAAACTGGTGAAGGTCCCTATTCCTATAGGTGTGAAGTTATCTACTGAACAGTGTCCCAAGACACAAGAAGAGGAAGAGGACATGTCCCATGTTCCATATGCAAGTGTAGTCAGTAGCTTGATGTATGCAATGGTCTATACTAGACCAGAGATTGCACATGCAGTGGCAGTATTGACCAGGTTTATGTGAAAACCAAGGAAGGAGCATTTGACAATAGTGAAGCATGTTTTTAGGTATTTGCGTGGCACTAGTGATTATGGTTTGTGCGACCAAGGAAGACCAGGATTGGATAGAGTGTTGGATATTCGTGGCTTTGTTGATGTAGACTGGGCTGGAGATCTCGATCGTTGAAAATCTACAAGTGGGTATGTGTTTAACCTATTTGGAGTTGCAGTCAGTTGGATGATTAAGAAACAATCTGTAGTGGCACTATCAACTACAGAGGCAAAATACATGGCAGCCACTCATGCAAGCAAGGAAGCAGTTTGGTTGTAGATATTGTGTTCAAGCATGGGGCTAGTACAGGGAGCTATAAGGATAGATTGTGATAGCCAAAGTGCAATTTTCTTCGTAAAGAACCCTGCTTATCATTCAAAGACAAAACAAATTGATGTTCACTATCACTTTGTGAGGGATATGATAGAAGACAAAAAGGTGTTGCTGGTAAATGTGGACACTTTGGAGAATATTGCAGATGCATTGAAAAAATATGTGAGCTCTGAGAAGTTCTCTTGGTGTAGAGAAACACTGGGTGTTGCAGGGTTGGATAAATGACTATGCTCTCCTGTGTCCCCCTATGGAAAGAAAACAACAAATGCAAGAATTTTGGGTTGTGTTATATTCTTTCCATGACTAGTCGACATAATTAAGCATGGGGTTAGAGTGGGGGAGGAGCCCCCCCTTCGTTGCGCCAATTGCGCGGAGGGGGGCGGTGGCCCCCCCTGTCTGGGGGGTTTGAGGGGGATGGGTAGCCCCCCTCTACAGGGTTTGGGGCAGCGCCCCAGGGAAATTTTTCTTGGACCCTATATTAGGTTGTACAAACCTACCTATGGTTTTGTGCATGGTTTTCTTACATGGTTTTGGACGTGATGGTTTCCGGTCCATGGTTTTGGATGCGATGGTTTTCGTTCCATGGTATTGGATGCTTTGATATGTATAAATATGTATTGTAACATTGAAAGGAACATAATGAAAAATCAATCTGGTAGTCCCGGTTTTGGGATCCAGGGGAAAATCTCTGTGCATATGTGTTTTATGTGTTATTCTCTCACATTGTTTATTTTCTGTGTTTTAGAATTCGTATGAAGGTAATTTATGTACAGGGTTAAAACCTACAATTCTACTTTACAGTTGCTTCACGTTTGCAATGATAATGTAGTTCCCTCTAGTCATCCAAGTGCTAAAACTAGTCATTCTTTCCATTCCATTGTACCACAACTTAGGTGCTCCCTTTATCAACATCATTAGTTTCTCAAACTTCATGTTCAATATGCCTTCTTCCTGACACATGTTTCTTCTTCCTTGTTGGTTAAATTATGACTATTAATCATCCTCGTGAACATCTCCCAAGAGTGTAGGATTTCATTATATTATTCAACATAGAATATACCTCCCAAATATTGAATGGACCTATCACAACAAAATCCCTCTTCATTTCTGAGCTCAACAAAATATATGATTGCAAAATGTTAGATCCTTCCTAAAAAAAAAATTTCCCCTCATTTCTTTTTTGCAAATGAAACAAATTGTCATGAGACAAACTTGTCTCATTCTCCTTCTTGTTTCCTTCTCTTGGTAACATTTTTTATCCCTCCTCTGCATCTTTGACTACGTTGTCACAATCTACTCTCCACATAATTATATTGAGGTTTTAAGAACCTTAGCTTCATATCGTATGTAGTCATTCTTTTCCTGAACAATGTTTTGTATAGGAATTGCAAGAATCTTCTCCAACATTTCTTCATTTATCTTCACAACATATGGTTTCCATCTCAGATTCTTTGTTAGCCTTATGAAAAACTGTATGTTGCTCTTCCCAAATTCTAAATTCTGATCTCACACACATATACAATAAACGTGTTATGAAAAGAATTTTATCTCTCTTATCTTTCGGCTGCAAATGCATCGGTCTTTGTCTCATGAGGCAAGTGAGTTTTTCCTTGAACCCTTTCACTATCTCTTGCAACTTCCTAGATGAGTTATTTTCATTGTTTTACAGAAACATTGATTTCTCTCCATAATCCTCCTCATCCATGTCTAGCCATGCTCCTCTTTGGGGTACTTCTATGTACCCTACCTCATAATTGTCTTCGTAATATAGTCTTTATCTCTCCTTGATTACATGACACAATGGTGTCTCCTCTTTGTCAATAAAAAACTCTTTATTTTCTTCTTGTCGTTGGATTCCTTTATCATCCTGTAGATTAGCTAAATTTTATTGTTCTAAGGGTTTCTCACCATATTTACCTCCATCATCCCCATATTGAACCAATCCAAAATCCTAAAAAACACGTGATTTCCTCTCCTTTCCCCATTTCCATTGGTCTTCAACCTATGATAGAATATTTTAAAAAGTGATCCAAAGAACACTTGATAAAAAAACACATAACCCATCAATTATACCTATGAGGTTACCCTTCCTCTCATATGATTGAAGAGTTTTACCCTAAGCTTCTGCATGGTCCTCATCCATACTATCTTCATGACATAGCTTTGTATCTCCTTCCATTGCGACAATCCCTTCCATCTATTGAATCTCTAGATCAAGTTCTTCTTGTTGTTCCTTATCAGCATAATTCAACTCTTTTGAAGTTTCAACTTCCTCCATAATATTTGGAATTTGTTCAGTCCCATGGTGCTTTGTATCGGAAAATGCAAACTCACCCAAACAATTGGATACAAAATATATTTATTTACTCCTCCTCATCTAATTTTGTTGACATTCTTTCCTTCTACTAAACTAAGCACATCATCATTTCATCATCTGCATCATCCTATCTTAGGACTTGTCCTTACTTTGATTTGCAAAAGAGAACTTCCATTTCTCCATATTCAACAACCATGGATTCTTCTCCCACTAAGGAAGCATTCATGTTGTGTTTCACCCTCATTTGTATTAGACGCCACTTCATCTTCTTTCTCATTTCCAATATCTAGCCATTAATCTTCTTGTTTTCCCTTTGGACAATCTGTCTATGTTGTTGATTTCTTTGATTCTTTAATGGTTTCCTGTATTCCTTACTTGTAAAACCTAAATCCACACATATGTTGTTAGTTTTAAAAATGAAAGTGTTTTTTCCCTTTCCTTTAGTCAACAACACCTCCTATTGTTTTGGACTCTTTTCAAAGGACATGAGACCTTTTACCACTCTCCTCTCTTTGTGTCGAGGAAATGGTTCACATAAATGAACCATTCCTTCCATAAGCTCAATTTCATTGATCTCTTCTTCTTCCGTCTAGGCTTTCATCAATAGTATCATCCTATGCTTCCCTAACTCTCTAGTTTTTGGGGATTTCCTTTTAAAATTATTTTGTCTCACAGTTAATTTGAACCTCCTCTTTGGGTGTCATTTCTTACTTTCTTCCCTTGCTTGTAGAATTTTCATTATAACATTGAGTTGTTCTGCTATGAAACTAGCTCACAAAAAGATAGAAAAGATAGATGAACGCCTTATAAATAAGCCTCTTCAAGGGGGCAACCTCCTTTACATTACAAAAATGAAGAATTCTTGGATGATACAAATGAAAAGACCTCCTTTCTATATATAAAAGTCTAAGGGGTCATAATATAATCAGAGCTGACATAACAATAATAATGTAAGGGCACAATAATAACAATTTTGGGCTTCAATGGGGCACAATAATAACAATACGGAGACTACATGGGTACAACAATATAATAAAGGGGTTTTACTAATAAAAATAAGGGGTTACACTAGTAGTATAGGGGCCTAACATGCCCCTCTCCTTCAAAACGTGTTGTCCTCAACGCTTGAGTAGTTCTTGATTCTTCTGTATAAAATTCTTGTCCTCCCATGTGGAATCTTCAGCGGGTAAGTTCTTCCACTTGATGAGATACTCTGAAATTGATTGATTTCATAGCTATCAAGTTCTTTTTTCTGTGACTGCTCCAAGTTCCAATATGATTTTTCCTTCCTCTTCAAGTTCTGGAAATATTGTTTGAATTGGGATCTTCTGCAACTTTTTAATGAGTGACCACACTTCTTCGTCCTTCTTCCATTCATACCTTGCTTCATTTATCCAATCTGGTTGGATAATAGAAATAGAACAAAACAATGCTTCCACATCCTCATCCTTTCTTGAGAGTGCATCTGCAACAAATTTTTTCTTCGCTTTTCTGTAGATGATGTCAAAGTCATAACCCAACATATTTGTGACCCATTTTTTCTGTTCTTCTAAAGATAATATTTGTTCTAAAAAGTATTTAAAACTATCATGATCCATGTTTACCTTGAAGTTTCTTCCCATTGGCTAAGGTTGCCATTTCTTAAGTGCACGTAGTATTGCCAACATTTCCTTCTCATAAATAGCTTGCTTGAGATGTAGTTGTAAAAATACCCAATCACCTACATCAAAACTTTTTTCACTGCAATGTTGATGTACCTGTTGTTTCATTCGATTCTGCACCAATGTGGCATTATCCTTTAAAATTTGGAGAACTTGTTATTGATGCTCGATGTGTTCTTTCACTGCTTGAACCTTTTTCTTCTTGATATGTCCTTCTATCCTAAGAGTTTGAGGAGTGGTAATTTCTTCCAAAGCTTTACAAGATATAGCCGGATTCATTTCTTGATGCTCGATGTGATCTTTCACTTCTTGAACATTTTTATTCTTGATATGTCATTCTATCTTGATAGTTTGGGGAGTGGTAATTCTTGCCAATGCATTATAAGATATGGTTGGATTCATTTCTTCTTTCTCGGTGTGATCTTTCACTTCTTGAACCTTTTTCTTCTTGATATGTCCTTCTATGTTGAGAGTTTGAGGAGTGGTAATTCTTGCCAATGCTTTACAAGATATGGTCAGATTTATTTCTTCTCTCTCTGGGGTTGGCTCCTGATGTATATCCTCTTCTTTTGATGTTTCTTGATCCTTTTATTCCTCCTCTTTATAATCTATGTAAAATAATTTCTTCTTAACACACTTATGACCTTTAGTGCATTTGCTATCACAATTGTAACAAATCCTTTTTTCTCTTTTTTCTTCCAATTTTTGTGGTATAAACCTTGTAGGTTGTGGAAGGCTAGGAGAAAAAAAAATTCCATAATTATAGTCATGAGTGGTGGGATTCCTTGTTTCCATAATTTTGCTTTCAATTTTTCTTGCACACTTGATTGCCTTCTCCAATGAATCACGTTCCCAAAGACGAACCTCATGTTGAATGTTATCCTTTAAAGTACCTATGAAGACATTAATCCTTTACTTCTCTAGAATATCATTTACCCTTATATTCAATTTTTGAAAGTCCTCAATGTGCTCTACCATTGAGCACTTTTGTTTGAGATTTATCAATCGACTAAAGAAGGTGTTTCTCTTTGTATCCTCATAATGTGTTATCATTTCCTCCGTGAAAATTGACCACGTAACAAGTGGTTTACAAGAACAAAGACCTTTATACCATAAAGATTGATCCGGGTCTACATATGAAGATGCAATATGTACCTTTTGTAATAGTTACACCTCATGTAGATCAAAATATTGCTCCATATGTGGTATCCAATTTACCGAATCCTTGCCATCAAACTTCCTCATATCACCTTTTCTTGATTTTAGGAGCTCGATCTTGAAATGACTGTAACTCTATAATTTTGAATCTTCCAGTTCTGAAATCATGACTTGCAGTAGCCATTTGCATCCTCTTTCTAATGCCACCAGTCTGATCAAAATTGGATTCTCCATGAAAGAGTTATGCACAATCTCCTAAGATGACCTGATTATATACCTTTTCAGAAGAGCGAAATTGTATGAAGTGCCATGTGTCACTGTTTTGACCTTTGGATTTGAAAAATATACACAGGAAACTACAGCCCATCCTCTTTTTATAAATTCTTACAAAATTTAAATCTGACGGTTAGAGAGATAGTTATGATGATTTCCCCAGGTCACCTGTTTAGAATGTAATTCGGGAGTCTGCAAAAACCCTAACTTCCTCAGATCATATCTCTACAAATGTAACGAGACAAGCTCTGAAATTTTGACACGAGGTTTAGACCAATTTCTTATCAAATGGGTTTTTGTTCTAGCTTCTGAAACTTTGTATCAAAAATTTTATAGTGAAAATTCCACGATGACATGTTTGGAGTAGCGAAACCCTAGAATACAAAGCTCTGATACCAAATGTTATGAAACCAACTCAAAAAAAGATTATAAAGATAGATGAATGCCTTAGAAATAAGCCTATTCGAGGGGGAAACCTCCTTTACATCACACAAATGAACAATTCTTGGATGATACAAATGACAATACCTCCTTTTTATATATAGGAGTCTAAGGGGTCATAATATAACCAGAGCCGACATAACAATAATAATGTAAGGGCACAATAATAACAATAGTGGGCTTCTAGGGAGCACAATAATAAAAATATGAGGACTACATGGGTACAACAATATAATAAGGGGGTTGTACTAATAACAATAAGGGGTTACACTAGTAGTACAGGGGCCTAACATGTTCCTTCAACTCAATTATCTCCTTTTAAAATCTCTCCTAGATTAGTTTCCTCATGCTATCTCTCTATACATCCTTCTCCCCTCTTTGTGGCTTTTACTTGACTCTTCATCATGACCAGCAATGGTCACTTTCTTTCTTCTCTTCTTACGTTCCTCCATGTTCACCTGTGAGCTGCAACCTAGCCCTGTAACAAGCTTCGCCTCACTTTTTACCCAGACGCCTCACCCCCTCTTGGCTATTGGTTTTCCTCTTAGTTCCCTCATCTAGAACCTCTTGAGCACTCCATTCTCATCCCTGGTTATTTTTACTTTGCTCAACTTCTGAGAACTTCTCTTTTTCTCCTCTCCTTAAGGAATTCCTCTGTCTGCCTCTTCCTTCCAATGTTAGATAGAATGTTTCTCTCGGGGTATAGATTCTTTGCTACAAGGGTTTTCTTCTACCACAATATTTGAGAACACAACTTGTTCTCTCCTCAATCTATATCATCTCCTTTCTTTGAGCAAAGATTCTCATCCTCACCTTGCTTCATACAACATCCCTGGCTCTATATGTTGCTACATGCACTAAAAAATTTCTTAGCCAAACATAAACAAGAAACTAGTTATACTTTTTTGATTCTTCTCCTTTGAGACTCCAATATATCTTTCTCTGAGTTCTATCTCTCGATGGTATTCTTCTCTTAATATCTATCCATGCTAGAATTTATTTCTATGTTTTCTAGAGTTTTATGTTAGAGTTTCTTTTTTACTTTGATATCTCCTACCCATTTTTCAGTGTACCGTCTTCTCTGGTATCCTCTCCCTCTACCTCTCTGCCTTTCTTTCTCAACCTTGTCTTTACAAAATAACCAAACTATATGTCATCATTTAAATAAATAGAGAAATCATTACCTCATTTTTCCAGTGCCTTTTCCTCTTCACTGGATACAAGATCCACTGACTTGCTTCTCTGTCCACAAAAATTCTACTAAGAGCACCCTGCTACAATCACCTTCCCCAATTTGTAGCAACTCTTCTCTATTTTGTAGGTCTAGTTTGAGAGCTTTGATACCACAATGATAACATGCCCCTCTATTGGCCTACTTGATAAACCCATGATCCATCTATTGAGATGATGGCTTTCCCCATTAGCCAGGTGGATTTCCTTGCGAAACCACAATCAAAAAATATCATCAAAGACTTCCCCAAAATATTTCTGAGCCTTCGACTTATCTCTTCATAGCATTGCGATTCCCGAATGAGATATCTCCTTTTTACTGTACCCAAAACAATATTTGAAATCCTACCTTTCACTTACCCATGAACTAAAATGAGATGATCTCCTTTTTACTACACCCAAAACAATATTTGTAATCCTACCATTCAGTTACACATGAACCATGGGTACGGTGCTGTGCTTTTTTCACAGAATTATGTTTGAAGCCCTTTTATACTCCAACTCTCATCTTTGTAATTCCTTTAAATTTATTGGCAAACGAAAAGCCTAAGTTCAGATTATATAACCATACCTAATTTAAAATAAAAAAACATGGGATATTGCTCGAATCAATTCTATTCAGGAGTTAGACCAGAGGGAGGTTGGTGCTCATACTTGTTCTTGGTATACTACCACCCGAATACACCACTTTTTGCATGATTCAATTCAGACTCAACTTGAGTTAGGATTGGGCTCTCCCTATTAACAAAACCCATACACGAAGGTGTTGGGCTGTGTTATATTCTTTCCACGACTAGCCCACGTAGTTAACCAGGGGTTAGAGGGTGGGCGGTGACAAGGGGTTTGAGGGGTACCCATAACCCCACTTTATGGGATCCGGGGTAGCGCGCAGGAAAATTTTGGTTTTGGACCCTATGTTAGGTTGGGCGGACCCACCTATGGTTTTGTGCATGATTTTCACACATGTTTTTGGAAACAATGGGTTTCGGTCCATGGTATTGGACATGATGGTTTTCGGTCCATGGTATTGAATGCTTTGGCATATATAAATATGTATTATAACATTGAAAGGAAAATAATGGAGAATCAAGCTGGTAGTCCCGGTTTTGGGATCCAGGGCAAATTCTTTGTGTCTATGTGTTTTATGTGTTATACTCTCGCATTGTTTATTTTCTTTGTTTTAGAATAAGTATGCAGGTAATTTTTGTACGGGGTTAAAACCTACATTTGGTATCAGAGCTATTTTTGCTTCAAGGGGATGCCTTTGTTTCTGAGGGGTTTTGCTCAGGCCTATGGTAGACCTTGTTCAGTACGATATCTGTGAGATCGATTCTGGTGGTGAAAGAAGATGGTGAGCAGTGGAAGGATAGAGATCGAGAAATTTAATGGTCAGAGTTTTGAGTTGTGGAAACTCAAGATGGAGGATCTATTGGTGGATAAAGACCAGTGGATCGCGCTAGATCCGGGTACGAAACCAATGGGAGTGTCCAATGAAGAATGGAAGAAGTTAGATTAGAAGGCAAAGAGCACAATATGATTGTGTGTCTCAGATTTAGTATTGTTGAATGTATCAGGGGAAGCTATGGCAAAGGCTTTGTGGGACAAGTTAGGGACTTTGTACCAATCTATGTCTCTGGTGAATAAACTATTCCTGTAGAAAAATCTATATAACCTGAGGATGAAAGCTGGAGACTCGGTTACAGAGCATCTGAATGCATTTAATACTGTGGTAAGTCAGTTAGCATCTGTTGATATTAAAATTTCAGATGAAGATAAGTGCATCAGTTCATTGTGTTCCCTTCTAGATTCGTGGGATAGTCTGGTTATTGAAATAGGTAGCAATGCAACTGCCTTGCAGTTTTATGAAATAGTCTTAGGCTTGCTGACAGATGAAATGAGACAGAAAAATATGGAGAGCCAAATGGTGATGCCTTGTCTGTACAAGGACGGTCCCAGAACAGAAACAAAAATAATTCATCGAGTGGGATGTGGACTTGGCTTCTTCAAGTACACATGTAGATCATGAGGCACGGTTGATTGACTCAGGTGCATCCTTTCACTTCACTCCCCATAGAGAGTGGTTTTGTGAGTATGAGAAATACGATGGTGGTGATGTTTCTTGGGGGATGACAGCAAGGCTAGAATCATTGGTCGCGGAAAAGTAAAATTGAAGTTGCAAGGTGGAAGGGTTAGAACACTTCTGGGTGTTCTGCATATTCTTGCATTGGCCAAAAATATCATTTCTATAAGCAAGTTGGATGATGCAGGTGTAAAAATAGTGTTTGAGAAGTATATTTGTAAAATGGTTGGATCAGCACTGGTATTGATGTGGGGAGTTCAGATTGGAACTTTGTAGAAGCTGCAAGGTAGCACTGTTGTTGATGGGTGCAATAGTTCTGTGATTCCTGAAAGTCGAGTAGAAAATCTAGTGGTCTCTGGAGAGAAGACCATGTCGTGGCATCAAAGTCTTGGACATATTGGAGAGAAAGGCCTTTGAAGACTTCATGGTAAAGGTATGGTAGAAGGTATGAGTAATATTTCTCTGGATTTTGATTTCTCTGAAAATTGTGTATATGAGAAGCGGAATCGAGTGAGTTTCTCCTCTGGTGGTAAGAGGGCGAAACAAATATTAGAGGTTGTGCATAGTGATGTGTTTAGACCTGTGAAGGTTCCATCACTAGGTAAGTCTGTGTACTATGTATCATTTATAGATGAATTCTCAAGGAATACATGGATATATTTCCTTAAGAAGAAATCTGAAGTATTTGATAGGATTAAAGAATTTAAGGCTCTCATGGAAAATCAGACAAAGAAGAAGATAAAGGTGCTAAGGACAGATAATGGTGGAGAGTTTTGCAGCAAGGAATTTGAAGAATTCCGTAGGAAGTGTGGTATATCACTGTAGAAGACTACTCCATATACACCTCAGCAAAATGGAGTTGCAGAAAGAATGAACAAGATGTTGATGGAAAGGGCAATAAGCATGCTCAGTGGTTTCAGGTTACGATAAGAATTCTGGGTAGAGGCGGTGGATACTGCATGTTACCTTGTCAACAGGTCACCTTCATTAGCATTGGAGGATAAGACTCCACAAGAGGTACGGATTGGTAAGAAACCCTTTCTTTCACATCTAAGGGTATTTGGATGTGATGCATATGTACATGTTCCAAAGGAGAAATGAACCAAGTTGGATAGTAAATTTGAAAAGTGCATCTTTATTGGGTATAAGGATGGTTTAAAGGGTTATAAGCTTTGGAACCCAGTCACAAGGAAGGTTGTGTACAACCGAGATGTGGTGTTCAGAGAGGTGAAAGATGTTATTAACCATGAAGTCCAACCAAAGGAACCTGAGAAGATAGAGTTTGAGCTAAATGAGGAAGAATCAGACTCTATAGCAGAGGAGGAATCAGAAGATGAGGAGCCACAAACTCTGGTTGTGAGAAGATCAGTTCGAGAAAGAGGGTAGCCAAAAAGGTATAGTCCATCTTCTTTCTGTTTAAATTTTGTTTTGTATGTTACTGATGATGATCCTAGAACTATGAAGGAAGCAATGATTCAAAAGATGGAAAACTCTGGAAAGAGGCCATGGTTGATGAAATGGCATCTTTTCACAGAGATGAGGCTTGGGATCTGCTGGAGTTGCCAGCTGGAAGGAAACCCATTGGCAGCAAATGGGTGTTCAAAAACAAGACAAATGCAGAAGGAAAAGTGGAGAAATACAAAGCTCGGTTGGTAGAAAAATGTTATTCCTAGGTGCCAGGAAGTGATTTTGATGATATTTTTTCTGTTGTTGCCAAGGTAACTTCTATTAGATTACTTTTATTTGTTGCTGCTGCTTTTGATTTTGAGGTAGAATAGATGGATGTGAAGACAACATTTCTTTAGAGGGATCTGGAAGAGGAAATATACATGAAGCAACCTAAAGGCTTTGTGGTGAAGGGTAAGAAAGAATTGGTATGCAAGTTAAAGAAGTCTCTGTATGGATTAAAACAGTCACCAAGGATGTGGTATTAGAAATTTGATACATTTATACGAGGACTTGGCTTCAGTAGAAGCATAACAGATCGCTATGTGTATTTTAAATTAATTGGTGACCGTGTTATTTACGTGGTCTTGTATGTGGATGATATGTTGCTGGTTGGAAATGACAAAGAAATTATCTAGTATTTGAAGACCCAATTGTCCTCCAAATTCGACATGAAAGATCTTGGTGCTACAAACTATATTTTGGGCATGGAAATTAAAAGAGATCGAGCAAAGAGGAAGCTCTAGTTAAACCAGAGGAAGTATGTCGAGACAATACTGCAGAGGTTTAATATGCAGGATAGTAAACCAGTGAAGGTTCCTTTTCTTGTGGGTGTAAGTTTATCTACTGAACAATGTCCCAAGACACAAGAAGAGGAAGAGGACAAGTCCCGTGTAGTCGGTAGCCTGGTGTATGAAATGGTCTATTCTAGACCAGACATTGCACATGCAGTGGGAGTATTGAGTAGTTTTATGTCAAAACCAGGGAAGGAGCACTAGACAACAATGAAGCGGGTTTTCAGGTATTTGCGTGGCATTAGTGATTACGGTTTGTGCTACCAAGGAAGATCAGGATTGGACAGAGTGTTGGATATTCGTGGCTTTGTTGATTCAGACTGGGCTGGAGATATTGATCAGAGAAGATCTACAAGTGGGTATGCGTTTAACCTATTTGCAGGTGTAGTCAGTTGGATGAGTAAGAAACAATCTGTAGGGGCACTATCAACTACAGAGGTAGAATACATGGCAACCACTCATGCAAGGAAGGAAGCAGTTTGGTTGCGGAGATTGTGTTCAAGTATGGGGTTGGTACAGGAAGCTATAAGGATACACTGTGTCAACAAAAGTGCAATTTTCTTGGCAAAGAACCCCGCATATCATTCAAATACAGAGCACATTGATGTTCAGTATGACTTTGTGAGGGATATGATAGAAGAAAAAAGGTGTTGCTAGTAAAGGTGGACACTTTGAAGAATAATGTAGATTCATTGACAAAATCAGTGAGCTCTGAGAAGTTCTCTTGGTGTATAGAAACAATGGGCATTGTAGGGTTGGATAAATGACTAAGCTCTCTTGTGGCCACCTGTAGAAAGAAAACAACAAGTGGGAGAATGTTGGGTTATGTTATATTCTTTCCATGACTAGCCCATGTAGTGAACTGGGGGTTAGAGGGGGGGAGGTCACAGGGGGTTTGAGGGGCACTCGTAACCCCACTTTCTAAGGTCCGGGGCATCGCCCCAGAAAATTTTGGTTTTGGACCCTATATTAGGTTGGGCGGACCCACCTGTGGTTTTGTGCATGATTTTCGCACATGTTTTTGGATGCAATGGTTTTCGGTCCATGGCATTGGACGTGATGGTTCTCGGTCCATAGTATTGATTGCTTCGGAATGTATAAATATGCATTATAACATTGAAAGGAAAATAATGAAAAATCAAGTTGGTAGTCCCGGTTTTGGGATCCAAGGGAAAATCTCTATGTATATGTGTTTTATGTGTTATACTCTCGCATTGTTTATTTTTTGTGTTTTAGAATTCGTATGCAGGTAATTTCTATACGGGGTTAAAACCTACAGAAGGAACCCCAACTTCTAACTAGTGTTCGACCCTAAATTCTTGATCAGGGTCAGGACTATACTACTGACTTGTCAGATGAAGGTAGTTGGCCTCTGTAACATGAATTCGCCCCCAAAATATTTGAATGTACACATTTTGTTCAATTCTTTGAATTTCAACCTAATCGATTTTGCAAAGGCTTCCTAGTGATTCATGACCCGTTCAAAATGTATATGCTCACCTATTATTTCACCCTCCTTATTTACGTTAACACAGAGCTTTGACCATTCAAAAAAATATAAAATTTCCCAAAACTATCTTTTATCCAGACCCAAGCAAGAATAGAACATATAATACCACAATTCCTCGCACAAAACAACTATTTCATTTCTTTTCCATCATCCTTCACTCTTGGTCCTTTTGAACGTATTTTAATTTTATCATTGGTGGATCTGGGAGAATTACACCAAACCTAAAAGCTTCGATCACATTCAGAGGGAAACACAATTTTCTATTTTTTTTCTATTACTCAGAAGAAATATACACATAGAAGAATTTAGTGGGACTCACTACCCAGAAATTCACCAAGATCACCTTTCAGGACCCCTTTATCTAACTCTAACCTATTCTTAATCATACATTATTTGGCAAGGGGACAATGACAGACGAAAACAAAGAAATTTGACAGAACTCAAGACATAATCATTCTATTAAGATTCAAAGGAGTATTTATAGGAGAACTATGGCTCCCTACTCCGGACTTCCCTTCTTCTCAAGTAGTACTTAATATTTTCATAGAATAAAGTATCTCAAAAAAACTTCAGATAAATGGGACACATTTCCCCACTCTAAAACTATTTAACACTTCATAAAATATTGCTCACAAATGCAAACGCCCAATTGGCCTCAAATAAAAAATCATCAAACTAATTAACAAACTATCAATCCTAGATTCTTCCAAAATTTGGACACACAGCTATAAACTAAATCCTACTAATTTCTATGAAATGAAAAAATGTGTTTCTATAAATTACATGGCTCCATGTATCCTTAAAACAAATGATTCCCCTAGGGATATGCTCCTGCATCATTATGGAAATTTGGAATTGAATATAAGGATGTCGCTTGTCTATACAAAGAAATTATTTGGACGTTCCTCGAACTTACTTGTGATCCAAAACCCCATATCTCAGGAAATGAATTCATTTCTGGAAACAAATCCAAACAAAGTGCACCAGTTTCAATTAAAATTTTATAAAAACATGAGATTTTATTACCATGAACATCGCTAAATCAAAAACATTATTTTAAGGAGAAAAATCCTATAATATTTTTTGTTAAGTTTTTATCATCTAATATTTGGGAGAATGGGATTGAAAAACATAAACATGACTTGGAGACATCCCTAACATGCAGATATCAGTGCTTCAAATGTTTCTACTCTATACCACTCAGTGCAATGCAAATCGTTGGTCTAGAAAGCCAATTCGAACATGATGCAGGAAGATCCACTTTTCCTATGTCTTCAACTTCTACATTAAAGTTAATGTAGCATTTTGCATGAATAGCCACCAAGCATGCCTTCATTCGTTAACTTCTCCTATTAGAAATTGAGCAATGATTCTTGGTCTCCACCATTTAATACATGCAGTGAATTTAATTTCACTAAATGTTCAATAATATTTATTTTTGTAATTTAATCACATAGGCATTTAATTCTACCAATTCCATATTTTAGGAATTCTTCAGTTATCTTGAACATAGACGCTTCATACACATAATATATGAAATTTCATTTCATTAATAAAACCTGGACATACAAAATACTCAAAACATTTGTTTCTTTTCATTCAATGTCTATGTCTTGATTATACATTCATTTGGAAATTCTCTCATTGTCTATAGGGTTACAATAAGTAGAATTTGTAAATGAAATTTCTTTTATAAATTGTAAAGGCACTCCCTAAATCACTCCATAAATCACTCCCTAAATCAAATTTTCCTAATCCTAAAATCACCTAATCTATACATAGAATCCCTCAAGATTTTCAAGGAAAAATATTTTTTCCTTATAGAACAAATCTCACCTATTCATATCTTTTCTAAAACTATGTCTCATTAGTTCTAAAACTCATAAATATACGAACTTCGAAAACACAATTTATTTATATACAAGAATATAAATTCTTCTAAAAAATCAAGGCCTCTTTTTTAAGATTTGACACATTGAATGCTTAATGGCTCGGATATTCTAATGCTTATGCATCAGACTCTCATGTCAGAAATAATTGATGACCTCCTAGTCATGTGTCATTAATCTCGGATCCTTCTAGATCCCAAACTTTGTACTGTAATCGGTCACCTCCTTTTTCATGTTGTTGCTTTGTTTTGTTGTCGTTGTCTTCTTCAACCTTGAAGGTTTCCAAAATTTATGTTGTAGCTATCCACTCTATTTTTTGATGTACTCTTGTACATTCATTTACCTTCTGCAGTTAACTACCCTTCTTACATTAGTGTGCAATTTCTTATGCACTTTCATCATCAATATTCTCATCGTGTCAATTTCCATGTCCAAAATTTCCTTTTGTTGGGACATGCTATTATCACCACTTACTTACAATTGAATCTCTGTTTCAAAATATTTTATGACCTTGGAGGTCATTTAATTTTTTTTGTAACATTTTTCCTCAAACTCATCATCATCATGCATCTTTTCCAAGATGTTTAGGACACTTAAATATCTTCTCCCTTGCTGCTCCACAGTTGATAGAGTACTTCTTTCTTCAGAATTATAAATTCTGACTTTATCTTCATTATTGTCTTTAAATAAAATTCCTTGGTATATATCTTTATAATTCTTATTGTTTTCTTCAATCTGAAGTGTTAAACAATCCTTCTATGGTTGCAACTTTCATGTATTATTCTCTACCAATGCTTGGACAACCATTCATCCAAAATCCTTATCTCTTCTTCAAATTTTTTTAGCATTATGTCTGAATTTTTCTCTTCCTCTTTATTCTTCCTTTGACTATTTCGATGAGCCAATTCTTCTTTATCCTTTACAAAAACAAGTTTATTTAATTTTATATTAACAATATATTTGTTCATTGACGTATGGTTTTCACCATGGTGGTATTCATGAGAGAATTATACCTCATCCTTTATCAAAATGAAGTTCTGAGTTTATCTTCTTTCTATGACATGATAAGACATTTATTTTTCTTGCTTCACCTTCATGACATTTCTAGATGATTATCCATCACCATCTACAAAATAACCTATAACCATACACAAAATATTAGTTTAAAAAATATTTGGATTTTCAACCACTTTTATCTTCTCTATTAACACATATACATGTTGATTTGAACTATCCAAGTAGTTCATGAGACTTGAATAAACTCCTTCATCTTCATTCTCACCAAGCAATGGTCCTTGTTTCAGTTCACAAATGCATACATTCTTCTCAATTTCCTTGGCTCTTCACTCCTTCATTGACTAAACCTATGTTTCAAATTCACATGTAACTTTTGTAATAACCCTCTATGGTCATCCTTCTCTCTATTTTTTGAGATTCTCCATTATCAATAGTGAGCTACAACCAAGCCTCTCCTCTGTCGCAGGTTACCACTTCTTGCTACTCAATACCTTGTCAATCTTTCTTCACTAGCTTGTCCTTTTTGGTATTTTTTCTGGTTCTCAATTTAGAACCCTCTTGAGCGCTATTTTCCTCCTTAGTTTGTTGAACTTGATTTACTTATTTTTAGAACTTCTACTTGTTCCCTAATTCTTATACTACAAGGTGTTTTCACCACAATTCTTTATTCACTTGTTCTCTTTGTCACAACTTCCAAGCTATGATCCACTATCACTCTCCTTCATCTGCTACCTGCAAACATCAATTCCTCTGCTAAAATCAATTTATAAATATAAATTCCACTTTACATATTTCTTTGATACCACTTGATGCAGGAAAACCCACTTTTCCTGTGTCTTCAACTTCTCCATTAAATTTCTTGTAGCATTTGTATGAATAGTTACCAAGCATGCCTTCATTTGCTAAGATATCCCATTATAATTTTGACCAATGATTATTGGTCTCCACCATTCAATACATGTAGTTAATTTGATTTCACTAAAGCTTCAATAATATTTCCTTTCAGAATTCACTCACATAGGCACTTAATTCTACCAATTCCATATTTTAGGAATTCTTTAGTGATTCTGCACCTAGACACTTCATACACATAGGATATGAAAACTCGTTTCATTAACAAAACCTATACATACAAAATACTCAAAATACATGTTTCTTTCCATTTACTCTCTATGGCCTGATTCTACATTCATTTGTCCATTCTCTCATTGAACGTAAGCTTACAATAAGTAGATTCATGGTTAATAAATTTGATTAAATCCTACAAATTTGATTACAATTTATCAACTAATTTTACTCAATTGATAATTATCAATTGAGGGAACTATTTTTCAACTAATTGATAATTTTATAAGAATTCCTTTAAACTATAGGGACTAATTTTAACTAATTTTAAGTAAATCTATCAACTAAAAATTTACTCTAGATTTGTGATTTGATAAATCTGTTTAGCTTGATTTACTACAAATTTACTCTAGGATTGTGGCTCAGTTTGAAGTTTCTTATCAACCACAAATCCATAGATAAATTTGATTCAATCATAGAGTTAATTTTTAATTGGTTTTTTGTTTAAAGTTTTATTAATCAATGATTTTTTACCATGATATTCTTATATAATATAATAAAGCTTATTTCAGGAATCCATTGTAATTTTCTTTCAAGTTAGGAGTATAAATTTGTTATCTTGATAAAAACATTGTGTCCATGTAATATTGATATTATGTATTTTTATTTATTTATTTAGTTATCTAACATTATTATTTTATTTCTAATAATTGATATAAGTGGTGTACCACTTCCTGTAAGTGCACAGAAAGCTAACTTGGACCTAATAGTCCTGTGTACATCATCTAGGAATCTATGTACCAGGAAGTGGTTCACCTCAACTATGCACAATGAGATTAGGTTTACTGTGTGATCAACCTAAGACTCACTCTGAGAGAGGAGTGATTCTTAGAGATGGAATCAAATTTAGAAGTTACATGCACCATTAGGGTTTCTAAGGACTTTCCAGCATTATGGATGAGCAAGTGGTGGATTTCTCTACCTCTCGATGTGAGGAATATATTTTTCTTACATCACCAATCCTTAAGGATGATTTTTTAAATATGTTGGAGGTAGCACCATGACAGTTGGATCCACAAATTTGATAAGTGACCATAGTAGATGGTACATGGGCATTATAGAGTCCGCGGTGGGTGTTCTAGATGGGCCACATGGTTTTTCCTCTAACTCTTTCGATTTTGGACCCCATATGTCTAGTAGGTTTGAAAACTTTGTTTCTTCCTCTAACCCTATTTAAGCTAGCCCATGCACAATTGATGGTTATCCTCTCCTTTATAGAGGTAAAGGGGTATATTTGGTGGGAGAAGTTTGTTTATTCACTGGTGGTTTTACTTCTTTTCTCTTTCTGTCTGACACTTTCTTGCTTCTGGGTTCTATTTTTTCCCTTGAGACTCATCCTTAGGAAGTCTTAGGGTTTACTTCTTCAAATATTTCTATGGTTTTATCAATGGTATTGTGTGTTTTTCACTTCATGTTTAGGTGAGGGTTATACTGAGGTATTTAGTTGTTTATTTCCTTTGTCATCTAATATTCTCCTGATTATATGATGCTCGCAGGTTCCCTCTTATTTTTAGAGGCCCTCCCTTGGTATACCTAGTAAATGGTCTCATGTCTCTTGATCCTTATAGCACTACACAAATCTTCACTCTTCTAGAAGGCTCTTCCTACACATGTCCTTCATTAGTAGTACCTTTCACAAATGCATCACTTGTGAGTTGTGCCTCATTAAGAGGCCCTTTTTCTGGTTGATATACTTCTACTGTAGGAGCTACTAGTATCTTTAGTGCAGGATCATAAGCATGGAAAAAAAATCTTATGTAAAAGGTAAAAAGGATATTTTACAATGGTGGTTGGAGATGATGTGGAGATAAGTCAGGTAGTAAGGTTATTAGAAATGGCTTTGGTGTGTTAGGTTAGAAGAAAGTGTTTTTCTCTAATGTGTATTGAATGGGTTTCTTCTACCTAGGGTGAGGTTGTTAATATAATTCTCAAGGTTCACACTTTGGTCAAGGGCTAGTTTATTTTCACCTTTATTTATGTTGATGATGTCGAGAAAGTGCTACGAAATCCTCTTGATTGAATCCATGCCTATTGTGTTAAAGTGATGGTCTTCTTTTCTCGGTGCAAGCCAAGGATGCATTGAGAAGGGATCAATATGAGTGCCCCTACCAGGGCACCCCATTTAGTTTTGGACCATGGGTGCTCAAATCTATTGAGAACAATATAGGCGAATTTGTTGACGTTCAAATGTCTTTTGAACACACTAAGGTGATTACAATTACTCGTATTTTAATCAATATGGATATAATGGATGGTTTGTGGGGAGAGACGAAGGTTTATCAGAAAGGGGTCAATTTTTCTGAAATGTTGGATTATGAAGGCACTATGTTTCACTATAGAAGGTGTCATTAATGGGGTCATATCCTTTCACACTAGAGATTACCATTCAAAGGAGGAAAGGGCTCGAATTCTTACCGTTTTAAAGAATTATGATGCTATTGGTGTATGAAATATTTCTTTATATCAGGAGTTCACTCAAATGCATTCCATTTCAGTTGTTGGTTCACCAAATATGGATCCACTTTTATCTAAGGCCAAAATACTCTCTGAACCTGTAGATGGAACAAATATGGAGAAGTAGCTTCTATATCATGAATCTCGTGGAACTATACATCTTTCTCCTTCTTTTTCTAAACATGTTAGATCTATATCTGAAAATGAATTTAGCGATAGTAGATTGAACTATTCCCCTACTGAGATGTATAAAAATTCCCACCATTGCCTCTAACCCCAAATATTTTTAGTCAGAGTATGAGGTTTTCGCTTCTCATTATAAGTTTCACCCTATGGTTTCTATAACCTCTCTTTCTGCCAAAAGGAGTATGGGTCATTTTTCTACCTCTGCCCCTGCTTGTAAGGGGGAGGTTAAAAATATCACCTCTCAAAGGCTTAGGATCAAGCGAAAATATACATGGGTTACGGGAAGTAATTTTCTATATCAAGGGTGCTTAGAGAAACGATGGCTCATGAAAGGGACACCCTGTGATCTTACTTTCCAGAAGTAATTTTCAATATCAAGGGTGCTTAGAGCAGTGATGGCCCATAAAAGGGACACCCCATGATCTTACTTTCCCTAAACCATTGAAGGCTTGCTTGGCCCTATAAAAAACTAGCACATTGAATATTGATAGAGTTACATAATATTATAATCATCATGATTGAAGAGAATCTATTTGAAGAAGATGCCATTGGCCACCTTCTTTCCAATTTATTTTTCAGTTGGGATTTCTACAACTAAAATTGTAGGGGAAGGTTCGGGGACCAGATGATAGGGTGTGTTAACACCCAGGTTGTTCCCTACGACTCCCAAGGGAATACGGCCGAGGTAACCACTAACCAATCTTTGGATCACAGTTTCTAGCCAAGCTGTAACCAGAGAGGGCTCTCTCTTTATAATTTGTCTCTGTTTTGATAGTGTTTTTAGGCTAGCTATTATGCTCAGGTTTTTGGTTTAAGTTTTGGTTGGAGGACTTCTTTCAGCGCATTAAGATGTAGTTCTCAGAGAGTAGTATATCATTGGGCAATGGAGTCTAGAGCTGTGAAGTGTTTTGAAATGCTGGAGAGATGATGTTCAGACTGCAGGGCCTATTGAGTATCTCGACAAACAAAATTTAAACTTAAGTGGTGATGTATGGTCAGCCAACAGAAAGCAATTAAGAATTCTCTATTAAGCTGGTGATGTGATAGTGAAACATGTTGCACAGGAGCAAACTTGAATTCCTGAAACAAAGGTCACTGTGAAAGATATGTTCTGAAAGTGCAGCAATTAAGAATTACACTTATCAAGATTATAGCTGAAGAAAACATTTATTAACAACATAGATTGAGCTCAGGGTATTGCATGAATAAATCCTGAAGGATATTCTTTTTCTTTGTTGCTAAATACTTAGAAACTACAAACATGTATGGATTGTAAAAGATTGAAACACATAACAAAGAGAGTTACAGAAACTTATTGTATTGTGAGGTACACAGGAATCCTGCAATTTTCAACAAACACCAGAACGCATTCAACACTTCAGAACTCCGAGAAATTCCATCACTTTCTTTATTAAACTCTGAAAGGATTACAGCATAAGAACTTCTTCAAGAGAAATTAGCAACAACCCCTGCAAGCTTGTGCGAGGGGCAAATATATACAAACAGTATTACAAAATATCTCAGGCATTGAGTCATCTAAGAAATAAATATTTCAACAACTTTGTTCAGAACAACAGATAAGAAGTTATTGCTGTCTTTAATACAACATAAATGCATCTTTCTATCTGTCAGAAGATATTTTGGCTTTTGGAAGCCAACGAGTCGGTTGTAGTGATCTGCATTAATGTTGAGAAATGCGCTTTTGGAGCTGCTCTGCTGTAGCTTCTCGGCTTGGACACCTGTAGCTTCTCACCTTGCTTTGTTGGCCGTAAATTCTGCTGAGTTGGCTCAGCTTTAATCTTTAATGCATGCTGATTCTTTTAAACTGTCCTGTGTATGACAATTTGCATTTTCCATGAACAAAATTTATTGAATGGCTTCCTGTTTATAAAATCATCTGTATGGCCTTAGTCCACCATTCTAGTGTAGGTAGCTGATCCCTGAGAATTGCATCCATAGTCTCCTCTGCCTCTGTATATTTGTAAAAATTGGGAGGTGCCTCAAACAGGTGTTTAATTTCATTCATTATAAAAAATAGACTTTCTACTCTGTTGTAGAGAGTCTGTCCTGTGGCAGGCCCTGTTTCCTCTGAGGTGCTGGGCTTCTCATTGATCTGACTTGTGGAAAATGCATTAACCCTTTTGGCATACTGCTCATGAGTGAACAGTCTCCCTGCGCTGTTCAGTAAGCTAGGGAGCCCTCTGTTTTCTAATACCTGAAACTTCTCCATAAACCTGTTTACCTCAGTCTGCATGTCCTGGGTTCTTCTCTCTAATGTCTGCACCAAGTTTCTCAGTGTAAGAACCCTCTTGATTAACTGAATGTGCTCAGTTCTGTTTGAAACTCCCATGGCAGCTAACTGAGTACTTGTTCTATTGTTAAGCACATTAATCATCCTAGTGGCCACTTCAGGCATATTGCTTAGAGCAGCTCTTGATCTCTGTATTTCAGTCTGTGCTTTTGGAATGAGCTCTAACTGCTCATGGATTGTTTCAATATATTGCCATTGGTCATTAATAGATTGGCCAATATTAGCCCACAACACTATTTTAAGCTCAGCCACAACCTTATCTAATCTGAGCTCATTCTTTAGCTCTTTGATCCTGTCTTTGAGGGCTTTTATCTCCCTGCCCTTTTCTGCCACAGACTGCTTGGATTTGTCATATCTTTCATTGACCTTGGCTAGTTTCTCCCTGGCCTCATTGAATTCTGTCATTTGTGCTTCCAGGGCCTGAATCTCATTCCTTAGCTTTTGCATATCCAAGCTAGGGGCCTGCTCTGTTGTTGGTGGTGCTGAAGTAGATGGTGCTTCTTGTTTAGTCTGTTGAGGAGGAGGAACAGTAGTTGGAGCAGTTTCCTCGAGGTTTATTACTTCAGGAGGAGGCTGGGAGGTCTGACCTTCTTCTCTCTGTTTCAGAGTTGCTTGTAACGCTGCCTGTGCAGCCTCTGATTCTCCCAGGTTTTCTTGTGTCTGGATAAGCTGCTTGTAGAGAGACACCAGCAAAGCTGCAACATCTTGATCATGCCTTTGTTGAGCTACTTCATCTGTTTGAGGGTGAATTGTGGCTGGGAGTTTGATCTTTCTCCTTAAAGCTGCCATATCTGCATCCCTCAACTTTAATATTTCTTGTATGCCCTTGATATCTTTGGGATCATGCCCAATCTCAATAATTATGTCTTCTAAGGACCTTATTCTGTTGTCCTTTGCTTGAGATGATGCCCTTTCCAACTCAAGTTGGGCAGCTGTATTATTAAGGCTATTTTCTAGCTTGTAGTTATCCAATGTCTTGTCTGCCAAGGAAGCATAGTCCATCTCACCTGTTTGTTTATGCAACTCAATTTTATACATCAGGTGGATGTCCTTGGCCAGGACCTCAAGATTGGTTCTTAGGTAATCTGAAGGGGACTTTGGCTGCAAAGTAGTTGGCATGAAGTGACTCATGATCATCTTGCCCTCCTGGACATCATATGCAGACATTAGACGCTGCTGGTTGGTGGGAGCCATATTTAACAGATGGTTATACAGCTGTATTTTTATGGGTTCATTCCTTTTCTTTATTTCAATGAACTGCTGCTTAATGCTTAGTTCACCCCCTCTCTGCTGGCTCGAGGAGCTGACTTCTCCTCCCACTGTTCTCTCTTGTTCCTGTTGGAAGGAACTTGCAGATGCCTCCAAACTGGGCGGGCCCATACCCAAAGATTGCCCTATAGGCATCTCTTCCTCTGAAAGGGGATTCATCCTGTGCCTCTTCTCACCATGACTTGTTGATGTAGTCAAGGGAGTCTTTCTGTCCCTTTTCCTGCTTACATCCTCCTTTTGAGGAGTTTGGAGGACTGAGGTTTCATTAACAGCCTCTTGCCTAGGAGGTACTATAATTTGAGCCTGCTGCTCAGTGAGAATTGGGGCCTCAACTGCCCCTTCTTGCTGTGTGGGCTGCTCTCTGTCATGCTGCCCTTCTCTTTGCTGTGATTCCTGTTGTTGTTGTTGCTCTCCCTGCTGCTGCACTTCTTCTTGTTGCTCCATCTCTTTTTTTGCTTGCCCTTCAGTTATGGGAGGTGGCTGTTCCTTCTCCACCTGTTTTTCTTTGCCTTTGCTGCCTGTCTGTTGAGTGTCCATGGCAGTTTGCTGATGTGTTGTTGAAGAAGAGGCAGCTGCTCCAAGTTGCCTTTGATATGATAAGGAAACCTGTCCACAAGTTTCCAAGTCAGCTTCTTTTTGAAGATTCCTAGCCTCTCTCTCTAGTATCTGCTCTCTAGAGATTGGCTCTTCTAGAGTGCCCTCTTTCCAGCCTAAAGAATTTGCATACTTTTCAATATGAGGCAGCTTAATATGTGAATAGGTACCCAATTTGTGTTTTATCCTCCTGAGGGAAATAAAATGATTACGGTCATAAGGTGACCATTTGAAACTGGTTTGCAGTTTGAGGCTTGCTAGGATCATATCTGCCTCCTTCCATCCCTCCTCTCTTTTGTTGTACAAAAAAGGGCCTAGCTGGCTCCTTACCTTCAGTTGTACCTTCTTGTTTTTGCTTTGGAAATGGAAGTAGTCAGCATATCCAAACTGCCTGAAATATTCTAAGGCAAAAAGTCTCATGGGGACATACCTTGGAAGCCTGAAAGGGTCCAACTCACAGCCATATACTCTGATTACTGTGTGATGTTGGTAAAAATACCAATCACCAATGCTGTAGGATTTGGAGAGATGGAGAACTCTCTGCATTTCATCGGTCAACCTTGGAGGAGGGACACCATACAGCAAAGTCATAGCTGGGTGAATGAACAGGTCTATAAATTCACAGTATGTGTATGGTGATTGAGAAACATGATGGAAAACTGGAGTCCAGAACCCAACTGACCTTGGATTCCCCTGGGCATTAAGTTTCTTGAGGGGAATGGAGAAATTGTCTGGCTGATAAAACAAGAACAGGTGGTAGATGTATGAGGTGTATCTGAACACCCTTTCCCTTGGTAGATTCATTAGCTGTTCATGGATCTTCTCTGCAATATAAGTGGCATAGTCATAGTGTACAGCTGGAGACTTTCCAGGAGAAAACATGGACAACATTGCCATTATAGTCTCATCAACATCTTCAATTCCTTTAAAGCCCAGGACATAGCTGATCAAATCCACTAGCATTCTGCCCAGGTCATTCAGGTAGTGATATCCAATAGGAGGAGTCCTTATAGTTTCAGAGCTTGGCTGTACAAATAATTGGTTAATTTTGGTAATCTGGGCACTTGACAGATTCCTCCCCTTCTTTATTAAGTCCAGCATGGAAAGAGGGGTCAATGGCCTTGCAGAGTGGAAATGTAGCATCTCATTGATGGTTTCTGGGGTGATAAAGAACAAAACTGAGCCTGTAGGACTGAGAACAGCTCTCTGGCAAGGATCATAGCATTCCTGGCACTTATGGATCAAGTCTGGAAGGGCATTGACTTGAGGGAGGTTGTAAATGGGCAAATTTGAGTCCCAAATCCCTAAAATGTCAGCTCCATTAAGGTGTTGAGCTTTCAATTCATTTAGCATGTGGATATTGAACTTAGAACCCATTGGAAACCAATCTAACATCTGATAGTCTACATCTCCCAGGGCTTTCCATGCTATCTCCCTATGAGGGGCATTCAGAGGCTGGACATTCAGGGCTATTGGTGTCTCCATGGCTACTGAAGCTTTTGAACTGTAGGTGAACCGGTTTCAATCGAGCAGAACAACAGAGAGGAATGTTTTCTTGCAATGGAAGTGAATTGTAAGAAACAGAAGGCAAATTGAATAAACAGCAGTTGAAATACTGTCTAAAGGATTGATAAAACAGTAGTAGGACTGACCAAGAGTATTTTCTGTGGTGAATCTGGTCAATTGAAATCTCTAGTTCACGACTGCGCGAACTAGCTGTGAATTCATCTTAATTTGTCAAATGCGGCTCTGCAGGAGGTTTATGGCTTCACTGGTTGAAAATGGGTGCAAGTCACCGTGTATTTGATGGTGAAAACAGTGTTTTACAGTCTCTTAACAATTTGCTTGAGGAAATACGGATAAAACCAGGCTCATGGAATGATTTTGAGGAATACCTGGTAATTTCGCCGGTAAGAGTTGCAAATGCAGGTGCAATGGAGGCGCCGGCGGTCTTGGAATCAACTTTAGCAGGTTGGCGCTGGTTTGAACTTGAGCAGCATGCAGAAATAGCTAGAGTTTCTTTTGCCAAAAGTGGAAAAAACACGACATTTTGGCCTAAATATGGATTTTTGGCAATATTGGTGCGTTTTTGGGATGACGTCGGCATGACGTCATCGGGTGGGGTCGGAGTCGGATGACGTCAGCATGACGTCACCGGGTGATGTGGCAGGCTGCGATTGGTCCACGGGGATAGTGAGGTGGCGGCCATATCAGCGCGGGGGCGGACGAAGGAGTTGATGTGACGGCGAGGTGGCAGTGACGTGGCTCTGACGTGGGAATGACGCAAGCCCGGCAAAACAGGTGGTAAGCGGAACAACGGTAATGGTTTTCTCGGACCGCTTACAATACGACGACGGTTTTGTCAGAGGCCGACCCAAGAAGCTGTGAGGGCAACGCGTGGCAGAGGCCTGACGTCACCCTCTGACAGTTTCTTGGGTGCTAAATGTCGGACCTTGGGCCCAACCTGATATTCATAATAGCCGTCCGATCAAAAGTGCCCGATCGGACGGTTGACGGGTTGATGATTTGATCGGATGATACGGACGGGGATGAAGATTAAAATAATATATATTTTGGGGCGCGCACTCAGCGGAAAACCTTTGGGGTATGGTGTTTTGTAATGTTTTTCAACGTAAAAATAATGCGGCCCCGACACTTTGGATAAGCGGAAAAAAGTGGGTTTTTGATATTATTTTGCAATTTGAAGCGGGTATGGGTAAAAATGGGTTTTTTATAAGGTTTTCTCATCAAATGAAGGCTTTGATGGGCAAAATGAATTCAGAAGGGGGGAGGGGGTTAGACTTAGGTTCATCAAAGTGACCAGATGCCATTTTGATCCCTGACAGAGGGCATATGGCTATAGTGCCAAGGGGAGGGATATTTATACAATGTTTGGAGTTTATACACCATGGTGTTATAATACTAGGGGCAGGGTAATATAGGGGAACTATATAATAGAGTTAGGGTTAATATGGATGAAAGGAGCGGATGAGGGGAGATACCACTAAGTTTGTTTGAAAATAACTTAGCTTAGGGAGTAGAACAAAATGAAAAGAGTTTTAGAGAAGAAATGTGGCTTTTAAGGGACTAAAAACCACCATAAAACCATCGATTCTTCCATGAATCACAACTGATGAGGGGATATTAGTAATGAATGGAAAGGGGATAAGTGGGAAGTTAGACATGCTTCTTTACTTTGCTGCAACCTGATAGAGAAGAAGGACCTTTCAATCCATTGATTCTGCTTTTGTGAAATAGTTTAGCATACCTTCAATTATAAGGAATGATACTCCTGCAACCCCATCTGCCTACCCATTTACTTGCCTAGAATTTTTTATTTCTTCTTGGAGGGTGCACTTAGGCTTGCAGACCCTTACCTGCCTTTTCTTTTCTTTGGCTTTTTTCTTTTGATGGTCTATCTACTTCTACCCTTATTTCTTCCAAGGTCCCAGATTAAGCTGTTGGGAGCCTTTCTTCTCTACCTAAACTACTTGTCTACCAAGATTAAACAGTTTGGACAGACTTCTTTCTCTATTCTACAACTGAAAATTTAAAACATGGCATGATCCAGATTAGGCTGTTGGACCATCCATCAAAATTGAGTCCACATCAAGCTATAAGCACAGATGGTATTCTCTTGGAAATATGTGATCTTTGCATCATCAAAGCAGAGCATATTTGGACCTTTTCATTGCCAATCATGAAATATGAAACCTATTGGTATAGGTAGCTAACAGTGGCTCCACATGGGGATGGTTTTTCTTTTGAAAGACCAAGAACAGCAGGTCAGATTGCCTTGGCCCTTGACTGCTTTTATCAAAATTTTGAAGTTTGCTGCTTTGAAATGCCAAAATTGTGTACTTCCCTTCTTGGTAGACCTCTTGATCCTATTTACCTTTTGCTGGTAGTTGAGAAAACTTTGAGAAATTGCATTTTTACATCTTAACAGAAAATAATACATACATCTGGATATGTACAAGGGAAAACTCAGGCTGCACTTATGGGTGGTAGTCAAAATAGTGTTTCAGCATCCTGCCATTCACAGGACCTTCATCCAAATCAGTTTCATTAAGACTTTTAAGGAAATAAGTGTTGTTTCCTTGTACTGCTTGGACAGCAAATGGTCCTCTCCAGAGGGAATCAAATTTTCCATGTTTTCCCTTATCCTCTCTTCTTGAATCCCACTTGAGGACTTTGTCACCAATGTTGAAATCTTCTGCCTTAGTTCTTCTGTCAAAGGCCTTCTTTAATTTTTCTTGTAGAACTTGAACTCTGCTGAAAACTTGGTCTCTAGTTTGCTGTAAACATATGATTTGATTGATTCTTCTTTGCATATCATTTGGTTCAGCTTGGCTTTCTTGAAGAAGTTTCATAACAGGTACCCCTAGTGATGAAGGAAACTTGGCTTCTAATCCATAAACCAACTCATATGGGCTTGTACCAATTGATCTATTGGTTGTTAGTCTATCTGCCCATAGAGCTTTCACAAGCTTCTTATGCCAATTCTTTTTGTTCTCTTCTAGCACTTTCTTTATAATGTTTACTAGGCTTTTGTTTGATGACTCAGCAAGGCCATTACCTTGGGGATAGTATGCAGTAGAATGGCCTAAGGTAATGTGAAATTTGTGGCAGAAATTCACCATTTTCTTGGATCTGAAAGCAGCAGCATTGTCTGTTATTATTTTGTCAGGGCAGCCAAATCTAGCCAATATGTTGTTCTCCAAGAACTGAATGATAGTGGAATCATTTGCTTGTCTGCATGGAACAGCTTCAATCCACTTGGTGAAGTAGTCTGTGGCTGTTAAGATCCATCTATGTTGGCCTGAAGATGAGGGATGAATTTCCCCAATGAAATCCAAGCCCCATTGTTGAAAAGGTCTCTCTGTTGCAATAGGCCTTAAGGGAAGTGGCAGCAACTGTCTCTTTCCCTCAAACACTTGACATTTATGACATGAGGTGGTGAATTTCTTGACATCAGAAAACATGGAGGGCCAGTAGTAACCAGCCCTTAGTATTTTATCCACAGTGGACTTCCACTACAAGTGTCCACCACAGTCACCTGCATGAAATTCTTTTATGATATTGTCAGTTTCATTCTCAATTAGGCAGTTTAGCAATATCTCTTCATGGTTTTTCCAAAATAAATTCCCATCCATAACACAGAATTTATAAGCTTTCATTTTTAAGAACCTACATTTAGTTCTGGACAATCCTGGGGGAGCACACAGGTTTTGCAATACATAACATATATCAGAGTACCAAGGGGATTGTTCAAAGGCTACATTGATCTTTGGAGTCGCCAGCTCCGGTTCACTGTCCAGCTGATTGATGTCTAAGGCTTGGAAATTTGCTTCTGTCATTAGTTTGGCCAAACCTTGCCCTTTTATTAGTTTTGTAGGTTTTATCTCAATATCAAATTCCAAAATGTTGGCAATCCACTTTCCTCTTCTGCCCTCTAAATTTTCTTGGGTGAGAATGTCTTTGACAATAGGACTTGGTACATAAGCTATAACATGTGAATATAGGATGTAGATCCTAAAGTCTTTGATGGCCTTAACCAAAGCATAAGCTTGTTTCTCCTTGATTTGGTATTTTAAAGGTGCGTCTCTAAGAGCCCTGCTAAAGAAAGCAATTGGCTTCTCATTTCCTTGGTCATCTTTCTGTAACAAAACAACAGCAATAGTATGTTGGGAGGAAAAAGAGAAAATGATAAATTCTCTGTCAAATTGAGGATTGGTCAAGACTGGGGTTTGGGTGAGGGCCAGCTTTATACCTTCAAAGGCTTGATTGGCTTCAACAGTCCATTTTACTTTTGAATCCTTCTTTAGCATGTTATTTAGCAATCTGATCAACTCTGCTAAGTTGGGGATAAACCTTCTCAAGAAATTGATTTTTCCCAAGAATCCTTGCAACTCTTTGATATTTCTTGGGTGGGGCATTTGTAAGATAGCCTGTATCCTATCTGGGTCAATTCTTATGCCATCCTTTGAAATGATATGCCCTAGTAGCTTACCTTCCTCTAAACCAAATAAGGATTTCTTGGGATTCAATGAAATTCCATATTTCCTGCATGTTAAGAAAATCTGCCTTAAGTGTTTTAAATGTTCTTGATCTGATTTTGAGAAAGGTGTAAGGTCATCTAAGTAAATGACAAGGAAGTCATGAATCTCTTTGGAAAAAGCAATATCCATTGCTCTTTGAAAAGTTGCCCCTGCATTTTTCAATCCAAAAGGCATTTTTACATATTTGAAAGTTCCCCATGGGGTTGTGAATGCAGTTTTGTCTTGATCATCAGGGTGTACTAAGATTTGATTAAATCCTGAGAATCCATCAAGTAATGAGATCCTTGAGGCCCCTACCACTCTTTGGAGAATGTGATCCATCTTCGGTAAGGGATAGTTGTCTTTGAGGGATACTTGGTTCAGATTTCTTAGGTCCACACACAGCCTTATTTCACCAGTTTTCTTTCTTGTAGGGACTAAGTTTGAAATCCACTCAGAGAATCTGATAGGTGCTATGATGCCTGCCTTGAACATTTTCTGTACCTCTTATTCCATTGCTGGGAGGAGCATAGGATTGATTATCCTTAGTTTTTGTTTAAAGGGTTTTTGATCAGGCTTGAGAGGGATAATGTGCTGGATTACAGAGATATCATAGGACTTTAGGTCCTCATAACTCCATGCAAAAACATCCTGGAACTCTTTAAAGAGGTCAATGTATTTAGGCTTTTGGTCAGGAGGTAAGGAAGCAGACAATTTTATTATTTTGGGTTGTGCAGCAGTCCCAATGTTGCATTCTTCAATGGCTGCATTTAAGGGCTGCATTTTTGGTTTTCTGGGAATATCATTTGAATCAAAGATGTCCTCTAGTGGAGTTAGGCCTGTTGGAAGAAAATTGTCCTTCAGTTCTATGATTTCAGCTTCAGCATTGGCCACTTCTTCACAACTGATTGGTTGAATTTGCTGAATGTTTTCCTTGTTGAAAATAGTTGGATTTAGCATTTGTTTTGCTGTTCTAGGTGATATTGGGTGAGTAATCTGTTGAAACTGTATTTGTGATGGACTTGCTCCTTCAAGTATTTGTGATTGACTTGCTTTGTCAAGTATTTGTGATTGACTTGCTTTGTCAAGTATTTGTGATTGACTTGCTTTGTCAGTGTCAATATTTAATCCTGCAAACTCTTGTTGCAGCGTTAAAAAATTGTTTATTTGCATATCATCCTCAAATACTTGCCAATCTTTAACATTGTTTGGAATGGAGGGTCTGTGTTTTATCTCAGCTGTGAAACAATTGTTAGGTTCCAATGGTAATTTGCAAGTACTAGCAAATGTGGCCAAACTATGAGCATGTAGATTATGGGTTCTAGGAATTTTAGTGATTTGGAATTCAGAGAAAAAGTTTAGTACCTCAGCAACAGCAGACCTATAAGACCTTAGTCTTTTGTCATTGGTGACAAAATTTCCCTTCACTTGTTGGATAACTAAATCTGAATCACCCATGATTGAAACCCTGGCAGCTTGCAAGAACTTTACTAACTTGAGGCCTAGTAAAAGAGCTTCATATTCTGCCATGTTATTAGTACATCTGAAGTTTAATCTATAGGCTCTGCCTTCTGCATGACTGTTTTCTTTATTGTGTACCCAAACTCCAGCTCCTGCCCCTAATTTGTTGACTGAGCCATCAAATTCAAGGAACCATAGAATATCTTGTTGTGAAGGAGATTTAATGATCTGTTCATGTGCTGGCAATGTACGTTGAAGTACTGGTTTTTCATCTGGCTTGTCTTCTAGGACAGTTTCATCATTTAATTGAATATGCTTGACAACTAGAGCAGCAACAGTGTCTAGGGATTGATTGACTGTTGTTTCATGGGTGGTAATTGTTTCATTAGAGTCTTCCTCTTGTATGAGTGTCTCGGTTTCAACATCATTTTCTGAGAGAGTTGCGTTGTCATTGAAGAGAATGTATGAGTCTATGTCTGAATGGACAGCATATATGGGAAAGTTTTGAGGCTTTTCTTCACTGCTGACCATGTATTTCATGAGTGTTTCTATGTATAGTCTTTTTGGTTGCCCAAAAACAGAGATGGTGGCATATGACATGTCTAATTGTAGGGAACCTTGGAGTTTATCTCCCCATGATCTTGATAACAGCATCCCATACTTAGGTGGGATATCAGCAACTACAACATCCATCAAAATTGTTTTGTTTGGGTATTGAACCAGAGACACACATAAATCTTTTATGAGACCTAAATACTTGACTTGGCTGGAGTCAAAGGAAAATAGGTCCTTGTAAGGTCTTGTTATATCTAGATTCAATCTCTCCATGACTGCTTTTGGCATGAGATTGTGAGAGGCACCTGAGTCAAACATTGCATTATGTAATATTTTATCATGAATATGTAGGCTGACATAAAAAGGCAATACCCCTGTGACTACTGTTTTTCCATCCACTTCTGGGCCAAACAGTAATTCTGGGGTATCATCCAACACATTAACATCATCTTTGTTGCCAGTGAGCTGAAGGGACTTCTTGATCTGTAGTTTATAGATGTCATGCTTGGCTAGTTCTGAGAGAGGAATTGCTATCTTTAGTTTGCCAATTTCAGTTTCTAAGTCAAAGGGTTTTTCAGATTGGGTCTTGGGGTTGTGGATAACAGTCCTTTCCTTGTTCACTAAATCTTCTTGTTGATTCTTATCTTGATTGTGGGAGTTGTCCTTTTTACCCATCTCTTGAGGAGTAATATTTAAATTAGGGTGAGAGGATGAAGTAGCCATAGGCTGCTGTTCTAAGGACAATGGTTCAGTGATCTCTTCAATGATTACTTCTTCTGTAGGTGAATTTGTTTTGTCATTAGGCTCTGTGACTATGGCTCTTTTAGGCTGCTGATTATCCTTTATCTTATCAGGCTGATTTACATTCACAGTTCTGCTCCTTAGCTTGTATTGTTTATGGACTTCATAAACAGTAGTGTCATAGCCTTGTTTAAAGTCAAAGGATTCACCTGATTTAGTTTGGAACAGTTTGATTTCATCATCCTCATGATCTTCTTGTGTTAAGAAAACTTGACTTTCACCATCTAGACCCATTAAATTGATTTGAGAATCTTCATTGGGTTCAGTTGATGTGGAAGTCTCTGCATAATTTTCTTGGAAAGGGGGTCTTATGTCTTGGTCAGCACTAGGCTTGCCAATGCCTGGGTTTTGAGTTCTCCTAAAATTTGGATTCCTAGGAGGGTTGTTATGTGGTGCTTCCCATGATGATTTTCTCTCAACTGATTCCACTCTATCACCCAATCTTTTCATTCCATTGAGTATCGCATCCAGCTTTTGATCAAAAGCAGAGGGTTCCTCTTTGAAAACAGACCTCTTTTCCAACCTTGCTCTGTTTCTTTTGGCAATCAGGTTAGCTTCCACTGTGACAACAACCCTTTGGGCCTCTGCAAGGGTTTGAGGGTCTCTTTCCTTTAACTGATAGGCCATGTCAGGGTCAAAACCATCAGGGAATTTGTACAAAGCTAGATCAGGAGGGGGTCTTAAATTTTGTGGGATTGCGTTATATACATTGTTAAATCTTGCACAATACTCCAAAAAAGTGTCTTGGGGACCTCTTTTGATAGTGTCATATTCCCCAAGTATGTGCAGAGGATCCTTCTTTTTCTCCCACCTGCTAGTAAAGGCTTGATAAAGCTCATCAGGAGTTGTGATGGAATTTGCATTCAGGGATCTAAACCAAGTTCTTACATCCCCAGTTAGGCTTTGAACAAACATCCTCATTCTCACACTGTCATCATCTATTTCATAGGTCTCAAAATGGTCTTGCATCCTTTTGGCATGCTGAACAGCTGTGAGATGACCAGTGGAGTCAAAATATGAGATTTTGGTTTGGTAGTCTTGGGGTAGAGCTGCAGCATTAGCTGGTATTTGCAAGGGTGCATACCGATTAGCCATATTCACAGGGTTTAAGGGGTTGACAGGGATGAATGGGACAGGGGTGACTGGTATAGCAGGGTTAATGGGAGGGGTAGAAACTAAAATGTTGGTTAAGGGAGTATGTGCAGTGGATGTGGGTGTGATAGGAGGGCTGTGAGATGTAGAAGGGGAACTGGGGGAATCAAGGGTAGATCGAAACAAAACCTTGATTGGGGTTGGAACAAGGTTTGGATAACCTGTTTCAGGAGTTGAGTCAGCAAGAGTTTGCTGTCCCTGCTGCTTCCTGATGATCCTAGGGATTATATTAGGATTTTCAAAAACAGCTGGTGGTTCTGGGTCAGGATTTGACCTAGTATGTATGGTTTTCCTTTTAGGAGCCAGTTTCTAAACTTCTTTTTGGTATTTTGCAGGATATTTTTGTGTCTACGGAGGCTAGACAAGATTTTGAACTTACTGTATATTTTCCAAAGCTAGCAGCAAAAGGAATGAGCAGCTTTCAAGAGATAAACAGAAATTAGAAAATCTTGAGGAACTCCCCAGTGGAGTCGCCAATTATGTTAACACCCAGGTTGTTCCCTATGACTCCCAAGGGAATACGGCCGGGGTAACCACTAACCAATCTTTGGATCACAGTTTCTAGCCAAACTGTAACCAGAGAGGGCTCTCTCTTTATAATTTGTCTCTGTTTTGATAGTGTTTTTAGGCTAGCTATTATGCTCAGGTTTTTGGTTTATGTTTTGGTTGAAGGACTTCTTTCAGTGCATTAAGATGTAGTTCTCAGAGAGTAGTATATCATTGGGCAATGGAGTCTAGAGCTGTGAAGTGTTTTGAAATGCTGGAGAGATGATGTTCAGACTGCAGGGCCTATTGAGTATCTCGACAAACAAAATTTAAACTTAAGTGGTGATGTATGGTCAGCCAACAGAAAGCAATTAAGAATTCTCTATTAAGCTGGTGATGTGATAGTGAAACATGTTGCACAGGAGCAAACTTGAATTCCTGAAACAAAGGTCACTGTGAAAGATATGTTCTGAAAGTGCAGCAATTAAGAATTACACTTATCAAGATTATAGCTGAAGAAAACATTTATTAACAACATAGATTGAGCTCAGGGTATTGCATGAATAAATCTTGAAGGCTATTCTTTTTCTTTGTTGCTAAATACTTAGAAACTACAAACATGTATCGATTGTAAAAGATTGAAACACATAACAAAGAGAGTTACAGAAACTTATTGTATTGTGAGGTACACAGTAATCCTGCAGTTTTCAACAAACACCAGAACGCATTCAACACTTCAGAACTCCGAGAAATTCCATCACTTTCTTTATTAAACTCTGAAAGGATTACAGCATAAGAACTTCTTCAAGAGAAATCAACAACAACCCCTGCAAGCTTGTGCGAGGGGCAAATATATACAAACAGTATTACAAAATATCTCAGGCGTTGAGTCATCTGAGAAATAAATATTTCAACAACTTTGTTCAGAACAGCAGATAAGAAGTTATTGTTGTCTTTAATACAACATAAATGCATCTTTCTATCTGTCAGAAGATATTTTGGCTTTTGGAAGCCAACGAGTCGGTTGTAGTGATCTGCATTAATGTTGAGAAATGCGCTTTTGGAGCTGCTCTGCTGTAGCTTCTCGGCTTGGACACTTGTAGCTTCTCACCTTGCTTTGTTGGCCGTAAATTCTGTTGAGTTGGCTCAGCTTTAATCTTTAATGCATGCCGATTCTTTTAAACTGTCCTGTGTATGACAATTTGCATTTTCCATGAACAAAATTTATTGAATGGCTTCCTGTTTATAAAATCATCTGTATGGCCTTAGTCCACCATTCTAGTGTAGGTAGCTGATGCCTGAGAATTGCATCCATAGTCTCCTCTGCCTCTGTATATTTGTAAAAATTGGGAGGCGCCTCAAACAGGTGTTTAATTTCATTCATTATAAAAAATAGACTTTCTACTCTGTTGTAGAGAGTCTGTCCTGTGGCAGGCCCTGTTTCCTCTGAGGTGCTGGGCTTCTCATTGATCTGACTTGTGGCAAATGCATTAACTCTTTTGGCATACTGCTCATGAGTGAATAGTCTCCCTGCGCTGTTCAGTAAGCTAGGGAGCCCTCTGTTTTCTAATACCTGAAACTTCTCCATAAACCTGTTTACCTCAGTCTGCATGTCCTGGGTTCTTCTCTCTAATGTCTGCACCAAGTTTCTCAGTGTAAGAACCCTCTTGATTAACTGAATGTGCTCAGTTCTATTTGAAACTCCCATGGCAGCTAACTGAGTACTTGTTCTATTGTTAAGCACATTAATCATCCTAGTGGCCACTTCAGGCATATTGCTTAGAGCAGCTCTTGATCTATGTATTTCAGTCTGTGCTTTTGGAATGAGCTCTAACTGCTCATGGATTGTTTCAATATATTGCCATTGGTCATTAATAGATTGGCCAATATTAGCCCACAACACTATTTTAAGCTCAGCCACAACCTTATCTAATTTGAGCTCATTCTCTAGCTCTTTGATCCTGTCTTTGAGGGCTTTTGTTTCTGTAGGAATTTACAGGGTAAGTTCCTCAGAAAGAACACCAAAAGGACACCGCTCACAACCAGATCTCAAATCAATACACCAGTATTTTTGACGTGGTTAAAACCCTCAAGGTGCAAGGAGGGAAACAGTCCACGGCCTGTCCCAACGTGGGTACTACAGGCAATTTATTAATCAAAGAATGAAAATTTACATAAGCTTCTCTCATGCACGGATTACCCGAACAATGACCCTCCATGCGCTTTAAATAGAACTCATGGACCAATCGGGTGTCAAGCCACGGATCAAGTGACGGTAATACCGAGGTGAGAGTGAACCGTCGGATCACTACATATCGTGACCGTCGGATTGTAAGTTACAAAATGTACAACGGTAAAGAAACACACTTTACCTAACTCTAACCTAACTCTATACTAGACCAAGTTGAACTTAACTATATCCTATGTGTCGGAATATCCTAACATCCCCCCTTAAGAACAACTTGGGATAGGATTGAAGGATTTACAAATATGACACAATAGGAGAAGGAGTGAGGCACTAGAGCCTATCCCCCCTTAGTGACAACTTCCTGAACTCCAAGCATATATCGAAGTTTAGTGAACTTCGCCTCTGTGAGAGCCTTTGTGAAGATGTCTGCAACCTGATCATCTGTTGGACAATATTGCACTTCAAGAACATGGTCATGAATGAGCTTTCTGATGAAGTGCATGTGTAGTCCAATGTGTTTGCTGCGCTGATGCTGGACTGGATCTTTGCATAGCTGAATGGAACTTTGATTATCACACCAAAGTGTGGTTGGATGCTGCTGCTCAAAGCCAAACTCTGATAGGATCTGACGAAGCCACAAGGCTTCCTTACTAGCTTCCACGGCACCACGATACTCTGCTTCTGCTGATGAAAGAGAAATGGCAGCCTGTTTCTTACAAGCCCATGTAATAGGTCCTGAACCAAGAGTGAAGACATAACCGGCAGTAGACTTCCGATCATCAGGGTCACCAGCCCAATCAGAATCAGTGAAACCAACTAACAGAGGAGCTGCTTTGGCACTGTAATGAATCCCAAACTGTACTGTACCTCGAACATAACGAAGTATTCTTTTAGCTGCTTTCCAATGACTTTCACGGGGGTTTTGTATAAAACGAGCAACAAGGCCAACAGCAAAGGAAAGATCAGGACGAGTATGGGTTAAATACAAGAGTTTTCCGACAAGTTGACGGTATAAGGTAGCATCAACTTCAGGAGAAGTACAAGAGACTGAAAGTTTGACTCCAGACTAAAAGGGAGAAGGGGCTGGCTTACAGTCTTCCATGTGAAAATGACGAAGAATATCACAAGCATACTTGGACTGGGAAAGGAAAATACCCTCCTGGGATTGCAAGACGTGAAGACCGAGAAAATAGTGTAAGTGTCCTAAGTCTGTCATTTCAAATTTCTTTTTAAGGCTGGACTTCACATGGTTTATAAGGTTTGGATCACTACCAGTAAGAATAAGATCATCAACATAAAGAACAAGGATGATAAGAGAGTTTCCCACTTTCTTGGTGTAGACAGTATTGTCAGAATGACACCTAGAAAAGCCAGATTCTAAAAGAAAGCTATCCATTTTGGCATACCAAGCCCGAGGAGCTTGCTTGAGGCCATAAATGGATTTCTTAAGTCGAAAAACAAGGCTGGAGTCTGTTTGTATGAAGCCAATGGGTTGTTCCATATAGATTTCTTCCTGCAAGTCCCCATGCAAGAAGGCAGATTTAACATCCATCTGATGGACTTCCCATTTTAAAGAGGCAGCAAGGGAAAGAACAAGGCGGATAGAGTTCATTTTGGCAACAGGGGAGAAGGTTTCAGTGTAGTCAATGCCTTCAACTTGTGAAAAGCCCTTAGCAACGAGACGAGCTTTATGTTTATCAACTTTCCCATCTGGTCCATACTTGGTTCTGTAAACCCATTTACATCTAACAAGTTTGCATCCCTTTGGTAGAGGAACAAGATCCCATGTATCATTTGTCATCAATGAATGATATTCTTCATTCATAGCTGCTTCCCAATGTGGATGGCCTGAAGCTTCTGCAAAAGTGTCAGGATCATGATTTACTGGAGCTTGAGCCAGTAAAGAAGAGGCTCTTTCAAACTGAGAACGTGTACGTCGCTGATCTGTAGGATCACCGGCAAGATCACCTGCTGCATCCCGAGTAGCACGGACCCATCGTCGAAGTTGAGGATCCTGAGAAGGTGGGGGAGGATTATCATCCTCTCTTTCATCATCTGAAGAAGAAATGTTTTCAAAAGTAGAAGAGATAGGAAGAGGTGGCACATCCGCCGGACTAGGCTCGCAGGCCGATTTATTTTCATCAAACTTTACATCTCTTCTAATGATAACATTTTTGGACTTAAATGGAATAAGTCTATAACCTTTTACATCTTCAGAATATCCAACAAAAGTACATTTCTCACTCTTAGGTTCTAAAGCTTTATGCTTTTCATCTGGAATATGGGCCCATGCTTCACTTCCAAACACACGAAAGTGACTTACATCTGGTTTAATGGAACTCCAAGCTTCTTCTGGAGTGATATTCTCTAGAACCTTAGTAGGAGTGCGATTGATTATATAATTTGCACAATTAATTGCTTCGGCCCAAAAACTAAGACTGAGTCCTTTAGATTGCAGCATACAATTAGCCATTTCCTTTAAGGTGCGATTTTTCCTTTCAGCTACACCATTTTGTTGTGGAGTGTATGGAACAGTATGTTGCATTTGAATTCCATTTTCGGTGCAAAAGTTGATGAATGTGTTTTTAACATATTCTCCACCATTATCAGTTCTTAGCTTAAGAATTTGATGTCCATATTGTTTTTCAACAAAGGCTTTGAAGGCCAAAAAGGTGTTAAATACTTCGCTCTTGAGTTTTAAGAAGTATACCCAAGTGCGTCTGGAGAAATCATCAATGAAAGTTAAGAAGTACTTGCAGCCAGAGAATGAAGCAACAGGAAGAGGACCACATAAATCACTGTGCACAAGCTGTAAAGGGGCTGAGGCGTGCCAAGAGGCACGTTTGTCAAAACTGTCCCGATGATGTTTTCCGAGTACACATCCGGAACAAACACCATCTCTGCAAGATACCATAGGAAGACCTGTCACCATATTTTCTTTACATAGATGCTGAAGGGAGCGATAGTTTAAGTGACCAAATCGCTCATGCCAAAGTTTGCTCACTTCATCATTATGAGCAATAAATACTGAGGGAAGATTTGATGACCCAAAGTTGTGAAACTTATACAACCTTTTGGAATCATCAGCAAGACCAGTAGCTAGAATCTGTTTAGGATCTTTTAGATCCTTGATTACAACATCATGAGGTGAAAATTCAACAATTTTACCTTCACCTGAATGAGTTATCTGATAGACAGATAGAAGGTTGCAGGATAAGGTTGGAACACATAATACATCATTAAACTGACCATTGTCTAGATGAACAGTTCCAGTCCCTACAACATTAAGAGATCTATCATCACCAACATATATATTTTTGGTGTTACAATCATTTAAAGAAGAAAACATGGCTTGGTTTTTGGCCATGTGACAAGAGGCTCCAGAATCAATGAGCCACTCATGAGAATGAGAAGAAGAAGAAGATACATTTAATGCATAACCAGACTGAGATGATTGACAATGACATGCAGAAAGTGCCATTCCGGAAGTTGAAGTTGAAGTAGGCTCCACATGGATGTTATGTTTCTTCATTGCGGCTTCCAAGGCTTCCATCTTCTCAAAGCATTTAGATTCTAAGTGGCCATCTCGATTACAAAAGTTACAATGTCTATCAGTCTTCTTCCATTTGTTTTTATTGGTCTTATCATTTTGCTGAAATGATCTTTCATGTTGAGGCTAAGATGGTTTAGGACCATTCTTTTGAGGACATGACTTCTTAGGATTCTTGGAATTTGGTTGCTGCTGGGCGGCTAACGCTTTCGTGGAAGAGTTTCCAAGATTAAGAAGACCAAGGTGTAAGAGTTTTTCTTGTTCTCTTATTAAGGAATCACAAAAGGAGTCAAAGGAAGGGGCCTTGTAGTCTTTTCCTTGACAAATGAAAGCTTCCCTTATAGAATGGAAAGTGGAAACAAATATAGAGTAGGCTGGTCCCAACTTAGTAAGGATGGAATAAATAAGGTTACCATCTTCTTTCTTAACTTTAACACCTTCCAAGAGATATCTAAGGGTCTTGAATTTGGACAAGAAATCTTCAATGCAAGAAAAATTATTAGGATCCAAAGTAAGCAGCTCATTTTCAAGTTGATGGGCTCTAATTTCATTTTTAATCCCAAAAACTTTAGCGAGTTTTTCTAATGCTTCATGAGGAGTCTCAAGGTCTGCAATATGGAATCTAAGATCAGGAGAAATAGACATCCCTATCAAACCACGTGCTTGATCCTGTCTATTTTCCCATTTTGCAACCTTGTCTTCATATTTTGGTTTCTTCTCTTGGTCTGTGGCTATTCTGAAGAGACCTTTACTTCTAAGTAAATCTTCCATGTAGGCTACCCATTGGAAGTAGTTAGTGCTGTCAAGAATGACTTGGCATGGAATTTCCATTTTTAAAAAAACTGAAGCTGAAGATGCTGAAAGTAAGTGTTCCAATGGATAGATCTCGAAAAAATAGGCGCTTTTAGAAAAAACGGCTCTGAAAAAGGCTTCCGGATGAAGAAGTTATGACTTTTTGAAAAAAAATTGTTGAAGTTGCCGGCAAAGTGCGCGAATGAAAAAATCCACCCCCACAAAATGGAGACTTGAACCCAAGATCTCTACTCTCTTAAAATAGCTTTGAACCAATTGATCTATACAAAAAATTTGAGAGAGAGAGAGAGAGAGAGAGAGAGAGAGAGAGAGAGGCCTTGGTTTGCGTGCTTGCCTTGAGAAAGCTCTTTTTCCCTACAAAACACAAAACACAAAACCCAACACGAATATGCAAAGAAAAATGAACCTTGCGGCTCGAAGTTAGCTTTAGCCAAAAAACTAAATATTTTTCTCAATGTTTCTGATTTTCCGAGATCACACTAAGGTGCAGGGAAAAGAGCATACGCATGAGAAAAATCCTTCCTTTCTGTTTCTGATTTGCCCAGATCGCACAGAGTCGCAGGGCAAAGAGCATACGCAGAAATGAAAGGTATAGATCCGGTTAAAAAAAAGGCTAAATAAACTGAGACCAAAATAAGCAGAGAGAAAATAACAGTAAACTGCAAAAAACACTGTATACCTCCCGATCTGAAAAATGACGCAGCTAGGGCTACCGGAAACCTTTTCGCGTGAAACGAAAGGGGTTCCTCACTGGAACAGATGCTCCGAACGCAACAGAGCAGTCCTCTCGGCCCGAAAGCAGTCAGAAACAGCAGATCTAGGAAACGACAGCCGCATGCAGTTCTACCGGCTTCAGATTTGGATCACCAACGGACGCGGCCCTCAAATAGCTCTGATACCATGTAGGAATTTACAGGGTAAGTTCCTCAGAAAGAACACCAAAAGGACACCGCTCACAACCAGATCTCAAATCAATACACCAGTATTTTTGACGTGGTTAAAACCCTCAAGGTGCAAGGAGGGAAACAGTCCACGGCCTGTCCCAACGTGGGTACTACAGGCAATTTATTAATCAAAGAATGAAAATTTACATAAGCTTCTCTCATGCACGGATTACCCGAACAATGACCCTCCATGCGCTTTAAATAGAACTCATGGACCAATCGGGTGTCAAGCCACGGATCAAGTGTCGGTAATACCGAGGTAAGAGTGAACCGTCGGATCACTACATATCGTGACCGTCGGATTGTAAGTTACAAAATGTACAACGGTAAAGAAACACACTTTACCTAACTCTAACCTAACTCTATACTAGACCAAGTTGAACTTAACTATATCCTATGTGTAGGAATATCCTAACAATCTCCCTGCCCTTTTCTGCCACAGACTGTTTGGATTTGTCATATCTTTCATTGACCTTGGCTAGTTTCTCCCTGGCCTCATTCAATTCTGTCATTTGTGCTTCCAGGGCCTGAATCTCATTCCTTAGCTTTTGCATATCCAAGCTAGGGGCCTGCTCTGTTGTTGGTGGTGCTGAAGTAGATGGTGCTGCTTGTTCAGTCTGTTGAGGAGGAGGAACAGTAGTTGGAGCAGTTTCCTCAAGGTTTATTACTTCAGGAGGAGGCTGGGAGGTCTGACCTTCTTCTCTTTGTTTCAGAGTTGCTTGTAACGCTGCCTGTGCAGCCTCTGATTCTCCCAGCTTTTCTTGTGTCTGGATAAGCTGCTTGTAGAGAGACACCAGCAAAGTTGCGGCATCTTGATCATGCCTTTGTTGAGCTACTTCATCTGTTTGAGGGTGAATTGTGGCTGGGAGTTTGATCTTTCTCCTTAAAGCTGCCATATCTGCATCCCTCAACTTTAATATTTCTTGTATGCCCTTGATATCTTTGGGATCATGCCCAATCTCAATAATTATGTCTTCTAAGGACCTTATTCTGTTGTCCTTTGCTTGAGATGATGCCCTTTCCAACTCAAGTTGGGCAACTGTATTATTAAGGCTATTTTCTAGCCTGTAGTTATCCAATGTCTTGTCTGCCAAGGAAGCATAGACCATCTCACCTGTTTGTTTATGCAACTCAATTTTATCCATCGGGTGGATGTCCTTGGCCAGGACCTCAAGATTGGTTCTTAGGTAATCTGAAGGGGACTTTGGCTGCAAAGTAGTTGGCATGAAGTGACTCATGATCATCTTGCCCTCCTGGACATCATATGCAGACATTAGATGCTGCTGGTTGGTGGGAGCCATATTTAACAGATGGTTATACAACTGTATTTTTATGGGTTCATTCCTTTTCTTTATTTCAATGAACTGCTGCTTAATGCTTAGTTCACTCCCTCTCTGCTGGCTCGAGGAGCTGACTTCTCCTCCCACTGTCCTCTCTTGTTCCTATTGGAAGGAACTTGCAGATGCCTCCAAACTGGGCGGGCCCATACCCAAAGATTGCCCTATAGGCATCTCTTCCTCTGAAAGGGGATTCATCCTGTGCCTCTTCTCACCATGACTTGTTGATGTAGTCAAGGGAGTCTCTCTATCCCTTTTCCTGCTTACATCCTCCTTTTGAGGAGTTTGGAGGACTGAGGTTTCATTAACAGCCTCTTGCCTAGGAGGTACTATGTTTTGAGCCTGCTGCTCAGTGAGAATTGGGGCCTCAACTGCCCCTTCTTGCTGTGTGGGCTGCTCTCTGTCATGCTGCCCTTCTCTTTGCTATGATTCCTGTTGTTGCTGTTGCTCTCCCTGCTGCTGCACTTCTTCTTGTTGCTCCATCTCTTTTTCTGCTTGCCCTTCAGTTATGGGAGGTGGTTGTTCCTTCTCCACCTGTTTTTCTTTGCCTTTGCTGCCTGTCTGTTGAGTGTCCATGGCAGTTTGCTGATGTGTTGTTGAAGAAGAGGCAGCTGCTCCAAGTTGCCTTTGATATGATAAGGAAACCTGTCCACAAGTTTCCAAGTCAGCTTCTTTTTGAAGATTCCTAGCCTCTCTCTCTAGTATCTGCTCTCTAGAGATTGGCTCTTCTAGAGTGCCCTCTTTCCAGCCTAAAGAATTTGCATACTTTTCAATATGAGGCAACTTAATATGTGAATAGGTACCTAATTTGTGTTTTATCCTCCTGAGGGAAATAAAATGATTATGGTCATAAGGTGACCATTTGAAACTGGTTTGCAGTTTGAGGCTTGCTAGGATCATATCTGCCTCCTTCCATCCCTCCTCTCTTTTGTTGTACAAAAAAGGGCCCAGCTGGCTCCTTACCTTCAGTTGTACCTTCTTGTTTTTGCTTTGGAAATGGAAGTAGTCAGCATATCCAAACTGCCTGAAATATTCTAAGGCAAAAAGTCTCATGGGGACATACCTTGGAAGCCTGAAAGGGTCCAACTCACAGCCATATACTCTGATTACTGTGTGATGTTGCTAAAAATACCAATCACCAATGCTGTAGGATTTGGAGAGATGGAGAACTCTCTGCCTTTCATCGGTCAACCTTGGAGGAGGGACACCATACAGCAAAGTCATAGCTGGGTGAATGAACAAGTCTATAAATTCACAATATGTGTATGGTGATTGAGAAACATGATGGAAAACTGGAGTCCAGAACACAACTGACCTTGGATTCCCCTGGGCATTAAGTTTCTTGAGGGGAATGGAGAAACTGTCTTGCTGATAAAACAAGAACAGGTGGTAGATGTATGAGGTGTATCTGAACACCCTTTCCCTTGGTAGATTCATTAGTTGTTCATGGATCTTCTCTGCAATATAAGTGGCATAGTCATAGTGTACAGCTGGAGACTTTCCAGGAGAAAACATGGACAACATTGCCATTATAGTCTCATCAACATCTTCAATTCCTTTAAAGCCCAGGACATAGCTGATCAAATCCACTAGCATTCTTCCCAGGTCATTCAGGTAGTGATATCCAATAGGAGGAGTCCTTATAGTTTCAGAGCTTGGCTGTACAAATAATTGGTTAATTTTGGTAATCTGGGCACTTGACAGATTCCTCCCCTTTTTTATTAAGTCCAGCATGGAAAGAGGGGTCAATGGCCTTGCAGAGTGGAAATGTAGCATCTCATTGATGGTTTCTGGGGTGATAAAGAACAAAAATGAGCCTGTAGGACTGAGAACAGCTCTCTGGCAAGGATCATAGCATTCCTGGCACTTATGGATCAAGTCTGGAAGGGCATTGACTTGAGGGAGGTTGTAAATGGGCAAATTTGAGTCCCAAATCCCTAAAATGTCAGCTCCATTAAGGTGTTGAGCTTTCAATTCATTTAGCATGTGGATATTGAACTTAGAACCCATTGGAAACCAATCTAACATCTGATAGTCTACATCTCCCAGGGATTTCCATGCTATCTCCCTATGAGGGGCATTCAGAGGTTGGACATTCAGGGCTATTGGTGTCTCCATGGCTACTGAAGCTTTTGAACTGTAGGTGAACCGGTTTCAATCGAGCAGAACAACAGAGAGGAATGTTTTCTTGCAATGGAAGTGAATTGTAAGAAACAGAAGGCAAATTGAATAAACATCAGTTGAAATATTGTCTAAAGGATTGATAAAACAGTAGCAGGACTGACCAGGAGTATTTTCTGTGGTGAATCTGGTCAATTGAAATCTCTAGTTCACGACTGCGCGAACTAGCTGTGAATTCAGCTTAATTTGTCAAATGCGGCTCTGCAGGAGGTTTATGGCTTCACTGGTTGAAAATGGGTGCAAGTCACCGTGTATTTGATGGTGAAAACAGTGTTTTACAGTCTCTTAACAGTTTGCTTGAGGAAATACGGATAAAACCAGGCTCATGGAATGATTTTGAGGAATACCTGGTAATTTCGCCGGTAAGAGTTGCAAATGCAGGTGCAATGGAGGCGCCGGCGGTCTTGGAATCAGCTTTAGCAGGTTGGTGCTGGCTTGAACTTGAGCAACATGCAGAAATAGCTAGAGTTTCTTTTGCCAAAAGTGGAAAAAACACGACATTTTGGCCTAAATATGGATTTTTGGCAATATTGGCGCGTTTTTGGGATGACGTCAGCATGACGTCATCGGGTGGGGTCGGAGTCGGATGACGTCAGCATGACGTCATCGGGTGATGTGGCAGGCTGCGATTGGTCCACGGGGATAGTGAGGTGGCGGCCATATCAGCGCGGGGGCGGATGAAGGAGTTGATGTGACGGCGAGGTGGCAGTGACGTGGCTCTGACGTGGGAATGACGCAAGCCCGGCAAAACAGGTGGTAAGCGGAACAGCGGTAGTGGTTTTCTCGGACCGCTTACAATACGACGACGGTTTTGTCAGAGGCCGACCCGAGAATCTGTGAGGGCGACGCGTGGCAGAGGCCTGACGTCACCCTCTGACAGTTTCTCGGGTGCTAAACGTCGGACCTTGGGCCCAACCCGATATTCATAATAGCCGTCCGATCAAAAGTAACCGATCGGACGGTTGGCGGGTTGATGATTTGATCGGATGATACGGACGGGGATGAAGATTAAAATAATATATATTTTGGGGCACGCGCTCAGCGGAAAACCTTTGGGGTATGGTGTTTTGTAATGTTTTTCAACGTAAAAATAATGCGGCCCCGGCACTTTGGATAAGCGGAAAAAAGTGGGTTTTTGATATTATTTTGCAATTTGAAGCGGATATGGGTAAAAATGGGTTTTTTATAAGGTTTTCTCAGCAAATGAAGGCTTTGATGGGCAAAATGAATTCAGAAGGGGGGAGGGGGTTAGACTTAGGTTCATCAAAGTGACCAGATGCCATTTTGATCCCTGACAGAGGGCATATGGCTATAGTGCCAAGGGGAGGGATATTTATACAATGTTTGGAGTTTATACACCATGGTGATATAATACTAGGGTCAGGGTAATATAGGGGAACTATATAATAGAGTTAGGGTTAATATGGATGAAAGGAGCGGATGAGGGGAGATACCACTAAGTTTGTTTGAAAATAACTTAGCTTAGGGAGTAGAACAAAATGAAAAGAGTTTTAGAGAAGAAATGTGGCTTTTAAGGGACTAAAAACCACCATAAAACCATCGATTCTTCCATGAATCACAACTGATGAGGGGATATTAGTAATGAATGGAAAGGGGATAAGTGGGAAGTTAGACATGCTTCTTTACTTTGCTGCAACCTGATAGAGAAGAAGGACCTTTCAATCCATTGATTCTGCTTTTGTGAAATAGTTTAGCATACCTTCAATTATAAGGAATGATACTCCTACAACCCCATCTGCCTACCCATTTACTTGCCTAGCATTTTTTATTTCTTCTTGGAGGGTGCACTTAGGCTTGCAGACCCTTACCTGCCTTTTCTTTTCTTTGGCTTTTTTCTTTTGATGGTCTATCTACTTCTACCCTTATTTCTTCCAAGGTCCCAGATTAAGCTGTTGGGAGCCTTTCTTCTCTACCTAAACTACTTGTCTGCCAAGATTAAACAGTTTGGACAGACTTCTTTCTCTATTCTACAACTGAAAATTTAAAACATGGCATGATCCAGATTAGGCTGTTGGACCATCCATCAAAATTGAGTCCACATCAAGCTATAAGCACAGATGGTATTCTCTTGGAAATATGTGATCTTTGCATCATCAAAGCAGAGCATATTTGGACCTTTTCATTGCCAATCATGAAATATGAAACCTATTGGTATAGGTAGCTAACAGGGTGGAACTCCATATTTATTAAAGCATCTAGATTCTAGGGATGTGAATATGCTCTTGGATTAAACTTCTTCTCTATATATCTAAAAAAGGATTTAACTTTACTTAATGTGTATGGTCCATATTAGAACATAATTCTTTTCTAGGATTCTTTGGCGAGGAAGCCTGGGGTAATAGAGAACATACATCAATTTTTTCGTTAACAACCAGAATTCTCCCATTTGAAGCTAAATGAAGCTTCTTAGTTAATGAACTATAGTTGTAAATTATTTCCTTTTATTTATTCTTATCCAAATATATTCATGGAGTCACCCAAAGGCCTTCAAAACTTCTACATAGTATTCTGTTGTCTTTTGGTAGAATTTTGGTGAGCATATTAGTGGGATTCTATGTTGTTTGAATTTTCTTTGTGTAAATGTGTTTCTTCCGACACCTACAGGTTCCAATGGTGCCTAAGGTTAATATGTTGGGTCTTTGAATGATATGCTAGATATTTTCCAAGTGAATGGCACTCTTATTGTCAAAATATAGTATATACTTGCCTTATTTTATTCTTAGGTCTTCTAGGAATCCATACATCCACATCTCTTTGCAATCTTCAATTGAAACTATGTATTATTACTTTTATTATGGACATAGTTTCTACTTTATACAACCTAGATGTCAAAGACACCATTGCAAATACAAATGTGTACAAATAACAAGTGGTTTAATTTCTAGTATCCACATACATAACCATATCTAAATCTGTAAAACCTTCAATGAAAATATCATTCTACTAAAACATAAACAATAATGACTAGTACCCTTGAGATACCTTAAGATCCGCTTTATTGCTTGACATTCTTATTTCCTTGGATTCACAAGGAACCTACTCACAACTCCCACTAGATATGCAATGTGCAGCCTTGTATATACCGTAGAATACATCAAGCTTCCAACTAATAAAGTATAAGGATCTTACTCATTTCTTCCTTCCTTCTCATCACAGGGGCACAAATCAATGTTGAGTTTGATGTGTGATGTTATGGGTGCACATACTGACATGGAATACTTCATATTGAGCCTCTCTAACACCTCCTCAATATTGTTTTCTTCTGATAGCCACATTTTTTTTTCATCACTTATAATTTTCATGCCCAATTTTTTTTTTCCAGACTAAAATCCTCCACTGCAAATTGGTTTCCCAAAACCTTCTTCAACCTTTTGATCGTGTTCTTATAATTCCCAACAATTAGCATCTAATCCACATATAACAATTTTATAATATAATTTTCTTGGCCATACCTCCTGATGTAGACACAACAATGAGCCTCCCATCTTTTAAAACCATGCTACAACATAAATGAATCAAATTTATTGTACCATTGGTGAGGCATTCGTTTCATCACATAGATTCTCTTCTTCAACTAATAATATAGGTTCTCTCCATTGATTACTTTGAATCCTTCTGGATGCCTAATATAAATATTATCCTTCAATTATCCATTAAGGAATGTTATCTTTACGTCTCACTATTTGTTGGGTGTGGAGCCTAATTATCTTCTTGATTCATAGGTCTCAACTGTGTTGGACCGTAATTCCTAAAGGAAAATTTCACCTATATGTTAGCCATCAGGGCCATTCAAGGGGGTAAATAACTAATTTTAATGAGAACCCCCCCCTGCCCCACCCCACCCTAGTGGGTGGTCGGGGGTAGAACCACGGAAGCTGAAATTAGATGAAAAATTTCCTTGTAAAATATTGTAAATTCGTAGTCAATATAGGTCATTCATTAGGCGAATGATATGATGGTAGAAGTTATGGTAATTTAGGATATTTTACCTAGAAGGAAACCCTAAATTTATATGATGGAATTGTATTGCGGTTGTGTATTATTACTCTAAGAAAAGAGAGAGAGAGAAGAGGTTGTGTGAGAGCGAAGAGGAAATTACAGTGAATCTGTGAAGGTTGTATCTCTTCATTTTGCTAGATAATATAAAAGGAAGGATTAACTATTTCTCAATGGACATAGACCAAATTGGGTGAACCATGTATATTTGGGTCTCTCTTATTTTATGCATTTAAGTGTTTGTCTTTTTGCAATACTTTGTGTACTTCATTGCTCCAATAAGTATTTTCTATCTACTGGTATCAGAGTTGAAGGTCTATTTGGATGATAAACATGCAAGAAAGAAGGGTTCCTTGTTTGAGTGGGAGGAATGGCGGAAGATGGTAAGTTTAGGGTTGAGAAATTTAATAGCCAAACTTACCAGCTGTGGAAGATAGAGGTGGAATATTATTTGTATCATAAAGATATGTACCACTTGAGTGAACAATCAAAGAAGCCAACAAGTATGACGAACGAAGAATAAGATCTTCTCTACATAAAGGCACTAGGAAAAATACAAGTGTGTCTAGCAACAACTGTGGCTTTCAACATTTCAAAGGAAAGGAAAATAGAAGGTTAAATGAGAACATTGGCTAAACTATATGAAAAAACCTCATCCTCAAATACGGTATTTCTTATGAAGCATCTATTTAATATGAATAAGTGAGAAGGTGGATCTATTGTTGATCATTTCAATGAATTTAACACAGTTTCTAGTTAGTTAAGTTCTGCAGGGGTAAATTTTGATATTGAATTTAGGGATTTGTTATTTCTATGCTCATTTCCAAAAAGTTAAAATGGATTAGTTATGGCTATCAGTAAATCTGTCTCTGGACCTAGTAGTTTAAAGATTGATGATGGTGCCATCTTTAGTGAGGAAATGCGACATAAAAAATTTAGTGAGACATCAGCTAATACTTTGATTGTAGAGATGAGGGGAGGAAAAATGGAAAGATGAAGGAGGTAGGGAAATCGTAGTAAGTCAAGAAAAGGCATATGAAAATCTAGATCAGGGATAGTGTGTTTGAAATGCGAGAAGAAAGGATATCTGAAGAAGGATTGTAAATCTCAGAAGGAAAAAGAAGGAGATGGACAACAAGAGAGTAGTCATGACATGAATGTGATAGGTGATGTGTTGCAAGAGTATTTGATTATTTCATTAGAGAATATTATTAATTCCTGGGTGGTGCATTAAGGGGTCTGATTCCATACCACACTTGATAGTGAAACATATTTATGACTATGTTCAAGGATATTTTGGACAGGTTCATTTAGGTGATGATAAACCCTTTAAAATCATTGGAATGGGTAAGGTTTTTATAAAGAAAAAAAAATGGAAACCGAATGGCTATTGAAGGAGGTAATCCATGTTCCATATATTAATAAAAATCTAATTTCAATGGGGCCATTATGTGATGAAGGATGGTAACTACATTTACAAACAAAACCTGAAAGGTCACTAGAGGAGCACTGGTAATAAAAAAAGGAGAAAAGGTTGGTATATTGTATTTACGTAATGGTATTTCTAATTATGTTAATACATTAACTTGCACATGATAAGATATGGCATTGTAGCATTATAACCTTCAGCACATGAGTGAGAAGGGGATGCAAATTCTTCACTCAAGAAATTTTTGCTAGGTTTGAAGCATGTTGATTAGGATTTCTGTGAAATTTTGTTTATGGAAACTAGAAGAGAGTTAGATTTACCATATTTGACAAAGAAAAGAAGATTGAAAAAATAGAGCTTGTCCATATAGATGTATGGGGAACTTATCAGGTATCATCTCTTGGTGGCTCTCGCTATTATGTTAATTTATTAATGATGCAACTAGGAAAACCTATATTTATTGCATTCAAAATAAATATGACGTCTTTGATACTTTCAAGAAATGGAAAACTTTGTTTGATAATGAGACAAGAAACAAGTTGAAGTGTCTCAGATCAGATAGTGGAGGTGCATACTGCAACAAATATTTTGATAGCTATTGTTCAGGGCATGGAATTCACAGAGGGAAGACAATTCTAGGAACGCCATAGTGAAATGGTGTGTGAGAAAGGATGAGTAGGATAATCATGGAGTGCACAAGGTGCATGAGATTACATCTAGGACTTCCCTTACCTTTTTGGGAAAATGTTGTAGATACTACTATTTATCTAATAAATAGAGGGAATTCAAGTTCCTTGGATGGTGTTATTCTAGAGGAGGCATGGAAAATATTAAATATTCATTTTAAATACTTTTGGTTGTGAAGCCTTTGTCCACATTAAAAAAAAATTAGAACAAAGCTTGATGGAAAATCAAATAAATGTACCTTTATTGGATATGGTGTTAATGATTTTGGTTATCGCTTATATGGCTATGAAAATAAAAAAACCATTAGTAGCATAGATGTCATATTCAATGAAAAGGTCTTGTATAAGGATTAGATGGAGGAAAAGAAACAAGAAAACGAAAAAAAAAGAATACTCAGTGCTTCATTAGATCACAGAAAAAGTAAAGGTGCTTGAAAATTATAATGATCAATAGCCACGGCAACAATAGAAGCAATGTTATGCAATCAACTCACAAAATAGAAGAAGAGATAGATCAACATCTTTAGAATTAGCCTCCTTGACGGGGAAATCTCCTTTAAATTACACAAATGAACAATGCTTGGATGATTCAAATGATAGAACCTCCTTTATATATATAAAAGTCTAAGGGGTCACAATACACTCACAATCGACAATAATAATAATATAATGGCACAAAAATAACAATAGTGGGCTTCTATGGGGCACACTCATAACAATATGGGGACTACATGGGCACAACAATAACTATAAGGTGGGTACACCGACAACAACAATCATGGAATAAACTAGTATTATAGCGACCTAAAATGACTCTCTCCTTCAAAGAAGTGTTGTCCTTAATGCTTGAGTAGTTATGGATGCTTCTATATAAAATTCTCATCCTCCCATGTGAAATTTCAGTAGGTAAGTTCTTCCACTTGATGAGATACTCTGAAACTGATCGACTTCATGGCTGTCGAGTTCTTGTGTTTGTGATTTCTTTAGGTTCCAATATGATTTTTCCTTCCTTGTCAAGTTCTGGAAATATTTTTTGAACTAGGATCTTATCACCTATAACCTTCTTTAAGCATGAAACATGGAAAAGTGGATGCACTTGGGAATATGGGGGACGCTCCAATTTGTGTGCCATAGTACCAATATTTTGCAACACCTTGTAATGACCTTAATACTTTGCTAATAATTTATTGTCCTTCTTAGCTTGCTTGAGGGAGATTTGTTTGTATGGTTGTAGCCATAAAAATACCCAGTCACCTACATCAAAACTTCTTTCATTGCGATGTTGATCTCCTTCTTGTTTCATTCTATTCCTCACCAAAGTGAGGTTATCCTTTAAGAGTTGGAGAACTTGTTTTTGATGCTCGATGTAAAATTCCACTGCTTGAACCTTAAAATTTTCTCTTAAAGCTGATTTGATGGACTATGGATGATATCTATAAAGTGCCATAAATGGGGTCATTTTTGCTGCAGTATGGAAGGAAGTGTTATACCACCATTCAATCAGAGGTAACCACTTGACCCATTATGTGCGTTTATCAAATACAAATAAATGAAGATGTCCTTCCAAACATTTGTTCACTATCTCAGTTTTCCCATAATATTGAGGATGATAAGATGAGCTATGAGCTAATTGAGTACCTAGACAAGAAAATAATTCAGTCTAAAAGTTTCTAGTGAAAATGGGATCTCTTTCGCTTACAATAATATTTAGGTTTCCATGTAGATTTCAATTGTTTCCATAAATGTAGTAGCAACTATACTATCTTAAAATGGATGAGATAATGCACAAAATTATGTATACTTGGTAATTCTATCAACTACCACCCTCATGACACTCTCTCCTTTGTAATTGGGTAAACCTGTGATAAAATTCATTGAAACCTCCTCCCAATGTTGACATGGAATGGTGAAATGTTGTAATAGAATCAAGTCTTAATTGTCTCAACTTTATTTTGTTGGAAAACCAAACATTCTGCCACAAACTTTTGAATATTAGATTTAAGGCCATCCCAAAAAATTCATTCTTAACCCTGTGGTAATTTTTTAAAAATCTTGAGTGCCCACCTAAGGGAGAGGTGTGAAATTGTAGAAGAATCTTTTGTCTGAGTTGGGAATTCTTGCAAAGGTATAAAAAATATTTGTACCATAATGAATCATTTTTCCAGCTAAATGTATCAGATGTATTGGGATCTTGCTACAACTTTTGAATGAGTGCCCACACTTCTTCATCATTCTTCCATTCATCCCTTGATTTAGTTACCCAATCTAGTTGGATAATAGAAATGTCACAAAACAATGCTTCCACATCCTCATGCTTTCTTGAGAGTGCATCTCCAACAACATTTTGCTTCCTTTCTTTGTAGATGATTTCAAAGTCATAACCCAACATATTTGTGACCCATTTTTTCTACTCTCCTTAAGATAATATAATTTCTAAAAAATATTTAAGACTATCATGATCTGTTTTTACCTTGACGTGTCTTCCCATTACATAAAGTCGCCATTTTTTAAGTGCATGTAATATTGCTAACATTTCCTTCTCGTAAATAGTTTTGTTTAAATACTTTCCTTTGATTTGATGACTTTCAAAAGTAATGGGTCTTCCCTCTTGCATTAAAACAACACCAATTCCATTTCCTGAGGCTTCACATTCCACAATAAAGGTTTTTGTGAAGCTTGGAGTAACTAAGGCTGATGCTTGGAAGATTGCCTCTTTAATATGTTCAAAGGCCTTAGTTCCTTCTAGAGTATGAGAAAATGCATCTTTCTTCAGTAATGTTGTTAGAGGTGCTGCGATTCTCCCATAATTCTTAGCAAACTTGTGATAATACCCTGTCAACCCAAGAAATCCTCGCAGATGCTTTATGGATCTAGGGATTTTCCATTCCTTAATGGTTTTAATTTTGTTAAGGTGTACCTTAACACCCTCATGAGGTATAATATGACCCATATATTCCACCTCTCATACTCCAAAGAAACATTTGGAGTTTTTTTCATATAATTATTTCTCCTTCAATAGTTTGAGCACCCTGTCAACATGTTGAACATGATCCTTCCAAGACTTGTTGTAGAATAGTATATCATAAAAATATACTAACACAAATTTTTTAAGGAAGGGTTTAAAAATGGAATTCACCAAACCTTGAAATGTAGAAGGTTCATTGGTAAAGCCAAAAGGCATGACCAAAAATTCATATTGACCCTCTAAATGTTATTTTTGGAATGTATTCAATCTTCATTCTTATTTGATGATTATCCTGAACAAAGATCTAGATTGGTGAAGTAAATTTCTCCAAGTAATTCATCCAATAATTCATCAATGATAGGAATGTGAACTTGTTGAGCTCCCTATAATCTGGACACATGTGCCATGATCCATCTTTCTTGTGCATCAATACCACTGGAGCAGAGAAAAATTTTTGACTAGGTTGAATTATACCAACCTCTAACATTTTTGCAACCATACATTTAATTTCACTCTTTTCGGAATAGGGATATTTGTAAGGCCTGATGTTTGGAGGAACCCTTCTTGGAATCAAATGAATAGCATGATCATGATCACGAATAGGTGGGAGGCCTTTGGGAGTCTCAAATACCTTGGAATGATTGTCCAAGACATTTTGGAGATCTAGACAAATACATGATTTCGATGTTTGAACCTCTAGTCAACATAATTGTGCAATTACACCCTGTTGATATTTCTCTAGAATATTTGTCATTCCATTAGAGTTATTTATCTTTCCTAGTTTCCCTCTAATAGCCCTTAATTTAGCATCCTTTCCTTCCCCACAAATAATAAAAAAATTCCTTTAAAATTAAAATTTATTGTACACAAAGATTGTAACCATTGGACTAATAGTACAACATCAACACCACTGATTAGAATGGAAAGAATTGGACTATTAAATACATATTCTCCCATGGATAGCTTGATATTATGGAATTTTCCAGAGCAATTTATGGGTCCTCCATTTGCAACCATCACTTGAAAATTTGGTGCCGGATATAGGAAGCATTTCAATTCCTTGGCTATGTTAAAATGAATAAAACTATGGGTACTACCTGAATCAATAAACACTATTACCTTTTTCTTCTTGATATGCCATTTTATGTTGAGAGTTTGAGGAGTGGTAATTCTTGCCAATCCATTACAGGATATGGTCATACTCATTTCTTATTTCTCTTGGTTTTCTTCCTATTATATATCCTCTTCTTTTGACGTTTCTTGTCCCTTTTCTTCCTCCTATTCACAATCTATGTAAAATAATTTCTTCTCAACACACTTATGACCTTTAGTGTTTTTGATATCACAATTGTAACAAAGCGCTTTTGCTCTTTTTTCTTCCTATTTTTGTGGTCTCAATCTTGTAGGTTCTGGAAGGCTAGGAGAAACAACACTTCCATATTTATAGTTGTGAGTGGTAGGATTCCTTGTTGCCATAATTTTTCTTTCAACTTTTCTTGCCAACGTGAATGCCTTGTCCAATGAATTAGGTTCCCAAAGGAAAACCTCATGTTGGATGTTATCCTTTAAATTCCCTATGAAGGAATCAATTTGATGCTCCTTTGGAATATCATTTACCCTTATATTCAATTTTTGGAAGTCCTCAATGTGCTCCACGAGTGAACCGTTCTGTTTGAGATTTATCAATTCGCTAAAGAAGGTGTTTCTCTTCGTATCTTCATAATGTGCTATCAATTTCTCTGTAAAAATTTACCAAGTGACAATTTGTTAATTACGAGAGAAAATCCATCGATTACATACAAATTTATTGGGTTCTAAATATAAATTTGCAATTGATACCTTTTTTTTGTTTTGCACATTATGGAGATCAAAATATTGCTCCATATGTAGTATCCATGCTACGGGATCCTTGCCATCAAACTTACTAATATCGATCTTTGGAATATGGTGGGTCTTCAATCCAACGTTCAAGTCTATGGAATCATGATTAACTTTTCTTTTATTCTCATCATGAGTTTCCTCTACTACCTTTTTGCCATTAGGATGCCTTTCTTGTAGCAAATTTTTCAAACCTTCCTTTAAGCCTTCCATGTCTTTCTTCAAATATTCGATGTTTCCTTTTAGTTTTTCTTCTATACCATCAATCTTAGATTCCATGCTATTCTTCAAACCGTTCATCTTAGCTTTGATTCCATTCTTAAAATCATCCATCTTATCTTTTGTTACTTTTTGTGAGAGTGAAATTTGTGAGAGGTAACACAAATCAAACATTATGCTTTGGTGGTTCAAAAATTGCTATATAGAGATATGTTGATGCAAATATGGCTGGTAATAGAGATAATAGTAGGAGAACCATGGGGTATGTGTTTACTGTAGGTGGAGCAATTGTTAGTTGGGTTTGAAAAGTGCAAAAAAATGTTTCACTTTCAACAACGGAAGAGGAATATGTTACTTCTATAGAGGCTAGTAAGGAAATGATTTGGCTACAAAGGTTTATGGATGAATTGGGCAAGAAGGAGTTGGAATTATGATAGAGGTGTTGTACTTGATGGAAACTCACTCAGGACAGTTCAGATTTGATAAAGGGCAACTCACATTGCAACAGGTCAATTTAAAGGTAACAAGGAAATGGTACAGAAGAACATGAATTTGGAACAAAGGACTATAGATTTGAATCAAGAAGTTGAAGAAAAAATGATGCTTTAAGTCAGTTTAAGTTGTATACATAGGTTCATCTTATGCAAGCAGCGTATATGCACTGGTTCATAGAACAAAAAGGGTGTACATGTATACATGCACTTTCACAAGAGGAAAAGTGCATATGGGTTGGAAAATCAAGAAAATTTAGGATTAAAGAATACCAAGGGTCAATCCCATGGTATTAGCCCACAAGATTGAGCAGAGTAATGGTTATTTGATCCCGTCCAAGAATACCATAGGTTCTAAGTGTTGTTTTGGTCTGAGGTATTGAGGAAGGCCAAAAATTATATAAGGAGGAGAATATCAAAGGACCAAGTGTGCAAGTGAAATTGTTTCTCAGGAATACTTGTATCTGAAGTATATTTTATGTTGTAGGGGCTATGATTATGATACGATTTGAAATATTTTGTGCACTTTGGATACAATATCAGGATCCTGAGACCTGAAATGACTTATCATTGTATGATCTGATATTGGTTGGGCTAGATCTAATTGATTACGTGTGTTTTATTCAGTTAATGTCATTATCTGGGAATGTATGAAGTCTAGAATAGCAGTGAAGTTGTAATATAATATTTGTAGATCTATACACTGGTTTGCCTTGGTAAAGGTGTGTATACATGCAAGTTCGGCTCTTCCAAGTAACGTATGCAAAACAAAAGCCTGTTGTTTAGAAATGACTGATCTATCTGATTAGTGCATCTATTTTACTTCTATCTGTCAATGAAGGCTTCTTAGATCTGAAAGTAAAACTGAATGCATACGGATTTTGTGTCTGATTGATTAATGATTAATTGAGAAGGGTTATCTTTACTGCTGACTATCTGGATCTCTGTAAATTGGCAATAGATGTTTAGTATATTACTGGTTGGTACAGATTTGATTCATAAGTTTTTATGATTAAGTAGTTTGGAGGTATACGTAGGTTTTGTTATAGGAAGTAGTGTATACATGCAGGTTGGGTTCATTAAAGTGGCATATACATTATAATGTATGATTTTTTAGGTTGCAGCTGGTTCTAGATGATGATGCAAGTTCATGGGTTCAACACAGTGTTCTGGTGATAATGATTTGAATGTTCAAATTGACTAGTTGTTAGTTGATGCAATTATTATTATAGAGTTTGACTTTCAAAGTTTCTTATGGGTCTAGTGTAAAAATTTGATGAAATGAGGCCTTCATATTGTGTTGTTGTGTACCAGGATCACCCAGTCTAAAAATTAATGAAACATGTTCCCTGGAGGAAGAGAGAATGTTGTAGCCTTTCGTAGGTTAGTGCCTACGTAATAATAAACATGTCGGCTAGTACCAGAGCCAGGGAGTTGTAGTTCCCGTCTAGTAGAAGCTGGAAAACAGGAGAAGGTTGTAGCCTTCTGTAGGTGGGTGCCTGCATACTACTATTAGTCTGCACCAGTACAAGATTGTAAATAGGTTTTCTTTATATTGAAAAGACAAAGACGACAACAACAGGTGGCTTTTCTCCCACATTGTGTTTCCACCTTAAATCTTGGTGTTCATGTGTGTTCATTATGTGATGGTTTATTATGTTATTACTACACATAGTTACTATATAATAAGATATTGATGCACTGATTAAAGATCAACACATGATAAATTAACTAAATCATAAGTTCTTTGGGTATATGCTATTTTCTTTAATCACAGTAGCGTGCACACACAAGTTCACTTCATTGAAGTAGCATATATAAATCTGATTGGGAAATGAAAGATTATTGAATTGTAAACACTGATTCACCTCCTCTCTCAGTATTATTTCCAACAGAAGCAGGACATGGGAAGGCTATACAATGACAGGAAAGGTGCCATTCATCTTGCAAAGAACTCATCTTTCATTTCCAAGTCTAAAAATATATAGCCCATGTACCATTTCATATGGTAAGTGTTGGAAGATGGACAATTGAAGCTATAAAAGGTACACACTACCCAAAATCTTGCAGATATGTAACAAGAGTTGTAATGAGGTAGAAATAAAGATTCTACCTAGTTCCAGTTGGGATTTAAGTATGATGATGAAGAGGAGAAACAACCAAGTCCAACTGGAGTCATTGTCCAACTTGTGAAAAACGATGGACTTTATATAATCAGTCTCAAAGTGGGAGATTTTTGGGCGTCCTAATTATCTTCTTGATCAATGGTGTCAGCCACGTTGGACTCCAGTTCCTAAACGGTGCGGCAACACCACCCATATGATAGCTATCAGGGGTATCCATTGGAGGTGGTGATGACTACGTTTAGTGAGCCCCCCTCAATGATGGGGGTTCGGGGATAATGCCCTCGAGCTAAAAATAGATGAAAAATGACCTTGTAAAATATTGTAATTTCATAGTCAATCTAGGCCATTCATTAGGAGGATGATCTGATGGTAGAAATGTTAGTTTGTGGTGTTTTTCCTAGAAAGGAACCCTCAGTTGATATGATAGATTTGTATTGCGGTTGTATATTATTATTGTGAGTTAGAGAGCAGGAGAGGAGGCTTTGTGAGAATGAAGAGGAACTTAAAATAGATATGTTGTAGGTTGTATCTCTCCATTATTATTGGATAATATAAAAGGAAGGACTAGTTGTTTCTCCGTGGATGCACACCAAATTGGGTGAACCACGTAGATTTGTGTTTGTCTTATTTTATGTGTTTTTGTATTTCTTTTTATGTAATATTATATGTATTGCATTGCTCCGTTAATTAATTTCTAATGATATTCACCTTCCAAATCTAAAGTGGCAAGAAGACCAATAATAACTCTTATGGATGACATCTTAACAATAAGTGAAAATTTTTCACTAAAACCAGTGCCTTCATTTTGGGAAAATCCCTTCACCACTAGCCTTGACTTGTATCTTTACTTCTTCACTTCTCGCTTGTGTTTAATATTGTATACCCATTTTTTTGTGAGCCATTTCATCCTTTTCGACCTTCAATAACGCCTATTTTTTTCCAACAGGGAATCCACTTGTTACTCCCATTCTTGTTTTTCACTCTTTGTTGGTTTTCACTTTAGAAGCATCTTCAAAACAATTATGCTAAACTTCATTAATTAATGAAATTCAGTGATGGGGGATACCTTTGTGAAAGATTATGTGGGCTAGTAGACCGAAAAACCAATTCTTATGATGTATTTTTTGAATGGGCCCCTAGTAAAGGTTTGTGAAAGTTTTCTTGTGTTTTTCCATAATTTTCCACTAGTTGTCCATTAGGTTTTTGAATTTCTTTCACAATATTTTGTAATGGTGAGATGTGTTATTATTGTTTTACAAACCTATCAACAATTTGCTTGACCTACTTGTCACCTATAAACCATTTAAACATCTCTAACTTATTAAATATGGAACCCCTACTTTTAAAACCTTTGAAATTAACTAAATCCTATAAACAATAACCAAACTCATCATTTTCATATCCAATATAAATACATTTCATGGATTTATCTTGCAATTCTGTTCTATGCTTTTTGAAAATATCCACAAATGCTTCACATCCAAAAAAAAAAATCAGGTGAGAATAGTTTACCTTCTTGAGGGCCCAAACTTCTTTAGGAATGACAACGTCCAAGGTTGTAGTAGATAGCCAATTGCTGAGATAACAAGTAATCTTTACTGTCTCTACCCAAAAATGTGTTTCCAATACAAAATTTGACAACATACTGTTCACCTTCTCCATTATAGTGTCATTCATCATTTCTATAGTACTAATCCATTGGAAAGTGCCAAGGATAATTTTCTCATTCTTTATGCCAAACCTGTTACAATAATTCTTGAATGAATTGTAGCAATATTATCCATCATTGTCTATCATAAAACACTTTACCAATTTGTGGGTCTCTCTTTCAACAACAACATGAAATTTTTGAAATATCTCAAGAAAATCACTTTTTGTTTTCATAGTGATGGCCCAAACTTCATAAATGCATCATATATGAATGTGACAAAGTATGAGGCTTCTATTAAAGGCATAAAATTGATTGGCCCTAATACATTGAAATGTTGTAATTATAATACATTTATTTTCCTTTGATCACCACCTATCATGAATAAAACTCTCAGTCGCCATATATATAATTCTCTCAATTGCCAATTTCATAAATATCACATTTGGAAGCATATATTTATAACAAGGATTTTAAATACCTTTTTGCTCATGTGACCTAAATGCTTATGCCATAAATCCAATGGGTTTTCTTGTTTCATAAATAGAACCGTTGGATTTAAAAATTACTTTGTCAGGGGTGGATGAATAGCTATAATACAATTTTACACTAATTTAGAACATTTAATCACAAAATAATACATCAGTTTGATGAGAGAATTGAACAAAATATATATGTGGAAACCCATTTAGAAGAAAACCACAAAAATTCTTTTATTTATTTGATTGATTTAGACAACAACCTATTATTAGAATCTTTGTAGAAATCAACCTATAGGAGACACTGGTCCCCTCATCTTTGCAAGAACCAACTTGTTGGAGGCACCAACCCCCTATGATTTGCAAGCACTGACTTACAAGAGATATGAATCCCATTCAGATCTATTGATCCAATTTATTTTACCTTCTACATCTCTATTTCATAGCATTTTCATATTGGATCCTAAGGAACCTTCTTTAATTATTAGTGACAAGAACCTTTTAATTCAAATATTTTTTCTTTCTTTTATTTCTCAGTAGCAAGATTTTCTTTCTAGTTGACTTGCAATATTTTCGCATGTTGCATATTACAACACTCTATTCTACATGTTCATTAAAGGTCCAAATCTCAGACTTCTCAACTACACACATGTTTATGTGTGCTTACGCAAATATACCAACACATTGTTTCTTTGATTTCTTTTCATCTCTTATAGGACTAGATATCTATAAATATGTTATCTTCTCACACAATTTTCACATCCACTACACCTTTATGCTCTCCAGACTCATGATATTTTAACACATGTTCTCACATAACTTATGCTTCCTGACGACATATATTCTCTACCATATTCTCTGATCATCATGTCATCATCTAACAAATTAATTCTATTTATAACTTTTCACACATTCTTTTCTCCATTTGGATCTATCTCCACTCCTCTTCCTACATGGGTAGTTTTTTAGTTAATGCTACGAGATTCATCCTTATGACTATGTCCCCGACAAAACATTGAATTATGGAAACCTCAACCTCTCTCAACAACCAATACCCCATTTATTACCACAAAATGAATACACCTTACAACCAATATTTCTTTGTAATGGAACCTATAGTGGTTATAGATTTGGTAGTTGAACACAGTACCAACATTAAAGTCCTCGATACTAGTAAATAGAAATCCACTCGATATCATTCATTTCCATTTTCTATAATTGATGGTTAATTTTCCCATCACTTCAAGAGTTCACCCCACTGTATGATCCACTATTGTTCCCATTTCAACATCTCATGCTCCAATGACTCGAGGCTTGATATGGGACCCACAAGTGCAGTGAATGTTGTTGTCACATGGTTTTCGTCTATCAATGGTAGAAGCACCAAAATTATCTAACACATTAAGACTTTACCAAGAAAGGTCGTACAATATATCTTTAGGCCTTTGAGTCTATTGCATCATGTAATAGTGGACCAATCCGTGAGTGCCAACTATTATTTTTCCACATGTATTTCCATGTCACCTATGACATGTGACCTTCCAATGATATATTTAGCTAGTAAAAAATGTCAAATAAGCATGACACATGTCATCACTTTCTTCTTCTACATCACATATTCTATCCACCTTTCTCTCCATTGTTGGAAACCTTTGAGCACTACTGAGGGGTGGGTGTGAGGGTGTGGTGAATCACTAGTGTATCTATATATGATTTTTACCAATTTAAACTTCAATTATTGAATCACACATATGTTAACCAATAGCTAATAAACATCATAGCATGCACATCACATAAGCATAACTGAAAATCATAAGTAGCTATAAAATAATAAACATGCACAACACAAGAATCACACATGAGAGACAAGATTTCTGGTGGTGGAGAAAAACCACACTTGTTGTTGCTGCTCTGCTTTGAATTTCTATTAAGTCAAGAAACTTGTCTTTTACATAGCTAGCTGACTCTTGTCATCCTCGAGACATGCCCTCATACACAATAGGCCAACACCACTTAGCCGAGACACTCGATTCTACTAATCATCTTAGAAGACTTTGTTCTCACAATGATCTATAGACTACCATCTGCTCAAGGCCACCACGATCAACGCCCAACTGTAATTGGACTATCCAACTCCTATTGGATGGATAAATTGTTCCGTTCAATGAAGCTTCGAAATCACTACTCCTCTCTCATGAAGTCTGCTCCTCAAGCACTATGTAGACCTCATTTCATTTATTTTAAAACTGGATCTAAAGCTTAACAAAAATTCAATTGTATAATATAATAATCTCTATATTTCTTAGATTTATTGCCACACTATTAATTTTAGATAAATATATTTGTTATTACCTTTGACAAACTTTACACCCTCCATGGGACACATTGACCCATTACCCTAAAACCTATACTCTACTCACCTTTTACAATATATCGACTCCTTATTCTCCTAGGTGCCTCCTTCCCGTGCTGCGGACACTTTGACCCATTACCCTAAGCCCTACACTCTACTCACCCTTTACAATATGTCAAATCCTTATTCTCCTCGGTGGCTCCTTCCCGTGCTTCGGGGTATGCTAGTTTATATATAGTGTAACTCTGTAGTTTATAAACTTCAATTGCTTTATGTTTTTTGGCCCGTTGTGGGAAGCGGTCAATATTTGCATCTCATTCGAGAGATATTTACGTTTGTAAAATGAAGTAGACATTCAATTACATGGTATGATAATCTCTATTATATTTCAAAGTCAAAATAAATCTGGTCAAAAGCTCGTGAAAAGGATAGGGACTTACACGCCAGTACTCTAAAGGGATTTTCCCAAAAAGATTATACTAACCATGTTAAAATCATTGGTCTGATTTACAGGATTCTATAGAGTATACAACCAAAGCATCTTGCAGGTGCACTGCAATTAAAGCTCCACACATTGGCTGTAAATTGAAAGAATGAAATTTCGTATATCAGATTGGTCCCACAGATTCCAACAAAAAATTGTGTTTGACTAACAAAGTCCACAATATTTATAGGATGACATGAACTTTCATTTTCAGAAACTAAAGACGGACGCAACGGTGAAGAATTCGTAATGCCAATCTCTTCTTGTTGAATTGTCTCTGACATTTCAATCGCTTTAGTTGAATCTGTGCTCTCTATTATTACGTGGAGCGCGTTATTTGATTCGCTGTCCTGAGTAACAGCACCTGCACCTTCCGGCTAATTCCTGTTTCGGTTAAGGAGATTCAGAGAATGTCTACACACTGGGCATGAAGAATGCGAAATGATCCATTTATCAATGCATTCCCTGTGAAAACCATGATTACAGTGGGGCAGCACTCGAAGCTTTTCTCCCTCCACGAATTCGGCCAAGCAGATGGGGCAATCAGTGCCCAAACCCGGTGGCAGCTTAGAAGCAGATGTGTAAACAACAATAGGCAATGTTTTCAAGGCTGTCTTATTCAATCCATTGTTGGCCACTATAATAGTCACCCCATCGGATGAGTCGCCCGCCATTCCTCTACTGTAGCAACGTGCGCATCTGAGCACCGAGGTGAGGCCAAGCGCGCAGATGAGAGCACAAACTATAGCTCCGAGAATGACAGCTAGATCTGTGTTGTGACTGCCTTCGTCACGGTAAGCACTAGACAACCCAGCGTGCTCCTCTCCTTTTGGAGAAGGTGCCGGAAAAGAAGCTAATAACTTCCTACTAGACGACAACTGGAAATTTAAAGCGCTCATTTTGCTGGATTCCACTTTAACCCTCAACAGCTAATGAAACAATCTATTCGTTCCCTGGAAATTAATGACTAAAAAGTGCTGGGCAGTGAACAGGATGAAGCAAATCTAAAACAGTAAGGAAAACAGAATGAATGAACTGCAGGAGAACCTGCATTTTCTATTTATAGATGTACCGTTATTTATCAGAACTGTATTATCCAAATCCTTAATTATTGCCGCTTTTATCTAGTTGGCATCTTGCCCTTTAAATGCTTTATTATATTACAGTCGTTGCGAACTCTTCAGAATCTCTCCAAACCCTTAATCATTGCCACGTCTATGAAGTTGGGATCTTTGCCCTTCAATGTTTATTTTATTTCACTGGTCGCGTAACTCAATCTCTTCAAATCAATGTCACTGCCGTTCAACCTTATCCTTTTCTCAACATCAAATATGATTCCCAAGTGTGTCACAGTGGCTATTGTTTCGCAAGTTATTATCAATATCCCTTTAACTCTCTCTATCCTCCAAAAAAATTGCACACTTGGCATTCTAATATCAGCAGCTTTGGGTCAGAGAACATCTCGCGAATGGCAGGTAAGAGTCCCCACCTCGGAGAAGAAAATACTTTTCTTTTTCGTAGAAGAAAATATTTTTCTTTTTCGTAGTAATCGACAAATGCCTGATAGATATGATAGTTACAAATGTCAAGGATAGATATGATTACAAAGATATAACGGTCCCTAAAATCTTTGAAAGAACGAAGATATGAAAGTTTACAGATAGATACTTTAGAAGGTAGTTTGTGTGAAGCTCCACGTGGGCTTTGACATAAGATTCTGTCCTCATCCACGCTTTTCAATTATTTATGGTGCACAAGGTTGTTCTTATCTTCATTTTTTCCCAAATGAAAAATTCTCTTTTTCATCTAAATCACGACCATGTTTGTGTGGGATACATTGCGAAATTGTGGAGAAAGAGATTGCTTAGCTTTGGTGAGTTTTTGCGAAATTGTGGAGAAAGAGATTGCTTAGCTTTAGTGAGTTTTTGCGAAATTGTGGAGAAAGAGATTGCTTAGCTTTGGTGAGTTTTTTCAATATTTATATTGAAATGACTTTTTCTTCTTTTTCTTTATGTTTTTGGGCAATGATATCTAGAAACGATGCAATAATATTAGTTTTTCTACACAAAATTTTATGTTTTTGGGCAATGATATCTGGAGACGATGAAACAATATTAGCTTTTTTACTAAATTTTATGGTTTTCACATGTTAAACTTTATTTTGAAGCGGATCGTACCAAATAAATAGGTTGACCTATTGCTAGACACCACCATGAGGGCTACAAAGGTCGACGAATACTTGAGCTTTGAATAATCGTACTTGTTTTCTATTTAATAAACTCGTTGTCTTATCATCGATTGGCATCCACTCAGCAATGTAAGCTTACCTACATCCGCCCTTAGTCGATGGTTCGAGATTCATTTACATGGTTAGACTCGCTGGAAATTAAATCTTATCACAGTTACTGCCTCTTTCACCACTATTTTTTTTTAAAGAAAAAAAAACATTTATGTATTATATAAAAACATATAGTACATTTATCATGGTTTTTGATTCTTTGTCTACATCTTCCGCATAAAACACATAAAAAACAGTTATTTATCACATTTTCCAATAACCATATCTTCTAATTCTAGATACTAGAGTTCTGTAATCTATACTCAGTCCTCTTTAGACCATAATCCACAAAAAAACACGAAATGTAAACAACTTCTTACAAAATTATATGTTCCATGCATTTCAGTATTATTCAGCAGTGTCTCCTATCTGTTCGAAAAGTTAATGATGTCTTCATTTGTCTTGACCCCTTCTTCGAATACTGAGAATAAAAACTTACCTTTTGCCTTGCCAATGCCTCTTTTGGATAATAAATCAGCTGTCTAGTTCTATTCCCTATAAATGTGATCAATATTGGTGTGTTGGAATGTACATACCATCATCTTGATGCACTTCATCGAGTTATTTAAAATTAGAGAATTGAATTTATTCTGGCCTTTAGCTCAATCAATAATTCTTTTTGCATCACCAAATTCTTGTATGCTCTCCACTCCTAGCCATGTTGTTGTGATCAACACTCCCCACACTGCAACTATCTCTGCCTTGCTATCTGTGCTCTAGCCCCCTTCCCACCAAAAGTGATAGTAGTTACCCAGCTCAATGACAATGAATGCCCCACATCCACATTTTCTCCGACAGCTCGCACCATCGAAGAAACCCATAGGAAATTTATGCCATGTGTCTTTCCTAATGTTATTTTTGTGCTTGTTATCAATTTTAGGTGGTCTGAACTCCTTGAAGTATGCAACTGTTTTGATAGCGTCCTACCTTACACTCAAATTTCTATTCTAAAAAATAAGTGCATTCCTACTATGCCATATGAACCGAATGAGATACAAGAAGAAATCTATATCTATCATGAGTTTTGAACCATTTCCATAAACAGCTTCTTAATAATGAAAATTGCTTAATTGTATTGATACCAAAAGTGTCCAATACCCCCTCCCAAATAGCCTACACATATGGACAATGCAGAAATAAATGAACATTATCCTCATTACATCTCATGCAAAGGAGACATATCCCCCGCCCTATGTGTCCTCTGATCAATAAATTATTCCATGTCAATAATCTGTCCATTATCACCAACTAGAAAAAACATTTCATCTTGTTGGGAATATTCCCTCTCCATATTTTTTGAATCCATGAAGGTCCCTGATACCCCTTCTCCACCCTTGGAATTCCGTTGTATATTTCTTTTACCAATGGGTGTGCCTTTTCTATGCATCCTTCCCATGTCAGATGATCCTCCTAGCCATTAAGAGAGATACCTGCATTTCTCAGATTAGTAATATATGCTTTCAATTCATAGATATCCCCCATAGGTAAATGAATATCCTTGGAAATTTTCCATGATTGGCAATCAATGCATAAATCATCATATATGAAAATCTGTTTAAGAAAGATTATCTCTTTGTTATGCAGGAAATGAAGGATTATAAAATATAATGTGTAGTTTTCCCCCATACCTTTAATTGCATCCAATCCAATCTTGATTTTTGACCCATCCCCTACCTCCCACCGCACCAATCCCATCATCAATTTTATGTTTTTCATCATATTCTTCCAAATATATGATGAAGTAGACTTCATCTTTGACCCTCTAGAAATCCATGCAGTGAAAGACTGCCCATACATGTACTTATCTGTGATGACCTTTGACCATATACCTGAGCCCGTAAATTCCCTCCACATGTTCTTTATAATCGATGCACTGTTGAAGGCTGATGGATCTATGATACCCCATTCCCCTTCCTCAATGGGTCTTACAATGAGAGACCATTTAACTAGATGATACTTCCCTTGAGATAATTTTCTAGCACAAATGAAATTCCCCATGATGGATCATATCTTTTTAATTATCTTCTTTGGCAATAGAAAAAGATGCATCCAATATACTGCTAAATTTTGAAGAACTACTTTTAACATAATCATTCTTCCTCCCATAGACAACCATCTATGAGTCCAACCATCTAGCTTCTTTTGGAACCTATCAACTAACCATTCCCAGTCCTTGTTGTAATAGTTTTTGGGCTTCAAGATGAACCCCAGATATGTAAAGCCTACATCCAAATGTTGCATCCTAACTTCTAAGAGTAATCTGATGTCTTTCATCATTGTACCTACATTACCATTATGAATGAGAATTTATTTTAGACCACTCATAGATAATCCCGATGCCCTTCCAAAGGAAGAAATGATGCAATGAATAACTATCCATTCAGTCATGATAGCAGGATCACCGAAAAGGAGGTCATCGACGAACATCAAGTGAGTAATGTCTATCCTTTTAGATACTCTAACAACAGAGATTGTTCCCTGTATTTTTGTATCCTACACTTTCTTGCCAAGGCTGTCAATGATCATCAGGAACAACACCAGCGAGATGGTGCATCTTTTCCTCAATCCCTTATGTGCTAAGAAGAATTTGGAAGGTAGTCCATTTATGATAACAACAAAATTCGTAGTATTTATGCAAGCCATAATCCATCCAATGTTAGGATTGGCATCCCCACTTTGATCATAATCATTTTGAGGAATTCCCAGCCTATACAGTCATATGCCTTGGTCAAATCCACCTTGAGAAGGAAAGACTTCAGGTTCTTGGATTTAATGGAATGCATAATCTCCTTAGCAATACCAATAACATCTTGTATCTCTTTTCGCTTAATGAACCCAAATTTCTCCTCACTAATATGTTTAGACAAAATTGGCTTCATTATTCTAACTATCGCTTTAGTTATTAGTTTATAAACAGTGTTGCAAAGTGATATTGGTCTGAAGTCCGCAAATGTTTGGCGGATGAGAGAGATAAATGTGGCATTGATAGCCCGAGGAATGAAGCCTTTCATCTGAGACTCAACTGCTTCCAGTAGATCGGGAATCTTCAAATCTGATAAATAAATAAACACTTCCACCCCCCATCCATCCGGTCTGAGGATCTTCTCCAGGACACTTTCTTTCATAGTCTCAGCCAATTCATCCTTAGTGACAGGCCTACTCAATAATTCATTATCCCCACCCCGATAACATCATCGGAATATGAGAGATAAATTCTGTGTGAGCATGGAAGTCATGATCTTGGTCCTTATACTAATTCCATAAATGATTAACTGCCTCTAGTTCTAGAGAGGATTGTGAGGAAATTAAATTTCCTGCCTCATGCCAAATTATCTTGATGAAATTTATACTCTTCCTATTATTGAACTGTTGATGAAAGAATTTTGAGTTCTTATCCCTCACTTGAACCTAGATCGCCCTACTTTTTATACAAATGTCCTCCTTGTGTTTTAGTAGCACTGAATGCTTAATACCCTCCATCTCAATTACCTTGTCACTATATGAATCAGAGAAGAATAGGGGGTCGGTAGGATCATTCAGTGTCCTGATTGATTCATCAATGTCCCTAAGAGTCTTATCCTCTTCACGTTTTTCCCCTGAAATCCACATGAAAGCTTCCCATTTTAACTGTGATAGCTTGATAGATATTGCAGACAAATAGTCCATAGGGCTTCTAGTCAATGGCCTCTTCCACACCGAATAAACAAGATTTTGAAATGCCTTCATCTGCATCAACCTGAATGTATAATATCTTTTAACATGATCCCCTCCCCATGCTAACATAATAGGCTTTTGATCCGAAATATAGGTAGTTAGAATCGATGATTCCACATTAGAAATGTGGTGAAACAATGATTGGCACACAGAGAATATGTCAATTCTTTTTGCAATACCTTCTCCTCTAGTGCACACGTTTCTCCATGTGAGACCTAAAAGGTCTGGAACTACATGTACCAAAGCATGAACCCGCATCAAAGCATCAAAATAAGAAGTCAAAACTTCCTCTCGTGCCCTATTCTCCCAAATCTCTATTTGCGAGAAGTTAAGATCTCCAACTATAATGATCGAGCTCATCCCAAGAATGCTATATTTTGTCACCCAGACCTAATAATGTTTACCATAACAATCTCATTTGATACCCCACCTTGCGGTGCATGGCTCTGTAACCAAAAAACCAAAACCCTAATTTTGCTAGCAATTTTGCTGCAACTTCTAATGTATCTGAATGTATGGTGCAAGTAAATATGGGTGGTGTGATTTAATTCGTTATGTCCTTCAACAGTTTCTGGCTCTCACAATTTGGTTATGTTCTAGCGGGCTTTCTTTCAAAACGATGGTGAGTCTCGACACACTCATATATTCTTATATAGTTTAATGGGTTATTGCACAAAAGTATGTAATGGAGTTTTGTCTATCAATGCTGGTTGTAGGTCTAGAGCCCTGTACTAAGTCCAAACTTTCCTTCTTGTGTACGGTTCTTTATTGACTTCCATAATGGTGTCTAGCACCTTCACGTCTTTGCTAATTATGTCCTATCATATTCCCTTGACATAGCTCGGATGGTTTTGAAAATTTTCTCGGCTGTCACGATCTCCATGGGGCAAACGAACTTTGGGTTTCTAGAGAGTAAAGAGGTACATGTAATCTTGAATATCTTTCTTCAGGGGTATGATGGTTCCATAACTCCTTGATTTGATATCTCCTATATTTTCCTATAACTCTCCTCCATTGGTGCCCTGTACAGGATTCCAAGAGGGTTTTTGGTGGTAAAAGAGTTGTCTTGAGGTAAAGAGTAGCCCATTCCCTTATTATTTTGTTAGTGTCGTTTCTCAAATTGTAGGAATTCTTTTCAAATGTTGACTGTTTTTTTGTAGGTATGGTTTCAGAAACATTCATCAAGGGTTCCCCCTTGCAGGTTTACGAACTTACTCGAGGTTTTTAATTATTTCATATTCTTCTATGTTTATAGGTGTTCTTCATAGTTCATATGAAATATTCATGTCAAGGGTTTTTGTTTTTGTTGTATATGAAGTTCTTTATGCGCTGCCTATTTTCTGTGGCCTTCTGCAAAAAAAAACAACTCATTGTTTTAATTCAAACAAAACGCATCAAATTTAAAGTCATCTTCTATGAAGCTCACTATCATTATCATCTCGACTTCGTATCAGTGGTTTCACGTATTTCCCTATATTTATTTTCTTTAAAAGTTTTCAGTTTTCAAATCACCACTTACGTATTTTCTTGGTTTTTCTAATTGCTATAATTACTGGTTTAATTTTTCTTGTCTTCATGTGTAAGTACAAACCCCAAAGGCTCACTTAACTATGATATATGACAAGATAGCACAACAAATTGGTTGTGTTAGCAGAGAAACATGTTTTTGGTAGGGTTAAACCCAAGTATCTGTAAACAAGGCTCACTTGATTTACCACTTGACCACAACCTGCTTGACAATGACTTGTGTATTATGTTATATTTGTAATGTGTAAGGAATTCTATCCCTGGCAAAGTACATAATTTGATCCCCGGAAAAGTCTTGTGTTAACTAATTACCTAGACCTTGAGTTGTAGAAAATTTCATGGTAGGTTAACTCGCTAATGCAATATAAATCAAAGCAGAATACTATAACCTACTTCTATTATCAATTTGTAGAAGCTTAAAGATTGAGTTGAATAATATAACTAGGAGAAGATGAATCAATGCACAATACACATGAAAATACTTTGTGGAAAACCTAAGCTAAAAACGCCACACTATTGTATTATCATACATGGTGGAAATACATAGGAATTATACAAAGCCTTAGCTCTCACAGCTAGCCAACTCTCAGTACAATCCTCATAGATGATCATAGGCAATCTTGGCTTCTCTCTAGCATTCCTCTCTGCCCTCCAAGCTCCTATTTCCTTGCATTGTTCCTTGTGGATGATTCTCTCTTACCAAGTGGAAAACCCATCCTCAAAACTAGGCAATCCTCAAGGATAAATCCTTGACTGCATGCATGATTTTTCCATGAGAAAACACATGCAACTGATAGTACACTGTCCTTGACATTAATCTCAACTGGGTCTTTCTCAGAATATACATGCATGAGTTTCTGATGAGGGAATCTTCAGTTAACTGGAGTAGCACTAGTTGAGTGCATGCATGCATCAAATGACTATTAACTCACTATTAGTTCCTCAAACAGTTGGGAACTAATTTAACTGGAATTAACTCAGTAAACTAAGTTAACTAATTACAACTCAAATATAACTCAATCTTATCTCCTTAATTTAAGGGATAACTCTTGCATGACTTTAGAAAGACTTCTAACATGAATTTATCCAACTAATTAATTTAAAATTAATTAATTAATTATTTCAAAGTAGCTGTTAAGACTAAATTCGATTTTAATTCACAATTTAATTCAACAAAAAATTAAATTGGAATATTCTGGTTGCCATATTTCAAAACTCCCTCTCAACAAGAAAGGGATTATTTGCCACCCCGATCCTGTCTCTATGGAACTCAAGTTTGCAGTTTGACAATGCCTTTTTCAAAATGTCAGCATCTTACTCTTTTGTTGAAATATACTGTAGCAACATGATCCTTTCGACCTGTGAAAAGCCACGAGCAACAAATCTTGCCTTATGCTTCTCCATACTACCATCAGTAGCTTCCTTTACCTTGTAAAGCCAACGGGAACTCACAATTGACTTGTTCTCTGGTCTCAGAACCACATCCCAAACACTGTTACTAACTATGGAGTCATACTCCTCCACCATAGCATCAACCCAAATTAGCTACTGCACTGCTTCCTCAAATGAAGATGGCTCAGTATCAACACATTCCCCAACAAGGGCCACGTATCCAGTGTGCCTCTCAGGTGACCTCCTCTGTCTGGGCTGAGAAGATGGTGCTCCCACATTCACTCTCGCATCCTACAACAATCTGTCAGCTTCTCTTGTGTGCTTTTGTCCATCTCTGGAAGAGTCTACTTGAGTGGATGTCTCCACTCCTGGAACCTTTGCATGCGACTGTTCTGCATCAGTCTAAGGCTCCTCCTCCTTAGGAACCAACAGTTCCTCCATAGGCCATAGTTGGAGCTCCCTCTCAAGGGAAACTCACATGGCCTTCTGCTCATCAAACTTGAGATCTCTGCGAACCACTGTCCTCTGACTGGTAGGCAAGTAAACCTAATAGTTGTCAAGTGTATCAGTGTAACCCGCAAATATCCCCAACTCTGTTGTTGGCTCAAGCTTCTTCTGTGCATCCTTTGTCACATGGCAATATACCGATGAGCCAAAGATGCTGAAGTGACCCACATATGGTCTCTTACTGGAGAAAGATTCCTCTAGTGTCTTCATCCCAAGTATGCAGTGTTGGCTTCTATTCTACAAATAGATTGTTATCTTGCATGCCTCGGCCCACAAGTGAAGTGGTAGTCCATGGTCATGCAACACTGCCCGTGCTACCCCTACAATAGTTCTGTTCTTCCTCTCAGCCACCCCATTCTGTTGTGGGTTATGAGGTATCGTCAACTCTCGTTTAATTCCTTCCACTACACAGAAGTCCTTAAACTCTTGAGAGACATATTCTCCATTGTTGTCACTTCTCAAGGCCTTGATCTTCTTCCCTGACTCTTTCTCGACCAAAGATTTGAACTCACAAAACTTTGTGAAAGTTTGGTCCTTCTTCTACATGAAGTAAATCCAGCATTTATGAGAATAGTCATCAATGAAAATCACATAATACATTTGCTTCACTGTGGATACCGTCGAGAATGGTCCACACAATTAGTATGAACTCGCTCTAAGATAGCCTCTGCTCGAATGTATCGATCATGAAAGGAAGACATCGTGTACTTTCCCAAGGTACAACCTTTGCATGTGTCAACTTACTCAAGTTTACCTTTGGGAAGTCCTGTAGATATCTGTTGCATTATCTTCAAAGCCCCATGATGAAAATGGCCCAACTGCCTATGCCACAACTCGCCAACGTCTTGTCTTTGCACCAATTCTGCTTTCGTACTTAATGCTGCATAATCATCTACCTCTAGTTTATAGAGATTCTTCACCTGAATCCATATCGTCTTGGTTTGACCCGTGGCTATGTGTCTTAGGAGCACTTTTCCTTTACTAAAGGAAACATCATAGCCTTTGTCCTCCAACATCATGGCCGATAACAAGTTCTTCTTCAGTCTAGGCACATACTTCACATCTGCTAGAGACGAGCTCCATGCTTCCTTTGAAAAGCAACTGTTCCCACTCCTGAAACACTATACCTTCCATCATCACCCATCTCTATGCGCATCTTAAGGTCTTTCTCCTCCAAGGCACTAAATTTTTTTTATCACCGGTCATGTGGAATGGGGCTCCACTGTTAAGATACCAGAAACAACCCATCATTGATGATACCATGCATGTGATGAGGGTAAAGTCCATTTCGAACTGATAGGCTAATGCCTCACCTTCCGATCCTTCCGAGGATCCATTCTTGGAATTCTTTGATGGGAAATTAGTAGCGTAATGTCCCATCTTATGACAATTAAAGAATCTTACTTTAGACATGTCACCCTTCTTCCATCCATGAGAAGAATTCAGGTTGAAATGGGAAGCCTTCCCCTTCCATTTCCTTGCCTTACTTGCTAAGGCCAGATTTTCTTCATCATCATTCTTGGATGAAGAACCTTCTCGTGTGCTCCTCCTGGTCTCCTCCTTCATAAGATCCGACCATAATCGTTACCAATTTGGCAGTTTCTCCCTCCCTTTCACAGAGTCCTAGTAGCTATTCCAGCTCTATGGAAGGCCAAGGAGAGTGAGGCTCACCATATCATCATCGGTAGTAGTTATTTCCACACTACCAAGCTCATCTCTATAGGTGGTGAGCTTGTTCAGATATGTGGAAATAGTATCACCCTTCTCCATCTTGATTCTTCGAAGCTTATCCTTGAGTGCCAGTTTCCTCTGGTCGCTACTGTTCTAGTAGAGGTCCTTCAATGTCTTCTACATTGAAAATAGAGTATCATTCCCATGGATATTTGAGACAATATGGTCTTGAACTCCCTCAAGGATGATCCGTCTCGCCTTTGCAACACACTTCTACCACTTAGCCAACTCTTGTGCATTAGTTGAAGCTAGCTTTGGGATTTCTTGATCAATGAATTCGTTCAAGCCATTGTCTTCTAATACAACCTCCATTCTATCTTTCCATGCTATGTAATTCGAGCTACCTTCCAACGCATACTCGGGTCTCAAGCCATAGAACGCCATTGTCTAACATCGATGTATGATATGAACTCGATTTGCACCTACAGCCTCGAACTTCAAACTTTGAATTCCCTTCTCAGTATACTGTTCACAGCTCTGATACCATGTAGAAAATTTCTACAAATTCAGCTCTGATACCATGTAGAAAATCGGATGGTAGGTTAACTCGATAATGCAATATAAATCAAAGAAGAATACTATAACCTACTTCTACTATCAATTTTCAGAAGATTAAATATTGAGCTGAACAATATAACCAGAAGAAGAAGAATGAATGCACAATACACATGAAAATACTTTGGGGAAAGCCTCATCTAGAAACCCCACACTATTGTATTATCATACATGGTGGAAATACATAGGAATTATACAAAGCCTTAGCTCTCACAACTAGCCAGCTCTGAGTACAATCCTCACATATGCTAACAGGAAATCTTGGCTTCTCTCCATCTGTCCTCTCTGCCCTCCATGATCCTATTTCCTTGCATTGTTCCTTGTGGATGATTCTCTCTTACCAAGTGGAAAACCTATCCTCAAAACTGGGCAATCCTCAAGGATAAATCCTTGATTGCATGCATGATTTTTCTCCATGAGAAAACACATGCGACTGATAGTACACTATCCTTGACATTAATCTCAACTGGGTCTTTCTCAGAATAGATATGCATGAGTTTCTGATGAGGGAATCTTTAGTTAACTGGAGTAGCACTAGTTGAGTGCATGCATGCATCAACTGACTATTAACTCACTATTAGTTCCTCAAACAGTTTGGAACTAATTTAACTGGACTTAACCCAGTAAACTGATTTAACTAATTACAACTCAAATATAACTCAATCTTATCTCCTTAATTTAAGGGATAACTCTTGCATGACTTCAGAAATTCTTCTAACTTGAATTTCTCCAACTAATTAATTTAAAATAAATTAATTAATTATTTCCAAGTAGCTGTTAAGAATAAATTCTATTTTAATTCAAAATTTAATTCAAGGACAAATTAAATTGGAATAATCTTGTTGCCATATTTCAACAAGTCTTACTAGTTTTGGAGTGTAATTTGCTAGTCACATTAGTTTTTCCAATTATTCTGATTACTTTCTGACGCAGTAAAAGCCGCATCTAGCCACATCATGCAAATAAATTTTCACGTCACACTATGTCTTAGGAATTTTAATATTCCTGCCCGGTAAAACCTTCTTAAACCAAGGTTTAATGTTCTTAATCAAACTCCATGCGGAAACATTTTATTTAACTATCCAAAGTCTGGACCTTTATAAACCTTTGAGCAGAACCTTGTAAGTCCTTCATAATCTTTGGTTAATTCTTATTACCTGTGCATATTAACCATACCATGGATTTTAGAATTTATTTAAAAACCAACTTAAACCATAATGCCTTAACCCCGCTTATTTCTATTATAATTTCTGTATAATAGAAATATTTCATAACCCACACTTAAACCTTACCTTTCCTCCATTCCACAAATCTTTACACATATATCGATGCTCTCCTTAGCGCATTAAATCTCTGCTGTCGATCTCATTCCTTCAAATCCAACGGATATCGCGTAATCTCGCGTGAAATCTTGCACGACGGATACAAGGTCAAGACCGCACGAGAAAAGTGGTTTTCCTTTTCCATCGTGTGCTACATGTCAACACCTTAGGTTAATCACGTGAAATTGTAGAATACCATCTACTGCTTTGAGGGTGTGTGAGATACTGCTTACCACCTATGAAGACCGGTCCATCCTTCTGCATGTTTTCCACCCTTTTGTCGACACGTCCATTGATGTGATCCATCCATTTATTAACTTAATCTTCCACAATAAGATCTCTGCCGCTCATCTTCCATTAATCTTGTTCATTGATCCGACTGGTCCAATAGTTCCTATGCACTGTTGCTTCATTACTTTTTCCTTTGACTGATTTCGATCTTTGATTGCTCTTCCACTTGACTCCTTCCTGAACCTTGTTCTATGTATTATTTAAATGCTACCACTCCTGAGCTTTGATTAGGTTATTCAATTGGATTCCAACATTGTCTGATCATCGAAATACTCCTCTATGTGTTGTCCTCTCTCTTGGATTCTTTTTGAATTCCATGCACACTTCTGTTATGTATAATTACTCTAATCCACACATAATTTATAATTCAATTACTCAATACACACCACACAAATCAGAAAACTAATTCTCTATCTTTATAAACAATTATTTACATAATGAAACTCTCTCTCTGGCCTGATTTTCTAATCACTGGCTTTTTTCCTTTCCTTCCCATAAGCTTACAATAAAAACTTATCTAATCTCTGAACTCTAATTCTCACTCTAACTAACTAACTCTCTCTATGCCTTTTAGGCTTACAAATATATAAAAGGTTCTGTAACCGATTTCAGTTCAGATCCTTAATATTTTGAACTAAATCTTGAATATCCTCTAAGCCCACTTTTGACTCAACTAAGCCCTAAGGATCCTCTCTAGTTCCACAAACCATGAAACCAATTCCTAATATAAGACTTACAATTAATTCCCAAATCTCTCAATCCCTAAGGAATCTTAACTAGCCTAAATCTCTCATGTTCTCCAACATTCGAGAACATTTACAATTATGTCTCACAATACTTAATTAAACCCTATTCTTAATATCTCTCATAAAATTACTTAAAAACATTAAAATTAGATTAATTTAATTCCCAGGAAACCAACTTCCTTAAAAATACAAGGCCCCCTATTTCTACTAAAATACAATGAAATTTTTGAGCTAGATGCTCCTACATTAGACTCCCAAGGTTAAAACCATTCATGATCTCCAGATCATGTGTTCTCATATGTTGATAGAAAACCTCCAAGGTCCCAAACTTTATTTGTAGTTGTCTGAATGCTTTGTTCCTTTGTTGTTGTTTTATGGTTTTTGTCTTCTGTTTCATCTTCCTGTCCTTGTCAATTAGGTTCAAATTATGATTGATCATTCTTCCTGTTGTTGTCAATCTCCTCCATCTAGACTACTTCATCATTAATTGCCATAATTCTTCAATCTCTATCTCCCGCACATCCTTCGGCTCGTACATACTCTGCCATTTTTTGTTGTACTTTGTCCACTCATCTTCAAACTGTTGTTCATTATCTTCTCATTGAAGTTGTCATATTCTTGCTACCGTACTTTCATCCTTACCCTCTTGTGACTTTCCAAACAAACTCAATTCAATATGTGTAAATTTACTTCCAAAAAATAAATGATCCTCCAATTCCCTTTGTACTTGATTCCTCTCAAATACATCACCATGTTGTTCATTAGGTCCAGCATATTTTCCTTCCTCTTCCATCTTTACTTGGCTACTCATATGTGCCAAATTTTCTCCAGCATCTGCAACAAAGTCTGCACTCACAAAACAATTATTAAAATGAAAAACATAAGGCCTCTGTGCCTTTTCTTCTTTTGGAAACATTTCAGTATCTCGCTCTGATTTTTCCTTCTCTATCAGTACATCAATATGTTGATTCAACCTCTTTAAAGAATTCTCCAAAGGACTCTCGAAACTATCAGAAAGCCTCTATTCCACATCATCTGCTTCAATGATGTCTTTCTGCTCTTGTCCACTGTAGTCAACTCCTTCTTCTGTAAACACACTGTCATACTCTGATTTTTCCAGCAAATATTCTAGCAATTCAATTTCTCTTTGACACCTCATAAGTATTTCATCATCACTTATAGTTACTGCATTTGTACACAATTTATCAGTTTGAAAAGTACAAGGTTCAACAGTCTCAACTGTTGCTTCACATATCAGCTCTTCAGACTAAATTTCATCTCCTTCTTTCACAAGAAATTATTCCTATGTTGTAACAACTTCAAACATCAATGTGTTACTAAATTCTTTCTGCTGCAATAATACAATGCTCTTCTCATTCAAGAGACATTCTCCATCAGCCCCAAGGGTTAGCTCAGTTGGTCAAAATCAGTGCCTTGCCATCGGGAGGTCATAGGGTACAATCTCCCCGAAGCCCTTGGGGTCAGGCCTTGCTAGTGGGTCGTGGGGCTATATTCCCTTCAGGGTTGATCAACCCAGATTTTTCCGTGGACGTAGCGCCACCCATTGACCAGGGTGTCCATGAACCACAACCTAAAACAAAAAAAAAAAAAAAAATAGGCATTCTTCATCATTCTTTACTTCAGAGTATTATCTTCTAAGAGATACTATTCCACACTTTTGACAGCTTCAAAGATTTCTCATCCTCTGCAAAACCTGTAATCACATCAAAATCATTAGATTCAAATATACAAGGTTTCATATCCTCTGGCTGATATGAATTTGTCCAATAGTTCAGAAAATCATCAATATTTCATTCTTCAGCAAAGTAAACTTCTTGTTGTCTTGAATTCACACAATGGTTCATAAGATCTTTCACAGATCTCCAGTATTCATCTTTACCTAGAACTTCACCCTGTTCTGCTTCACAAATGGAAGCATCCATTTTCAACTCAGCTTCTCTGAGTTATTCAGACTTTAAATGACCATTCATTACTTGTTCAAGCTTCATCAGCTCTTCTGCTAAATGCATATTCACTTGCTGATTTCTCTTCTCTTGTAGCCTCTGCCACTTTACTTTCTTCCTTATTACATACCAAGATTCTCATCTTCTTTATTCATTTGCAATATCTTCATCAATAAGTCAAGATGAACTGCAATCTCAGCCTTCTCCTTCGCATATTCTTCTTCACTTAATTGTCTCTGTATAACATTTGCCTTGGAATCCTCTTTCTTCACTTTTCTTCTATTGTGGTCTTTCTTAGAACCTCTCTTATCTCTGTTATGACTATTAGTAGTCATCTCCTTCTCTATTTTCATGAGTTCGTCACTCGCTTACTATGAACTGTATTAAAGCCTCTACAACAACAAGTCCTCCATGTGGTCACTTACTCAACAAGCTTTCCCCTGTACTTGGTCTTTTGGCAAGCGCTTGGTTCTCTATTCTCTCGAACCTCTTTGAGCACTTATCTCTGATCCTTCTAGGCTTCAACTCATCTACACCTTTTAAGAATACAACTGTCCTCTTGTATTTTAATCACAAATGAAAATACTAGGTTTTGGCCACCTCTTCTTTCACTCAAAAATTCTTACCAACTTCCTTCATCCCTTAGCAATTCTACCCACATCCTCTGTGGAATTGTCTTTATGATCTTTCCGTGAGCTGCAACAAAACCTCTTCAGTAACAAGTCCTCCTTGCAACACGATACCTCACTAAGCTTCTCTCCTCCGAGCTTACTCTTTCGGTATATTTCTGGTTCTCTCCTCTATAACCAATTGAGCACTCCTTGCTCTAGGTTGCTACAATCTTCTCACCTTCTTATGCCGCTACCTTCAAGACCTCTGCATGATCTTGTTCTACCATTCACCGTCACTTTGAATGGATTTTTCTCTGTTTCTTTGCATCTCCAAAGTCTGCTACACTTTATCTCTGTGTGCCCACTTTTTTTCAGATTTAAAGTCTGACCTCCTCTTGCCTGTATACATACCTCCAAAACATAACTATGTTCTAAGTTTTTTCAAAGAATTCTTATACACATAATTTCCGTGTTCAACTCTGATACCAAAAATGACACAGCAAAAGCCGCATCTACCCACATCATGAAAATAAAATTGCATGTCACACTATGTCTTAGGAATTTTAATATTCTTGCCCACTAAAACCTTCTTAAACCAAGGTTTAATGTTCCTAATTAAACTCCATGTGGAAACGTTTTATTTAACTATCCAAAATCTAGACCTTTATAAACATTTGAGCGGAACCTTATAAATACTTCATAATCTTTGGTTAATTCTTATTACCAGCACATATTAACCATACCATGGATTTTAGAATTTATTTAAATCTCAATTTAAACCATAATACCTTAACACCGCTTATTTCTATTATAATTTCCATATAATAGAAATATTTCATAACCCGCACTTAAACCTTACCTTTCCTCCATTCCACAAACCTTTGCACATATATTGATGATCTCCTCAGCACATTAAATCTCTGCCGTCAATCTCATTCCTTTAGATCCAATGGATATCGCGTAATCTCACGTGAAATCTTGTACGACTGATACCAGGTCGAGAGCACGTGAGAAAAGTGGTTTTCCTTTTCACTGTGTGCTACATGTTAGCCCCTGAGGTTAATCACATGAAATTGTAGAATATTGCTTACCGCTTTAAGGGCGCATGAGATACTGCTTACTGCCTATGAAGACCACTCCATCATTCTACACATTTTCCACCCTTTTGTCGACACATGCCTTCATGTGATCCATCCATCTATTAACTTAATATCATGCGATAAGATATTCGCCGCTCATCTTCGATTAATCCTATTCATTGATCTGACTGATCCAATGGTTCATCTTCATCGTTTCTTCATTACTTCTTCCTTTCACTGATTTCGATCTTCAATTTCTCTTCCACTTGACTCCTTCCTGAAATTTGTTCTGCATATTATTTAAGTGCTACCACTCATGAGCTTTGATTAGGGTATTCAATCATATTCCAACATTGTCTGATCATCACAATCCTCCTCTATGCATTTTCCTCTCTCTTGGAATCTTTTTGAATTCCCTGCACACTTCTGTTATGCAAACTTACTCTAATCCACACACAATTTATAATTCAATCACTCAATACACACCACACAACTCAAGAATTGAATTCTTTGTCTTTATAAACAATTATTTACATAATGAAACTCTCTCTGTGGCCTGATTTTCTAATCAGTGGCCTCTTCTGTTTCCTTCCCATAGGCTTACAATCAAACTTGATATAATCTCTAAACTCTAATTCTCACTCTAACTAACTAATGCTCTCTATTCCTTTTAGGCTTACGTTTATACAAAAGCTTATGTAACCCATTTCGGTTCAAATCCTTAATATTTTGAACTAAATCCCTCTAAGCCCACTTTTGACTCAACTAATCCCTAATCTCTAGTTCCACAAACCATGAAACCAATTCCTAATCTAAAGTTTACAATTAATTCCCAAATCTCTCAATCCCTATGGAATCTTAACTAGCCTAAATCTCTCATGTTCTCCAACATTCGTGAACATTTACAAATATGCCTCACAATACTTAATTAAACCCTATTCTTAATATCTCTCATAAAATTACTTAAAAACATTAAAATTGCATTAATTTAATTCTCAGGAAACCAACTTCCTTGAAAACACAAGACCCCCTATGCCTACTAAAATATAATGAAATTTCTGAGCTGGATGCTCCTGCACCACTTTCTTTACTAGCTAGAGTACTATAAGTCCAACGATTGTAATGGATGTTGAGAATTTCAATATTGTAGATGTATATAATATATCTTAAGGTTTGCTAGAAATGATGTCAGAACTTATATATTGAGCTCATTTCTTTTAGTACTCTTTATTTTTCTTTGGTACAATGACCAACAATAAAATGATTGTCGAACACATCAATATTCTGTGAATTTGACAAGCACTCTGAATGCTCTCATCAATTTCTGCAATGGTAGTATTGTAGTGGATTGAAAAATAAAATCCAAACACGCTACTCATGAATGATTGGTGCTAGGGTTGCAGATGAGGTGGCTTTAGGACCATACAATTTGTTGGGATTAATCAGTAATTAAATCTCTGGTAAGTTGCAGAAGTCCATTATGAGAAATGGGACCACTCTTCACATGTATTTTCATTTATTTCTTCAAGGTTCTATTTTGTAATTTTCTAAATGATTGTGTGACGATCTTCCTAATTAGTGCAAAGAACAAAATTGTGAAGGATTTTATTTATTTTATTTTTAAGATATTGGGGTGATGAAGGAATTATATTGTTTTATATATATTTTATTAATTTAAAAATAATTAATTTAATAATATTATTTTTATATGTGAAAAAGTTAATATGATATTAATTTTATATTTATTTATTTGTAATAATTTAATTTTATTAATTTGCAAAGTATGTAATATTATTTGTTAAACACACACATGGGCAACAACAAAATATGAAGATAAATCATGAGAGTGTGTTTTTTATTAACAAAACATATACATTTATAGTACATGGTGTGACCATTGCGTTCCACATCCCAAGGTCTCTTGGACTTCCTTAGTATATTCCACTTCCACACTAACCCATAGAGGATTAGGTGTCCAACATTCCCCCCCTTAATCTGAAGGGTTATGTATGAGTCCAAGAAGAGAGCTATAATACAAAATGTGCAAAAATGCATGGCAGCACTAGGCTAAATGTGCTCTCTAAAATGTTGGTATGAAAGGCGGTGGTTTAAGGATCACAACCAACACTGGAATGCTTAGTGCAATTCCTGGAACTCTTACAAAACTGGAAAGAAGCTAAAGTCTCCTGCTAGAGGAAGTGCTCCTATTGTTTTGAAGAGAGAAACCTTCAACCATGAAAGGGAGGTCCACCTCGCATAAAAGGGAGAACTTCAACCTGAAAAGGGAATTCTCAACCTGTGATGGTTTAAGGATGACCAAAAACTCTGGAATGCTTAATGAAATTCTTGGAACTCTTCTAAAACTGGCAAGAAGCTGAAGTCTTTTGCTAGAGGAAGTGTCCCCAATTCTATTCCTGGAATTGTTTCGAAAATGGTAAGTAGTTGAAGTCTTCTGCTAGAGGAAGTGTCCCAGATTACCAACTGAAGGCATGCTTAGGGCCATATTTGTCTTTGGCTACAACTCTAAATCTGGTATGGTAGGTTGTGGCTTAGGCTCACTTGATGTGGCTTTGAAACTTGTAGATAACCATCATTTCCCCCCTGTCAAATACAAGGTGAGATGATGGAGAAAAATCAATTGAAAGATTGTTCAATACTCTTGAACAAGTTCTGACATGTCACTGAAATATCTTCTTGGTTGTTGATGCCCACTGCCAAGAAGCGATCCATTTAAGATGAATCTTTGTTCTTGCAGGAGGTTTGTTTCTGAAGCATCTCTTTGATGAATGACTGGTTTTATGATAGTGCTTATGTGGATGAAGATCAAAACAATGATCTTTCATATGGCCAACTCGGTCACAGTGTTGGCATTTCACAATCTGTTGTTGTTGCTGTTGCTGTGGAGGAGGGACCGAATTTGGAACCATTGAAGGTGAACTGTCATGAGGAGCAGGTGAAGATGAACTGTATTGAAGAAATCTAGCACTTTGAAATTGGATTGGCTTGGAGTAGTCTGGAATATGAAAGGACATGTCCTTGTCATATCCAAGACCAGTTATGTGCTTGTTATAGACAAGTTGTTCCCAAGGTCTGATGATGGGCTTGGGAAGTGCAAACTGAATTTCTACATCTGCATGTACAACTGCTGCTTTATGGGAGTCTATGTCAATCTTTTGAACAGAAACAGGTTCAGAATGATGAATCCTCTATTTTAATTCTTCTTGCTGTAACTGAGATTCGAGCTGCAAAAAATCAATTTTCTCTCATGCATTTTGTAGACAGACCTGAATGTGTGTCAGAGAAACTTTTATAAGAAGAAATTTTGGCGTAAATCACATGCAGAAAATCTTTGTCGACGCGTTTCGAAGCAGCTAGTGTGGTTCATTGCCATGACAAGTTAAGGAGTCAGATCATGGCTGCATATTAAATAGGGAGAGCAGATCCTCCAAACGGCTAGGTTAACTAGGTTGACCAACAACATCTATAAAGAAAAACAGCTAGATAATATTAAAAAGTTAAAAGGTGATAAAAATAATATTATAAATATAGTAATTAAATTATAATATATTATATTCTCGAACGTAATACTATATTATTTTAATCAAAAGGTAATAAAAACTAATATTATAATTCTAGTAAAAAAAATAAAAAATTAATATATTATATATCCGAAAGTGATTCCATTTTATTTTATTCATATATTATTCTTTGGTTATTAATATATTTAATTCCTTATTGATTTATATACTAGGGATAAATAAAGGGGGTTTTCTAGAAAGTTTTTCTTCGGTTATCAAATTAATTTGTTTGATTCAAAGAATGTTATTCTATTATATTTTATTATATATTATTCTATGGTTGTTAAATTAACTTAATTAATCACTAGGGAAAGGTAAAGGGGGTTTTCTAATAGGATAGATTTAGAGGAAATAATAAACTATTAATGAATATTAGTTAAATTTATGTTGATTTATTTTTATCTATTTATTTATAAATATAAATATTTATTTATTTAATTTATTTATTATTCTATGGTTGTTAATTTTTTTTTTTATAAAATTGATTTAATGGAAGTAATAAACTATTAAAGAATATTAGTTAAGTTTTTATTTATTTATATCTTTCAGGAAGAAATAAATAGAAAGAGTGACACATTTTAAAAATAAGAAGGTCAAGAACAGGACCAATAGTAAACCACTGAGTCAAAAGGAGAAACCCTAGGAGGAAGGAAAAGACAATGCTCCAAGGAGAAGGATCTGGGAAATATAGGGGAAACATCGAAAGCTCGAAAAGGTTAAAAAAAAAGGGTTAAAAAAAGGGGGGGGGGGAAGGAAAAGCAAGACTAGGAAGAAAGGGCAGGGATCCAAAGTTATTAATCTTCCAACTGTCATCTCTATTGAGATTGTTAGCTGACTTTTAATGTATCATAAGTAGTAGAAAATATCAGAGTTTTGAGTAACTCTAATACTTCATTGATTTTGGCCATTTTTTTTTTCTTCAATGTTAGAATTAGACCTTAAAAACTAATCACAGCTACTACTTAATGTAGAAAAGTAATACCCACTCATAGTACACAACAATATCCTTTATAAATATGCAGTAAATGATCAATGTGCAACCATCAAGCACCAATTACAATCCATTACATAAAAATAAGATTTTACTCATGACCAGTGCTATGTTATGACAATACAACCGACTAAAATTTCCTCCACAAAAGGCTACTTTTAATTGTCAAAATAATCATTGCCTCTGTACACCCCACCAAACTCTTATGCAGCAATCAAAGTAACAAGGAATCAATGCATATATATGTAGATTGTGTTTGTATCCCTTGGACTTCCAAATCTACAGGTTGCTTGTATTTCACATAACACACAAGCGCCAAAAAATTATGTTAATTGAAAAATACTACAAGTATACAAACTTTAAGCCTTGTGCAATGACTGGCATAGGGATATAAAAGCTAGAAATGTATTGGTAATGTTACCCTTCACTATCAATATTTGTGACTTCAATATTTCACACCCAGTCCAAGAGGTAACCAGTGAAATGAACATTTACAGATGCTCTTCAATATCTGCTATGACACCTACTTATCATCCTCCAAAATTTATCTTGTCACTTGGAAATTACGGCTCAGCAATAGACATATGGGGAGCACGCTGCATTTTTAGTTGTCTTCTCCTGGAAAACTTACAATAAATCATATCTTCCATCAAAAGCACACCATGGATAAATATCTTCAAGCTCAGGAGAAATTACCTGATTCTGAATTCAAGCCATTGCTCTCTCGAATGCTTCAGTTCAACCCTGAATGTCATTGCACTGTAGAGGAAGCTCTTTCACATCATTATGTAAATCCATTACAATTTTAAATAGAGTGTGGAAGCTGTATCATTTGACACATCTTATGAATCATCTTGACCAAGTAATTGCAAAACTGTTTGCATGAGTTTCCAGAGCCAAAGAGGTTCCTTCTTTCTTGACATTGGGGAAGCTTCCCAATCTAGTTAAAAGGTCTGAAATCAAAGCACATGCAACCACTCTAAGAAAAGCTGAATCAGTTGGTGTCTTGAGAAGTACAAGAAGCTTTTGAAGCCAAGTGGACTAAGATTCCAGAAATCATTGGTGATTACACTCTTGGCAAGTCACTACTAGCATGCATATTCTAGCCCAACACTTATCTGGCATTTTGCTGGAAACATAACTAAGAATGCATTCATTCCAAGCATCGACGATAGATTTCCAGCCATCAGTTTGCCTCGCTTCCGAAAGCAGCTTATGCACATCGTCTCACACCCCACAACCAGCGTGATGTGTAGAGCATTCCTTTCAAATGAATGCTTTCGCTTTGGATGAATACATCTGCAATTTCTGCGGTGTTTGTCAATCAATTTTAAGATGAAAAACTACACCTGCAAGCATCAAATGACCATCTTTGGAATATACAAATACAAAATACTTTGTAAAACATTTTTGTGGGATTTATCTCATTACACAGTGTATGTTCTTGAAAGGAGAAACATATTTTTCATGGCAGGTTTTGAAGTCGTACGGTATATGCAATGTAATTTTGTATAAATCACATAAATTCCTATTCAATGACTTTCTTGAGAAACTCCATGCTTTGAATGACCATCGGATTCATCAAGGGGTTGCATCGAGCAATGATGAGGATGAAGATCTTGAGCTAGAGAAGGTATATAAAATGATCAATGTGTGTGACAGACGAATTGAGGTTTCCATGATCAAGAAACCGAAGACAAGTGAATGGAGGAAGTTTTTGGCATTCAGTAAGGAATGGAGCAAAATCAGGCCTCACTTCTTCAAATGGTGTAAAGTGCGGGTAGATGCAGAAACTGACCCTGAAAAGAAATAGAAGTTGCATACAATAGGCAATGCGGTATTACTGCTCAATCAACAACAGAGGCAGCGCGCATGTATTAAAACGAAAGTGTGATAACAACTATTTTAATATTTTCCAGAACCTCAAATATGCTTTTGAAATCCACAAGCTGGAGAATGAGATCATCGACTTGATTCAACAACAACAATTCAACAACAACGATGGAGAATTCAAAAAGCAAAAGGATATCCAGTCCAAGAAAGTTTCACCAGAAATTTTTCTGATTGGTTCAATAATAGAGATGACGAAGGTGAAATGCAGAATGATATTTTCAATATCCAGTCCCACTGCAGATTTTCTCTGAGCAGATCGACAATGGATTTAGTAAGAAGAAGCAGTTAGCTTCTGTCTATTGCGATTCTTTTTGCTAGAACCCTTGTGGACTCTTCTCTTAATACTTACGAGTGATTCTACAATAGTTATTCTGAGGATGAGATGAGCAACTATGTTTTCAATATGCCGACCGAGAAAACCCCATCTGAGAGCCTCAGAAAAATGGAGGAAATCAGCTAGGACAAGTGGGTTCAGTGGTTGAATTTTCAGAGGCCACATTCGGTTGTGTACATTTGTTCGGAAGCCATACCTTCCTTCTCGGAGGCTCCTCTAGGAAATGATAAGAGAAACATTAGTATCACAAGCATTATTAAACTATGTCAGTGAGCATTTTTTTTACAGGTGGACTAATGACAAGAGTAATAATAGTGAATAGCAGGTGGAATAATGATGCAGTCAGGCCATTGGAAGCGTCAGCGTTAGAGCTGCCAGGATTTTCTATTTGGGTTAGTGTGTGCAGAGAATGCAGCTAGAATATGGCTGACAGAATTTCAGAATAGAGAATTTAAGTCGCAGAGGCCCAGGACTGCTCACAACAGAGGAATGGTAGATCTGATAGAGGTAACAACCTCTATTCTAATAAATGCTTAGAAATATATAATCAAGAGGAGAGAATTGCTTTACAAAGGCCACAAAAATAGGTGGCTCACACTTGAATAGGGAAGGAGATCACCTGCTTTGATACCATGTTAAAGACACACATGGGCAACAACAGAATATGAAAGATAAATCATGAGAGTGCGTTTTTTATTAACAAAACATATACATTTATAGTACATGGTGTGACCGTTGGGTTCCACATCCTAAGGTCTAATAGACTTCGTTAGTCTATTCCACTTCCACACTAACCCATAGAGGATTAGGTATCCAACATTATTTAATTGGGAAAATTTTTTATTTTTTATTTATTTTTAATGATTTGCACAATTTTTTGTGCTATTTAACTGTTGTCATAAATATTTGGTGTAAATTTTTTCATGTACTTACAAATATTTATTTTCCACCTAAATTTATTTGAATGTAGGAAACAATTAAGTTTTGATATTAAAGCATGTAATATTTGTGGTAAGTTTAAAAAATAGCGCTTTATTATTGAATTAGGAAGTAATGTGTTGAACTCTTAAAATTTAGTGTACTTTCATTTGTTTGCATACACTACATTAGTCTATGCACACCAACCTCAACAATATGCATGGACTTTCAAAACTATTATGGAAACTAAAGAAATTTGCCTAACGAGAATTATGTGTGAATAAAAGCCACATCGTGGTAATGTGTGAAAAAACAAAAGGCAGTGAGATTGCTACCAAGTGGCTCTTGTTTTGTTTTGTTTTTATGGAAAGGTGGTAGAATAATAATTTTTAATAAATTTTTTTAGTTGTATAAAGTATATCATTGGTAAACACATGTAGACAGAAAAATCCATACCTTAAGATACATTTCATATTTGCCAAAATGGAAAATATGAACAAAATTTTTAATTTTCAAGATTCACCTCCAATTTACTATGGAGATTCTTAATCTGTAAATAAAATTTCTTAAAATGCAATATGCTAATACTATGGATTACTGATACTACATACCAAAAAAACGATAACTCATATTCATATGCCATTTTTTAATTAATCAAATTAATTAAAAGAATAGAGTGATCATAACTACTTTTGAGATCAATCTCAACCTCTTGATTTGTAACTATTATTAAAAGTATTCTAAAATATTCTATGGATATTAAATCCATTATCATCCATTTAATAGTTAGTGATAATTAGATTAAATTTTTTAAAACAATATTAAAAAATAGAAAATTTTATGCACTTAAAAATTATAATCTTATAGTTATGAATAAAAAATATTTATATATTCTCATCTCTTTTATATTAATAGATTAAAATTTAAATATTAAATTCCTTAAAGATATATATATATATATATATATATATATATAAATTTATCATTATTCATTCCATTTACCCTTTTACATTTACTTAATACAATTATAAAAAATAATAATGAGTACGCAATTCTATCTAGTTCAAGGGATTGTCCATGTTTTCTCAATCAAATGGGGGTGGATCATGGTTGTGTAGAGTTATATCAAATTTAAGTGGTGGTTTTCTCTGCGCTCATCTTATCAAATGACATCCATAATGGCTATGGTGAGATTCAGGTGAGAGTGGACATTGTTAATTTTTGATTATGATAATATTTTAACAATCACAATTATTTTGATAACTGACACTTTAATTAAATTTATTAAATAATGACGATGATGATGGTTAACGTCCACTGAGACCAAACAATGATCTATCGGACCTAAATAAACAAATTATTTATTTTGATTTAAGATTTTATTGCTATGCTCAAAAAGCTTGGAGAGAAGCCTCCCGAGCTCACTATAATTTTGACATTGTAAAAGGCTAGGAATGTTAGTATTGTAACAAATATTGTGAAACTCAGATCTAATGTGGTTGTACAAAGGGAATTCTAAGAGGAAGTGGTTTTCATCCTCGATGCCTCTATTCTCACATATATGACAGATCCTTTCCATCCATGGCGTTTTAGGAACTACCGAACGCCCTGTTTCACTATGGAGCTCATGAGAATTTGTTCTAATATTTGCTATATTAATTTTCTTCTTTGAGATAATTAAAATAGAGAGATACTTTTGATCTTCTAGGGTGGGGTTGATGACCTTCTTATAATAACTTAATTTTATTTTAGCCGCTAAATCATTCTCACACCACAATTTTTCTTTGAACTTAGAAGTAACAATATCTTTAATGTTATTTATGTTTTGCAATGAATCATTCTTGTTGATCTCCTAATAGTTTAACCAGGCCCTTATGTCTTTATGCCACCCTTGATTGAGCCTTAGGTGGTTTTGGCTGGAATTTAAAGCTAGCTTAGGAAGTCTATGATTGTCTATGTTATTGAGTTTGTGCTTGTACAATAGAAACCTAAGCATAGCTAGGTTCTCAATAGGGGAAAGACTTGCTTCTATAAGGAGAATAGGATAGGGTGTATTACTTTTAATTTTCAGGTTATAGGTTATAAAACGCTTCTGGATTTGCTCAATCTTTCTCCATGATTCTCTGGAGATGCTACAACCCCAAACCTCACGACCATATAAGATAATAGGAGTGACTAAAGTTTCAAAGAGGAACTTCTTTTTATCCCACATTACGAGGTTTGCTGCTTTACAATTATTTTCAAGACCAAAATAAGCTTTCCACCCCCCATTAATCCTTTTCTCAATGCTATGGTTCTAGTTCAGCTTGTGATGGATATCAATTCCTAGGTAATTGTAAGAATACACTTCCTCCAAGTTATTATTGTCATACATAAAATTAGCGTAAGTGTCCTTCTTGGATTTGATAATCATAACTTTTGTTTTGTCAGTGTTAACAGTCATACCCATGGTAGAGCAGAAATCCTTAAGAAGCTTGAGTTTCTTGTCAAGATTACATGGGAACCTTTCCAAAAGAACAATATCATCAGCATAGACAAGAAGGATAACGACTATCCTAGCTAAGATCGTGCCATCACATCCTGCTTCCTCTAAATAGCCTTCGAGCTTATCGATATAAATGCCAAATAGGGTAGGGAGAGGGGGCAACCTTGTTTAACTCTGATGTTACACTTAATATCTTTCGACCACCCCTCATTGCTCTTTAGCTTGGCAATTACATTCTCGTATAACCTTATAGCAGCAGCTCTCAACTCAAGAGGAACCTTTAGCTCTTCTAACCTATTCCAAAGGTTGTATCTAGGAAGCGTATCGAAAGCCTTTCTAAAGTCAACAAAGCAACAAAATAAATTGGATTTATCATTACGACATTCCTCTGCAATGATCCTAAGCATAACAAGGTGGTCTATTGTTGAGTGATGCCTTCTGAAACCTACTTGGCCTTTAGCCCGCTTACCTTCACTTTCAAGCCATATGCTTAACTTCTTTTCTAGAATACTACCATATAACTTGGCTAAGAGAGGGCTGATCATAATTGTCCGATAATTAGAGGGGTTATTTGTATCCCCACTTTTAAAAATAGGGATAATGATGCTCTCAGCCCAAGGTTTAGGGAACCCTTGCTTGACTGCTTGATTGAAAAGCTTGTGGATGTGGGGGATGAGGACAAGACCTCCAATTTTTAAGATTTCCACCTAGTAACCTTCAATGTCCTTATCTTTCCCATTAGCGAGGTGATTAAACCAAAATTAATGTCTTCTGAAGAGAAACCTTCTTTCGTTGTGAGAAGGGTTTCGAAATTATCCATGACATTTGGAGATTCATAAAGCTTTTTAAGATAGGAATTCCAATCATGAAGAGAAATTTTATTATTATCCTTTGTCTTCCTAGTCAGAATATAGCTCCAAAATTTCTTAGGAGCTACCTTAGAGAGGTGTAAGAGATTATCCTGTCTTTGACGAATGTATTGCCTCTTTTCCCTTTTATTTAGGGCTTTGTATATTTTTATCTTATCCATTTTAAGAGATTCATCAACAACGTCCTTAATTGAGCTCCTCACACTTTTATTATTTGAAACTTCAATTGAGAACTTGTTAATAGAATATGAGAGGGTTGTAGTAAACTTATGATAGAGGTCTTCTATGTTGTCTATACTAGATGAAGGAAGCAAATTAGTTTTTAATTCATTTAGAAACAGATCATTTTTATTTCAATCAAATATTAAGTTCTTTTGGCTATAATAATTATTTTCTATGGGAACTCTATGCATGACAAAATTGAGAGTTATAAGTAAAGGCCTATGATCAGAGTCAGGTTCGTGGTCATTTAAGATGTCAAAATTTATTATTTCGTTGTATAATGGGAGATCAGAAATAACATAGTCTACCACGCTGCTACCAAGTCCATGGATGCAGGTCATCTTGCTGGAATTGGGCCACTTCTTTAGAACGATGCAAATTATGAGATCCTGAGCACTACAGAGCTTAACTAGCTCTGACCCAAACAAATTTTCCCCGAGGTCTTCAGAGCTCCTTTTGTACTTGCTAGCCAGAGTAGGGTCTTCATCTAACCAAAGAGGATTAGGGTTGGAATGATTTCTTAGAATAATAGCTTAGTTGTTTGAAGTTCGTGCATTAAAGTCACCTATTAAAAGGATATTACCATCATTCCTTAGGCTAGAAATATCATTCTCTAAACCATTGTAAGGGTTAGTTTTATCTAGATTCTTCTTCTTATAGAAGTTAGAATTGATGGGGGGAAAATAACATATTGCGATGTAGGACTTTTTATTATTAATGTCTCTGATCTCTATCCAACTATATTGGTTGTGAGGGTCATTTTTATAAATCCTAACATGGGGGGAGATGTTCTTCTTAATGTAACAAGCTATTGCCCCAATGCCTCTATGGGAGGATCGCTTGTTCCAGGTAGACCATAGCGTAAAGCCATCTATGTTAGGGACCTTAGATTCTTCGTGCTCCCAAGTTTCAACAAGCAAAATAATATCAACATCATTTGAAATCCAACTTAGCTTGGGGCCTTTGTTCCATGGGAAGCCTCGACAATTCCAAGAAAGGATCCGAAGCATGTTTAATTGCTATTGATTACTATATTTTTGGTTTCTATCTTGAATAAAGGCTTTTCTATTTCTGATTATTGCCCATTTTCCTTCCCTTCTAGCTTGTTTTACCTTTTGAACCTTCTTTCTTAATTCTGCTTGATCTTCTGGAATGAGATCTTCATTTATGAATATTCTCGTTCCTTTTAGACTTGAGGTTTTACTAAGTATGTCATCCTTATGATCAGTGGAGCTCACCTTTATGCGGATTAGTCTTCCTTTATTCTCGGTTAATTTCCCCAACCTTGTTGCTTTTGTGAGACACACTGTTTCAATTTGTAATCTATTATGTAATTCTGTCTGGGCTAAGGCTAAAGTATCCTCATCTACTTCCTCTTTTAAACCGAAGATTATAAGGTTCAAGGCCCTTTTGTTACGTTCGTGGTATAATTCTATTAATTTTTTCATTTCATCTTTAATTGGTTTGATATCTAACTTATCTATCACATTATTTAGGGTGGGGTGGCTATTAACTTTTTCTTCTAGTTCTTTAATCATGTCTTTCATTTTAAGACCCTCTAAAGTATCAACATCTCCTTGTTGGGATGGTTGGTTAGTATCTTGGTTTTGGTTTTCTATAACTTGCAATCTAGTCTCCATTGCCTCCATTTTATTCTCCACTAGTTCTATTTTACTTTCTATTTGTTTTTGGATCGTGTCTTCAAGAGATGCAAAGTTATTTTCCAACATGGCTTCTAACTCTTTTTGTAGCTTGGCTTCTCTTTCTTCTCTACATTTCTCTAAAGACTCTATATACTCATAAAGGCCTTGTAGAGTAATTGTGCTAGGTCTGCCCTTGGTAATCTTTGGTAACTGTGGTGAAATATTCATACTTGAAATTATATGAGCAAATATGTATTAGAAAAAGAAAAAGATAAGGAATTTGTGCACCTGATATCAGCAAACCTGACTGTAGATCGTCCGTGCCCACCACAGCCTGCAGACTGAAGAATATATGCGAAGAATATATATAGTACGTTTTTAATTCTTTTACTGAGCCTCAGAACACTTTCATTGAAGAATATATGAGAAGAATATATAAATTATGTGTTTAACTCTTTCACCGAAGTATATATAGAGTACGTGTTTAACTTTTTCACCGAGCCTCAAAACTCTTTCACCGAAGAATATATGCGAAGAATATATAAAGTACGTGTTTAACTTTTTCACTGTGCCTCAAAACTCTTTCACCAAAGAATATATGCGAAGAATATATGTGAAGACGTGTTTAAAGTACTGTGCCTCAAAACTCTTAAATATATATGCTATATATATATATACTTTAATATATATATATATATATATATATATATATATATATATATATATATATATATATATATATATATATATATATATATATATATAATGATTAATAAAATTTATTATATATAAAAAATAATAAAAATTAACAACATTAATTAAGACACCCAATCCTAAACCAATAACATTGGTACAAGTATTCAACCTTTGATTGATGGTAGTGATATGGGTATGGATCAATTGTCTCTCCTTCAGTGTAAATAATCACATTGAGAGTCCTTTTTATTTACATTCAGAACCTTTCCAATGGGTTGAAAATTTCCCATAAATTAAAAATATTTAATGGAAGGAGGAAATTAACATTCTCATTTTGTTCAGATGGAAAAGATCAATTTTAAAATATATTGTTCATTCATTAATCTTTGTTCATTAACTAATTTTTTTAAATCAAAAGATATTAAAAATAAAGTTGAAAAGGAATTTACATTATATCCTCAATTTTCTAATTAACAAGTATAAGAATAAGATGCATATTTATAAAAAATGTATAACATCTATATTTTTTTCTTTTTCTAACATTGATTATTTGTCATGGTGCTACATTTTTTCAACTATCCACCTTTATATTCATTAATATGACGATTTAATAAGATTCAGCCATCTTAAAACTCTCCACGACCTCTTTACTAATTAAAGAATTTGATAATATTCAACCATCTTAAAACTCTCCACCTCTCTACCAATTAAAATAATGACTTCTGATTTTTTTTTTAATACTATACTTTCAAAATTCTTAATAACAAATAATACTTTATATAACTTTTCATGAGTAAGTTTCAATCCAAGAAACAAAATGACTTGTTCATTTAATTTCCTATTCCCATAAAGTAATCTCTCTCTCTCTCTCTCTCTCTCTCTCTCTCTCTCTCTCTCTATATATATATATATATATATATATATATATATATATATATATATATATTTTCTTTCAAACCTGATTATATTCCTTCCCTTCCTATACTGATTGTAACTATGATGCAAGAGTATTCGACTACGGAAGCCGCAATTGGACAAGTTGTTTTGACTAAGTTCACTTTTAGTTAGTTTTATTTTTACTTTTAAATGAAGGCTGCTACAGCCAATGTTTTTATTTATAAACTGAACAGTAGTTAGAATAGGATTTGTTTAAAATAAGTTAGAAATGAAATTGATGAAACTGGAAAATAACTATAATGTAACTGAGGGTGGTTCCTCAATAGTATGAAGCTACCAGCAAGCATAAATAGGCAACCCAGAATCAAAAGTGGGATGGCTGCCATCTAGATGAAAAAAGGTAAAGAAAGCATAACTTTGAACATTTTTTTTATGAATTTAAATAAGGCTTACAGGGATTCCTGTTTCAAAAGAAACAAGTATTAATTACTGTGCATAGCAATTAAACAACAAATTGTGTGATTAACATTCAAACTACACACCAAGACTGAAAGGATCAAATACAACAGAGTGAAACCATCCAGGTACATTACCAAATACATACTATTTGATTTAAATTAAAAATTTACAGTACACAGATATATATATATATATATATATATATATATATATATATATATATATATATATATATATATATATATATATATATATATATATATATATATATATTATTTATTTATTTATTCATTAGGTCCACGGAAGTACAGGATAGAACATCTAGATTCCACACAGGCCTCAAGACACAGAGCCCTAAAAAAAATAACCAACAGTCCTTCATACGAACAAGATAGGTCAAGGAGGTTTTCCACAACCCAGATAGACCAAAGCAACACACAGCTGAAACAACATACACGACAACCAATAGCAGAAGGCCGAAACACATTCCTAGAACAAAAAAAGAAAATCAACAAGATGGGCTCGGTGCACAGGAGGCAACCAAGTATCGACAGGCCAACAAACTAAAACCCCAAGGGTTAAACAACTATAGTCCAAAACCAAAATGCAACTGCAGAGCGCAGTCAAGGAAGGACCCTACCCGTTTTAAGTACATCGGACCCAAATCGTCAAGGATGAGACCATGAAATTTCATCCACAAGGGCCAACCCCTTGTAGCCAAAACAAAGAGAAGAGGGATACCTTCACAATGACAAGAAGATTGTCAGAGAGGAAGCATAGCTATATAGCACACAACAAAACCAGAGAAAAAAAAGAACTTGACCCATGACGAATACTTGAAGGGGAGGTCGGATGCCACAACCGAGCCACCAGTTGAAACCCCAACCTGAGTGCAACCAACGACTGAAGTGCCATGACACCATAGCCTACTCTCCAAGAGCAAGGCTGTTAATAAAAAATACAGGAAGGCGAAACAGTGGAATCAGAATAGGGCTTTTACCCGTAAAATAAGCAGCCAAGTCATCGACGAGAGTAATAGGTGGAGGGCTTGTGAAATGCGACCAAAAACCCAGTTATAAAACATCACCTGCAAGTTGTAAAAGAATCGTTCGCAAATAGTCAAAATTAGGCATAACCAGAATGATAAACCAAACCTGAGACGTCCATGGAAAAACAGGTGTACAACAGCCACCAGCTCCAATGAAAAACATTCATATAACTAGCAAACGATAGAGGACGAGAACTAGAGAAGAACCAAGAGGATAGCGGGCAACAAAGACCCATCTTCTTCCAGAGCCGAACTGACGAGCCATAGAAACAAAAGCATAACTCAAATGAATAACAACGTGAATGAGCCCAGGTCAAGCCATACCATAGATGCCATGCTCACACGAAACGTGACCAACCTTTGTCTGGATGTGGATTGAAGGTGCCATATACCCTCACCAAACCTCGGTAGGTGCCAGCACAGGAAGGACCATGGACCGGCCAACTGCCACGTAAGTCTTGCCACGCAAGCGTCTCAGGATCGCCATCAAATTTTGGTATCAGAGGAAGTTCTTTTCTCAAAAGAAAAAAAATGGAAGTAGGAAGAAGAGGTCGAGGTAGAGCTATCAGGAGAGTAGCCGATGAAGGGTTGCGAGAAGAAATCAGGATCCTAAGTGCCCGATTGGTAGCAATGGAAGTAGGGAGGCATAGGGATCTAGAAGGTGGTGATGACAGTGAAGAAGAAGTTGTAGCCACGACAGATGGGTCAGACAAAGAGGGACCAGAGATAAAATTATTGAGATCAATTTTGTTGGCAAGTAGCAAGCCGAAGCCAAAACTTTCGAATTATAATGGCAGTTTATCTACGGAGGTATTGTTGGACTGGATTAGTGAGCTGGATAAATACTTCGAGTGTGAAGAAATCAGTGAAGATAAGAAGGTCAAGTTTGCAGCCACCAAATTGAAGGGACATGTAGCACTATGGTGGGACAGTGTGCAGGTAGAAAAGAGGAGGTCAAATAAATTGTTGATCAAAAAGTGGAACAAGATGATTGCCAAGATGAAGAATAAGTTACTACCCAAGGATTATTAGATCGCTCTGTATAGGTAGGTGCAAAAATTGAAGCAAAGAGTAATGATTGTGAAGGAGTATATGGAAGAATTCTACAGAGTGAACCTGCGGGCGGGTTATGTTGAAGATACCCCAGAAAAGACAACAAGGTTTATGAATGGCTTACGGATGGAGATACTAGATGAGATTAGTATTCTTTCCCCCAAGTCCATAGAGGAAGCCTATCAAAGTGATTTGAAGACAGAAGAAAAGATCACCAGAAAGCAGAATGCCAGAAAAGGACGTGGATCTGGCAGAGGAAGAGGACAGTATTTTGGCAGAGGCAGAACTGTCAATAGCAATGAAGTGGGTAGCAGTTAAAAAACTACAGGACCAACTAAAAAAAAAGGTAACACTAGAGGAGGAAGGTCTTACCAAGGAGGAAGAGGTAATGGTAGAGGCAGAGGAAATGCCCATCAGTGTTACAAGTGTCAGAAGTGGGGACACAGGTCATTTGAATGCCCTGAAAGTTATCAAGCAGGGAAAAGAGGAGCATATGTTGCTCAATCGGAAGAATCAGAGGCATCGCCACAAGAAGTGGATAACATGCCTGAAACGAGAGAAGCCTTAGTGTTAAATAAGGTATTGTTGAAACTGACTAAAGAGTTAGCTGACTAGACATAGCGGAAAGCACTGTTTCGAACTGTGTGTAAATCACATGGGAAACATTGCAAATTGATTATTGACAGTGGGAGCATTGAGAACTTGCTAGCCACTGAAATGGTAGAAAATTTGGGTTTAAAAAGATTGAAGCACCCAACACCATACAGGGTGTCTTGGTTACAAAAATGACAGCAATTGCTGGTTGATGAGCAGTGCGAAGTGGAGTTTCACATTGGTAGGTATAAGGATAAAGTAATTTGTGATATCATGCCGATGGATGTGTACCATATACTGCTGGGAAAACAATGGTAGTATGATAGGAAAGTTGTCCACGATGGGAAGACAAACTGTTACATGTTTGCGAAGAATGGGATAAAGCATACGCTAGTACCCATGAAAGAGGAGGATACGACAGAAAATGGTGGAACAAAAGCATTACTGTTAGGAGGAAAAGCGTTTCTACAACAGATTGGAGATGATGAGGTAAAATATGAATTTGTGCAGAGGCCAAGAGCGATGTTAATCCATAATGAGATTACTGACTTACTTGAGGAGATACAAGATATGTTGCAGGAGTTTAGTGACATTGTGGTGGATGATTTACTAGAAAAATTTCCACCAAAAAGGAGTATCAGTCACCATGTTGATTTCATTCTAGGGGCTAGTTTACCAAACAAAGCTACTTACCGAATGAGTCCAAATGACAATTAAGAGATCAAGAAGTAGGTACAGGAGTTGTTAGATAAAGGGTTGATTCGGGAGAGTTTAAGTCCTTTTGCGGTCCCAACTGTTTTGGCTCCAAAGAAATGAGGTGAATGGCAGATGTGTACTGATTCTCAAGAAATTAACAAGATCACTAATAGGTACAAGTTTCCTTTACCATGGATGGACGACATGATGGACTATTTGAGTGGAGCGACATATTTTTCGAAGATTGATTTGAAAAGCGGATATCACCAAATTCAGATTCATGAAGGGGATGAATGGAAGACATCTTTCAAGACCAATGAAGGCATGTATGAATGCCTGGTCATGCCATTTCGACTGAGCAACGCACACAGCACATTCATGCACTTGATGAACGAGATGTTGAAGGAATAAATTGGAAAGTTCGTGATTGTATATCTAGATGATATCCTTATTTTCAGTAAGATGGAGGAAGAACATTTCTGACATGTCACGTATGTCTTGGAAAAGTTGCAACAAAACAATTTGCTGTTAAATTTGAAGAAGTGTACTTTTTTTAAGAAAGAATTGATTTATTTAGGATTTGTGACTTCAGAAAAAGAATTAAATATGGATCCAGAAAAGGTTGTCATGATAGTTAGCTGGCCATCCCCTAGGAGTTTGTTTGAAGTGCGGAGTTTTCATGGGTTGGCAAGTTTTTATCGAAAATTTATAAAATATTTCAGTGGGATTTGTGCACCCATGGTGGACACTGTTAGAAAGGAAAATCAACCGTTTCATTGGACGGAGTTAGTGGAAAAGTGTTTTCAGCTGCTGAAAAAGAAGATCACTGAAAGAAAAATTTTGAGGTTGCCAGATTGCAACAAAATTTTTCAAGTTCGTTGTAATGCTAGTGGGATAGCCATTGCAGCAATACTCTGCCAAGAGGACAAGCCAGTGGCCTATTTCAGAGAGAAGTTGAATGAGAGTAGGTAGAAGTGTACATCTTACGACAAGGAAGTTTATGCAGTGGTCCAAGCACTGAAACATTGGAGACATTACTTGATGGCGAATGAATTTGTTTTATTTTCAGACAATTCTACATTGCAGTATCTTATGCAACAGCACAAGCTGAACCATAAACATGCGAGGTGGGTGGAGTACCTCCAGAGTTTCACATTTGTATTAAAACACATCAACAATCAAACCAACAAAGTGGCAAATGCGTTAAGTAGGAGAAATTTGATTTTACAGGAAAGTAGAGTGTAAGTGTTAGGATTTTAGCATCTTAAGGATCTGTATGAAATAGATGCAGACTTTAAGGAAGCGTATGAATCTTGCTAGAATCTGCTGTTGAGAGACAACAATTCATGGCTAGACTATAACATACATGAAGTATTGTTGTTCAGGGGAGGATAGTTGTGTATTCCAGAATGTTAGATGAGGGAAAACTTAATCCAGGAAAAACATAGTGGGGGTTTAGTCAGAAATTTTGGCATTGATAAGACTTTGGATCAAGTGAGCCACTTCTATTATTGGTGGAAAATTTGTAGAGATGTACAAATATTTGTGGCTAGGTGTAAGATGTGTCAGCTTACGAAGGGACAAAGTAAAAATATAGGATTATATACACCCCTTCCTATTCCGGATAGACCATTGGACTCAGTTAGTTTAGACTTTGTCTTTGGTTTGCCAAGAACACAAAAGGGGTTCGATTCAATCATGGTGGTGGTGGATCACTTCACCAACATCGCGCATTTCATTCCCTGTAGGAAGACCAGCGATGCCACACATGTAGCACACTTGTTCCTCACAGATATTGTCATATTACATGGCTTGCCGAAATCTATTGTTTCAGATCGGGATGTGAAGTTCACAGATCATTTTTGCCAGACTTTGTGGAAAAAGCTAGATACCAAAATAAAATTTAGCTTAGCTTATCACCCATAGACTGACGGGCAGACTGAGGTGGTGAATCGAAGTCTGGGCAATCTTTTACGTAGTCTGGTTGGTGAAAATTCATGACAATGGGATCATGTACACGGACAAACAGAGCTCGCTTATAATAATTCACCCAACAGGAGTACGGGCAGAAGTCCTTTCCAGATCCTATACGGGATGCACCCTCGTGGTGTGCATGAGTTATGGGATTTGGGTCAGTTGGAACGAAGGAGTGTTGATGGTGAAGACTTCGTGAAGGTGATCAACGAACTTCATGAACAAGTGAAATCCAAATTACAAGACAATAACCAAAGGTATAAACAAAAGGTAGAATTAAAACGGTGGTAAGTGCAATTCAATGTAGGGGACCTGGTACTAGCACATATATGCAAAGAAGGGTTTCCTAAAGGCGAATATAGCAAACTGAAACTGAAAAAAAAGGACCTTGTAGGATACTGCAAAAGTTCTCTACAAATGAATATGAACTACAAATACCCCCGAGTATAGGGATCTCGCCCATCTTCAATGTGGTAGAGTTGTACCCTTACATTACTACTAATGTGGAGGGCAATTCAACAGAATACACATGGGACACCCAGGGAGAGACTGAGTCATGGGCCAAACAGATGCCTCCAACCAAGCCACTAGAGATCGAACAAATCCTGGATACTCAGGTGGCCAGGGGGACTCAACAGAAAGAGTACTTTTAGTACCTGGTCAAATGGAAGGACCATCCAATTGAGGATAGTTCTTGGTTGGATGCAGGCCAAATTCAAAGCAATGGGTACTCGATTGAAGAGCTCATGGACAGGAGCCATGAGATTCATTCACCCCGGGAGCCTGATGCAGGAGCATCCGACTAGAGAGGCAACAACTGGACAAGCTGTTTTGATTAAGTTCAATTTTATTTAGTTTTATTTTTATTTTTAAATGGAGGCTATTACAACCAATGTTTTTATTTATAAACTGAACAGTAGTTAGAATCGGATTTGTTTGAAATAAGTTAGAAATGAAACTGAGTGAAACAGGAAAATAACTATAATGTAACTGAGGGTGGTTCCTCAACACTGTGACACTGCCAGAAAGCATAAATAGGCAACCTAGAATCAAAAGTGGGGTGGCTACCATTTAGATGAAAAAAAAGGAAAGAAATCATAACTCTGAACATTTTTTTCTTCTTTTATGAATTTAAAGAAAGCTTACAGGTATTGATTGTTTGAGAAGCAACAAGTATAAATTATTGTGCATAGCAATTAAACAACAGATTATGTGATTAACATTCAAACTACGCACCGAGACTGAAAGGATCAAATACGACAGAGCCAAACCATCCAGGTACATTACCATACATACTATTTGATTTAAATTAAATTATATATATATATATATATATATATATATATATATATATATATATATATATATATATATATATATATATATATTCATCATGTCCATGGAAGTACAGGACAAAACTTCCAGATTCTGCACAAGCCTCAAGACATAAAGCCCTCAAAAAAATAACCAACAATCCTTCATACAAATGAGATAGGCCGAGGAGGGTTTCCACAACCCAGATGGAACAAAGCAACACACAGCCGAAACAACAGACATGACAACCAATAATAGAAGGCCGAAACACATTCCCAGAATAGAAAACAAAATCGACAGGATGGGCTCGTTGCATAGGAGGCAACCGAATATCGATAGACCAATAAAATGAAACACCAAGGGTTAAACAATTATAGCGGTAAACCGAAATGCAACCGCAGAGCGTAGTCAAGGAAGGACCCTACCTGATTTAAACACATAAGACCCAAATATTCAAGGACGAGACCACGAAGTTTCATCCTAGAGGGCTAGCCCCTTGCACCCACAACAAAGAGGAGAGAGATACTTGCACAGTGGCAAGAAGATTGTCAGAGAGGAAGCATAGCTATATAGAACATGAAAACACCAGAGAGAAAACAAGGAACTTGACCCACAATGAATACCTGAAGGGGAGGCCGGACTCCACAACTGAGCCACGAGTTGTAACCCCAACCTAAGAGCAGCCAATGACCGAAGTGACATGATACCATAGGCTGCTCACTAGGAGCAAGGCCATTAATAAAAACTACAGGAAGGCGAAACAGTTAAATCAGAACAGGGATTTTACCTGTAAAAGAAGCAGCCAAGCCATCGACGAAAGTAACAAGCGGAGGGCCTGTGAAATGCGACCAAAAACCCAGTTAGAAAACATCACCTGCAAGTTGTAAAAGAATCGTTCACAGACTGTCGAAATAAGGCATACCAAAAATGACAAATCAAACCTAAGACCTCCATGGAAAACCAGGTGTACAGTAGCCACCAGGTCCAACGAAAAACATTCATATAACTAGAAAATGATAGAGGACCGAAACCAGAGAAGAACCAATAGGATAGCAGGCAACCGAGACCCATCTTCTTCTAGAGCCAAACCAGACGAGCCAGAGAGGAATGGAAGCATAACTCAAATGAACAATAACGCAAATGAGCCTAGGTCGAGCCATACCATAGACACCGTGCTCACACAAAATGGGACCAACCTTGGGCCGGACGCACATTGAAGGTGCCATAAACCCTCACCAAACCTCTGTGGGTGCCAGTGCGGGAAAGACCAAGGACGAGCCAGCTGGCACGTAAGTCTTGCCACGCAATAGTCTCGGGATCACCATCAAACTAATTCATAATTCTTTTATTTATCAAAAATATTAAATACTATTTTAATAAATTAATTAATTAACATTTATAAATTTCTTATATACATAGATAATATATATATACGACTAGAATATATACTAATAAATATACAATCAAATACCTTATTTATAAAAAATAAATTTGTAATTAAAATATAAATTTACAATATTTTCAATCTCATTTTTAACATACCAAAAAAGGTCCATCTTCTCAATAGAAAATACTATAATTGATAACAATGTTTATGCAAATAAAAAGAATGAATTTAAAAGGTTATCATTCATTTAGTTAATGGTTTGTGTTTGTTCATTGATGGTACACCAATTAAACTAATTAATATAACTTTTTAGCCTTCTTATTTTATCAAACATTTTCTTATCAAATAAAATATTTATAACAATTTTTTCTTCTGTGTAAAGAAGTAAACTTAAAAAACTTATTTATCCTCGTATCTAAGTAAAAATGAAATATTGGCAAACATTAAATGTTTCGCAATGCAATATCTATAATCTATATGATTAGTACGTCTACATTTATAATAATATAAATGTCGCTGATAAAGACCGATAAGCATATATCAACCCATAACAATATTTAATATTATATACTTATAATATTATATAGTAATAAATAAATATAAAATAATTAATAAAAAATTAAAATAATTATAGAAAAAAATAATGATACATATAAGTAAACATTATAAAAAATAATTAAACACAAATTAATAAATTAAATTAAATTATTAAATAAAAATAATTAAAAATGAGTAAAAATTATTTGAATTTGATTAAATAAACAACCATTATATTAATAAAATTAACCAAAAAAATATCAATAAAAAATAATAAGTTGATGATGATGATGGTGGTTAACATCTGCTGAGACCAAAATGGTCTGTCAGACCTAAAGAAACAAATTATTTAGTTTGATTTAAGATTTTATTCCTATGCTCAAAGAGCTTGAAGAGAAGCCTCCCGAGCTTACTATAATTTTGACATTGTAGAAGGCTAGGAAGGTCACTATTGTGACAAAGATTATGAAACTGAGATCTAATGTGATTGTACGCAGGGCACTCTAAGAGGAAGTGATTTTCATCCTCAATGTTCCTATTCTCACATAGATGGGAGATCCTTTCCATCCATGGTGTTTTAGGAGCTGCCCAACGACCTGTTTCACTATGGAGCTCATGAGAATTCGTTCTAATCTTTGCTATACTAATTTTCTTCTTTGAGCTAGTTAAAATAGAGAGATACTTTTGATCTTCTAGGGTGGGGTTGATGACCTTCTTATAATAACTTAATTTTCGTTTAGCTGCTAAATCTTTTAAAACCACTTTTTTTTTTCAACATAGAAGTAACGATATCTTTAATGTTATTAATGTTTTGCAATGCATCATTCTCGTTGATCTCCCAATAGTTTAACCAGACCCTTGTGTCTTTATACCACCCTCGTTTGAGCCTTAGGTGGTTTTGGCTGGAATTTAAAGCTAGCTTAGGAAGTCTATGATCTCCTATGTTATTGAGTTTGTCCTTGTACAACAGAAGCCTAATCATAGCTAGTCTCTCAATAGGGGGAAGACATACTTCTATAAGGAGAATAGGATAGGGAGTATTACTTTTAATTTTCATGTTATACGTTATAAAATGCTTCTGGATTTGCCCAATCTTTCTCCAGGATTCTCTAGAGATGCTGAAACCCCAAACCTCACATCCATATAAGATAACAGGAGTGACTAAAGTTTCAAATAGGAACTTCTTTTTATCCCACATTACGAGGTTTGTTATTTTAAATTGATTTTCAAGACCAAAATAAGCTTTCCACCCCCCATTAATCCTGTTCTCAATGCTATATTTCCAGTTGAGCTTGTGATGAATATCAATTCCTAGGTACTTGCAAGAATACACTTCCTGCAAGTTATTATTGTCATACATAAAATTAGTGTATGTGTCGTTTTTGGATTTGATAATCATAACTTTTGTTTTGTCAGTGTTAATAGTCATACCTATGGTAGAGCAGAAATCCTTAAGAAGGTTGAGTTTCTTATCAAGATCAGATGGGAACCTTGCAAGAAGAACAATATTGTCAGCATAGAAAAGAAGGATGATGACTATCCCTGCTAGGATTGTGCCAGCACATCCTGCTTCTTCTAAATAGCCTTCAAGCTTGTTAATGTAAATGCCAAATAGGGTAGGGGAGAGGGGGAAACCTTGTTTAACTCCGATATTGCACTTAATATCTTTCTACCACCCCTCATTGTTCTCTAGCTTGGTAATTACATTCTTGTATAACCTTATAGCAACAACTCTCAACTCGAAAGGAACCTTTAGCTCTTCTAATCTATTCCAAAGGTTGTTTCTAGGAACCTTATCGAAAGCCTTTCTAAGGTCCACAACACAGCAAAAGAGATTGGATTTATCATTACGACATTTGTCCATAATGATCCTAAGTGTAACGAAGTGATATGTTGTTGAGTGATGCCTTATGAAACCTACTTGGCCTTTAGCCTTCTTACCTTCACTTTCAAGCCATATGCTTAACTTCTTTTACAAAATACTACCATATAACTTGGCTAAGAGAGGGTTGATCATAATTGTTCAATAATTAGAGGGGTTATTTGTATCCCCACTTCTAAAAATAGGGATAATGAGGCTCTCAGTCCAAGGTTTAGGGAACCCTTGCTTGACTGCTTGATTGAAAAGCTTTTGGATGTGGGGGATGAGGACAGGACCTCCAATTTTTAATATTTCTGCCTAGTAACCTTCAATGTCCTTAGCTTTCCCATTACCCAGGCGATTAACCCCAAACTTAGTGTCTTCTAAAGAGAAAGCTTCTTTCGTTGTGAGCAGGGTTTCCAAGTTATCCATGACATTTGGAGATTCATAAAGCTTTTTAAGATAGGAATTGCAATCGTGAAGAGGAATTTTATTATTATCTTTAGCTTTCTTAGTCAGAATCTGGCTGCAAAATTTTTTAGGAGCTACCTTAGAGAGGTGTAAGAGATTCTCCTGTCTTTGACAAATGTACTGCCTCTTTTTCCTTTTAGTTAGGGTGTTGTATATTTTTATCTTGTCCATTTTAAGAGATTCATCAACAACTTCCTTAATTGCTCTCCTCACACTTTTACAATCTTTGTCATACCATGGGTTGGTTTTGCTATTTCTTTTATTATTTGAGACTTTAATTGAGAACTTGTTAATAGAATGTGAGAGGGTTGTAGTAAAATTATGAAAGAGGTCTTCTATGTTGTCTATACTAGATAAAGGAAGCAAATTAGTTTTTAATTCATTTAGAAAGAGATCCTTTTTATTTCTATCAAATATATGATATTGTTTATCATAGAATATAATAATAATGTTAATTAAAAATATTATTAAATAAAAATAGAAATATATTAATAATGGTAATTTAAAAATATTAATTGAATAACAATTGTTTAAATATTCATCACAATATTCACTTAATAATAATTTTTAAAAATAGAAATAGAAATATAAATTAATTAATAAAATAATTAAGAATATTATTAATAATGCTTTTTTCTATCAATAATAATAAACAAAAACATTAATAATAATAAATGATGATTATTATTAATAATAAATAATAAGATTAATTTTAACATCAATCATAATACAATATTAATGATAAAAAGAAAACAATGTCAAATGTTGCCAATTAAGAATGTAAATTAACAAAAATTGATATTATTATCATTAACCATTGATACTACTACTAATAATACTATTTGTTAACATTGATACTATTAATAATATCATTCTTTGTTAATATGAGAATTTTTTTTATTGACAATATTACTAAAATATAGTAAATAAAAGTATTTAAACTTAAATTAAAAAAATATATAAATATAAAAATTAAATTTTAATATAATTATGGGAAAAATAATTATACAAAAATCTTAAAAAAAGTTATACAAATACAAATACGTCAGAGTAATTATAACCATAGGAAAAAGTAAAGGCATTGAAGAGAACATAAATATCTGTATGATCGACAAACGTTGTGAATTGCTATAAATCGTTGACATTGGTTAGCAAAGGATGATTCTAACAATCTTTGTAGCAATGCACCAAAAAATGATAACAAATTTTAAACATTATATGACCAAAAAAAAGAACACAAAATTTACTAACATTGAAAGAAATAAAAAAACATTTATTTAAATAAAGTATATTTTATTTCTAATAAAAACAATGCATTCCAAAACAAATTCCAACTTTCAACGCTTGATGAGAACATAATTATTTGATACCGACCTTTTCCAAAACACACCCAGAGTGGTGGAAAAGGCAACACCAATTCAAATCAACATAATAATGATCATTATACTTCACACTTTGAAGCCAATCCCTTCTCGTTTTCCTCCCTGATTGTCTTTGGTGGAAATGATATAAATTTTCAACATTTGATTTCATTCCATTCAAAACATGGATATGGTCATCGACAAAATCAGGATGGAATCCATGTCTTCTATCAATCCTTGCACAAATAAAGGCAACAAAACTAATGGTTTCCAGAATACATTTAATCACTTTGATGTAATATAGACCATCATTCTTCTCCATATCTTCAAATCATTGACAAAAATATACAATTAAAATCAGTACATTCAAAGAAAACAAATAAACAAAAACAAAACTATTGATTTATGATTTTTGTTTTTTCGTATTCAAGCATAAATTTAATAGGATTTAGAAGAAAGGGAAACAAGTGGAAACAAGTACAGTTCAACTAATGGAACAAAAACAACACCCGAAAAAGGTTTATTAGCACATGAAATTTCTCCCAATCTATCAATTTACTTACTTGACCAATCAACAAATCTATTGAAATCAACAACAAGAAAAACAAAGAAATTATCGAGGTGCATACAAATAATTGCAAAAAATAAAAATAGCTAGAGAGAAGTATCCTTTGTTTAAAGACATGCATACAAATAATTGCAACCAACACTAAGAAATACAAAATAGAATTCATGAATATTAAATTGTATCCGAGATAAATACCCCAAGAACCAGATTGACTTCAATCATTCCTCCTCTTTCTTTCTAAGTGTAACATATGCATTGTATTTCATTTTTTCATAATGTTGAAAATAAAAAGGCAGCGAAATCCACAAACCATCTATTGATTTCACTCTTGATATAGTTGTACATGTCATACCTTGCATCTCTTTGTATCCAATATCTACAATGGCTCATTGCAAAGTTATCCCTTGTGATTTGTGTATTCTCAATGCCCATCCCATTTTCAAAGGAATTGGTTTGATATCTGTTATAGACATTTTTGTGCCGTACAGCTATAAGCATGAAATGTCCATAAACCAAGGGATCCTAAGTCCCTAAAGATGTTGTTCCAGCTCCTAAAGAAACAAGGTCAACAAATTACAGCTTCTCCCAGAAGTTCTCCACCAGAAACTGCTCAAAACTAGTCAAATCAGGATCAATTCAGATGCTCCACTAGTTGGCTGCGTTGCAAAGCACCCAAATACACTGGCTAGGTGCATTGCAACGCACTTGAATGCACTACCAGGGTGCGTTGAGTGGGAAATGACAAGTGGCAGAGTCATTCCGCGAGGTGGAGAGACAATGGAAGCTTCCAGAATCCTCTCCAATGACACTTGCCTCACTGAATTCGACCAGTGATGAGTAAGAGGCTCTCAGTCTCCAAGTGGAAGCAAGAACTGACAGAGAGAAGCCACTAATCAACTCATGAGCTGACTCATCCTCTTTGCATACATCTATATATGGATCCCTAACCAAGAGATCCAGAGGCTGGAATTTTGTACATTGCAGAGAATTGCTGTTGGTTTTGTGATTGACATCAGAGTATTGGGTGATTTATGCTTTGTTGGAGGTGAAGAAGGGATTCTATGCTGGGAGGTTGATGCTGGATCAGGACTCATCAGTTGTAACTCCTTCTGGATCTTCTTGTTTTATCAATAAAACTACTTGAGTTTCTCCTACATGCTTGTATATCTGATGTGTGTTATATTTGTATGTTTAGCTTAAATTTGATCCTAAGCTTTTTATGAACATAAATCTATGTCTTTGTGTAGTTTCTCTCTTCTGTGAACTTGCAGGAACTTGGTGACGCTGGGCAAGTGAGGGAGCAAATCGGTGGAAGCTGGCAAAGAGAGGATAGATGGATCGAACAACTAGCGCAAGACACAGGTCGGTTCATCTTAATCATCTTCATTTATAGTTCGTAAAGAAGAATACAAGAGTAGTTTTCCTTGTTTGTTTCTGAGGTCACTGTCACAACCCTGTGGGATAGGTTCGTTCTGAATAGACACTTTTCCTGAAAACAAAATGGAGACTCCGCTGGGGAACGTGTCTAGTTAGTTTATTTGTGTTTCTATTGTTGTTCATCTCATAAACTTAGGAGTGGCGAATCAAACTCCATTTGCCATTTACAAATGAAAAGTAGACATCTGCTACTCTAGTCCATTCACTGGGCCTGTTTATGATCTGAACATTTGACTCACAAATGATCTGATTACCCTTTGTGATAGCTCTCAAACCTCTTGTAAATCAACCCTCTGATTGTGCACATTTGATTGCTTTTATCCGGCCAAAAACCATAGATTAAACTGCAAACTGTGACCCAGAACCCAGAGAAAATTCTCATTTCTGCTTCAGCGCAGGCTCTGTGAAGAGACTCTGCATTTCATTGCAGTTCCCGAGAGGGCTACCTGCGTTGCAATTCAGTTTCGCTGTGTGGCAGGTGCGTTGATCAGCCTAGCCCTGCCTAGCTGAGGTTCTTTGTTCACTTTTTCCAGTTTTGCCTCTGTTTTTTGCAGCCTGTGATCAGTGTGTTTGTCTGTTTAAAAGCCCCTTTTCTTTGCCTTAATTCCGCCTCAGTTGCATAAAAGAAACTGTATTTGTTTTTTGTGTATTTGTTACGTCATTTACAGTTTCCCATTGCAAAAGTAAACTGGTCATACTGTCGCCCTTAGATTTGGATCTGTCATAAGTGTTGTTTTGATCTTAGGAGAAAGTTTATTTGTTGTTGACAGTTGATTACGCTTTTACTTTTGCCTTTGGCTTGAATTTGTGAATTTCTAGTGTCGAAACAAGTGTTTACCTCAAAATCATAAAGTGTCGTAATCGTCTCTACCTTTTGATTTCGAAAAGAATCTTGTTTGTGTTTTTCACTTGAAATCGAATTCAAATTTGTACAACAACTTTCTTTTTAGGCATCAATATTAAGAAAGTGAAAAACAAATACATGCACAAGTGCATTTGCATATTGACAGTTTGTATGGCTTGATTTAGGAAAAGTGCATTTACATTGTGCTCTTTGCTCTTTGAGAAAAGATTGTGTCTTTCTTTTCCCCTTGTAGCTAGGATTTTCATTGCTGAAAAGAGATAAAAGCTTGCTTATCATCTTTAGATTGCATTTTAGGAATTACATCTACATCTCGTGGTGAACCTAAAAGGCAAACTTCATAAGAAAGATCAACCTAAAATAAATTCAATGAACTTAACAACGCTTTGTAACTTAACGCACAACATCTAGAGGTCTAGGCTAGAGACGTATTCCGGCGTCGTAAAGCCTGGTAACTGTTGTCCTCACTGATGGTTGGGTGATTCCTCCACTTTGAGACGATAAGTGCCAGTACGGACTTGTTCTCCCATGTACCGTCGAGTATATATTGGGAGACCCCTATAGGCATAAAACCTTTATCCATAGGAAGCTGTGTCGGCCGTCCTACTGATCGCAATGCACTGAACACAGCATTTGGGAAGATTGACCACCGTACCCTAAAAAGTATTCTGCGGTTTTGCGATTGGTTTGGCACTCCCTCTACCTAGACTTCCAGAGCAGTCCCTTTCGTTCCTTTTCAGACTCCTTAACGGAAAAGGTCCATCTGAGAACTTGTCACTTCAGGCTCATTAAAAATCGAAGGAGACTAGAGTCATCTTTTGTTTTTTCTCGACTCTTTAAAATTGAAAAAGCAAAGCTGTGTCAAAGCGTGTTAAAATTTATTTTAAACAGAATATTCACACCCTTTTCCTGCGTTGATCTTTAGGTTGAGAAAATGGAGCCTACCAACCAAGGAATTCCCCTTGGTGGAAATCCTAGTCCCTTCTCCTCTTGGGGAGATGTTGGTGTGCCCCATATGGCCACATTGTCTCTTCCAGGACTGACAATTGGTTTGCCAGTATGGCTCTTCTCAACCAATGTCGTTCAGAACACCACTATTCCTGAACAGTCGAATCAGCAATTAGACGAGTCCAGAGTTACCCACCAACCTTCTACCTCCTCTAATTCTTCCTCTCCTCCTTCCTCTTCGCTTGACGGGACTGGTAAAGCTAAAAGCCAAGTTCCTAAGGAGAAGAAGGAAAAGAAGAAGAAAGAGAAAAAGAAGAAGGAGCCAAAGGCGAATAAGGGAAAACGAGTGTCGTCTAATGAAAATCCACACACAGCACCGACCAGGCCTAAATCACCATGTGTCATTTATAGAGGAGACCACTTTCACAGAGATTGTCCTTGCATCCCCCGGATACTAAGGGACTGGTCTCCTCGTTTGCACAATCCGGTGTCATCAACCTCTGGAGATCATGTTGAAAGCACACCGTCAACTAGTGAAAGTGAAGCCCCAGGACAAAAAGGGAAAGCTAGATTTCCCTGTAGACTGTGCGAAGGCGACCATGCCCTCCACCGTTGTCCCTTCTTAGACGAGGCTAAAAGAGTTTTGGATGATCGTCCGGTTTCACCGTTACGACTTCCTCCTGGATATAAAAAACTCTTACCGAGTCCGTCACTAGTTGAGAACCCAGCTGGCCCGCTCAAGTGGTCAGCTGAAGCATCTATCATTGAAGATAAACCAACTGAATCCATACCAAACGAAAGTCAAAAGGTCGAGGCGGCAGTTGACTCGGTGTTGCCTTCAGAGGTTTTATCTTCGAATGATACAGTCACTGAAGAGGATAAGGATGACACCGTCCAAATTCTCTTCATCAACACAGACTCCGACGAACATGGGGGCAATCCACCCATTCCTTTACCGCAGGAAGGAAGTTCGTCAAAGCCATACCCGGCCGTTTACTCAGTCCCACCTCCAAGCAACCTAGTTGTATCCTTCGATTGGAATCAACTAGGCAGACCCCGTTTGCCAGCTAGCATACCATTCCGAATTATTGTTCAAATATATAGAATGGTCATGGCTGGTACTATCATTGATGAAGGGGCTTCTGTGAGTATCCTTTCCTCTATTGCTTGGAAAGTGCTTGGTTCGCCATCGCTGTTGCCTGAAATGAGAAACCTGACAGGCTTTGATAAAGGAACCAGTCGACCTTTAGGGATCCTTCCCGATGTGCCCATAACATTGAGAGAGAAGACAGTTCGCCTGAACGTCATGGTCGTTCAAGGACCCTTGGATTATAACCTACTCCTTGGACGAGACTATATTTATTGCATGGGAGCCATCGTCTCCTCACTCTTTAGAGTAATGTGTTTTCTGCACGAAGGAAGAGTGGTCAAGCTCGTGGACCAGCTTTCATTTCCTGGATCACGCATCACAAATAGTCATATACCGTCCCTAAATGGTCTCTTCACGCAAGAAATGTCTCAAGTCCCAGTCCGTTCTCCCGATGAGCGTGAGTAATCAGGAAGGATATGACTGAAACCCAGGGGGCATGCGTCCTGGTCTGCTTCGGCAGGAAAACTTCGGGTATAGAGTAGGTTTCCGCGGGAGAATATGACTAGTCCGTACCCCGTCCGTGATTGGAAGAGGGGTTGTTCAAGAATAAGATTCTCTTGTCAAAGTTATGAGAGTTGGTTGATCTCGCCACTCACCTTTGTCTATTTCGGTAGACATCGCCGAAGAAGTGTTTTGTTTGCACCGCGAATAGAGCAATCTTTGGGTAACCTGTAAGAGGTAGGCCTCTCCTGATAGAACAAATGTTTTGTCTACAAATTGAGGGGTAACTTTGAAACTCTGTTTTATACCTGGGGGCATGCAAACCTTTTGGAGTGCAAGCAAAGGGCGACTATTTATTTTTTAAATTTTTAGGTCCTCCCTTTAAACCTGTAGGCTAACCCTTTAAACTCATAGGATTAGTCGTCACCTAACTTGCATAAAGAAAGGATGCGGGGCAAAGCTTTGTAAGGTGCAAGCTCCATAAAAAATGGCATCTTCGGTGAGACATTCTTATCATATGACTGGATTAACCGAGCAGTTTTAGCGCATAGTTCAAGCTCGTTAAAAAATAAACATAAGATCGAGCAAATGTTTCCACCCGCATTTAAGCTCGTTAAAAAATGAACTATCCTCCGGTAAATAACCACCGTGAATGAAGCATTTTCAGCCATTAAAGCCTTGGTCGTGTTTGCACCGTCACCTCTACTTTTCCATTGGCTGATCATTCACCTCCATTTGATTGTTTACCCATTTTGAGGAACAGCTGCGAAGAGTGATTTCACTAGCCATCCTTGTGACACTGCTGTGATTGGAAAATTCCAAACCTTACCTGGAATCACCTGCTACCCATTTTATCACTCGTTCCTCAAAAGACAAGTCTTCTTTAAGCTCTTTTCATCTAACTCGTAAAATATGAAAAGATTGCCGAGTTTTGGCCTTCTAGCTCGTTAAAGCGACCAGAAGCGCTATCCCTCCTCTAGATTTTAATCTTTTTGGACCTGAGGGATTATTGCACAAAAAGATCGAGCGCTTGTTTTATTCAGCTCATTAAAATTATCGAAAATTCATCCCTTCTGTATTATTTTATACTTTTTCGGACTTAAGGGATTAGATGACGAAAAAGGAATTTCGGAGTTATCTTTACGTACCTTTTCAAACTCCCTAAAAAGGAAAAGGACCGAGTTATCTTTGTCGTTAGACTCGTTAAAAGGATTAATAGCGACAAACTTGTCTTTAGACGAGAACGAGTTTCACTATCGCTAGGCTCGTTAAAACATAGCGATGGGTTTGCCCAAAGGGAAAATTATAGAACAAGCATATGTTATCCTCCTCAAGCTTGACAAAAATAAAGAGGTACTGGTTAGAAATGACTGGGGAAAAATTGGGAAGAAAACTCAAAGAAACTTTATTGGTAGCAAGTCGCTCTTGAACATGACACTTCCACTCCGTGCCAGAGTCGGGTTGGGTTGTTTCATTCACCGGTCACATCACCATCGTCATGCCATACCATCCACATTTGGGGTAAATGCTACCGATCCATCACATAAGTGTCGCCGACATGTTCAAGAGAAGTCATCCAGAGAAGTCACCCGTGTCCCATCCACTACCATACATTATACTTCATTCTTTCATGACCGCCACCCTGAACCATATATCACCAGATCGTTTTCACTTCCATCAAAATCATTTGCTCCGTTCCGTGTCATTGATGTGGGATTCATTAAGGCCCTCCTTTGACGGATCGCTTCTTGTCGACATCGGCTCATTATCCAAGAAGTTGATCTAGGAACACCCCTTCAGTACTTTGAAGCTTGCATGCCTCAATGGCAAGCTTCTCACTTCCGGCGACAGGTATACATCAATGACCTTCGACCAAAAGATTTTGCGTGGTGTTCGATGCGAAGTCCTTTATTCACACCATGTGAATTGTACTGCAGTACCTTGAGGGTCATTATCATTATCGGTGATTCCTCTCGCGCTTGTTAACAGTTTACATCATTGACTGGTAATCAAGCGATGTCTTTTCATGTTCGACTTCAAAACATTTCTCACATGGATCGACTTGTACTTAGAGTGAAGATCGGACGAGATTGAAGACCCCGGATCTAGTTTCATCCATCCGGGCTGCGATATATATATTCAGGAAAAACAAAGACATTGAAATGTACAGCATTGCAGCATAGATAATCATCCTACCAAAAGGATGATGACTTCACCAGAATCATCAGTCTACCATCAGACGATTGTCTATCCTATGTACATGAAAATGAATTTATAAAGCTGAGCATGGGAATGCCTGCCTCAGCTAGATCATGAAAACAGTATGAAAATAATGTATTGTATTGTATCTCATTACAGGTCTCCTCCCCAGCATCAGAAGAACTTCGGATCCTCCTAATAAAGCATTTCACCCGATAAACGGCCTCATACTTTAGGGGGCAACTGTTATAGACATTTTTGTGCCTTACAGCTATAAGCATGAAATTTCCATAAACCAAGGGATCCTAAGTCCCTAAAGATGTTGTTCCAGCTCCTAAAGAAACAAGGTCAACAAATTACAGCTTCTCCCAGAAGTTCTCCACCAGAAACTGCTCAAAACTAGTCAAATCAGGATCAATTCAGATGCTCCACTAGTTGGCTGCGTTGCAAAGCACCCAAATACACTGGCTAGGTGCGTTGCAACGCACTTGAATGCACTACCAGGGTGCGTTGAGCGGGAAATGACAAGTGGCAGAGTCATTCCGCGAGGTGGAGAGACAATGGAAGCTTCCAGAATCCTCTCCAATGACACTTGCCTCACTGAATTCGACCAGTGATGAGTAAGAGGCTCTCAGTCTCCAAGTGGAAGCAAGAACTGACAGAGAGAAGCCACTAATCAACTCATGAGCTGACTCATCCTCTTTGCATACATCTATATATGGATCCCTAAACAAGAGATCCAGAGGCTGGAATTTTGTACATTGCAGAGAATTGCTGTTGGTTTTGTGATTGACATCATAGTATTGGGTGATTTATGCTTTGCTGGAGGTGAAGAAGGGATTCTATGCTGGGAGGCTGATGCTGGATCAGAACTCATCGGTTGTAACTCCTCCTGGATCTTCTTGTTTTATCAATAAAACTACTTGAGTTTCTCCTACATGCTTGTATATCTGATGTGTGTTATATTTGTATGTTTAGCTTAAATCTGATCCTAAGCTTTTTATGAACATAAATCTATGTCTTTGTGTAGTTTCTCTCTTCTGTGAACTTGCAGGAACTTGGTGACGCTGGGCAAGTGAGGGAGCAGATCGGTGGAAGCTGGCAAAGAGAGGATAGATTGGATCGAACAACTAGCGCAAGACACAGGTCGGTTCATCTTAATCATCTTCGTTTATAGTTTGTAAAGAAGAATACAAGAGTAGTTTTCCTTGTTTGTTTCTGAGGTCACTGTCACAACCCTGTGGGATAGGGTCGTTCTGAATAGACACTTTTCCCGAAAACAATATCCCCCCCTAACAACAGGTGAAATCAATATAAGAATTGGACACTCCTTATCAAATGTAAGACCACAATAATTTTCAAACATAACTGTAGAAAATGGTGGAAGTTGTGGCCGCTTTGAGCTAGGCGCGCAGAGAAAATATTTTCAATATATCCAAGTGCACCATTAACCAGGCCATCTTCAACACACAATTACATGTTAACATCATGCACTCTCGATGACATCGCAATAGTTCACGCTCCAACATAACATCATGAATACCACGTGTTTATGCTCTTCTACTCTATTCTGCAACACATCTTACAATAGGAGAATTTAACGACTTAAGTATATTTTGATTGTGCAAATTGACTAAATTATTCGTTGCAAATAAGTGAACAAAAGAATCAAACAAACACATTTCTTGTTGATCCAAGTAACTATTCACATGCATGATAAGAAGATCCCAATCAACAAGAAAAGGATTTGCATTTCTAATATTGGTTAAAATATTGTGAAAAGAAACTTGTCTCGGATCATCTCCTTGCTACCTATGAATTTTGTCCAGAGTGACAACAATTTTGAAGCTTTCCCACAAAACTTTCCTAGCTGTTCTACATGAATACAAGGGTTTATCCCTAATAGGAGGCAGCTAGCCAAGGTCACCCACAAGAATGATGGACCTACCATGAATAGGACAATCCTTTTTTTAGGAAAGGCTTCTTGCAAATGGGAATATATTTGTATGAATAGCCTTGGACCTATAAATCTCATTTCATCAACCAATATATATTGAACATGCCCCATTTTTTCCTTGAAACACTACCAAATACTTCCCACACAGTGGCTTCATATATTTTATAGGATTTTTTAAAGCATAATGTATCTTTTTTCCACGTATGTTAAAAGCAATAGTATCAGTTGGAGCAAGAAATAATAAAGGACTTTTACCTTATGTTGTTGAACTAGAAAGAGGATGAGAAACAAAGTCAATGAGAGAAGACTTCCAAGTTCTAGTAGTACCTTGAATAATCATTTTCAAAGCACCATCATTTCCACCATTGAAAGAGTGTTGAAGTTTTTTTTTCAAAAGAAGCTAATTGTTTTTCTGATAGAGAGGAAGGTGACAAATTTGTGTCCCTAATAAAGCTGCAATTGACAACACCTGCAGACTCCGCATATTTTATAAAATTGACCGCTTGTTCTAAAAATACATTTGAGACCATCATTTCTTTCCAATTATAATTAATATTAAACTCCCTTCTACCAAGGTTAACAAGGTTTGAAATGTTTACATAGCTTGGAGGAACTTACCATGAAAAAACCTGCCACTCTTCTAAATATTTGTCAACATTTTCTTCATGTAACAGCAACTCCACGTCCTTTTCATTTCCATCAGTTGGAAAATGGCCTCGGTCAACATGCCACACACTATATATCCAATTCCTCCAATTATTAACAATACTTTACGTAGACAACCCGATATCTGAACCAATGTCACGAAACATCTTATATAAAAGAAACTCCAAAAAAAACATTTCAAAATCTTTCGATCCTTCATAAAGAATGCCATAAAACCAAGGAAAACAAGAATTATAACATGGTTATCTTGTGGCCTTGATTTCTCGTACTTACGCTTCACCTCAAAACTCGATGACCTTGTTGTTTCTATCAATCAAAAATGTTCCAAAACAACGGTTCAGTTTATATAAACTTGAATGAAATTGTTTTTGGAAAACAAATTCAGCAAAATTCAATGCAAGCCTTTGGTACACTTTATTCCTGACATTCAATGAGAAGAATTTGCAACTACATACAATAATATTCAACTTTAGAAACAAATGGCACATTTCTTGGGCTCCAATGTCACGCTTAACAAGCATTTTAGAATGGAACCTTCTATACGCAGATAATGTAGGAGCCTCAAACCCACTTTCACCAATAAATCTAGTCAACATTTCACGATAAATTTTTGATCTTCTCTTTGTCTTTAAAGCATAGTTTGTAAAATACTTCAAAACTTGATGTCGAGAAAGAATGGCCTAACAATCAACACTTGCTTACCACATTGTTCAAACACCAGCATTGTGAACATTTAAGCAGTGATCATTTCATGTTAGTTCATACTTATTTTCCATTTTTCATCTATGCACAATGTTGACTCTACACAAACATCCCATAGAGCATGATAGAGACATGCAAGGACAAACCATTTTTTATCTAAACAAGAATCAACTCTGCATTTCATATGCATTTGGAAACGGTTCACTAAATGCTCACAATATTCTTCAAGATTATAAGAAAATAATTTCTAAGTATTCCAAATGAATGAATCATCATTTAGAGTTTGAGGGATCATGCCATTTTGACGATGTATCTCACTCAGATTCCAGGCTATAACATATTTTTCAAAGTAGCTCTTTGTGGCACTGGAAACAATGGCATTCGACCAATCCAATGTTTCCATATTTGATGCTTCAGGAAACCACAAGAATCTGTGGAAGTGAGCTCAACCTCTATGTTGCCACTTGTACATGACAAAATTAAAAACATGCAGTCAACAAATAATAACCAATCATAAGAATATAATTTTTGCTTCAAATCGTTAAAAATTCATCGAAAAGGAATGACAACAAACCTATACCAAAAGTCTTTAGCACCAAGATATCACTGCAAGACTATTTCACAGAAGATATTGAATCTTTGATGCATGTACAAAGAAATTATATGCTGATACTAGATAACATTTTGAATTTTTTTGTCATGATCACCTTTTCGATGACAATCGTTGTTTAAAGGCATAAGACTATGCAAATCATGCCACTTTGTGTCAACCGCACTCAATGTAAAAAACAAAGTAGGGAAACCTAACTGGTTGATTATTTCATTTAGTTTAGAGATACACTTTGTCCAATAAGTCCTTGTACCCCTAAGAGAATATTCAAAATGCATTAATTTCTCATCCAACTTATTATTTGGTAGATCAAAAAGTTGCTGACGCAACTCCCGAACAATTGTAGTCACATTTCCATGTATATATTTCTTTGAAAAGAAATATATTGTTCCCAAATTATGATTGCACATAATCATATTCAACAAGAAATATCGAAACTGAGGATGGCTTCCAAAAATTTAAGCATAAAATTTCAATAGATCCAAACCATATCCATGCATCTCAATATTGCAAATATCAAGATGCAACTAATCAACATCACCTGTAGGGAATAAAGTGGGGAATTCCATATCTAGTAGTCCTTGAGTGTCATATTCATTAATGGGAGATGTACCAATATTGATCCAAATTGGATCCTACAACACTCTCTAAGTTTTCATGAACTTTGTAAAATTGATGCCAAAGTTTCAAAGTCTTATAAAGATCAAGCTTATCAGATATAACCTCATAACAGTTGCAATTTGTGATCAACGCGGAGCAACAGGACCCTTGATCAAGCGCGCAGACCATCAGCCCATGCTAATGCACGCTACCACAAATTAGCAAAACTAGGAGTCAATTCAAGAAATGGGGGTAGTTTCTGATATGTGATTAGCGACAAGTTGCAAGGAAAACCCATTAAAGAAGAAAAAGCCCCAAGCGCCCAAACCCGTAATAATTATAAATTGCGGAAAAGTACTATTTCAATTCCATCAGAAACGAGTCCCAAAAAAACTGGCAGAAAAGCGGAAGGGCTTCGAGTGGTAAGTGGTTTCAATTGAGTTCCACCCAATGCAACACAATGGGTACCATGCATCTAGCGAAAGAGAGAGAAAATTGTTCACATCAGATGGGTAAACATAATGTTACTTACCCGCCCGATATGAATAATGACCGTAGGATCTGGGGCTCCCAGATAAACGGGAGAGATGCGTTTCGATGGATGACTGGACCTGACAAGGTAAATAGATATAGTTGTATAGGATTTGAAGTCCGACATGGACGATGCATTGACAGAAGGATGTGTTTCGTGGGCATTCTTGGAGTTAACGGAATAGATGGTCGTTTTGAAAACGTCCAAGAGAACTGACACTCAATTCATTATGAAACAGGTGGACACCTCCTTGTGAGGTGTTATACAGTGATGATTACGCAGAACAGATGGATTCAAATGGATAGAGGCAGGAGAACCAGAGAGCCGGGAAGCAGAAACGAACAGTCAGAAAGCAGATTGGCTTTAAAGCCACGAACTGATAGAGAAAGCAGTAAGCAAGTTAAAGGAAGCAGTAAAGTAGTAAGTGAGTTAAGAAAGCTAAGAGCAGAGAACAGAGAGAAGAAGTCGAGCTGACCTGCAGAAGCAAAGGTAGCATTGAGATAGAGTCAGAGAGAGTCAGAGAGTTTGTGTAATCTAGAAAGGGCTTGAGAGGTTCAAGCGAACTCCTCTGTATATGCTTGTCATGTATTGAGTCTTATATTGGACTCATACCATTGTGACCAGTAGAGGTCGAGATTCAGTAAGGAGAGTCTATGTACTCTAGAGACATGGTGGATCCAAGTACAGTCTTGCTGATTTATATATTTGAGTGAGACTCAAATTGAGCTCACTATTGTAAAAACTCTGCCTTGAAAAAGTAATAGAGATGCCACCACTGAAGGCTAGACTGGGAGACGTAGCCTAGGAGTATTGGGTGAACTCCTTATTAAACTTGTTGTGTTTATATGTTTGCCTGTTATGTTTTCTCTAACTATTTCAGTGCCTATGTATTTCGCAATCTTATTGATCCATTGCGTAAAATAACATAGGCACATCCATGCACATGAGTCTATAATACCTTATTTATTTGTCTTAGATCAATTATGGATCAAGTGGTATCCAAGCTCTAGGTTACTAAGGTTAGACAAGGTTGTGCTGGATTTTGTTGTTGAAACCTAACTAGGACAAAGCTCAAATTACGAGAAGGAGAGTTGGTTGAAGCTAACCCAGAAATTGGAAGAGTCTATCCTAAGAGGAAAATGGCAGAAGAAAGTCCCTTGGAATCAGACTCCTAGTTCATGGATAGTTTCATGACCATGAGAGCCATGGTAGAAGAAATGTATATAGAATTTAAGAAAGGTATAGAGGAAGATTCATCAAACTCCAAACAAGATAAAGGAGTGGAAGAATCTCTCCTCCATGACCATTCTAAAGGAAAAGGGAAAGAAGAAAAGCTTCCCACACCTCCTAATAGCCCTGAAAATAAAAAGAAAACATCTTTGATTAAATTAGATGTTAAATTTGATTTGTCGATATATGATGGAGAGTTGAATGTAGAGAAGCTGGATAATTGGATTAAACAGATTGATGTGTATTGCAGGGTGTATATCATTGATTCAGACAAAAGTAAGATTCAGCTGGCCAGCCTATGCCTTGGAGGCACTGCCTTGGTATGGTGGGAAGGCAGAACACAAGCTGACATGATGAAGCATGGAAAAATTCTTTCTGTCTGGAGTGAATTTGTTTCTGCAACTAAAAACCAATTCTATCCACTAGCTTATATGCTGCAAGCCATGATGAGCTGGCAAGCTCTTCGACAATTAAAATGGCAAAGTGTATAGGGCTACACTCAAGAATTTAGAAAAAGTGCTTTGATTATAGTAATTTCTTTAGAGTCACCTGAAACTCTGTTGAAGTATATAGGTGGTCTACACATCTATTTAAAGCACACCATTCTCATGTTTAATCCCACTAGCATAGATAAGGTATCTGTTCAGGCTACACATCTAGAGGCTAGAGGCAAGAATGTGAACCCAGAAGTTGGGAGAACATCAAAACCCATTGCAAGTAAGAATAAGGAAAAGAGAAAACAAAAATGGAAAGAGAGGAAGACAAATGTTGTACAAAATACCAAGCCTTCATGCACTCACTACAAGAAGGATGGGCATGATGATGAACACTGCTGGCTTCTGCATTCGGAGCTGAGACTCAACAAGTTCGATGGCACAAAGAAGAAGACTGTTGCAGCTATACAAAAAGATTTGGGGTCAGACTCAGGAGATGAAACAACAATCACAGCCACAGGTATAAAAGGTAAAAATTATGAATCATCTACTAGTAATTATGCATAATCTACTGATAATGAAGAAAATGAGAGGAAAATACATGAGCTTTTTCATATTCGAGTTATTTCCAAGCATCAAAAGATTGATACTTTGTCTGATAGTGGCTCACAACTAAATTTAATTTCTAAAGCAATTGTAAAGAAGCTGGGAATACTAACCACATCTCACAAGAAGCCATATCCATTAGTTTTTTTATGTGATAAAGAAAAGCTACAAATGACTAGACAATGTAAACATAGGCTTTCTTTTGGGTCAGCATTTGTAGATGAGTTTGAGTTAGATATAGTTCCTTTAGATATAAGTGGAATTGTTTTAGGAAATCCTTACTTGTATGATAGGAAAGCTATTTTCTATAAAGCTGAAAACAAGTATCAACTCGTTAAAGATGGAATAGAATATATTGTAAGAGCTCATAAACTCAAGAATAATTATACTCTCATAAACTCAGGGTAGATGAAAGGAATTGGAAATTCATGCAAACAATTTTTACTGATGGTTGTAAAGGAAAAGAAACCTGATAAAACCAGTACATTTGAGGGTTGTAATGCTAAACAAAAAGATGATTTAGAAAAAGTTGTTTCAGAATATGATATACTATTTCAAGAACCTGAAATTCTGCCACCCCAAAAGGAAATAGTACATGATATTAATTTGTAGCAAGATGCTCCATTGCCTAACATCAGAATTTACAGGTTGTCCGATTTAGAGAATGCAGAAATAAAGAAGTAGGTATAGGAGCTACTTGAGAAAGGGTTCATAAGACCTAGGACATCACAATGTGGGTCTCCAATTGTCTTAGTGAGAAAGAAAGATGGCTCATGGAGAATGTGCATTGATTACTGAGCACTGAATAAGATAACGATAAAAAATGGTTATCCCCTTCCTAGCATAGATGATCTACTAGATCATTTGAAAGAAGCTGCTTACTTTTCCAAGTTGGACTTGCATAGTGGCTACCATCAAGTCACAGTTGTAGAGCAAGATGCATGAAAGACTGCTTTCAAAACAAATCAGGGATTGTATGAGTGGTTAGTTATGCCTTTTGGCTTAACTAATCCTCCCGCTACTTTCATGAGAGTAATGAATGATGTACTCAGGCCTTTTATTGATGATTTTTTCATTGTATATTTAGATGACATTCTTATATTTAGTAAAGCATGGGAAGAACATTTGAAGCATGTCAAGCAGACTCTAGATGTTTTGAAAAGAGAAAATATCTATGTTAAGCTATCAAAATGTGAATTTGGCAAACCATCTTTGAATTATTTGGGTCATATTATAGGGGCTAGTGAATTGAAGATAGATCCCTATAAGGTTGCAGTCATTGTAAACTAGCCTAAACCCAAATCTGCTATGGAAGTTAGAAGCTTCCTAGGAGTAGCACAATACTTGGGAAGGTTTATTGCTAACTTTTCCTTGATTGCAGCTCCCTTCCATGCTTTAACAGGATTGAATAAGGTATTTCAGTGGGGAGGCAAACAACAAAAAGCCTTAGACACATTAAAAGAAAAGATTAGTACAACACCAATACTAGCATTGCCCGATCTTCAAAGACCATTTGAGATTGAAATAGATGCAATGACTATGCCATGGGAACAATATTGATGCAACACGATAAACCCATATGTTATCATTATGAGACATTTAATTCTGCAGTAGTTAATTATCCGACATATGATAAGGAATTGTATGCATTAGTATAGAGTGTGAAAAAGTGGAAAAATTATTTAATGGGAAACGAGATAGTTATACATACTAATCATCAACCACTTCAATATTTACACTCCCAAACTAAGTTGCAACAATCAAGACGCTATAGGTGGATGCGTTTTCTATAACAGTTTCATCTTGTCATTAGATATAAAAAGGGCATATATAATAAAGTTGCAGATATGTTGTCTAGACCAATCATAAATGCATCTACTATACTTAAGCATAATTCAGTATTGCATGAAAGCTACATTGAACAATATGCTAAAGATATGGATTTTAAAGATGTATATGCAACTTTAAGTCATGGAAAACAAGTAGAAGAATTGGATTATCATGTTAAGGACCAAATCTTGTATCATTTTGGAAAGTTATACATTCCACAATCTATAAGAGTAAAGATAATTCATGAAGCACACACTTCTCTAATATCAGGTCACTTTGGTGTAAGTAAAATAGTTGCACAACTGCAAAGATTTTGTTATTAGCCAAAAATGAATGAGAGAGTTTCTAGATATGTAAGAGGGTGTGCTATGTGTGCTAAAAGCAAGCCCAGCAATAGAAAACTAGGCTTGTACACTCCACTACTAGTTCCTTCTCATCCTTGGGAAAGTGTTTCCATGGACTTTGTTGGGGGACTACCTAAATCTAGAAAAGGTCATGACTGTTTATATGTTATTATGGATAGGTTAAACAAAATGTGTATTTTAATACCTTGTAACAAGCAGATTATAGCTGAACAAACAACAAAGTTTTTCTTTCAGCATGTATGCATTCATTTTGGATTACCCACTTGCATTATATCTGATCGAGACTCCTGATTTGTTGGGAAGTTTGGGTCGAGTCTATGGGAATTGATGGACACCAGATTGAAGAAGCGCATAGCCTTTCATCCACAAATAGATGGCCAAACAGAAGTGGTCAATACGACAGTGATCCAATTGCGTAGAGGCTATTGCAACAAGCATCCCAAGCTCTAGGATGAACATTTATGTTATGTGCAGCATGCTTACAACCATGCTAAACATTCTTCTACACAGAGATATCCTTTTGAGACCTATTTTGGTTTCACACCAAGGTCTCCCTTGCATTTTGTCTTTGTTAAATACATAACCATTGATGGACACAGTGATTTGGACAAGGCAACCAAGTTCATTGAACAAATCCAAGAGATTCACCAGGCAGTACATGAACAGCTGGAAAAGAGATTCAAAATGCAAGGCATGATGAGCATTAGATTGAGCATAGTTTCCAAATTGGTGATCAAGTCTAGTTGTATATCAGCAAAGACAGAATGCAAGGTGAAGGTAAGAAGCTAAAGTTAGTAAGGTATGGACCTTTCAAGATACTTGATAAAATTGGTGAGAATGCCTTTCGCGTTGATTTACTAGCTTACATGTGCATTTACTTAGTTGTTAATGCAGAAATCTTGAGACCGTTTGAACCTTCATTGATTGAAGATCCTGAAGAGCAGAGTCAATTGCCTTCTATTGATGATCTGTTGCCTGAATATCGCAATGAATTGTAGAAAGGTATATTTCTGGACAAGAAGGTGAGAACTACAAGCGGAGGAATGTTGAGTACCTCAGGATTGGGCTCAAAGGTTCAAAACCAAGCAGTCGGAAATGGATAGAAATTGGGCAAGAGAGGAATTTGTACCCTCACTTGATCGATGCTTAAAAACCAACTTTCTATGGTCCAAAATCCTTTTCAGTGGGAAGGCCGTGATCTGAATTGGATCCTAGAACACTCTCTAAGTTTTCATGAACTTTGTAAAATTCATGCCAAAGTTTCAAAGTATTATAAAGATCAAGCTTATCAAAGATAAGCTCATAATAGTTGCAATTTGTGATCAACGCGGAGCAACGAGGACTCTCGGTCAAGCACGTAGACCATCGGCCAATGGTAATGCACGCTACCATAAATTAGCAAAACCTGTAGTCAATTCAAGAAACGGGGATAGTTTCTGATATGGGATTGGTGACAAGTTACTAATCGTATATCGTAGGGAAAACCTCTCAAAGAGGGAAAAGACCTGAGCACTCAGACCCGAAATAATTATAAATTGCAGAAAAGTATCGTTCCAATTCCATCAGAAGTGGGGTCCCACAAAAATCGGCAGAATATTGGAAAGGCTTCAAGAAGTAAGTGGTTTCAACTAAGTTCCGCCCGATGCCACACAATGGGTGCCACACGTCTGGCAGAAGAGAGAGAAAACCATTCACATCAGATGGGTAAACATCAGGTTAGTTACCCGGTCGATATGAATGATGACCGTAGGATCTAGGCCCCCCTGATCAACGGCGGAGATGTGTTCCAATGGATGACCATACTTGATGAGGTAAACATACATATTTATATAGGATTTGAAGTTTGACGTGGATAATGCGTTGGCAGAAGGATGTGTTTCGTGGGCATTCTTGAAGTTAACGGAATAAATGGTCGTTTTGAAAACATCCAAGAGAACTGACACACGATTTGTTATGAAACAGGTGGCCGCCTCCCTGTGAGGCATTATATAGTGATGATTATGCAGAATAGAGGGATTCAAACAAACATAGGCAGGGGAACCAGAAAGCCGGGAAATGAAAACGAACAGTTAGAAAGTAGATTGGCTTTAAAGCCACAAACTGACAAAGAAAGCAATAAGCAAGTTAAAGGAAGCAGTAAGGCAGTAATCGAGTCAAGAAAGCTAAGAGCAGAGAACAGAGAGAAGAAGTCGAGCTGACCTATAGAAGCAAACCTGGTATCGAGACAGAGTCAGAGAGAGTCAGAGAGTTTGTGTACTCTAGAAAAGACTTGAGAGGTTCAAGCGAACTCCTCTTTATATGCCTGTCATGTATTGAGTCTTAGATTGGACTCATACCATTGTGACCAATAGAGGTCGAGATTTAGTAAGGACAGTCTGTGTACTCCAAAGACTTAGGGGATCCAAGTACAGTCCTACTGATTTATATCTATGAGTGAGACTCAAATTGAGCTCACTATTGTAAAAACTCTGCTTTGAAAATATAATAGAGAAGCCACCGTTGAAGGTTGGATTGGGAGACATAGCCTAGGAGTATTGGGTGAACGCCTTATTAAACTTGTTGCGTTTATATGTTTTCCTGTTATGTTTTCTCTAACTACTTTAGTGCCTGTGTATTTTGAAACCTTATCAATCCGTTGCATAAAATAACATAGGCACATCCATGCACATGATTCTTTAATACCTTAATTATTTTTCTTAGATCAATTATGGATCAAATATTGGCCAATCTATTGGTTCGTCGGATGTGATATTTTCATTCTCAATATATCTTCTCATTCAGTGAACTTCCCTGGATTCATTAGGCAAGAGAGAAAGAAAGGATGACACGTGACAATGCAAAAATTTAGCCCCATCGGTTTCAATATCCACATCCATCCTAGCTATTTCATCAACATCACTATCAACATATTGTAACGTGATAGAAACATCAATAGGTCTTTTAGGGAGAGCAACAACTGAATGCATGTCAATTTCAACATCCCTATAGTAATTATTTATTTCAATTTTATAACACAATGCATCCATCACACGTTGTCTCTTAACATAACATTCATAGTATTTAGATTGAATACCTCACTTTCTCACAATAAAATAATCTAGTTTGTCAACACGCTATGGAATCTTCTTCACAATTGATGAAATATCTTATGAAAAACCTATTGTGTGGCCACTATAGTTATATTGACCACCATGAGCATGTGTCACTTTCCATATTACATATGCCCGTTCTATTAGGATCACTTCAACTTTTGTTAAAACTCCTAGAACCTCAGGCTACTCACATGGATCCATGTTGTTCAAGTGAGAAAAGAGATGACCACCTTTCTCGCACTTACATCTTTTACAAATGGGCCCTTCGTGCAATCTAACAACTTGTTTACTAGGATAAAAACCATTACACACATGGAACATATTCAAAAGATACAAACTATCAATCTTCAACTGGATTTGTTTATGAACATCAACCATGTCTCTGCTAAAATGATAGGGAGAAATTTCATTTTCTCTACAATACACTATTCTAGCTTGGCGGTGATGTGAAACAACTCGTGGAACTCGAGTATTTGTTGCAACATTTATTTCCATAAAATAATGGAAATTAATTCTTCTACATTGATAGCACTTGAGCAAAATTCTTCTTGCAAGAAAGAAAATAACCTTTGTAAGATCGAAATATCTATAAAACAAGTTCCATTTGTTAATCAAACAAAAACAATTTACATTTTCTTCATTGTTGCATCGTCCATGTGCAGGTCAAGGAACTGATATTTCTTGCATTGGTTGCAAATTTGTTTCTTGACCATTATTCACTTGAGAAGTATTTTGCAAGAAAAGTAAACAATAAGATGTGTAAAATAATCAAAACTTTTCAAAATAAATCTGCATTAATCACATGTGTTGCACCAATAGGAAAAGTGTCCTCAAATTCTTTGGCTTCAAAAATATTCTCTCTAGAGATACATCAATAAATAGTGGTTCCAAAATTTCTAATAGACCAACCCAAATTATTAACCATTCTAGGAAGCATATTACTACCACCATAAACATCATATGCAACAAGTTGTTCAATGGAATCAGATTCCCTATGTTCCATTATAACATGTATTCCACCATTTGAAAACCCCCCAAGGTTATCACTTCTATTAAGTGTGCTTATGTAAACACAATGTTCCAAAATGTACAACATTTGAGAAAATTATGGAATAGCAACAAAATTTCAAGACAATCAACAACAACGTAAACAAACATGCCAATGAAATTTCTCCTACCTAGAGATGGAAGGTTGTAAACTTATGGTTAGTCAGGCCATATGTTTTGTAATTTAATGAAGTTTGACAAGTTGGACATCGAACCTCGTATTCAAGAACAAATAAAGGTTGCACTAGTTCTAAATCTATTTTCTAGTCAGTAAACATTTCGACACTGTTCTAAAAAAATAATACTAGAAAAAAATACAAGAGTAAAAACTTCACATGAAGAAGAAAAGAAAATGCAAAAGAAAAAACACTTGAGCTATCTACATTGTTGGAACAAAGACATTATGTACATATTCAACAGACGTAACTGTATTAACAATATAGTTGCTACTAGGAAAGGCCTAACCCTGTTTTCCAACACAGTCTCCCAGATTTTCAACCATTTCAAGAAATTGTTCATTCTTACCATTGTCATAAACTCCCAAAATTTCATTTCTTTCATTGTTTTCACACAAAATACCATCATCACTCATATGAAGACTCTCTTTCCAAACACAATGTTCCCAAAGAAGACGAAACTTAGTAAAGATTAAAAAAATATAATTTCTTTCACATCATAAACCTATAGGAAAATGACCACCAAAACAAAATCTTCATTGCACTAAACCACTTATCTTTTCATACTTACGATTTACAACTCCTCCTTCTTCTTTATTTGCTAAAGATATTTTTTTTTGTTGGTATGAAACTCTTGTCCATGCTTTAACGACATCCTTATTGTTGTGGGGAAAAATGCCTATGCAGGACGATCCTATCCACCTAAGGTGTGACAGTGCCTTAGCAACAAACAGACACAGCTATTCTAGTATTCTTCCTTTATGAATTAAGAATGAAGAGAGATGGATGGACTAACCGGTGTCTTCCGTTTGTCCCTCTATCCGATTTCTCTTCTCTTTGAGAGTTCCCAGCTACTTGCCTTCTCGCTCGCCCAGCTTCAACAGGTCTCTGCAAGATCACAAGAAGAGAACACTACACAAAGACATAGATTCATATTCATAACTAGTTCAGGATTAGAAATAAACGAAACATACTAATGCAATCATAGATCAAAGATACATCAATATATAGGAGAAACCAAGATAGCTTTATTGATGAATAACAAGGTTCAGGAAGAGATACAACCAAGAAGGCTCAAATCCAGCATCTCCTTCCCAGCAAATGGAATTCCTATCTTCACCTCCCTTCAAAGCATTAAGCACCCAATGATTCCAATCTCAAACCAACAGCAATTCTTTGCAATAACCAAATTCCAGCCTCCAGATCTCATGGAGGAGAGATCCATATATAGATGTTTGGAGAGAGGATGAGTCAGTTTGAGATCTGACTAGTGTCCTCTCCCTCTGTCAGTTCTTGTTTCCACTTGGAGGTTCTTGCTTCCACTTGGAGTTTGAGAACCTCTTACTCATCATGAGTCGAATTCATTGAGGCAAGTGTCATTGAGGAAGATTCTGGAAGCTTCCAGGGTCTTGACACCTCGTTGAATGAACTTGCCATTTGTCAATTCCCGCTCAGCGCACCCTGGTAGTGCTTTTACCTGCGTTGCAGTGTAGGTAGCCAGTTCAGACTTTGCATTTTAGCGCAGACAGCTAGTGGAGCTCTTGAATTGATCCTGAATTGACTTGTTTTTGAGCAGTTTCTGGTGGAGAACTTCTGTGAATTGTTGTGGTTTGTTAGCCTTGTTCCTCTAGGGGTAGGAACAACATGATTAGGGACTTTGGATCCCTTAGATTATGGACATTTCATGCTTATAGCTGTAAGGCACAAAAATGTCTATAACAGTTGCCCCCTAAAGTATGAGGCCATTTATTGGGTGAAATGCTTTATTAGGAGGATCCGAAGTTCATCCAATGCTGGGAGGAGACCTGTAATAAGATACAATACAATACATTATTTTTCATACTGCTTTCATGATCTCGCTGAGGCGGGCATTCCCATGCTCAGCTTTATAAATTCATTTTTCTGTACATAGAACAGACAATCGTCTGATGGTAGACTGATGATTTTGATGAAACCATCAACTTTTTTGATAGGATGATTATCTGTTGCAATGATGTACATGTCAATGTCTTTATCTTTCCTGAATATATATCGCAGCCTAGATGGATGAAACTAGATCTGGGGTCTTCAAACTCATTCGATCTTCACTCTAAGTACAAGTCGATCCATGTGAGAAATGTTCTGAAGTCGAACATGGAAAGACATCGCTTGATTACCGGCCAATGAGGTAAACCGTTAACAAGCGTGAGAGGAATCATCGATAATGATAATGACCCTCAAGGTACTGCAGTACAATCCACATGGTGTGAATAAAGGACTTGGCATCGAACACCACGTAAAATCTTCCGGTCGAAGGTCATTGATGTATACCTGTCGCCGGAAGTGAGAAACTTGCCATTGAGGCATGCAAGCTTCAAAGTACTGAAGGGGTTGTTCCTAGATCAACTTCTTGGATAATGAGCTGATGTCGATAAGAAGCGATCTGTTAAAGGAGGGCCTTGATGAATCCCACATCAATGACACGGAACGGAGCTAATGATTTTGATGGAGGTGAAAACGATCTGATGATATATGATTCAGGGTGGCGGTCATGAAAGGATGAAGGATAATGTACGGCAGTGGATGGGACACGGTTGACTTCTCTGAACGACTTCTCTTGAACATATGGCGACACTTATGCGATGGATCGGTAGCATTACCCCAAATATGGATGGTATGGCGAGACCATGGTGATGTGACCGGTGAATGAAACAACCCAACCCGATTGTGGTACGGAGGAAAAGTGTCATGTTCAAGAGCGACCTGCTACCATCAAAGTTTTCTTGAGTTTCTCCCAATTTTCCCCAGTCATTGCTGACCAGTACCTCTTTATTTTTGTCAAGCTTGAGGAGGATAACATATGCTTGTTCTATAACTTGCCCTTCGGGCAAGCCCATCGCTATGTTTTAACGAGCCTAGCGATAGTGAAACTCGTTCTCGTCTAAAGACAAGTTTGTCGCTATTTAATGATTTTAACGAGTCTAACGACAAAGATAACTCGGTCCTTTTCATTTTTAGAGAGTCTGAAAAGGTACATAAAGTCAACTCCGAAAGCCCCTTTTTCGTCATCTAATCCCTTAAGTCCGAAAAAGTATAAAACAATACAGAAGGGATGGATTTTCGATAGTTTTAACAAGCCGAACAAAACAAGCGCTCGATCTTTTTGTGCAATAATCCCTCAGGTCCAAAAAGATTAAAATCTAGAGGAGGGATAGCACTTCCGGTCGCTTTAACGAGCTGGAAGGCCAAAACTCGGCAATCTTTTCATATTTTACGAGTCAGATGAAAAGAGCTTAAAGAAGACTCGTCTTTTGAGGAACGAGTGATAAAATGGGTTAGCAGCTGATTCCAGGTATAGGTTGGAATTTTCCAATCACGGCAGTGTCACAAGGATGGCTAGTGTAATCACTCTTCGCAGCTGTTCCTCAAAATGGGTAAACAATCAAATGGAGGTGAATGATCGGCCAATGGAAAAGTGGAGGTGATGGTGCAAACACGACCAAGGCTTTAATGGCTGATAATTTTCATTCGCAGTGGTTATTTACCGGGTAGTTCATTTTTTAATGAGCTTAAACGCGGATTGAAACACTTGCTCGATCTTATGTTTATTTTTTAACGAGCATGAACTATGTGCTAAAACTTCTTGGATGATAAGCTTGCATGCCCCCAGCATAATAACGCAAATCGAGGTGCATGCCCCCCAAGCTTCATTGCATTCAACTCAGTGGTTGGAATGAAGGTTTACCTTTGAGATTTGAAAAGGGGATTTGTTTTATTTTTTAATGAGGTTGACACAGTAAAAGAACTATCCTCATGACTCCTTGTTTCATTTTTTAACGAGGTTGACACGAGATAAGAACCGTCCTCGGAGTCCAAATCCATTAGATATAGAAGGTTTCATATTCCACTGTGGCCACTTCCGCCAGATTACTCGGAGGCGGTAGGGCAAAAGTACCCATTAAGGCAGGGTCTTTTAGGAGACCTACTCCGATATTTTGGAGCGAATGATTGCTTCCATGGATCATTGTAATGCTTCCAGTAACTTGAGAACCATTGGGGAGAAATGTTTGTTGGTCGACGATTGTAATTCCTCCTTGAAAGGGAAATGCAATCTTTCTAAAATAGGTCGACACAACAGCTGCCATGGCATATATCCATGGTCGTCCCAGTAGGATGTTGTAATCAAGATTCCCATCGATGACTTCAGCATCTATTTCTATTGTTTTTCCCCTAGTTCAACTTTCAAGTTATTTAGGATACCGTACGGGGTATATGTCCTTCCGTTGAATGCTTTTAATGTTGTCGCAGATCGCGACAAGGTTGGAGATCCTAAAGTTTTCCAGCAACTCATCGACATAATACATGTAGATGCCCCCTCATCAATAATTGTTCGGTGAACAGTTTTGTTGAGGGCTTTCACTTGAACAAGGAAAGCTAATTGAGCTGGTAACTGAGGATCGTACCCTTTGTGGTCAAAGGATACAAGATTGGAATCCATTGGGTCAATCCCACCTATTGCTGATAATAAAGCTTGCTCTTGGGAGAGGCAATTTTGCGGTACCTCAAGTGTCGACATAGCGGACGGCGATTGGGCCAGGTCCTCTATTATATTATAATTCTGTGCTATTTTTGCACGAGGATTAACTATCGATTTGTGCACTACTCCCTTTGGCGACTTTATCATTTGTTCATGAATGATGGGTGGCACAACTTTGGTCAAAGTTGTTGTCGAACTACTAGGTTGTTCAATAGCCTTGTTATTCGATACCTGTGGATTCCCGTAATCTTTATTCCTTGCCAAAGCATCATTTTGCTGCTTTGATATAGACAACATAAGCACTTGGGATCGGGAAGAATTTTGATTAGCAACCAGTTTGGTTCCCGGGTTTGGAAACGGATCAGTCAATACTGCTGAGGTTTTTGAACTCTTAAAGAGTTTCTTAACTTCAGCTATATGTGGACAATCTCTCGTCCAATGATCCTCATCGCATATATGACACCCCGCAGGGGGTTTCCTTTTTTTCCCTTTCTTTTTCTTCTTGCCCCCTGGTTGCTTCAGTTGTTTGCCCTTGTCGGCCGACATGGCATTTACTTCCGAGGCAAGAATTTCGTCTTTTGCATTTTGATCTGAAATCTTACAGGCCTTCTTGGATGTGGCCTTTTTCGATTTCGTGTTTGTCGTGCCAATCACACCATCGCCGGCGTGAGAGTCATTGTTTGATTTAGGAGGAGGAGGAATTGAGAATTCTGGTCTAGGGGCGTCAGGTATTTTGTCGTAGAGCGTGCCAGACTGAGTATAGACCAAGTCTAGATATTGCGCACGAGCGATAACTTTCTCTTCCGTTACGACTCCCCCCTTCGCCACATCTTCCGTGATGGCAGGAAGTAATGACTTGATAAATCATTCAGCTAATAGCTGATCGGGAACGTACGTTTTTAGCATCCTACGACGATGTCGCCACTCATGTATATGATCAGATATGTGAGTGGCCGTTGTCTGTTTGAAGTTGGTTAGGATTTCCATTCCTGTTTCATACCTTATCGGTAACTGAAAATGGGTTAAAAAGGTTGTGGCTAGGGTACTGAAGTTGTCGAATGAAGCTCTAGGCAATTCGATATACCATTTTGCTGCTGGACTAGTTAACGTCCTCTGAAAAAGGCGAAGCCTAATCGAATCATCGTTTAGGGTGTTTGATGAACACCACAGATGAAATGTCATCACATGATTCGACGGATCTTCACCCGGATTTCCATTAAATTTAGGAATATCTGACAGAAGTTTATGCGGAATCGCTGGCCACCAAGGGGCATAAGCAATTGGATCATTCGTCAGCCGGTTTAGATCTGGTAATTCTAGAGTTGCTACAAAGGGCAACTGTTGATTCAGGTTAGTCGAAGCATACCCAGGATAAGATGGAATCGCCTGAGCAGTGGGTCTTTGCATACCAGCATAATGTATTTGATGCTGGCAACTTTGACAAGGTTGATGGGCATAACCAATTTTTTGTTGATAACCGCTTTGGAAATGCAGTTGCCCATTACTTACAAAGACTTGTTGCTCAGGTCCTTGATATGATTGCTGGAATTGTGGTTGTTGAGATTGAACCAGCCTTGGTTGTTGGACCATTTGCTGTTGTTCAATACTGGGTGATTGACCAAGATGAGGATTCATAGTACTTGTTTGAGCCTGAGTCGCTCCAGATAAGGAGTCACTAACCTGAGGTTGTGATTGAGTCGTTGAGACAAGAGGCTGTTGTATTGCAACCTGAGAAACTTGGGGTTGACATACAACAGGTAGCGCTTGTACTTGCGATGCAGTCACCATAGCAGGTATAGTGGGAATATCCGACACAGGGTGGACTGGTTGCATTGAATATACAACCCTTGGTTGTTGAGGCAGTATTGGTACCCAACCACTGGACGTAATTCCAGTTTGACCTGAATTTTGTTGTAAACTCCCACATGGTTGTTCTCCGGGAGGGAACAATGAAAAGACATACTGCCCTCCATATGGTGGCAATCCAATACTTAAAGGGTAGATTGGCCTTTGAAGACACATTGGATCAATTTGTTGAGTTTCAACATAAGAAATACCAGATGATAATCCGGATGAAGAAATATGAACTAACCATGTCGTCGAAGCAGTCCTTGATTGGACTCCGGCTTGTTGTTGATAACTTGCCGGGACAGATGGTATACCATTGAACATCGTTGGAGTAGCAGTAGGAGGCTGTGCCACTGCTGTATCGGACGACACAGTCCTGGATGTCGACGGTTGTTCAGACATTTTGAGTCTATCCAAAAGATTACCTAGCGATTCTACAGGAACTTCCACTGGTGGTAGACTAACTTCTGATGTCGCAGGAAATAGAGTGACCCCAACTCCAAAATGTGTTGGAGTACTTGCTTGCGGATCTTCTACAATTTCCTCTATCGCAATCAAACTAGGTGGAAGGGGAAGACCGTCAGGTCCGTAAAATATTTCTGGTGCCGAAGAAGGGGTTGAATCGACAGCGACAGATGTTTGAGGGGCAAGACTCTCTGAACCGGTTGCAGATGGAACTGGTTCAGTAACAGAAGTGTTTTCTCTCAGACTGGGATCAGTATCACTGTCCCTCTCTGGCTGTTGAACTTCTTCTATAGAGGCAGGGGTTCCAGAAATGTTTGGAGTAACCGGAATCTCGGATGTTGTTGGAACACTTGTTCTAACTTTGATAGGAGATTTCGAACCGATTAAACGAGTTTGCTTTGTCCGTACTGTTTTTCGATTCCAGAGACAAAGACGATTGACTCGTAAGTCTCCGCGAACGACGGGGTTTCAATTGACTTTCTTCCACGATTGCGGATTACTCGATCAACCAAAATACAAAATGGGAAAGTGTGTTTTCGAATTAAATGAATTTTTAGACGCTTTAGACACAACTTGCTTTTTCAGTTTTAAAGAGTCGAGAAAAAGCTAAAGATGACTCTAGTCTCCTTTGATGTTTTAACGAGCCCGAAGTGACAAATGCTCGGATGGACTTTTTCCGTTATATAGTCTGAAAAAGGCCAAAAGGAACTGCTCTGGAGTTCTAGGTAGAGGGTGTGCCAAACTTTTCGCAAAACCGCAGAATACTTTTTAAGGTACGGGCGGTCAATCTTCCTGAATGCTGTGTTCAGTGCATTGCGATTAGTAGGGCGGCCGACACGGCTTCCTAAGGATAAAGGTTTTATGCCTATAGGGGTCTCCCAATATATACTCGACGGTATGTGGGAGCACAATCCGTACTGGCGCTATCGTCCCTCCGGAGGAATCACCCACCATCAGCGAGATCGACAGTCACCAGGCTTTACGACGCCGGAACACGTCTCTAGCCTAGACCTCTATGTTGTGCGTTATGTTGCAAAGCATTATTAGGTTCGTTCAATTTATTTTAGGTTGATCTTTTTAGAAGTTTGCCTTTCTGGATCACCACGAGATGTATGATACAATTCCTAAATGAAGTCTAAAGATGATAAGCAAGCTTTATATCTTTTCAACAATGAAAATCCTAGCTATAAAGGGAAAAGAAAGACACCATCTTTTCTCAAAGAGCAATCAACACACTCTAATGCACTTTTCCTAAATCAAGCATGCAAACTATCAAGATGCAAATGCACGATGCAGATGTTTGTTTTCCGCTTTCTTAATATTGATGCCTAAAAAGAAAGCTTTTTGTACAACTTTGAATTTGCTTTTAAATGACAAATACAAACAAGTTTACTTTTTCGAAATCAGAAAGGGTAGAAGAGAATACAACACTTTACGACTTTCGAAATGAACACTTGTTTCGACACTCAAAAGAGACAAACTCAAACCAAAAGCAAAAGTAAATGTAAAATCAACTATAAACAGCCAATGAACTCTCTCCTAAGATCACAATCAACAGATCTGAATCAAGGGCTACAGGACGATTATTTCACTCTTGCAAAGGAAAACTGTAAATGACGCCACAAACACATAAAAACACTCACAGTCTTTTTGTACAAAAGGAGGCAGAATTTAAGCAGAGAAAAGGAGTTATCAGACAGGTGCCTATTCTGGTTACAGGCTGCAAAAATCAGAGATCAAAACAAGGCAAAACAGAACAGAGAACCCCAGCTGCACAAGGCATAACTGGATCAACACACCCTCAACACAGAGGTTTTGACATTCAGCGCAGGTAGCCTTCACGGGACCTGCGTTGAAATGCAAAACCTCTTCACAGGGTCTGCGCTGAAGGAGAAACGAGAGTTCCTCACTGGGTTCTGGGTCACAGTTTGCTGATTAATCTACGGTTTCAGGCCAAATAAAAGCAACAAGCAAGGTACAATCAAAGGGATGCTTTGAGGGAGGACTAAGATCTATCACAAAGGATCATCAAATCATTTGCGAGTCCATTGTTCAGATCATAGACAAATCCAGTGATTGGATCAAAGCAGCAGCTGTCTACTTTGCATCTCAGAATAGCAGATGCAGTTCGATTGTTGCTGTTGAGTCTATGAAACAAACAATGATAGAGACACAAATAAAATGACCAAAAAGATCTCCCCAGTGGAGTCGCCAATTTGTTGTGGGGAAAAATGCCTATGCAGGACGATCCTATCCACCTAAGGTGTGACAGTGCCTTAGCAACAAACAGACACAGCTATTCTAGTATTCTTCCTTTATGAATTAAGAATGAAGAGAGATGGATGGACTAACCGGTGTCTTCCATTTGTCCCTCGATCTGATTTCTCTTCTCTTTGAGAGTTCCCAGCTACTTGCCTTCTCGCTCGCCCAGCTTCAACAAGTCTCTACAAGATCACAAGAAGAGAACACTACACAAAGGCATAGATTCATATTCATAACTAGTTCAGGATTAGAAATAAACTAAACATACTAATGCAATCATACATCAAAGATACATCAGTATATAGGAGAAACCAAGATAGCTTTATTGATGAATAACAAGGTTCAGGAAGAGATACAACCAAGAAGGCTCCAATCCAGCATCTCCTTCCCAGCAAATGGAATTCCTATCTTCACCTCCCTTCAAAGCATTAAGCACCCAATGATTCCAATCTCAAACCAACAACAATTCTTTGCAATAACCAAATTCCAGCCTCCAGATGTCATGGAGGAGAGATCCATATATAGATGTTTGGAGAGAGGATGAGTCAGCTTGAGATCTGACTAGTGTCCTCTCCCTCTGTCAGTTCTTGTTTCCACTTGGAGGTTCTTGCTTCCACTTGGAGTTTGAGAACCTCTTACTCATCATGAGTCGAATTCATTGAGGCAAGTGTCATTGAGGAAGATTCTGGAAGCTTCCAAGGTCTTGACACCTCGTTGAATGAACTTGCCATTTGTCAATTCCTGCTCAGCGCACCCTGGTAGTGCTTCTACCTGCGTTGCAGTGCAGGTAGCCAGTTCAGACTTTGCATTTCAGCGCAGACAGCTAGTGGAGCTCTTGAATTGATCCTGAATTGACTTGTTTTTGAGCAGTTTCTGGTGGAGAACTTCTGTGAATTGCTGTGGTTTGTTAGCCTTGTTCCTCTAGGGGTAGGAACAACATGATTAGGGACTTTGGATCCCTTAGATTATGGACATTTCATGCTTATAGCTGTAAGGCACAAAAATGTCTATAACACTTATTCTAATGTTACCAATGTCATTGGTATTCATTTGATCGTTGTCGTTCAGTAGCAGAGCGAGCTTTTTCTCTCACTACTCTCGCTTGTTACTTCACTCAACATTGCTATGATAAATTTAAAGTCAGTTTGAAATTCATTTTGCAATGGCCTTTGAGGCTAATGCATACTCTTCAATCTCTAAAAAACTAAGTAATAATAAATACATCTTCGAATTTCAAGGAAATACACACACAAGAAATATTTGAAAATTTTATCTCTCTCACAACAAATTTTTAACAAATGGAACAATGATCCCCTTACATATAATCAAAGAGGTCACATAAGAAAATTATATATCAACATGCAGAAAACCAAATACTTGCAAGGATTTCAGCCGATACAATAAAACGTTATTGCAATTATGGATTCCTAGAAACAAAACCTTTCTTCCCAATAAGTAGGAATACCTTTCCATTTCTACAAATTGCAAAAAACTAAGAAATATGAACAACATTCAAATTGAAAATATCAACAACGAAAAGTAATTCAAAAACTATCCAAATTTGGCATAGTTGTGTCCTTAGTATAGCTTCAAAATGTGAATTACAATGATCTTAAAAATATGTTTAAAAACATTAAACATACATAAGGTCTCAAGGGCTAATTCAATACATCCACATATAGTGGAGTTATGTCAACAATAGAATCTCCATTTGTAATAAGCGAAAAAAATTTCCATTTGTAAAAGGTAACCAGAACATTTACTATTTATATCCATAAAGATAGATTTAAAAAATGACCATTTGTACCCCCAATCATATTCAAAATATTCCATACTTCACTCTTTTTAGAATCGACCAAATTAGAATGATTTATCTCTTTAAGTGACCAAATGGGGAACCGTTATTAACAACACCAATAAGTTTATTCTTGTATAACCCTAATGCCATATATTATATGTCAACAATAGGAACAAATGAATAACCCCAATTGTTTCTATTCAAATCTGACTAGTAGATAGAGTAACCATAAGTAGGGTAATATTCATAATTTTTTCTAGATACACCCAATAAAACTTTTCTTTAAAGAAGATAGCCTCCTTTGCTGGCATTACACCAAGACATGGATGCTCCATCCAGTTCCAAATGTTGTTAACACTACTGAAAATGAGAAAATGTGAATCCATGTTTTTAGAAACATGTTTCAAGAAAAACCATTCATATTTTCATGGACTATATTTTTGCAAGAAAGAGAAGAATTTGTTAGGTCCCTATAATACTAGTGTATTCTCCCATTATTATTGTCATTGTATCCCCTTATTATTATTGTTCTACCCTATTTTCCCCATATTATTATTATTGTTCCCCATAGAAGCCCACTATTGTTATTGTTGTGCCCTTAAATTATTATTGTTATGTCGGATCTGATTATATTGTGACCCGTTAGACTCCTATATATAGAAATCAAGTTTTGTCATTTGTATCATCCAAGAATTATTCATTTGTGTAATTTAAATGATGTTTACCCCTCAAAGAGGATAATTTTGAAGTTTTTATCTATCTCTTATTCTATTTTGTGATCTGGTTGCATAACATTTGGTATTAGAGCTTTGGATTCTAGGGTTTTCCTACTTCAAACAAGTCATCGTGGAATTTTCGCTATAAATTTGTTTCTACAAAGCTTAAGATGCAGAAATTAAAACCCATTTTAGCATAAATCATGGTGAACCATGTGTACAAATTTCAGATATTGTCTCAATATAGTTTCAGAGAAATGATCCGATGAAGTAGTTTTTGTAGGTTCTAGAATTCGATCTCAAAGATATTACCTTGGGAAACTCCTCATAACTTTCTCTCTAAGCATCGGATTGAAATTTCATTAGATGTGATAGAAATAGGAAGGAATTTAGGTTATTGGGTATCATATTTAGGGCCAAAGTTCGAAAAAGTGACATGTGGCACTTCGTACAAGTTCACTCTACTAAACTTGTCTATAATCAGGCCATCGTGGGAGATTGGGCATAAGTATTTATTGGAGAATACGATATTGATAAGACTTGTGGGGTTGATAAGGGGACTCAAAGGGATACCATAGGACATAATTTCAGACCTTGGATATTTTAAATTACAGAGATAAATTAGATTCAATATCGAGCTCCTACAAAGCGAAACAACAAAGGTGTGTAGTTTTTTTTTTTTAATTTTCATAAGTTTTTTTTGAGTAGTTTGAAGTGATTCAAAGGGAATTGTGAAACATAATTATCATTATTTGATAACCCAAGAAAATAAAATGGAAACACCTAGTAAAAAACTCTAGATCTCTACTATGACACATGGAGAAGAGGGACAAATGCAACATGATATATAAAAATTACGAGACTAAGTGCAACAAATCTTGATCTTGTAAAAAGTAATTGAAGCTAAGATGAATGGAATTGAAGCTAATATGAAAGGTTTTAAGAATGGAATGGAAGCTAAGATCGATCGTATAGAAGAAAAAATGAAAGGCAACATCGAATATTTGAAGAAAAACATGGAAGGTTTCACAAAGTTTCTAGAAGAAAGACTTCCTAATGGAAAAAAGGTAGTAGAGTAAACTCATGATGAGAACAAAATAAATGTAAATCATGATTTCATAGACTCCAACATTGGATTAAAGGCCCAGCATGTTCCAAAGATCCATATGAGGAAGTCTGATGGAAAGGATCCTGTAACATGGATACTACAGATGGAGCAATATTTCGATGTCCATAATGTGCAAAACACACAAAGTATATGCATTGCAACTTTATATTCGGAACCCAATTAGTTTGTATGGTATCAATGATTTTTCCCTCGTAAGAAAATTATCACTTGGTGAATTTTTTACGGAGGATATGATAGCACATTATGAGGATACAAAGAGTAACACCTTCTTTAGCCAATTGATAAATATCAAACAAAAGGATTCAATGGTGGAGCACATTGAGGACTTCCAAAAATTTAATATAAGGGTAAATGATATTCTAGAGGAGCATAGAATATATGTCTTCATAGGGATTTTAAAGGATAACATCCAACATGAGGTTTTCCTTTGGGAACCTAATTCATTCGAAAAGGCATTCTGGTTGGCAAGAAAAATTGAAAGAAAAATTATGGCAACAAGGAAGCCTACCACTCACAACGATAAAGATGGAAGTGTTTCTTCCCCTAGCCTTCCACAACCTACATGGTTAACACCAATTTATCAATATGCCACTATTTTGGCTCCAACAAGCATCCATAAAAAAATGGAATTAATAATTATGGGTTTTCTATGGTAGGGAGGGAAAAAGGAGACCAAATAGTTCAGTTTGGTAAAATAGGAACAAGTAATTTTGCCTTATGAGAAGGGAGGCTTATCCATTAGGCTTCCTGGAATGATGAATGCTACTCTAGGGGCCAAAATTATATGAAGAATGATAACCAAAAAGGATGGATGGTGGAAACAAACTTTGGCTTTAAAATATATGAATCATCAAAGAACCAACTTGATGGATGAAAATGTCCCAATAAGCCCATGCTTGCAAGCATGGAAGATAGTTTAAAAGTTGTTACCTACTATCACCAAGTACACTTCGAAGATGCCCATAAATGGAAAAAGTATCAAGGTATGGGGAGACAAAATAATGGGAAAGGAGGCTTTATGAAACTACCCAGGTATCTATGAGATAAGATAATGGATGCAAGCTAAGGGGCTAACCTCCCTGCATTCCATCTCTCGATGGGAAAACAAAAATTGGAAGGACCAACACATTCCAAATCTGCCACCAAATTTAAAAAGACAATGGGATCTATTAGTCCTCCATCTCAAAGGATTAGCCCCAGCAAATATGGAAGATGAAGACACTGTCATCTGGGATCTTAGTGGGCGTTCCTACTCAGTCAAGTCCGGATATAACTCTCTCGAGGATCAACAAGATGAACAATATTTCCGCCCATGGAAATCTATATGGAAGATAGAAAGACTCCCCAAAGTTAAAATTTTCAGTTGGAATCTCCTTAAAGGGAGAATTTTTACTGCTGATAACCTTAAAAAAAGGGATTCTTCGACTAGTCAAGGTGCTCAATGTTCCTAAATGAATAAGAATCCATCCAACATCTCTTCTTTGATTGTCCATTTACTAGAGAGTGCTGGAAGCAACTTACTAGTCCTCTGGAAATCAAGCTCAAATTTTCCATAAACTTTAATGACTTATTTACTGAATGGAGAAAGAATTACCCCTACTTAATGAAGAACAAGCAAACCATTAAAAGGTTTTGGGAAAGTCCCCCATCATTTCTTTGTTGGCAAATTTGGCTCTTAAGAAATAAAAGCATCTTCAAAGACCAAATCCCAAAGATTGGAAGAGTCCTGTCAAAAAATTGGGGACTCACTTCAGAATTTATAAACATGAAAGGATTAAAAAAAAAAACACAGTAGCAGCCTCCAATAAGAAGAAAGGAATTGGCTCAGAAAAGCAACTATAGGGAGTAACTAGAATATCAGTCCCAATGTAAGACTTCCAACTCAAAATTGGAGAATTAGATTAAATAAGGAAGAATTTTCAACATGGAAAGGAAATTTGAACATGCATTGTCTCTTCTTCGACGGTGCCTCCAAAAGCAATCTGGGTAGAGCTGGAGTAGGAGGGACCCTCCTTGAACCAGGGGGGAATAATCCAATCACTTATGAGTAGGCATTTGGGGAAACCTATAATAATAAGGCAGAGGCTTATGGCCAGCTAATGGGAACCAACATATTAAAAAAAATGGAAATCAGAGATCTTATTATAATGGGAGATTCAACAATAATAATTGAAGCCATGATCAATAGAGGAAAACCCCCAAATGTAGCCATGCACTGGATCCTCAAAAGAATAAGGAAAGATATGGAAGACCTGGGAAATGTCACTTTCAAACATATCTTGTGGGAGAAAAACAGTAGCCAGGTCTGAAGGGGAAACAAGAGTCGACGAGGATGTGTCCTTCAGACCTATTCCTTAGTGCTATATTCACTATATGAAAATCATGTCAAAAATATCTTCATTCTATTATATTCCGTGGTTTAATGAAATTGTGATTTGTAGTACCTATACATATCTCTGTAGTGAATTCCTCTATCACACCCCTATACTACTAGTGATTCCCCCATTACTATTGTCATTGTATCCCTTATTGTTATTATTGTCCCCCTATTGTCCCCATATTTTTATTAGTATGCCCCACAGAAACCTACTATTGTTATTTTTGTGCCCTTATGTTATTACTGTTATGTCGGCTTGATTACATTGTGACCCCTTAGACTCCTATATATAGAAGGGAGGCTTAGTCGTTTGTATCATCCAATAATTGTTCATTTTGTGTAATGTAAACGAGGTTTCCCCCTCAAAGAGGCTAAATTAAAAGGCGTTGATCTATATTTTCTATCATTTTGTGAGCTAGTTTCCTAACATTTGGTATAAAAGCTTTGGATTATAGGGTTTCACTACTCCAAACAGGTCATCGTGGCATTTTCGCTATAAAATTTTTCTGCATCATTTCAGAAACTAAAAAAAACCCATTTGGGTCGAAATCGTTTTGAACTTCGGTTCCAAATTTCAAATCTTGTCTCGCTATATTTGTGGAGATATGATCTGAGGAAGTTGGCATTTTTGCAGACTCCCAAATTACATTCCAAATAGGTGACCTGGGGAAAATCGTCATAACCTTTGTTTTGAGCATTGGATTGAAAATTCGTAAGAAGTTTCAGAAAGAGGAAGGCATGTGGTTTTCTGTGTATCAGTTTCAGGTACTAACGTCGAAACAGTGACACGTGGCACATCATACAAGTTCTCTCTACTAAACTATTCTATAATCAAGTCACCGTGGGAGATTTGGGATAACTCTTCCTTGGAGAATGCAATATTGATTAGACTTGCGGGGTTAGAAAGAGGACTCAAAGGGCTACCGCAAGACAGGATTTAAAATATTCAAGATCCTCAATTATAGAGATATAATAGATTCAATATCAAGCTCTTACAAAGTGAAAAAAAGGTGTGTAGTTTTTTTGAATTTTGCATAAGATTGGTTTGAAAAATTAGTTTGAAGCAATTCAAAGACAATAGTGAAGAGTCATTAGCATTAATTAATGCCCCGAAGAAAGAAAATGGAAACACATAGTAAGCAACCTGAAAGCTCTAGCATGACTCGTGAAGAAGAGGAAGAAATGCAACATGATATATCAAAATTGTAAGACCAAGTACAACAAATTTCACTCTCACTAAAGGTAAATGAAGCCAAGATGAATGGTCTAGAAGATAATATGAATGGCATGCAAGTTAAGATGGATGGCATGGAAGCTAAGATGGATGGTTTAAGGAAAGGCATAGAAGCTAAGATGAATGGCATGGATGATGAGATGGAAGAATTGAAGATAAATTTGAGTAAGTTGCTACAAGAAAGGGTCAGTAATGGTGAAAGGGTAGTAAAGGAAAGTCATGATGAGAACAAACGAAATGTTAATCATGATTTCATAGACTCTAATGTTGGATTGAAGACCCACCATGTTCCAAAAATTGATATGAGGAAGTTTGATGGCAAGATCTCGAAACATGGATACTACATATGGAGCAATTTTCGATCTCCATAATGTGCAAAACACACAAAAGGTACGTATTGCAACTTTATATTTGGAACCAAATCAGTTTGTATGGTATTGATGGCTTTCATCTGGTAAAAAAATTTTCACTTGGGAAATTTTTACAAAATAAATGATAGAACATTATGAGGATACAAAAAAGCAACTCCTTTTTTAGCCAATTGATAAATCTCAAACAAAAGGGTTCAATGACGGAGCACATTGATGACTTCAAAAAATTGAACATAAGGGTAAAAGATATTCCAGAGGACCATAGGATTGATGTGTTCATATGGACTTTAAAGGATAATATTCAACATGAGGTTCACCTTTGGGAACCTGATTCATTGGAGAAGGCATTCATGTTAGCAAGAAAAATGGAAAGCAAAATTATGGCAACGAGGAAGCCTACCACTCACAACTATAAAGATGGAAGTGTTGTTGCCCCTAGCCTTCCACAACCTACAAGGTTGACACCACAACAATTGGAAGAAAAAAGAGAAAAAGGGCTTTGTTATAGTTGTGATAGCAAATACACTGAAGGTCACAAGTGTGCTGAGAATAAATTATTCTACATAGATTGTGAAGAGGAGGAAGAAAAGGAACAAGAAATTTCATAAGAAGAGGATATACTCCATGAACAAACCCTATATAAAGAAGAAATGAATCTGACCATATCTTGTAATGCATTGGTTGGAATTACCACTCATCAAACTATCGAGATAGGAGGACATATCAAGAATAAAAAGGTAATAGTGTTGATTGATTCAGGAAGTACCCATAATTTTATTCATTGTAAGGTAGAAAAGGAATTGAATTTCTTCCTATATCCAACGCCAAAGTGTCAAATGATGGTTGCAAGTGGAGGAACCATAAATTTCTCTGGAAAGTTCCATAATATCAAGCTATCCATGGGAGAATATGTATTGAATAGCCCAATGATTTCCATTCCAATGGCTGGTGCTGATGTTGTACTAGGAGTCTAATGGGTACAATCCTTTGGTATAATAGCTTTTAATTTTCAATAACTTTTCATGGATTTTTTTGTGGAAGGAAAGGAAGTTGAATTAAGGGGTATTGCACGGAAACTGGGAAAGATAATTAGCTCTAACGATATGACAAAGCTTTTAATGAAGGAACAACGAGGTGTAATTTCAAAATTATGCTTGCTAGAGTTTCCCACATCGAAATCGTCTATTTCTCTAGATATCCAAAAATTCTTGGACAACCATTCCAAGGTATTTGAGAATCCCAAAGGTCTCCCACATATTCGTGATCATGATCATGATATTCATTTGATTCCAGGAAGTGTTCCTCCAAACATTAGGCCGTACAGATATCCCTATGCCCAAAAGAGTGAAATTGAATGTATGGTTGCAGAAATGCTAGAGGTTGGTATAATTCAACCTAGTCAAAGTTCTTTCTCTTCTCTAGTAGTATTGGTGCACAAGAAGGATGGATCATGGTGCATGTGTCTGGATTATAGAGAGCTCAACAAGCTCACTATTAAAGATAAATTTCCCATTCCTGTCATTGATGAATTATTGGATGAATTGCATAGATAAATTTACTTCACCAAGTTGGATCTTCATTCAGGATATCATCAAATCAGAATGAAGACTAAAGACATTCTGAAAACAACATTTAGAGCTCATGAGGGTCATTATGAATTTTTGGCCATGCCTTTTGGCCTTACCAATGCACCTTCTACATTTCAAGGTTTGATGAATTCCATTTTCAAACCCTTCTTTAGAAAATTTGTGTTAGTATTTTTTGATGATATAATAATCTACAAGTATTGGAAGGATCATGTTGAACATGTTGACATGGTGCTCAAACTATTGAAGGAGAAACAATTATACACAAAAAGCTCCAAATGTTTCTTTGGAGTTCAAGAGGTGGAATATCTAGGTCATATTGTATCTCATGAAGGTGTTAAGGTATACCCTAGAAAAATTAAAGCCATTAAGGAATGGAAAATCCCCACATCCATAAAGCATTTGCGAGGATTTCTCGGGTTGACAGGGTATTATCACAAGTTTGTTAAGAATTATGGGAGAATAGAAGCACCTCTAACAACATTTTCGAAGAAAGATGCATTTTCATGGACTCCAGAAGCAACAAAGGCCTTCGAACATCTTAAAGGGGCAATGTGCCAAGCACCGGTCTTAGCTACATTGGACTTCACAAAAACCTTTATTGTGGAATGTGATGCTTCAGGAAATGGAATTGGTGTTGTTCTAACGCAAGATGAAAGACCCATTACTTTCGAAAGTCGTCCAATGAAGGGAAAATATTTACACAAAGCTATTTATGAGAAGGAAATGTTGGCAATACTACATGCACTTAAGAAATGGCGACCCTACCTAATGGGAAGACACCTCAAAGTAAAAACGGATTATGATAGTCTTAAATGCTTTTTAGAACAAAGATTATCCTCTGAATAGCAACAAAAATGGGTCACAAAGATGTTGGGTTATGACTTTGAAATCATCTACAAAAAAGGGAAGAAAAATGTTGTGGCAGATGCATTCTCAAGAAAGGATGAGCACGTGGAAGCATTGTTGTGTGCCATTTCTATTATCCAGCCAGATTGGATAAACGAAGCAAGGGAGGAATGGAAGAATGACGAAGAAGTGTGGGCACTCATTTGAAAGTTACAACAAGATCCCAGTACATCTGATACATTTAGCTGGAAAAATGATTTGTTATGGTACAAAGATTACTTTTACCTATGTAAGAGTTCCCAACTCAAACAAAATATTCTTATGGAATTGCAAACTTCTCCTTTAGGAGGGCACTCGAGATTTTTAAAAACTTACCACAGGGTTAAGAAGGAATTTTTTTGGGATGGCCTTAAATCAGATATTCAAAAGTTTGTGGTGGAATGTTTGGTTTTCCAACAAAATAAAGTTGAAACAATTAAGACACCAGGTCTATTACAACCTCTATCCATTCCAAGCTAATTTTGGGAGGATGTTTCAATGGATTTTATCACTGGTTTACCCAAGTCTAAAGGAAAGAGTGTCACCATGGTGGTATTTGACAGACTTACCAAGTATGTACACTTGTGTGCATTATCACATCCATTTAAAGCTAGTACAATTTCTACTGAATTTATGGAAACAATTCAAAAGCTACATGGAAACCCTAAGATTATTGTAAGTGACAAAGATCCCATTTTCACTGGAAATTTTTGGACAGAATTATTTTCTTGTCTTGGTACTCAGTTAAATCATAGCTCATCTTATCATGCTCAATCTGATGGGCAAACTGAGTTTGTAAACAAATGTTTGGAAGGATATCTTCGTTGCTCTATATCTGTTAAACATACACAATGGGTCAAATGTTTTCCTCTGGCTGAATGGTGGTATAACACTTCCTTCCATACTGCAGCAAAAATGACCCCATTTATGGCACTTTATGGATATCATCCACCATCCATCACATCATATTTAAGAGAAAATTCTAAGGTCAAGTAGTGGAACATCACATCGAGCATCGACAACAAGTTCAGCAACTCTTAAAGGATAACCTCACGTTGGCGGAGAATAGAATCAAACAACAGGAAGATCAACATCACAACGAAAGAAGTTTTGATGTAGGTGACTGGGTATTACTATGGCTACAACCATATAAACAAATGTCCCTCAAGCAAGCTAAGAAGGATAATAAATTATCACCAAAGTATTATGGTCCATACAAGGTGTTGCAAAAGATTCGTACTATGACATACAAATTAGAGCTTCCTGCAGCTTCCCGAGTGCATCCAGTTTTCCATGTTTCATGTTTAAAGAAGGTTATAGGTGACAAGCTCCCAATTCAAACAATATTTCTAGAACTTGACGAGGAAGGAAAAATCATATTGGAACTGGAAGCAGTCATAGAAACAAGAACTTGACAACTATGAAATTGATCAATTTCAGAGTATCTCATCAAGTGGAAGAAGTTATTCGCTGAAGATTCTACATGGGAGGATGAGAATTTTATAAAGAAGCATCCAGAACTACTCAAGCATTGAGGACAACGCTTTTTGGAAGGAGAGGGGCATGTTATGCCCGTATAATACAAGCGAGTCCCCCATTACTATTGTCATTGTGTCCCTTATTTTTATTATTGTGCCCCTATTATCCCCATATTGTTATTAGTATGCCTCATAGAAACCCACTATTGTTATTTTTGTGCCCTTACGTTATTATTGTTATGTCGGCTTGATTACATTGTGACCCCTTAGACTCCTATATATAGAAGGGAGGTTTAGTCATTTGTATCATCCAAGAATTGTTCATTTTGTGTAATGTAAAGTAGGCTGCCCCCTCGAAGAGGTTGAATTCTAAGGCATTGATATATCATTTCTATCTTTTTGTGAGCTAGTTTCCTAACATCCTCTTGACTGAAAGATCATGGAGGTCTCATGACTCCACATGAATTTCACTGAGAATTTTTGGCCACTCCACTAGCTCTTCATGCCTCCAATCGCACTCCCCTAGCTTATCATCTCTTCTTTGCTAACTTGGTCTCCATTCGTTCCCCCCTCTCCTTTATATTTCAGGCCTCCCACTTATCTATTCACTCCTCAATCTCACCCATTTCTACCTGTGGATCTCCATCCCCAACGAGTTCTCGGTTTCTCTATTGTCGCCTCTCTTCTTCTCAGCCCGTGTTCCACCCTTCTTCGCCTTCCCTCGGTCTTTTTGGGCCTCCTCACTCCTCCTTTATGCGATCACAAACCTTCTCCAAGAACACAACCTGCGGAATGTTGCTATCCTCATGCATGCAATCTTCTTGTAAGCTTCACATCTTCGTTTTACTCCGCTTTGGGCTTTTGCGCCTCTCTACTCTCTCCTATGGCATCTCTATTATCCGCTGCTATTCTAGTGTCCTTGTTGTAAGGCTTGATCTCCATTGCTCCCTGTTTCGAATCAAGCCAACAGATTGGTGCTATATCCAAAGGAAGTTGGAACTTAGTCCATACATTGAGAAGGATCATAAGAATCGCTCCAACAAGCTCACAGGAACAACACAAGGGCCTTCATCTAGCAGAGATACTAGAAAGAACCAGAACACCATAGAGGACCATATCCCAGATCTAAGGACAACCGACAACTTCTCAGTAATGGACTTAAGTCTAGTAGATCAAGCTTCCCAAAATGTTGAATGCACTACATGCAGAGCAAACAAATTCATGATTGTTAAGATAAGAAAGACAATTCAAGACTTGAAGGTTCAAATTAGGTCTGAAAACTATGCTTTGAAGAGACAATTGGAGAGTCAAAACACTGAAATAGACTCCCTCACCATCAAGTGCACTCACCTTGAGTAGACAGTCAACTACCTCAAAACTTTACTCTGAATCAGGAGGGAGAAAACTTAAACTATCAGAGCAGTAAACAAATATCTCAGCAAGATCAATATTTCAACAAGTATTAAATTGCCCCATAAGTGTGTCTAAAGTCTCTTAATTTCTAAAAGTTATGTTATGTAAGTGTATTTTCTTGCTCTCTTAGTTTGTAAGCGAGTGTGCCAGAAATGTAGTAGGAATCTCTGGAATTTTTGGATTCATGTCTAAAGGCTCCTGTGACTGCATTACCGACTTCCTCTCCTTCAACATGACTCTTTCCAACTTCATATGTATCAAGAGCCTGCTCCTCTCTCTTTTTTGGAATATATAAAACCATAACCCATCTTGTAAAAAAAATTATTTGAGTGTAATTTTATTTTTTAAATAAATAAATTTACTTTCGTGTAAAAAGTTCCTTGTCATACTATAAAACATGAAACAAATATTCTCTCATATATAAAAGTGGTTAATATCATACACAAAAAGATGAAAACATTATAACTTTCATGTGTAAGGATGTGAAACACATATTTAAAAAGAAAACTTCAATTAGTATAATTAAATGCTTATTTTCCTTAGACTAATCTAATTATAATAAATTAATATTAACAATATTCATGTGTTTATAATATATATGCATTCTTAAAATACAAACACATTACATTAAACATAATAACTTTGGATGTAATTAAAAAAAAATTACTAATTTAACAATTCTGCAAAATTTGGAATAAAAAAACATTTTAGATATCTTATTCAATATCCCTATTCGATAGATTATTTAACTAAAATACCCTATTTCATTACAAACATTTCATTGTAAATTACAATAATATAAATTGTTTAATAAATTAATATTCTATTTTTTAAAACATTTCATTGTAAATTACAATAATTTAAATTGTTTAATAAATTAATATTCTATTTTTTATCTTTCGTTTATATATATAATATAATATTTTATGCATTTGCTCAATTTTGAAAAAACTACATAATCCATTACTACAACAAGTTGACATCTAAAATAAATTATATATATTTGTGCTCTCTTCAGCGTTCTCTTGCACAAACCAAAAGGAGGAATAATAAAGTAGTCCTATGAAATCTCTAAAGTGATGTGTAAAAAGTCATAAAAAAAGATGCTCATACTTTATTATGATAATAAAGTGATAATTTTTATTATTGTCAATGTATTATGATTTTCCATATCATATCAATTATTAAAGTTTTTATTTTGAATCTAGTCCCTTTCTCTTCAAGTTATATTGAATATAAATGAATATTTAATATCTTCCTTTGGACACATGTCGCTACGGATCTCGAACTTGGAAATTGTTGGTTAACCGAGGTTGAAATCAAAATCTTTAGAATCCATCACAAACCAAAAGCAAGAATAATAAAGTAGTCCTAAAGTACTTATTCAAATCTCTAAAGTGATGTGTAAAAAGTCATAAAAAAATACTCATACTTTATTAGGATAATAAAGTCATAATTTTCATTATTGTCAATGTATTATGATTTTCCATCCCATATCAATTAATATTAAAGTTTTTATTTTGAATCTAATCCCTTTCTCTTCAAGTTATAGTGAATATAAATGAATATTTAATATCTTCCTTTGGACACATCTTGCTACGGATCTCGAACTTGGAAATTGTTGGTTAACCGAGGTTGAAATCAAAATCTTTAGAATCCATCTCAACCCTCCTCCTATCGCTACAAATCTCCAACTTTCCAAGCTTATCAATGGTTATGGTTGCAACACTAGAATCGACAATATAGAAGCAAATAGGATTGTTGAGGTAATCGAAAACCCTCCTCTGGCACCACAAAGGGGTCATTTGGTCTTTGCCGCTTCGGCGAAAATGAGCTCTACAACTTCACTGGTCACCTCCTTTTCTCGGTATACTCATGATTTAGTTTCTTGGTGGAGTCAGTGGTAAATCTTTCTATGTCGCACATTTCTCTAGCTAATTTCTCTTCTGTTTCCACAGCTCCATTGTGAAAGTCTATGAGCACTATCTTGGTCACTTTCCTCAGTTAAGGTTGGTTATCCTAGGCTTCCCTCAGCTCCGACCAGGTATAGAACCCATGCTTGACGCCCATCGCCGTTTTTAATCAATTCCTAGCTTGTAAGGTTACCAAGCATTACTACGACTTTGATTTATCATCTGGTGACGCCCTTCGCCTTTTTTAATCAATTCCTAGCTTGTAAGGTTACCCAGCATTACTACGACTTTGATTTATCATCTGGTGTGCTCTAGCGACAGAATGGAATGGTTTTTTTTTTCTGTGAGTTAGGTATGTTTATGAGTAATTCATTCAGGATTATCTTGTATTTCGGTTGTATTTCGGTTTATGTACATTAGGGATTCAATTATTTTACTTATATATTCTTATTTGTTGTTGACACGTTAGACCCATGCTTTCGATGTATGTGCAGAGTCTCCAGTTCCGAATTGACTGCTTCCTCTGTTTTCCAAGTTAGCAAACTAGCCCTTCCTGGATAGAATATTAGCTCAGAAGTGCTTGATTGACTAAATTTCGAGTCCTATGAGTTCGATAGTTACTAGAATAAGGGTTATGTTACCTCTCTCGCATTCGCAATTCGATATTATCGTTATTTTCAGTTTAATGATAAATTATGCATGAGGGTTTAATTCTCGTTGTAATGGTTTCTAAGAAGAACAGGGGTTGCTCACCCCTAGAAGTGTGTGAGTCATTTTTATGAATTTCTAAGGGTTTCAATCCTAAACCCTGTGTGAATTTGTATATATTGGACTCTTATAAATCAATGTTCCTCTTGAAAATTGATGGTTTAACAATTATTACACTTTCATTTTCTTATAATACATTTTCTCTCCAGTCTATTTTTCTGTGTGAAAATCTTGTTTATATGTTTGTGCCAGCTCTATGTCAATTTGTGGCTTGTGTATTATATTATATTTGTAATGTGTAAGGAATTTCATCCCTGGCAAAATAAGGAATTTGATTCCTGGCAACGTCCTGTGCTAACTAATTATCTACACCTTGAGTCTTACTAACTTTGGAGTTTACTCTGCTAGTCAAACTAGTTTTTCCACTTATTCTGATTACTTTCTTTATCAGCTAGAGTATTGTAAGTCCAATAATGGTTATTGAGAATTCCAATATTCTAGATATTGTTTATGTAGATAATAGATATCAAATTTGGTTAGAAATTGCGTCGGAACTTAGATATTGGGCTTGGTTTTTTAGTACTCTTTATATTTCTCTTTAGTATACTGAGCAACAGTAAAATGATTGTCGAACAGATCAATATTATGTGATTTTGACAAGCGCTTTGAATGCTCTCATTAATTTTCTCAATGGTAGTCTTGTACTGGATTAAAAAATAAAATCCAAAAATGATACTCATGAATGATTGGTGCGGGGATTGCGAATGAGGTGGCTTTAGGACCATAAACATTGCTGGGATTAATCACTATATAAATCTCTGGTAAGTTGTGGAAGTCCATTATGAGAAATGGGATCACTCTTCACATGTCTCTTCATGTATTTCTTCAAGATTCCATTTTGTAATTTTCTAAATGACTTTGTCATGATCTTCCTAATTAGTGCAAAGCTCAAAATTGTGAAGCATTTTATTCTTTTAATTTTTAAGATATTAAGGTGAAGATGGAATTATATTGTTTTATATATATTTTATTATTTTTAAAATAATTAATTTAATAATATTATTTTTGCATGTGAAAGTTTAATATGATATTAGTGTTATATCTATTTATTTGTAATAATTTAATTTTATATTAACAACATGTTTGATATATATATATATATATATATATATATATATATATTTTAATGATTTGCATATTTGGTTTCTCTTAATAGTCATAAATAAATATTTGTTGTAAACAATTTTATGCACTTAAAAGTATTTATTTTCTATTTAGCAACAACTAACCTTTAATATTAAAACATATAATATTTGTGGTAAGTTTAAACATAGTACTTCTATTACTGGACTAGGTGGATTAGGAAGTAATGTGATGCACTCTTAAAATTTAGTGTAGTTTTATTTGCTTCCATACACTACATTAATCTAAGCATACCAACCTCAACAATATCTATGCATTGTCGAAACTATTGTAGAAACTAAAGAAATTTGCATAACAATAATTATATGTGAACAAGAGCAACGGTGACATTATCACCACGTGGCTCTTGTTTTATTTTTCTTTTATGGAAATGTGGTAGAATAATATCTTTTAATAAACTTTTTTAGTTACATAAATTATAGAAATAGACATCAAAATCCATACCTTATGATACATTTCATATTGCCAAAATTGAAAATATGTAACAAGATTTTTAATTTGCAAGATTCACCTAGACTTTATTATGGAGATTCTCAATGTGTAAATACAATTTCTTATAATAAAATATGCTAATACTATGACTTACTAATACTACACATCCAAAAAATCATAACTCATATTTATACTAGTACAGATCTTCTTAACCAAAGATCTAACATGAGCCGAGAGGGATCAAATTTTTGAGGTGCAAACTTATTTTGGAGTGTAAAAGAAGAATACGTAATTTTTTATTATTTAAATTATATTTTTGAATGTTGTAGAAATTACATAAAATGTGCATTGAGGTATTTTATCACGGCACATTAAACTAGTTTTCTTATTATTGATATATTTTTAAACACGTATCAATATTAATTCGTATTAAATATTTTATTCTATACAACATTAAACTAGTAACACCACATTAAAATATCAATGTGGTTGGTATATCCAAAAGCTTTATAAATATAACCAAAAAAACTATTGCAACGCAAAGAATGCCTTAGTTAGGCACACATTTACCTCATTAACCATGTATAAAAAGGTTATGGGTCAACTTTAACTTAAGAAAACAAAAATTATAAATGAATGTTAGAAATAATAATGAGGAACTTATCATAGAAGAACTTACTTATAATAATCTCAAATCCCTAAGAAATTGGTGCTCAGGGAGCTATGTAACACATGAATATAATTTTTTTAATTTACTAAAAGTAATAGACCATTTTGCTAAATAAAATTTGATTATATGTAAATGAATGTTATAATTATAATGAAGAACTTATCATGGAGGGACTTATTAGAATTGGAAAAATCTCAAATCCCTAGTAAATTGGTGGGCTGAGCCATGAATCTATTTTTTAAAATTTATTAAAAGTCAATGCAACCTAACAAACTCTTTAATACACTACATCCATTCATAAGCATTAAGACTAAGAATATGTTGATCATATTCCTTAGAATCAATCTAGGCCCTCAATTAAAAAATAAAAATAAAACCAAGAGATCCTCATCCACATTAAGTTGAAATAAGAAGATTTAGGCAAATATTTTCTTTTAGCATTTTTTTCTATATATAAATATATATGAAGTTGATATCAGGTGTTAAAATAATTTTGAAAAGTATAATATTTAATCATCTTATTGACATATTTTTTTTTTACTTCTAATTACTTTACATGAAAATATATTAAGATATATAGATAATTAATTAAATATGTATAACATATAGTGGATATTAACTCTATTTAGAAATTATTTTATTTTTATTTAAAATGGACCAACATTATTAGTATGGCCTTCTTAAACTTTAAATTTCTAAATAACTAAGAATGATTTCTAAATGATCTCTTAGCAAGGATAACTTTCAAAAATATGTAACATCTTTACATGAAATCTTCATTCATACACTTTTAGTTTGAAGAATAATTTTAATCTGAGCACGTACAGCATGCTTCGTTGAGGTCTGCTGCATGAATCAACTAAAGGACCATGCTAATGATCACCCAGACTATCTCTCACTTTATAATTTTGAAGTTTATCTTCACGTGATGATGACATGGATAACAATTAAAGTGAGATGATGGTTCAATCAATTTATTAAGCAAGAAAGAAATGAAATGAAAACTAAATGGAAACCAAAAATCACACAAGTAAACATAAAATATTTACATTGTAAACCCTTGACAGTGTGTCAAGGAAACTTTCACGGGCCAAGGGATTGGAAATATTTATTAATCAAGATTTATTATCCATGATACAATCTCTCGAGCGTTCACCAATTTCACAGGGCAAGGGATTGGAAATATTTATTAATCAAGATTTATTATCCATGATAAAGTCTCTTGAGCATTCACCAATTTCATATGAGTCTCTCCTCCATCACATAACTGCTATTCATTAGCAATCTCATTACAGAACTAATTTACAAAACTAACTGGTATTAACTACTAATATTTTACCCATAATTACATGTCTTGTTGCCACGTTACAAAAAACTCCACCTTGACAACGATTTTCCTAATCCCTTGCCCATTCCCATTCATCATCGCATAATTGCCAAGAGAAGCCAAACACCATCACAACTTCTCTACCATAACTGGCTTCGTGAATATGTCTGCACAATTCTCTTTCGTATGGACCTTCTTGAGAGCTACTTTTCCACCATCAATCACATGTATCAGAAAATAATACCTTACTTCAATGTGCTTGGTCTTGTTGTCATAAGATGGATTTGTAGCCAAGTGAATAGCATTCTGACTGTCATAGAATACATTCACTCTCTCATGCGTCCTTCCAATCTCATAAATTACACCATTTAACCATATTGCTTCTTTACTGGCATTTGAAGCAGCTATATACTGCTTCGATAGAGGAAAATGCAATTGTTTCTTGAAGCTTTGACATCTAGATAATTGTTCCACCCGTAAGAGTAAAGAAATAACGCGTAGTAGATATCCTTTTGTCCAAATCACCTACATAATCAATGTCCACATATCCGTCAATAGATCCTACACTACCATTAAATATGATGAAATGGTCACTTATGCCTCTTAGATACAAAAGCACCCATTTCACTGCTCGCCAATGTTATTCACCTAGATTTGCCATGAACCTGCTAACAACTCCAACTGTATGTGAAATGTTAGGTCTTGTAGATACCATCGCATACATTAAGTTGCCTACAATAGTTGCATATGGTACGTGAGACATACACTGCTTTTCTTCATCAGTTCTAGGACTCAAAACCGAACAAAGCTTAAAATGGGAAGCTAATGGAACATTAACAGGTTACACACTATTCATACCGAACTTTTCAATTACTTTTTCCACATACTTCTGCTATGATAACCAAAGCTTACCATTTTTCCTATCTCTGTGTATCTCCATGCCCAAGATATGTTTTGTTGCTCCAAGATCCTTCATATCAAACGTCCTAGCGAGTTGAGCCTTTAACATGTTGATCTCTTCAATGCTTTTGCTTGTGATAAGCATATCATCAACATACAAAACTAAGATAATGAATATGACACTGAAACTATTGAAGTATACAAAATGATCATACTCAATCCTAATAAAATTCTAGCTCACCATAAAGGAGTCAAACTTCTTGTACCATTGTGTGGGAGACTACCTAAGGCCATACAATGATTTCTTGAGCTTGCAAACCAATCTTCTGTTGCGACCTTGTACAAAACCTTTTGGTTGTTCCATATATATCTCTTCATCCAAATCACCATGTAGAAAAGTTGTTTTAACATCTAATTGTTCTAACTCAAGATTAAGTAATGTAGTTAGTGCCAACACAGTACGAATAGAAACAAGTTTTACAACTGGTGAAAAAATCTCATGAAAGTCAATACTTTCAACCTGAGAATACCCTTTTTCTACCAGCCTTTTCTTATATCTTTCGATACTTCCATCAACTTTCTGTTTCAATTTGAAGACCCATTTGCATCCAACAACACTTCTCTGTTTAGGAAGTTCTACCAGATCCCAGGTTTTGTTCTTGGCTAAGGAATCCATTTCTTCTTCCATAACCATTTTCCATTTTTTGCTATCAGTATCATCCACTTCTTTCTGATAACAAGAATTTTCCACATCTTCAGTAATCAAAGCAAACGATGAAGCAGAATCTTCATACCTTTTGGGAGATTTTCTTTCCGTTGTAAACCTTCCTAGAGTGGCTGGTTTCTAAACTAGTTGAGAAAATTCAAGAGTTTCATTTGTATCTTCTTCACCTTTTCCTCCAGAAAATCTCTACTTCCTTTTGACTTTCGAAAAAAGGTCTAGCCTCCAACTAAATTTGCTGATTTGGCGATACTTGTTCTTGTTTGATTCTTTCAAAATCTGATTTTAAAAGAGAAGATTCATCAAATGTTACATCTCTACTAATGATTATCTTTCAAGAAGTAGGATCCCATGATCTGTATCCTTTCATTGCATAGTCATACCCAACAAAGACATAACATTTCAATTTCGAATCTAATTTTGAACGCTAATTTTTAGGAATAAGAGCATAGGCATCACAACCAAATATCTTTAAATGTGAGTAATCACAAGACTAGCCTGACCAAACTTCTTCAGGAATTTTACAATTAATTGTTAATGAAGGTTATCTGTTAACTAAATAACAAGTAGTGGATATTGCTTCTGCCCACAACTCTTTTTGCAGATTAGCATTGTTGATCAGGCTTCTATCTTTTTCCATACGAGTCTGATTCATACGTTGAGAAACACAATTTTGCTAAGGAGTATAAACAATAGTTTTATGTCTAACAATTCCTTCATCTTGACAGTATTGTTCAAATTCTAGAGAAGTAAATTCACCACCATTGTCTATTCTTTTTTCTACCATTGCTTTAAATTGTCTAAAGACATTGAATACATCAGCTTTCTTTTTGAACATAAAGACCCAAAATTTCTGGGAGAAATCATAAATAAATGTTAAGAAATATAAATCACCTCCATACAATACAACAAGAGATGGTCCCCATAGATCAGAATGAATATGGTCCAAAATTTCTTTACTATTATGACTTCTAGTTTTAAACCTCTATTTACATTGTTTTCCATCCACACAATGTTTACAGAAATCCAACTTCAAGGATTTCAAATCAGGAAGTAATTTACGGTTCATCAGTACCTCAAGACCTTTCTCGCTCATGTGACCTAATTTCTAATGCCATAGGTGAGTACCTTCTTCTTATTTCTATAACATAATCGCTGCTTCACTGACCATAGTACTTCCTTTGAGTCTGTAAAGATTTCTGACCTTTTCTGCTTTCATAAAAACTAGGGTGCCTTTTGAGACTTTCAACACTCCATTCTGACCTGTAAATTTATAAGCATCTAAGTCAAAAACTCCCTAAGAAATCAAAATTTTCTTCAATTCAGGTACATATATAACACTAGTTAATGTTCTAACTGTGTTATCATACATTTTAATCCTAATATTTCCCATCCCAATAGTTTGGCATGATACATTATCACCCATAAACACAGAACTACCACTTACAACTTCATATGAAGTAAAGCAATTTCTGTGTGGACTCATGTGATGAGAAGCACCAGAGTCTAACAACCAACTTTCAAAATTCTAAGAGAAATTACATACAGGTAAAGTTTCATCTATTATACATAATTCTTCAACAGATAAAACTTCATCTGTGGTAGAATTGAGGCTTTTCTAATCCATAACATTTATAAGAAATATTTCGGCGTAAATCACATGCAGAGAAAATCTGTCGACGCGTTTCGAACCAACTAGTGTGGTTCATCGTCAGGACAAGTTGAAGAAACAGATCCAGCCTAGCCTATAGTCAAAGCTAGCCGTTGGTCAAGATAGCCGTTGGAGGCTCTGCTCAGATTATTTAACATGCTAGGCTGGATCTATTTCCTCAACTTGTCGTGACGATGAACCACATTAGTTGGTTCGAAATGCGTCGACAGATTTTCTTTGCATGTGATTTACTCCGAAATATTTCTTATGAAAAAAAAAAGCTTCATCTATCATACCTGAATCAACTTGATTTGCTTCCTTCTTTGGATTATCAGACTCTTTCCATTTCCAATAGTATTTCTTGAGGTGTCCAATTTTATTGTAGTACCAACATTTTTCTTTACACTTTTTAACCTTTGACTTAGACTTGGAAGAGCACCTTGTTTTCTCCCCTATTTCTTTTGACCATCCTCTCGCTACCATGACTTCTGATGTAAAGGTTTCAACATTGGACTTATCCCTTAATTCTTCAGCTAACAGAGCTCCCGCAATTGAATTAAATTCCAAGGGCTCAGTTGGGCTCAAACTGATAGAGGTAACAAAGTGGTCCCATGACTCAGGGAGGGAACACATCAAGGTGATAACTTTGTCTTCTTCCTGAAATTTAACTTCCATATTCGACAATTGGAAAATAAGTGTATTAAAAACATTTAGATGTTCTGCAAATTTTGTACCCTCCATCCGAAGACTTTACAATTTCCTTTTAGATAAATTTTGATGGTTAATGATTTGGTCATATATAATGTTTCTAGTTTTCCCCACAAACTTGTTACTGAAGTTTCTTCAACTATATTGAAAATAACTTCATCTGTGAGGCATAACCTGATGGTATTGAGAGCTTGAGCATCCAAGTGTTGCTAGTCCAAATCTCTCATGCCAATAGTTTTCTTCTTCACCCCATCTAATGCTTTGTGCAACCCTTGTTTCATGAGAAAATTCCTAAATTTTAGTTTCCATAGAGAAAAGTTGTTCTTGCTGGTGAATTTCTCCACCTTCAACTTTGCATTCGTTATTTTAGCCATTTCTTTCCTACAAAACCTTCCTCCTAGGTTTCCTTCTTTCAAATAGGGTTTCTTTAAAAAATATGATTTATGATTTCCCTTGCTAATTTCCCTTCTTCCAACTAAGGTTTTTAAAAAAAAAGAAGGGCTTAGGGTTTCTTTATTTTCTAGTTTCCTCTTTGGAAGTTTGAGCTTTTTTAATAAAGAAACTCTTTTCTACGATTCTGCGCCTTTAAAAAACAAATTGAGTCCATTTATAAAAACAAATTATGAATCTGTTCTCTTCAAAAAAAGAAATCCTTATTCAAATTTTCTGTTACACTTTCATAAAGAAAATTTTCCTTTTTTTATTTTTTTATAAACCAGAAACCCTTCAACAGATTTGCAGGAAAAGAAAATTGTTGAAGATAAAAAATTACCCACTATTCTCATTTGTTCAGCTAGCAGTTCGCTTTTAGCTACAACGAACTTCCCCGACTCAACACAAGCTCAGATCTCAATCATTCATCAAGGGTGTGTTGCTATCTTGGTGACTCTCCATTCTCGATGGCAGGGATGTTTTTCAATTTTCACAACATGTTCCTTCTCAACAACATTCCTATGGCTGCAGTGAGAAGTGATAAGGTCTTTGATTAGCACTTGTAAAAGAAAATGATGACTCATTTTCTTCCACAGCAGAAAAAAAAAAAGGGACGACAGCACTAGACATTTTTTTTTTTTTTTTTTCGGAGCAGAACGGTAAAAAGGAAGGCAACAATAGTCTCTCTTCTCATGATCCTTTATCATCCACAGTAGAACAGGGAGCAACACACTGTGTAGCTCTCCAACACGTAGGCTTCTCTCTCATCTGGCCAAATTATCCAGTGACGTGCAGGTTTTTCAAAAAGTAAAAAACGACTGTTTCCAGCATTGGCTCCTTCGTGGCAACTTTAAACAAAATGACGACTTCCGTGTTAGCACGTTCAAATGAACCCTGTCTCCTTTAATAATACTTCCTCAATGAACCAAATGATGTGATACCAATTGATTGTTCGAGCAGTTTATTAAGCAAGAAAGAAATAAAATGAAAACTGAATGGAAACCGAAAATCACACAAGTAAACACAAAAGCTTTATGTGGTAAAACCTTGACAGTGTGTCAAGGAAACTTCCATGGGGCAAGTGATTGGAAATATTTATTAATCAAGATTGATTCTCCATGATACAACTTCTCGGGCATTCATCAGTTTCATATGAGCCTCTGCTCCATTACATAACTTGATCTGGATTTAAACATGAAGACAACAAATTATACAGATAACCATAAATACAGAGATACAACATAAATAATACTTCATTTCATTATTGTAAAATATTGAAAGATTCTTACAAACAAAAATAGAAATAAAATAGCTTGGGCAATGGTAGCTTATATCTAAGGAGAGATGTGGCGGCTACATGCCTCTTAACTATCTTACAATAAGGCTTGAAGGCCAATTTATTGTTGAGAAACAATGGAAAACCCTAAACATCCAAAACCCTAACCATAGGAGATGAAGCACCAAACTATGGGCCCCATTTTGGGTAAATTGGTACATCAACTTCTTGGGGTCGTAACTTTGGCATACGATCTCCCTTTGATGTGCAAAATGGCTCCAAAAGTTTAGGACTCAAAAAACTGCCAAAAATAGTAAATTGTGCTACAAATAAAGAAACTCAAAAACTGAAAGAAACAATGTTGGGGGTCCAAGTGGAATTGGCGGGTGGCCACCAATATCCACCTGGATCATTCCTCCCCCCTTAGGAATAAATGGTCCCCATTGCGTTGAGTTCCTCCATGAGATGAGGAAACTTCTGTTGAACTTGGTTCTTGGTGAACCACTTGCCCTGATGAAGGAGTTGGCCTACTTTGACAACTCAATACAGTTGGATTTTATGCTGGAGAGTGTGCTTGATCAGTGTGTCCATGATCCGATCAGTTGCAGCTTGTTCCATGCAATCTAGATTTAAATATGTTGGTGTGAGCTGTTATGCAATGTTGGATGTGTCTAGTAATGGTGGAAAGTATGGCCGAAGGCGGTCCACATTGAACACTGGGTGCAGGACAACGAATGGGGGAATGTTGAGCTCAAATGCATTGTCTCCCACAACCTTGGTAATGGTGTAAGGACCATATTGGAGTGGTCTGTGTTTCCAATAGGCTCTGGTAAGGTGTTCCTTTTGTAAATCAAACCAAACTTTGTTGCCCACCTGAAACTTGTGTGGCACTCGATGTTGAACATGTCATTGCTTGTACTTGGCATTTTATTTCTCTAGAATTTCATGGACCTATTGGTGGATATGTTGGATGTGCTCAATGAAGCTATTTTACTTATTTGTTTCGGACTGGACATGAGCCAAATCTTCCTTAGTAGCTGCAAATCCTATGGTGACATCAATGGGACATAGTGGCTGGAATCCTAAGCCCACCTGAAAAGGGTTGTGGCTAGTTGAGCTATGGAGAGCCCGATTATAGCTGTGTTGAACATAGGGGAGGCTCTAATCCCATGTGTGTGGATGCTTTGAGTCGTACATGCACAAAATGTGTACGATCACCCTATTGAAAACCTCTGTCTGGCAATCAGTTTGGGGATGGAAGGTTGTGTACTTGGTGAGCTTCGTGTCCACAATTGATCAGAGACTGGACCGAAATATACTGAGGAACCTACTGTGCTGATCTGAGATGATATACTGCGGGATCCCAAAGTGTACCCACACTCATTTAAAGAAGATTTTAGTAGTGGCTTCTGCTGTGATATTCTTCTTATAGGTCACCATAATGGCCATCTTTGAGAACCTGTCGATGACCACAAAAACACAGTTGTGTCCATGCTTACTAGAAGGAAGGCCTGACATGTAATCCATGGAGATGGATTCCTAAGGTCGACTAGGGGTAGGCAGCAGAGTATAGAGGCCTTGCTTCTTGATGGTCAATTTGGAAATGGCGCAGGAAGTGCAGGATCTGATGTACTTTCTGAAATCCTGTCGAAGATTCGGCCAATAGAAATACTTCTGCAGTAATGCCACCATTTTCTTGATCACGAAATGCCTAACAGATCGATTGTAGTGTGCTTTCCAGATCATCTTGGCATGCTTGCTTAAAGGAACACAAAGGTGACCGAGGTGGCATAACAGGGCATCCTGGAGATGAAAATATGGAACATGCTGACCCTTCAAGAGTGTTTGGTATGTGTGGCCAAATTCTAGGTCGCTTTTGTAGAGAAGTGACCAATCAGAAGTCTCGTGCCCACAAGAGTTGGGCACGGTGGTTAACGCCATGATCAGTGGTTGACTAAGGCAATATGCAACATTATTGGTGCTGCCCCTCTTATAGTTGATATTCAAATGGAACTGTTGTAGGTATGTGGACCACTTCTGTTGGCAATCATTCAGCAACTTCCCTTGCGTCTGTATGAACTACAGGGGTTGGTGGTCTGTGTGGATGATCGTTTCCTTCCCCAAAATGTAATGCTTCCATTGTCAACAAGCCTACATAAAGGAATACATCTCGTTGTCATAAGTGGGATACTATCGGACTGTGTTTGAAAGTGTCTCACTGTGATATGCCACTAGATGCTCATGTTGAGTAAGGACTGCCCTAATAGCATAGTCAGAGGCATCTATCTCAATCTCAAATGGTTGTTGCAAGTCTGCTAATGTGAGCACTAGTGCTGAGTAGAGGCAATGTTTCAACTGTGTGAATTGCTTCTATTGAGATTCAGACCAAAAGAACTTTGCTTTCTCTCCTCCCTTGGTGACTTGACTCAAGGGCCAAGTGATATGAGAAAATCCCAAAGCAAACTTGTGGTAGAATTTGGCAAGACCCAGAAAGCTGCGATGATCGAGGTGGATCTTCAGATAAAATGGCATGGAAAACCCAGAAATCAAAGTGGGCAGAATAAAGTCAACCCAAGACCAAAGTAGAGACCTTGTCTTTCTGATTCCAATGGTGCAAATGGTACTTCAATCTAAGTCTGGATGATGAAGTTATTGCTAAAAGAAGGGCTCTTCAATCCTTAAGAAAATGAGGATTTTCCTTTGAAAAAGGAGTCTTAAGCCTTAAGGCCAAATCGAAATCGGAGGTTGCATGTGGGCGGACTTAAGCTTTGGGCCCTAGAATCCCCGATCACCGATCTCTGATCAGATCGGATCGATGGATTGGAGGCAATTGCAATCATAGGTCTTACATATATATGTGTGTATTGGAGATTGGGTAGTGCGATTGGTGATCAAAAAAATCAGCGGGATCAGAGCAATACACATACGGGACGCCGATGCGATCGGTCGATGCCGATATAGGCGATCAGTGATCGGCAGTCAGCATTTCCTGTGAACAGGCCCTTAGCAACAATGATATGCTAATTGTTGAGCTCCAGTATTGCAGCAATAATGTTGCAACTCTTGGGACTCCCTTCTTTAATTTTATCTACCCGGTAGTTCGTAACAAACTTGGAAGCAACGGTGTTGTATGCACAAGTACTAGCTCTTGCCGCAGCTGTTACCTGGTCAGCTGGCACAAGTCCACTAGGGGCTCAAGCAAACTTCTATGAGCTCTGAGAAGAAGCTTTTTAGCTGGTGGATGAAAGCTAACTCAAAGGAGGCTAATCTACTTGCAGAAAGAAACTGAAAGTGGAAAGGAAATGCAAACCCTAGCAAACCCTAATTCTACCAGCTAACCCTACTAATGAAAGAAAGAGGATGCAAGCTACTGAAAGAAATTCCATTGACTTCTAGGAAGGTAAATACATGTATCTAAGCTAGTTCTACAGTAACATCTAAAAGAAACATCTTTTTGTATTTTTGAATAAGTTGCCAGAGTTATTATGCATATGATTTGACTGTTTTTGGGTGTGCAGAGGTGGATGGGTGAGAAGAGATGCTTGGAAAAGGTCAAGAAGGTTCAGAGAGGGCCTAAGGGGTCCCTAACACCCTTCCAGACAGTTTCATAGAGTTTGGCTACCAAGAAACCTCATTCGTGAGCTTCTACAGGAAGTCTACAGGGGTTCTACAAGATGTTTGCGATTTTCTACAGGATGTTTGTAACTTTCTACAGGATGTTCAGAAATGAGGCTTTTGGTGGAGGAATAGACAGGGAAAGGTGAAGGAGTGAGTGTGGAGGTAGGGTGAGGGCTGGAGATGGTCTAGGACTCGGTGGATGGAGTTGTGGGCAGGTGTAGATGGCTGGATTTGGTTCAAAGAAGACTGAAGCAATGTTACACACAAAACTAGGGTTATGGGAGCAAATGGAAAACGGGAGGCAAGGATTGCTAAGTAGAGGGCAGAGTGGATGGTGTTGATGGAGAATAAACAGATGAAAGAGTGGTATAGGTGCTCTGCAAGGCGTTTTTCCAACTAATCCACCGAAGACTTGTAAATTCAAAAACCTAATTACGACGACCTAATCTGCTAGCTGCCGGTAAGAGAATGAACACAAGTGTGACCTACAATGAAACCATGTATTTTAACTCATGCAACTAAGCAAATGAAAGTCTGAACTTGTAACCAACTTCTACACATGAAAATCAAACACTAGTGATTGCATGGCAAAGAAAAATCAGTGTTTTTGTGGGCGGCAAAGTTATCCTGATCCCAGCTCCAGATCCTACTAAAGGAGAGGTGAAATCAGAGATGTTGCTAGCCCTTTTCTTGAAGCTTTCTTTGTTAACAACCTATCAGCTAAATCTGAGCATTCAAAAAGTCTTTCTAACCATTAACAGTGACCTAGTTAATCAACAAACTTTAATCTACTTAACAGAAATGTTTTTGCAAATGCACAAAGAACAAATAACAATACATAGAGGAGGCCTTAGCACTTGGGTTGGGCCCAACCCCAAGAGCTGCAGGCTCCTATAAAGAACTCAGATCTGATTCCAAGTAAAGCTGCTTCTCATTATTCAAAAATAAACATCATACAAAAGTTGTACAGCAGTAGCTACAATAAAACAGGCTGAGCAAAATAACAGCACTATAGTGCAAAAATAACAATAGTTCCCAAAAGTAAACTATGAAGGTTGAGGCCTTCCTATTTGTACAATATGAGGGGGCTAGAAGCCCTCCTAGATTCAAGGGACTCGGCTGCCCCAACTGCTAGTAAACAGTCACTCTTCCCAAAACTACGTGGCTGCCTTAAAAACTCGTTTTGGTGGTCTGTGGAGCTCGGAGTTGACGGTGGAGATTTCGAGGAAGGCCATATAATGCCAGAGACAACCTCCCTACGAATCCTCCCCTCAAGCTTGGCTGTCAGCTGACCCATGATTGCTCGGTTTTGCTCCAAAATTTGTCCAAAAATCCTGAAATAACCACGTATTAGCCTCCTAGGTAGAGTGACCACCCTTATTCGTTCAAATAACACAAACATACTAAAAAACATGCATAAGCTATGAAAAATGGAGGATTGAACAAGGATAATTAGGCAAAATGAGCCCAATAGGTTACCCAATTTGGGGGCTCATCATCACCCCCCTACTGAATGGGTTGCTCATCCTCTGAGCAACTAGTCCATCTCATCATCCTTTATGGCTTTGATCGCCTCCCTCACGTCCCAAGCCTCTGCTGTGATATCCTCTTCCCGATCATGGAATCCTGCCTTCCTTTCCACTTCCTCCCATTGTCTACCTTCTTCCTCTTCACTCCTTCTAGCAATCCCAACAGTAAAGGAGGACTGAATTTCAAGCCAATCCAATTGGCCTACAAATTTTGCATCAACTTTTTGTAGAGGGGTACCCTTGCCAAAGCTTCCCTCATCTTGGTGGGAAAGTGGTATTATTTTATCTTCAAGTTGTGAGGTAGTCTGTTCCACCGCCTTATGTAGGCATGCATACAGTGTTCTCCCAACAGTCTCTCCATATCCTCAAAGTGGGCAATGGCTTGAGCCTAGTGCTCAATGTACTCCGGTAGCTCATGAGGACTATTGGCCAAGTGCTGGTGGGCACTTATCACTGCTGATGGGTCATTTGGCTCTGCTCTGATCATGAGAGGCTCACTGAGCTCTCTGCCTATGATACTGCAGACCTCTGCTGCTCTTTGCTCCTCATGGATCATCCAAGAGGCCATGGCCATAAGCTGGACATCTCCTATCACCATGCTGGGATCCCATGCGTTCGTGTCCAGAAGGGCGAATTTTTGCAAGTAGAACTCTGATAATTTGGCCCTATCCTCAGATGAACTACTACCACATAGAGCTGCAAACTGATGGTAATTTTGAAAAGGGGTGATGCCTCTTTGAGCCAAGGTATTGATTTAAAAATGTAACCATTGGTCCTTGAGGTATAGGGCATAGGATTTGGTAGGCTTCCTGCACTGCAGAGCTTCTATTGCCCAGCTGGCCATGTAGGCTAGTTGGGCCTCCTTTTCTTGCACCTGCTATTTCAGAGAATGTATCTGCAATTCTTGTTCCTGAAGCTGTTGGTTCAGTATCTCAAGTTTGGTCTGCACCCCTTCCTTTCTCTGTTGTTCATCAGGTGTATCTCTGGCTATTGTGGGCTCCTCCTGCTGTTGTTGTTCCCCCAAGATATGAGGCCCGTCTTCCTTCCTCTGTCCGTGTAATTGTAGCTGCTGTCTAAGCAACTCATTTTCTTCCTGTAGCTTGACCCGCTGGCTTCTCTCCACATGTCGTACTAGAGCCAATTCCCTCCTTGCCTCTTTGACCTGTTCCTCCAGAGGACCTATATCCGCCACACCCTTGGACTTAGCGATTTTCATCCAAGTGTGGGTCCTCACTCTCTCTTCCTCTAGTGCAAGCAAAAGTGGCACTATGAGTTTCTGAGGAATGATCTTTCCGGCCTCCAAGAAGTTATAATAGGAGCCCAAGCTAGGTTGGGGGCTAGGTTCCATAATGTGCTCTACTTGTTCTTCCTTTTGTGGTGATTTGGCTGCCTCACCTTCCATTTCTTCGGTCTCCTTCAGTCTAGCCAGTGTTTCCTGTAGAATAGCCTCAACATCCTGTAGAGAGGCTTTTGTTTCCAACATTTTCATTCTCTCCCTCTAGGTGGATGTCTTCGGGCTTCCCCGCTCATAAGTGATGGATGCCTTGGAGGGGGACCTCTCCTTTTGTGTGGTAGGGGTGTCTACAATGGTGATTGGTTCTTTGGACGGTGGCTAGGGTCTGCCAGTTTTAATCCTCACGCTCCTTCTTGCCTTAAAATATAGTGGAAGCTCCCTCTTTCGCTTCTTCTTCTGCTTGGGGGATGTGCTTAGGGTGGCCAACACAGCTGCTGCCTCCCTAGCTAAAATCTCGGCCGATTTCTCCTTCTGTTTCCCTTTCCCCAGACTTCCTGTAGAAAGTCCTACAGTGGCCATTTTCTGGCATCTTGTAGAAGCAATTTTTTGGCTTCTTGTATAAACAGTTTGCTGGCTTCCTGTAGAACCAGTTTTCCCTGATTTGGCTTGCTTGGCTGGGGGTGCTTTCTCTTTGACTTGTGCTGTGGTTTCCTTGGGTGTGCCTTTACTTGTTTGGACATTTTCAGTCCTCTCTGCCCAGGTTTGCAACCGCTTCTCCCTTGGCGTTTGTGTTTTTCCTCGACTCACAGCTTTGGCCTCAGCAGCTTGTCCTTTTTCTTGCTTTTCCTCTTGCCTTTCCTGTGGATTTTTCTGTGATGGTCTACCCTAGGTTTTCTTACCCTTAACTTCCTTACCCTTAGTTTTCTTCTTTGCCTCAATATGCTCCTTCTCCTCACTGCTGGATGAAGTGAGTTCTTCGGCCAGAGTCCGGATATCATCATCCTTGGACATATTGCGGAAAATCTCCCAGGAGATAGGGATAGTATAAGTATGGAGGGCATCTTCTACGAGGAGCTTGATAAGCCCATGATGAGCCAGCTGGTCTGGTGTCCCCTCCTTCAGTTTTGTGCCACACTCAATCAATGACTGTAGGAGGAAGTATGGGATGCTCAATTTTTGTTCTGAGGGCAAATCCATCTTATGCCTGAGCTCAGTTAACAAGCGGAAGTGATAACCATACACAATACTAAATTTCCCCTCACAGGTAATATATTTCATAATTTGAAGGCTGACCTCGCTCCAAAATGGCTGAAGGCTTGCTCTCCGGACCCCATTCTTATCCTCTGAAAACTGTTCGTCTAGTAGGAAAAATTCCTTTTTGGACTTTTGGCCCAATTTCCTTTCCTCCTTATCCCACGGTATCCCCAATGGCAACTCCGTGACCCGACTAATGAGTTGTGGAGTGAGTTTGAAGGTCAATCCTCTGAACTTTACAGTGGCCAGTGTTTTTGATTTGGGCTGCAGGGACCTTAGGAATTCCTCTATTATTTCATCATCGTGACCTTGAATTCCGTCACAGAAGGTCATCCAGTGGGCACGAGTAAACAGTTCTACCACCTCAGGAGTTTCCCTCAATTTTCTGGAATCTGAGGGTTCCTTTCTGATAAACCCTCCTGGCATGATGAAAACACTCTATTTTTGGCTTGAGCTCTGGGAAGAATGGAATTTTGGATATGGTTTCCTCCTTGACTCTCAGGACAGGGTTTCTCCACTGTGTGGATCTCCCCTTTCACCAATTCTCTGGTTGTAATACTACTGCCGCCCAAAACTCGACTGGTCAAAAGGAATTAAGCTCTCACAGACAGAGTTCAGAGCTAATTTTCACACCAACCATGTAACAGTCACAACAAATTTTATATGTGCACAAGTGAGCCTTACAGCAGTTTATCGTTACAATGGGGAGAGTTTGTTAACAGGAACCATGGAGGTGAATATGACGCAACACCATTTAAAAGAAATTCTATGTATTCTATAAGCAAACCACCATTCTTGACCCACATGCAGACAGGTTTTAATTCTCCCCACTTCAAACAAGCTAGTTCACCACCTTTCGAAAATTAAGCATGGGGATGGCGTGTTCGAGCCTACCTCTCTTCGAAATTTCGAATTTCGACGCAACAAACATGGTTTTCTCTGCTCCGGGAGCTTTTGCAGTGCTTTCTGTAGAGCTCCTTCCTGTAGAGAACTTCTGCTACTTCTGGAGGACGTCATGGTGCTGCGGAGCAAGTCTGGAACGCGGGAAGAGTTTGAACCGGGTCGAGAAACTCGGGCTAACGAACTGCAAAGAAGGATGCTCACGTTGCTATAAAACCGGTTGTAGGCGTAAATAACAGTGGTTAATGTGCGTGCTCTAGCCAAATGATTTTGAAATATGGCGCAATTCATGGCGCAGGGGTGAGGTGTCCAGGCCGAGCCGTTAAACAACGTCACGACCATCATTCCTCAGCGTGTCTCTAACCACCAATATCTAACTCCGCCATTACCCACCGTCATCCCTGTCAGTCCGCTGATTTCACTACAAATCTGCTGATTTCACTGACTGGACACTTCCCACCTGTCGGCTCTACATCCTTCTGGTGGAATCGAGCGTAACCATGCTCGTTCAGATCCCGCGAGGCAATTCTACTGGCTGTGGGTGGCTAGTTGACTGGCCCTTGCATTCGTTCAATCCGCCCATTCACAGATATGCAGTGTTCATAGTATAGCTTATGCAATTTGACGAAATAAGGTTAGGCACTTACCTGGGGTGACCATGGACGTGCTTCGCAGGTTTTTGGACGTGAAACAATCGCTTTGCTCACTGCTGCTTCGTGCACAGGCATGTGAATTCGCTCATTCATTTGTTGATGCTGGATGCAAGGCTTTTAGGACTTGGTCCTCTAGTGGTGAACGTTGCATGCACGGCCCCGTCTGTTCTCTGCTATTGAGGAGGTGTTCATATTTACGTGGAGCTAGTTGCATGCCTCCTGTGTTGATTCCAACTGCTCCTGACTCCATAGTATGTATTCCAGGCGGATTAGCTGCTACAGGATTCCTGTAGGACATCCTGTAGCTGCTTCTCCTCCTGGGCTGCATGCTGAGATGGGCACGGCTACAGTCACGGATGAAGGGTCCTATTGGAGCTTTTGACAGGTAGAGTGTGCGAGCCTTCATTTATTTGATTTGTCCCTTCGAAAAAAATGGAGATCTGAGGAAAACAGGACTTTTTGCATGACTGTGCAGGAGTACAGGACCAAATTGTGGTATTGGCAAAGGAAAGAGAGGAAACAAGTGATGGATGGGACAAAGGGGTTGCTACAGGCCTCACCAACAAACTTCAAGTTTTAAATCCTCCTCCAGAATCTATTTTGGCTTGCCCAAAGGTTCTACAGGATGTTTCCTATAGAAATGCAGAACTTCTTGTAGAAAGCCATGAAACTTCCTGTAGGAGGTTGAATCTTGACTCGAATATGTCCAAATCCTGGAAAAAGTGTGTGGCCATGAAGGGAATGTCGGTGAGGATGCCTGGTAGCTTGGAATGGACCCCTGTCCTTGATTTGCGCGACCCTGTTTATCTGCATTATATCCCTGCAACCTGCAATAATTTCAAAGATCAGACCTGTTTTTTCTTTTTTCTCTTCTTTTTCTCTTTTTTCTTCTTTTTTTTTTTGTTTTGAGAGACAACAGGGGCACCTCTATGAGCTTTTCAGCCCCACTATCTGCCCTCGGTGCCTTAAAGAGGTTTTCACCCAAGGATCTTTTTTATTCCATTTCTTTATTTTCTCAGAGACAGCAGGGGCGCCTCCATGAGGTTTTCACCCTCACTACCTGCCCTGGTCCCCTCAGAGAGGTTCTCATCTAGGGATATTTTTATTCCCCCATTTTTTTTTTGATGATCAAGGTGTGGCCCGAACAGAGGCAGAACCCTGCTCTATTACCAGCACTGATTTTTCCACAGTTTCAATGAATTCCTGCCTTGAGAGGGGTTTCTTGTAGATTTTCAGTCGATGCCCATTGACAAGCATGGGGATGGCCTCTTCATCAATGGTCCTAATAAGGAATGAACCATTATCGTTACATTTCTCCACTATATATGGTCCTAACCACCTTGTCCTAAGCTTCCCTTTGAAATCCTTGTATCTTGAGTCATACAGCAGCACCCAATCTCCTAGTTGGAATTGCTTCTCATTAAGGTGCCGGTCATGCCATATCTTCCTCTGGAGTTGAACTACTTCTGAGTGGAGGAGGGCCTACATCCTTTGTTTATCTAATCCATTCAGTTGCAATAATCTTTCACGTTGAGCATGGTTGAGATCTAGGTCTAGCTGAGCTGCCACCCTTAATGTATTGTACTAGAACTCTATGGACAACAAAGCTTTCTTCCCGTAGACCATCTCATAATGTGTGAAATCGGTTGTGGTCTTCCAAGTGGTGTTGTAGGCCCATGTGGCCTCAACTAGGCAATTTGCCCAATCCTTTCTACTGCTGCTCACAACCTTGGTCAAAATCCCTTCCAATGCTCGATTAGTGACTTCCACCTACCCATTTGCTTGAGGATGATAGGGGGTGGAAGTCTTGTACTTGATCTGGTGATGAGCGAGCAAATCTTCAATCAGGTTGGAGGTGAACTGGCTTCCTTGATCTGTGACTAACTCTCTTGGGTAGCCAAACTTGTAGAAGATATTTTCCCTCAGAAACTCAGCCACCTTTTCTTCTGTTGCTACTTTGATTGCCTTTGTTTCTGCCCACTTGGTCAGATAGTCGGTGCACATAATGATGTAAGACCATTGCTTTGAAGGAGGGTTGATAGGACCCACAAAATCCATGCCCCACTTCTCAAATGGCTCGAAGGTCACTTGAGGTTGGAGAGGCATTTCATCTCTTGGAGTCGATCTCCCCATCCTCTGACATCGGTCACAATGGCTGATGTATCTTCTGACATCTTGATTAAGAGTAGGCCAATAGTAGCCTGCCTGTAGAATTTTGAAGGCAGTCCTTTTTGCTGAAAAGTGGCCCCCATAAGGTCTGTCATGACAGGTTAGGAGGATGTCAAAGACTTCCTCCTCCCTAACACAACGTCTCAAGATCTAATTTGGGCCAAGTTTAAACAGGTTGCCCCCGATCCAAGTGAACGGGGCACTCTTCCTTACAATTCTGCTCTTCTCCTTTGAGGACAGATGCGGAGGAAACTGTGCTGAGACCAAGTAATTTGCTATATCAGCAAACCATGGAGAGAGTACTGAGATAGCAAATAGATGTTCATCTGGCATCTGGTCATCCATTGTTCCTTCCTCACCTGCAGGCAAGTCCAATCTAGACAAGAAGTCAACAACAACATTTTCCTTACCTGGCTTGTCGACAATCATCAAATCAAATTGCTGTAACAAACGTAACCATCTAATAATACGAGCATTGACATCAGGCTTATTCGTTAAGTATCTAATCGCAGCATGATCAGTGTGTACAAATGTTTGATAACCGGTGATGTAGTGTCTGAACTTGTTTAGGGAATGGACTATGGCCAGGAACTCTTTCTCGGTTACAGTATAGTTCATTTCTGCCTTGGACAGGTTTTTGTTGACGAAGTATATGGCATATGGGAGTTTCTCCTCAATTTGTCCTAAGGCTGCCCCTATGGCTTTGTTCAAGGCATCAGTGTGGATGTGGAAAGGTAGGGCCCAGTTTGGACCTCTCAAGATCGGGGCGGACACCAGCTTTTCTTTCAACTCATCTAGTGCCCCTTGACAGTTGTTAGTCCATTTAAACTCAACATCTTTCCCTAAGAGGCCAAACAATGGCAAGGCTAGCTTGCTGAAGTCTTTAATGAATCTTCGATAATATCCTGCTAAGCCTAGGAAACTCCGAACATCTCTTACCTTTTGAGGAGGTGGGACCTTTTGGATGATAACAATTTTATTAGGATCCACCTGTAATCCTTGGCAAGAAATGGTATGTCCTAGCACGGTCCCTTCAGTCATCAGGAATTCACATTTTTCAGGACTGAGGGACAGGTTCATCTCAATGCACTTGGTTAGAACTTTTCCCAGATTGGTCAATTCTTCTTGGAAGTTGGACCCATAAGGAGTGAAGTCATCCATATAGATTTCTACCGAATCATGGACCAACTCATAAAAGATGCTCAATACTGCGCTCTGGAAAGTGGCAGGAGCATTGCATAGCCCAAAGGGAAGGACTCGATAGGCAAAGGTACCCCAAGGATAGGTGAATGTGGTTTTATCTTGCTCTTCCGGGCTGATTTGGATCTGGTTATACCCGCTGAACCCATCTAGGAAAGAGAAGAACTTCTTCCCTACTAGTCCATCCAAGACTTGATCTATGAAAGGCAAAGGGAAATGGTCTTTCTTGGTGGCTTTGTTAAGTTCTTGGTAATCTACACAAATTCTCCACTTCCCGTTCTTCTTGGGCACAAGCACTAGAGGCGAAACCCACTCACTATCGGAGATAGGATAGATGAATCCTGCATCCAACAATTTTTGCAATTCTTTTTTGACAATGTCCTTAAGGGCTGGATTCATTCTCCTCTGAGGCTGCCTGACTGGTTTACAATCTTCTTTAATGTAGAATTGATGGGTATAGACCGAAGGATGGACTCCTTTCATCTCCTTATAGTTCCAGGCGAAAGCGTCTAAATGATTATTCAGTAAGCTACACAGCTCCTTCTCCTGGGAAGGAGATAGGGAGGAGCTGATATTTAAAGTTCTTCCGGGACCAAACTCCACATTCTTAACTCTGGGAGAGGTTGGATCAGTCACACAGAGGTCCACTAAGGTGCTGGCTTGGGTGTCCTCCACCAATTCCTCTAAGGATAGTGCACTGGGAGGTGGATTTTGAATCAAAGTCTCAATCAAATCATCCTCGGTTTGAGGACCTCCCCTAGTGGTTTCTATTGTGCACAAGGGTGCAGAGTAGACCTCATCCTCATCTCCTTCTTCCAACCAGAGCGGTAAGTCATGTTCTAGCAGAGGCTGGGCAAGAGGGTATAGGACTAGCTGCTTGGACATAGGACCATTTTTGATGGTCATGTTTCCAGCTCGGCAACTGATGTAAGCATCCACAGTGGCTAACCAAGGCCTTCCCAAAATGAGGGGGTATCCAGTAAGCTTTGCCTTTGGTTGAAGGACCAAGAAGTCCACAGGATACTCCCAAGAGTCAACAGAGACCAAGACATCCTCCACAATCCCTTCGGGAGTCACGGTGGAGCGGTCTGCCAACTGCAGGACTGTCGAGGTCTTCCTTAAGGAACTCTGAAGGTTGAGTTTAAGCATGGTGTCCCTGGTCATCACATTAATGGCAGCCCCTAGATCAATCAAGGTATGGGGGATAATGGTGCCATTGATGTGGACATCAACTACAGGACTCCCAGGGTCCAAATACTTTGGACAGATTACTTGCCCCAACATTAGATCAAACAGTTGTCCTATGACATTGATAGTCGAGGCATCTCTCTTTCTCCTACCTGGGTGCCTGAAACACTTCTCCTTAATCAATTTGTTGTATATCAGTACATCTTTGATGGCTTGGAGAAGGGGTATTTTCACACACAACTGTTTCAGTTCTCCCAGAAGTTCAGTCTCCTCTGGGTTGGGTTGTGTGGTCACTGTTAGTCGCTCAGGAAAGGGTGGAATGGCTTTGGGTTCACTTTCCTATTTGTCTTCCTCGCCCTCTGGGGGAGGAGGTTGGCGATCTGGAAGGGTCTTTCCGGATCGCAGGTTGATCTCCTGGATCTCCACAGCATAGGTAGGACATGTTGTCTCCCTAGTGTATACCTGTTGGGCCTGTCAGTTGTTGGGGTTCGGGTTCGGTTGAGCAGGCATTTGGGGTTTTCTTGGAGGAACAGGAGGTAATGGTTGTGGTTGAGCCGGTGGTGGAGGCAGAATGGCGGGAGGAGAGTTGTATTGGGGCCTCCACACCAGTTGAGATGCATTCCACTGAGGCTGTGGCTGGACATGTGAGTGAAACGAATGAGCAGTGGGTTGAGTATGGTATTGAGGTGCAGACCAGGAAGGATGAGCAGGGGGACCCCAAGAAGGCATGTGAGCAGTTTGGTTGGGGCTATAATAAGCTTGGGATGTCCCTTGCATCCCTTGTGGGTAAGGTCTGGGTCCATGCGACCTCCTTTGGTTGAGGAAGTACAGAAGTTTAGTGGGTGCCTCAGTCCCTTAGTACATGACTTTGAATCTAGGCAAGGTTGGGCATTGGTTTGTAGGGTGGTCCTCCTCACAAATGAAACATACCTCTACTGAGTGCAATGGACACTCGTTCTTAGGGTGCTTCCCCGTACATCTGGGACAGAAGATGGCAAAAGCCCTCTTAGCTTCCTCTTTCTTTTGTTGGATTCGGAAAGTATCAAGTTGCATGACAATGGTCTGTCTCATCTCACTTTTGAGGTCTTCCATTTGATTAGCAAACTCATGCTTGGAGAAGGTAGTGCCAACTGAAAGTGGATTCCCCCTGCCTCTTTTCCGGGCTGCCCTAGAGTGGTTTCTAAACACAATCTTTATGTCCTCATAAGGTAGTTGGTAAATGTCCCCTCCAGCTAGCATGTGAAGGGTATCTAGAAGGTCTTCAGGGACTCCTCGGAGTAGAACCAACTTTAGAGATTCGGGGTCAAGTGTGCACTTGGCCCGTTTATAGCTAAGTTGGAACCTTTCCTCATAGTCCTCTAAAGACTCATCATTTCCCATGGTCATCCGAAAGATTTCTCCCTTGGTTTCCTTTGACCTACAGTAATCCTGGTATTTGTTGTTAAAGGCTTGCTGCATCTGAGCCCAGGTAGTGATACTGTTTCCAGGTAACCCCATGAACCAGTGTAATGCTGCATCCTTGAGGGTAGAGGGAAAGAGTTTCAACTTTTTCTCATCTTCTGTATAGTCATAAGTTCGACAAAGGATAACAAACTCTAACAGGAAGTTATCAGGGTCTTCAGTGGTCAATCCATGGAAATGAGGTAAGGCTGAGGGACTTATGTACTTCATTTTCATGTCCCCGTTGGTCTCTCGAATGGGGAAGGTACCTTCTATTCTCTCATCATCGTCTCTACCATTTCTGTTGTCAGCCATAGTCTCAAAAGGAATGTTTTCTTGCTCTTCTTCTGTTATAGGATCTTTGTATATCTCAGGAGGTTCGCTTATAGGTTCTTCTGTATCACTACCACCAAAGAAGAGCGAAGGGTGACTCAGTGAAGTGGTGGGGGTGTTGAGTAGGAATTTTCTGGTATTATCTCTGTTCCTACGAGGCATGAAAGGACTTTTGGTTCTTTTTGCTTTTTTCTGCTTGTACCTGCAAAACTGAAACAGGTGGAATTGCAACTAACTAAAATCTATCTTGTAGAAATGAAAATGCGGAATTGAAATGAAAGCAGGAAAAGACAAATCTATTTTGCTGAAATCAAATTGTGAGAAGGAAATACTAGACTACGCTTGCAAAATTGAAATTCTATTTCATACTTGCAGAATTGAAAGGTTAATCTACGAAAGCAGGAAATGTCTAATTTATTTTTGCAGAAATGAAATCGCAGAATGGAAATGAAATAAACTATTTAGTAGAAGGTGAGAGTAGGAAAATAGAAGAAAAGCAGCAATCACAAATACTCTGATGCTTCCCGGCAACGGTGCCAAAAAGAGTGTTGAGCTCCAGTATTGCAGCAATAATGCTGCAACTCCTGGGACTCCCTTCTTTAATTTTATCAACCCGGTAGTTCGTAACAAACTTGGAAGAACCGGTGTTGTATGCACAAGTACTAGCTCTTGCCGCAGCTGTCACTTGGTCAACTGGCACAAGTCCGCTAGGGGCTCAAGCCAACTTCTATGAGCTCTGAGAAGAAGCTTTTTAGCTGGTGGATGAAAGCTAACTCAAAGGAGGCTAATCTACTTGCAGAAAGAAACTGAAAACAGAAAGGAAATGCAAACCCTAACAAACCCTAATTCTACCAGCTAACCCTACTGATGCAAGAAAGAGGATGCAAGCTACTGAAAGAAATGCCATTGACTTCTAGGAAGGTAAATACATGTATCTAAGCTACTTCTACAGTAACATCTGAAAAAAACATCTTTTTGTATTTTTGAATAAGTTGCCAGAGTTATTATGCAGATGATTTGACTGTTTTTGGCTGTGCAGAGGTGGATGGGCGAGAAGAGATGCTTGGAAAAGGTCAAGAAGGTTCAGAGAGGGCCTAAGGGGTCCCTAACACCCTTACAGAGAGTTTCACAGAGTTTGGCTACCAAGAAGCCTCATTTGTGAGCTTCTACAGGAAGTCTACAGGGGTTCTACAGGATGTTTGCGATTTTCTACAGGATGTCTGTAACTTTCTACAGGATGTTCAGAAATGAAGCTTTTGGTGGAGGAATGGAGAGGGAAAGGTGAAGGAGTGAGTGTGGAGGTAGGGTGAGGGCTGGAGATGGTCTAGGACTCGGTGGATGGAGTTGTGGGCAGGTGTAGATGGCTGGATTTGGTTCAAAGAAGACTAAAGCAATGTTACACACAAAACTAGGGTTATGGGAGAAAATGGTGAACGGGAGGCAAGGATTGCTAAGTAGAGGGCAGAGTGGATGGTGTTGATGGAGAATAAACAGATGAAAGAGTGGTACAGGTGCTCTGCAAGGCGTTTTTCCAACTGATCCACCGAAGACTTGTAAATTCAAAAACCTAATTACGACGACCTAATCTGCTACCTACCGGTAAAGAGAATGAACAGAAGTGTGACCTGCAATGAACCCATGTATTTTAGCTCATGCAACTAAGCAAACAAAAGTCTGAACTTGTAACCAACTTCTACACATGAAAATCAAACACTGGTGATTGCATGGCAAAGCAAAATCAATGTTTTTGTGGGCAGCAAAGTTATCCTGATCCCAGCTCCAAATCCTACTGAAGAAGAGGTGAAATCAGATATGTTGCTGGCCCTTTTCTTGAAGCTTTCTCTGTTAACAACCTATCAGCTAAATCTGAGCATTCAAAAAATCTTTCTAACCATTAACAGTGACCTAGTTAATCAACAAACTTTAATCTACTTAACAGAAATGTTTTTGCAAATGCACAAAGAACAAATAACAATACATAGAGGAGGCCTTAGCACTCGGGTTGGGCCCAACCCCAAAAGCTGCAGGCTCCTATAAAGAACTCAAATCTGATGCCAAGTAAAGCTGCTTCTCATTATTCAAAAATAAACATCATATGAAAGTTGTATGGCAGTAGCTACAATAAAACAGGCTGAGCAAAATAACAACACTATAGTGCAAAAATAACAATAGTTCCCAAAAGTAAACTACGAAGGCTGAGGCCTTCCTATTTGTACAATACGAGGGGGCTAGCAGCCCTCCTAGATTCAAGGGGCTCAACTACCCCAACTGCTAGTAAATAGTCAGTCTTCCCAAAACTTCTTGGCTGCCTTCAAAACTCGTTTTGGTGGCCTGTGGAGCTAGGAGTTGAGGGTGGAGATTTCGAGGAAGGCCATTTAATGCCAGAGACAACCTCCCTACAAATCCTCCCCTCAAGCTTGGCTGTTAGCTGACCCATGATCTCTTGGTTTTGCTCCAAAATTTGTCCAAAATTCCTGAAATAACCACATATTAGCCTCCTAGGTAGAGTGACCACCCTTATTCGTTCAAATAACACAAACATACTAAAAAACATGCATAATCTATGAACAATGGAGGATTGAACAAGGACAATTAGGCAAAATGAGCCCAATAGGTTACCCAATTTGGGGGCTCATCACTGATTGCGATAATAGGCTAGACCTGATGAATAAATGCACCCAATTTAATGAATTTTGAAATCTGGGTGAACGATTTTGGGCGGATTTCTTAGTGTTTTCGGGATTTTTGAAGTGTTATCGTTTTAAATGATAGAAGGCCATTTTCAGGAACAGTTGCACCCGCCGATCATTCCACTCTACGAACCTCCATAGTTAACCAGGCAAGCCTCATTTTAAATGAGATTTTGTCTGAGAATCCCTTATAAAATAGGATCAATGGAAGATCATGGGAGGAAATATTTTTTCTCTTCATTAGCAGGAAGCCGAGAGAGAGCATTTTCGACTAGTTTAGATAGTTTACATACTCCAACCCCTTTTTATTGTTGCGGGAAGCTTTGGTGCTGCATACCTCTCCATCTCAGGCATTCATTTCATAGCCATATTACAGATTGGAGGTATAAGCCTCTTTATGGACAGTTTGATGAATGTATTTCTATTTATTCATGCCATTTAATAAGAAATGCCTCTCCATTGTTGAGCTGGGCCTGGAGACATAGTCCGAGTTGGATGAACATCATTATCAATCCTTGGTGTCTTCTTTTTGTGCCTTTTATGTGTTTAATTATTCTTTTCTTATGTGCACATTTACGTGTTAAGATGAAATTTTATATGCATTATTTTCTATACATCTATAAGCAAAAACATCCTGGATCAAGTGGTATCAGAGCAGGGCTTTTTAGATGTGAATTGCATGTTTGTATGCTAACAAGAGGTGAGCTTCAAAGATGCAAAGGGAATCTAGAACCTCTCGATCCAGACACAGGGCATGCACCTCGAAGAAGAAGCATGGTTGAAGAGGAAGCTCGTATTGAGGAAGAGCGCAATTTCATAAAGACTTTCTATTCAATGGCAGAGAATATCAGTCACTTGGTTATAATACTGGAAAACGCTGAACAGAGGAATCTAGAAGGACAAGGTTCAGCACATGTAAATGATGGAGAAGAACCCCCTCCTTCTACTTCTGGTGGTGAAGGTTCTTCTTCCCCTCACCACAATAATCAGAGAAATCCAAAGGATGCATCTAAGAAACCTTTTTTCAAATTCAATGTTAAATTTGATCTTCTTGTGTTTAATGGTGAGATTAACATAGAAAAGCTTAACAATTGGATCAGGCAGATTGAGGTTTATTGTAGGATTCAACAAATCATAGAGGATGAGGTGAAAATCCAGCTAGCCTCTCTACAGTTGGGCAGCACAACTCTCATTTGGTGGGAGAGAAAATTGTAGAGCAGTAAAAATGTGGGTAAACTCTTTTCCTCATGGTCTGATTTTACTTATGTGTTAAAGGAACAGTTTTATCCCTTAGGATGCAAACAGAAAGCTTTGATGAATTGGCAATATTTAAGGCAAGGCAAAGGGCAGGATGTTAAAAGTTTTACAAAAGAATTTAGGAAGAAAGCACTGAATTTGGGTATTGCACTTGATACACCTAAAGTTGTAACTAAGTATATTGGCTCACTACATAGTTATATTTGGCATTCATTATTGTTGTTTGAACGAAGCACTATTGACACAGCTAGTGTGAAAGCAATTCATATTGAGAACAGGGGCAAGAATGAAAGAGAGGACCAGTCCAGAAAGCCACCGTTCAAACCTCCTAATGGCAAATCCAAAGCGAAATGGAAAGGGAAGGAGAAGAAAACAACAACAGCCAAAGAGGGAGAGTGGCCTTATTGCAATCATTATAAGAAAGAAGGCCACGATGATGATCACTGTTGGAAGCAATGCCGAGAAAGGCGTCCAAAGAAGTATGGAGGAAAAGGGAAGTAGAAAATAGTGGTAGCAGCACAGCAAGACCTTGGATCAGATTCGGGAGATGAAGCACTGGCCATAGCAGCAGGAAAAAAAGGTACCCTTACACTTCCTATTGATTCTAAATCACATGGAAGCACCAATTTCGTAGATGAGTCCCTTTCAAATGATAGAAAAAGAATTGAATTATTTCATATCAGATTTGTAGTAAATCACACCAAACTCTATTTGATACGGGGTCCCAAGCAAATTTAATTGCAGAATCCCTGGTAAAGAAGCTTGGCTTAGAAACAAAACCACACCCAAAGCCTTACTCGCTGGGATGGATACATGATAAAGCTAAATTGAATGTAACCCAACAGTGCAAGGTAAAAGTTGTGATTGTGTCTAACTTGGTAGATGAAGTAGAGATGGATGTTATACCGCTGGATGTCTGTGGCATGGTATTGGGGAGTCCCGACCTGTATGAGAGAAAAGTTGTCTTTTTCCGCCATGAGAATAAATATCACATCACGAAGGATGGGGTAGAATACATAGTGCAGGCTCATCAAAACAAGATTAACACCAGCCTCGTAAGTGCTGGGCAGATGAAACGACTGGTGAATTCAAGCAAGACATGCATGCTTATGGTTGTATGGGAGAAGGAGGCCGAATTTGTGGACACGTTCTGGGGCTGGGATGGGGGGCTTAAACAAGAATTAGTGCAATTAATTTCTGATTATACTAAATTGCTTCACGAGCCACAGGGACTACCTCCAAAGAGGGAAATCCAACACAAAATCCAATTGTTGCATGACGCCCCTCTGCCGAATATTGGCATGTACAGGATGTCGGCAGTTGAAATGGAGGAAATCAAGCAGCAAGTGTAGGAATTGCTGGACCAAGGCGTAATCAGGCTGAGCTCCTCTCCATGCAGTTCGCCAACTATTCTAGTGCCCAAGAAGGACGCCAGTTGGAGGATGTGTGTGGACTACCGCATGCTCAACAAAATATCAATAAAAAATCGCTATCCCCTCCCACGCATAGATGATTTATTGGATCAATTAAAAAATGTTGTATATTTCACAAAGTTGGATTTGCGCAGTGGCTATCACCAGGTCCGAATTGCGGAGCAAGACGTGTGGAAAGCCTCTTTCAAAACCAAGTAGGGGTTGTTCGAATGGATGGTAATGCCATTCACGCTTTGCAATGCTCTAGCCACCTTTATGTGGATTATGAATCATATATTTCAGCCTTTCATTGATGAGATTGTTATATACTAGTTTTCAACAAGAGTTGGTTTGAACATGTGAGTCATGTAAAGAAAGTTCTTGATGTGCTAAAGAAAGAAAAACTCTTTGTAAAATTGTCAAAGTGTGAGTTCAGGAAAACTTCTTTGGGTTACCTAGGTCATATTGTTGGTCATGGTCAGTTACAAAATGATCCCGCTAAAGTTGAGGCAATTGTAAATTGGCCTATGCCTACTAGTGCAACTGAGGTTCGTAGCTTTCTAGGTGCAGTCCAGTGTTGGAGGAGATTTATTTCTAATTTCTCTGTTATTGCAACACCTTTGGACACATTGAAAAGTGTGAAACAGGTCTTCTAATGGGGAGGAAGACAGTAGAAGTCCTTCAAAACATTGAAGGAAAAAATTAGCATTGCGCTAGTCTTAGCCTTACCTGATCTCCAACAGCCATTTGAGATAGAAACTGATGCCAGCGGTTATGCCATGGGAGCTGTACTGATGCAACGAAAGAAGCCAATTTGTTACCATTCTGAGAAGTTTTCTCAAGCTGTGATAAACTATCCCACCTATGACAAAGATCTATATGCCTTGGTGCAGAGTGTGAAAAAGTGGAAATGCTACCTGATTAGAGAGGAGACCATCATCCATATAGATCATCAGCCCTTGTAGTAACTTCAACCGAAAACCAAGTTGCAACAAACTCGTCATTTCAAGTGGATGGGCTTTCTTCAATAGTTTCATTTGGTAATAAAGTATAAGAAGGGCACTAGCAATAAAGTGGCTGATATGTTATCTCGCCCTCCTATTTCTGCTTCTGTTATTTTGCATAATGATTCATTTTCTTTTGAAAGATATTCTAAACAATATGCTAATGATGATGACTTTAAGGAGTTTTATGCAAAACTAACCCATGGTTCACAGGTGGAAAACTATCACTTGCAGAGGAAATTGTTGTATCACCTTGGTAAATTGTGTATTCCCACAGGAGAAAGAGTGCATGTAATTCGACAGGCCCACACCTCTCTTGTGTTTGGACACTTTGGTCTCGAAAAGAATTTATGGCATGTACAAAGATTTTGTTTTGGTCTCATATGAAAAACATTGTGACTCACTATGTAAAGGGTTGTGTGATGTGTTCTGTTTCAAAGTCCTCTAATAGAAAACTTGGGCTTTACACACCATTCCCTATTCTGAGTCATCCATGGGAAGGTGTGTCAATGGACTTTGTAAGAGGTTTACCTTTGTCTAGGAAGGGTCACAACTATTTGTATGTTGTCATTGAACGATTTAGCAAAATGTGTATTCTTATGCCTTGTAAAAAGTAGATTACTACAGAGCAGACTACTTCCCTTTTCTTTCAGTATGTTTGGGTCCACCTTGGATGATCCACATCAATTGTTTCAGATCGAGACTCTCGCTTCCTTGGGGAGTTTTGGACCAACTTGTGGAGAATGATGGACACCAAATTGAAAAGAAGCATGACATTTCACCTGCAGACTGACAGACATACATAGGTTGTTAACCATACCATGGTACACCCATTACGAGGCTATTGTGGGAAATATCCCAAGTTGTGGGATGAAAATTTCGCTTATATACAACATTCCTACAACTGAGCAGTGCATTCATTGACACAACGTTCACCATTGGAGACATGCTTTGGTTCATAGAAAATTTTAGGGGCGAATGTTCGCCCTTTGGCGAAATTAAGGGGTTTTAAATTACTCCATAAGTCACCTTATATTTACGAACACTCAAAAAATGCATTATATTTAGGTGAAACCTATGGGCAAAATACTATGGGACAAATACCATGGACCAGGTTGTTATTAATACCATGCAAAAAAACATTATTAACCCTAATATTAGTATTAATAAAAATAAAAATGGCACATGGTATTGACCCATGGTATTCACCTAGAATGTAGCCTATTTAAATGGGGGAATTAGACTAGCATAGATCCATCTTTACTCTGGATCTACTAACCCCCGAGAGGTATCAAATATCGTGATATGCAAACTAGCATAGAGTGAAAAAATATTTGATCCCTCTCAGGGCTTGGTGGATCAAGAGTAAAAATGGATGTTGTAATTTAATGTATGTTAAACATTTTAGCTTGGTTAAAATAAAAAATAAAATAAAATTCAACTATTAATTTTATTAATTTCTATAAATTACTAATAGTAATTTTTAAACTCCAGGTTTATGATAACCCATGGTAATACCATGGTATTCATGTGAGCATAGACTATTTAAAGTGGAAATTCTACCATGTTAGATCCATCTTAATTCTGGGTCTACCAAGTGCTCAGAGGGATAAATAGATTTCATCCCCCTAAGAATGGTAGATGTGGAGTTAAGATGGATATAGGTTGGTTTTTATGATAATGAAGATATTAAATAGACTTAGGAAATTATATTGTAAAAACATCTTAAGGTGAATGGTTAAAGCATAGACATTGGACAAGTATATTTGTATACTTCTGTTTTAAACTGAAACAAATCCAGGGCTAAAAGGAATGGATTGATTGCACTGGTCATCCTTCTATAACTTTCCCACATATGCTGGAGTAAACAGATTGTAATTTGGGTAATTTTTCTAATTGCAAACAGTAACATACTTGTGTATTGGCAGGGTGGTTACGAGGTCCCTAGAAGTGATGAATTTGAATTTTTCTTGGTTTTATATATAGTATTATGTTTTTTCTCATGCTTTCTGTGAATGACACGGGTGAATTTTATCCTACACCCACTAGGTTATCAATATGTAATTTCAGTAATTTTGATTTCAAAATATATTTTAAAGAAATGCAATGATTTCATTTGTGTATTCAATAAACACAATATTCTAATGGAATTTTGCATTGGTGGTTTACCTATATAGATTCCATGGAGAAGTGTTAGTGGTGTGACATCAATTGTCCTCAAGCAAAGGCTTTAGTTTTATTCTTTTTGGAAGCAAATACTTTCTTCCAACATTTTTGAGTTCCATGAAAAATTTGAAAGTCATAATAGTATTCAATTATGTGTTCAAGAGAGACATAGTATTCAATTATGGGTTAAAGTGATCCACACTGAATGATCTATCGGCCTCATCTTCACTTAGTTTAAGACTATTCACTTGGAGAGCCTGCATGTGCCCCCACTTCAAGAGCATAGTAAAGTCATGTAGAACTTAGAGAAGCTATCTTTAAGCTTTTAGTGAAGAATGGAAAAATGTCTGGGTTCAATAACAACCAGTCGAGCATTAAGCTTCGAATAATGCTAGATTTTAACATGGAGAAATTTTGTGATTTGGAGGAGATGCCCCCTCGTATTTGTGACACATCTTCAGTTGTGAATTGGACTATTACTAACTTTCATTTCCTTTGAAAGTTACCTGATGACTTGGGGAACCTCAACTCTTTAAGAATGTTAAGGAAGGAAAGAAAGTACAATATGCTAAGTTCTCTTATTCTTTTCAAGTTTTTCTTGGATATCTACAACGTTTCAGGTAGGAAAGTACATTCTGTTAATGAAAATTTGTCTTGATAGAAAGGCCCAATTTGAAATTCTAATGCTTTCAAAAAAATTGTATAACTGTAATGTTTCTAAAAGGAAAGCATATTTTTTTCAATTTAAGTATCATGATCCCATATTCCAACTTATTTTTCAGTAACCCATTAGGCTTTGTAGCTTTGAATAAATCCATGTATTTTGATAAGATCCTCTTCCAAATTAGAACACAGTTTCCTTTTGGCAATAACCACATACAATCTCTTGATTTTGTTATTGAGAAAATAGAGGTTGTGAAACAAGCTTGTTCCATACAAGGACTTGATTCATTTATTATGTATCAATTATGTCTCTTGATGTAACAATGTCTTGATTTTGTTGCTTGAAAATAGAGGTTACGCTTTACTATTTCACAGAATTTCTTACAATCTTTCCATAATTATTGATTTGTAATCTCAGTCACTGAGGGAAGACAGTAATGACAAAGGTAATATTCCATGGTTTGAAGTTACCCTCTTACTAAATATTTAAATATATCACCACAATTTAACTGTTAGTTAAAGGAATTGTATTTGATTTGTAAACAATTCATTGCTTGATTTATAGATTTTGATTTTTTCTCTTTTTTATTTTTTTCTCAGATTTGGTATGAGATATCTTCCAATATTTGGGTTCCCTAGTTTCCCCACCATAGCTATGAGGTTCAGATGCTATCATTAAATATTCTTAGAACGTTGCAACTTTTCTAGTAAGTGTGCTTTGAAACATTGTTGTTGCTTTTCCATGGTGTTAATGCAAATAAGCACTACAACTAGTGCCATTATTTAGATTAAGTGTTGAAATCTAGGTGGTCCTGTAATGATGGAGTGATTTTTTTCTAGCTACTAAGGCCATATGCATTTTTATCTCTTATGTTGTCCTGAGATATTCAAATTTAGAATAAGAATTGAGGTCTCGTTTCCATTGTAGATTGCAGTCAGTTTCTTGAACATAATATATAGTAGATTATATTTTACTAATCAACTGTGGACGTGATCCCTCGCAGGAAAGGAAATTCTAAGTGACTTTGATTTCACATTGATTTGTCAAAACATCCACACAGGAAAGGAGATTCAAAGTGACACTGATTTCACACTGATTTGTCAAAATGGAGGCAATAGAAAAGGAAACTTTGTATTCAACAATGCTCTTAATTTCATATGTACATGCACAGATATATTAGTAGAAAATATTGAAGGGTTGCCTAAGTAATATTTTCCATTCCACTACATTCTTTACAACTTGTAAATAAATAACTCGGAACAATTCATTACACTACTTGTTATTCTTTATTAATTAGTGGTTAAGATTTTGATATTGAACTGGCTAAGATTATTCTTCCTTCTGTGAAATTGTGTGTTCTATAATGCTTCTTTTCCATTCAGTATGTATAGCATATAAAGTGTGTCTAATGGAGTAGGAAGATTGGAAATTCTTGTGATCCTTGAACTATGTTACAAGGCAAAAACCCAACGGGGCAGGGTAGGTGCATCCCCACAAAGGGGTCACAAATACCAAAGTTGGTATTGGCTAGCGCCTTGAGCTAGAAAATTTCCTTTACCCTTGTATTAACAGTGAATCTGGAGAGGATTCTAATATTATCTTTATAAGATTTATATTAGTTAAGATTGATGAATAAAATTCATGAGACATGAGCTAGGATGTCCTTGCAAGGTGGTTGTTGATTATTGGAAGCTATGATGGCCATTATGTCAGGCTAGGTGGTCGCATTCCCTTGATCGTGAGCACGATTGTGATCAAAATGGAAGAATTCATAGTCTGGATTGATTGTTTAGTAGTGATAATTAGTGGGCTCATTCACAAAAGCTTCTATTTCACTAATCCTTTTTATAGAGTTGTCAGATTCAATTTCCAAAGGTTTTAATTACACTATAGAGTTGAGTTCTGAGAGAGTTGTGATTCACGGTGTTAAGTATAGCAGCTATGACACTTGAATGAAGACAAGCATAGTATATGTATCAGACTCTGTTATAAGCTTACCTACATATTATAAGGGACTTGGTTGGCTTTTTTATAATTTTATAAACAAGTTCCATTTCGTGGAAATGTGAAAAAAAACAATGATATTACCACCATGTGGCTCTTGTCATATATGGTTTTATACTTTTTCAAAAAATTCTCTAAGAATTCACAATGCTAAGATTCACTAGGACCTTACAAAGTTTTATTATTTAGTGAAAAACTCACCAAGCTCTTACAAGATTTTATAATTGAGTAAAATATTCGCCATGCCTAGTGAGAGATTCACCAAAAAATTATATATACATATTATACTAATTATAAAATCGCCTTCCATTTTTCCTATATACCATGGAGATTCGCCCATTTATTATACATATAAATTTAGGGGGGGTTCTTAAAATTTTCCCTACTTTGGTTACCTCCCAAAAGACCCTTTTGATATGGTCTTTGGAAGGAAGGATGGCTCTAGTGGACGTAATGATAAAGACAAAGCTCAGCAGTTCATTCAGTGAATCCAAATGATTCACTAAGCAGTGTAAGAGCAGTTGGAAATGAGTCAAGTCCGTTACAAGGATCGACATGATAAACACCAAGTTGGACATCAATTCCAAGTGGGCGACAAGGTGTGGTTCCACATCAACAAAGATAGGATGAAGGGAGAATGAAAGAAGTTGCAACCAATCCAGTATGGACCATTCACCATATTGGAGAAGATTGGAACAATGCCTTTCATCTTGAATTGCTGGTATATATGCAGATGTACTCAGTAGTGAATGTGGAGGACCTGAAGCTGTATGAACCACCTTTGATCATGGAAACTAATGAGGTGGGCACAGTTCCTACCATCGATGATTTTGCACCAGAATATCTCGACCGAAGACATCATCCTCGACAGAAGAACCAGGACTTCACAGCGAGGAGATGTAGAATACCTTCGAGTTAGATTCAAGGGAATGCATCCCAGTAAGGCTAGATGGCTAGAGAAAGAGAAGGTGAGGGAACAGTTCCCTCACTTTCCAATTGACTAATGAAAAGCTTTTGGTGGTCCAAAAGCTCCTCAATAGGGAGGATTGATCCAGGTGGATCTTTAGATACTATGGCATGGAAAACCCATAAATCAAAGTGGGTAGAATAAAGTCAACCCAAGACTAGAGCAGAGACCTCGTCTTTCTGATTCTAACGGTACAAACAGTACTTCAATCCAAGTTCGGATGATGAAGTTATTTCTAAGAGTAGGGCTCTTCAATCCTTAAGAAAATGAGGAATTTCCTTTGAAAAAGGAGTCTTAAGCCTTAAGGCCAAATCGCAATTGGAGGTTGCATGTGGGCAGACTTAAGCTCTGGGTCGTGGAACCCCTAATCGTCGATCTTCGATCAGATCAGATCGGTAGATCGGAGATAATCGCAATCGGAGGTCTTACATATATATGTGTGTATATCGATGATAGGGCAGTGCGATCGACGATCAAACAAATTAGCAGGATTGGAGAAATACACATGTGGGATGCCGATGCAATCGGCTGATGTCGATATCGGTGATCGGCGATCGACGGTTGGCATTTCCCGTGAATAGGCCCTTGGCAACAGAGATACATCGATTGTGATAACAGACCAGACATGATGAATAAATGCACCTGATTTAATGATTTTTGAAATCCAGGTGAATGGTTTCGGGCAGATTCCTTAGTTTTTTTGGGATTTTTGAAGTGTTATCATTTTAAACGATAGAATTCCATTTTTAGGAATGGTTGCACCTGCCGATCCCTCCACTCTACCAACCTCCATAGTTAACCGAGCAAGCCCTGTTTTAAATGGGATTTTGTCCAAGAATCCTTTATAAAAGAGGATCAATGGAAGAGCATGGGAGAAGGCATTTTTTCTCGTTGCAGCACGTTGTTTCGTTGGCAGGGGGCCGAGAGAAATCATTTTCGTCTGTTTTAGACAGTTTACATACTCCAACCCCTTTTTATTGCTGCGGGAAGCTTTGGTGCTACATACCTCTCCATCTCAGGGATTCATTTCATAGCCATCTTATAGATTGGAGGTATAAGCCTCTTTGTGGAAAGTTTGATGAATGTAATTCTATTTATTCATGCCATTTAATAAGAAAGGCCTCCCCATTGTTGAGCTGGGCCTGGAGACATAGTCTGAATTGGACGAACACTGTTATCAAGCCTTGGTGTCTTCTATTTGTGCCTTTTATGTGTTTACTTCTTCTTTTATTATGTGCACATTTACGAGCTAAGCTGCAATTTTATATGCAATTCTTTTCTATACATCTATAAGCAAAAACATGTTGGATCAGTGAAGCTCTGTCAGAGTGGTTGGAGATGGCCAATTATGAATGGCTTGGATCTTGGATGGATCCACATGCACCCCTTGTTCATCAATAATGTATCCCAGATACTGGACTTGGGTCATGCCAAAAGCACATTTCTCCAAATTCGCACATAACTTGTATTGTCGCAGTGTTCGGAGAACCTGTCGGATGTGGTGGAGGTGCTCTTCCCAACTTTGGCTAAAGATCAGGATGTCATCCAAGTATCCCACTACAAAAGAGTTGGTGAATGGCCGCAAGATGTCATACATTAGTCTCATGAAGGTTGCAAGAGCATTCGTCAACTCGAAAGGCATAATCAACCATTCAAAAAGGCCCTCCTTGGCTTTGAAGGTAGTCTTCTAGACATCGGAGGGTTCGATTGGTACCTGGTGATATCTTGACTTCAAATTTATCTTCCTAAAGTATTTTCCCCCCTTTAGTTTCATCAATCCATGGGATTAGGTACCTATTCTAGACAATGATTTTTTCAGCACCCGATAGTCAATACAGAGTCTCCAACTCCCATCCTCCATCTGTACCAACACGATCGAGCTCCCACAGGGTGATGAACTCAGTCGGATGTGACCTTCCTATAGCAATGCCTGAATCTTCCTCTTGATTTCATCATTCTCCATAAGGGAGCACCAATATATTGGTCCATTGGGCAATGACACGCCTGGGGTCAGATCGATGGAGTGCTTACCCTAACAGTGTAGATGAATCCCTATGAGGGAGGTGAAGATGTCCTCATACTCCTCCACAACCTTGTCCATCTGTAGTTGGCTGTGTTCGATTGGTACCTTGCGATATCTTGACTTCAAATCGATCTTCCTAAAGTATTTTCCCCCCTTTAGTTTCATCAATCAATGGGATCAAGTACCTATTCCAGACAGTGATCTTGTTCAGCCCCCGATAGTCAATACAGAGTCTCCAACTCCCGTCCTCCTTCTGTACCAACACGATCGAGCTACCATAGGGCGATGAACTCGGTCAGATGTGACCTTCCTGTAGCAATGCCTAAATCTTCCTCTTGATTTCATCATTCTCTAGAACGGGGTGCCAATATATTGGTCGATTGGACAATGACGCGCCTCGGGCCAGATCGATGGAGTGCTTGCCCTAACAGTGTAGATGAATCTCTGTGGGGGAGGTAGAGATGTCCTTGTACTCCTCCACAACCTTGTCCATCTGTAGTTGTCAGGCGGAGGGGCATTGCCTGGAGGTCGTGGCCATCGTATTCTTCTTTCCTTGAGGGTGTATCATCAGGAAAACAAATTTCCTGGTTTTGGAAATGAGCTTACTGCATTATTTTGCAGTAACCAAAGAGATGGTGGTAGGCGGTGCTACCTTCGGTATCCTGTACAACTAATTTCCCAAAGTAATAATAATAGCACGAGGCCTTGAATCATATATAACATGTCACTTCCACAGGTATGGTTGGCCTAATAATACATCACAAACATCAAGGGAAGCAACGTCACACAATACCTCATCCGTGAAGGGCTTGATGTTATATGGAAGGCGACACTTCTGGCTCACATGAAGATCTCGTCCTTGGTGAAGCCACTCGATGGTGTACGGTTGTCAATGTGTTGTGGTCGGTAAGCCTAGCTACTTCATGACCTCTGCCGAAATGAGGTTCTTTTGGCTCTTGCTGCCAACAATGAACTGTAGTGGGGAGCCCTTTGCCCACATCTGGGAGTGGAAGAGGCGCTCCTCCTCCTTTGGATCTTCGGGTTCCCCCTTCAAGGTCTTCGTGGTGGCAACAGTGGCGTTGGGCTCTACATCGATAATCTTCTTCCCTTTGTCATTCCCCTTATCGGGCTCTGACTCAGAGTCTAAACATGCATCTGATTCCGAATACTTTAGCTCGGCCACCAGTCACTGCTTGGCCCGACACTCACTTGTGTCGTGAGTGGAGCTCTTATGGAAATCACACCACTTTCTCGTGTCCTTCTTCAGCTTCGCGGTGTTTCTCTTTGCTTGCAGCTTTGGCGGGTTGTCCTGGGCCACCTTGCCTTGGCTTTGTCCTTTATTCAATAGCTTGGGGGCACCTTTCCCTTGCTTTAGATTTGCAGATCCAAAGTCTCACTTCTTCTGTTTAAACTTCTAGTTGATCTTGACATCGTATCGGTACGCCGTGCCAAGCGAGGAAATCTCTAGGAACTCCATCTGGTCCTGGATGTACCTATGTAGGTAGCTGCGGTATTTGAGTACCAAATGCAGCTCAGAATCCTTTATACCCAATTTTGTGATGAAGTGCTAAACTATGGGCCCCGTTTTGGGTAAACTGGTACATCAACTTCTTGTGGTCGTAACTTTGGCATACGATCTTTGTTTGACGCGTACAATACCTCGTTAGAAATATCTATTTGAGGAATACAACTTTGGGAAGAGCAATATCGGTCATGGACCCATGTTGCTCTCAGGTTTCCCCAAAAGACATCGTTTAGGGCCTCAAAACGGCTCTGGAAGTTTAGGACCCGAAAAACTGCGAAAAAGAGTAAATTGTGCTACAAATAAGGAAACTAAAAAACTGAATGAAATAATGGTGGGGATCCAAGTGGAATCCAATATCCACATGGATCATAACTGCTATTCGTTATCAATATCATTACAAAAGTAATTTACAAAACTAACTGGTAGTAATTACTAAGATTTTACCCATAATTACATGTCTTCTTGTCACATTTCAACATGAGATCATGTATATGACTTTGGTATCTTGTATCTTGCATTTTCTCATTCTTAAATCAAAATTGTCGATCAATCTGGCCTCATTTGATCCCTTAAATATAATGAACTCTCAAATTTTCTACCACTTTCGTCAATTATTTTCTCGGCATCAAATTTGATTACACAAATCTAATTAAATATGTCAAGATTTTACAATTTTTACCTATTTTAGTTATTATTTAACTATTGCTTCTCTATCTTCTTAGTAACATAATTTACCTCGATTGTTTAACTATTTTAAATTATTTCCACTAATTCATACCATATCTTATCCCTTAGCTATCTCTATCAAATCCAACCCTGGACAGGGATATTTATAAATATGTATTTCGTAAAAGCTGGTATTTAGAGAGTGGGTGGAAAACAAAGGAACACTCATTAAAAAAACCCAAAGGATCATTTACCGCACCCCACCACAAAAAGAGATAAAAGGAGTGTACAATTTCTAATAATAAGTTGTTGACAGATCGTGGATGACGGGATATTAGGAGGCCCGTTCAAAAATTCATCACACCGACGAAAAAGGACCTATTGTAGGCGATGAGAGGGAATCTATTTCTATATTATATTATATGTAAAATTATATATTATAACATATGTTTTATAAAATTATATATTAAAATATATATTTAAAACATATAGTGGAAAAAAATTATGTTATTTGTTTGTCATATATATGGAATTTATTAATTAAGATTTATTTTAATTATGGTTTAACACAGGTTGAAAGGAATCAAATTTTTTGATATATAAACTTATTTTAGATTGTAAAAAACAATGTGTAATTCTTGTTGTTGTTTAAATTTTATGTTTAAATGTTATATATATTACATAACGTGTGCATTGAGTCATTTAGCTTACATTAAATTAGTTCTTTTGTTATTAATATATTTCTAAGGATAGCTCAATATTAATGCATATTAAAATATTTTATTCATAACTCATGTTGGATATTTTATTTTATATAACATTAAAATAATTTTTTAACATTTTTTCTATATATAGATATATTTGAAGCTCTATCACGTTTTAAAATATTTTGGAAAAGTACAAGGTTTAAACATTTTACTCACATATTTATTTTTTACTTCTAATTATTAATTACATGAAATTATATTGGAGAGGTAATTAAATATCCATAGCATTTTCTTTTTCTTTTTTATTACAACCGACATGGCTTTTCTATTTACAGAATATTTTATTTTTATTTTAAGAGGGACAGACATACTTACACATCACCTTCATACTAGGTTGTAGAATGACCTACTCACACATAGACTTCACATTGGGTTGTCGAATGACCCTATCGGCTCAATGACAAATTTTTAATTAATCAAATTAATTAAAATAATAGAATGGTCATAATTACTTTTGAGATCAATCTCAACTTTTTGATTTATAACTATTACTTAAAATATTCTATGAAGGTTAAATCAACTATCATCCATTTAATAGTTACTCATAATTAGATTAAAATTTTTGAAACCCTATTCCAAAATAGACCATTCTATCCACTTAAAAATCATAATTTTGTTGTTATGAATCAAAGATGTTTATATATTCTCATTTCTTTTATATTAATAAACAAAACTTTTAATATTAACTTTCTTACCTCTCTAGATCTATATATTTATCATTATTAAGTTAGTTTACCCTTTTACATTTACTTGATACACTTATAAAAAATAATAATGAGTACATAATCCTCTCTAGTTCAAGCGATAGTCCATGTTTTCTCTATGAAATGAGATGAATCATGGGTGTGTAGAGTGTCATATCTAGTTAAGTGGTTGTCTATGTGCTTGCCTTATCAAATGACATTGATCATGAGTATGTTAGATTCAGGTGAGAGTGGATGTTGGACTATGGATTTTAATCACCCACTTAATCCATGATTATGATAATATTCTAACTATCATAATTGTTTTGATAACTTAAATATTAATTAAATTTATCATATATGTCAAATGATTAATACTAACATGATTAATTAAGACACCTAATCTAATCTGAATTGGATCATTATATTATTTTTCATCCATCTTGATGCATTTGGAGTGGAAAAAGTGGAGGAATCAGCTCACAAGATTGTTTTTACCGGCAGGTCGCATTTTGATGAAATAAGGTCTCAAACCTTCCATGAGCATTTTGAGGCATCATATAAAGTTTTTTGGGGGTAAAACTTTTCCTCTTTAACATAGAACCTTTTCATTTTATTCTACACACATAAATATTTCCAATGACGTAAGAAGCTTGTAAATCAGAGTCAGTATGCAAAAGTTATGTCACTTAGAAGTTGACCTTCATGTTTTCACACCTATAGTTTGGGAGGATGCGGCGTCAACCCCCATTATTTATGGAAAATGGGCTAGCCACGTGTTTGTGATGTAAAATACTCTAGAAGAGTATATATTGTAACTCTAGTTAATAGTTGGTGTAGTCAAAATTAACCACTAGTAGGCTATCGGGGCATGTTATAAGTGGGCCACTAGGAGGAAGATGCATTCCATTCTTTTGAGAGCATTTTGTTCTAGAGCTGAGAAAATATATTCATGAGATATAGGAGGTAGAGAACACAAAGAGGATTTGTGCATTGTAGCAGTCCATGGACCACATACATTACTTCTTTGTACCTGTAGCCATATTTCCAGACAGAGAAAGAGAGAGAAATGACCTCACCTTCCAACTGGGTTTTCCCCCGAAAGGGTTTCCCAAAGAGCATATCTTGTGTGTTCTAATTTTTTCGTTCTCTACTTTTTTGCATAATTTCCATTCACATATATGCACTAATTACAATTAAATCCACATATATTAAATTTTAATAAACTACAATAGTGTATAATTTCCAAAGTTTTAGTATAATATTATTACATCTATTGTGATGAGCTATCCAGTTGAATATCCATGATAGTTTATAGATCACAATCCTAAACTAATAACATCGGTAGAAGTATTGAACCATTGATTTGATGGTAGTGATATGGGTATGGCTCAATTGTTTCTCATTCAATTTAAATAATCACATTGAGAACATTTCTAATGGGTTAAAGATTTATCATAAACTATAACTATTTTATAGATGGAGGAAATTAACATTGCCATTTTGTTCAAGGGAAAAAAATATTTTAAAATATATTATTCATTCATTAACCTTTTTAAATTGAAAGATATTTAGAAGAAGGTAAAAAAGGAACTCACATTATATTTCATGTTTCTAGTTAAAAATCATAATAAGAAGATGCATATTTTAAGAAATGTATAGCATCCATATTTTTATTTAAATTCTCTTTAATCTTTTAATCTAAGAGTTGGATGCTACATTTGCTCAACTATCCACCTTTATATTTATTAATATGAAGATTTGATAATATTCAACCATCTTAAAACTCTCAATCTCTTTACTAATTAAAATAATGACTTTTGAAAATTCCTTTCATTCTTCTAATAACATGTTTTCAAAATTTTAATTATTATTTTGAAATATTAATAACAATAATACTTTATATAACTTTTTATGAGTAAACTTCAATCTCAGAAACAAATACAAAATGATTTGTTCATTTATTTTTCTCTTCCCATACCACAAACAAAGAATTTTTTTTTTTTTTTTCAAAACCAATTATAATCCTTTCTTATACTAATACCAATTATAACTAATTCAATATTTTTTTATTTATCAAAAATATTAAATTTTATTTTAGTAAATAAAATAATTAACATTTATAAATTTATTTTTATAAATAAATAATCTATATACTACTAAAATACATATTAATAAATATACAATCAAATAACTTATTTATAAAAAATACTTTTCGAATTAAAATATTAATTTGCAATATTTTCAATCTCATTTTTACCTTACCCAAGTTTAACTATAAAAATGGTCCATCTTCCCAATATAAAAGACCTTAATTGATAACAATGTTTTATGCAATAAATTCGAATGGATTTAAAAGGCTATCATTTATTTAGTTAATAGTTGTGTTTTTTTCATTAATTTTACTAATTAATATAAAGTTGTAGTATCCTAGTTTTATCAAACACTTTTCCTTATCAAATAAACTATTTATAACATTTTTTTCTTCTAAATAAAAATTTAAATTAATACCCTATCTAGGTAACAATGAAATAATTATAAACATTAAATTCTTGGAAATGCAATACCTATAATCTATTTCATAATCCTTATTTGTTGAGAAGAAATGTAGCTAAAATTGCAACGTGGCTATCTAGATAGGGAACATAAGTATAACATTCAATTCGTCCAATACATTGAGTTTGTTTGATGGTTGCTTCTCTTTTCCACTATTTTTCCCATAAAACTCCGTAACCTTCCCCCACATATATATATATATATATATAATGTGATGTTATTTTAGAGTGGTAAACGCTATAAGAATGTGTTGTTATTTTAGCGTTGTAAATGGCAGAATAGTAAAGATCATCTTTACCATTCATAGAATAATAATGATAATAATAACTTTTTATCCTTTGAATGGAATGGTAAAATTATTATCATCACAAGGCTGGGAAAATCTCCGAGTATTCTTAGATCTCGGTTTCCATCACGCCCTAGCTACATTCATACATTTATTCGTGTGAGCTATAATAACAAAAGAAAAGAACAATAAAAATCACAAAAGATAACTAATAATAACAAAAACAATTAATACATATCAAGTTGAATGAGTATACTATATTATTAAACATGGACACATTTTTTATTCTTTAAAATTTCATGGTTTTTATTTCTCTTCACTGAACGTTAAATTTCAAATTAAGAGCTAAATTTGACATTAAATATAAAAGAGCGAAACCGAACAATCCTATACGTTGCAATGCAAAATTATTTATTTCTCTCTCACCGAATGGTTGCGAGTTAGGAATGTTCTCGTTCTTCTACCTTCTGCTGCAAAGTGACGAAGGAGACCTAACCTGCCCATTAATTGAAATATTATAATAGAACATGCAGGGAGACAAACTAAACATGTAATTGAATCGATATCATCCCTAATTTAGGGTTCGTGAGAATTGCTACGTATTTTAAGTTCTTAGACATGTTGGTATAATTCTAGGCAATTTGTTATAATTATCATGCATTTGGTAGCGCCACTCATTGAATTCAATATTCAGTGCTAGAAATATTATATTTAGAGAGAAAAGATTTATCAATATCAAATATTAAAACACAAATATAAATATAAATGTAATATACTACATACGGTATATACAGTTTGAGTGAGTTTGATGGTTAAGAGTATGTGTTTCCTCTTAAGAGGTCATAAGTTCAAAATCACAGGGGTAGAGTATGTATGCCTTCGTAGACTTAGCAGTCAAATTGTTGCGCAGAGGCGGTCCCTCGTCCCACAAACAAAGGGTTCTCATACACTAGTTTGGTGTCTAACTTGGTTGTGACCTTAAATTAAATAATAGTAATTATATTTTCCTTTTTCAATTTTAATTAGCTTATTTTTTTATTTTTATTTTTAACTACATGGTGAATTAGTGATTGCCAGTCCTAATCTATGGGAGACCGAGGATCAATCCTCATAGCTGCCCCTATAACACCAGGGGTACATCCAACTACCTGCAAGTCGATATACTAGATCCTATGATTTTAGCAAGAACTAGACTCACATGCCGCCAAGACGGGATTGGGGAATCTGCCCCTTTAGCTACCACCATAACAAGTCAGTGTACTCAATGAGATTTGAACTACGAGCTCCTAGGAAATTTTAATTAGCTTATTAATAAATAATAATTATATTTTTAGAGTTTCAATTTTATTATCATTACATTATTTAAAAAAAACGTTTTTTTTGTTGTGTGTTTATGCAACTTTCTTCCCTTTCAATGAATAAAACCATGAAACTTATAGTGATATAAACGAGTGTTTATTTTTCTCTTGACGAAAGGAAATTACTCGAAATTGCTTTTAATAATACTTTTATTTAGTACCTACTCTCTGTATAGAGTAATCTTTTATTTAACACCTCTGCTCTCCTGAACTTATGTTGATTGTATATTTTGGGGATATACAGAATGTGGTGATTAGGAGAGAAGCCAAATATATGATGAGATCAATTCTTTGACCCCTCTAATGACCGTCAGATTCCAAGATATTCTGTGATAGTAAGACCCTATAGTAGTATGCTTGATAAACCCAAGATCTTTCTATTGAACTGATGGCTTTCCCCTTAAGATGGGTAGATTTATGTGCGAAATCACAATTATAAAATCTCATCAAATACTTCTGCAAAATATTTCTTAGCCTTTGCACCATCTCTTCATAGCAGTATGATTATGAAATGAGATGAGATTAAGCTTGAAGCCCTTTTATACTCTGACCCTCATCTTCACATTTCCTTAAAATTTATTGGCAAATGAAGAGAATCTAAACTATGATTATATAATCATATGAAATTTATGTTAGATCAAAGCATACATAACGCACAACGGATTTATACTCAGAGACAGACAAATGGAGAAACAACAAGATTACTCAGTCAGAAACAACAGAATAGATAAAACAATCACTGGAGAACATAAATCACTTTGTATTACATAACAGGCTTGGGCCTTGGCTTGATTTCCTTGGCCAGAGAAATTACAAATTTATAGAGGCAGAAGAAGGATCTAGAATCATGTATGTGATTCAGATGGAGATCTGGAATGATCTAGAAACTACTGGTGCTGTAGGAGGATCTAGAATCCTGCATGTGATTCTAGAAACTACTGGTAGTATAGAAGGATCTAGAACCCTGTATGAATTTGGCTTCACACTTAACATTCTCCCACTTGAAGCCAAATAAGAGTGATCAAGTCACACCAAGTCCTACCATGCCTCTACATAACTCATGTTTATTTCGTGGTAGAATCTTAGTGAGCATATTAGCAGGGTTCCTATCTATATGGATCTTTTCCAAGGATAACTATTCTTCCTCCAACACATGTTGGATCCAATGGTACCTTAAGTCAATGTGATTGGTTTTTGAATGAAATGTTGGGTTTTTCGCCAAGTGAATGGCACTCTGACTATCACAATATAACACATACTTGTCTTGCTTTATTCCTATCTCTCCTAGGAATCGTTGCATCGACAACATCTATTTACAAGCATCTATTGCGGCTATGTACTCTACTTCTGTTGTAGAGAGGGCTATTATTCTTTGTAGCCTTGACACCCAAGATACTATTGCACCTGCAAATGTATACAAATAACCCGTAGTGGACTTTCTGGTATCCATATCTCTAGCCATATCCGCATCTGTAAATCCTTCAAGCACAGTCTCATCATGACCAAAACATAAACAATAATGACTAGTACCATTGAGATACCTTAAAATCCATTTTACTGCTTACCAATGTTGTTTGCCTAGATTGGTAAGGAACCTGCTCACTACTCCCACTGAATATGCAATGTCTGGTCGTGTGCATACCATGGCATACATTAAGCTGCCAACTGCTGAAGCATAACGAATCTTGCTCATCTCTTCTTTCTCCTTCTCATTACTAGGACATAATTCAGTACTCAGCTTGAAGTGGGCTGCAAGGGGTGTACCAACTGGCTTGGCATCCTTCATATTAAACCTGTCAAGTACCTTCTTGATATATTTTTCTTGTGACAACCACAACCTTTCTTTTTCCTGTCATGCATAATCCGCATGCCCAATATCTATTGTGCTGGTCCCAAATATTTCTTCAACCTATTGATCTTATTCTTATCATGCCCAACAATCAACATGTCATCCACATATAACAATAATATGATATACTTTCTTTGATCATACCTCTTGATATAGACATAATGGTCAGCTTCCAACCTATGAAAACCATGTTCCAACATGAATGAATCAAATTTCTTGTACCATTGTCGAGGTGCCTGTTTCAACCCATAGAGACTCTTCTTCAACCTACAAACAAGGCCTTCTTTGCCTTTTTCTATGAAGCCTTCTAACTGCTCCATATAAATTTCTTCCTCCAATTCACCATGAAGGAATACAATTTTTACATCTAACTGTTCACATTCTAGGTCTATAGTAGCAACTAGACCAAGAATGACTCTAACGGATGACATTTTAACAACAGGTGAAAAAATTTCAGTGAAGTCAATACCTTCTTTTTTGGGCAAAACCTTTCACCACCAATCCTGCTTTATACCTCTCCTTCTTTTTGTCACCTTCATGCTTAATCATGTACACCCATTTGTTTTGTAGAGCCTTTCTACCTTTTGGGAGGTTTACCAACTCCCAAGTTTCCTGCAAAGAGTTCATTTCTTCTTCCATTGCTTTCTTCCATTCTTTACTGTGCTCGACTTTACAAGATTCTTGAAAACAATTAGGTTCACCTTCATCAGTCAACAAAATATAGTTTGAAGGAGGATAACTTTGTGAAGGCTTATGAGGCCTAGAAGATCTGTGAACCAACTGTGGTGGTGCATTATCAGGTTGAATCTCCCGTAGAGGTTCCTGCAAGATTCCTTCTTCTTGTTGTTCATCATTTTCCACTTGTTGTTCTTCATGCTCCTGAATTTGCTGTTCATTTTCTTGTATTGGTGGTATGTTTTCCTGCTGCTCTTCAAACCTATCAATAACTTTCTTGACCTCCAACTCACTTACAGTCCTCTTGAACATTTCCGACTCATTAAATATAACATCCATGCTTCTAATAATTTTATGTTTGACTGGATCACATAGACGATAACCAAGATCTTCATCCACATATCCCAAAAAATGCATTTCACAGATTTATCATCTAGCTTAGTTCTATTTTCCTTGGGAATATGTACGAATGCTTCACATCCAAAGATTTTCAAGTGAGAATAATTCAAATTCTTACCAGTCCAAGCTTCTTTAGGGATACCGCCATCCAATGCTATAGTTGGAGATCTATTTATGAAGTAGCAAGCAGTCCTGACTGCTTCATCCCAAAAATTCTTCTCCAAACTGGAATTGGACAACATACTTTGCACTTTTTCCATAATGGTGCGATTCATCCTTTCTACGACACCATTCTGTTGAGGAGTACTAGGCACAATCATCTCATGCCTTATGCCAAACCTGTTACAATATTCCTTAAATGCATTTGAGCAATATTCTCCACCATTATCTATTCTTAAACACTTCAGCAATTTGTTAGTCTCTCTTTCAACAGGGACATGGAATTTTTGAAATATTCCGAACACTTCACTTTTATTTTTCATAGGATATGCCCAAACTTTCCTCAATGCATCATCTATAAATGTTACAAAATATGATGCTCCTCCTAATGATTTGATGTTAACAGGCCCAAACACATCCGAGTGTACCAATTCTAACACATTTTTCTTTCTGTCATGGCCACCTCTAAGGAATGAAACCCTTCTTTGTCTACCATATATACAATGCTCACAAAGATCAAGATTGTAGGATTTCAAATCCGGCAATAAATTTTTATCAATAAGGATTTTTAAACCCTTCTCACTCGTGTGACCCAAACACTTATGCCACAGATTTGTTGAATTTCCTTTTTTTGTGACAGCAACCAAATCTAATTTTCTTATCAGTGTCTTCAATGTGTATAATGTTCTTGTCTTGGGTCCTTTGGCCACGACCAATGCACCTTTGCTAATTTTCCAGCCTCCTTTTTCAAAGCTTGTCGAATAGCCTTCATCATCCAGTGATCCCATAGAGATTAAACTCATGCGCATTTTTGGTACATGCCTGGCCTATTTCAATAATATATCTTGTCCATTTTTCATCTTGATCTAGACATCTCCCACTCCAACAATACTGCAAAAATGATTATTCCCCAAATGCACTCTACCATAATCAGCAGGATTATATGAAACAAAACTATCTTTGCGTGGGGTTACATGGTGAGATGCCCCAGAGTCAAGGATCCAATCAAAGTTATTGCTAGATTTATATACACATGCATACTCTACTGAAACAGTAAACAACACATCGCCATTTGTGGCTACAACAGTGGTCTCACCTTCATTTTTGCTAGATGACTTGTGATTTGTACTAGATGGTCTCTGATCCTTTTGTCCTTTCATCCAGAATCGACACTCTTTCTTCACGTGCCCGGGTTTGCCACAATGAAAGCAGATGATCCTTCCTCTCCTTGATTTTGATCAGCCTCTCGATCTTGATCACCCTTGTCGGCCTTGATCCATTCTCCTGCCAGGATCAGTTAGAACTAGAACCTCTCCTCCCTGGTTTTTCGCAATTGACTTGCGTCGCAGCTCCTCATTCATTAAACTGCTGCTGACATGATCAAACTTCAGGGTCCCTGTAGTTGTTGAAGTGCTCATAGCTACAATTAAATTTTCCCAGCTGTCTGGCATAGAACACATTAGCAAAATAGCTCTAATTTCATCATCTAAAATTATTTTAACAGAGGCAAGTTGATTAGTAATAATATTAAATGCATTCAAGTGCTCAACAACTGAAGCACTCTCCTTCATTCTGAGATTATAAAGCTTCTTCATCAAGAACACTTTGTTTGATGCTATGTTCTTCTCATATAGATCATGGAGCTTCCTCCATAATCCTTCAGCCGTCTTCTCTCCAGACACACTAAAATAAACATTCTTTGCTAAATATTGGCGGATTGTTGCAATCGCCTTTCTATCTATCTTATTCCACTCTTCATTTTTCATTGATGAGGGTTTCTTAGTTGTCCCCTCAATCGGCAAGTACTGATCCTTTAAAATCAGTATATCCTCCATCTGTGATTTCCATAGGGCAAAATTAGCCCCGCTCAACTTCTCCATATCTATAATTGTTGTCTCCATTTTCAGTCAAATTCATGCCCCAGAACACAAAAACTCCACTTAAAAATAAAACTTTAATTATTACTTTTTCTCCTTTTAAAATACCCTTTTCAAAATTCCTGCTCCTTTTAAAAATATACTTTTCAAAATTCCAACATATAATTATATATGTTTCATAATAAATATAAAAACATATATAATGTTTTAACCTTTTCACATTTCACACATACATATTTTGGTTTTAGAAAAAAACATGATGTATACATGCAAGCTTGATGTAAAAAAAACTTACGAACACCACGTTTCAACTCCAGACTTCACGGATCTCCAATTTTCAAACTCCAACAACACGTTTCAACATAGATCCATGACCTTGTTTTTCTTGCATCAACTGTCTTTTAGTTCCGGCGTTCCTTAGCTATTTCCAGGACAGATCCTTCAATAGCTCTAGGCGTAACAGCCAACATTTTGATGAACGCTGCCAGAGCAAGGCGATGGCACTAAGTGGCTTGCATGGTGGATATTTGACCCTAGCTCTGATACCAGTTGTTAGATCAGAGCATACATAACACACAACGGATTTATACTCAGAGACAGACAAATGGAGAAACAACAAGATTACTCAATCAGAAACAATGGAATAGATAAAACAATCACTGGAAAACAGAAATCACTTTGTATTACATAATAGGCTTGGGCCTTGGCTTGCTTTCCTTGGCCAGAGAAATTACAAATTTATAGAGGCAGAAGAAGGATCTAGAATCCTGTATGTAATTTAGATGAAGATCTGGAATGATCTAGAAACTACTGGTGGTGTAGGAGGATCTAGAATCTTGCATGTGATTCTAGAAACTATTGGTAGTGTAGAGCGATCTAGAATCCTCTATGAATTTGGCTTCACACTTAACAATTTAAAATAAGACCATGTGGTATATTGCTCGAATCAATGTTGGTTGAGAGTTAGATTGTAGGGAGGTCGGGTTTCAAGTCCCCACACTAGTGGTGACTCGAAGTGCACTATGGGCGCGCTGCAACACTGACCAACTCTTTCATTTCAATGCTATTAAAGCTCTTGGACTACGCCTTACCAACACTTAGTTTATTTTCTACTCAAGGGAGGGTGAAAATCACCAAAAAAAAGTTTGCCCCAGCTATCAAAATACTTCACAATAATGTACAAATGTGTTTTTTCAAGTCTACAAGAGTGTGACATTTACTTGGTTGCACTAATAACTCGTTCACACAATCCCAACCAAAACCGTGTTGTTGTGCTTACACTTCCCATCCCATCATGTAGCCTTGTTCATACTACTAAGATGTGTCATCTTTGCTTGTACTTCGCACTGAACATGCAACCTTTGCTTGCACTTGTTAAGGAACCCCAAGTTCCGTTTAGCCGAACTGAAAAAATTATCGTTCAGATATTTGCACTATTTGCCATGGTCGAGCGCATGGCTCAACTGCTACCCGCTACATGTGGTTGCCCTACCCTAACACGTCATGTGGCTACCCTTACCTGGCATGCCTTTTGATGCCTTGCTTCACCCTGACATACCCTACAGTGCCCTGCGGCGCCCTAAACCGTTTTGGATGCACTGAACTTGGCCAAACCGTGTGTTCACCTTTTCCTTCGCTTTGCACTTTTGTGTTATTCAAACTTCGATAGAATGGATGATGTTTGATTTTTTCTGGGTCGACTATGCTGCACGCCAATATATATGTGTTCGTCCCTCTTTTAATTTCCATGAACCGACATGTCCTTCCATGCTTAGAGTTGACTTAAACATGTTTTCCTTAGGCCGACTTGACATGGGTTGGGTTGGTGCACCCTACCCACCGCTTCTAACCTCCATGGTTAGTTGCTCCATTTTCTCACATTATGTTTTTTGCTCACCTTCCCTTGTCTGCACATTTTACCCTTGCCTGCTATGGAGCTTGCCTAGTCACTCGCCTCGCCCGACTACTACACATTGCACATGATATACACATGATGGGTGGGTGCCCTTCGCTATGGTGTGCCCGCCGATATGCTTCATTCCCGTCACATATTTGCAACACAATCATGAAAACTTGAACATGGTTCGATTTAACAAGCCTGCTATGCGTGTTGGTTAGACACCTCTGTTATACCTGACTCACCTTCAGTTTTTTGACTTTCTTTGTGTTGGGGGGCGGTCAAGGGTTCTTGCCAACTTGAGGCCCTGACATCAAGGCTCATACATGTTCTTGGTATACCACCACCCTACTATGCCACTCTCTGGGAGGTTCGAGTCAGACTTGGCTTGAGTAGGGGTTGAGCTCTCCCTATTCAAAAAACCTGTATGCTAACGAACCATGACTTCCAACTACTGATGGACCCAAAATTCTTTGTCAGGGTCAGGACTGTGGTGTCGGCTTATGAGATGAAGGTACTTGGACTCTGGGACAAGAATTCACCCCCAAAATATTTGAATTCATGAATTTTCTTTAATTCTTTGAATTTCAACCTTACTGATTGTGCAAAGGCTTCCTAGTAATTCATGTCTAGCTCAAAATTTATTCACTTCCCTATGCTTACACCCTCTTTATTTACCTTAGCATAGATCTTTAACCATTCAAAAAAGTTAAAATTTCCTGAAACTATCTTTTATCAAGATCCGAGTAGCGGTACAATGTATAAGACCAGAATTCGTGACACAAAACAACAATTTCATTTCTTTTCCCTCAGCCTTCACTCTCGATCCTTTGCAACAAAGTTTACTTTAATCACTCATGGAGTCTTGGATAATTACACCAAACATGAAAGCTTCAATCACATTCATAGTGAAACTAAAATTGTAGAGAACATTTTTTTTTTCTATTACTTAGAAGAAGTATACACAGAGACGAATTTAGTGGACTCACTACCCATAAATTTATTGAGCTCACCTTTCAGGACCTCTCTTTTCAACTTTGATATCTTCTCAATAATACAATATTTGGCAAGGGGACAATTTGAAAGGGAAAAAAAATTCTAGTAGAACTCAAGACATAATCATTCTTTTAAGATTAAAAGGAGTATTTAGAGGGGAACTATGGCTTGCTGCTTCAATCTTCTCTTCTTCTCGAGAACCCTTTAAAATTTACATACAATAAAGTATCTTAACAAAACATGTAAATGGGACATGTATCTCCACCCTAAATATGTTTATCACCTCATCAAATATTTTTCACAAATGCAAAGGCCCAATTGTCCTCAAATACTCATTAAACGAATTAACAAACTACCAGTCCCAAAATCTTCCAAAATTTGTACCCTTGTCTCTAAACGAAATCCCTCTAATTCCTAATTTTTTCGAAAGAAAAATATCTTTCTACAATTTTTATGGCTCTATTGGGCCTTAAAATAAATGATTTAACTAGGGTGATGCTCCTACATCACAATCCCCAGGTGGAAACAAATTTGATCTCCTAGTCAAAACCCCGAGGATCCCAAACAAACTGTTGTTGCTACTCACACATCTGGTCATGTTGTTGCTTGATTCCTAATTTCAGTCAGCCAAGATACCATACATGGCTCTGTGATGTGCCACTTGCTTTACTTATGCAATCTTGCACAATCAACCTGATTTTGGATGTCCTCTTCCTTCCTCAATCACAAATTATACTTTGTAGTTTCTTCACCTTTGCAATGTTAATGTAGCTCCCTCTAGTCAACCAAGTGTTAGAACTATTCACTCTTTTCGTGCCATTGTTCCACACCTTAGGTAGTCCCTTTATCAACATCATTAGTTCCTCAACCTTCATGTTCAATTTTCCTTCTTGCTGATACATGGTGCTTCTTCCTTTCTGGGTTATATTATATCTATCATCCATCCTCATGATCATCTCCCAAGACCGTAGGATATAATTATATTCTTTTCCGTATAATAGACCTCCCACATATTGAGTGGACTTATAACTAAAACATTCGTCTTCATGAGTGACCTTAACAAAAAATATTATTGCAAACTATTGGCCCCTTCCTAAAATAAAAAATTCCCCTTATTTCTCATTTGCAAATAAAAAAAATCATCATGAGACAAACTTGTCTCATGCTCCTTCCTATTTTCTCTCTTGAAAACATTTTCTATCCCTCCTCTGCATCTTTGACTATGTTGTCAACAATCTACTCTCCACACAAGTTTGTTGAGTTTTTAAGCACCTCAGCTTCATATCCTTTGCAATCCTTTTCTTACACAATAATTTTTTGTACATGAATTGCAAGATCCTTCTCCAACTTTTCTTCATTTGTCTTCACAACATATGGTTTCCATGTCAATTTCTCTACTAGTCTTACGAAAGACTGCCTGCAACTCTTCCCAGAATTATAAATTTTAATCAGACCTACATATACAATAAACATGTTATGAAAAACATTTTCTCTCTCTTGACTTTCAGTTGCAAATGTATGGGTCTTTGTCTCATTAGGCAAGTGAGATTTTCTTTGAACCCTTTCGTTATCCCCTACAAATTCCTAGATGACACTATTTTCATTGTTCCCTAGAACCTTGGCTTGCTCTGCATAAGCCTCCTCATCGAAGTCTAGGCATGCTCCTCCTTGAGGTACTTCTATGTACCATGCCTCATAATTGTCTTCATAATCATGTCTTTATTTCTTTTTGATTGCATGAGATAGTGTGTCTCATCCTTTTCTATATAAAATTATTGGTTGTCTTCTTGTCCTTGGGTTCCTTTATCTTCCTCTAGATTTTCTAAATTATATTATTCTGAGGGATTCTCACCATCTCTCTCTCCATCAACTCTATACTAAACCAATCCAAAATCCTGAAAAACTTGTGGTTTCTTCTCCTTTCCCCATTTCCATCAGTCTTCAACCCATGATAGAATATTTCAAAACTGATCCAAAGAACACTTAATAAGAGAAGACATAACCAAGTAATTATACCTCTGAGGTCACCCTTCCTCTCATATGCTTGAAGATTTTTACCATGAGCTTCCTCATGGTCCTCATCCACACTATCTTCATGATATAACTTTGTATCTCCTTCCACTGTGACAACTCCTTGAGTCTATCCAGCCTTTGGATCAGTTGCTTCTTGTTATTCCTTATCAGTATAATTCAACTTTTCTGAAGATTCAACTTCATCCATAATATCTAACACTTGTTAAACTCCATGTTTCTTTATACCTACAAATTCAAACTCAACCAAACAATTGGATAAACATATATTTACTTCTTCCTCCTCATCTGATGTTGTTGACATTCTTTCCTTGTGTTGAACTAAGCACATCATCATTTCATCATGATCTGCATCATCCTCTCCTATGCCTTGTCCTTTCTCTTGGTGACAAAAGTGAACTTTCTGTTATGCATATTCAACAACCTTGAGTTCTTCTCCCATTAAGGAAGATTCATGTTTTTCTTTAGCCTCATTTACAATAGAGGCCACTTCATCTTCTTTCTCCTTTTGAGTATCCAACCATTTATTTTTTTGTTCTCCATTTGGACAATATATACATGCCTTTGATTTGTAAGAGTCTTCAATGGCTACTCATCTTCCTTTCTTGTAAAACCTACATCCACAGATAATTTGTTAGTTTTAAAAACATAGGTGTTTTTTTCCTCTCCTTTTGTCAACAAAACCTCTTGCTGTTTTGGACTCATTTCACAACCCATAAGACTTTCTACTAGTCTCCTCTCTTTATTTTCAAGGATTGGTTTGCATAAATGAATAGTGCCTTACACTGGCTCAGTTGCCATAGCTCTTCTTCATCCATCAAGGCTTTTCATCAATGGTAACATCCTTTGCTTCCCTAGCTCTCCTCGTTTTGCATATTTCCTCTTAAAACTCTTCTTCCTGACAATAATTTGAAAATCCTCATCAGGTTTCATCTCTGGATTTATTTCCTTTCTTGTAGCAGCTGCATTAACACATTAATTTTTGCCTTCAACTAAATCATCACTCTTTCAAATTCCTCCTAGCTTAGATTCCTCATGCCACCTCTCCTGGAATTCTTCTCCCATTTTTTATGGATTTTACTCAATCCTTAATCATGAGAAGAAATAATCACCTTCTTCCTTCTATGCTTACTCTCCTCCATGTTCATCTGAGCACTGCAACCTAGCCCTACAACAAGCCTCACCTCACTTGTTACTCGAATAGCTCACCACCTCTTGGATATTGGTGTTCCTCTTATTTCCCTCCTTTGGAATCTCTTGAGAACTCCTTTATCCTCCCTGTATGATTCTCCTTTTCTAAACTTTTGAGAACTTCTCTTGTTCTCTTGTCCTTGAGGAATTCCTCTGTCTGCCTCTTCCTTCCAATCTTAGCTAGAATGTTTCTCTCTGGGCGTAGCTTCTTTGCTAGAAGGGTTTTTTTCTGCCACAATATTTGAGAACATAGTTGGTTCTCTCCTCAATCTATATCATCTTCTTTTTGTTAGCAAAGCTTCTCATCGTCATATTGCTTCACACAACATCGTTGGCTCTATATGCTATGAATTACACTCACAAATTTCTTAGTTAAACATAAAAATGAAAAAAACAATACCTATATGGTTCTTCTCCTTCGAGAGTCCAATATCTTAGTTCTCACAGTTCTTCCTCTAGATTGTTTTATTCTCTCTATTTCCAGCTCTACTGGAATATTTTCTTTCACTATTTTTATAGTTCTCTGTTGTTAGGATATTCCGACACATAGGAAATAGTTAAGTATAACTTGGTCTAGTGTAGAGTTAGGTAAAGTGTGTTTCTTTACTATGTACTTTTGTAACTTACAATCTGATAGTCACGATATGTTCTAGACATGAAGTGATATGATGGTTCATTCTCTCCTTGGTATCACTGACACTTGATCCGTGGCTTAACACCTGATTAGTCCATGATCTCTATTTAAAGAGCATGGAGGGTCACTTGTAGGGGAATCATTCATGAGAGAATCTTGTGTAAATTTTCATTCTTTTATTAATAAATTTCTTGAAGTGGCTGCATTGGCTCAAGCTGTGGACTGTTTCCCTCTTTGAGGGTTTTAACCACATCAGGAATACTAGTGTACTAATATGTGATCTATTTGTGATTGGTGTCCTTTGGTGTTCTTTTTGAGGAACTTACCTTGTAAATTCCTACATGGTATCATAGCTATTTGAGGGCCACATCTCTTGGTGATCCAAATCTAAAGTCAGTGCAACTACATCTGAATGTCGTTTCCTAGATCTATTGTTTCTGACTACCTTCAGGCCGAGAGGACTGCTCTATTGTGTTAGTAGCATCTATTTCGGTGAGGAACCCCTTTCGTTTCACGCGAAAAGGTTTCCAGTAGCCCTAGATACGTCATTTTTAAGATATGGAGGTATACAATCTTTATTTGCAGTTCTAGTTATTCATCTCTCTATTTATTTCAGTGTATTTAGCTCTCTGTTTTTTACTACCAGATCTATACCTTTCATTTCTGCATATGCTCTTTGCCCCATGACTCTGTGTGATCTGGGAAAGTGATAAATAGAAAGGAAGGATTTTTCTCATGCGTATGCTCTTTTCCGCCTCACCTTAGTGTGATCTCAGAAAATCAGAAACATTGAGGAAAATATTTAGTTACCAACTAAAGCTAACTTCAAGCCGTAAGGTTTGTTTCTTTTTGTATGTCCCTTTTGCGTTTTGTGGTTTTTGTTTTGTAGGAAAAAAAGAGTTTTTTCAAGTAATCATGCACCCCAAAGCTTCAAAAAAAAAAAAAAAAAAAACCTTCCTCTTTTCCAAAAATTACTAACTTTTTAAACTAGTTCACTTGGTCCAAAGTTACTTTATGAGAATAGAGGTCTTGAATTCAAGTCTTTCTTTTTGTTGAGTTACTTTTTCGAAAAGCACATATCACTTATGTTTTAAAGTTACTTTATGTAAAAGTGTTCTCGCCCATTATAAAAAGTGAGTCACTTATAATTCTAAAGTCTCTTTATCTTTTATTTAAGTTATAATTTAGTGGGTAGCTCATAAAGTATCATTATAAAAGTGACTTTCACTTATTTATAAAAGTGAGTGACATATTTTTTTTTTTTGAAGTGAGCTAATTAGATTAAGTTTAGAAAGGCGGGGTGAGAATTTTTTTTAAATATAACATTATCATTTATTTCCACACATCCATGCACTTCGTCGACATATTCAACAACTTTTCTTCAAAAAGCCATAACATCTTCATTTGGAAAGCCATTTTAAGAGCCGTTTTTTTTTTAGTCAGCCTAACTTTTTGAGATCGTTCCATTAAAACACTTAGTTTCAACATCTACAACATCAGTTTCTATTAAAATCTAAAGTCCATGCCAAGTTATTCTTAACAGTACCAACTACCTCCAATGTTGGTCCTACATTCTGGATTTACTTAGAAGTACAATTATTTACAGAATATCCTCAGGCCAAGAAACCAAACATCAAGATGAAGATAAGTAAGCTAAATGGGAAAATAAGCAAGATCAAGCATGTGGGTTGACAGGGATGTCTATTTCTCCAGACCTTAGATTCCATATCGCAAAACTTGATACTCCTAATGAAGCAATGAAACAACTCACTAAATTTTTTGTAATTGAAAATGAAATTAGAGCCCATCAACTTGAAAATGAGTTGCTTACATTGCACCCCAATAATTTTTCTTCCACTGAATACTTTTTGTCCAAGTTCAAGACACTTAGAATTCTCTTGGAAGGTGTTAAGGTTAAGAAACAAGATGGTAGCCTTATCTATTATATTCTTACTAAGTTGGGACCAGCCTACTCTGTGTTTGTTTCCACCTTCCATTCTACTAGAGAAGCCTTTATTTCTCAAGGAGAAGACTACAATTCCCCTCTTTTGATGCCTTTTGTGATTCTTTAATATGAGAACAAGAAAATCTCTTATATCTTGGTCTTCTTAATCTTGGAAACTCTTCTAAGAAAGCCTTAGCCACCCAATAGCAACCGAATTCAAAGAATGCTAAGAAGCAGTATCCTAAAAAGAATGGTCCTAAACCAAACAAGGGTCCTATGCAATTTCAGTCTCAAAATGAAAAATAATTTCAACAAAATGATAAGGCAAATAAAAACAAAAGGAAGAAGACTGTTATACATTGCCACTTTTGTAATCGAGATGGCCACTTAGAATCCAAATGCTTTAAGAAGATGGAAGCCTTGGAAGCAGTAATGAAGAAGCATAACATCCATTTGGAGCACTCTTCAACTTCAACTTCATCTTCAGGAATAGCACTTTCTGCATGTGGTTGTCAAGCATCTCGGTCTGGCTATACACTAAATGTATCTTCTTCTTCTCATTCTCATGAGTGGCTCATTGATTCTGGAGCTTCTTATCACATGGACAAAAACAAAGCCATGTTTTCTTCTTTAAATGATTGTAACACCAAAAATATATATGTTGGTGATGATAGATCTCTTAGTGTTGTAGGGATTGGAATTGTCTATCTAGACAATGGTCAATTTAATGATGTATTGCGTGTTCCAACCTTATCCTACAACCTTCTATCTATATATCAAATAACTCATTCAGGTGAAGGTAAAATCGTTGAATTTTCACCTCATGATGTTGTAATTAAAGACCTAAGAGATCCTAGACAGATTTTAGCTACTGGCATTGCTGATGATTCTACAAGGTTTTATAAGTTTAACAAATTTTGGTCATCAAATCTTCCCTCGGTATTTGTTGCTCATAATGATGAAGTGAGCAAACTTTGACATGAGTGATTTGGTCACTTAAACTATTGCTCCCTTCAGAATCTATGTAAATAAAATATGGTGACAGGTCTTCCAATGGTATCTTGTAGAGATGGTGTTTGTTTTGGATGTGTACTCAGAAAACATCATTGGGATAGTTTTGAAAAACGTGCCTCTTGGCATGCCTCAACCCCTTTACAGCTTGCGCATAGTGAACTTCCAATTGTTTCATTCTCTGGCTACAAGTATTTCTTAACCTTCATTGATGATTTCTCCAGATGCACTTGGGTATACTTCTTAAAACTCAAGAGTGAAGTATTTAACATGTTCTTGGCCTTTAAGGCCTTTTGTTGAAAAATAATTTGGACATCAAATTCTTAAGCTAAGATATGATAATGGAGGAGAATATGTTAACAACAAATTCATCAAATTTTGCGCTGAGCATGGAATTCAAATGCAAAATATTGTTCCATATTCTCCACAACAAAATGCTGTAGTTGAAGGGAAGAGTCGCACCTTAAAGAAAATGGCTAATTGTATGCTTCAATCTAAAGGACTTAGTCTTAATTTTTGGGGAGAAGCAATTAGCTGTGAAAATTACATAGTAAATCGCACTACTACTAAGGTTTTAAAGAATACCACTCTAGAAGAAGCATGGAGCTCAATTAAACCAGATGTAAGTCACTTTCATGTTTTTGGAAGTGAAGCATGGGCCCATATTCCAAATGAGAAACGTAAAGCTTTAGACCCTAAGTGTGAAAAATGTATTTTTTTTGGATATTCTGAAGATTTCAAAGGATATCGACTTATTCCACTTAAGTCCAAAAATGTTCTCATTAGAAGAGATGTAAATTTTGATGAAAATATATCGGCCTACGAGCCTAGTTCAGCAGATGTGCCACCTCTCTCTATCGCTACTACTTCTGAAAATATTTCTTCTTTAGATGATGGCAATGAAGATAGCAATCTGCCCCTACCTACTCATGATCCTCCTTCATCTCCTCAGCCCCCAAAATGGGTCCGTGCTACTCAGGATGCAGCAGGTGCTCTTGTTGGTGATCCTACAAATCAACGACATACACGTTCTCAGTTCGATAGAGCTTCTTCTTTACTAGCTCAAGCTTCAACAAATTATGATCCTTACACCTTTACAGAAGCTTCAAGCCATCCAAATTGGGATGCAACTATGAATGAAGAATATTGTTGATTATTGGCAAATGATACATGGGATTCTGTTCCTCCTCCAAAGGGACAAAAACTTGTTAGATGCAAATGGGTTTACAGAACCAAGTATGGACCAGATGGGAAAGTTGATAAACATAAAGCTCGTCTTGTTGCTAATGGTTTTTCACAAGTTGAAGGCATTGATTATACTGAAGCCTTCTCCCCTATTGCCAAAATGAACTCTATCCGCCTTGTTCTTTCCCTTGCTACCTCTTTCAAATGGCAACTCCATCAGATGGATGTTAAATCTGCCTTCTTGCATGGGGTCTTGCATGAAGAAATCTATATGGAACAACCTAGTGGGTTTATACAAATAGGCTCCAGCCTTATATGTCAGCTTAAGAAATCCCTTTATGGTCTCAAGCAAGACCCTCGGGCTTAGTATGCCAAAATGGATAGCATTATTTTAGAAACTGGCTTTTCTAGGTGCCATTCTGACAATACTATCTACACCAAGAAAGTGGGCAAGTCTCTTATCATTATTTTTCTTTATGTTGATGATATTATCCTTATTGGTAGTGATCCCAACCTTATAAACCATGTGAATTCCACCCTTAAAAAGAAGTTTGAAATGACAGACTTAGGACACTTGCATTATTTTCTCGGTCTTTCAGTCTTGCAATCCGAGGAAGGTATTTCCCTTTCCCAGTCCAAGTATGCTTGTGATCTTCTATGCCATTTTCACATGGAAGAATGTAAGCCAGTCCCTTCTCCCTTTTAGTCTAGAGCCAAATTTTTTGCCACTTGTACCTCTCCTGAAGTTGATGCTACCATATACCGTCAACTTGTAGGAAAACATTTTATATCTGACCCATACTGGTCCTGACCTTTCCTTTGTTGTTGGCCTTACTACTTGGTTTATAAAAAACCCATGTGAAAGTCATTCGAAAGAAGCTAAAACAATAATTCGTTATGTTTGAGGTACAATTCAGTTTGGGATTCATTATAGTGCAGAAGAATCTCTTCTATTGCTTAGTTTCACTGATTCCGATTGGGTTGGCGACCCTGATGATTGGAAGTCTACTGCAGGTTATGTGTTCACTCTTGGTTCAGGACCTATTACATGGGCTTGTAAGAAACAAAGTGCCATTTCTCTTTCTTCAGTAGAAGTAGAGTATTGTGGTGCTATAGAAGCTAGTGAGGAAGCTTTGTGGCTTCATCAAATCCTGTCATAGTTTGGCTTTCAGCAGCAACATCCGACTACACTTTGGTGTGATAATCAAAGTGCCATTCAACTATGCAAAGATCCAGTCCAACATCAACACAACAAACACATTGAACTACACATGCACTTCATTACAAAGCTCATTCATGACCATGTTCTTGAAGTGCAATATTGTTCAATAGATGATCAAGTTGCAGACATCTTTACAAAGGCTCTCACAGAGGTGAAGTTTACTAAACTTCGATTTATGGTTGGAGTTCAGGAAGTTGTCACTAAGTGGGGATAGGCTCTAATACCTCCTTCCTTTTCCGATTGTGTCATATTTGTACATCCTTCAATCCTATCCCAAGTTGTTCTTCAGGGGGGATGTTAGGATATTTCAACACATAGGAAATATTTAAGTATAACTTGGTCTAGTGTAGAGTTAGGTAAAGTGTGTTTCTTTACTATGTACTTTTGTAACTTACAATCCAACGGTCACGATATGTTATAGACATGAAGTGATCTGGCGATTCATTCTCTCCTTGGTATTATCAACATTTGATCTGTGGCTAACACCCGATTGGTCCATGATCTCTATTTAAAGAGCATGGATGGTCATTTGTAGGGTAACCATTCATAAGAGAAGCTTACGTAAATTTTCCTTCTTTTATTAATAAATTGCCTGAAGTGGCCACGTTGGCTCAAGCCATGGACTGTTTCCCTCTTTGAGAATTTTAACCACATCAAGAATACATTGTATTGATCTGTGATCTGTTTGTGAGCGGTGTCCTTTGGTGTTCTTTCTGAGGAACTTTCCCTATAAATTCCTACATCTGTAAGAGTTTCTTTTTGCCTCTAATATCTCCCATCATTTGTTTTAGAGTATCTTCTGATCTGGTATCCTCTGTCTCGACATCTGTGCCTTGCTTTCTCAACCCCATCTTTACAAAATAACTAAACTAATAGCCATGATTTGAATAAAGAGGGAAATCATTACCTCTTTGGTCTATTGTATTCTCCTCTTCGCTAGCTAGAAGATCCACCATCTTGCACCTCTATCGACAAAAAAATTACTGAGAGGGCGCTAGTAATATGTTCTTCCTCAATTTTTAGAAACTCTTCTCTATTTTTCAGCTTCAGTTTGAGATCTCTAATACCACAATCATAGAAGGCCCCTTCCATGGACTGCTTGATAAACCTAGGATCCTTCTATTGAGATAAAAGTTTCCCCCTTTAGCTAGGTGGATTTCTGAGTGAAATAACAATTATAAAATCTCATCAAAGACTTCCCCAAAATATTTCTTAGCCTCCAAACTATCCCTTCATAGAAGTGTAATTCCCAAATGGGATGAGCTTGTTTTCTCTATACCCAAAAATATTTGAAATCCCTCCTTTCAGTTACGTGTGAGGTATGGGTGTGGTGATGTGTTTTTTTCATAGAATTAAGATTGAATCAATTTTATACTTCGAATAATATCTTCATAATTCCCTTAAATTTCTTGGAAAACAAAAAAAAACTAAGCCAAGATTAAATAACCATACCCAATTTAAAATAAGACCACGTGGGATATTGGTCAAATCAATGTTGGTCGGGAGTCGGACCATTGCAGGTCAAGGTTGAGTCTTCTTCTTAGTATATTTCCACTTGATTATGCCACTCTCTGTGTCATTTAGGTCAGACTTGACTTGGGTCGAGTTTGGGCTCTTCCTATTCCCAAAACCTATCTGATAACAAACCCCAAATTTTAGCTATCGATGGACCCATAATGCTTGATTAGGGTCAGCAATGTGCTTTTGACTTATGAGATGAAGGTACTTGGCCTCTGTAACAAGAATTCTCCCCCAAAAGATTTGAATACAAAGCTTTTGTTCATTTTTTTGAATTTCAACCTAACATATTTTGTAAAGGCTTCTTGGTGAGTCATGATTGGTCCAAAATTTATATGCTTCCATGTGCTTGCACCCCCCTTATTTACATTAACACAAATCTTTGACCATTCAAAAAATGTAAAATCTCCTGAAACTATCTTTTATCCAGAACCACATAGAAATACATCACATAATACAACAATTCTTGGCACAAAAAACCTATTTCATTTCTTTTCCCTCAACCTTGGCCCTTCACTCTCGTTCTTTTTCAACAAAGTTGAATTTTTTCACTAGTGGGGACTTGGAGAATTACACCAAACATGAAGACTTTGATCACATTCAAAGGGAAACTCAAATTGGTGACATATTTTTTTCTATTACCTAGAAGAAATATACATAAAGTGGAATTTAGTATAACGACCCTGGTAAAAAATCCATGTAATAAAGTGTAGAACCTCTATTCTACACCTATTTGTCTACCATTTTCCTCAACTTTTCCTTATCCTTCCTTCACTTTTGCCTCATTTTCACCATAAAACCTCTCAGATCATTACATTCAGTGTCAATAAGCATGATCAAGCAAGTTTTGCTAATGGATGACTATTTGTTTAGTTTTTTACTTACTTGCAGGAATCCCGCAGCTATCTGATGATCCCGCAGCTATCTGAAGATCCTGCAGCCTTTTTGTTAAACACTATGATCCACGTGTCGGTTTGCTAGACGAGCCACATGGGCACTCAGGTATCAGTGTGCTCGAGGTTCCTGTCCCTTTGTTCCAGCCATCCACGTCATTTTTACCCATGGTCAAAGCTGGTTAAGCCACGGTCAACTCAAGGTTGTTTAAACGGTGTTTGAAAGCTGTTTGGTCACGTCACCTTAAATGGTGATTTGTCCATGTTCTACAGATGGCAGGGGACGTAATCCAACATAGGATTTATTATCCATGTCGACAGAACCACTAAACTCGTCCACGCAGCCGTGATGTGTCAAAGGACCTTTAATACGCATACTGTTTTATTGTTTTTCTGTTAACTAGCTGTACGAGTAGGCTATCTTAGAAACTCCTATAAATTGATGCGTCTGCGTACGCTCAAAAAATTTCTGATTAGTTGTAATTTTCTGAACTTGTGTGAAATTTAAGAGCTTTGTGAACTCTGTTTTCTAGTGCTATTCCAGCACTCTGTTTTGTATACTTTTTGCAAATGGAGGAATAGACATAGCACCGTTTTGAAGTTTCCAGATCTCTGAGTTTTCTTGTGGCTGAATGAACAGAGGGCCCCTACTCGTCTCAGCCTTTGTAAAGTATTTTATGTGCAGCATTTCATTATTTTCTTATTTATTTCCTTAAGCATGTATAGTTTCATTTACTTGTTTTCCTTTATTTTCAGCTGATCAGTGTTATTTCTTTGCAGGTTTCTTTTAGCCCGGGATTTATTTTTATATGTGTTGTGTTTGCTTTACAGCTAATGGTATTTGAAGTTGACAATTCAAGTGCTGCCTTTGTCTTTATAGTTAGTTTTTAATCTTATTTCTCAAAGAGCTGTTAACATACATGAATGATCTTCATCATAAATTATTATCTTTTAAGATCAAAATATCACTAACTTGCAGCTTGTTTGGGTACTTTTTGGACTGTTCTTAAGCTACTTTCTTTCCGTGCTTTACACAGTACATGTGCTTTGAAGCATCGAGTTAGAAAGAGTAAATCATTACCACTAGTCTTTAGAGTAAAAGTTTTGATTTTAAAGTGCTTCCTAGACTATTTCCTCACTACTTTCTAATCATGCTTTCCATAGTACATATGGCTGAAGTAGAGAATTAGAAATAGCAAATTATTATCATTAGTCTTTCAAGCATATTTTTCTCACTTTTATAAATTCCACTTAAGCTACTTTCTTTCCGTGCTTTACACAGTACATGTGCTTTGAAGCATCGAGTTAGAGAGAGATAATCTTTATTCTTGGGTTTTAAAAGTGATTCTCTTTTCTTTTATTAGCAGCAACTTGAACGGTGTCTAGTGCCATTGGTAGTGGTCATTTGCTTTCAAGTTTATTTCAAGTCATTTCAATTCATTTATTCTTTCCAAGTATTTCCTTTCAAGCAATTAGTTAGAGACCACTCCACACACACTTCCACTCATTTAGAATTCACTCTACACACACACCATCACTCACTTGTTTATAAATTCTCACTCCATCTTAGGAACATAATTAACCACAACAACACGCCCCAACGATAAGAAAAACTCTAAGAGGTTACTTAAGTACATATAGTACACCCTCACTTCATCAGCTTACGAGCCCCGGGTTGACAATAAATACTAGCAATTTAGATAACACTAAATTGACTAAACATTTTGGCGCCGTTGCCGGGGAAGTGAAATTAAGTAGCCATATTCTTAGAAGAAAAAAAATATAAAAAAAAAAAACTTCAAGAAAAGAAGTTAATGACCTATCTAAGTATGCTCTCCTCTTGCACTTTGAAGTGATCTGGAGGATCAGAAAGGAGAAAGTTATTGATCTAATAGTTTCTTGAGTATGCTCTCTTCTTGCACCTAGAGTGAACTGGAAGATCAGAAAAAGAACTATTTAACTTGACTTGAAGATAAAATAAAAAATGACATGCATAGAGCTAGAGATTCTAGGGGAAGGGTTTTAGCTAGAGCTCGAAGTTCAATTTTTACAAGTCCATCTGCTTCAAGAGATAGACAAGAGACACCTCCCTTATCTCCAACCGAAACTCCTAGTCCTGAAATTCAAGAGCCAAGAGTTGACTCTCCTACACCTTCTATTGAGTTTGAACTAGGAAGAGACTCTTCTCTTTCTCCTACCAGAAAACCAATTGTAATTGAGGAAATAGACTCACCTGAAGAGGAAGGAGAAATCTCTTCTCATTCACCCTTTGTAGAAGAACCAGAAGATTTTGAAATCCCTAGGAGAATCATCATGGCAGAGGAAGAAGGAGGCGGTAGAGGTAGAGGTAGAGGAGGAGGAGGAAATAATAATAACAATGGAGGAGGTAGAGGTCCCATTGGAGGAAATAGAGATGGGGATAATTCATTTGGGTTTCCCATTGTTGATGAGGACTCCCGAGCCACCATGAAAAACATATCACCATCCGTCCTCCCAAATTTTCATGGATTAAGAACTGAGGACCCTGAAACATTCTTGTTTGAATTTGAAGTTGTGTGTCGAACTTATGACTATCTGGATGATACTCAGAAACTCAAACTGTTCCCATCAACATTAAAAGATCAAGCTTTGAAATGGTTCATGGGGTTAGTTACTCAATCCATTAGGACCTGGGATGAAATGAAACAAACCTTTTTGGATAGGTATTTGGACTATTGTATGCCTACTGATCATAAGGGTGAGGTTTTTAAAATGGTGCAAAAAGAAGATGAGAGCTTAGAAGATTTACTTGAGAGATTTCAATATAATTTAAAAAGAGCAAAAATGAGTACCTTGGATGAAGAGACCTTAAAAGCCCTCTTATTAAAAGCCATTAGGGATGAATGGATAGATATCTTAAACATGATGGGAAAGGGGGATATTTCTCAACTTTCTCTCAATGATATAGCAGAACTTTGTATCCATCTCTCAAGGGGCAAATCAAAAACTCAAAAAGGGCCTAGAGATCCTTCTCTCCTTAGGGCAAATAAATCTGCAACAGGATCAGTGAGTAGGGCTGAAATCGGTAATATGCTAGATGAATTTAAAACTGACATCTTAGGGAGTCTCAGTGAACAAATTGATACCCTTAAGATTCAAAATAAACAAAAAGCAGAAGCCGAGGCTATGACTATCTTTTGCCCGAAGTGTAGAAAGAAGCATGCTTTAAGGGAATGTCCCTTGGAAGCACAAGTTGTGGAAACCTGTGTAATTTGCTCAGAAACCCATGAGACCAAGGAATGTCCTTCAATCCCTGGCCTCAAAGCAGTCTTTCAAGAAGATCCAAGTACGCTTGAATCCCTTTGTTTTGTTGCAAGGAAACCTTGGCAGGGGCAGCAAAATCAAGGGTTTAATAACTCTATGAATTTCCAACCCCCACCAAATTGGAATCCTTGGTCACAACCACAAAATCCTTTCCAAGCATGGTTGCAAAGCATGCAAATGCAAAATCCTTATGGGAGATTTGCCCAATTCTATCAATATCCTCAATCCTTTCAGAATCAGCAAGCTCCCCAACTTTCAAATCAAGGTCAACAATTGTCATTACCATTCCCTCAACAACAACAACCTCCTGCACAAAATCAAAATTCTCAACTCTTGTTACAATCTCAGCAGAGGCCAAATCAACTTCCCTCTCAACCTCAACCAAACCCCAATAATAGAAATCCTCAAAATGCTTATGTGATGGAAGGTCAACCACTTATGGAAGGTCAACCATTCCCTACCTATATGGTTGTCCCTCTCAATGAGGTCCAACTCAGATCAGGTAGAATCCTAGACCAACCTTCTACAAGTGCTCAACAACCAAGCATTTCTGAGGAAGAATCTCTCAAAGCCAATAAGGGTTCTGAAGTATCCCTTCAAAACCCAAGCATTAAAGAAAAAGAAAAAGAATCAACTCCCTTAGTAGAGCAACCCACATCTTCAGCTATTCCTCCTTTTCCTGAAAGATTGCAAATTGATAAAGGAGTGGAGAAGCAGATTTGGTTGCCTGACTATAGCTTTCTAGATGAATTGAAAAATGTCTGTATCAAGATTCCCTTGTTAACATCCATTAAGGAGATTCCCATTCTAGCAAAGACAATAAAGGAGATGAGTTTAAAAAAAACAATAAAAAGAACCAGAGACACAAAAAGGATACATCTAGTTGGAAAAATTGCAGACATTATGATGGGTAAAATTACCATGCAAAAATATGTAGATCCTGGTAGCCCTATTGTTAAAACTCACATTAATGGGGTTGAAATCCCAAATACCTTGATTGACTTAGGAGCCGCTATCAACATTATGAGTAGACAGACCATGGATCAGTTAAAACTTCCTAACCTTCTCTTTACACCTACTTTGCTGCAACTTGCAGACAGATCAATCATTAAACCTGATGGTGTATTGGAAGACATTCCAGTCTCATTAGACTCTTGGGAATATCCAGTTGATTTTATGATTTTAACTCCCAAGAACAATCTAGGAGGACATCCTCTTATTCTAGGAAGACCTTGGCTGGCCACAGCTGATGCTTTCATAAGTTGTAGGTCGGGAGACATGTATATATCAGATGGTAATTCTACCAAGAAATTCAACTTGTATCCTCCTGCAAAGGCAATAACAGAAATAGGAGAAGATGAGTGGATTGATGATGAGGATACTCTTCAACCTGTTCTAACCATCTCTGAAATCAGTGAGGACAGTCAAATTCTAAATACATTAGAAAATTTTGAGGCACCTTTAGAATATGACTCTTCACAATTCCAGTTAGATGCAGATATTGAATATCTTTCCTCTAGACAGATGTCTCTCTTCTCAATGGAAGAGTTTGGTAGTTCTACAGTTGAAGTCTTTCCAGGAAAAACATTAAATATCAACAAGAACTTGGAAAGACTACAACAAGAACAATTAACTAAACTGTTGCAAAAACATTCCACTGCCTTTGCATGGGAATATACTGACATGAAAGGAATCGACCCTAAGACTTGTATTCATCATATTTACATTGAAGAAAACAGCAGACCTATTAGGCAGCCACAAAGACGGATGAATCCAAATCTTAGGGAAATTGTGAAAGAAGAACTTCAGAAATTGCTCAAGGTAAACTTCATTTACCCCATTTCAGATAGCCAATGGGTTTCTCCCTTGGTTATAGTGCCCAAAAAGAATGGTAAATGGAGAGTTTGCATTGACTATCGAGAATTGAACAAGGCAACCTTAAAGGATCATTTTCCTCTACCTTTTATTGATCAGGTATTAGACACTTTAGCAGGTAAAAAGTATTTCTCATTCTTGGATGGTTTTAGTGGTTACAATCAGATTCAGGTAGCACCTGAAGATCAAGACAAAACCACCTTTACTTGTCCTTGGGGGACTTTTGCCTATCGAGTACTCCCTTTTGGTTTGTGCAATGCACCTGCTACATTTCAAAGGGCTGTACTAGGAATCTTCTCAGATCTGATTCATGATTATGTAGAGGTATACATGGACGATTTCACAGTCTATGGTAATACATTTGAAGAAGCTTTGGCAAATTTGGAAAAAGTACTGGTAAGATGTAAGGAAACAAATCTTTCTTTAAGTCATGAAAAGTGTTTTATGATGTTTACTGAAGGGATTGTTTTAGGACATCATATTTCAGGAGATGGAATCAAAGTTGATAGATCTAAAGTAGAAGTCATCTCTAAGTTACCTGTTCCAAATTGCCAAAGAGATGTTAGAAGTTTTCTTGGGTTTACTGGTTATTACAGAAGATTTATTGAAAACTTCACTAAGATAGCATCCCCTCTTTTGAAATTACTCACTAAAGATTGTGAATTTAAGTGGGATCCTGAATGTCAATCTGCCTTTGAAGCTTTAAAGACTAGAATATCTGAAGCACCCATTTTAAGGGGTCCAAATTGGAAACTCCCTTTCCACATTTCTACTGATGCTTCAGATACAGCTTTAGGAGCTGTTTTGGGACAAAAGGATTTGATCCCTTATGCCATTTATTACACGAGTAAGAATTTGACTCCTACTGAGTTAAATTATACTGTTACTGAAAAGGAGTTTCTAGCCGTTGTTCATGCTATATACAAGTTTAGACACTATATAACCGGCTATGAAACCTTTGTCCACACTGATCACTCTGCCATTAGATACCTCATGAACAAACCAGTCACTAATGGTAGAGTTACAAGATGGCTTTTGCTTTTACAAGAATTCAACATAACTGTGTTAGATCGACCAGGTAAACAGAACACAGTAGCTGACTTCTTGTCTAGAATCCAAAACACTAATGAGGACTCTCCGGTAGAGGATAAATTTCCAGATGAGTATTTGTTTGCAGTAACTACCAAAACCCCTTGGTATGCTGATATTGCTAATTATTTAGTTACTGGAAAATTACCTTTACATTTATTTCCTAATGAGAAAAGGAAAATCATTCAGGATAGTTCACTTTATTCTTGGATTTCTAATGAATTGTTCAGAACAGGGCCAGATTTGATGATCAGAAGATGTGTACGAGAGGATGAGATGCCTGACATCCTTAAGGCATGTCATGACGAACCTTGTGGCGGACATTTTTCTGATAAGAGGACTGCCTATAAAATCCTTTCATCAGGATATTATTGGCCTTCTCTCTTTAAGGATGCAAAGCAATATGTTAAAAGGTGTGACAGTTGTCAAAGAACTGGGAGACCAACTCTTTCAAATGAAATGCCACTACAGCCACAGGTATGCATCGAACCTTTCGAGAAATGGGCTCTAGATTTTGTTGGACCAATTAATCCGCCATCCAAGCAAAATAGATATATACTGGTTTGTACTGATTATGTTACCAAGTGGGTAGAAGCTATAGCATTAACTTCTGCTACTGAAAATTCAGTTGTTCAATTTCTTTTCAAGGATATTTTCACTCGTTTTGGTGTCCCAAGAGAAATTGTAACAGATCAGGGGAGCCAATTTACATCAAGGATGGTGGAAAAGCTGATGGAGGAATATAAGATTAAGCATAGAACATCTACTCCATACCATCCGCAAGCGAATGGTCAAGTAGAATCTACAAATAAAGTTCTTGAAAGCATCATCACAAAGACTGTTCATCTACATAGAAGAGATTGGGCAGAAAGGCTTCCTGAAGCCTTATGGGCCTATAGAACTACATGGAGGAACACTACAGGACATTCTCCCTATGAACTTGTTTATGGGAAGGAAGTCCTGTTCCCCATTGAGTTCCAAATCAAGACCTTCAAGACAGCAGTTCAATTGGGGATGAGCTTATCAGAAGCCCAGAAGCACAGAATGGACCAGTTAAATGAACTAGATGAAATGAGACAAGATGCAATTCTAAGAACCGATCTAGTTCAGCACCAAAGAAGCAAATGGCATGATCGACATATCAAAGAAAAGAAGTTTCAAAAGGGTGATTGGACACTCTTGTTTGATTCAAAATTTAAGGACTTCAAAGGAAAATTTCAAACTCATTGGCTTGGGCCATATGAGATTGATGAAGTCTTTAATAATGGAGCAGTTAGAGTGAAGACTATTGATGAACTTCAAACTCCCTTTATTGTGAATGGCCACCGGTTAAAAGTCTACCACAAGCCACTCTCAAAAGAGGAGTTTGTTAAGTTATTCCAAGGCGATTCTGAAATGAGGCTGGTGGAGAAGAATTCTTCTCCTCCATCAGCCTAATCTCTGTTTCTTTCAATTTCAATAAAAAAAAAAAAAAAAAAAAAAAAAGGGAAAAATGAATAAATGTATGAGCCTGAAAACCAATCTCTGATTGGCAGTCTCATGCAGAAAACATAAGGTGAAAATCAGGGTCACCTGACACCTAATGTTTTCCAAAAAAAAATCTCTCTCTCTTTCATTTCCATTTCATTTATTTCATCTCACCATTTTCTTCCATCTTACCATCTTCACTTCACCTCACTGCTTTCCACTCACTCATTCATTCCTTCATTCCATTTCACTTCATTAATAAAGTTTTTTTTTCGCAACTAAAGTATTTTATGCAGCTAGAAGACTTCATTACAGTTTCTGCAGCCATTTGACAATCCTGCAGCCGATTAGCTTTCCTGCAGCCTTCTGTACCTGCACAAGAAACACAGTTTGTCTGAAGAAAATATTTACAGTACAAAATCATCAAAGACAAGGAGAAAAGGTCATGTGCTAGCAATAAAGTTAACAAAAGGTTAGTAGCAAATCATCAGAAGCCAAATCAAATCAAAAGTGATCCGAGGTATGTTCAAAACTCTAAACCTATGGTTATTTCATTATGCGGAATTTTCTGGGTTATGTCTTGTTGGCCACTAAACGTAATGATTACCCATTTCCTTTTTCCCATGCGACCACAAATCTCCGAATCCTCCACGTCCACCAGCTCATAATAACCACGATTTTTGAAATTACATATGGCTGTTTCGGTCATTAAGGTCTTGTACCCTAATGACGTAACCTACCGCATTACGTCTCTCAGTTCTCGTTCCACAACCATGTGTCACTCCACAGCCGAGATTAAAGAATGTAGCCATTCCGTTCATCATTTCAAAACCCTATTCCTCGCCATCTTCTCCCTTATTTCGTTTTCACTCACTACGATTACCTCCATAAACCATCCTCTTTTCCCTCTGCCGTATAGCCCGTAAACCTGTGATACAGTCGTATTACGACTGTTAGTCACCGTTTTCACTGTGTCCACGCTAATTCCACCGCTTAACTCTAAATTCAAGCCGTGAATTCCCGGTATCTGAGTCTGTTAATGCACCGTATACCCTCTGTTCCAAAAAGTCTGAACAGGAACCGAGGAGTTACTGTGTGAAGTTACGGAGTTACTGTGTAAGGTCACCATCAAATTTGTGTTTAAACAAGAGCTGAAGAGTCGATGGGAAAGCTTTTGAGGGCTGAACCCGAAGGTTCGAAATTCTTGGAGGCATATCCTCAGGTTGAGGAGGCACTACAAAAAGCCAATTGGTTACAATGTATCAGAAAGTTTAAGGGCTACCATAAGGAAGTAACCAAAGCCTTTGCAAGATCATTTCAGGATAAAGATAGTCAGGCAATTGTGGGTGACTTAACAGTTACAGTCAGCGAAGGAAGCATAGCAAGGGCTACCTCTCTTCCACAAACCGGTGAACGTTGGTTCAAAAACCGGGCAGTCCAGGATCAACAATGGAAGCGGATTTTTAAAAACCCAGGTATGGACACAAGTGTTTTCACCAAAGGCATTCCAATTTCCCATGTTAAAGAAGAATGGAAAATTCTATTGTTATTAGTACAAAAGTTTTTCACCTGTGAAGGGAGATTTGGAGTGTTGTATGTCTATCATGGTAAAATTATGCTGCAGTTTCAAGGAGAACATGATATAAACCTTCCTTATTTCCTATTTCAAAGCCTTAGGAAAATGTGTTCCATGGCTCAACGAAATCCACGAAAAGTAGAAGCTTACCTCTGTCACCATGGTCTTGTAAAATTATTGATAGAAGAACAGTTAAAAGAAAAAAAAGACACATGGGAAAAATTCCTTGTAAGGAATCATTTTGCAGAACCTGGAGAGTCTTCTATACCTAGAAAAAGCAGAAGGAAGAGGAAAGAAAGTATCTCTGAGACTGATATCTTAGAGGAACAAACTGTAGAAGAACTAGAAGCCCATCATCCTGAACCTGAGATTGAACCCACTGAAGACAGTGCTCAAGGGGTCATCTCAGAAACCCTCGCTGAACTTGCCAAGGAAGCTGCCAAAAAGAAAAGAGAGGACAAAAAGAAACAAAAACAAGATAAGGGGAAATCCATAATCCGAGAAACTGACCAGACCCCAGAGCATTCTAGTGGTGAAGAAAGAGATAACCAGCCTTTAGCACAAAGGGTAGCTAAACTCCATGAGAAAACTACCCTCTCCGAGAAAGTAAAAGTTCAAAAACCAAGGGAAAAGGCACAAAAAGAAACACAGAGTGCTGCCACGGTAAGAAGGAGTAGTAGATTGCAGAATAAAAGGAAAGCCACAAGGACACTCTTCGTTGATCTTGGCACACCTGAGAAGAGTGCTACAAAAGCAGACCTTGAGGATAGTCCATCACATGAGGCAGCTACTCCTCCAAAAGAAGACAGTCCATTTCAGTCGGAGTTTGAAACCGAAATTGAGCATGAATATAGTCCAAGGAGGTCACCAATTGTTGACCCAGTTCAACAAGAGGTGTACAACTATTATGAGACATTGGAGCAAAACACTGCTGGCCCAAGTAATGTCATACCTCATGAGCAGCAAATAGATTTACTTAAACAAGAAATCTATGAACTTGAAGTGCTGAACCGTCACATTAAACAGAGAAATGAAGAAATGAAGCAGCAAGCTGATATTGCCAAGGCAATCCAAGATAATACCTATCTTCACATGAGCATGTGGCAGAAGAAACACAGCAGACTCAAGAAGAAATGCAGAAGGCTGAACAGAGCCTTAATTAACTTGAAATTCAGATGCATGTTCAAGAGGCCAAAGGTTAATGTTTCTACACAAAGGAAGAGAAGGAGGTTGGATGTCCTAGCTGAGGCATCCCAGCAGATGGACTGAATTGTGTTTTCATTGCATGAGGACATGCAATACCCTCGGAGTGGGGGTATGTAGAACCTCTATTCTACACCTATTTGTCTACCATTTTCCTCAACTTTTCCTCATCCTTCCTTCACTTTTGCCTCATTTTCACCATAAAACCTCTCAGATCATTACATTCAGTGTCAATAAGCATGATCAAGCAAGTTTTGCTAATGGATGACTATTTGTTTAGTTTTTGACTTACTTGCAGGAATCCCGCAGCTATCTGATGATCCCGTAGCTATCTGAAGATCCTGCAGCCTTTTTGTTAAACACTATGATCCACGTGTCGGTTTGCTAGACGAGCCACATGGGCACTCAGGTATCAGTGTGCTCGAGGTTCCTGTCCCTTTGTTCCAGCCATCCACGTCATTTTTACCCATGGTCAAAGCTGGTTAAGCCACGGTCAACTCAAGGTGGTTTAAACGGTGTTTGAAAGCTGTTTGGTCACGTCACCTTAAATGGTGATTTGTCCATGTTCTACAGATGGCAGGGGACGTAATCCAACATAGGATTTATTATCCATGTCGACAGAACCACTAAACTCGTCCACGCAGCCGTGATGTGTCAAAGGACCTTTAATACGCATACTGTTTTATTGTTTTTCTGTTAACTAGCTGTACGAGTAGGCTATCTTAGAAACTCCTATAAATTGATGCGTCTGCGTACGCTTAAAAAACTTTTGATTAGTTGTAATTTTCTGAACTTGTGTGAAATTTAAGAGCTTTGTGAACTCTGTTTTCTAGTGCTATTCCAGCACTCTGTTTTGTATACTTTTTGCAAATGGAGGAATAGACATAGCACCGTTTTGAAGTTTCCAGATCTCTGAGTTTTCTTGTGGCTGAATGAACAGAGGGCCCCTGCTCGTCTCAGCCTTTGTAAAGTATTTTATGTGCAGCATTTCATTATTTTCTTATTTATTTCCTTAAGCATGTATAGTTTCATTTACTTGTTTTCCTTTATTTTCAGCTGATCAGTGTTATTTCTTTGCAGGTTTCTTTTAGCCCGGGATTTATTTTTATATGTGTTGTGTTTGCTTTACAGCTAATGGTATTTGAAGTTGACAATTCAAGTGCTGCCTTTGTCTTTATAGTTAGTTTTTAATCTTATTTCTCAAAGAGCTGTTAACATACATGAATGATCTTCATCATAAATTATTATCTTTTAAGATCAAAATATCACTAACTTGCAGCTTGTTTGGGTACTTTTTGGACTGTTCTTAAGATACTTTCTTTCCGTGCTTTACACAGTACATGTGCTTTGAAGCATCGAGTTAGAAAGAGTAAATCATTACCACTAGTCTTTAGAGTAAAAGTTTTGATTTTAAAGTGCTTCCTAGACTATTTCCTCACTACTTTCTAATCATGCTTTCCATAGTACATATGGCTGAAGTAGAGAATTAGAAATAGCAAATTATTATCATTAGTCTTTCAAGCATATTTTTCTCACTTTTATAAATTCCACTTAAGCTACTTTCTTTCCGTGCTTTACACAGTACATGTGCTTTGAAGCATCGAGTTAAAGAGAGATAATCTTTATTCTTGGGTTTTAAAAGTGATTCTCTTTTCTTTTATTAGCAGCAACTTGAACGGTGTCTAGTGCCATTGGTAGTGGTCATTTGCTTTCAAGTTTATTTCAAGTCATTTCAATTCATTTATTCTTTCCAAGTATTTCCTTTCAAGCAATTAGTTAGAGACCACTCCACACACACTTCCACTCATTTAGAATTCACTCTACACACACACCATCACTCACTTGTTTATAAATTCTCACTCCATCTTAGGAACATAATTAACCACAACAACACCCCCCAACGATAAGAAAAACTCTAAGAGGTTACTTAAGTACATATAGTACACCCTCACTTCATCAGCTTACGAGCCCCGGGTTGACAATAAATACTAGCAATTTAGATAACACTAAATTGACTAAACATAAAGTTAATAAAGGAAAAATAATAACAAAGGTCATGGGACACATACTCGAAGAGGAATGTTGGGGAAAAAACATAGTGGCAGGGATCACTTGTGATTAATTAATGGCTATTGAAATTGGCAAAGGCAATGATAGAGGATTTGGAAAGGCATGAACCATTTATTGGAATTTTATTTATGAAAATAATGAAAAATAGGAGAAAAGGAAGGTGCAAGGTCACAGGTTTCATGTGAGGAGGAAAATGAAGGAAATTAATGAAACATTGAAGAAAATAGAGGCTCATTAATAAAAAGGATTCTGAAGATTAGTTTATAGCCTTCTGGTTAGTTCATTTTTTTGTCGGTTCAATTTTCGAGCTCTCATTTTGTACTCTCTTTCTCTCAGACTCTTGGACACTTAGAGTTTTCTTCGATAACTCTTGGAGGAGTGTTCCATATTTGGGATTTGGAGCAAGAATGTAAAAGAAGATCAGGAAAGAGAAAGAGGACATCAGGATAAACAACTACAATAGGTTCTACTTGCAGGAATTAAGTCGCATGTATTATTTCCTTGCTAGTTTTGGCATGCATGGCACATGCATGTGGTTTCTTGGTTATGAGATGTCAATGGCATGGATGAATTATTGGATTGATGGTGATTTTTTTTCCTCGCCTTGCAATTTCCTAGATAGCCATGGTGTTGTGGGTTTCTTTCCTTATATTTTATGGTTGGATCTCATGTTCCTTATGGTTGTGGGTTGAGTTACTTGTTCCTGGAGCCTTTGTTGCATAAATCCTCTGGAGGCCGTGTAACAAATTGGGTTGAGTTAATAGTCCTGGAACCCTTGGTTGGAAAAACTCTCTAGAACCCTTGATGGGTTGAGTTACTAGTTCTTGAAACCATCGTTGGACAAATGCTCTGGAGCTCGACAAAGATTGTGGGTTTAGTTACTAGTCTTGGATGCCACTGTTGGAACAAATGCTCCACATCCCTGGAAAGCTTTAGTAGAGAGGGATGTGGTGATGGTTAGTGATGTTCGAGCGTGAGGTGGAATCACCGATTGAGGGTTGAGGTGTTTTGGCCCCTGGAAGCCATGTTTTAGTTTCATTTGATTGGTTTCATGAGATCCCACATTCATGCTTGGAATATGGCACAGGGGTTATTGGATGAAAAAAAGTTTTGGTTCAGCCCAATCTATGGTCGGGTGGTATGTGGAAGTCCCTACTTTGGTTGGATTTTCATATGTTAATAAGATCTCATTTTCCTTGGTATTTTCATGAGTAAATGTGCTTGATATTATGTGGCCTTAATTGTGGTTTCCTTATTAATATACCTGTAGTTTATTTGTTGGTTATAAGTATCTTTTATTATAGTTATGATGTACGACTCTCATGATGTTTTGGTTTGTATGTCAAATTTTCGTGAATTGATGACCTAATAGATAACAATGCCACTATTGTGAGGAGATATCAATCCTTTTAGATGATTATCAAATAAGTAAGAGACCCCTATGCTCAGATATGTTGTTGTGACCTATAAATGACATGTTTTTGATATGTTTGATGAAATTCTTGTCATGGCTAGTAGGGGCAAGGTCAAGTCCTTGTTAAATTTTCTTCATTAATACCCTTGTTTCTATGTTATTTACCATTAATGGAGGCTTCATGAAGTTATGGGTAGTGGCCTGAGTCCTAGCCCTGAAAAAATGGCACAAAATCCAGGGTCGCTGGCACATAATTACCTAATAAAGGGCACAGTCGCATGGATACCTTGTTGTGGGAGTGACTGGAGGGTCCCAGTAGCATGCATGTCTTTTTATGGGAGCAGATGAGGCTCTAGGGTAGTGAAATGGTAATTTGTCTTAGGGGTTGGTCGCTTAGAATGGTTGGTTGGCTCCTAAAGGTTCTATAGCATGTGTGGAAGGTAAGATTGGTGTTGTCATGTTAGTACCAATTCCTTAACTATACTTGGGGAGTTGAATCATATCATAGTAACTCTTCATCACATGTTTACCCTAGTGGATCGATTAACTTGGGTAAATGTGGGAGGAGGATGTTACAGAGTGGTACGAGAGACTGGTTCCATTCTCCTTGGGTGATGTCTAGATTTTGTTCTCCTTGGATGAATGTGTTTTCATGTGTACATGTCAGTTGTATATGTGTCATTATGCTTCTGATCTATGTTCTTGTTGTGTGTGCATTTGATGTCATGCAAAATTTGGTGGTGTTGTTTTCACGATGTGTTCATCATGAATGCATGTCAGTGTTTGTATGTGTTGTGTATGCATGTGTATTGTACATATGTTGTTATGCATGCATGGGGCCTAGTTGGTGTGTAGTTGTGGCATCATGTGTCGTAACTAGATGATGTCTATAAACTATGATGATTATGATTATACATGTATTGTGATAATCTAGTTGACATTGCAGATGAGATATCCTCCCTTGAACTACACTAAGTTACGTTAATTTGTTTATGATTTGATTTAGTTGACATGATACACCTTGTAGGAAGAGAATATCAAAGATGACTACCAAGATGGTAGACTACAACTCACAAGATTTCCTATTGATCAAATGACCAACATGGTGAGGGATATTTTCCTAACATAGCAGACACTTTGAGAAGTTTGAAGGAATAAATAAGCAATTTCAAAGAAGATAATGACTGAATCATTCAATCACAAGAGATACTTGTTAGGGCACAAAAGAAACAAGCAAAAGTGAATGCAATGAGTCTTAAATTCTTGTCAGACTTGTAGAAGAGGATAGGAATAACAAAGAATATGGTAGCAGGTCACAAGGTGGGTAAGAGTTTCATAGAGATGACATGGTTAGAGATGGAAGACTCTTGGATACAACTCATACATGAGGCACTAGACATGGGCTTTACTCTAGTTCTGGGTCAGATACGTATCATGGTCATCATCGCTATCATCCTTACATGAGGAGTGATAAGGGATATTTGGTGGATGAGTTAAAGACAAAAAATCCACCTACATTTCATAGGGATATGAATACGTCACAATATGTCACAACATGGTTTCTTAGGATGAATAAGTTCTTTCGGTTGCATGAGTACCTAGTGAACATGAAGGCTAGAATAGTTACATTCAGTCTTAAAGGTAAAGCATATATTTGGTGGGAAGATGTAAATAATGTCAGAGGTATTCATGAAGGGGAGTTGAATTGGAGTGAGTTTAAGAGACTATTAAGGAATAAGTATTTATGATAGAGATATTATGATGACAAGGAAAAGAAATTCTATGAGCTGAAGATGGGACCTATGACGAATGAGGAGTACATTAGTAGATTCTTGGAATTATTGAAGTATGTGCCTTATCTGAAGGAGGAGAAAGAAAATATTCAGAGATTCACCAGTGGGTTGTCGGAAGAATTCAAGGACATGATTGAGTTTAATGAGCCTAGATCATTATAGGAGGCCATCAGGAAGCTAATGAATTGTTATGAGAAATCAAAGTGAAAATATGAGACTAAGCAGGTTTAGAAAGGTAATGGTAAGAATAAATGAAAATGGGATAATAAGAGAACAAGACCTCAACGCATAGGTAACAGATAGAATGCAACACCATATGAGAAGTTCAATGCATATGATAGAGGACATGTATTTTGGTTTCAGGAGGAGAACAAGGGTGATTACATGAAGTCCTTGCAGTGTTGGACTTGTGGAGGAGAGGTTCACATAATAGATTATCCACAACATCAGTGTGGTACACAATAGATTTATAGTGCACGACATTCATAGACAGTGGGGGATGTTGGAGAGAGTATTCGACATATCTATGCATTATTATAGAATAGGAAAGAAGATCACCGAACTTTTATTATAGAGATTGACTATAATCTTTGTGATCAAGTTATATCTATTTTGATTGACCCTGGATATAATTATAGTTATGTTAGTATTGACCTGGTGGATAAGTGTGGTTTGAATAAAGAAGTGCATTCATAATCTTGGTTAGTACAATTGGCTATACATATAAAGAAGAGAGTTCATCATTGGGTAAGAGAATGTGCATTTGAGTTGAATGGTATGCCTACATAAGCACATTTGAATCTACTTCCATTGGGATCATACAATATGTTGTTGGGTATAGACTCATTGTATCTTCATAGGACCAAGGTGGATTTTTATGACAAGGCTATTGAGTGCCTCTATGACAATGGGGAACAAAGAGTATTGCAGGGTAAAAAAAAGGAAACAACAGTTAGAATGGTGACAACTATGTAAACGAAGTGTAGTCACAAGAAAGGGCGTGTGTTATTCACAGTACATATTTTCAATGATAAAGGTAAGGAACTTGAGGATGTGGATGTCCTGAGAAGGTACCTGGTTTTATAGTAGCTTCACGATGTGTTTGCGACAAATAATTCATAGTTTCTGCCTCACAGGGAAGTGAAATTTTCTATTGAGTTGGTACGAGGGGTAGCACCAGAATCAAAGGCACCTTACATGATTAGAACACCAAAGTTTGTGGAGTTGATGTTGAAATTCAAGGAAATGCTTGACAATGGAGACATTAGGCTGAGTGTGTCACCTTTGGTTGCACTAGTGTTGTTTGTGAAGAAGAAGGATGGTACTATCAGGTTATGCATTGATTAAAGGCAATTGAAAAAGGTGACCATCAAGCACACGTATCCATTGCCAAGGATTGATGGCTTGTCTGATCAGTTGAAGGGAGCAATGGTGTTCTCAAAGATTGATATGAAATCATGATACCATTAGGTATGCTTTAAGGAAGAAGGCATCTACAAAAATTCTTTCTGGAATAGGTATGAGAATTATAAGTTTTTTGTAGTTCCATTTGGTTTGACTAATGCTCCAACTAATTTTATTTTCTTGATGAATTGTTTGTTGCGTCCTTATCTGGACAAGTTAGTTATTCTATTCATTGATCATATATTGGTATATTCTAAGAATGAGAAAGAGCATGTTGAACATTTAGCAGCAGTAGTCAGATTGTTCAGAGAGCATCGGTTGTATGCTAAGCTCATTAAATAAAATTTCTTTTAAGCAAAGGTACGTTACTTAGGAAAAGTGGTTTCCAAGTAAGGCATAGTAGTGGATCCAAAAAATATCAGGGAAATCATGGAGTGGGGAGCTTCTAGGAATGTGGATGATTTAAGATCAGTCATCGAGTTAGCAAGTTATTAGAGGAGGTTCATCAAGAACTTCTCATAGATTTATGATCATATTACATCATTTCAAAGGAAAGGTAAGAAAATTGAATGGACAAAATAATGTGCGGTTAGTTTTGAGTAGTTGAAGAAGTTGCTGACAACTACTCCAGTTCTAAAGGTTGCATATCTAGAGAAAGAGTTTGTGTTGGAGGAGTACCGATGCAGGAAGGATAGGTAGTATGCTATGAATCAAGGAAACTTAATGAGCATGAAAATAATTATCTGACACATGATATTGAGTTGGCAGGGATCATCCATGCTTTGAAGATGTGGAGATAATATCTTCTTTGCAGATGGTTTGTATTGATGAGTGATCACAGTGGATTGAAATATCTATTTGACCAACTGAATCTGAATGCTAGGCAATATAGATAGTTGACCATGATTAGTGAGTTTGACTTTGAGATCAAGTACATTAAAGTTAAAGAGAGTAAGGTTTCTGATGCTCTTAGTAGGAGGATACAAGTGAATAATATAGCTACTATGAGCTCCTATGGGATAGATTTACAGGATCAGATCTTGTAGGAAAGTCATCAGGATGATAGGTTTAGGGAGCTTATACATATGTTAGAATGAGGTATACGTGATGAGGATGTGGATTATCACCTCACAATAGATGATTTTGTCACATTTAGGGATAAGATATATGTTCTAGACAACAATGAGATTGAGAAGCTTATCTAGAAGGAATTTAATGCTAATCCATATTCAGGTCACCCGAGATATCATAAGACATTGACAACAATGAAGAAATTTTGTTATTGTCCGAACTTGAAGAATGAAGTGGCATAACTTGTGGCTAGATGTTTGGATTTTCAACAGGTGATAGCAAAGCATAATAATTGAGGTCGTCTAATAGAGTTCATTATGATTCCAGAGTGGAAATGGAAGGTCATTTCCATGGACTTCATTACAAGTTTTTCGAGCAAATCTAGACACTAATATTTTAACACGGTTGTAGTGGACATGTTGAAAAAGGTAGCTCACTTCATTCCAGTGAAGTCTACTTATTTAGCTATTGATGTAGCACAGGTCTTAATAAGAGAGATAGTGAGGGTACATGGTGTTCCAAAGAATATTTTGTTAGAAATGGATGCGAAGTTCACTTCTAGGTTCTGGAAAGAGTTGTTTACAAGTTTGGGGACAAAGTTTGCCTTCAACATAGCTTATTATCTGTTATCACTCAGGTTGTCCTTAAGCTCCAAAAGGATATGACCGAGGTAACCACAAACCAATCTTTGGACTGCAGGTGCTAGCCTACCTGCAATCAGAGAGGGCTCTCTCTTTCTGATTTAGCTTTGTTGAAGATGATTTTAGGCTCGTTATTGGGTTCAAGGGGTTTTGTTTGAATTTTGGTGGGATGATTGATGCTTTCAAGTAGAGAGGCAAAACATAGTGTGGTAAGTTTCAAACCATTGGGCATGGAGTCATGGATTAAGACTGCTGGTGCATTTTCTTGGTCACAAGAGAGATATGGAGCAAGATAGCTGCATATGAAACAATCATTCAAGGTAAAAGAGATGGATTGAAAGGCTAAGGAACGAGAGGCAACTAAGAATCTCTCATTTAGGTTAGCAAAGGGAAGATAAATGAGCCCTATCTAGGAGCAGCTAAGAATTCCTAAATAACAGTCATTCATATGTGAAATAGATCAAACATGAGCCATAAAAGAATTCATATTTATGCCTAAATCAAGAGGAAAACATTAAGAAGCCACAGAAACTGAGCATAGAGTGCGTTCAAGCAAATTCTAAACCAATCCTTTGTTCTGTGACTTGAGCATATATGAAATTGAAATAACAGAGGTAAGGAACACTTATTGATTCATATAGCAGCACAAGAATTCCACATTCATCTCTTCAAACCGTTAAACACAGATCAAACAGTCCATTCTCCAAGCTTTCAGCAATATTTGATTATAGAAAATATCAGGTATACAGTGCGAGTCTCTAATGAGAATTATCAACCAACCAACCCTTTAAACAGTACAGAGGGTGGTATAAATACGGAAAAAATCCAAAAATTTTATTACAACAGACCTAAAATAGGTATGCGGGAAAACGAGTTTTTTTTAACCTAATCTTGTCCTGAAATAAATGCAACAAAATATCTTCGAGCTGCGCTGGAGGCAGCCGTATCAAAATGAGTTAATTTTATATTGGTGGCTCTGTGTTGTTCATTTAGCTGTAACTGTGCTTTGGGCTCTGCTCCATTGTTGTTTGGCAACTTTAATTGTGCATTAACTGTGATTTGAGAGCTTTGATGGGCTTACACCGCTTTCTTTGACTTTGTTGGCAGCCATTGAATGCTCACCTGCTTTGGGAAATACAGATTTCCATTAAAAATGTTTAACTGATACTCTTTGCCGCTTCCTGATACACTTTAACATGAAACTGGGCTTTATCTCTCCTCTGATACTTTTTGAACTGTCCCATCGACCTCTTATGGCTGCTGTTCATCCCTCTGCTGCTTTAAAAACTGTTTTTGCCCTTTTCTGCATCCTGCGCGTAGAAATTTCCATTATTTTGTGAATTTCGTGCCTGCTAGTAGCTGAGCGGTGAGAGGGCTTCCGTTTTGGCCCTTTTTCCTTAGCGATGCGCGCTAAGAGCTAATCGCGCATCAAAAACTGCCTCAGATTTTCATTCCGGGCTTCCAGTGCAGCGATTTGCGCCTTCGTGCCTTTTTTGATGATGACATCAGCATGACGTCAGCGGTGGGTCCCAGTACAGTGGTGACGTGGCAGGGTGATGTCAGCAGTACGGCCGGGTGACGTGGCGGTACGGTAGAGGTGATGACATGGTAGTACGTTGGCAGCGATGTGGCAGGGACACGGTGGCAGGAGGCCGACGCAGGTTGATGACGTCAGCATGACGTGGTACTGACATAGGAAGGGGGGAAAGCGGTTTCCGGTTTCAGGCACACCGCCTTTGAGCAGAAGTGGTTTCGGAGGAGGGGCTCCACCACAGCCGGGAGGGTGAAGTGTGGCAGGAGTACGACGGGAAAACCGCCCATCTCCCGGACGCTAACCCTCGACAGCTTCGGAGATGAAAAGACCTGCCCACCGTTGATTTGTGGCATGCCAGATCTGACGGCCGATGGGAGAGACAAGGCGGCGAAGGGTTAAAAACGGGGCCCGCATGTATTTTATTATGTGTTTTATTCATACGGCGGGGGGAAAACTTTAGGAAAGTGGGTTTTTTGGGTTATTTACAAGCGAGGAAATATATTTACAAGTATGACTTTAGGATAAGGGCGGGAAATGAGTGTTGTAGGGTTAGGACTTAGGGGAAATGGTTGTTAGGATGACCAGATGTCAGACTAACTCCAGTTTAGGACACGGAAGGGTTAGTAGGAGCCCCAGATGGACTACTATTTCCCGGACTTGATAAATATGGCTATAATGCCAGGGGATGGGAATATGTACATAGGGGAGTTATTAACATAGTTTTAGTAGGGGAAGGGGAGACAGATAGGGAGCTACATAGTAAAATTAGTAGTTAATATGACAAGTGATAAGAAAGCGCTAAGTATGTGAATCTTAGGCTATTTAGGGGGAAAATGATTCATAGAGGAAGTATGAACATTCCTTGAGTAAAGCAGATCTTTACCAAGGCAAATGATATGGAAAATGATGAAACTAAGAGGTATCAAGCAGATCTTGACCTCTTCAGGGAAGTTAGTGAGTGATTTGGGGAATAAGAAGAAGGGGGAGTTAGACATGCCTCGCTTGAGCTCCTCCAAATGAAAACTGCCTTGTACCTGTGATCTGAAGTACAATATCACTTTGAAACACAAAATTGATCACAAATCAACATTCTGCAACCTCAAAACTACCTACCCAGCCTACTTACCTAGCATTTTTTCTTCTTTTTGGTTTGGGTGCACTTAGACTTGCAGACCCTGCTTTACAATTTTTCTTTTGACTGCCCTCCTATCTAAATCTACACTTATTTCTTCCAAGGGCCCAGATTAAGTAGTTGGGCTCCTTTGCTTCTCTACCTAACTACAAATCTGCCAAGGTTAAGCTGTTTGGACAGACAATGATTCTCTATATTCTAAAACAGGAAATTGAAACCTAGGGAAGTCAAGATTAGACTGTTTGGCCTTCCCTTAACAGAAAATTCTTCAAAAATGGAATAACTCATCAAAATTTGGAATACAGCAGTGGCATTTAGACTGGCACACTTTGAGGGCCTCTTCTTTGGCTTCTTTTTGGAAATATGGAGCATTGTAGCATGCAAAGTTGACATATTTGGCATGTAAAAATGTCAATCATGAAATATGAACACCTGTTGCAACAGGAGGCTAACAGTGGCTCCACTTGTGGATGGCTTTTCCTTGTGAAAAGCCAAGAACAACAGGTCAGACTGCCTTGATCTTCTATTGTTGTTGTAGATTGAAAAAACTTCCATATGTTGGCTGCTAAGAGTGTGAAACTTTGAAATATGAGCAGCCCTCTCCTCAACTGAAACATTGTGAAATACATAGCACTGCCTGCTTTCTTCTGCGTGCTTGATATTATATGCAATGTTGATTGAGCATTGCCTTTGAAATAGGTCCAAAACATGGATCAAAACTGATGTATTTCCCTTAGCCTCTGGTCTGGAAACAGTTGCTAATGTGAAACTAAAAAATGCTCCTCTCTTATTGATACTGTTTGGCTGAAGACTGCAATCTGCAAACAGTTTCTTTTTACCATGAATTGCTGTGATATGACAGTGCTACTCTTGCTGTTTTGCTGAGATTAATGCAGAGACAGAGCTTTAAAAGGGGTACTTGCATTGGCTGTGTCTTCACAAACTTTTCTGCTGCTTCTCTAACAATGAGACTGCTTACACAAAAAGTAAAAACAAAGTGTCGATATATACAAATATCAATGTACAAGGAGATATATACAGAGCTGCATTGTATCCCTTAAAAGGGATCATGGTAATGTTTTAACATTCGGCCATTAATAGGGCCTTCTTCAGCAGAGCTGCCCTCTACAGATTTGAGACAATATGTGTTATTTCCCTGAACAACAGAAATAACGAATGGCCCTTTCCATAGAAAATCAAATCTTGCATGTTTTCCCTTGTCTTCTCTTCATGAGTCCCACCTTAAAACTTTGTCGCCAATGTTGAAATCCTCAACCTTAGCTCTCTTATCAAACATCTTTTTGAGCTTTTCTTGCAAAATTTGAGCTCTGTCATAAACTTGCTCTTTGGTTTGCTGAAGATGAATGGTCTGATTGATTCTTCGTTGAATGTCATTTGGTTCAGCCTGGATCTCCTGTAACAGTTTGATAGTAGGTATGCCCAAGGATGAAGGAAATCTGGCCTCCATGCCATATACTAGCTCATAAGGGCTCATCCCAATGGATTTCTTTGTTGAAAGTCTGTCTGCCCATAGGGCATTTGTGAGCTTTCTATGCCAATTCTTCTTGTTCTCCTCTAAGATCCTCTTGATAATATTAATGAGACTTTTATTTGAGGATTCGGCCAAGCCATTACCTTGAGGGTAATAGGCTGTAGAGTGGCCCAGGGTAATGTTAAATTTATGGCAAAAATTGATCATCTTTTTGGATTTGAAGGCAGCGGTATTGATAGTAATGATCTTCTCAGGGCAGCCAAATCTAGAAAGGATATTGCACTCAAGGAATTGGATAATGATGGTATCATTGGCTTGCCTACATGGGATGGCCTCAACCCACTTGGTGAAACAGTCGGTGGCTGTTAGAATCCACTTGTGCGGGCCTGAGGAAGAGGGATGGATTTCTCCAATGAAGTCAAGACCCCAGTGTTGAAAAGGCTTTTCAGTTGAGACAGGCTTAAGGGGCAGGGGCAACAGCTTTCTTTTGCCCTCAAAGATTTGGCATTTGTGACATGAAATGGCAAACTTCTTTACATCTGCAAAAAGAGAGGGCCAATAGAAACCAGCCCTTAAATTTTTATCAGCAGTGGACTTCCAATATAGATGTCCTCCACAGTTACCTGCATGGAATTCTTTCATGACATTGTTAGTTTCATTCATGGTTAAACAATTAAGCAATATGCGTTCATGATTTTTCCAAAATAATGCACCATCTATGACAGAAAACTTTAAAGCCTTCATTTTCAAAAATATTTTCTTAGTTCTGGACAATCCTGGGGGAGCAAATAGGTTTAACAATACAAAGCATATATTAGCATACCATGGGGATTGCAAAAAGGTTTCACTGATTTGTGGAGTCGCCAGCTCCTGTTCATTGTCCAATCGGTTAATTTCTAAGGCTTGAAAGTTTGTTTCGGACATCAGTTTGGCTAAACCTTGTCCCTTGATGAGCTTGGTTGGTTTTATTTCTATGTCATACTCAAGAATGTTAGCAATCCACTTACCTCTTTTTCCCTCTAACCCCTCTTGGGTTAATATGTCTTTTACAACAGCGTTTGGGACATAGGCAATCACATGTGAATATAAAATGTAAACTTGGAAGTCTTTGATTGCTTTAACCAGGGCATAGGCCTGCTTTTCCATGATTGGGTACTTCAAAGGGGCATCTCTTAAGGCTCGGCTGAAAAATGCAATTGGCTTTTCATTTCCCTGATCATCCTTTTGCAAAAGGACAACAACTATGGTGTGATCAGATGCAAAAGAAAATATGATAAAATCCCTGTCAAATTGTGGACTTGTGAGGACAGGGGTTTGGGTTAAGGCAGATTTGATACTCTCAAAGGCTTGTTTGGTTTCAAGAGACCATTTTACTTTGGCATCATTTTTTAACATGTTGCTTAACAGTCGTATCAGTTCAGCTAGTTTTGGGATAAATCTCCTTAGGAAATTGATCTTCCCAAGGAATGCTTGCAACTCTTTTATGTTCCGGGGATATGGGATTTGGAGGATGGCTGGGATTCTTTCAAGATCAATTCTAATCTCGTCCTTTGATATGATATGGCCAAGAATTTTGCCTTCTTCAAGGCCGAAGAGGGACTTTTTGGGGTTCAAGGAAATGCCGTATTTCCTATATGTCATGAATATTTGCCTCAAATGTTTTAGGTGCTCTTGATCAGATTTAGAGAAAGGGGTTAAGTCATCAAGGTAGACAACTAGGAAATCATGTATTTCCTTGGCAAATGCAATATCCATTGCCCTTTGAAAGGTAGCACCAGCGTTTTTAAGTCCGAAAGGCATCTTCACATACTTAAATGTTCCACACGGTGTGGTAAAGGCTATCTTGTCTTGGTCATCTGGGTGGACCACTATTTGATTGAAACCTAAAAAGCCATCTAGCAAAGAGATTCTAGATGACCCCACTACTCTCTGTAGAATATGATCCATTTTTGGCAATGGGTAGTGGTCTTTTAGGGAGACTTGGTTTAAATTTCTTAGGCCTACACATAGCCTAATCTCACCTGTCTTTTTTCTTGTGGGAACAAGATTGGATACCCATTCAAAAAATCTGATGGGTGCTATTATGCCTGCTTCAAGCATTCTTTGTACTTCCTTCTCAATCAAGGGAAGAAGCATAGGATTGATTCTTCTCAGTTTATGTTTAAAGGGCTTTTGGTTTGGTTTTAAGGGAATGGTGTGTTGGATTACTGAGGTGTCATAGGACTTCAAGTCCTCATAATTCTAAGCAAATACATTTTGAATTCTTTGAACAAATCAACATATTTGGGATTTTGATCGGGTGGAAAATATTTAGATAGTTTGATCATTTTGGGCTTCTCTGCTGTCCCAATGTTGTGTTCTTCTATAGCAGTGTTTATGGGCTGTATTTTTGGCTTTTTGGGAACGTCGTTTGCATCAAACATGTCTTCTAATGGAGTGAGGCCAGCGGGAAAAAAGTTATCCTTTAGATCAATGATCTCGGCCTCTGTTTTGGCTATTTCCCCCAATTGCATTTGTTTCAGCTCTTCTATGTTTATTTTGTCAAAAACAGTTGGGTTCAGGATTTGTTTGGCTGTTACAGCTGTTATAGCCTGCTGATTTTCGTTTGTTTGTTGTTGTTCATCTGTCATAGCATCCATGTCAATGTTAATATTTGAAAACTCATGCTCAAGAGTGAGGAAATTGTTAATCTGGGCATCATTTTCAAACACTTGCCAATCTTTAACACTATTTGGGATAGCAGGCCTATGTTTTATCTCAGCTGTGAAATGGTGGTTTGGCTCAAACGGAAGTTTGCACGTACTAGGAAAAGTGGCTAGGCTGTGTGCATGAATGTTATGATCTCTTAAGATCTTGGCAAGCTTGGATTCAGTGAACGCATTGAGTATACTAGTGGCAGCAGTCCTATAGGCTCTCATTCTATTATCATTGGTAATAAAGTTACCTTTCATTTGTTGTATGATCAAATCAGAGTCACCTAGAATGGACACTTTTGTAGCTCCTAGAGCTTTGAGCAGTTTAAGGCCCAACATGAGAGCCTCATACTCTGCCATGTTGTTGGTGCATTTAAAGTTCAGTCTGTAGGCATGGCCTTCTGCATGATTGTTATGTGTATTGTGAATCCAGAAACCTGCCCCTGCTCCTAACTTGTTAACAGAGCCATCAAACTCTAAATACCATGTCATTTCTTGCTTGTGGTTAGTATCAAGAGTTTCAGTCATTTTAGGATAGAGCATATTTGAAATTTCTGTTTGGGGAAGTTCTTCTTGTATGCTAGTTGCCTTGATTGTTTTGACAGTTTCAACAATATGGGCAACCAATTCTTCATTGATGTGTGTGTCTAGTTCTGAAGCCAAAGGCTTATCATCAGTTGGAGGACTTGTTTCATCATTAAACAAAATAAAAGAATCCATATCAGAATGGATTGAGTAAATGGGAAAATTTTTAGGCTTGCTCTCACTACTTACCACATATTCATGAGTGTTTCTCGATATAGTCTCTTTGGTTGCCCAAAGACAGATATAGTGGCATAAGAGATGTCTAATTGGAGGGATCCTTGGAGTTTTTCTCCCCAAGATCTTGACAATAGCATGCCATACTTTGGTGGGATGTCAGCAACCAACACATCCATGAGGATCGTCTTGTTGGGATATTGGACTAAGGAGACACACAAGTCTTTGATGAGGCCTAAACAGTTGACTTGACTTGAGTCAAAGGAGAATAGATCTTTGTATGGCCTAGTGACTTCAAGGTTTAGCTTCTCCATTACAGTTTTGGGCATAAGATTGTGTGAGGCACCTGAGTCAAACATAGCGTTGTGCAAAACTTTGTTATGTATATGGAAACTGACATAAAAGGGTAGAACAGATCAATATGTTGATTTTCCATTAACTTCTGGACCGAACAGCACTTCAGGCTGATCATCAAGAACATTCACATCATCTTTGTTCTCTGGGATTTGCAGTGATCTTTGAATTTGCTGCCTGTAGATGTCATGTTTTGCAAGTTCAGATAAAGGGATGGATATCTTCAGTTTGCCAATCTCTACTTCTAAGTTAAAAGGATTTTCCAATGGAGTCTTGGTGTTAATGATGGTAGTTTTTTCTTTTTCATTTGAATTATCAGTGTTTTCCTCTTGATTATCAGGGTTATGGTGAGTGATACCTTGCGGTATTTATGTTTTGGGAAGGTTTTTAGGAGCGCTATTCAAGTTCTCTTTCGAGGAAGGAGATGGGAGAGGTTGATCATTAGAGGGCTGCATGTCTGTGACATCCTCTACAGTCACTTTATGTGGGTTTGGGACAATTATATTAGCATTTTCTATAATGGCAGCCTTTTCTTTGATCTTCTTCGACTGCTTGGTATCATTTGGTTTAACCTTTTCAGGCACATCTATGGTTCTTGTCCTCAGCTTGTACTGTTTGTGGACCTCATACACAACAGTATCATAACCTTGCTTAAAATCAAAAGACTCACCCGACTTAGTCTGAAATTGGTTAAAGTCATGCTCATCTTGGTCTTCTTGGGTGAAGAAAGTTTGTTGCTGACCTTTTAAATCCACTAAGTTCATGTGAGTATCCTCTGTGGGCTCACTGGAAGTAGATGCCTCTGCATAATTTTCGTGAAAAGGGGGCCTTACATCATGTTCTGGGCTAGACCTACCAGCTTTTTTGTTCTGAGTTTTCCTAAAATTTGGGTTCCTTACGGTATTAGCTTGCTGCCTGTCCCATGATGATTTCCTCTCAACACTCTCTACCCTGTCTCCCAGCCTGTGCATGCCACTGATAATAGCATCCAGCTTTTGATATAAGGCTGAGGGTTCTTCCTTAAAGGTGGTTCTTTTCTCCATCCTAGCTCCGTTTCTTTCTGCAATTAAATTTTCCTCCACAGTGACGGCCACATTTTGCATTTCGGCAAGGCTGTTAGGCGCTCTTTCTTTTAACTGGTATGCCATATCTGGGTCGAAACCATCAGGGAATTTATACAAGGCAAGGTTAGGTGGAGGTCTTAAGTTCTGTGGTATTGCATTATAAACATTATTAAATCTTGCACAATAGTCCAAGACATACTCTTGAGGGCCTCTTTTAATTGTATTGTATTCAGCTAGTATGTGCAAGGGGTCTTTCTTTTTGTCCCATCTGTTGATAAATGACTGGTATAAGGCTTCTGGGTCTGCTATGGAATTGGCTGGGAGTGCTCTAAACCAAGTCCTGACATCACCTGTCAAGCTTTGGACAAAAATCTTCATCCTCACACTATCGTCTTCAATCTCATAGCTTTCAAAGTAATCCTGCATTTTCTTTATATGCTGAAGGGCTGTGCAGGCACTTGTGCCATCAAAATAAGTTATTTTAGACTGGTAATCCTGAGGCATAGCCCCAAGATTTGCAGGTAATTGCAAGGGTGCATATCTATTAGCCATATTCACAGGGATAAGTGGAACAACAGGGACAACAGGGACAACAAGAACAACTGGAACAACTGGAACAACTGGGATAATAGGAGTAATGGGGGTATGTGCAGTGAATGGAGGTGTGGAGGGAGTGCTTTGAGAAGTGGATGATGAGCAAGGGGAAGTAGGGGTTGGATGGAATAAAACTTTGACAGGGGTTGGAACAAAACCTGGTTGAACTGTCTGAGGACTAGAATCAGCCAAATCCTCTATTCGCTCTAGTTTTTTGAGTTTTCTTGGGATTAAATTCGGATTTTCAAAAGCAGCTGGGGGATTTGGGTCTGGATTTGACCTTGTATAACGTGAATTCTTTTTAGGATCCAGCTTCTAGCTTGTTTTTTTAGGGATTTTTCTAAGAATATATGGGTTAGAAACAAACTTTTTTGCAGGTCTGGTTCTTTCTCAGCAGAGCTTTCCAACTTGATTTATGAAATTAACTGAGGATTGTCCCCGGTGGAGTCGCCATTATGTTATCACTCAGGTTGTCCTTAAGCTCCAAAAGGATACGGCCGAGGTAACCAAAAACCAGTCTTTGGACTGCAGGTGCTAGCCCACCTGCAATCAAAGAGGGCTCTCTCTTTCTGATTTAGCTTTGTTGAAGATGATTTTAGGCTAGTTATTGGGTTCAAGGGGTTTTGTTTGAATTTTGGTGCGATGATTGATGCTTTCAAGTAGAGAGGCAAAACATAGTGTGGTAAGTTTCAAACCATTAGGCATGGAGTCATGGATTAAGACTGCTGGTGCGTTTTCTTGGTCACAAGAGAGATATGGAGCAAGATAGCTGCATATGAAACAATCATTCAAGGTAAAAGAGATGGATTGAAAGGCTAAGGAATGAGAGGCAACTAAGAATCTCTCATTCAGGTTAGCAGAGGGAAGATAAATGAGCCCTATCTAGGAGCAGCTAAGAATTCCTAGATAACAGTCATTCATATCTGAAATAGATCAAACATGAGCCATAAAAGAATTCATATTTATGCCTAAATCAAGAGGAAAACATTAAGAAGCCACAGAAACTGAGCATAGAGTGTGTTCAAGCAAATTCTAAACCAATCCTTTGTTCTGTGACTTGAGCATATATTAAATTGAAATAATAGAGGTAAGGAACACTTATTGATTCATATAGCAGCACAAGAATTCCACATTCATCTCTTCAAACCGTTAAACACAGATCAAACAGTCCATTCTCCAAGCTTTCAGCAATCTTTGATTATAGAAAATATCGGGTATACAGTGCGAGTCTCTAATGAGGATTATCAACCAACCAACCCTTTAAACAGTACAGAGGGTGGTATAAATAGGGAAAAAATCCAAAAATCTTATTACAATAGACCTAAAACAGGTGTGCAGGAAAACGAGTTTTTTTTAACCTAATCTTGTCTTGAAATAAATGCAACAAAATATCTTCGAGCTGCGCTGGAGGTAGCCGTATCAAAATGAGTTAATTCTGTACTGGTGGCTCTGTGCTGTTCATTTAGCCATAACTGTGCTTTGGGCTCTGCTCCATTGCTATTCGGCGGCTTTAATTGTGCATTAACTGTGATTTGAGAGCTTTGATGGGCTTACACCGCTTTCTTTGACTTTGTTGGCGGCCATTGAATGCTCACCTGCTTTGGGAAATACAGATTTCCATTAAAAATGTTCAACTAATACTCTTTGCTGCTTCCTGATACACTTTGACATGAAACTGGGCTTTATCTCTCCTCTGATACTTTTTGAACTGTCCCATCGACCTCTTATGGCTGCTGTTCGGCCCTCTGCTGCTTTAAAAACTGTTTTTTCCCTTTTCTGCATCCTGCGCGAAGAAATTTCCGATATTTTGTGAATTTTGGGCCTGCTGGTAGCTGAGCGGTGAGAGGGCTTCCATTTTGGCCCTTTTTTCTTAGCGATGCGTGATTAGCGCTAAGCACTAATCGCGCATCAAAAACTGCCTCATATTTTCATTCCAGGCTTCCTGTGCAGCGATTTGTGCCTTCGCGCCTTTTTTTGATGATGACGTCAGCATGACGTCAGCGGTGGGTCTCGGTACGGCGGTGACGTGGCAAGGTGATGTCAACAGTACGGCCGGGTGACGTGGCAGTATGGTAGAGGTGATGACATGGTAGTACGGTGGCAGCGACGTGGCACTGATGTGACAGGGACACGGTGGCAAGAGGTCGACGCAGGTTGATGACGTCAGCATGACGTGGTACTGACGTAGGAAGGGGGAAAAGCGGTTTCTGGTTTCAGGCGCACCGCCTCTGAGCAGAAGTGGTTTCGGAGGAGGGGGCTCTGCCACAGCTGGGAGGGTGACGCATGGTAGGAATACGACGGGAAAACCGCCCATCTCCTGGACGCTAACCCTCGACAGCTTCGGAAATGACAAGACCCGCCCACCGTTGATCTATGGCGCGCCAGATCTGACGGCCGACGAGAGAGACAAGGTGGCGAAGGGTTAAAAATGGGGCCCGCGCGTATTTTATTATGTGTTTTATTCATACGGCGGGGAGAAAACTTTAGGAAAGTGGGTTTTTTGGGTTATTTACAAGTGGGGAAATATATTTACAAGTATGACTTTAGGATAAGGGCGGGAAATGAGTGTTGTAGGGTTAGGACTTAGGGGAAATGGTTGTTAGGATGACCAGATGTCAGACTAATTCCAGTTTAGGACACAGCACGGTTAATAGGAGCCCCAGATGGACTACTATTTGCTGGACTTGATAAATATGGCTATAATGCCAGGGGATGGGAATATGTACATAGGGGAGTTATTTACATAGTTTTAGTAGGGGAAGGGGAGACAGATAGGGAGCTACATAGTAAAATTAGTAGTTAATATGACCAGCGATAAGAAAGCGCTAAGTATGTGAATCTTAGGCTATTTAGGGGGAAAATGACTCATAGAGGAAGTATGAACATTCCTTGAGTAAAGCATATCTTTACCAAGGCAAATGATATGGAAAATGATGAAACTAAGAGGTATCAAGCAGATCTTGACCTCTTCAGGGAAGTTAGTGAGTGTTTTGGGGAATAAGAAGAAGGGAGAGTTAGACATGCCTCGCTTGAGCTCCTCCAAATGAAAACTACCTTGTACCTATGATCTGAAGTACAATATCACCTTGAAACACAAAATTGATCACAAATCAACATTCTGCAACCACAAAACTACCTACCCAGCCTACTTTCCTAGCATTTTTTCTTCTTTTTGGTTTGGGTGCACTTAGACTTGCAGACGCGGCTTTACAATTTTTCTTTTGATTGCCCTCCTATCTAAATCTACACTTATTTCTTCCAAGGGCCCAGATTAAGTAGTTGGGCTCCTTTGCTTCTCTACCTATCTACAAATCTGCCAAGGTTAAGCTGTTTGGACAGACAATGATTCTCTATATTCTAAAACAGGAAATTGAAACCTAGGGAAGTCAACATTAGACTGTTTGGCCTTCCCTTAATAGAAAATTCTTCAAAAATGGAATAACTCATCAAAATTTGGAATACAATAGTGGCATTTAGACTGGCACACTTTCAAGGCCTCTTCTTTGGCTTCTTTCTGGAAATATGGAGCATTGCAGCATGCAAAGTTGACATATTTGGCATGTAAAAATGTCAATCATGAAAGATGAACACCTATTGCAACAGGAGGCTAAAATTATATATAGACATATAGACAGACAAAGAGGGTCAAAAGGATATTGGAGGTCATGTTTAGGATGTATGTGATGCATCAACAATCGAGGTGGGAAGAGTATCTTCCACTGGTTGAGTTTGCTTACAACAATGAGTACCACGAATCTTTGAGGATGAGGTCATTTGAGGGACTATACAGGTGGAGTTGTAATACTCCCATTTGTTGGAGTGATCTATTTAATAGGGTATTGATAGGAATGGTCATGTTGGAAGATATGGAACAAGAAAATGAAGGTAATCAATAAATATCTTATGGCAACATAGGATAGATATAAAAGCTATGTAGATTATAAAGGATTTTTAAGGAGTTTCAGGTTGGCAAACAAGTTTACTTGCATATCAAGCACAAGAAGAACTCCTTGAAGATTGGATCATGTTCCAAGCTCGCACCTCAGTTTAATGGGCCTTTCAATATTCTTGAGAGGATTGGACGAGTAGCCTATCGACTTGTACTGCCTCTGACAATGAAAGTCCATGATGTTTTCCATGTTTCATTGATTCAGAAGTATGTTAAATATTTTGATGATGTGATTGATTAGGCTATATTGCATGTGGAATCAGAAGGATAATTCTAGCTGGAAACTCAGTTCGTTTTATAGAGAAATATGCTCGTGATCTGGAATTCAGCAATCGAGAAGGTTAAAGTGCAATGGAAGTAGTTTGGTCTCGATGATGCTACATGGGTGATGGCTGATAAAGATATAATAAGTTGTATGATTGTCATGTTGTTATAATTATCATGTTGTTATGTTTCTCATGTTGGTTTGCTTCTCAGCAGGTTGATCATTGTAAATACTGCAACAAACTAAGTTATAGAGATCCATGGTTAGTATAATTTTCTTTTGAGAAGTCTTATTGGTTGTAGGTGTCATTGAAAACTGAGGATGATGTTCCCCCAAGGTGAGGGTTCTGTAATACCCCTTGTCAAAAATCTATGTAATAAAGAAAAAATAATAACCAAGGTCATCAGACATGTATTCTAAGCTAAATATTGGGAAAAACATAGTGATGAGGGTCACTTGTGATTAATTAATGACTATGGAAATTGGAAAAGGCAATGGAAAAGGCTTTGGAAAGGCATGAGGCATTTATTGGCATTTTATTTATGAAAATAATGAAAAATAGGATAAAATGAAGGTGAAACGTTCCAGGTTGCATGTGAGGAGGAAAATAATGGAAAATTGAAGAAAATAGAGGCCTCATTAATAAAAACACTTTTGGGGATCAATTTGTGGCTTTTTCTTTAGTTCAACTTCATCTCAGTTTAGTTTTGGAGCTCTCATTTTCTATACTCTCCCTTTCATACTCTTGGACACTTAAAGTTTTCTTGGAGAACTCTTGGAGGAGTGTGGCATACCTGGTATTTGAAGTAAGAATGAAAAAAATAGCAGGAGATCATAAGAGTACATCAAAGTCAACAACTACAGTGGGTTTTGCTTGTAGGTACCCAGTTGCATATATGATTCCATTGCTAGTTTTGCAATGCATGGCACATGCAAGTGCTTTCCTAGTTATGATATGTCATTTTCATGGAGGATTTCATGGATTGATGTTGGTATTTCCCTAGCCTTGCCATTTCCTGCATAACCATGGTTTTGTGGGTTTCTTTCCCTTTGTTTTTTGGTTGTTTCTCATTCTCCTTATGGCTGTGGCTTGAGTTACTAGTTCTTGGAGCCTTGGTTGGAAAAATACTCTGGAAGCCCTGTAATAGCTTGGGTTGAGTTACTAGTCTTGGAAGCCTTGTTTGGACCAACGCTCTTGATCCCTTGGTGGGTTGAGTTACTAGTGTTGGAAATAATACTGAGAGGGGGGGGTGAATCAGTATTATCACATCAATATGACTTTTTCATTTCCATATTAAGATTCATATACTATACTTCAGTTAAGGCAACCAATAAACTTATGATTCAGTGAGTTGATCCTTAATGTGTGCATCAGAACATTGTTAACCATAAGAACAGTAAACAGGAGCAGTAAAATAGAATAGATCATCACAAACAAGAAGCACACATGAACACCATGATGTAAGGTGGAAACCCAATGTGGGTGAAAACCACCTGCTGCAAGTCGTCTCAATCTTCTTTCAATTAGAAACTTCTTTTTACAATGATTTTGTACTCGTGCAGTCCTTTACCAGTATGCAGGCTGCAGCCTACAGAGAGCTACAACCCTCTCTCATTTTCCAGACTCTCCTAGAAGGGAGCTACAACCCCCTCAGTTCTTGTACTAGCCGATCCATTTACTAGTATGCAGGCTACTACCTGCAGAAATGCTCCAACCTTTACTCATTTTCCAACTACTACTGGAAGGGAGCTACCACCGCCTTTGCTCTTGTACTAGCTAAGATACTAGTACGTAGGTGCCAACCTACAATCTTCTCTCATCTGGGTACCACGTTTCATACATTTTCAGACTGGATACTCTTGAAGCACAAAACATAATCTAAAGGCCACATTTCATCCAATTTTCATACTGGACCCATCAATATCATTGAAGCACACAATCAATCAATCTTCTGAATCACCCAATCACTAGATCATTACATATACAAGGATAATATGTGTGTTAGCAACTAGATCTAGTCCATCAGATCACATAAAGATAAGTCATTAAGAACTTGATCCATTCATCCATCAATACTGAAGCTAAACATAATCATTCAATCAATCACTTCTCAGAATGCTGTTATCAGAACTCAATAATAGTAAGCAGACATCACTTCAAAACCCAAAACACGGAAAAAACATATTTCAATAAAAGCTACGCTACTTCACCAATATAAAACTACAGGTATCTGCGCCTGCTCTTTCTTCTGATATGCGGGTATCCGCGCCTGTGCTTTCTGCTGATCTACAGGTATTCACACCTGCACACACTACTGATCTGCGGGTATCCGCACCCTCTGAGTCTTCTGATCTGCGGGTATCCGCGCCTGCTCTTTCTTCTGATATGCGGGTATCTGCGCCTGTGCTTTCTGTTGATCTGCAAGTATCTGCACCTGCACACACTACTGATCTGCGGGTATCTGCACCTTCTGAGTCTTCTGATCTGCGGGTATCCGAACCTGAGTAGTCTTCTATCCTGTGGGTATCCCCACTGTGCTTTCTTCTAAACTGCGGGTATCCGCACCTGAGCTTTTTTCCAATCTGCGGGTATCTGCACTATGCTTTCTTCTTATTTGCGGGTATCCGCACCTGCACCGTGTCGCACCTATGGTCCTGTGGGTATAGATAATTTTTCAAGTTTTAAGTATACCCCAGACTATGAGATCTACAAATCTGATCGTGCACTAAGGAGATCTCAACCAATCAGTAGATCCATCTTGTAATGCTCAGGTTTCTCGTTGATTTAGATCAGGCTATCATTCACCAACTAACCAAAATTTCAAATCTATCTCTTCTTAAGATATTCACCACATGAGTGCTTCATCCAAATGATCTCCTTCCCCTTTTTATAGTCTAGGCCTTTCTCAAACCATGGACCAAAACCATAGAGATCCAATACTAGGGATCCAAAACTGGGGTTCAAACCTTTAGATGCAAAACCATGGACCAAACCATAGGTTCAAAAGCGTCGGACTAAATACCATGGACCGCCTGTAAGATTTACCATGTGCACACGATTTTATCTGCATGAAAGTGTGTGCACTGGGGTCCGCACCTTTTGAACTGTGAACCTGCGAACATGTTCTCACCTTTTAAACGATGCGCCTGCGGAACCTGCCGATGACCGCACCTTTTGATTGGTGCACCTACAAACTTCTTATTTTCTTCATTCTTTGTAGGCTGATCATCAATCTTTGCTACTGACTTGTTGCACTATGATCTGTCATCTGTATGAGTTGCCATCAAGGACAACACTTGAGCCATAATGCCAACAATCTCCCCCTTTGGACTTGATGGCAAAGCTAACTTGTCTACTTGAACTGATTCCTTTTAGCTGTCCTGCATCTCATGTATTCTGTCACATCTGATCTCACTTCTGTAGATTCATATAAGTTATATATAAGTGAGTTGTTCTTCTACGAGTGGGTTGCCATCAAGTACAACACATGCATCATAATGCCAACAATCTCCCCCTTTGGACTTGATGGCAGCAATACCAACTCACTCTCCCCCTTTGACATTAAGGGCAAAGGGCGGACCAAGATATTCTCTTTCCTTGATAACCATTCTGCTGTCCATACTCCCCCTAAGTATCTGCTAAAATCTCTAAATGAGCTCCCCCTTTGTATATGCCAAGGTGTACCAATCTGACCATGCTCCCTTTGAGTACTGCTGAAGTCTCTGCTCTGCTGAAGAGTGTTGTTCATGCTCCCCCTGACTGTAAGCAAGGTCTACAAAAAGATGTTCTATAAGAAGAACATGACTCTATACATCATAAATGACCTTCCTATCACCAAAGACTCATCCATCTCCCACCAAAATGGGGATATACCAAACTTGAATCATCCACCCAATCAAGTGGGGATACATGATAGCACAAGAGTATAACATCATCCATTCCAGGCATAGTGGGGAAACCAACATAGGCCATTACATGACCTTGATAATGAATGGCGAATGATCAGCTCCATAAGCATCTGCCAATATCATCTAGATCAACAATCCTATATATGCCCATTAGTCTAGATAACATCATCCTGTGACAAGATATGCCTGCATCAACTTCATCCAAAATCATTCATATTATATGTGAGAAATACCACAACCATCTCATCAACATCAAGATCTGCATAATCCAAGTATCATCCCTTGGGAACATCTACATCAATCAACATATGTAAGTATCAACTCATCATCATCATGTCTCCAACAATGCAACTTTGAGTAATCATTCATATATCTAGCACTATGTATCTTATGCTCAAGATCATTTGTCAGGACTTCTTGATATCATCAACTGCAACAGTCCTCATCCATATGAGCACCAAGAACTATAGAATTCTGCATCATAACTGTATTATATGATCTTTATTCATATGACAACAGCAGTATATGAGTGACTCATCATCAAGTAATGTGAATTCAAGGTAAGCACCATACATGCATCATCAGAGAATCAACCACAAATCTGATCTGAACATCAACTATGTAATCCCAAGAATCATATGAGACAACTCACAACTATATCATAGCAAGATATATCATTTAGCCATGTAATCATCATTACCAAGGACTACCAACCATAATGCCAACAATGCATTATTGAAAGTGTATGCTCCCCCTAAACCTGTGCCATCTTGTTTATTGTCAGATCTGATCATGCATATATCAGCAAGAAGTATCAAGGCATCAACTAGTTAAGATCAAATCATTCAAGTGTCAAGACATTCCCACACAACATCAACAGATTGCAACCATTATGAAACAGAGCAAATAATGGACTGAATCATATCAGAGTCTATCCCACTGCTTTTCCTCAAACTAACATATACGCGACTGAGCAGTAACCAACTCGTGTATATACGCAACTTCCCTTTATCAAACTTGCATATGAGATTTAGGACACTGAAGTTTTACACTTTCAGCTCCCCCTGAGTCTGTTATGTCTGTATGTTGTGCTGTGCCACATCTCTCTGACTGTACTTCCTTCTTCTTTCATATATTCAAGTGTGGTGATGTTTTCTCCTTTTGGTGTGATGCCCGTACTTTGCTCCTGCATTCCTTTGCCATATGTCCAAGCTTGTTACATGCATAACATCTTACATGTTTCATAGTCCTTCTATAACAATCAGCAGCTTTGTGACCAAACATATTGCAAGAAAAGAAATATCCCTTAAAGTACCTGGAATGTGATGATCTTTCTGTGTGATGGTCTTGAACCACTCTTCTTCTGCATCTGGCTGCAACATTTCCAAGATTATGACATACATAACATTCAACATTATTCATTGGAGGAGTAAAAGATTTTCTTTGAAAAAATTCTTTCCTTGGCTGTTGATGAGGTTGACCTTTCATCTCCTTGCTGAGCATTTCAGATTTTACATTAGAGTTCCTTGTCTTACTAGATTCACATTTAACAGATTCATGAAAGCCAAGACCAGCTTTGATAGCAGGAGACCTTTGACTGCTAAGAATATCATCCAAAATCTTAGCACTATCTTGAAATCGTAAGAGCTTATCTTTTTCTTCTAGCTTATCTTTTAGCATATTTACCTCAACCTGATGTTGATCTTCCTTTTCAAGATACCGCTTCTTCATGTTTTCCTCAACTTTTCTTCCTTCTTCCAACTGATGTCTTAGATCGAGAACTTCATTTTCTTGTTTTTCATGAGATTGGAGAAGTTCATTATTCTACTTCTTTGATTCTTCAAGATCTTCCTTTAGCGAGAGAATCGTAGCTTCAAGAATTTCATAGTAACTGGATCTATTTCTGAGTTTCTTGATTGTTGTGCTCTTCTCATTGACTTCCTCTCTTAATGATGTTACTTCATCCTGCAACTTTTGATATTTGTTCTTGAATAACTTCCTTACCTTGTTTCCTTCCTCTAGTTGAGCTTTTGGTTTGGTAGCTTCTTATTTGAAGGCACATTCCCTTTTGTTCAATAGATCTTGTTGATCTCTAATTTTGTCTGTAAGCCTTTTAAATTCTACCTCTATTTGATATCTTTCTTGCTCACCCATAAGAGCAAATTCAGTTGTTTCACTATCACTTTCATTTTTTCCAAATGGATAGATACCTGTATCACCAAAGGATAACAAATTCATACCTGATAGATCATTTGCTTGTTCATCTTCATCATGAAGTGGTTCTAAATCTGAAGTGCTTCTTCCACATATTCCCCAATCGATACTTCCACTGACATAGTTCTTTTGAGATGTCTTCTTCATCTTAGGTGCTTTCTTCTTAAGCTTCTTTCCCATTGTTCTACGGATCTCCTTCATGCGATCAATCTTATACCAAAGGACCTGCTCTGATACCAATTGTTGGAAATAATACTGAGAGGGGGGGTGAATCAGTATTATCACATCAATATGACTTTTTCATTTCCATATTAAGATTCATATACTCTACTTCAGTTAAGGCAACCAATAAACTTATGATTCAGTTAGTTGATCCTTAATGTGTGCATCAGAACATTATTAACCATAAGAACAGTAAACAGGAGCAGTAAAACAGAATAGATCATCACACACAAGAAGCACACATGAACACCATGATGTAAGGTGGAAACCCAATGTGGGTGAAAACCACCTTCTGCAAGTCATCTCAATCTTCCTTCAATTAGGAAGTTCTTTTTACAATGATTCTGTATTGGTGCAGTCCTTTACCACTACGCAGGCTGCAACCTGCAGAGAGCTACAACCCTCTCTCATTTTCCAAACTCTCTTGGAAGGGAGCTACAACCCCCTTAGTTCTTGTACTAGCCGATCCATTTACTAGTACGTAGGCTGCTACCTGCAGAAATGCTCCAACCTTTACTCGTTTTCCAACTACTATTGGAAGGGAGCTACCACCCCCTTTGCTCTTGTACTAGCTAAGATACTAGTACGTAGGCACCGGTCTACAATCTTCTCTCATCCGGGTACCACGTTTCATACATTTTTAGAATGGATACTCCTGAAGCACAACACATAATCTGAAGGCCACGTTTCATCCAATTTTCATACTGGACCCATCAATATCATTGAAGCACACAATCAATCAATCTTCTGAATCACCCAATCACTAGATCATTACATATACAAGGATAATATGTGTGTTAGCAACCAGATCTAGTCCATCAGATCACATAAAGATAAGTCATTAAGAACTTGATCCATTCATCCATCAATACTGAAGCTAAATATAATCATTCAATCAATCACTTCTCATAATGTTGTTATCAGAACTCAATAACAGTAAGCAAACATCACTTCAAAACCCAGAACACTGCAAAAACATATTTCAATAAAAGCTACGCTACTTCACCAATATAAAACTGCAGGTATCCGTGCCTGCTCTTTCTTCTGATATGCGGGTATCTACGCCTATGCTTTCCACTGATCTGCGGGTATCCGCACCTGCACACACTACTGATCTGCAGGTATCTACACCCTCTGAGTCTTCTGATCTGTGGGTATCCGCGCCCACTCTTTCTTCTGATATGCGGGTATCCGCACCTATGCTTTCTGCTGATCTGCAGGTATCCGCACCTGCACACACTACTAATCTGTGGGTATCCACACCTGCTGAGTCTTCTGATCTGCAGGTATCCACACCTGAGTAGTCTTCTATCCTGTGGGTATCCGCACTGCACTTTCTTCTGAACTGCAGGTATCCGCACCTGAGCTTTTTTCTGATTTGCAGGTATCCGCACTATGCTTTCTTCTTATCTGCGGGTATCCGCACCTGCACCGTGTCGCACCTGTGGTCCTGCGAGTATAGATAATTTTTCAGGTTTTAAGTATACCCCAGAATATCAGATCTATAGATCTGATCACGCGCCAAGGAGATCTCAACCAATCAATAGATCCATCTTCTAATGTTCAGGTTTCTCCTTGATTTAGATCACGCTATCATTCACCAACTAACCAGAATTTCAGATCTATCTCTTCTTAAGATATTCAACACATGAGTGCTTCATCCAAATGATCTCCTTCCCATTTTTATAGTCTAGGCCTTTCTCAAACCATGGACCAAAACCATAGATATCCAATACTAGGGATCCAAAACCAGGGTTCAAACCTTTAGATGCAAAACCACGGACCAAACCATAGGTTCAAAAGCATTGGACTAAATACCATGGACTGCCCGTAAGATTTCCCACGTGCGCACGATTTTCTCTGCATGAAAGTGTGTGAACTGGGGTCCGCACCTTTTGAACTGTGAACCTGCAAACATGTCCACACCTTCTAAATGATGTGCCTGCGAAACTTGCCGATGACCGCACCTTTTGATCGGTGCACTTGCGAACTTCTTATTTTCTTCATTCTTTGTATGCTGATCATCAATCTTTGCTACTGACTTGTTGCACTATGACCTGTCATCTGTATGAGTTTCCATCAAGGACAAGACTTGAGCCATAATGCCAACAATCTCCCCCTTTGGACTTGATGGCAAAGCTAACTTGTCTACTTGAACTGATTCCTTTTAGCTGTCCTGCATCTCATGTATTCTATCACATCTGATCTCACTTTTGTAGATTCATATAAGTTATATATAAGTGAGTTGTTCTTCTACGAGTGGGTTGCCATCAAGTACAACACATGCATCATAATGCCAACAACTAGTCCTGGAATCCTTGGTTGGACAAACACTCTGGATCTTGACAACAGTTGTGGGTTGAGTTACTAGTCCTCAAGGCCTTTGTTGGAAAAAATTCTTTAGAGACCTAGATAGTTTGGGTAGAGATAGATCTAGTGATGGTTAGTGATATCGGACTGTGAGGTGGAATCATTGTTTGAGGGCTGACGTGGTTTTTCCTCTGAAAGCCTTGGTTTGTTTTTATTTGATTGGTTTCATGAGATCAGAAATTCATGCTTAGAATATGGCATGGGGTTGATTGGCTGAAAAAGAGATCTAGTTTAGCCCAATATATGGTTAGGTGGTACCTGGAAATCCTTGACTTAGTTGGATTTTCATATGTTAATAAGTGATCATTTTCCTTGGTATTTTTATGAGTAAATATGTTTGATATTATGTGGTATTAATGGTGGTTTCCTCATTGATATATCTCTGTTTATTTGATGGTTATAAGTATGTTCTATGATAGTTATGATGTATGGCTCTCATCATGTTTAGGTTAGTATATAAAATTTTAGTGAGTGAACGACCTAATAGATAAAAATACATCTACTGTGAGGATATACCAATACATTTTTATGATTCTCAGATAACTATGAGACCCCTATGCTCAAATATGTTATTCTGATGTGTAGATTAAAATTTTTTTGCTGTATGTTTGACGAAATACCTATCATGGCTAGTAGGGGTCATGTCAAGTCCTTGTTCAAGTGTTTGCATTAGTACCATTGTTTCTATGTTATTTATCACTTCTCGAAGTTTCATGAAGTTCTTAGAAGTGACCTGAGTCTTGACCTTGAAAAACTAGCACAAAATCTGTGGTTGCTAGCACATAACTACCTAAAATATGTCGAAATCTCATGAATGCCTTATTATGGGAGGGACTAGAGGGTACTAGTCGAATGCATACCTTCTTATGGGAGTTGCTAAGTCTCTAAACTAGTGAAAGGGAATTTTTTTCTCAGGGGTTGGTCGCCTGGAAGTGTTGGTTTGCTCCTGAAGGTTTTGTAGCATGTTTGGAAGGTTAGATTGGTCTTTTCATGTCAGTTATACTTACTTAAATGTACTTGGGGAGTTGAATGATATCATAGTAACTCTTTGTCACATGTTTACCCAAATTGATCAATTAGCTTAGCTAAATGTTGGAGGAGGGTGTTACATTTAGTGGGACTCACTGCCCAGAGCTTCACTGACCTCACTGATAATGACCTCTCTTTGTAAATCTAAACTCTTCTCAATCGTACAATCTTTGGCAAGGCGATAATGCCACACGAAACAAAACAAATTTGACAAAATTCAATAATGTTGGGTTCTGTTATATTCTTTCCACGACTAGCTCCCCTAGTTAACTAGGGGGTTAGAGGGGGGGGGGGGGGGTAGAGTCCCCCCTTTGTTGTGCCAATTGTGCAGCGAGGTGATCATAGGGGGTTTGAGGTGGGCGAGTAGCCCCCCGTCTATGAGGTCCAGGGCAGCGCCCCGAGGAAATTTTTTTGCAACCCTATATTAGGTGGGGCAAACTTACCTATGGTTTTGTGCATGGTTTTAGCACATGGTTTTGGGCACAATGGTTTTTGGCCCATGGTATTGGATGCTTCGGCATGCATATATATGTATTGTAACATTGAAAGGATAATAATGAAAAATCAAGCTAGTAGTCCCGATTTTTGGATCTAGGGGAAATCTCTGTGTGTATTTGTTTTATGTGTTATCCTCTCGCTATTGTTTATTTTTATTTTTTAGAATTCGTATGCAGTTAATTTTTGTATGGGATTAAAACCTACAAATAAGTATCATTCATTGAAGATCTAAAGGAGTATTTACATGGGAAATATTCTTCGTTGCTTTGACCTTCTCTTCTTCTTGAGAACTCTTTAATATTTACATACAATAAAGTATCTCAACGGAACTTGGGAAAAATGGGACACCTGTTCCCAATCTAACTCTATTTAACACCTCATTAAATATTGTTTTCAAATACAAAGGCTAAATTGTTCTCAAATAATAACTCATCATATGATTAGCAAACTATCAGCCACATACCCTTCCACAATTTGGATAGTTTTCTCTAAACTAAATCTTGCTAATTCCTAATTTATGGCAAAAGAAGTAATCTCTTTCTAGAATATACATGGCTCTATTGGGTCTTAAAAAAAAATATTCATCTATGGTGATGCTTCTACATCATTCTCAAAATCTACAATCAAATATAAGGATGCTCCTCATCTGTACAAAGCAATGGTTTGGCCTTTTCCTAGACATACTTGTGATCTGAAACCCCATATCTCATGTACTTAACTGATTTTTGGTAACAAATCCAAAACAAAGTGGAAAAATTTTAAGTAAAATTTTATTAAAACGTGACATTTTATTATCATGAACATTACTCAATCTAAAACATTACTTTAAGGGAAAAAAAACTTGTAATAATTTTTGTTAGGTTTTTATCATAAGAGTTGGGAGAAGGGGATTGAAAAATATAACAACGATTTGGAGACATCCCTAACATTTAGATATCAAAACTGAAATTTTTTCTACTCTATACCACTTAGTGCATTGTAACGCATTGGTCTAGAGAGAAAATTGGTACATGATGCTGGAAAATCCACTTTTCACATGTCTTAAACTTCTGCACTAAACTTCTTGTAAAATTTTCCTGAATTTCTACCAACCATGCCTTCATTCGCTAACATCTCCTATTAGAAATTGACCAATGATTCTTGGTCTCCGCCATTCAATACATCGAGTGAATTCAATTTCACTAAATCTTCAATAATATTTATTTTCCCAATTCACACACATAGCCATTTAATTGTACCAATTCAAGATTTTAGGGTATTCTTCAATGATCTTGCACATAGACACTTCATACACATAAGATATGAAATTTTGTTTCATTAACAAAATTTTACATAAAAAATACTCAAAACATTTGTTTCTTTCTATTCACTATCTATTGCATGATTCTACTTTCATTTGGAAATTTTCTCGTTTCTCGTAGGCTTACAATTAGGATTAAGAAATGCAATATCTTTTCTAAAACCTAAAATCACTCCATAAATCACCCATAAATCCCTCCATAAATCATATTTTCCCAAATCCTAAAGTTACCCAATCTATTCCTAGAATTCCTGATGATTTTCAAGGAAAAATAGTTTTTTACTTAAGGAAAAAATCTCACCTATCCATAGATTTTCTAAAACTATGACTTATTAGCCCTAAAACTCATAAAATATATGAACTTGGAAGATACAATTTATTTTCATAGAAGAATATAAATTCTTTAAAAAAATCAAGGCCCATTTTTGAAGCTTTTACATATTGAAGAATTAGTGGTTTGGAAGATTTAATGCTACTGCATCAGACTCCCACGATAGAATGAAGTCATGAACTCCTAGTCATGTGTCATTATATCATGAATCCTCCTGCATCCCTGACTTTGTACCATAACCAATCGCCTCATTCTTCATGTTGCTACTTTATTTTTGTTGTCGTTCTCTGCTTCAACCTTCCATGTTTCCAAACTGTATGTTCTAGTTTCCCACTTTCTTTGTTGATATACACTTATACATTAATTTTCCTTCTACCATTGACTATCCTTCATACATTAGTGTGCAATTTCTCATGCACTTTCATCATCAATATTTTCGTCGTGTCAATTTCCATGTCCAAAATTTCCTTCTGCTAGGACATGTTATTATCACAACTTACTTGTAACTGAATCTCTGTTTTAAAATATTTTATGTGTAACAACCCTGGTGAAAATTCCATGTAATAAAAGCTAATAAAGGGAAAAATAATAACCACGGTTGATGGGACACTTATTCCAAGTTGAATGTTGCGAAAAAGCATAGTGATGGGGATCACTGGTGATTAATTAATGGTTGAGGAAACTAACAAACGAAACGACAAAGAATTTGGAAGGCTGAATGGAATTTTGGCACATTTATTTATGAAAATAATGGAAATTAGGAGAAAAGCGAGATGAAAGGTCATAGGTTGCATGTGAAGAGGAAAATGAAGGAAAATAATGGAAAATAAAGATCAGTTCATTGAATTTTGTCAGTTCATTTTTCAAGCTATTTCTCTATTCTCTCTCTCTCATAATATTGGACACTTAGAGTTTCTTGGAGAACTCTTAAAGAGTGTTGCATACTTAGAGTTTTGGAGCAATAGGGAAAAGGAAGAGAGAGAAAGTGCAAGATGACATTAGGATCAGTAGCTACAAGGGGTTTTGCTTGTAGGTACACAGTTTCATGTAATGTTTCCTCACTAGGTTTGGCATGCATGACATATGCATGTGGTTTATTGGTCATGATCTGTCACTAGCATGGAGTATTTCCTAGATTGACAATGTATTTTCCTAGCCTTGCCATTTCCTGGATAGCAATGTTATTGTGGGTTTATTTCTTTGTTTTCTGGTTGGTTCTCATTTTTCCTTTAGCTTGGTTGAGTTACTAGTTCTTGGAAGCCTTGGTTGGACAAACGCTCTGAAATCCCTCTAACAGATTGGGTTGAGTTACTAGTCTTAGTTGGACAAGTGACCTAGAATCCCTTAGTGGGTTGAGTTACTACTCTTGAAAGACATGGTTGGAAAAACTATCCAGAATTCTGTTGGCACTTGTGGGTTGAGTTACTAGTACTAGAAGCCGTGGTTGGAACAAATGCTCTAGAGTTGTGGAAGGCTTGGGCAGAGACCATTATGACGATGGTTTTATTATGTTCTACCATAAGGTGGTATCATTGTTTTATGGGTTGAGGTGGTTTAGCCTCTCTAAGCCATGGATGGTTTGTACTGATTTATTTTTTGAGTTCATACATTCATGCTTGGAATATTGCATGATGGTGTCATGCTTGGAATATCGCACGATGGTGATTGGCTGCAGAGAGATTGGCTCAATCATTTCTACGGTTGGTTGGTTTTTGGAAGTTCCACAATTGGTTGGCCTTTGCGTCATTAATGTGAGGTTATTTATCCTTTTTTTTATGAGTATTATATTGGTTTATATGTGGATTATATGGTTGTTGTTTCCTTGGTATTTTTGCTGCTATTATGTTGCTTATGAACATGTATTATGACAATATGGATATCATCATGTTTTTAATTGTAAATGAATGAACAATGTATCTATAGCATAATGTATGAAATTGTAGCTACTGTGATGAGGCATCAATTCTTCTAATCAATTCTCATATGAGTATGAGACCCCTGTGCTCAAATCTGTTGTTTAAACAAGTAGATTACATATCTGTGATATGTTTGAAGAATTCCCTGTCCTGGATAGTAGGGGTCCGGTGAAGTCCTTTTTCAAGTAATTTCATTTGTATCATTATCACGTTGTTATATTTCATATCTTAAGGTTTCATTTACTTTTGGGTAGTGACCTGGGCTCTGGTCTTCACAAAGTGGCTCAAATCGCAGAGATGCAGGCACAACATTGGGCATAAAAGTCCCTAGACACATGCATACGCATGCTATGGGAGCATCCAGAGCATCCTCGATGCATGCATGCCCATATCAATGGAGTGTCTTGGGGTTAAATGATCTAAAAACTTAGTGGGACCCAGTGACTAGTTACCTAAGAGGTTGGGATGGTTCTTGCGACTCCTATTGCTAATGTGAAAGGTCTGTATGTTGTGTTTCCATCAATTCCACTTCCTTAAGGTTACTTAGGAGGTCAAATCATATCATAGTAACTTATTGTCACATGTTTACCTCGGTTGGTTGATTACTTGGGTAGATGTGGGGGGATGGTGTTACATAGTGGTATCAGAGCATGGTTCATCCCTCAGACTGGATGGGTTGTGTGTTGGTCAGGCATTGATGTCATTTTCATATGTGTTTCTTATATTGTAAGACCATGTGCTTATTGCATTTGTATGGTATGGGTAATGGCTGCAGTCAATTCACCTTGGCAAGTTGATGGTGTTGTCGTGGAGTGTGTCATCGTGATTGTATGGTTAATTATGTATTTTTTATGCATGTTAGTATTCACATGTGGTCAAGTGTACAGTGATGTGGTGCTTGTTGTCATTGTATTGGAGAATGTGGTATATACGGATAAATACTAATTCGCTAGATAACTAGCTATATCTAGAACAATAGTTTAAAGTGTTTTAGATTTTTCCTATAAGAAATAGATAAGATGAGAAGATGAGAAGACCTACTTGTAGTTTCTCTTTCCTCTCGTCTCCCTTGTATAGATCATGTCCCTCCTTCCCATACTTAATGCACTTGAGAAGTAGTTGTAAACACAATATAAAACAAAGAATCGATTAAAGAACATGATCTATTGAATATAAGTGAAAGGAATAAGTTACAATTCACACATATAAGCATTATGAAACAATACAAACATATGGGAGAAAGGTTCAAACACTTTATTAGATAGAAGAAGGAATTAAAACCATTGGTGTCTGATTCAAAGCATTTCCTTCAGCTTGGATCCCATCCACATCACATCAAAAGCATGACAAACTTGTAGCATTACAATACTTGCTTCAAAGCCAAATCTCATAACAACATTATTTCCTTAAAATTCAACATAATCCAACTCCTGATCACTTAGATGAGTGGTCAATTTATAGGAAGATGAAGGATGTTTTGTCATAAATGGTGGCATTGAATGGCCTTCCATACTTAGAATTAGTTCCATGGAGGAAGCGATGAGAGGATAGGATGCACCTTAAATCATTCCTCATCCATTTTCGAGATCATAGGAGTTGATAAGTCAGGGAACCTTCTAGATGACTCCAAAAGATAAGAATATTCCCCAAACCCTATGTGAATTTCGCTCAATCTCGCCCAACACAAGTGAAAATAAGCCTAAGTGCTTTACAGAGCACCCTGGCAATGGACTCAACTGCTCTAAAATGCACCTTCACAAGGCCTTACCTACGCCAATCCCTTTAGAGGCTATTTATGGATGTCTTCAAGTCATGAAACTGTTTGGGAAGGAGGCATTCAAAGGGGTGACATGTTTAGGGCATGAAGAAACTAAAATTAGGGTTGGATGAGCCCTAAAACACTAATCCAGATGTTTGGGATTGATGTGCCCAAATGGATCTGTAATAGTCATGCATGAGGTCATGGTATTTGTTGTTGATAAGGTCATATGTTGATGACTAGACTCTAGCTAGAATGATGGTTATATGGCTACATGCTTATGTGTTATATTCCTATATTATGTCATGATTATGTTATACATGTATTATGCTGATTTGTTGATCTTGCAGGCGAGGTATCCTCCCTCAACTATACTAAGATACGTTGGTTTATTGTGATTTGGTTTAGCTGACATGATATGCCTTGTAGGAAAAATATCAAATATGACTAGAAAGATTGTACACTATAGTTCCCAGGACCCTCCCTATGGATCAAATGAGCAGTGTGGTATTGGGCACTCTTCTAATTTGGTAGACACACTTAGAAGCTTAAAGGAATAAATAACAAGTTGTAAGGAAGACAATGACATAATCATACAAGAACAAGAGAAATAAGGAGAGGTAAATGTAGTGATACTTTAGAGTTCCTTAGAATTGCAACGAAAGGGACCACTTCGGATCAACCATGAGCAGGAGGAAAAAACTAATGGGGAATATGGTAGTAGGTCTCATGGTGGTCACATGTTAGATTGAGGTGACACAATGAGAGATGAATGGTTGTTGGATACTTCAGTAGGAGAGGTGATGGACGTGGGTAGTATTCTAGTTCTGTTTGAGGTAGGCACGATGATCATCAACATTATCATCCTTACAAGAGGAGTGATAGGGGATACTTTCTAGATGGGTTTAAGAAAAAAAAACCACCTACATTTGATCTAGATATGAAGAAATCATAGGATGTAGATGCAAGGTTTGTTGGTATGAGGAAGTTATTCAGGTTGCATGATTATTCAGAGAACATGAATGCCAGAATAGCTACATTCAGTCTTAAAGGTAAAGAAGACATTTGGTGGTAAGATGTGAAGAATGTCAAAGGTATTCATGAGGAGGAATTGACTTGGAATGAGTTCCAAAGACTATTCAAGAATATATACCTGTCAGAGACATACTTTGATGACATGGAAAAATAATTCTATGAGCTAAAGATGGGATCGATGACAAATCAGGAGTACACTAGTAGGTTCTTAGAGCTACTGAGGTATGTGCCTTACCTCAAGAAGGAGAAGGCCAAGATTCAAAGATTCATTAGTCGATTACTGATTGCATTCAAAGATAGGATTGAGTTTGTGAACCTATATCATTAGAGGAGGCCATCTAAAAACTAAAGCATTGCTATGAACAATCAAAGCACAAATTTGAGAATAAGCAAGTTTGGAAGGGAAACAATAAGAACAAAAGAAAATGGGACAAGAAGCAAGAAATACCTCAGGGTACAGGTAATAAACATAATGCAGCACCATCTAAGAAGTTCAATGCATTTGACAGAGGATAGGGATTTGGATCTAAGGAGCAGAATAAGGATGGAGGTTGGAAGCCTATAGAGTGTTGGAATTGTGGAAAAGATTATCACATGAGATATTGTCCACAACATTAAGGTGGTAGACCGCAAATCTATAGTGCTCATGAGGCACAAACAGTGGGAGAAGTTAGATAGAGTATTCCTAGGATCTATGCATTACTGGATAAGAGACATGTAGACAATCATGCATCTATCATTGAGATAGATGGTAAGCTTTTTATCAAGTTGTTTCTATTTTTATTCACCTTGGATCTAATTATATTTATGTTAATCCTGACCTGGTGGATAAGTGTGGTTTGAATAAATAAGTGCATGCATAGTCCTAGTTAGTTGAGTTGGCTATAGGTACAAAGAGGCAAGTCCCTCATTGGGTAAGAGCTTATACATTTGACTTGAATGGTATGCCTACCTCAACACATTTGAATATATTTCAATTGGGATCATATAGTATGTTGTTGGGCATGGATTGGTTGTACCTTCATAGAAAAAGGTGTATTTTTGTGACAAAGACATTGAGTGCTTGGATAACAATGGGGAACATAGAGTCTTTGGTGTAAGAAGAAAGAAACATCAATTAGAACAATGACAAATATGCAGGTCAAGTGTAGTCACAGGAAAGGGTGTGTTTTATTTGGATTACACATTTCTAGTGATAAAGGTAAGAAATTTGGGGATGCAGATGTTTTGAGCAGGTTCCTAGTTCTACAATTGTTTTAGGATGTATTTCCCGTAGACATTTCAAGGTTTCCACCTTACAGGGAAGTAGACTTTTCTATTGAGTCTTTGTTAGGGGTAGCTTCATCATCAAAAGAACCTTACAGGATGAGCACTCGAGAGTTGGTAGAGGTAAAGTTGCATTTGAAGGAAATGTTGGAAAATGGATACATTATGCCAAGTGTATCACCATGGGGAGCACCGATATTGTTTGCGAAGAATAAATATGCTACTGTCAGGCTATGCATTGACTATAGGAAGTTGAACAAAGTGAATATCAAGAACAGGTATCTGTTACCAAGGATTTATGACTTGTTTAATCAATTAAAGGTAGTAACAATGTTCTCGAAGATTGATATAAGATCTGGATACCATCAGGTGCGAATTAAAGAAGAGGACATCTACAAGACAACTTTTTGGACTAGATATGGGCATTATGAGTTTGTTGTAATTCCATTTGGTTTAACTAATACTCCAACTACCTTTATGTTCTTGATGAATAGTATGGTGTATCCTTCTTTGTACAAGTTTGTTATTGTGTTCATTGATGATATATTGGTATATTCTAAAATTGAAGAAGAACATGTTGAGCATTTAGAAGCAATGTTAAGGTTGTTGAGACAGCATTAGTTGTGTGATAAACTCAGCAAGTGCAATTTCTTTTAGACCAACACACTCTACTTGGAATATGTCATTTCCAAGGAGACCATAGCAATGGACCTTGAAAAGGAAAGAGCTATCATGGAATGGGAAGCTCCCAGGAATGTGTATGATGTGAGATCTTTCATGAGGTTAGCAGGTTATTACCTGAAGTTCATCAGGAACTTCTCATAAATTTCTTATCCTATCACATCACTACAGAGGAAAGGTGAGAAATTCAAATGGAAAGAGGAGCATGCGAACAATTTTGAGCAACTCAAGTAGTTGTTGACACATGCACCAGTTTTAAAGATAGCAGGTTGAGACAAATTGTTTGTAGTATGTACAGATTCTTGCAAGAGAATACTTGGTGGATTCCCTATGTAGCATGCATAGGTGGTATGCTATTAGTCAGAGATGCTAATTGAGCACAAGAAAAAATACATGACACATGATCTTAAGTCAACAACAATCATACATGCATTGAATATGTGGAGGAATTATCTTCTAGGGAGGAGGTTTGTCTTGATGAGTGATCAAAGTGGTTTTTGGTATCTATATGACGAACAAAATATAAATGGAAGACAGGCTCAGTGGTTGGCCACGATCAGTGAGTTCAACTTAAAGATAAGGTATATGAAAGGTAAAGAAAAAAGGGTGGCATATGCCCTTAGTAGGCGAATACAGGCAAATAACATAGCAGCTATGAGATCCTATTGGAAAAACTTACAGGATAGAATATTGCAGGTAGATCAACAAGATTTTAGGTATGTGGATATTGTCCACAGGTTGTTGCAGAGTACAGGTACATGTATAGGTAGTGGTACAAGTATAGGTAGTGGTACAAGTAAAAGTATATGTAGTGGTATAGGTACAGGTACAGGTGGAGGTGCATAGGATGTGGAGTATCATCTCACAGTAGATGGATTGGTTAGGTTTAGAGACAAGATATATATGCCAGACAACATTGAACTAAAGAAGGTAATCTTGAGGAAGTTTCATGTGAAATCATATTCAAGTAACCTAAGATATCAAAAGACATTGATGGCTATGAATAAGTTTTACTATTGGATGAATTTGTAGAGAGATGTGACCGAGTTTGTGGCTAGGTGCTTGTATTGTTAGCAGGTGAAGGCAGAGTGTAAGAATCTAGGTGGAATGTTGCAGTTGATTATGATTCCAGAGTGGAAATGGGAGGTCATTTCCATGGACTTTATCACAGGTTCTGAGGATAGTGAGACGACATGATTCCATCATGGTAGTGGTGGAAAGGTTGATAAAGGTAGCACACTTCATTCCAATGAAGTCTACATTCTCAACGAGTGATGTAGAACATGTCTTCATCAAGGAATTTCTCATATTACATGGAGTTCAGAAGAAGATTATGTCAGATAGGGAATCAACGTTCACTTCCAAGTTTTGGAAGGAATTATTTGGAAGTTTGGGCACATAGTTGGCCTTTAGTACAACTTATCATCCACAGACAGATAGAAAAACTAAGAGGCTCAACAAGATATTGGAGTACATGTTGAGGATGTACATGATGCATCAACAATGAAACTTAGAAGATTATTTTCCATAGGTAGAGTTTTCTTACAACAATGGGTATAATAAATCTTTGATGATGAGTTTATTTGAGGAATTATATGAGTAGATTTGCAATTCTCCCATTAGTTGGAGTGATCTAGTTAAAAGGGTGTTTATTGGACCAAACGTTTTGGTAGGCATGGAACATGAAACGAAGGTAATAAAGAAGAATTTGAAACCAACATAGGATAGCGAGAAGAGCAATGAAAATTGTCATAGGTTTTTGAAAGAGTTCCAGGTTAGGGAATAGTTGTGCTTCCGCATCAAACCGTAGAAGAGATTCTAGTGGATTGGAGCATGTACCAAGATAACACCCTATTTTTGTCGATCTTTTAGGATTATTGAGAGGATTGGGACAATAGCCTATCAACTTGCACTGCCTTCGACATTGAAATTCCATGATGCTTTCCATGTGTCATTTCTTAAGAAGTATGTTAAATATGTTGATCATGTGATTGATTTATTTGTACTGTAGGTGGAGCTAGAAGAAGAATTCCAGCTAGAACCATAATGCATTTTACAGAGAAAGATGCTCATGCTCCAGAACCGAGTAATCGGGCAGGTTAAAGTGCAATAGAAGCACTTTGGTCTCGATGAAGATGTAGCGCCATCCTCCTACATCTACCTGAGTAACCAGACAATGAGGGTAAACACATGAATAGAAGTTACTATGATATGATTCTACCTCCTAATTCATGTTAAGGAAGTGGAACCGACGAAAACACACCATACACACCTTCAACATCATCAATAAGACTCCTAAGAACCATCCCGACATTTCTCCTAACTAGCCACTGAGTCCTACTGGGTTTTTAGAACACATGACCTCTAGATGCTCCCATGCTATGGGCTTGACAATGTCTAGGAGGTTTTGAACGCTCTCATGACAAGGACTACTAGCATCCAGAGACTAGTTTGATCAGTGTTGTGCGAGCATACCTAGGATTTGAAACACTTTCCTAGGTCGAGATCCCAGGTCACTTCCTAGAATTGAATGACATGTTTAGAACAGAAAGATAACAAAGAAATGATGATACAATTTCAATTACTTGAAAAATCACTTAACTTGACCTGTACTAGCTGTGACATGCATTTCATCAAACATATCACAAATATGTAATCTATAGGTGTAAACAATAGGTCTAAGCATAGGGCTCTCATACTCATCTAAGAATTTCTAGGAAGCATCGATGCCTCAATACATTCGTTGTAGTTTCATCCATTAGGTCATAGATACATTGTTCATTCATTTACAAGTAAAAACATGATAAGATCCATACATAGCTACTATCATAAAGAGTATACATAACCAACATAATAGCAATACAAATACCAAGGAAATCACAGCCATATAATCCACATAAAACCATTATAATACTCATAATAATACAAGGAGAAATAACCTCGTATTGATGATGCAAAATCCAAACCCAAGATGCATAATATCAACTCATAACCACATGATACTGACCTCATAGATTTGTCATGACTACTCTTCCACTTGATTCCTCTTAAACTAGGAGCCTCTTCATACCATTCGTGTGTATAAGATATCATTTTTCCACAAGAATGATCCCTAATGTCCCTGTCGGACAATGACATAGATACATAAATACACACAGATATATATGCATACATGTATGCATATATAGACATCAACATAAACTAGATATCATAAGGTCAAGGTTAATAGAACTCCGTTTATGTGGGAAACACATGCGCAACATCAAGAACAATATTTCCCAACATAGCCAAGGCATATGATGACTCAAATCCATTTAACTTACCTTTCTTTATTACCTTTCACATGATTATCCTCCCATCATCCATTTACAACAATGGACCCAACCAATCCAATTGGTTGTCATACTCTTGCCTTCAACTACCCTTATATATGCACCAAACTTCATATAGGTCTTACCTCACCTGTAGAGTACCACACATCTCTCCTGGACCTCCATTAGCTTCCTCCTTCCCAACCAATTCCCAACACTCAAAAAAATAAAGGCAAGACCAAGAAACAAACAAGACGAAAACCAACAAAAATACAACACCATAAACAACTTTGCATGGACATGCAAAAGAAAAAAATGAAACCCCAATCAAGCACAACAAGTCACAAAATACCAAAAGAACAAGAATAAAAATAAACATCATGATTCAATCCCCATGGTCACCATTTCTTCCAAGGGAAAATTCAACCCAAGCCTTCTTCAATATTTCATGGCAGACTCTTTACCATGCAATAACCTACATCATACTACCATCAACACATAACTGTCAGTGAATAAATAAACATAACAATACACAGGTTACCTTACCTTGTTGTGCCAAACACGTTGCTTGCAACTGAACACATCCACGCCATCTCTGAAGTGACTCCAATTCCCTTGACAGATCCACCTATAACTAGAGTCTAGCTAGTATATCTCTCAAGTACATGCTCATGAATCTAGCACATATCCACATAATGCCATACAATATTAAGGTTAGGAATGCTTCTTGTATACAAAGAACTCAGTTGTTTTGAATTAGGTTTTCCAAACATAGCCAAAGGAATTCTTTTCCAATTCCTTTCTTTTACCATTTTACCTTGTTGAAATTCAGGCTTACAATGTATTGTCACATCACCCAACTGTTAGTTATTTAAACACATGAATTATTACATTTTCACACTAATACCAAGCATTTTTCCTACAACTATTTACATATGTCAACAACATGTTCCAAATATCAAGACAATCATATCTATCAATTTGAAATCAACCTTTACAAAGACTAACAATCATGTTGTAATCCATAGTCAACTCATAGTCATTAGACACAATGCTACAACTGTCACTTACTTCATTCGAGTACATATCAACTATCTCAATGGATTTGTGTTAGTACAATCATCTTAAAACAAGATAATTTGAACACATACTCATGTTATGCAATTTTTCAAACATTCAACCAACTTGCAAACATAAAATGTTAAATTAATCAACTAGATGACATAATCAAACATTCAAGTAACAAATATATGACATAAGAAATTCATACCTTAATGTATCCTATGGGAGGTTATCTTGTCTACACAATCAATCTAGTTATCACGATATAACTTCACAACACATTAGCTCAAACACAAATAAGATCATGATATCCAAAACAGTAACTAACTAACATGTTGACATCATAAGCTCATAAAAATTTGTGATTCATGAATAAAAATCACATCGACATGGTCAGTCTATATTATTATGACATAATATCACAACATATTAACTCATACCTAAATTTCATAACAATAACCATTTGCATGGACCGATCCTAATTAGTATGATACATATAACATCAAGATATTTAATGCAATAACCCTAATCACCAAATTACTAGCATATAACAAACATAAGTTAACCTATAACATTCTCATCAAAAACATAATATATAACATAATCATCAACTTATTTGACCTAAAACAACAATATCAATGCATATCACCACAGGTTACTAGCATTCATGACTATCCGACACATGTGGATATGACTATAGTAATCAACTAGCATCTATCATGAATGTAACCATAACATCAATAGAATAAAAGGCTTACACATAGCCATAATGCATATAACAATCCTTAACCTGCATACCTTCATGCCCAAAATACAACCTATAAGTAGACATGCTCTTGCCTCAATTTCCAATGCTTCAAATTCACTTTGATGATCTGATCTCCATCTCTATCTCAGACAACACATTACCATCATAAAAACCAACAACATCATGGTGATCTATTTGCATACAATGATCTCATCCACAACAACCTTCACCATGAAAATGCATGCATAACAATATATAGATAGTGACATGCATAAAAAATGCATATACAACTGAAATGAATACATGACTAACATACAACACACCACTCTGAGGGGTGAACCATGCTCCGATACCACTTTGTAACATCGTCCTCCTACATTTACCCAATTAATCAGCCAACCAGGGTAAACATGTCACGAAAAATTACTATGATATGATTCGACCTCCTAAGCCATGCTAAGGACGTCGAATTGATGGAAACACACCATACAAACCTTCGACATTAGCAATAGGATTCCTAAGAACCATCCCAACCTTTATGCTAACCAGCCCTGGAGTCCTACTAAGTTTTTAGACCACTTGACCTCTGCATGTGTCGGGCGGTATAAATGAAAGATTTACACCAACATTTAATTTTTCAATCTGGGTAAGTAAACTTAGAGGCATAGCACAATATATGCCAAAATACGACCTCACAAATCTGTCAAATAAAAACCAAGATTTTGCAAGAAATTCAAAAGGGCATCATTAAGGAAAAATGAACAAGACTCTTTGAAAGCAAAGTAAACACACTCTGAGAATCTACTTCTAGCTCCTCTTCTAGATTGAATTAACTCCTGCAGTAAGTCTTCCTCGGTTGTCCAGGGGACAAGGGAATATATGCCCCATTCAAAATAATGTAATTCGAGAAACAAAGAATGCAAAACCTCTTAAAAGATTATTGCTATGTTGAAAAGATGAAAAGCATGAAATAAAACATAAGGCAACTTCATTCCAATTATTCTAATGAAACCATTGAAATATTTTAAAAGAGATCTACATTGTACTACTTCTCTGGAAATGATTCAATATTCAAGTTTAATGAAAGTGTGCATTTGTCTTTGTTACAAGTTCTCCTTCCTAGCCTGAATCATTGTTCCTACACCACAACAACGTGCTTGCACTGGAACGTTGTGCCTGTACTGAAACGATGTGCCTGCACTGGAAGGATGTTTTGTTCCTGCACTGAGTATATCAGCTTGAAGCAACAATTAATTATGATGAAGGGATATAAATTTTTAACATTAAATCATTCCAAAAAACCTTGTGAGAAATTAACTTGGCAATAAAATAATATGATAATTTTTCCTTATGCTGATCCTGGAATTTTCTTATTACGAGTGCATGAATAAATTTTTTTCTTTCAAAGTGTAGGAATCAGTTTTACATTTAAAATAATGTTGTTGAGGAAATCATGAATACGTGTTAATTTAAATTAATCACAACTCTTACTCAACAATTGTTTACGTCACCCTTATATCCTGAAAACAAACCTCGTTATGCAACAATGAGAACAGGGCAAGTATCACACTTGTCTTGTAACAGAAATAAGAGATGTCGTAAAACATTCAATGCTTACCCTCTACCTTTGTCTTTATAAAAATTCATAAAAATATTATTAATTGAACTAAAATTATCAACAATATGAGAAAGAGTTGTAGATAAAATCACAAATCAAATGATCAAAGCAAAAATCAGGAAGCACTGTTATGAAACTAGCTCACAAAAAGATAGAAAAGATAGATCAACGCCTTAGAATTCAGCCTCTTCAGGGGGGCATCCTCCTTTACATTACACAAATGAGCAAATCTTGGATGATACAAATGACAAAACCTCCTTTCTATATATAGGAGTCTAAGGGGTCACAATATAACCAAGTCGACATAACAATAATAGTATAAAGGCGCAAAAATAACAATAGTGGGATTCTATGGGGCACAATAATAACAATAAGGGATATAATGAAAATAGTAATGGGGGAATCACTAGTATTATAGGGACCTAACATGACCCTCTCCTTCAAAATGGTGTTGTCCTCAATGATTAAGTAGTTCTGGATGCTTCTGTATAAAATTATCATCCTCCCATGGGGAATCTTCAATGGGTAAGTTCTTCCACTTGATGAGATACTCTAAAATTGATCGATTTCTTGATCGATTTCGTAGTTGTCGAGTTCTTGTTTCTTTGACTGCTTCAGGTTCCAATATGTTTTTTCCTTCCTCATCAAGTTCTGGCAATATTGTTTGAAGTGGAATCTTGTCACCTATAACCTTCTTTAAGCATGAAACATGGAAAACTAGGTGCACTCTGGAAGCTGTTGGAAGCTCCAATTTGTATGCCCTAGTACCTATCTTTTGCAACACCTTGTATGGACCATAACACTTTGGTGATAATTTATTATCCTTCTTAGCTTGCTTGAGGAACTTTTTTTTTTATATGGTTGTAACCGTAGGAATACCCAATCACCTACATCGAAACCTCGTTCGTTGCATTGTTCATCTTCCTGTTGTTTCATTCTATTTTGTGCCAAGGTGAGGTTATCCTTTAAGAGTTGGAGAACTTGTTGCTGATGATCAATGTGATCTTCCACTACTTGAACCTTATAATTTTCTCTTACATATGATGTGATGGATGGTGGATGATATCCATAAAGTGCCATAAATGGGGTCATTTTTGTTGTAGTATGGAAGGAAGTGTTATACCACCATTCAGCTAGAGGCAACCATTTGACCCATTGTGTCTATTTATCAAATACATAGCAATGAAGATATCCTTCCAAACATTTGTTTACTATCTCAGTTTTCCCATCAGATTTAGGATGATAAGATGAACTATGAGCTAACTGAGTACCAAGACAAGAAGTCCAAAAATTTCCAGTGGAAATGGGATCTTTGTCACTTACAATAATCTTTGGGTTTCCATGTAGCTTTTGAATTGTTTCCATAAATGCAGTAGAAACTGTACTCACTTTAAATGGATGAGATAATGCACAAAAATGTGCATACTTGGTAAGTATGTCAACTACCACCATGATAACATTGTTTCCTTCAGACTTGGGTAAATCTGTGATAAAATACATTGAAACCTCCTCCCAACATTGGCTTGGAATTGATAAAGGTTGTAATAGTCCAGTGGTCTTAATTGTTTCAACTTTATTTTGTTGGCAAACCAAAAATTCCGCCACAAACTTTTGAATATCCGATTTAAGGCCATTCCAAAAAAAATCCTTCTTAACCCCGTGGTAGGTTTTTAGAAATCTTGAGTGCCCTCCTAAGGGAGAGGTGTGCAATTCCCTATGACTCTTTTGTTTTAGTTGGGAATTCTTACATAGGTATAACCGATCCTTGTACCATAACGAATCATTTTTCCAGCTAAATGTATCAGATGTACTAGGATATTGTTGTATCTTTTGCATGAGTGCCGACACTTCCTCGCCATTCTTCAATTCATCCCTTCCTACATTTATCCAATCTGGTTGGATAATAGAAATGGTGCAAAGAAATTCTTCCACATCCTCATCCTATCTTGAGAGTGCATTTGCATCAACATTTTTCTTCCCTTTTTTGTAGATGATTTCAAAGTCATAGCCCAACATCTTTACGACCCATTTTTATTGCTCTTTTAAAGATAATCTTTGTTCTAAAAAGTATTTAAGACTATCATGATCTGTTTTTACCTTGAAGTGTCTTCCCATTAGATAGGGTCGCCATTGGTTAAGTGAATGTAGTATTGCCAACATTTCCTTCTCATAAATAGCTTTGTGTAAATACTTTCCTTTGATTGGACGACTTTCAAAACCAATGGATCTTTCTTCTTGCATTAAAACAACACAAATTCCATTTCCTGAGGCATAACATTCCTCAATAAAGGTTTTTTTGAAGTTCGGTGTAACTAAGACTAGTGCATGGCACATTACCTCTTTAAGATGTTCAAAGGCCTTTGTTGCTTCTGGAGTCCATGAGAATGCATCTTTCTTCAATAATGTTGTTAGAGGTGCTGCTATTCTCCCATATTCTTAAAAAACTTGTGATAATACCCTGTCAACCTAAGAAATCCTCGTAGATGCTTTATGGATGTGGGGATTTCCCATTCGTTAATGGTTTTAATTTTGCTAAGGTCTACCTTAACACCTTCATGAGATATAATATGACCTAGATATTCCACCTCTTGTACTCCAAAGAAACATTCGGAGATTTTTGCATATAATAGTTTCTCCTCCAATAGTCTGAGCACCATGTCAACATGTTGGACATGATCCTTCCAAGATTTTCTATAGATTAGTATATCATCAAAAAATACTAACACAAATTTTCTAAAGAAGGGTTTGAAAATGGAATTCATCAAACCTTGAAATGTAGAAGGTGCATTAGTAAGGCCAAAAGTCATGACCAAAAATTCATAATGACTGTCATGAGTTCTAAATGTAGTTTTTGGAATGTCTTTAGTCTTCATTCTGATTTGATGATATCCTAAATGAAGGTCCAACTTGATGAAGTAAATAGATCCATGCAATTCATCCAATAATTCATCAATGATAGGAACGAGAGATTTATGTTTAATAGTGAGCTTGTTGAGCTCCTTATAACCCAAACACATGTGCTATGATCCATCCTTCATGTGAACCAATACTACTGGAGCAGAGAAAGAACTTTGACTAGGTTGAATTATCCTAGCCTCTAGAATTTCTGGAACCATATGTTCAATTTCACTCTTTTGGACAAAGGGATATCTATAAGGCCTGATGTTTGGAGGAACACTTCCTGGAATCAAATTGATAGCATGATCATGATCACAAATAGGTGGGAGGCCTTTTGGAGTATCAGATGCCTTGGAATGATTGTCCAAGATTTTTTGGAGATCTTGAGAAATGGATGGTTTCAATGTCATAACCTCTAGTGAACATAATTATGCATTTATGCCTCATTGTTCTTTCTTCAGAAGCTTTGTCATTTCGTTAGAGCTAATTATCTTTCACATTTTCCCTGCGATACCCCTTAATTCAACTTCCTTTCCTTCTGCAGAGAATTTCATGAAAATTTCTTGAAAATTAAAAGCTATTATACCCAAGGATTGTAGCCATTGGACTCCTAATACAACATCATCACCACCATTGGAATGGAAAGCATTGGGCTATTCAATACATATTATCACATGGATAGCTTGATATTATGACACTTTCCTGAGCAATTTATGGTTCCTCCACTTGCAACCATCACTTGACACTCTGGTGCTAGATATAGGAAGCAATTCAATTCCTTGGCTATCTTACAATGAATAAAATTATGGGTACTTCTTGAATCAATCAACACTATTATCTTTTTCTTCTTGATATGCCCTTCTATCTTGATAGTTTAAGGAGTGGTAATTCTAGCCAAAAATGCATATATCATCAATCATACAAGAATGTGGAGGAAAACTTGAATAGCTTTATTAATAATCAAGAAAAGCAAAGAGGATTACAACTAATTGTTCTGACCCAGTGTCATCCTCCCAGCAAGAGATCCCTTCTTCACCTCATGAAAAGCTTAGATCACCCAACACTATGATGTTACACCAAGAAACGAGCAGCACTTCCTTCCAAGATACAAAATTCCAGCCTCTGGATCTCTGGGATGAGGGATCCATATATAGATGCTTGCAAGGAGGGTGAGTTAGCTTTTGAGATTTGATTAGTGTCCTCTCTCTGATAGTTCTTGATTCCACTTGGAGATTGATGATCTCTAACTCATCCCTGGGCGAATGCAGAGAGGCAAGTGTCACAGGAGAAGTTTCTAGAAGATTCCATGATCCTCCACCTTGCAGATTGACCCTGCCATTTGTCCACTCTCACCCATTGCACCCCATAGAAGGGATTTTCAAGATGCATCGCACCTCCCGTGTGTATTTAGGTGGGATGCAGCGCACTTTGACCATGGAGCAGGTGATGGTCCAGTTTTGACCAGTTCTGAGTAGTTTTTCATGGAGAACTACTGGGAGAAGATGTAATCAGTTGACCTTGTTCTTTCGGGGGTTGGAACAACACTTTTAGGGACTTAAGAGCCCTTGGTTTATGGACATTTATGATTGGGGTTGTAGTGCCCAAAAATTTCTATAATAGTTGCCCCCTAAAGCATGAGGTCGTTAATCTTTTTTGATGTCAGGTGAAATGCTTTATCATGAGGATCCGAAGTTTTTTCAAGCTAGAAGGTGACCTGTAATAAGATACAATACAATACATTATCTTCATAATATTTTCATGATCTAGCTGAGGTGGGCATTCCCATGCTTAGCTTTATAAATTCATTTTCATGTACATAAGACAGACAATCGTCTAAGTGCAGACTGATGATTCTCGTAGAGCCATCATCCCTTGGATTGGATGATTATCTATGCAGCAATGATGTACATTTGATGTCTTTATATTCCTGAATATATATCACAGCCTGGATGGATGAAACTAGATCCGGGGTCTTCAATCTCGTTCGATCTTCACTCAAAGTACAAGTCGATCCATGTGAGAGATGTGCTGGAGTCGAACATGGAAAGACATCGCCTGATTACCAGCCAATGATGTAAGCTGTTAACAGGCATGAGAGGAATCACCGATAATGATGATGACCCTCAAGGTACTACAATACATTTCACATGGTGTGAATAAGGGACTTGGTGTTGAACACCACGCAAAATCTTTCGGTCGAAGGACATTGATGTAAACCTGTCACTGGAAGTGTGAAACTTGCCATTGAGGCATGCAAGCTTCAAAGTACTGAAAGGGTTGTTCCTAGATCGACTTCTTGGATAATGAACTGATGTCGACAAGAAGCGATCCGTCATATGAGGGCCTTAGTGAATCCCACATCAATGACACGGAACGGAGCAAATGATTTTAATGGAGGTGAAAATGATCTAATGACATAAGGTTCAGGATGACGGTCATGAAAGAATGGAGTGTAAATGTATTGCAGTGGATGAGACATAGGTGAATTCTCTGAGTGACTTCTCTTGAACATACCGGCAACACTGACATGATGGATTGGTAGCATTAACCCCAAATATGGATGGTGTGATGGAACCATGGTGATATGACCAGTGAATGGAACAACCCAACCCGACTCGGATGCGGAGTGAAAGTGCCATGTTCAAGAGCGACTTGCTACCAATAAAGTTTCTTCAAGTTTTCTTCCCAATTTTTCCCCAGTCATTGCTGACCAGTACCTCTTTAGTTTTGTCAAGCTTGAGGAGGATAACATATGCTTGTTCTATAATTTTTCCTTTGGGCAAACCCATTGCTATGTTTTAACGAGCCTAGCGATAGTGAAACTCGTTCTTGTCTGTATGGACAAGTTTGTCGCTATTCGGTTTTAACGAGTTTAACGACAAGGATAACTCGGTCCTTTTCAATTTTAGAGAGTCTAAAAAAGGGATGTAAAGAAAACTCCAACAATCCTTTTTCATCATATAATCCCTTGAGTCTGAAAAAGTATAAAATAATACAAAAGGGATGAAATTTCGGTATTCTTAACGAGCCGAAAAAAACAAGCGCTCGATCTTTTTGTGTAATAATCCCTGAGGTCCAAAAAGATTAAAATATAAAGGAGGGATAGCACCTCTAGTCACTTTAACGAGCTGAAGAGGCCAATCGCTCGACAATCTTTTCAAATTTTATGAGTCAGTTGAAAAGAGCTTAAAGGAGATTCGTTTTTCAAGGAATGAGTGATAAATTTGGGTAGCAGCTAATTCCAAGTAAGGTTTGGAATTTTCCAATCATGGCAGCGTCACAAGGATGGCTAACAGGATCACTCTTCGCAGTTGTTCCTCAAAAGGGTAAACAATCAAATGGAGGTGAATGATTGGCCAAAATAGAGTGGAGGTGATGATGAGAACATGACCAAGGCTTCAAAGGCTAATGATAATACATTCACGATGGTTATTTACCAGGAATTGGTTCATTTTTTAATGAGCTTAAACTCTGGGGAAACATTTGCTCATTGCTTATGTTTATTTTTTAACGAGCTTGAATTCCGTGTTAAAATTGCTCGATCCAGTCATATAATAATGATGTCTCATATAAAAATGGCATTTTTTCAAAGCTTTGCCCCACATCCTTTCTTTATGCAAGTTAGGAAATGACCAATCCTATGAGTTTAGAGGGTTAGAGGACCTATAAATTTAAAAAAAATAAATGTTCACTCTTCGCTTACATGCCAAAAGGTTTGCATGCCCCCAGGCATAGTGAAGTAGAGTTCCTAGGTTACCCCTCAATTTGCAGACAAAACATTTGTTTTATCGGGAAAGGCCTACCTTATAACAGAGGTATCTTATTCCGGTCTAACCCCATTTTCCTAAATGGACGGGTGTATCAGCCAGTCATATATCCTTCGCGGAAACCTACCCTATACCCAACGTTTTCCTATCAAAACAGGCCAAGGTGCATGCCCCCCTGGGTTTCAGTCATATCCTCTGAATCACTCGTGCTCATCAGGAGGACGGACTGGGGATTTATGAGACATTCCTTGCATGAAAAGACCATTCAGGGTTGGTATATGACTATTTTCTATGTGTGAACCGAGGAATGAAAGTTGGTCTACGAGCTTGACCACTCTTCCTTCATGCAGAAAACACATTACTCTAAAGAGTGAGGAGACAACGGCTCCCATGCAATAAATATAGTCGCGTCCAAGGAGTAGATTATAATCTAGGGGTCCTTGGACTACCATTACATTCATGTGAACGATTTTCCTTCTCAATGTTATCGGCACATTGGGAAGGATCTCTAACGGTCGACTGGTTCCTTTGTCAAAGCCTGTTAGATTTCTCATTTTAGGCAAAAGCGATGGCGAACCAAGCACTTTCCAAGCAGTTGAGGAAAGGATACTCACATAAGCCCCTTCATCTATGATGGTACCGGCCATGACCATTCTGTATATTTGAGCAATGATTCGAAATGGTACACTATCCAGTAAGAGGAGTCTGCCTAGTAGATTCCAATCGAAGGAAACAACTAGGTTGCTTGGAGGTGGGACCGAATAGATAGCCAGATATGACTCTGACGAACTTCCTTCCTGCGGTAAAGGAACGGGTAGACTGTCCCCATGTTCATCGAAGTCTGTGCTTATGAAGAGAATTTGAACGGTGTCATTTTTGTTCTCTTCAGTGACTGTATCATTTGAAGATGGATACTCTGAAGGCAAGACCAGGTCAACTGCCACCTCGACCTTTTGACTTTTGTCTGGTGCGGATTCAGATGGTTTATCTTCAATGATAGACGCTTCGGCCGACCACAATGTCGTGTCAACCGGATTTTCAACTAGTGACGGACTCAGAAAGAGCTTCTTATATCCAGGAGGAAGCCGTAACGGTGAAACTGGACGGTCGTCCAAAACTCTTTTAGCCTCATCTAAGAAGGGAGAATGGTGGACGGCGTGATCGCCTTCACACAGTTTACAAGGAAATTTGCATTTTCCTTTTTGTCCAGGGGCTTCACTTTCACTAGTTGACGGTGTATTTTCAACATGATCATCATAGGTTGATAACACCGGATTGTGCAAACGAGGAGACCAGTCCCTTAAGATTCGAGGGATGCAAGGACAATCTCGATGATAGTGGTCTCCTTTGCAAATGACACATGGTGATTTAGGCCTGGACTGTGCAGTGTGTGGATTTTCGCTAGATGATGCTTGGTTGCCCCTTTTCGCCTTTGGCTCCTTCTTCTTCTTCTCTTTCTTCTTCTTCTGCTTCTTCTTCTCGGTTACTTGATTTTTGGCTTTACCAGCTTCATCAAGCGAAGAGGAAGGAGGAGAGGAAGAATTGGATGAAGTAGAAGGTTGGGGGGTAACTCTGGTATCGTTTAGTTGCTAACTTGATTGTTCAGGAATCATGGTGTTCTGAATGACAGAGGTTGAGAAGAGCCATACGGGCAAGCCGATTGTCAGTCCTGGAAGCGACAATGTGGCCATATGGGGCACACCAACATCTCCCCAAGAGGTTTTGGCTTTACCAGCTTCATCAAGCGAAGGGTAAGGAGGAGAGGAAGAATTGGACGAAGTAGAAGGTTGGGGGGTAACTCTGGTATCGTTTAGTTGTAGCTGACTTGATTGTTCAGGAATCATGGTGTTCTGAACGACAGAGGTTGAGAAGAGCCATACGGGTAAGCCGATTGTCAGTCCTGGAAGCGACAATGTGGCCATATGGGGCGCACCAACATCTCCCCAAGAGGAGAAAGGAATCCATTTTTCTCAACCTAAGACCAACGTAGAAAAGGTGATATTTATTTTGATTAAAATAAATTTTAGACGCTTTGACACAACTTGTTTTTTCAATTTTTAAGAGTCGAGAAAAAACAAAAGATGACTCTAGTCGCCTTCGATTTTTAATGAGCTTGAAGTGACAAGTGCTCAAATGGACCTTTTCCTTTAAGAAGTCTGAAAAGGAACGAAAGGGACTACTCTGGAAATCTATACAGAGGGATTACCAAACCAATCGCAAAACTGCAGAATACTTTTTACAGTACGATAGTCAATCTTCCCGAATTTTGTGTTCAGTGCATTGCGATTGATAGGGTGGCAGACACGGCTTCCTATGGATAAAGGATAAAGCCTATTGTGGTCTCCCAATATATACTCGACGGTACATGGGAGCACAAGTCCGTACTGGCACTTATCGTCTCAAAGTGGAGGAATCACCCAACCAGCAATGAAAACATTATTTACCAGGCTTTACAACGCCGGAATACGTCTCTAGCCTAGACTTCTAAATGTTGTGCGTTAGGTTCCAAAGCATTTTTAGATTCATTAAATCTATTTTACAATTGATCTTGCTTAAGAAATTTTCCTTTCAGGTTCACCGCGTGATGTAGATGTACAATTCCTAAAATGCAATCTAAGATGATAAACAATCGTTTGATCTTCTTTTTGCAATGAAAATCCTAGCTACTAAGGAAAGAGAGATGATATTCTTTCAACATAGAGCAGAGAGCACACACTATATGCACTGTCCTAAATCAAACCAACAAATAGTCTAAATGCAAATGACCATGCATGTATTTATTTTCAGCCTTCTTAATGTGTGAATGGTAAAAAGAAAGCTAAGCGCAAATCTGAATTATTTTTCAAAGTGACATTACTCACAAGTTTCTTTTCAAGACAAAATGAAGACAATGATGACACTATGCGATTTGGAATTGAAAACTTGCTTTCGACACTTGAAAAACTACTAATTCAAATCAAATACAAGAGTAACAGTGTAATCAACTATCAAGAACAATCGGATTCTCTTCTATGACTGAAAACAACACTTGTGACACTTTCAAATCAAGAAACGACAGTTCAATTACGCTACTTCTTTGTAAAAGAGAACTGAAAATGGCTCAAAATACATAAAACATTTATAGTTCTTTGCACAATAGTGGCGGAATAATGGCAAGGAAGGGGGTTTCAATAGAGGTATACTGACTACAGACAACAAAACACCTGAATAGAGCTGAAAAGAGTGAACACAGAAACCAAAAACTAAGAGCAGGAGAGGCCTTGTCTGATCAGCGCACCTGTAACATAGGGAAAGTGAGATGCAGCGCACCTACCACACTCGAGAAGTGTGATGCATCCAGATTCCAGAGAAGAGACAGTGCGATGATCAAGGGACGAGACTTCAACTGGGTTCTCGGTCACAGTTTGCAGCTCAGTTCAGGGATTTAGGCTGAGGAAGTGATAATCAGTAAATCAATCACAGGGGCAGATCTAAGGAGGTTACTAGAGCCACCACAAGGGCAATTAGAGAGCTTGTAAATAAATTGTTCAGTTTATAAACAAAACCCAGAGATAGACTGAAGCAGCGTTGATCTACTTTGCACTTGCATAGCAAATGCAGTTCGAAGGCTAGCTGGCTTGACTTCAGGCTCCGTCTGTAAGTTTATAAAGCAAACAAATATAGACAAACAAACAATGTATTCGCTCCCCAGCGGAGTCGCTATTTTGTTATCAGGAAATCTAGTGTCTATGCAAAGCTGCTAGTCCCACTAAGGCTGGTAGCTACCTTAGAAGCAAACAAACTAAAACCACTTTCGTTTTCCTTTATGAGAAGTAGATAAGAGGGGAAAGAAGGAGACCAACCTCTGTCTTGCACTTGGTTGCTTGCTTGATTCCTCTCCCTTCTGATGGATCTTTGCCATTTGCTTCCTCGTCTACCCAGCTTCAAAGAGCACCTGTAGAATCAAAGCAGCATAACACTATCCAAGAAAAAAGATCTACTATCGTAAACAATATAGGACCAGATATATATTGACCACAAAAATGCATATATCATCAATCATACAAGAATGTGGAGGAAAACTTGAATAGATTTAATAATAATCAAGAAAAGTAAAGAGGATTACAACCAATTGTTCTGAGCCAGCATCATCCTCCCAGCAAGAGAGCCCTTCTTCACCTCATGAAAAGCTTAGATCACCCAACACTATGATGTTACACCAGGAAATGAGCAGCACTTCCTTCCAAGATACAAAATTCCAGCCTCTGGATCTCTGGGATGAGGGATCCATATATAGATGTTTGCAAGGGGGGTGAGTTAGCTTTTGAGATTTGATTAGTGTCCTCTCTCTGATAGTTCTTGATTCCACTTGGAGATTGATGATCTCTTACTCATCCCTGGGCGAATGCAGAGAGGCAAGTGTCACAGGAGAAGTTTCTAGAAGATTCCATGATCCTAGACCTTGCAGATTGACCCTGCCATTTGTCCACTCTCGCCCATCGCACCCCATAGAAGGGATTTTCAAGATGCATCGCACCTGCCATGTGTATTTAGGTGGGATGTAGCGCACTTTGACCATGGAGTAGGTGAGATGGTCCAGTTTTGACCAGTTCTGAGTAGTTTTTCATGGAGAACTTCTAGGAGAAGATGTAATCAGTTGACCTTGTTCTTTTGGGGGTTGGAACAACACTTTTAGGGACTTAAGAGCCCTTGGTTTATGGACATTTATGATTGGGGTTGTAGTGCCCGAAAATGTCTATAACAGTCAATGTGCTCCGTCATTGAACCCTTTTATTTGAGATTTATCAATTGGTTAATAAAAGTGTTTTTTTTTGTATCCTCATAATGTGTTATCATTTCATCCATAAAAATGGCCCAAGTGATAATTTGTTACGTGAGCAAAGCCATCAATATCATAAAAACTGATTTGGTTCCAAATATAAAGTTTCAATGTGTACCTTCTGTGTGTTTTGCACATTATGGAGATCGAAAAATTGCTCCATCTGTAGTATCCATGTTCCAGGATCCTTGCCATCAGACTTCCTCATATCGATCTTTGAAACATGGTGGTTCTTCGATACAATTTTAGAGTCTATGAAATCATGATTAACATTTATTTTGTTCTCATCATGAGTTTCCTTTACTACCCTTTTGCCATTAGTAAGCATTTCTTTTAGAAACTTTGTTAAATTTGTCTTCAAATCTTCCATGCTTGTTTTCAAATCTATCTTCAAATCATCCATCTTAGCTTCTGTGCTGTCCATATTAGCTTCCACACCATCCATATTAGCTTCCATGTCACCCATCTTAGTCTCCACATCATTCATATTAGCTTCTACACCTTTCTTTAAACCATCCATCTTGGCTTCCATGCCTTTCTTTAAACCGTCCATCTTAATTTCCATGCCATACATCTTAGCTTCTACGTCTTTCTTTAAACCATCCATATTAGATTCTGTTACTTTTTGTGTGAGTGACATTTGTTGCACTTGGTCTTGTAATTTTGATATATCATGTTGCATTTCTTCATCTTCTTCATGAGTCATGCTACAGAGTTCAGGTTGCTTACTAGGCATAGAAAATTTTAGGGGTGAATGTTCGCCCTTTGGCGAAATTAAGGGGTTTTAAATTTTTAGTAGGCGAATATTTTGTATCATAGTACATTTTTACAAATCACCTCAAATAGCCCACCTTATTTTAAGGGAGAGGGTAAAAAAGGTAAATTTAGCCCTTGAAATTAGAAGTTACATGCTTCCATTCGCCCATTTTCAAGAATAGGTTTTATTTAAGTGAATCCTATGGGCTAAAGGCCCAAATACCATATTTATGAAAGAGGTATGGTAAATTAATAAAAATATAAATAAATGAGAGGTATGGTAGATAAATAAAACATTTTTTATATTTACTCCATAAGTCACCTTATATACATGCAAGGGTGTAAACAAATAAAAATATAAGTAAAGTGGAAGTATGGTAAATAAATAAAACGTCTTTCTATACTTACTCAAAAGGTATGGTAAATAAATAAAAATATAAATAAACTAGACGCATGGTAAATAAATAAAACCTCTTTTTATATTTAGTCTATAACCCTCGTTCTATTTATGAAGGCTCAAGAAAGAGGTTTTATTTAAGTGAATCCTATGGGCCAAATACCATATTTGTAAAAGAGGTATGGTAAATTAATAAAAATATAAATAAATGAGAGGTATGGTAAACAAATAAAACATTTTTTTATATTTACTCCATAAGTCACCTTATATTTATGAACACTCAAAAAATGCATTATATGTAGGTGAAACCTATGGGCAAAATACTATGGGACAAATACCATGGACTAAATTGTTATTAATACCATGCAAAAAAACATTATTAACCCCAATATTAGAATTAATAAAAATAAAAATGGGACATGGTATTGACCCATGGTATTCACCAAAATGGCACATGGTATTGACCCATGGTATTGACCTGGAATGTAGCCTATATAAATGGGGGAATTAAACTAGCATAGATCCATCTTTACTCTAGATCTACTAACCCCCCAGAGGTATCAAATATCGTGATATGCAAACTAGCATAGAGTGAAAATATTTGATCCGATCAAGAGTAAAAATGGATGTTGTAATTTAATGTATGTTAAACATTTTAGCTTGGTTAAAATAAAAAATAAAATAAAAATCAACTATTAATTTTTATAAATTACTAATAGTAATTTTTAAGCTCCAGGTTTATGATAACTTATGGTATTGACCCATGGTAATACCATGGTATTCATGTGAGCATAGACTATTTAAAGGGGAAATTCTATTATCTTAGATCCATCTTAATTCTGGGTCTACCAAGTGCTCAGAGGGATACATAGATTTCATCCCCCTAAGAATGGTAGATGTGAAGTTAAGATGGATATAGGTTGGTTTTTATGATAATGAAGATATTAAATAGACTTAGGAAATTATATTGTAAAAACATCTTAAGGTGAATGGTTAAAGCATAGACATTGGACAAGTATATTTGTATACTTCTGTTTTAAACTGAAACAAATCTAGAGCTAAAAGGAATGGATTGATTGCATTAGTCATCCTTTTATAACTTTCCAACATATGCTGGAGTAAACAGATTGTAATTTGGGTAATTTTTCTAATTGCAAATAGGAACATACTTGTGTATTGGCAGGGTGGTTACGAGATCCCTAGAAGTGATGAATTTGAATTTTTCTTGGTTTTATATATAGTATTAGGTTTTTTCTCATGCTTTCTGTGAATGGCACGGGTGAATTTTATCCTACACCCACTAGGTTATCGATATGTAATTTCGGTAATTTTGATTTCAAAAGATATTTTAAAGAAATGCAATGATTTCATTTGTGTATTCAATAAACACAAGATTTTATAATTGAGTAAAATGTTCGCCATGCCCAGTGAGAGATTCGCCAAAAAATTATATATACATATCATATTATTGATAAAATCGCCTTCCATTTTCCCTATATACCATGGAAATTCACCCATTTATTATACATGTAAATTTAGGGGGGATTCTTAAAATTTTCCCTATTACTAGGTGTTTCCATTTTCTTTCTTTGGAGCATCAATTATCGATAATAATGCTTCATTATGCCCTTTGAATTCCTTCAAACTAATTTTTCAAACCAAGCTTATGCAAAAATTTAAAAAAAACTACACACATTTTTTTTTCACTTTGTAGGAGCATGATATTGAATCTAATGTATTTATGTAATTTTGGATCTCCAAGGTCTGAAATTTCTTCCTTTGGTAACCCTATGAGTAATATTTCTAACTCCGGAAGTCTGATCAAGATTGGATTCTCCAATGAAGATTTATGTCAATTCTCCCACGATGACCTTGTATGACGTGCCGTGGGTCACTGTTTTGACCTTAGGTTCTGAAAATGGTACCCAAAAAGCTACAGTCTGTCCTCTTTCTGCATATTCTTACGAAAATTCAGTTTGATGTTCAGAGAGAATGTTATGATGATTTTCCCAAGGTGACCTGTTTGGAATGTAATTCGGGGGTCTGCAAAAACCCTAACTTTCTCAAATTATATCTCTTTAAATATAGCGAGACAGGATTTGAAATTCAGGGCTAAGGTTTAGATTGATTTCTTCTCAAATGGGTTTTGTTTTTATCTTCTGAAACTTTGTAGAGAAAGCGTTATAGCGAACATTCCACAATGACCTATTTTAGATGAAATTCTGGAGCTTGCAAAAACCCTACCTTCCTTAGATCATATCTCTGGAAATATAGCGAGACAAGATATGAAATTCAGACCCGGGGTTCAGCTAGATTTCCTCTCAAATTGGTTTTTTTTTTTTCTCTTCTGAAACGTTGCAGGAAAAATGTTATAGCGAAAATTCCATGATGACCTATTTGGAGTAGCGAAACCCTAGAATCCAAAGCTCTGAAACCAAATGTTATGAAACTAGCTCACAAAAATATAGAAAATATAGATCAACACCTTAGAATTCAGCCTCTTCGAGGGGGAAGCCTCCTTTACATTACACAAATTAACAATTCTTGGATCATACAAATGACAAAACCTCCTTTCTATAAATAGGAGTGTAAGGGATCATAATATAACCAAGCTGACCTAACAATAATAATATAAAGGCACAAAAATAACAATAGTGGGATTCTATGGGGCAGAATAATAAAAATAAGGGATACAATGACAATAGTAATGGAGGAATCACTAGTATTATAGGGACCTAATTGCAAAGTTATATGAAATCACATTCACATACTATACAGAAAATAAAATTCTGCAAAAGAATTCTAAGAGGTTTGGGGCAATAGACTAGTTGATGGGCCCAACTGATGTAGGAGCATGAGACATGGAGGGAAAATACTTCAAACGTATTCCAAAAATACAAAAAAATCTACAAGCAAATGAGTGGGATCCCTTAGTCATCAATTTCCATGTTTTTCTAGTTAAGCAAAGAACTAGAATATAGGATTAAATCATGATGTAATAAGTGTTAAATTAGTTAGCTGTAGTGGAGGTTCTCGAGGAGAATATCTCACAGAACAGATAGGATTTGTTAGAATAGTGGATATTCTTGAGGAGAATTCCTCGCATAATAGATAGCAGTAAAAAAATTTAGCCTCTATTTTAGGATTTGGTTGTTAAAACGAACCAGTATATATGTGACTTTTATGCTATTGTAAAGGGATTTTGACCGAGTGGTTTTATCTCATATTGCTTAAGGAAAGAGGAGGATATCTCTGTGTATTTGTCGATCCCGAAGACATTGTGACCTTCAAAACCCTTTCTATGCATTTGAACACTTGTTTGTCTATTAAATCTGGTATTTATTCATACATTAGGCTTTCACACAGCGCTTTCTTTTAGGCCTTTACAATAGTGGTTCGGCTTGGTTTTCTAGCTAATAATTTGGTGAAGCCTATTTGAGTGTGTTTCCTTCATATCAGTGTGCTCTATTTCAAATTTACGCATCGTTTTAGTCCCGCAAGCTAAATTCTCATTTACACTAAGAAACAACGAAAAACTTAGTCCGAATTTAGAATCCGGACTTGAAATCTTATTAAGTGTGGCTGATATCCATATCGAGTCCGTAAGAACTATCGCATCTCATTGCTCCAGTGGGGAGGAACTGGCCTTTTGAACCGCCGAAATCTGATGTTATGACACATTCGGATCTGAAATATTATAGAGGAGGACTTATAATCTATTAGGCCTGGAAGCGTTATCGCATCAAGAGTTTAAGCGGAAGGAGCCTGGCGGAGAGGCATTGAAACTGTCGATTGTGATTGCCAATAATGCTACAATATTATCGCAGTGGGGAAAGGCCAATAGTAAAGCGTCAATAGTGTTGTTCCATTTCTCATGGAATAACCCGCCGATAGTGTATTTAAAGCGTCGATAGTGTTATTCCATTTCTTATGGAATAAACCCCGCCGATAGTGTATTTTATGCATAATTGCATTATTGCCATTTGTGATGCCACCAATAGTGTATTATGTAATCCTTATGGAATTACAGCTCCGATAGTGAGGAAAAGGGGCTATGTTATGAAATTGTTCCCGATAACAAGGGTTGGACTGATTAATGGAAATGGATTGGTGATAGTGGCCGAAAAAGGAAAATTTATAAAACAATCAGTCTGGAAATAGATGACTGATACTCCAGTGGAGGAAGAAGAAGGAATTCCGTTAGATTTAGAGAAAATTATATCAGAATTCACGCGTTTGTCAATATCACCTGCACCCAGGCCATCATTAGTGGTATCAGAGCAACCTGTTGACACTGAATTGAATCTCAGAAGCAAGAGAAGAAAATTTAATATGGCTTTCAGAGTTGCAAGAGGATGAGGACATGGTAGAAGAGGTCGACCAGTTGCATATGTTGAGGTAATGGAAGCTATGCACCAGATGTAGGCTAGATTAGAGGCATTAACAACATGGAGAAATATAGATGATGGGGATATTAGTGAGCATGAGGTTGAAGCTGAAGAAGAGGAGGAAACTATAGCAGTTACTCCTGAGATGAGGTTCTTCCAATCAGTGTTGAGATCCACAACTAGGCCAAAGATTGAGGTTTCAATATATGAAGGAGGATTGGATCCAGAAGAATTGATCGACTAGATTAATGGAATGGAGAAATTCTTTGATTATGAAGAAACAAAAGATGAGAAGAAAGTAAAGTTTTCTGTCACCAAGCTAAAAGGACATGCAACAATTTGGTGGGATGGAGTGCAGGCAGAAAGAAAGAGTCTTAACAAGTAACCAATCAAAAATTGGAATAGGATGGTAGCAAAGCTAAGAGGTAAGTTTCTACCAAGTAATTATCAACAAACCTTGTTTAGACAGATGCAGAATCTTAGATAGAGGTCTACGAGAGTGAGAGAATATATAGAGGAATTCTATAAGGTAAGCATAAGAGCTGGACAAACTCAGGATACAGATGAGAAGGTGGCTAGATATGTGAATGGTCTTAGGAAGGACCTTCAAGATGAGATAAGTACACTGTCTCCTAAAATAGTAGAAGAAGCTTATCAGATGGTACTGAAAGCTGAAGAAAAACTCATGAGAAAGCAGTCTGCAAGAGGAAGAGGTACTTTTCGAGGGAAAGGAATCCAAGGTGGTAGAGGAAGATCTAGAGCACCTAAAGATGGAGCTAGTAGCAACTCAAATTAGCATTCACCCACAGGAGGTGATGCGAGTGGCAGAAGGAGTTTTTGTAGAGGAAGAGGAGGCAGAGGCAGAGGAAGAGAAGTAATATGTTACAGGTGTAACAAACTGGGACACAAAGCTTTTGAGTGCCCAGAGAATGTAGAAACAAGTCAGAGGAATGCAATTTTTTCTCAAGTTGAAGAGGAATAAGCAACAGTGACAAAAGAAGAAAATGTACTAGAGAGAGGAGAATCTTTAGTAGTCAATAAAGTTTTGCTCAATATAGAAAAGGAGATAGTTGAACCATCACAAAGAAAGACTTTGTTCAGAATAGTGTGTAAGGTTCAAGGGAAATGTTGTCAGATGATCATTTATAGTGGCAGCAGTGATAATTTGGTCTCTATAGAAGTGGTGGAGAAATTGAAGTTGAAGACAATGAAACATCCAACACCTTATAAGGTGTCATGGTTACAAAAGGGACATCATTTGTTAGTGAATGAATAGTGTGAAGTGGAGTTGCAGTTGGGAAAATATAAGGATAAAATTGTATGTGTTTTGATGCCCATGGATGTGTGCCACATATTGGTTGGAGGACCTTGGCAATATGATAGAGGAGTTATGCATGATGGGAAAAGAAACACCTACAAGTTTGGTAAAGATGGTATCAATCATACATTGCTACCTATGGGAGAAGAGGATGAATCAGGAAAGAATACTGATCCAAAAACTCTATTGCTAGGAGGAAAGGAATGCTTACAACAGATTGAAGAGAAAGAGGTAAATTTTGTTGTAATTTTCCTGCCCAAGGTAATAATGACTTCTACTAAAGTTTCTGATTTACCCATTGAAATGCAAGAAATATTGGACAACTATTGTGATGTCATTGTTGATGATTTGCCTAATGAGTTGCCACCCATTAGAAGAATTATCCATCATATAGATTTGATTGCTGGAGCAAATCTACCAAACAAAGCAGTTTATAGAATGACTCCCACAGAAAATGAAGAGGTTAGAAAGAAGGTTCAGGAATTTCTTTGCAAAAGACTGATCAGAGAAAGTTTGAGTCCTTGTGCAGTACCAATAGTGTTGAGTCCAAAGAAAGATGGAGGATGGAGAATGTGTATTGATTCAAGAGCCATCAATAAAATCACAATCAGGTATAGATTTCCTTTACCTAGAATTAAAGATTTGATGGATTGTTTGAGTGGAGAAAAGTATTTTACAAAACTAGATGTTAAGAGTGGGTATCATTAGATAAGGATAAGAGAAGGGGATGAGTGGAAAATTGCCTTTAAGACAAATGAAGGATTGTATGAATGGAGAGTAATGACTTTTGGGTTTTCAAATGCACCAAGTATGTTTATGAGACTCGTAAATGAAGTTCTTAAAGAGTTTATTGGTAAATTTGTAATAGTATATCTGGACAATATATTAATTTACAGCAGGTCTAAGGAGGAGCACATAAGACATCTGAAATATGTCTTACAAAGGTTACAACAAGAGAAATTATTGCTGAATTTGATGAAATGTTCATTCATGAAAGAGGAGTTGGTGTATTTGGGTTTTGTTGTTTCTGCTAAAGGATTGAGGATGGATCCAGAGAAGATCAAGGAAATCATGGAGTGGCCTTCACCTAAAATTATCTTTGAGGTAAGAAGCTTTCATGGTGTTGCTAGATTTTATAGGAAATTCATAAAGAATTTTAGTAAGATCAATGCTCCTATTATTGAGACCATAAAGAAGGATAAACAACCATTTAGATGGACTGCTGAATCAGAAAATAATTTTCAGTTGTTGAAGAAAAAGATCACTGAAAAACCTATTTTGGTTTTACCCGATTTTAGTAAACCTTTCCAAGTGAAGTGTGATGCCAGTTGAGAAGCTATTAGAGGTGTTTTAAGTCAAGAAGATAGACCTATAGCTTATTTTAGTGAAAAGCTGAATGATTGAAAGAAGAAGTATTCTTCTTATGTTAAAGAGTTTTATGCAGTTGTGCAGTCATTGAAGAAGTGGAGACATTATCTAATGTCAAAAGAGTTCATAATTTATTCAGATAACCATGCACTGTAGTATATTATGCAGTAGCCAAAGATTAACCAGAAACATGCTAAATGGGTAGAGTATATTCAGGGATTTCATTTTGTCTTGAAGCATATAAATGGCCAATAAAACAAAGTTGCAGATGCTTTAAGTAGGAGAAATACATTACTTTTAGAGAGTCAAATTCAAGTGTTGGGTTTTGATTTTCTTAAAGACTTGTATGAGACAGATTTAGATTTTAAAGATGCATCTGAGGCTTGTAAAAATATTGTTTTGATGGATAGGAATAAATGGTTGGATTATTTCTTACAAGATGGATTGTTGTTTAAGAGAAATCAACTGTGCATACCAAATTGTTCTATGAGGGAGAACTTAATCAAAGAGAAACATTGTGGTGGACTTGCAGGAAATTTTGGTATAGATAAGACTTATGAGGAGTTGAAAAGATTTTATTTATGGCCGAAAATGAGATCTGAAGTGGAAAAGTATGTGAAAACTTGCAAAGTCTGTCAATATGCAAAGGGAAGAAGCCAAAACATACGTTTGTATGTTCCATTACCAATTCCAGATAGGCCTTGGGATATGGTAAGTATGGATTTTGTTTTGGGCTTACCGAAGACTCAAAGAGGAAATGATTCAATTTTTGTTGTAGTGGAAAGATTTTCAAAAATGGCACATTTTATTCCATGTTATAAAACTAGTGATTCTACTCAAATTACTAATTTGTTTATCAAGGAGATTGTAAGATTGGATGGGTTGCCTAAGAGTATTGTCTTAGACAGGGATTCCAAATTTGTTGGACATTTCTGGAGGACATTATGGAAAAATTTGGGAACTAAACTAAGTTTCAGTTCTGCCTATCATCCACAGACTGAAGTTGTGAAAAGGAGTTTGGGTAATCTTTTAAGGAGTCTTATTGCAGAAAATCCAAAATAGTGGGATTAAGTATTGGCACAGGCTGAATATGCATATAATGAATCACCTAACAAGAGTATAGGGAAGAGTCCATTCCATATAGTTTATGGAATGCATCCAAGAGGACTATCTAAGTTAAGAAACTTGGGAAAGATAAGATGAGAAGTCCAGAGGGTGAAGATTTTGCTTCAGAAATGCAAGCAATACATGAATAGGTGAAACAACAGCTATAGGAAAGCAACATCAAGTACAAAACTAGAGAAAACATGAAAGGAAGAGAGGTGAGCTTTGAAGTTGGAGATTTTGTTTTAGCACACCTAAGGAAGGAAGGATTTTCAAAGAGGGAGTATAACAAATTGAAGTTCAAGAAAATTGGACCATGTAGAGTATTAAGAAAATTTCTGCAAATGCATATGAAATTGAATTACCCCTTGATGTTGGAATATCTCCAATTTTGAATGTTGCTAATCTGTACAAGTATGAAGGTGAAACTGTAGATGATATAGAAAAGGATCAGGAGACATAGGAAATTGACTGGGTAAAACAGCTACCTACAGCAAACGAATTACATCCAGAAAGGATTTTGGACAAGAAAGTGTTCAAGAAAACCAGAGGATAGGAGTACTTTCAATATTTGATCAAATGGAAGGATCAGCCAATTGGTGAAGCTACTTGGGTAACAAAAAACATGCTACAGAAGTTGGGTAGTTCTATAGAAGAGCTCATGGAAAGGAGCCCATGAAGAATTTTGTCCTCAGGAGTCTGATGTAGGAGCATGAGACTTGGAGGGAAAATACTTCAAACTTATTCCAAAAATACAAAAAAATCTACAAGCAAAGGGGTGGGATCCTTTAGCTATCAATTTCCATGTTTTTCTAGTTAAGCATAGAACTAGAATATAGGATTAAATCATGATGCAATAAGTGTTAATTAGTTAGCTATGGTGGAGGTTCTCGAGAAGAATACCTCATAGAATAGATAGGATTAGTTAGCGTAGTGGAGATTCTCAAGGAAAATGCCTCGTAGAACAGATAGTAGTAATACATTTTAGCCTCTGTTTTAGGATCTGGTTGTTAAAACAAACCAGTATATATGTAAATTTTATGCTATTGTAAAGGGATTTTGACAGAGTGGTTTTATCTCGTATTGCTTAAGGAAAGAGGAGGATATCTTTGTGTAATGGTCGATACCGGAGGCATTGTGACCTTCGAAACCCTTTCTATGCATCTAAACACCTGTTTGTCTGTTAAATCTGGTATTTATGCGTATCTTTGGCTTTCATGCAACACTTTCTTTTAAGTCTTTACAATAGTGGTTTGGCCTAGTTTTCCGGTTAATACTTTGGTTGAAACCTATTTGAGTGCGTTTCCTTCATATCGACGTGCTATGTTTCCAATTTACATGTCGTTTTAGTCCCGCAAGCTCAATTCTGGTTTACACTAAGAAATAATGAAAAACTTAGTCTAAATTTGGAATCCGGACTTGAAATATTATTAAGTGTGGCTGATATCCATATTGGGTCCGTAAGCACTATCGCATTGCATCACTCCAGTGGGGAGGAACTGGCCTTTTGAACCACTGAAATCTAACGTTGCGACACATTCGGATCCGAAAAATTATAGAGGAGGACTTATAATCTATCAGGTTTAGAAGTGTTATCACATTGTGAGTTTAAGTGGAAGGAGCCTGGCGGAGAGGCGGTGAAACTGCTGATTGCAATTGCCGATAATGCTACAGTATTATCGCATTGGGGAAAGGCCGATAGTAAAGCGCCGATATTGTTGTTCCATTTCTCATGGAATAACCTGTCGATAGTGTATTGAAAGCGCCGATAGTGCTATTCCATTTCTTATGGAATAAACCTCGATGATAATGTATTTTGTGTGTTAATGCATTTCCTTTTGGAAAGCAGCGCTGATAGTGTATTTTACACATAATTGCATTGTTCCCATTTCCAATGCCTCCAATAGTGTATTATGTAATTCCTATGGAGTTACAACTCTAATATTGAGGAAAAGGGGCTCTGTTATGAAATTGTTCCCGATAACAAGGGTTGGACTAATTAATGGAAAATGAATGGTGATAGTGGTTGAAAAAGGAAAATTTATAAAACAATCAGTCTGGAAATAGATGAATGATACTCCACTAGAGGAAGAAGAAGGAATTTCGTTAGATTTAGAGGAAATTGTATCAGAATTCATGCATTTGTCAATATCTCCTGCACCCAGGCCACCACGAACCACCCAGCTCATTACCGTTGCATCAACTAACTCACCGTGCCAGCAGATTTAGAAGAAACATAAACGTAAGTAGAATTCCATAATGTATATTAATTTCGAAGTCATGTTACATCATGACTAAATAAGCAGTGTTGTGCTCTAGTGGTCCCCTCCAAGGATCATCGCACTAGGCACGCCTCTCTTCCTTCCCTACACAATCAAGATCGATCCTCTATGTTTCAAACAATATGATTTACAATCTACAATTTTCCATCCTCTCACACCTACGTAACTTCTTCCTTTGATAATATTTTTACATGATATATTCCTTAGCAAACAACATGGGGATTCAATCCCAACTGATTATCATAAATATAATATCACTACAACTATTTACCTCTTAAAATAATGAATATTTGATACAAATTTTCCAAGTCTGTGCATTTTGTAGAATTCTGGAAAAATTGGTATTTTTAACAAACTGCCACCAAAGATCTCTTCGTAATTTGGGAAAGTTGTTTGGAGGTAACCTAGTTTGTTATGTTTAAAACAATAATCTTTCTTAGAATTTTCTGGTTCAGCTCCATTGCCTCGGAAATCATTCCCGAAACTGACTATTTGGGTACTTGTGAAATCTGAGATCCCAATTCTTGAAAATTAGTCTCTTTTTATAAAACTGCCTCAAAGACCCTTATGTAAATTTTATATAATTACGAATTTTAGAAACATGTTTCAGGCCTAGTCAACTTGCTATATCGGACCAAAACCCATGTTCCAGAATTTCCCTATTTGCCTTCACATGCACGAAAAACAAGGAGGAAGTTGGCAGTCTAGAAACTGCTGCAAATTCAGGGCTGAAGCATTAATTATACCCTAAATATAAGTTCATACGACTTGGGTGTATCTTGACTCATGTTGAAGTGTTAAAACAACATTTTGAACAAAAACCTCTTTCATATTTCCCTAGAAATGTGTCAATGTATGAAAGCCCCAAATCAGTACAGGCATGTTGGTGCAAACACAACTGGTGCAGGAATGTTGGTGCAGAAATGTTGGTGCAGGAACTGCTAGTATAGGAGTGTTATAACCTGCCACACAGGAGCCTAACATTAATGAAATTTTCACATTAAATACTCTTCAAATTAACAAAACAAGAAGAGTTCATAGATCAACAACTTCCAGCACTAAAGGCCTTGATATAGTAACTTAATAATGCGTAAAAAGGAATAATAATGATTATAGACACTTAGTACAGGCATAAAATTATTCAGTAAAATCATGAAAATCTGGATAAAATTGAGGCTCAACACTCCCCCACGCTGACCTTCTTGCATGTCGTCATGCAAGCCAAACCATAAAAGTTATAAAATCATGGAAGAAGGCAGGGGGGAGACTTAAGGATTAATGATCGTACTATGGTTCCCAATTAAGCATGTCAAAAAAATTACCAGCAAGGAAATATTAAGATACCTGGTATGTCATCATTTTTTAAGCATTCATTTAGTACCAACTAAAACCATGTTACAACCCTTATGAAAGTATCGAGTGTAGGAATGATAAAATTGCAACAATATCAAGATCACGTACAGGAAACCAATGCTTTGTACCATACATTATGGAAAAATACTATTTAACCTTTATGATAGACATCACATACCTATTGTCCTATTTCAAATGAACTCCCTACTTATCATAGCTTTCATAGCTCTTATTTCGATATAGAGTCTTATTAACATTCATGATAAAAAGAATCAAATGTTTGCTGAAAAGGTGTAGTTTCAAGAAGACTAACACAAGATTTATCACCTATTATAACAATCATGTACCTAGGTCATGTAGTGCTTATTTAGAGGCAGCCACAATCAACACACATTATTTTCCATCAACACCTGGTGAGTAATCATCTTTGAGTAATTCATCACTCTAAATACCATAAAGAATTGGAGTTATGATACCAAAAAAGGGAAATAAAAATAGAACAAGATGACACCTTCTTGGACCAATCAACAAACACTCTAAATTTTGTTGTCATCTAGATGAAAAAGTTAGTTTCTTCTTGATCGATTACAAAGAATAACCTTCACTAAGGGTACGACATCATTAAAGATTCCTAATTTTTTAAAGATAGAACTCAAAGCATCATGCTCGAATCATCTTAAAACCATTTCCAAGAAATAAAATGATGGGTTTTAGGGAAGAGAAAGATAATCAAGTAAATAATAGTATGCAATTAACTTTAATACCACAACCATGGCCTTGCTACCTGCAAGCATTTATAGCCTCGGCAGGGATGTCTTTTAACCTAACGAAATGTATGTTTCCCACTTACTAGATATAGATTTAGAGTTATCTTATTTACTTTTAAAAATAAGATGAAGGCCATTCTCCTAGATTGGTAACCAGCTGAGGGCAGTGCCACTCACAAGAAGAAACACGGATAAATAGGTCGGCTCGTGATGGGACCTCCTATCTTCCAGCTTTTCAGCTGAAAGCCATTACTCTGCTTGGTGACCAGCAACAATAATTTCATGCATGTTAGGTCTCACGATCGTGGTAGGTCGGCTCATCATGAGATCTCCTATCCTCCCCTAAATCATTTTGTAAACTTTGATTATAATTAACTTCAAATGTTACTTAATAAGTTGGGAGACAGATCTACTCCTTAAGAGTACGAGATGGTGTGATAAGTTTTTAATGACTAATCATTACTGGCTAGTTCCTCTACCCTAAATACTTATTAAAAATATCCCAGATAATGACTAAAAGATTCTTTAAGTTAATAATGCTAGTGTTCTCATGAATATCTTATTGTGATCTTTACAAAAGTGGTCCACCATAGGGCACTCTCCAATAATATCTTCTAAGGGAAACTGAAAATATATGTCTCATATGACAACTTCATTAGAGTGGTTAATCATGGTTAATTTTGCAAAATCATGAGGTATTAGAGCAAATCGTACTCAACATGGTTTTTCACAGATGTATGTGTAACAACCAATGTGGATCAAAAGCAGTTTTAGTGGCTATGCTTTGAAAGTCAAAACCCCAATTGCATTGTTTTAACAACTTTATTTCATGGAATTTCTTTATTCTTCTACCCTACTCTAGCCTAAGAAGCGGAAGACTCCCTTTTAAGTATAGGAGGACTTTCAGTGCAACCAAGTTCAGAGCAAGAGGATAATCATATTCATGTTCAAATTTAGAAAATATATGTAAAAAATACCAAATCATGAGGTACCATCTGCATTCAGTGATGTCATGCGACAAATTGTTGAATGATAAGGGAGGGATGAATACTTACACTCATCCGAAACCGAGATTATATGGGATCCATATACTCTTGGTCATTTGATTCATGGGCAACATCTGGTGCATCATGAAAATCCTGCAATTTTCTTTGTTCATCCTCTAAAGTGCAGGCTGGAACAAGTTGGTGTTCTTGAACCTCTGCTTCTGATTACTTCTCCTCATCAAGCATGATCCATAGCTTCTCAGTTTCCCTAGGAGTATCTTATGGTTCTTCATGATCTTCTTCTTCTAGAGGAGTAGATCGATTTCTAATTGATGCCAAGATGTGTTCTTTCTGTGAAGCAGAGACACCATCTTCTGCTAGAATTTGAGATAGTTCTTTAAATAGAATAACACTTCTTGGAATTTTCCTGCTAGCTGGAAAGTCTTGTTAGCACTTGGACTGAGAGTAGGGGGTCTTTTGGTATCTGAAAAAAACCTCAAAAGATCAATTGCAGTAAAAAGAACAAACTAATATTGTAAACTAAAGAAATCACACTTGTGGGAATTAAGTAACCCCTATTGCAGAAAAAAAGTAACACACTTTGGAGTAAAATAAACTGCTCATAAAAAACTGAATTGGAGTAAATCAAGCACCACACTTTGCAAAAAAACAAATTACTCATAAAAAATAAATTGCAGTAAAATAAACAAATCGAGCATCACACTTTGCAGTAAAGGAAATCACTCATTTGCAGAAAGGAAAAACTTGCTCGTGAGCTCTCTGGGAATGTCATCTAGTATGCCTCAACAAGCAAGGGGAATCTCATTAATCTATAAATTCGATTGTGAAGGAAAGGGAAAATCATGACAAATCGTTGAGGCCTTATCCTACAACGCCTCCCTGGAAACAGTGCAAAAATGTTGGGCGATATAAATGCAATATTTACACCAACATTTAATTTGTCAATTCGGGTAAGTAATCTTAGAGGCATAGCACAATATATGCCAGAATATGACCTCATGGATCCATGAAATAAAAACCAAGCTTTTTCAAGAAATTCGAAAGGGCATCATTCAGGAAAAATGTGCAAGACTCTTCGAAAGAAAAGTAAACACACTCCGAGAATCTACTTCTGGCTCCTCTTCTGGATTGAGATAACTCCTATAGTAAGTCTTCCTCAATTGTCTAGGGGACAAGGGAATGTAGGCCAGATTCAAAATAATGTGATTCAAGAAATAAAGAATGCAAAACCCCTTAAAATATTACTGCTATCTTGCAAAGATGAAAAGCATGAAGTAAAACATAAGGCAACTTCATTCCAACTATTCTAATGAAATCATTGAAAGATTTTAAAAGAGATCTACATTGTACTGTTTCTCTGGAAATGATTCAATATTCAAGTTTAAGGAAAGTGTGCATTTGTTTTTGTTACAAGTTCTTCTCCCTGGCTTGAATCATCATTCTCGCACCACAACAACGTGTCTACATTGGAACGTTGTGTCTGTATTGAAACGATGTGCCTGCCCCAGAAGTATGTCCTGTTCCTACACTAAGTATATTGCCCTAAAGGAGCAATTAATTATGATGAAGGGATATAACTTTTTAACCTTAAATCATTCCAAGAATTCTTGTGAGAAATTCACTTGCCAATAAAGTAATATGATAATTTTTCCTTATGTTGATCCTGGAATTTTCTTATTAAGAGTGCATGAATAAATGTTTTTCTTTGAAAGTGAAGGAATCAGTTTTACATTTAAAATAGTGATCTTGAGGAAATCATGAATGCATGTTAAAATAAATTAATCAGAACTCTTACTCAACAATTGTTTTCTTCACCATTATATCCTGAAATCAAACCTTGTTATTCAACAATGAGATCAAGGAAAGTATCACACTTAACTTGTAATGGAAATAAGAGATACAGTAAAACATTCGATACTTATCCTCTACCTTGGTCTTTATAAAAATTCATAACAATATTATTAATTGAACTAAAATGATCAAAGCTATGAGAAAGAGCTATAGATAAAATTGTTGAAATATGACAACAAGAATATTCCAATTTAATTTGTCCTTGAATTAAATTGTGAATTAAAATCAAATTTAGTCTTAACAGCTACTTGGAAATAATTAGTTAATTTATTTTAGATTAATTAGTTGGAGAAATTCAAGTTAGAAGTCTTTCTAAAGTCATGCAAGAGTTATCCCTTAAATTAAGGAGATAAGATTGAGTTATATTTGAGTTGTAATTAGTTAACTCAGTTTACTGAGGTAAGTCGAGTTAAATTAGTTCCAAATTGTTTGAGGAACTAATAGTGAGTTAATAGTCAGTTGATGCATTAATGCACTCAACTAGTGCTACTCCAGTTAACTTAAGATTCCCTCATCAGAAACTCATGCATGTCTATTATGAGAAAGACCCAGTTGAAATTAAAGTTCAAGGACAATGTACTATTAGTTGCATGTGTTTTCTAATGGAGAAAAATCATGCATGCAGTCAAGGATTTATCCTTCAGTATTGCGCAGTTTTGATGGATTGGTTTTCCACATGGTAATAGGAGAATCCTCCATGAGGAATAGCACAAGGAAATAGGAGCTTGGAGGGCAGAGAGGAAGGCTGGAGAGAAGCCAAGATTGCCTGTGAGCATCTGTGAGGATTGTACTGAGAGCTGGCTAGCTGTGAGAGCTAAAGCTTTGTATAATTCCTATATATTTCCCCCATGTATGATAATACAATAGTGTGGTGTTTTTAGCTGAGGCTTTCCCCAAAGTATTTTCATGTGTATCGTGCAATTGATTCTTCTTCTTCTGGTTATATTGTTCAACTCGATGTTTAAGCTTCCGGAAATTGATAGTAGAAGTAGGTTATACTATTTTGCTTTGATTTATATTGCATTATCGGGTTAACCTACCATTAGATTTTCTACATGGTATCAGAGCTGTGAATGGTATACTGAGAAGAGAATTCAAAGTTTGAAGTTCGGGGTTGCAGGGACATATCAAATTCATATCATACTTCAAGGTTGGCCAATGGTGTTCTATGGCTTGAGACTCCAGTATGCCTTCGAAGGTAGCTCAAATTACATAGCATGGAAAGATAAAATGGAGGTTGTATCAGAAGACAATGGCTTGAAGGAATTCATTTATCAAGAAATCCCAAAGCCAACTTCAACTAATGCACAAGAGTTGGCTGAGTGGAAGAAGTGTGTGGCGAAAGTGAGAAGGATCATCCTTGAGGGAGTTCAAGACCATATTGTCTCGAGTCTCCATGGGAAGGATACTCCATTTTCAATGTGGAAGACATTGAAGGACCTCTACTAGAACAATAGCATCCAGAGGAAATTGGCACTGAAGGATAAGCTTTGAAGAATCAAGATGGAGAAGGGTGATATTATTTCCACATATCTGAAAAAGCTCATCACCTGTAGAGATGAGCTTGGCAGTGTGGGAATAACTACTACTGATGATTATATGGTAAGCCTTGCTCTCCTTCCCCTTCCAAAGAGTTGGAATAGCTACTGGGACTCTGTGAATGTAAGGGAGAAACTGCTAGATTTGGAACGACTGTGGTCCGATCTTATGCAGGAGGAGATCACGAGGAGCACACGAGATGGTTCTTCATCCAAGAATGATGATGAAGAAAATCTGGGATTAGCAAGTAACATAAGGAAAGGGAAGGGGAAGGCTTCCCATTTCAAATTGAATTCTTCTCATGGAGGGAAGAAGGGTGACATGTCTAAATTAAGATGCTTTAATTATCACAAGATTAGACATTAAGTGACTAATTTACCATCGAATAAGTCCAAGAAGGGATCATCAAAAGGATTGGAAGATGAGGCATTAGCCTCTCAGTTCAAAATGGATTTTACCCTCATCGCATGCATGGTGTCATCGATGATGGGTTGTGTTTGGTATCTTGACAGTGGAGTCTCATTCCACGTGACCGGTGATAAAAATTTATTCATTGCCTTAGAGGAGAACGACCTCAAGATGTGCATAGAGATGGATGACGACGGAAGGTATAATGTTTCAGGAGTGGGCACGGTTTCTTTCCAGAGTGAGCATGGAGCTCCTCTCACCTTGACAGATATGATCTATATGCCTGGACTGAAGAAGAACTTGGTATCAATCACAATGTTGGAGGACAAAGGCTACGATGTTGTCTTTAGTAAAGGAAAGGTGTTCCTAAGACATATAGACACGGGTTAGACCAAGAGGATAGGGATTTGGGTGAAGAGTCTCTATAAACTAGAGGTAGATGATTGTGCGACATTGAGTACGAAAGCATAATTGTTGCAAAGCAAAGACATTGGCAAGTTGTGACATGGGCGGTTGGGCCATTTGCATCATGTGGCTTTGAAGATAATGCAACAGATATCTACATGACTTCCCAAAGGTAAACTTGAGCAAGTTCACACATGTAAAGGTTGTACCTTGGGAAAGTACACCAAGTATTCCTTTCATGATTGAGACAGTCAAGTAGAGGCTATCTTAGAGCGAGTTCGTACTGATTTGTGTGGATCATTCTCGATGACATCCACAATGAAGAAAAGGTATTATGTGATTTTCGTTTATGACTATTCTCGTAAATGCTGGATTTATTTCATACAGAAGAAGGACCAAACCTTCACAAATTTCTGTGAGTTCAAGGGTTTGGTCGAGAAAGAGTTAGGGAAGAAGATAAGGGCCTTGAGAAGCAACAACAATGGAGAATATGTGTCTCAAGGGTTTAAGGACTTCTGTGCAGCTGAAGGAATTAAACAAGAGTTGATGGCACCTCATAACCCACAGTAGAATGGGGTGGTCAAGAGGAAGAACTATTGTAGGGGCAACATGGGTAATGCTCCATGACCAAGGCCTACCACTTCACTTGTGGGCTGAGGCATGCAACACAATGCTCTATTTGTAGAATAGGAGCCCGCATCGCATACTTGGGATGAAGACACCAGAGGAAGCTTTCTCCGGTAAGAGACCAGATGTGGGTCACTTCAAGATCTTTGGCTCATCGGTATATTTCCATGTGACAAAGGATGCATGGAAGAAGCTTGAGCCGACAGAAGAGTTGGGGATATTTGTGGGGTACATTGGTACACCTCACAACTATCACATGTACTTTCCTACCAGTCAGAGGAAAATGGTTCGAAAAGATCTCAAGTTTGATGAGCAGAAGGCCATGCGAGTTTCCCTTGAGAGGGAAATCCAACTACAAGTTGTGGAGGAACTATTGGTTCCTAAGGAGGAGGAGCCTCAAACTGATGTGGATCAGCCGCATGCAGAGGTTCCAGGAGTGGAGACATCCACTCAAGCAGAGTCTTCCAGAGATGGACAGAAGCACACAAGAGAAGCTGACAGATTGTTGAAGGATGCGAGAGAGAATTTGGGAGCACCATCTTCTCAGCACAGAAAGAGGAGGTCACTTGAGAGGTACACTGGATACATGGCCCTTGTTGGGGAATGTGTTGAGACCGAGCCATCTTCCTTTGAGGAATTAGTGCAACAGCCGATTTGGGTTGATGTTATGGAGGAGGAGTATGACTCTATAGTTCATAACAGTGTTTGGGATGTGGTTTCGAGACCGGATAACAAGTTAGTTGTGAATTCACGTTCGCTTTACAAGGTAAAGAAATTTGTTGATGGCAGTGTGGAGAAGCAGAAGGCAAGATTTGTTGCCTGTGGCTTTTCACGGGTCAAGAGGCTCATGTTGCTGTAGTATATTTTGACAGAGGAGCAAGATGCTGACATTTTGACAAAGGCATTCTCAAGGTGTAAATTCGAGTTCCATAGAGAAAGGATTGGGGTGGTAGATAATCCCTTTCTTGTTGAGAGGGAGTGTTGAAATATGGCAACAATAATATCCAATTTAATTTGTTCTTGAATTAAATTGTGAATTAAAATCGAATTTAGTCTTAACAGCTACTTGGAAATAATTAATTTATTTATTTTAAATTAACTAGTTGGAGAAATTCAAGTTAGAAGTCTTTATGAAGTCATGCAAGAGTTATCCCTTAAATTAAGCAGATAAGATTGAGTTATATTTGAGTTGTAATTAGTTAACTCAGTTTACTGAGTTAAGTCGAGTTAAATTAGTTCCAAACGGTTTGAGGAACTAATAGTGAGTTAATAGTTAGTTGATGCATTAATGCACTCAACTAGTGCTACTCCAGTTAACTGAAGATTCCCTCATCAGAAACTCATGCATATCTATTATGAGAAAGACCCAGATGAGATTAAAGTTCGAGGATAGTGTACTATCAATTGCATGTGTTTTCTCTTGAAGACAACTCATGCATGCAGTTAAGGATTTATCCTTGAGGATTGCATAGTTTTGATGGATTTGTTTTCCACTTGGTAATAGGAGAATTATCCACAACGAACAACGCAAGGAAATAGGAGATTGGAGGGTAGAGAGGAAGGTTGGAGAGAAGCCAAGATTTCCTATGAGCATCTGTGAGGATTGTACTGAGATTTGGCTAGCTGTGAGAGCTAAGGCTTTGTATAACTCCTATGTATTTCCACCATGTATGATAATACAATAGTGTGGGGTTTTTAGCTGAGGCTTTCCCTAAAGTATTTTCATGTGTATTGTGCAATCGATTCTTCTTCTTCTAGTTATATTATTCAACTCGATCCTTAAGCTTCCGCAAATTGATAGTAGAAGTAGGTTATACTATAGGAAGGCTGGAGAGAAGCCAAGATTGCCTGTGAGCATCTGCGAGGACTGTATTGAGATATGGCTAACTGTGAGAGCTAAGGTTTTGTATAATTCCTATGTATTTCCACCATGTATGATAATACAATAGTGTGGGGTTTTTAGCTGAGGCTTTCCCCAAACTATTTTCATGTGTATTGTGCAATCGATTCTTCTTCTTCTAGTTACATTGTTCAGCTCGATCTTTAAGCTTCTGCAAGTTGATAGTAGAAGTAGGTTATAGTATTCTTCTTTGATTTATATTGCACTATCGGGTTAACCTACCATCAAATTCTATACAAAAATCACCAATCGAATGATCAAATCATAAAGAAGAAAGCATGAAGAAGAATTGTGAAATGAAATTGCAAAGTTATATGAAATCACACTCACATACTATACATAAAATAAAATGCAGTAAAAGAATTCTAAGAGGTTTGGGGCAATGGATTGGCTGATGGGCCCAACCACCCAACTCGTTTCCCTTGCAACAACTAACTTACAGTGCTAGTAGATTCAAAAGAAACATAAATGTAATTAAAATGCCAAAATATCTATTAATTTCTAAGTCATGTTACATCATGACTAGACAAGCAAGATTGTGCTCCAGTGGTCCCCTCCAGGGATCAATCCACTGGGTGCGATGCTCTTTCTTCCCTATGCAATAAATATTGATCCTCCATGTTGCAACCAATGCGATTTACAATCTACAATCTGCCATCCTCTCACACCTACGTAACTTCTTCCTTTTATAATATTTTTACATGATAGTTTCCTTAGAAAACTACATTCAGATTCAATCCCAATTGATTCTCATCTATAGGATATCAGTACAACCTTTGTCTTATTGAAAGAATCAATATTTGATATGAATTTTCCAAATGTAGGCATTTTCTAGAATTGTCGAAAAATTGGTATTTTTAACAAAATGCCTCCAAAGAACTCTTCGTATATCCTTAACCATTATGAATTTGGGAAATATGTTTGGAGGAAACCTAATTTTTTATGTTTGCAACAATAACATTTCTCAGAATTTTCTAGTTCAGCTCCATTTCCTCAAAAATCATTCTCGAAACTGATTGTTTGGATACTTGTGAAATCTAAGATCCTAATTCTAGAAAAACAGTCTCTTTTTGTAAAACTACCTGAAAGACCCTTATGGAACTTTTATACCATTATGAATTTTAGAAATCTATTTGAGGCTTAGTCAATTTGCTATACTAGAACCAAAACCCATGTTCCAGAATTTCCCTATTCACCTTCAACTGGATGGAAAGCAAGGAGGAAGTTGCAAGTCTGGAAACTGTTGTGAATTCGGGGCTGAAGCATTAATTATGCCCTAAATATAACTTCATACGACCGCAGTGTATCTTGACTCATGTGGAAGTGTTCAAACAAAATTTTGAACAAAAACGTCCCTCATATTTCCCTAGAAATGTGTCAATGTATGAAAGCCCCAAATCAGTGTAGGCATTTTGGTGCATGCACAGCTAGTGCAAGAATGTTGGTGCAGAAATCTGGGTCCAGGAACTGCTAGTACAGGAATGCTAGCACCTTCCACACAAGAGCCTAATATTAATGACATTTTCACACTAAATTCTTTTCAAATTAGCAAAACAAGAAGAGTTCAAAGATCAACAACTGTTAGCTCTAAATGCCTCTAAATAATAACTTAATAATGTGTAAAAAAGAATAATAATGATTATAGACACTTAGTACAGGCATTAAATTATTCAGTAAAATCATGAAAATATGGACAAAATGGAGGCTCGACAGGATGCTCCCATGCTATGGGCCTGACAGCATCCACGAGACTTTACACGCTCTCATGACATTGACTGTCGGCGTCTAGGGACTATTTTTCTTAGTGTTGTGCCAAATTCCCCAGGATTTGAGCCATTTTGTTAAGCCCAAAGCCCAGGTCACTTCCTAGAATTGAATGACACCTTCAGAAAAGAAAGATAATAAAGAAATTATGATACAATTTCAATTACTTGAACAATCCATTTACTGGACCCCTACTAGACATGGTATGCATTTTGTCAAACATGTCACAAATATGTACTCTATAGTTGTAAATAGCATATCTAAGCATAGGGGTCTCATACTCATCTGAGAATTGCACAGAAACAGTGATTCCTCAACACATTAGCTTTCAGTTTCACCATTAGGTCATAGACACGTTGTTCATTCATTCACAAGTAAAAAAATGATGAGAGCCATACATAGCTACTATCATAAAACGTATACATAACCAACATAATAGCAACATAAATACCAAGGAAATCACAAACATGTAATCCACATATAAACGAATATAATACTCATAGAAATACAAGTAGAAATAACGTCATATTGGCGATTCAGAATCTAAACCCGGGATGGGACTACCGTGCTCCACCAGCCCGTAGAATGGCTGAGCCAAATCTCTCTTCATCCATTCACCCCCATGTCATATTCCAAGCATGAATGTGGGATGTCATAGAACACATCAATCCAAAACCATCCAGGGCTTCAAGAGGTCATCCACCTCAACCCATAAAAAAATTATTCGACCTTGTGGTCGGACATCACAAAACCATCATCATATTGGTCTCTACGCAAGCCTTCCAAGGTTCGAGAGTGTTTTTTCCAACCAAGGCTTCTAAGACTAGTAACTTAGGCTATAACTTATTCCAAGATTCCAAAGTGTTTTTCCAACCAGGTCTTCCAATACTAGTAATTCCTACCCACCTAGGGCCTCCAGAGAATTTGTCAAATAAAGCCTTCCAAGACTAGTAACTCAATCGATGTTGCTAGAGGACTTTCAGAGCACTTGTCCAACTAGGGCATCCAGGAACTAGTAACTCAACCGAAGCTAAATGAAACACGAGAACCAACCAAAACAAAAGAAGGAAATAAATCCACAATCACCATGACTATCTAGGAAATGGAAAGGCTAGCAAAAACCACTGTCAATCTAGGAAATCTTGCATGCCAATGACAAATCATGACTAATAAACCACATGCATGTGTTATGCATGCCAAAACTAGTGAGTAAAACATAAATGCAACTCGGTACCTGCAAGAAAAAACATTGTAGTTTCTAATCTTAATGTCCTCTTGCACTTTTTTGCTCTTCCTTTAGCTTCTTAGTCCAAAATTCCAAGTATTTCACACCCTCCAAGAGTGCTCCAAGAAAAATTTAAGTGTACAAGAATGAGAGAGAGAGAGAATAATGAGAGAGCTCCAAAACTGAATTGAACAAGCTTGCCCATTAATCCTCTAAGCCTTTTTATCAATGAGGCATCTATTTCCTTCATTTTCCATCACTTTCCTCTTCACATGAAACCTATGGACCATTGACCTTCCTTTTCTCCTAATTTCCATTATTTTCATAAATAAATGTGCCAAAAATGCCATTTTACCTTTCCAAAGACTTAGCCATTGCCTTTTCCAAGTTCCTTTATCCATAATAAACCGAATGAGCACCCACTAGGATGTTTTTCCCACCATTCATCTTGGAATATGTGTCCCATGACCATGGTCTTATATATTTTTACATGAATTTTTAAACAGGGTTGTTACAAAAGCTACATGGGAGATGACGGATCATATGCATGTTACATATCCTTATTCGCTGGTTGAGCAGATGTTTTGGTATATGTCTTTGGTATATGTTTTTGGTACATGTTTTTATTTATGTTTGGTATATGTGCATATGTATATGGATGTAAATACCACCATGAGCTATGCTATGAAGGTTCAATAAGAAATATGGTTCTCATGTCATTATGATGTTATACTTGTTATGTTGTCATTTGGTTTGCTTCTCAGCAGGATGGCCATTGTAAACACTGCAATGAGCCAAGTTATAAAGATCCATGGGTAGTATGTTTTGCTTACAACAACCTTGTTGGTTGTAGGTGTTGTTGAACAATGAGGATTGTCTTCCCCCAAGGGGAGGGTTCTGTAACAGCCCTGGTGAAAATTCCATGTAATAAAAGTTAATAAAGGAAAAATAATAACCATGGTTGATGGGACACTTATTCCAAGTTGAATGTTGGGCAACAACATAGTGATGTGGATCATTGGTGATTAATTAATGCTCGAGGAAATTGGAAAAGGAAAAGGAAAAGGAATTGGAGAAACAAAATGTCATTTTGGCACATTTATTTATGAAAATAATGGAAATTAGGAGAAAAGGGAGGTGAAAGGTCAAAGGCTACATGTGAGGAGGAAAATGAAGCAAAATAATTGAAATTAGGAGAAAATAGAGGCCTCACTAATAAAAAGGACTTTGAGGATCAGTTCATAGAGTATTTTCATTTCAATTTTGGAGCTCTTTCTCTATTCTCTATCTCTCTTATACTCTAGGACACTTAGAGTTTCTTGGAGCACTCTTGGAGAGTGTGGCATACTTGGAGTTTTAGATCAAAAAGGAAAAGGAAGAGGAGGAAATCATAAGAGGACTTCATGATCAATAACTACAACGATTTTTTCTTGCATGTACTGAGTTGCATGTATGTTTTCCTCAATAGTTTTGGCATGCATGACATATGCATGTAGTTTATTGGTCATGATCTCTTACTGTCCATGAAGATTGCTTGGATTGACAATGGATTTTCCTTGCCTTTCCATTTCCTAGAAAATCATGGTGTTGTGGGTTTATTTATTTATTTATTTATTTTTCTGGTTGCTTCTCATGTTTCCTTTAGGTAGGGCTCATTTATTAGTTCCTAGAAGCCCTAGTTTGACAAACTCTATGAAAGCCTTGTAAGAGCTTGGGTTGAGTTACTAGTTCTGGAAGCCTTGGTTTGAAAAACACTTTAGAAACACTTGGTGGGTTGAGTTACTAGTTCTAGAAGCTTGATGACAACCATGGGTTGAGTTACTAGTCATAGAAGCCATGGTTGGAACAAGCACTCTCGATCCCTAGAAGGATTGGGTAGTGACCAATTTGACAATGGGTTTGTGATGTTTGATCATGAGGTGGAATCACTGTTTGATGGGTTGAGGTGGTTTGGCCTCCAGAAAGCTTGGATGGTTTTGATTTATATTTTTTATTATATCCCACATTCATGCTTGGAATATGGCACATGCGTGACTATCTGAAGAGATATTGGCTTAGCCATGTTCTTGATCGGGTGTTTCACGAAAGTTCCATAACTAGTTGGCCTTTGAATCCTTAATGTGAGGATATTTCTCCTTGTTATTTCATGATTATTATATTGGTTTATATGTGGGTTATATGGTTGTTGTTTCCTTGGTATTTTTGTTTCTATTTTGCTGGTTATGAACATGTATTATGATAGTACCTATGTATGGATTTCATCATGTTTTTATTTGTAAATGAATGAATAATGTATCTATGGCCTAATGGATGAAACTCTAGCTAATGTGATGAGTCATCAATTCTTGTTAGTAATTCACAGATGAGTATGAGACCCCTATGTTTAGATCTATTGTTTAAACTCATCGATTACATATTTATGATATGTTTGACGAAATGCTTGTCATGGCTAGTAGGGGTCCATTCAAGTACTTATTCAAGTAATTTCATTTTTATAATTATTCCACTGTTCTATTTCATATCGGAAGGTGTCATTTAGTTCTAGGTAGTGACCTGGGCTCTGGGCCTGAAAACGTGGCTCAAATCCCAAAAACAAAGGCACAACAATATCCAAAAAATTCCCTAAACACATGCATACCTATGTTGTTGGACTTTCCATAACCTCCTTGACACATGCATTCCCATATCAAAGGAGTGTTCAGAGGTTAAATGATCTAAAACCTCAGTGGGATGGAGAGGCTAGTTACCTCAGAGGTTGGGATGGTTCCTAGGAGTCTTTTTGTTGATGTGGAAGGTTTTTATGGTGTGCTTCCATCAGTTCCACTTCCTTAAGGTGACTTATGAGGTCAAATCATATCATAGTAACTTCTCATCCCATGTTTACCCCGGTTGGACGGTTACTTAGGTAGATGTGGGAGGGTGTTACATTATGACCTTGGTGGTCATTTCATTGTTTTCATAACCTATTTCCTCACACTCTTCATCATCATAAATATTTTCCAATATGTTTAAGACACTTGAATGTCTTCTCCCCTCCTACTCCACAAATGATACAATATTTTCTTGTAGAAATTAGGTTGTAGATTTGCAACTACTCATGAATTTTTAATCAAATAGTAAGACACAGATCTACACTACTACTATGTAGACATTATTTCACAATTTAGAACAAAAATTTCAGACATGCGACAAGGAATAACACACATTAAACAAGTATTTTTGTATGGGGAAAGAAATACGCTAGAATCCACAATGCTTCTTGCATTAATTAAATGAAATAGAGATGTATGACAATTTCTTTGCTCAATTGAACTCACCCTGCAAGTTCACAACGTATCTCTATGCTTACTGAAGACCTCTAACACAGACATAATGAAAATTTTCCTTGGCTTGAGCTCCTATTTCCTCGTATTGTTCCTTGAGGAATAAGCCCCTCTTATTTAGGAAATTCCCCCAATTGAATTCTGGAGTTACCTTAGGCTTATCATCTAGCTACATGAAACACTTGTACACTCAAGACCAGTATATAACTGATGCTACACTACCTTGGAATCTCTACATCAACTGGGTAACTTGAATTCTCTGCATGCACTAGCTATTTTGGGTTGATTTATCAGTTAACCCGATCATAATTGAGTATGACTAAAGTGCCATTGCTTAGTTGACCTTCCACTAGTTCCTCCAAAAGTTGGAACTAGTTTAACTCAAAAAACGTTGAGATAACTGACCTTGATTACTAGAAACTAGCAATCACATATGAAATAATGAACTCTAACTCCCCCAACTCGAATTTTCTGAGTAAAATGGGTGACACAAGATATTTCACATAAGATAACATCATCCACGTTGTTTGTTGATATGGAAATTCAATTTTTCTCAATTTTGTCAAGGCAAAACCAAATTGAATAATTTCTTGCTGCTTTTTTCAACACTCCCTTTTAGCAAGAAAGGGATTATCAACCATCTCTATCCTGCACTTGTGGAACTCAAACTTCCCTCTTGACAAATACTTTGCCAAAATATCAACATCTTGTTCCTCTATAGGAATGTATTGCAACAATATTATCCAGCTCTGCACGCAATCCCGTATATGGTGATACTCGATATCTATATGCTTCGATCGATCGTGAGAAACAAGAATTCCAGAGAGCTTGATCTAACTCTCATCATCAAAATAGACCACAGTCGGATCCATCATCTGACCAAACAATCCAACAAGTAGCTTTCTCATCTATGTTGGCATTATGATACATATGTTGTACTTGATGGCAACCCACTCATCTCAGATAATAAATTATAGTGTAGAGAAAAGTTCACGCACTTATATGCAGAGAAAATTTTATTTCATGTAGAGAAAAGTTCACGCACTTTTATGCAGAGAAAAGTTTATTTCATGTAGAGAAAAGTTCACGCACTTTTATGCAGAGAAAAGTTTATTTCATGTAGAGAAAAAGTTCACGCACTTTCATGCAAGGAAAAGTGCGTATATGTTGGAGAACTTACCTTTGGTCCATGGTAGTTAGTCCTTGGTATTTGAACCTATGAGGAAAAGCCCGTATATGTTGGAGAACTTACCTTTGGTCCATGGTAGTTAGTCCTTGGTATTTGAACCTATGAGGAAAAGCGCGTATATGTTGGAGAACTTACCTTTGGTCCATGGTAGTTAGTCCTTGGTATTTGAACCTATGAGGAAAAGCGCGTATATGTTGGAGAACTTACCTTTGGTCCATGGTAGTTAGTCCTTGGTATTTGAACCTATGGTTTTGGACCATGGTACTTCGTCAAAAGTGTTGATCTCACGTACTTTCATGGTGGTTCATGGTATTAGTCCAACAGTTTTTTGATCCTATGGTTTTGGCCCATGGTATTGTGAAAGGCCTAAGCCTATATAAAGCAAAGGAGATCACTTGGCTAATTCATCCTTGAAATTGAATATCTTAAGATCTGAAATATTGGGTTATTGTTTTAAAAGTTTGATCTATGAAAGGGAAGTTGAAAGCGAATCTGTGAAGGGTGATCTCTCGAGCGCTGCAGCTGCGGAAGTGCGGAGATGCCATAGAGGCGCCACAGAAGGCGCAGTGCAGAGGCGCCACAGAAGGCGCAGTGCGGAGGCGCCACAGAAGGCGCAGTGCGGAGGCGCCACAGAAGGCGCAGTGCAGAGGCGCCACAGAAGGCACAGTGCAGAGGCGCCATAGAAGGCGCAGTGCAGAGGCGCCACAGAAGGCGCAGTGTGGAGGCGCCACAGAAGGCGCAGTGCAGAGACGCCACAGAGGCGCCACAGAAGGCACAGTGCGGAAGCGCCACAGAAGGCGCAGTGCGGAAGCGCCACAGAAGGCGCAGTGCGGAGGCACCACAGAAGGCGCAGTGCGGAGGCACCACAGAAGGTGCAGTGCGGAGGTGCCACAGAAGGCGCAGTGCGGAGGCGCCACAAAAGGCACAGTGCGGAGGCGCCATAGAAGGCGCAGTGCAGAGGCGCCACAGAAGGCACAGTGCGAAGACGCCACAGAGGCGCCACAGAAGGCGCAGTGCGGAGGCGCCATAGAAGGTACAGTGTGAAGACGCCACAGAGGCGCCACAGAAGGCGTAGTGCGGAGGTGCCACAGAAGGCGCAGGTGCGGAGGTAGTACAGATATCCACAGATCTATACCAGTGAAGTTGCGGTCCCTGCTTGAAATTTGTTTTAACTGCCTTTGACTATTCTGCAGGGTTTTGGGTGCATAACTGATGTTTGGTTACTGGTATTGAGTTCAGATAGCAGCATGATTAATGAATTATCTTTATGTACTAGATCTGGTTGATAACTCTCATAATATCATTGTATGTGTATGGATCTGGTGATTGGGTGATTCAGAAGATTGTTTGATTATGTGCTTCAATGTTGTTGTTGGGTCCAGTATGAAAATTGGATGAAACGTAGCCTTTCAGATTATGTGTTGTGCTTCAGTGTATCCAGTATGAAAATTGATGAAACGTGGTACCTGGAGGAGAGAAGATTGTAGGCCGGCGCCTACGTACTAGTATCTAAGCTAGTACAAGAGCTAAAGGAAATCTTTGGAGCATTGTAGCAGGTAGTAGCCTGCGTACTAGTAAATGGATCAGCTAGTACAAGAGCAAAGGGGGTTGTAGCTCCCGTACTGGTATAAGACTGCACCAGTACAAATATTGTAAAAGGATTTTCTTATTAAGAAGAAGATTGAGATGACTTGCAGCAGGTGGTTTTCTCCCGCATTGGGTTTCCACCTTATATCATGGTGTTCATGTGTGTGCCTTATGTGTGATGATCTATTCTATGTTACTGCATCTGTTAATTGATAATATGGTTGATAATGTTATAATGCACTCATTGAAGATCAATTAACTTAATCATAAGAAGTTGTGGAAGTAGCATGTATGAATCTAATTATGGAAATGGAAAAAGTTTTATTAATGTGATAATACTGATTCACCCCCCCCCTCTCAGTATTATTTCCAACAATTGGTATCAGAGCAGGTCCTTTGATAGAAGCTTGATCGCTTGAAGGAGATCCGTGGAACAATGGGAAAGAAGCTTAAGAAGAAAGCACCTAAGAAAAAGAAGTCATCTCAGAAGAACTATGACAGTGGGAGAATCGATTGTGGATTAGGTATAAGAAGCTCTTCAGATTCAGAATCAGATTCAGAATCATTATCAGGTATGAATATATTATCCTCTGACGTTCCAACTATCTTTCCTTTTGGAAGAGATGAAAGTGATAGCAAAACTACTGAATTTGCTCTTATGGGTGAACAAGAAAGATATCAAATAGAGGCAGAATTTAAAAGGCTGACAGACAAAATTAGAGATCAACAAGATCTATTGAACAAAAGGGAATGTGATTTCAAAGAAGAAGCTACCAAACTAAAGGCCCAACTAGAAGAAGGAAACAAGGTAAGAAAGCTACTCAAGGACAAGGAAGACCAATGTCAAAAATTGCAGCATGAAGTGACATCATTAAGAAAAGAAGTCAACGAAAGAAGCACAACCATCAAGAAACTCAAAGATAGATCCAGCTACTATGAAAATCTTGAAGCTACAATCCTCTCACTAAAAGGAGATCTTGAAGAATCAAAGAAGCAGAATACAGATCTACTCCAAGCTATTGCAAAACAAGAAAACGAAGTCACCAGCTTAAAATCTCAACTAGAATGTGCCTTCCGAGTTCGTCAAATGCAGCAGGATCTGAATGAAGAACAAGAAAAGGAGATTCTCAAACTAAGGGAACAAATGGAAGAAGGAAGGAAAGCTGAAGAAGATTTGAAAAAGCAATCTCTTGAAAAGGAAGAACAGCTTCAGGTTGAGGTAAATATCTTGAAAGGTAAACTAGAAGAAAAGGATAAGCTTTTATGATTTCAAGATAGTTCTAAAGTCTTGGATGATATTCTTAGTAGTCAAAGGTCTCCTGCTATAAAGACTGGTCTTGGTTTCCATGAATCTGTTGAAGGTGAATCTAGTTCACAAGGTGAGGCAAGGAACTCTAAAGAGAAATCTAAAGTGATCAACGAAGAAATGAAAGATCAATCTCATCATCAACTAAGAAAAGAGATTCCTCAAAGAAAATCCTTTACTCCTCCTATGAATAATGTTGAATGTTATGTATGTCATAATCTTGGACATGTTGCAGCTAGATGTAGAAGAAGAAGGGTTCAAGACCATTATGCAGAAAGATCATCACATTCAAGGTACTTTTATGGATATTGCTTTGCTTGCAATATGTTTGGTCACAAAGTTGCTGATTGTTACAGGAGGAATATGAAACATGTAAGATGTTATGCATGTAACAAGCTTGGACATATAGCTAAGGAATGTAGGAACAAAGTGTGGGCACCATATCAAAAGGAGAAAATGTCATCATCATGCTTGAAGATATGGAGGAAAAAGGAAGTACAGTCAGAAAAAGGCGGCACTGCACAACGTACAGACATACCAGAATCAGAGGGAGCTGAAAGTACAAAACTTCAGTGTCCTGAATCTCATATGCAAACTCCATAAAGGAAAGTTGCATATATACGTGAGTTAGTTACTGCACAGTCGCGTATATGATTTTTTGAAGAAAGGCAGTAGGGACAGATTCAAGAGAAGGATCAGTTTTGCTCTAGTTAATAATAATGATGTGTGGATATGATGGTTAGAAGTGTTTTGGTTCTAACTTGATATTGATGATGTCTTGATACTTCTTATTGATATGCATGATCAGACAGATGGCACAGGTTTAGAGGGAGCATATAGACTTAATGCATTATTGGCATTATGGTTAATAGTCCTTGGTGATGATATTTATATGGATAAATGATTCATCTTGCTATGGTTATGAGTTGTTCACATGGTTCTTGGATCAGATTTATGGTTGATTCTCTAATGATGCTTGCATGGGAAGAACTTAGCTTGAATTCACATCTTCTTGATGTTGAGTCACTCATATGCTGCTATCGTCATATGCATAAAGATCATATATTATAGTTATGATTCCTTTCATTCTTGGCACAAATGGATGAGGATTGTTGGCTGGATACAGGGATGATTATTCAAAGTTGCATTGTTGGAGACATGATGATAATGAGCTCTTATCTATATGATCATAGGATTGTTTCATACATATGTTGATTAATGCAGATCTTCCCAATTGATGATACTTGATTCATGTAGATCTGGATGGCTATGGTGTTTCTCACATAGAATGTGAAATTCTGTTGATGCGGACATACCTTGATGATTCATGCACTAATACAAGTTGATGGTCTAGTTGCTGTTGACAGATACTATGGAGCAGATCATAAAGTGTTGTTGCTGATGTTCATCTTATTTAGGTGATGTCATATCAAGACTCATGATGTAATAGTGTCATCTCTTCAGGTCATGTAACGACCTATGTTGGTTTCCCCACTATGCTTGGGATGAAGATGTAATGTATTTGGTTTTCATTTTTCTGATATATCCCCACTTGGTTGGGTGATGGATGTATGTATTGAATCTTTTAGGAAGGTCATTTGTGATGTAGAACATCCTTTTGCAGACCTTTCTTACAGTCAGGGGGAGCCTGAGCATGAACAGCACTATATAGTAGAGCAGACATTTCAGCTTGTTCTGAGAAAGAGCATGATCAGATTGGTGCACCATGACATATACAAAGGGGGAGCTCATTCAAAGATTTCAACAGGTACTCAGGGGGAGCTTATAATGCATTGTTGGCATTATGGAGGACGTACAGAAGGAGATCTTGGATGCTGGTCTGATTGTTGCTGCAATCTATCTCTTTCATGGTCATGGATTATGGTTCTTCTTTGCAGATCTGGTTTACAGTCAGGGGGAGCATGTTCTTAGGGGGAGCATAACCCTTTGCCCTTGATGTCAAAGGGGGAGAGTGATTGGTTGTTGTTGCCATCAAGTCCAAAGGGGGAGATTGTTGGCATTATGATACATATGTTGTACTTGATGGCAACCCACTCATCTCAGATAATAAATTATAGTGTAGAGAAAAGTTCACGCACTTATATGCAGAGAAAAGTTTATTTCATGTAGAGAAAAGTTCATGCACTTTTATGCAGAGAAAAGTTTATTTCATGTAGAGAAAAGTTCACGCACTTTTATGCAGAGAAAAGTTTATTTCATGTAGAGAAAAAGTTCACGCACTTTCATGCAAGGAAAAGCGCGTATATGTTGGAGAACTTACCTTTGGTCCATGGTAGTTAGTCCTTGGTATTTGAACCTATGAGGAAAAGCGCGTATATGTTGGAGAACTTACCTTTGGTCCATGGTAGTTAGTCCTTGGTATTTGAACCTATGAGGAAAAGCGCGTATATGTTGGAGAACTTACCTTTGGTCCATGGTAGTTAGTCCTTGGTATTTGAACCTATGGTTTTGGACCATGGTACTTCGTCAAAAGTGTTGATCTCACGTACTTTCATGGTTGGTTCATGGTATTAGTCCAACAGTTTTTTGATCCTATGGTTTTGGCCCGTGGTATTGTGAAAGGCCTAAGCCTATATAAAGCAAAGGAGATCACTTGGCTAATTCATCCTTGAAATTGAATATCTTAAGATCTGAAATATTGGGTTATTGTTTTAAAAGTTTGATCTATGAAAGGGAAATTGAAAGCGAATCTATGAAGGGTGATCACTCAAGCGCTGTAGCTGCGGAAGTGCGGAGATGCCACAGAAGGCACAGTGCAGAGGCGCCACAGAAGGCGCAGTGCAGAGGCGCCACAGAAGGCGCAGTGTGGAGGCGCCACAGAAGGCGCAGTGCAGAGGCGCCACAGAAGGCGCAGTGCAGAGGCGCCACAGAAGGCGTAGTGCGGAGACGCCACAAAGGCGCCACAGAAGGCGCAGTGTGGAGGCGCCACAGAAGGCGCAGTGCGGAGATGCCACAGAGGCGCCACAGAAGGTGCAGTGCGGAGGCGCCACAGAAGGCGCAGTGCGGAGGTGCCACAGAAGGCGCAGTGCGGAGACGCCACAGAGGCGCCACAGAAGGCGCAGTGTGGAGGCGCCACAGAAGGCGCAAGTGCGGTGGTCGCGGCGCCATAGAAGGCGCAGGTGCGGAGGTAGTACAGATATCCGCAGATCTATACCAGTGAAGTTGCGATCCCTGCTTGAAATTTGTTTTAACTGCCTTTGACTATTCTGCAGGGTTTTGGGTGCATAACTGATGTTTGGTTACTGGTATTGAGTTCAGATAGCAGCATGATTAATGACTTATCTTTATGTTCTAGATCTGGTTGATAACTCTCATAATATCATTGTATGTGTATGGATCTGGTGATTGGGTGATTCAGAAGATTGTTTGATTATGTGCTTCAATGTTGTTGTTGGGTCCAGTATGAAAATTGGATGAAACGTACCCTTTCAGATTATGTGTTGTGCTTCAGTTTATCCAGTATGAAAATTGATGAAGCGTGGTACCTGGAGGAGAGAATATTGTAGGCCGGCGCCTACGTACTAGTATCTAAGCTAGTACAAGAGCTAAAGGAAATCTTTGGAGCATTGTAGCAGGTAGTAGCCTGCGTACTAGTAAATGGATCGGCTAGTACAAGAGCAAAGGGGGTTGTAGCTCCCGTACTGGTATAAGAATGCACCAGTACAAATATTGTAAAAGGATTTTCTTATTAAGAAGAAGATTGAGATGACTTGCAGCAGGTGGTTTTCTCCCGCATTGGGTTTCCACCTTATATCATGGTGTTCATGTGTGTGCCTTATGTGTGATGATCTATTCTATGTTACTGCATCTGTTAAGTGATAATATGGTTGATAATGTTCTAATGCACTCATTGAAGATCAATTAACTTAATCATAAGAAGTTGTGGAAGTAGAATGTATGAATCTGATTATGGAAATGGAAAAAGTTTTATTAATGTGATAACACTGATTCACCCCCCCCTCTCAGTATTATTTCCAATAATCTAGATACCCTCACATGTTGCTTGACTGACAACAATGTATTCTGTTTCTGCCAAGGTGAATGCTACAGATATTTTCTTCCTGTTATACTAAGAAATCTTGTAGACCCAACACTAAAAATTGCTTCTGATGTACTCTTTCACTCTGATAGACAACCCACCCATTCTACATTTGTGAAGCCACATAGCTTCATTCCCTCTATTTTTTTGTACCATAGTCTAAACTATGTAGTGCCTTTGAGGTACCATAGAACATGCTTTGCATACCTCAAAAATAATTTGGTTGGCCTAAGCATAGTTTGACTCAGTTGGTTGAATGCATAGCACATATTTGGTCATGTGTTCACAATATACATTAGTGAACCCACCAACTGCCGGTAAACAGTAACATCCACTTCCTAACCTGAAGTGGCATCCTCTTTCCTCCAATTGGTTACTAAAGGCATCTCCATGGGTTTTCAATTTTCCATTCGGAACCTTTGAAGCTTCTCATTAGCATATTTTCCTTGTGTTGTAGGAAAAACTGAACAACCCCCTCATTACTTAAAATAGTGGGGACTCTTTCCATTAATTTTTTGCTAAGCATATTTTATGATTTTCATTTAAGTTAATTGTCTTACAATTTTGTATTTTTTTTTTGTTTTCATCATATTTTTATTTTGATTATTTGATTGAATTTGACTTTTCACTAGTTTTCAATTGATAATTGTTTTGCCTCATTTGGTCAACCGATTTGTAAATAGCACTGAAGTTTGATCATTTTCTTGCTTGGTCTAAAAAATGTAAATAAATGTATGATATTTTGATTTTTGCAATTAAAATCGTCATCCATTGTGAATATTAACTCTCAATTAATTTTTACTAGTTCTTTCATTTTTTACTAACGTCCTACAAAATGACCCAACTAAATTGTACAATAGATAAAAACATGTTTCGGGATCTTGGTAATTTAATCCAATTTGTTATTTTAAAACAAATTTCCAAACCCAAAAGCCAAAAATTGTAAAGTGGCTATAGTCCAATTTATAGTATTGTTAATTTACTTGGGCTTCACTTCACATCCCTTCTCTTCATTCCAAAAAATGTGATCTAAAACATTAGTGATATGCGAAATTGCGATATCGCGACAATTTCATTAAACATCTCAATTAACTTTGCAATTTATTTTCATCCAATGAGATAAAAAAATTAAGATAAAGTTTTTTAACTCCTTATACCTCCCGACTCACCGACCATACTTCACCCTCATGTCACCTTCCTCTCACCTCACCTCATCCCTTATCCCTCCATAACCCTCCACTGCTTATAACTCCATACTCTCCACCCTCCTCACATATATGTTATGGATAATGAATTATATAATATTATAATATATTAATATTATAATATTATGATATAATAATGATAATATTATATTATAATCATAATATAATATAATTATAATATTAGTATAATATAATAATATTTTGATTAACTAATTTTATTTTTTTCAATTAATTTCAAAAATTCATTAATTAAAGTTTTTAATTATAATTATTTAATATTAATTAAGTGATAATTAGAATTTAATTTATGATTAGATTAAAACTATAAAAAAAAAATCTGATTTTTAGCCCAAGCAACAAAATTTCCAAAATTTTGGCAATTTTAACTCCCCAAATTTGGAAGCTCATAAATGGAGTTTTAATTGGCCAGCTAAAGCACGAGATGGCTCATTGGAAAGATAAAACTATGGAGAATATTTCTGAAGTAGTTTCATTTCAAGATTTGATCATTTGGTGGGTCTAGAATTCAGTAGAAGATCAAGCTCTGAATTTCTAAACAGAACTAATTTTCTGAGATTAATTTTATACATTCTCATTTTCCCACAACTTCTTCTAACTGCAGATCCATTCATCTATGTTCCCCTTGACCAATTAAATCTTCACATAAATCAATAGAAAGATTAGATTTCTATTATTATAAATATGTAATTAAGATTTGATTGCATTTGTTTTAATTCCAGATTTGGTGTTTTGATTTTATTTTTCCATTTTAATTTAGTTTTGATTTGTTTTTACAGGAAAACAGTTAAAGAGATGAGGAGAAGAAGATCTCAATAAATGGGAATTCTCCACTAATAGAAGAATACAATTTTGAGGTAATAAAAATTGATGAAACATATTTATTCTTCAGCAAACTTTCTTGTTGATAATTCCTTTATAAATATTATAAATAGTAGATTGTATAATGTATTAGGGGCTTCTCTTCTATGCAATTCCAAAATTATTAAAGAACCATTGTAATAGGGATTTAGAGTCATAGGTGAGATAATAGAAAAACTCATATTTGGGGATTATTGAGGAGTTTTCTTTTGCATTCTGAATTATGTATGATGGGCAAAGCTTGCACTACTGCAACTCTTGTTTTAAAAGAAGAAGTTGAAAGCATTGCTGGAGATCAAAGCTAGAGAAACAGATTCAATCAATTGTTATTTATAATACTATTATTTTAAATACTGGTTTCATGTTATGATGGCAGGAATGTGTCATTTTATTCATAGTTGTGCACTATTGTCAATATAAGTAATTTGTCTCAATTATATGTTATTATTGATCTCTCCTCTTATGGGTTGAATTTTGATTTCCAAGTAGTTATTTATTATGAAATATGTGTTTTAATATTGATTTAACAAACAATGATATGTTGTGAACTATTTCCTCATATTATTGTTTAATTATTTGAATTTTTGATTTAACAATCAATATCATTTTGTGAACTACTTCCTAAATGTTGTTGGTTGATGATTTCAGTTAAGAGGTTTCTAAATAGAATATGTTTTGGTATTCATAATGTTAGTTAATTGAACTACTTCGTTAGCTTGATATTCATTATAAGCCAAAAAAATTTAAATTCCAATCATTTAAATATCTTTCTCTTGATTGGGTTAGATGTATATTTTCCTAATTGAAATAGGATTAGGATAATTTTCCTTTTTCTTGTATATTAGGATAATTTAGAATTTAGATATAATTCTATATTCCTAGAAGTCCTCTTCAAAAAGAGGAGAACTTTAGTTTTGGTTTCGCTGAGTCCATATCAGCTTAAGGATCACTTTCTTGCCTAATCAAGAAGAGGGTTGATATGATGTCTCTTGTCTATTAGTAGATAAAAGTCATATTTTAAAACATTAGAGATAGAGAAAAGGTAAATGGACTTATTTAAACCAGTAAGAACCACCGTTCCAAATGGAAAAGGAGTTTCTTTAAGGTCCGGACCGGGTTGTATTCCTCATAGTGTTGTAAGCAAAGAATTTTGAGCCTTCAACATTTTTGGCACTAGAAGGAGGGCCTCAAAGTTGTTGTCTATTGGAGTCTTTGTATTCTAACATTTTATTTTTGTTACAATGGCTCCTCTTAAACTTCCAATTTGGATTTGTCTTTTTAGAGGTTTATCTGCTAATAATCCACCAGAAGTGGTAAGACTCTTGTCTAAAGTAAAGTTTAATGGTAAGAGAAATACTTCTGCACTTAATCACGCTTTACAATTCATTAAAAAAGTTTCAAATACTACTTTTCATAATATTGATGAAGGAATTTTATGCAGGATATTTACTCCTACATTCTTGGCAAAAGCAAGAAGATGGTGTCAATCGCTTCCAATTGCCTCAATTCACAACTAGGATCAATTTATTACAATGTTTCTTTGTAAATTCGATGGCTATGTCTACGAACATGTATGCGGCAATTTTGAAGATTTACGAAGGTTTGAAAATGAATCTTTTACTTATTTTTCCATTCAATTTCGTTTAAATTGCTTGAGATTTAAAACTAGATATAAACCTTCAAAAGAGGTTTATAATCCGCACATTTATAATCCATGTGGAATTATAACAAGATTTTTTCAATCCTCTTCAAATTTTATTAACATACTTGAAGGTTCCAACATAGAGGTGCATACCAATCATGATGAAGTGGCCTCACCCATGTATGATAAATTCTTAAATTTAGTACACACCTCTTACAGTATTAATGATAATCATGTTAATGAACCAGTATCACAAAGTTTGGAAAATTTTGCTAATCAACCACAAGAAGATACTCGCAATAATCTTGGAGAAGAGAATGCGTTGAAATCTAAAAATCACTGTACAGTAAATTCAGAAAATGAGACTATGAATTAACAAGTACAAACAAGAATTAAAGTTTCCAAGAACGTGCAATCTACTGTACAAATTTCTGAATTCTTTCATGATGAGAAAATGCCAAATTTAGGAGAATAAAGCAACATTCTTGAATAAATCATTGATAGACAGGTAAACGATCTTAAATCTGAAATTTGCAATGAAGAAAATGTACAAGAGTTTTCAAATAGGGACATTTTAAAATCCATTTTTCCCTTTATCTTGATATTTCTGCTGATAGTAATTTATCCCCTCTTAACATTAAGATAATTCAGAAAACAGAGAGGCTAATATAAATTAATTTCCAATTGGTTTTTATCAGGATAGAAAATCAAACATTGATCATTCTTTTGACATTAATATTTCTTCTTGTTTTGATACATTGGATGAGAGCGAAGGGAATTCTAATGAATGTCGTGAGGTCATTTATGATAGTTGCTTTGAAATTGAGGATATTAATTTGTATTCTGCTCAATTAAATACTCATAATCAAATTAGAATAATACGTGAAAATGAAGAACACTTTAATTCAAAATTTGTTTCAAATAGTTCTCATTTTCAAACAATTAATCATAAACATGATTTCAGCATTCTAGAAACCATTCCAATCTATGGTTTATATGATGATCAAGTTCTCATTCCTATTCATAGTCATAATTCTATTTCTAATTCATAATTTGATATTGGAAATCATTCTAGTATCATTATTATGGCCAATTCTTGTGAAGAGGAAATTGCTTTAAAAAATTCCCAATTCTGTTATGACAATAATTGTGAAAGCTACAATTCAATTTTGTTATTTTTCCTTCATTTATTTTGTTTAAATTCATATTTATTTTTTGTTTTCAGTTTTCGATTTTATATACTGTGTGCTCACATATTAAGAAACTCAATATTGAACACTCAATTGATGCATTTCCTCAATGGAAAAATGAAGATTGATGTCATAATTATGAACATCAAGAGCTATTAATATTCTAATTCCAATTAATGTTTATTTCTTATCAATTACTTTTATCTTCTCAAAGGCATTGTGAAAAAGAGAGTGTATTTTCACAATATCACCAACAATATAATTCAATTAATAATCTTCCATTGTATCTAACAAATTTACATCCATTTTCATTGATCCATTTGGAAAATATTAGGGGATTTTCCTACATGGAATATTGTTAATAATTTAACACTTGTACATAACACTATCAAATGTATGCAATCCATTGTATCTAAAAACTTGTTTCCACAATCTGACATGTTATCTTCCCTTTTTAACCTTTCCCAATCAATAACGGTAATTCATCTAGGTTTCTATGATCCAATTGAAATTCAGTTGGAAAGGACATTCCAAGAGAAGGTAATTGTAAATAAGCTGCTTTATGTAAATATGTTAGCAATAAATGTACATTTTTCTTTCAGATTTAGTTTAATTATATTTGTATTTTGTTACTAATGTTTGACCTGTACATACATGTAGGAAACAAAATGCATGCATGGTTACACTGGAAGTATGACTATACCTAGTCATGTTTCCTTCACTAAGTTAAAAATAGGAATAGATTAATTTAGATTAGATTTCATTTTGTTTGCGCTTATTTCATTATTTCAGATTCTTAATAAGCAAGTAATGAATGTAACTTCTTTTGACCATCTCCTTTTATTTTTGGAAAATCGGCTAAGAACAGCCTAAAAGCTCTTGAATAATCAGATCATACATATTTGTCAAGCCCTTAATGTCTTGTTTTGTAAAATTTCATCACAATGATCATACATTAAGAAATGCCAAGAATTTTCTACATCTTCGAAATATTTGATTCACAAGTACTTCTAAAAAGCTCATAAGTCGCCAATCTTGCCTTCCAATGTAAATTGGAGGCAGATGCAATATGAAAAGTCATTACTTAGCATTTTAGATTAAACAAGTAGGTGATGTTGAACATGTGCACATTTTGAGAAAATTTGGGAGAACCATAAAACTCATGACGTAAAGTTACAATCAAAATTCTTCAACGTATGTGTTTATAGGGTCATTGTCATCTATTGTTAGTTTACTTTTCAAATGTTATTTCTTATTTTTGTTTTGTTTCACTTGCAGGTCTTCATTGACTTCATTATGTAGACCTGAGATAAGCAAGAAGCTAACCCCTTTTTCAAAATCTACAACATGTTCAGGGAAGTATTTATGATTTCGTCTAAATTTGAGGATTATCTAATTTTTCTTCTATTCATTGAAATCCTCATAAGTATTAATAAATTCTCAGAAAAGTCATATCAGATCATTATATTTCATAACTCTCTTCATAAGAAAGATCTGATAAAATTACTTTCCAATTAGATATTCTGACAGTTAATTAAATTATTAAAGAGTTATTTATTTAAAAGCAAAGTTAAAATAGTCACTTTATTTTTTAATTGAATATTTTAAGAAATCATCTGCCCCACAAAATGACACATCTCATATCACATTTCACATATCAGAGGTTCTCAAATGAGCATACTCCAAAATTCTCTGATATCCCAAATCAACAATTTCCGATAAAAAACTTCACCAATATGATGATATCCATAAAACTCTGGACCCGATATGATGTTAGAAAATTATATATTACAGAGCAATGGAACACATAAAATATTGCAGAAATATAAACACAGAAAATGCATAAAACAAGAGAGACACAGAAATACGTGGTTCACCCAATTTGGGGCTACGTCCACAAAGAAATAGTCAATCCTTCTTTTATTATATTATCCAACAAACTGAAGAGATAAAACCTACAACAGATCCGCTGTAACACCCTCTTTGCTCTCAATCTACTCTCTCTTCTTCAGTCAGAATACAGATATGCATAGACACAATACAATTCCCTCATATATAGTGAGTGTTTGCCTTCTAGGGCAAAAAAGCCTAAATTAAACATAACTTCTATAGTCAGATCATCCACCTAATGAACGGCCCAGATTGACTAGAAATTACTAGACTTTTACAAGGCAATTTTACATCTATTTTTAGCTTCGGGGGCACTGCCCCCCTAACACCGGCAGGGGACCACTGGCCCTCGGACCCCCCAACCGGGGGGGATTAGCTCCCTCGGACCCTCGCGGGGGGGACAAGTCCCCCCCGCACCCCCCTATGTGGAGGGGTGTACAGTCTTCCTAGGGTATACATCCAGTTGAAACCTTTAAATATAGATGATAATCAAGCTCCACACCCAACAATCTCCCACTTGGAGACTGATTATAGCAACTCCACCGCTGCTTCATTTGCTAGACAATAACTCCACTTTGGACCTGGCTGCTTCTCATCTTCTTCATCATACTTGAAGACCAATTGAAGCTGAGCAGATTCTCAGTTTCTTCCTAGTTACAACTTTTGTTAACATATCTACAAGATTCTGGCTAGTGTGTATCTTTTCCAGCTTCAACTGTCCATCTTCCAACACTGAACGTATGAAATGGTACCTGAGCAATATATTTTTAGTCTTGGAATGAAATGCAGAGTTCTTTGCAAGATGTATGGCACTCTGGCTGTCACTGTATAACCTACCCAACTCCTACTTCTTGCCCAATTCATCGAGAAGCCTTTGTAACCAAATCATTTCTTTACTAGCCTTTGTAGCAGCAACATACTCTTCTTCTGTTGTAGAAAGTGCAACAACACTTTGGACTTTTGAAACCCAACTGACAGCTGTTCCACCTACAGTAAATACATATCTTGTAGTGCTCCTCATGTTATCTCTATCACCTGCCATGTCTGCATCAACATATCCCTGTGGAATAATGTTTGAACCACCAAAGCATAATGCTTGATTTGTGGTACCTCTCAAATAACTGAGAATCCACTTCACTGCCATCCAATGTTCTTTTCCTAGATTGTTCATGTACCTGCTTACAACTCCCATTGCATGTGCAATATCAGGCCTTGCGCAGACCATTGCATACATTAAGCTTCCAACTACTGATGCATATGAAACTTTAGACATATGAGCCATTTCTTCCTGAGTCTTGGGACACGCCTCCTTACTTAATTTGAAATGACTAGCCAAAGGTATACTAACTGGTTTTGCATTCTGCATATTAAACCATTTCAACACCTTTTGTATGTACTCACTTTGAGACAATGTTAATTTGCGATTCTTCCTATCTCTAGTTATTCTCATACCAAGGATTTGTTTTGCAACACCCAATTCCTTCATTCCAAATGTGTTTGCCAATTTCCTTTTGAGCACATTTATTTCCTGCATGTTAGAACCTGCAACAAGCATGTCATCTACATACAATAACAATATAATATAGCTGCCATCATTTTTCCTTTTGAGATAAACACAATGATCAGAGTGACATCTAGTATAACCTTGTTCAGACATAAACTTGTCAAATTTTAGATACCACTACCTTGGAGCCTGTTTTAAGCCATACAAGCTCTTCTTCAATCTGCACACTAGTTTCTCCTTCCCTTTTACCACATATCCTTGTGGCTGCTGCATATATATCTCTTCCTCCAAATCCCCATGGAGAAAGGTTGTCTTTACATCTAACTGCTCAAGATGAAAATCTTCAACTCCTACTAGACTTAAAATAGTTCTGATTGAAGTCATTTTAACAATAGGAGAAAATATTTCATCAAAATCAATACCTTTCTTCTGTGCAAACCCCTTCACCACAAGTCTAGCTTTGTACCTCTGTTTTCCTCCATCTTCTTCCTTCAGCCTATAAACCCATTTATTCTGCAATGCTGTTTTACCTGCAGGCAACCTGACTAAGTCCCAAGTCTGGTTATGTGCTAAGGAGTCCATTTCTTCTTTCATGGCTTGCTCCCACTTCTTCCTAGTTTCTACCTACACTGATTCTTCATAACATTCCGGTTCACCAGAATCAATCAACAATACATAATATAATGAAGGAGAGTATCATTCAGGGGGTTAACTTATCTTGGTAGCTCTTCTAACACCACTTTCAGGTGTTTGAGGTGCTTGTTGCTATTGTGGTTGTTGTTTTAGCTGTTGATTATTATGATTTTCAGGCACCATCACTTTTCCTGTGATATCATCAAGCACTGTGTATTCTTTATTTTCTTTTTCTTGTTTCTTTTCTTGCAACTAATTCTTATACAAGACCTTTTCATTGAATATTACATCTCTGCTCCTAATGATTTTGTGATTTTCATAATCATATAAGCGATAACCAAATCATTAACACCATATCCAATAAAGGTACATTTCTTTGATTTTGCTTCCATAGTGCCATCTCTCTTGTAAGGTCCTCCTTCCATGATTTGATTAGTTTCTCATCACTAGTTAAAATCAATTCATCAACATATAAGACAATAATCAGTAATTTACCTTCTACCAAGATATGATAGAGGTCTGCATCCGCTTCACTTTTGGTGAAGCCCAAACCGGTGAGATAAGTATTGATCCTAGTGTACCAAGCACAAGATGCTTGATTGAGACAATACAACACTCGAAACCATACAACACTTGCTTGAGTTTGCACACATGATACTCTCAATCAAAAGTATCAAAGCCTTCTTGTTGCTTGATATACACCTCCTCAATAACTCCATTGAGGAATGTTGTTTTCACATTGACCTAGTGGATCCTCCACGCCACCTATGAAACCAAAGCAAGAATAGATCTAATGGATGAGTACCTTTCTACAAGAGCAAATGTCTTCTCATAGTCAATCCCCTCAACTTGAGAGTACCTCTTAGCCAAAAATTCGGCCTTGTACTTTTCCATGCTTTCGTCTACAACATTCTTTAACTTGGAGATCCATCTCGAACTCACAATTGATTTATTTACGAGTCTTGGTACCACTTCCTAAATACTGTTCTTTACAATGGATTCATATTCCTCCACCATTTCATCAACCCATACAAATTTCTCTATTTCTTCCTCAAAATAGGATGGCTCAGTGTTATGCAACCAACTCATAAAATAGAAGGAAAGATAGATAAACGACTTCAAAATTAGCCTCTTGGAGGGGGAAACCTCCTTCACATTACACAAATGAACAATTCTTGGATGATTCAAATGAAAAACCTCCTTTATATATATAGGAGTCTAAGGGGTCACAATAAAATCAAAGTCGACATAACAATAATAATATAAGGGCACAACAATAACAATAGTGGGCTTCTATGGGGCACAATAATAACAATATAACGACAATAGGGGCACAACAATAATAGTAAGGGCTACAATGACAATAGTAATGTGGGAATCACTAGCATTATAGGGACTGAACATGCCCCTCTCCTTCAAAAAAGTGTTTCCCTCAATGCTTGAGTAGTTTTGGATGCTTTTGTATAAAATTCTCATCATCCCATGTGTAATCTTGAATAGGTAAGTTCTTCCACTTGATGAGATACTCTAAAATTGATCGATTTCATGGATGTAGAGTTCTTGTTTATGTGACTGCTTCAGGTTCAAATATGATTTTTCCTTCCTCGTCAAGTTCTAGCAATTTTGTTTGAACTGGGAGCTTGTCACATGTAACCTTCTTTAAGCATGAAACATGAAAAACTAGCTGCACTCGGGATGATGTAGGAAGCTCCAATTTGTATGGCACAGTACCAATATTTTGCAACACCTTGTACGAGCCATAATACTTTGGTGATAATTTATTATCTTTCTTAGCTTGATTGACAGACATTTGTTTATATGGTTGTAGCCGTAGAAATACCCAATCACCTACATCAAAACTTCTTTCACTGCGATGTTGATCTACTTGTTGTTTCATTCTATTCTGCCCTAAAGTGGGGTTATCCTTTAAGAGTTGGAGAAATTGTTGTTGATGCTTGATGTGATCTTCCATTGCTTTAATCTTATAATTTTCTCTTAAATATGGTGTGATGGATGGTGGATGATATCCATAAAGTGCCATAAATGGGGTCATTTTCGCTATAGTATGGAAGGAAGTGTTATACCATCATTTAGTTAGAAGTAACCATTTGACCCATTATGTAGGTTTATCATATACAAAGAAACGAATATACCCTTCCAAACATTTTTTGGCTATCTTAGTTTGCCCATCAGACTGAGGATGATAAGATGAGCTATGAGTTAACTCAGTAGCAGACAAGAAAATAATTTTGTCCAAACATTGCCAGTGAAAATGGGATCGTTGTCGCTTAGAATAATCTTTGGGTATCCATGTAGATTTTGAATTATTTCCATAAACGAAGTAACAACCATACTAGCTTTAAATGGATGAGATAATGCACAAAACTGTGCATACTTGGTAAGTCTGTTAACTACCACAACGATGACACTCTTTCCTTTGGATTTTGGTAAACCTATGATAAAATCCATTGGGACCTGCTCCCAATGTTGACTTGCAATGGATAAAGGTTGTAATAGACCTGAGGTATTAATTATTTCAACTTTATTTTGTTGGCAAGCCAAACATTCTGCCACAAAATTTTGAATATTAGATTTAAGTTCATCCCAAAAAAATTCCTTCTTAACCCTGTGGTAAGTTTTTAAAAATCCTGAGTGCCCTCCTAAGGGAAAGGTGTGAAATTCGATAAGAATCTTTTGTTTGAGTTGGGAATTCTTATAGAGGTATAAGCGATCATCATACCATAATGAATCAATTTTTTAGCTAAATGTATCATATGTACTAGGATCTTGTTGTAACTTTTGAATGAGTTCCCACACTTCCTCATCATTCTTCCATTCATCCCTTGCTTCATTTATCCAATCTTGTTGGATAATAGAAATGGCACAAAGAAATGCTTCCACATCCTCATTGTTTCTTGACAGTGCATCTGAAACAACATTTCTTTCCCTTGTTTGTAGATGATTTCAAAGTCATAACCCAACATCTTTGTGACCCTTTTTTGCTGCTCTTCTAAAGATAATCTTTTTCAAAAAAGTATTTAAGACTATCATGATCTATTTTTACCTTGAAGTGTCTTCCCATTAGGTAGGGTCATCATTTCTTAAGTGCATGTTGTATTTCCAACATTTCCTTCTCATAAATAGCTTTGTGTAAATACTTTCCTTTGATTGGACGAATTTCGAAAGCAACGGGTATTTATTCTGGCAATAAAATAAAACCAATTTGATATCTTGAGGCATCACATTACACAATAAAGTTTTTTGTGAAGTCCAGTGTAGCTAAGACCATTTCTTGGAACATTTCCTCTTTAATATGTTGAAAGGACTTTGATGCTTCTAGAGTCCACGAAAATGAATCTTTCTTCAATAATGTTGTTAGAGGTGCTGCTATTGTCCCATAATTCTTAACAAACTTGTGATAATATCCTGTCAACCTGAGAAATCCTCATAGATGCTTTATAGATGTGGGGATTTTCCATTCCTTAATGGCTTTAATTCTCCTAGGGTCTACCTTAACACCTTCATGACATACAATATTACTCAAATATTCCACCTCTTGTACTCCAAAGAAACATTTGGAGGTTTTTTGATATAATTGTTCCTCCTCCAATAGTTTGAGCACTCTATAAACATGTTGAACATGATCCTTGCAAGACTTGTTGTAGATTAGTATATCATCAAATAATACTAACACAAATTTTCTAAGGTGTTAGAAAATTATATATTATGAAGCAATGGAACACATAAAATATTGCAGGAATATAAATACAGAAAACACATAAAACAAGAAAGACATAGATATATGTGGTTCACCTAGTTTGGGCTACACCCACGGAGAAATAGCCAGTCCTTCTTTTATTATATTATCCAGCAAACTGAAGAGATACAACCTACAATAGATCTGCTGTAACACCCTCTTCGCTCTCAATTTCCTTTGTCTTCCTCACTCAGAATACAGATATACATAGATGCAATACAATTCCCTCATATATAGTGAGGGGTTTCCTTCTAGGGCAAAAAACCTAAAGTAAACATAACTTCTACCATTAGATCATTTGCCTAATGAACAGTCCAGATTGACCAGAAATTACTAGACTTTTACAAGGCAATTTTACATCTATTTTTAGCTTTGGGGGCGCTGCCCTCGAACCCCCACCGGTGGACCGCTGGCCCCCAGACCCCCCAGCCGGGGGGTATTTACCCCCCCACATGGAGGGGGGTATAGTCTTCCTGGGGTATACATCTGGCTGAAACCTTTGAATATAGAAGATAATCACGCTCCACACCCAACAATCTCCCATTTGGAGACCGATTATAGCAACTCCACCACTACTTCATTTGCTAGATAATGACTCCACTTTAGACCTGGCTATTTCTCATCTTCTTCATCATACTTGAAGACCAATTGAAACTGAGCAGATTCTCAGTTTCTCCCTGGTTACAACTTTTGTCAGCATATCTGCAGGATTCTGGCTAGTGTGTATATTTTCAAGCTTCAACTATCCATCTTCCAATGCTGACTGTATGAAATGGTACTTGAGCTGTATATGTTTAGTCATGGAATGAAATGAAAAGTTCTTTGCAATATGTATGGCACTGTGGTTGTCACTGTATAACCTGCCCAACTCCTTCTTCTTACCCAATTCATCCAGAAACCTTTGTAACCAAATGATTTCTTTACTAGCCTCTGTAGTAGCAACGAACTTTGCTTCTGTTGTTGAAAGTGCAACAACACTTTGGATTTTTGAAACCCAACTGACAGTTGTTCCACCTACATTAAATACATATCCTGTAGTGCTCCTCCTGTTATCTCTGTCACCTGCCATATCTTCATCAACATATCCTTGTAGAGCAATGTTTGATTTGTGGTACCTCTCAAATACTTTAGAATCCACTTCAATGCCATCCAAATTTTTTTTCCTGGATTGTTCATGTACCTACTCACAACTCCCATTGCATGTGCAATATCAGGCCTTGTGTAGACCATTTCATACATTAAGCTTCCAACTGTTGATGCATATGGAACTTTAGACATATGAGCCATTTCTTCCTGAGTATTGGGACATGCCTCCTTACTTAATTTGAAATAGCTAGCCAAAGGTATACTAACTAGTTTTGCATTCTACATATTAAACCTTTTCAACACCTTTTCTATGTGCTCACTTTGAGACAATGTTAATTTGCGATTCTTCCTGTCTCTAGTTATTCTCATACCAAGGATTTGTTTTGTAGCACCCAAATCCTTCATTGCAAATGAGTTTGCCAATTTTCTTTTGAGCACATTTATTTCCTGCATGTTAGAACTTGTAACAAGCATGTCATCTACATACAGTAACAATATAATATAGCTGCCATCATTTTGCCTTTTGAGATGAACACAATGATCAGAGTGACATCTAGTATAACCTTGTTCAGACATAAACCTGTCAAATTTTAGATACCATTTCCTTGGATCCTGTTTTAAGTCATACAAGCTCTTCTTTAGCATGCACACTAGTTTTTCCTTCCCTTTTACCTCATATCCTTGTGGCTACTGCATATGTATCTCTTCCTCCAAATCCCCATGGAGAAAGATTGTCTTTACATATAACTACTCAAGATGCAAATCTTCAACTACTATTAGACTTAAAATAGTTCTGATTGAAGTCATTTTAACAACAGGAGAAAATATTTCATCAAAATCAATACCTTTCTTCTGTGCAAACCCTTTCACCACAAGTCTAGCTTTATACCTTTTTCTACCTCCATCTTCTTCCTTCAACTTGTAAACCCATTTATTTTGCAATGTTGTTTTACCTACAGGCAACCTGACTAAGTCCCAAGTCCGGTTATGTGCTAAGGAGTCCATCTCTTCTTTCATGGCTTCCTCCCACTTCTTCCTGGTTTCTACTTGCACTGCCTCTTCATAACATTCTGGTTCACCAGAATCAGTCAACAATACATAATATAATGAAGGAGAGTATCATTCAGGGGGTCTACTTATCCTGGTAGATCTTCTAACACCACTTTTAGGTGTTTGAAGTGCTTGTTGCTGTTGTGGTTGTTGTTCTGGCTATTGATCATTATGATTTTCAGGCACCATCACTTTTCTTGTGATATTGTCAAGAACTGTGTATTCTCTATTATCTTTTTCTTGTTTCTTTTCCTGCAACTGATTCTTATACAAGACATTTTCATTGAATATTACATCTCTGTTCCTAATGATTTTGTGATTTTCATAATCATATAAGCGATAACCAAAATCATTAACAACATATCAAATAAAGGTACTTTCCTTTGATTTTGCCTCAAGCTTTGTTCTATTTTCATTGTTAATGCAGAAAAAATCTTCACAACCAAAAGTATTTAAAAATGAGTAGTTTACCTTTTTACCTGTCTATGCCTCCTCTGGAATACCACCATCCAAGGAACTTGAAGGCCCTCTATTTATTAGATAAACAACAGTATCTACAACATCTGCCCAAAATTGTAAAGGCAATCCTGCATGCAATCTCATGCACCTTGCATGTTCCATGATTGTCCTGTTCATCCTTTATGACAAACCATTTTCTTGTGGTGTTCCTGGAACTATCTTCTCTCTACAAATTCCACTCTCTGAACAATACCTATCAAACAATTTACTGCAATATTCACCTCCATTGTCTAATCTGAGACACTTCAACCTTTGTCATGTCTCATTTTCAACCAAAGATTTCCATTTCTTGAAAGTATCAAATATGTCAGATTTATTTCGAATACAATAAATCCAGGTTTTTTTGGTTGCATCACCAATAAAAGTAACATAATAACAAGAGCCACCAAGAGATGATACCTGAGCAGGTCCCCATACATCTATATGCACAAGCTGTAATTTTTCACTCTTCTTTTCTTTCCCAACTCTAAGGAATCTGATTCTCTTTTGTTTTCCATAAACACAATTCTCACATAATTTTAAATCAACATGCTTAAAGCCTGGCAACAAATTTCTTGAGTGAAGAATCTACATCCCCTTCTCACTCATGTGTCCAAGCCTATGATGCCATAATTTTGCATCTGCTCCTTTGGAAGTTAAAGCATTAACAGGGTTAGAAATACCATTGCATAAATGCAATGTACCAACGTTTTCACCTTTTTTTATTACCAGGGCTCCTTTGGTGACCTTCCAAGATTTATCTGTGAAAGTTTTCACATGACCTTCATAGCCTAACTACCCTGTTGAAATCATATTTTTCTTCAGATATGGAACATGGCTTACCTCCTTTAGTAGCCATTGGTTTCCATTATGCTATTTTACAAGAACCTTACCCATTCCAACGATTTTATAGGGTTTATCATCACCCAAACGGACTTGTCCAAAATATCCTTGAACATAGTCATGAAAATATTTCTTATCATGTGTGGCATGGAATGAGGCCTCTGAATCTACCACCCAGGAATCAGTAATATTTTCAAACAAAAGAATCAAAGCATCTTGTAACACCTCACCTGTCACATTTGCTTCATCGTTAGTTTCTTGTTGTGCATCTCCTTATTTTCCCTTCCAAGATCTACAACCTTTCTTTAGGTGTCCTTTCTTTCCGCATTTCCATCACACTATCCCCGATCTGGACTTGGATCTGCCTTTCCTTTATTTGCTGCAGTATCCTGAGCTCTTTCCTCCTTCCATTTTTCTTCCCCTAGACTCTACACTCAAAACATTACCTGATGTCTCACCGGAGCTTTTCCATCGCATTTCCTCACTAAGGATTGCACTGACAACATCATCAAACCTTAAAGTACTAGATCTAGAGACAGAGTTATTAATGGCCATAATTAAACCATTCCAACCTTTTGGCAATGAGCACAGAAATAACAAAGCCCTAACTTCATCATCAAAATTTACCCCTACAAAACTTAACCAACTTGTAACTATATTAAAATCATTTAAACGGTCTGCAATAGATCCACCTTCTAACATATTCATATTAAATAAATGCTTCATAATAAATACCTTATTTGAGGCCGACGGTTTTTCATATAGTTTGGCCAATGCCGACATTAAACCCTGTGTTGTCGTTTCCTTTGAAATATTAAATGCTATCGACACCGCTAGGCATAGCCATATTGTTCCAAGTGCCTTTTTGTCCAGAATATCCCATTCTGTGTCTGTCATACTCATCGGCTTCTTTTTCTTTCCACTCAATGCTAGGTATAGATCTCTCTGATACAAATAATCTTCCATCAACATCTTCCACAGTTGGTAGTTTTGGCCGTTGAATTTTTTGACCCTAAACCTACCATCTTCCACCATTGCTCCCACTCGAATGAAGAACCCTTCTCTCCTGCGAGTTTATCAGCCAAATAGACCTTTTGCTCTGATACTAGTTGTTAGAAAATTATATATTACGGAGTAATGGAACACATAAAATATTCCAGAAATATAAAAATAGAAAATGCATAAAACAAGAGAGACACAGATATACATGGTTCAGCCATTTTGGGCTACATCCATGGAGAAACAACTAGTCCTTCTTTTATTATATTATCCAGCAACTTGAAGAGATACAACGTACAACAGATCCACTGTAACACCCTCTTTGCTCTCAATCTCCTCTCTCTTCCCCACTCAGAATACAGATATACATATATGCAATAGAATTCCCTCATATATAGTGATGGGTTGACTTCTAGGGCAAAAAACCCTAAATTAAACATAACTTCTACCGTCAGATCATCCGCCTAATGAGTGTCCCAAATTGACTAGAAATTACTAGACTTTTACAAGGCAATTTTACATCTATTTTTAGCTTCGGGGGCGGTGCCCCTGAACCCCACAGGGGGACCACTGGCCCTCGGACCCCTCAGCTGGGGGCGGAGGGGGGATTTACCCCCCAGGACCCCCGCGGGGGGGAGAATTCCCCCCCCCCCCCTATACCCCCCTGTGTGGAGGGGTGTACAGTCTTCCTGGGGTATACATCCAGCTAAAAACTTTGAATACAGAAGATAATTAGGCTCCACACCCAACATAAGGAAGGGTTTGAAAATGGAGTTCATCAAACTTTGAAATATAGAAGGTGCATTGGTAAGGCCAAAATTCATGACCAAAAATTCATAATGACCCGAGTTCTAAATGTTTTTTTTCAGAATGTCTTCAATCTTCATTCTAATTTGATGATATCCCAAACGAAGATTGAACTTGGTGAAGTAAACTAATCCCTGCAGTTCATCCAATAATTAATGAATGACAGGAATGGGAAATTTATCTCTAATAGTGAGCTTGTTGAGCTCCCTATAATTCGAACACATGCGCCATGATCTATCCTTCTTGTGCACCAATAGTACTGGAGTAGAGAAAGAACATTGACTAGGTTGAATTATACCAGCCTCTAGCATTTCTACAAACATACATTCAATTTCACTCTTTTGGGAATAGGATATCTGTAAGGCCTGATGTTTGGAGGAAAACTTCCTGGAATCAAATGAATAGCATGATCATGATAATGAATAGGTGGGTGGCCTTTGGGAGTCTCAAATACTTTGGAATGATTGTCCAAGACTTTTTGGAGATCTGGAGAAATAGATGATTTCGAAGTGGGAACATCTAGCAAACATAATTGTGTAATTAATCCTAGTTATCTCTTTAGAAGCTTTTTCATGTCATTAGAACTGATTATATTTCCCATTTTCCCTTTGATACCCCTTAATTCAACTTCCTTTCCTTCCGAAAAAGAATTCAAGAAAAGTTCTTGAAAATTGAAAGTTATCATACCCAAAGGTTGTAGCCATTGGACTCCTAGTACAACATCATCACCACCCATTCAAATGGAAAGAATTGGGCTATTCAATACATATTCTCCCATAGATAGCTTCATATTATGGCACTTTTGAGAGAAATTTATGGTTCCTCCATTTTCAACCATCACTTAACACTTTGGTGTTGGATATAAGAAGAAATTCAATTCCTTGGCTATCTTACAATGAATAAACTTATGGGTAGTACCTGAATCAATCAACACTATTATCCTTTTCTTCTTCATATGTCCTTCTATCTTGAGTGTTTGAGGAGTGGTAATTCCGAACAATGCATTACAAGGTATGGTCGAATTAATTTCTTCATTTTCTAGGATTTGTTCCTCGTCTATATCCTCTTCTTTTGACATTTCTTGTTCCTTTTCTTCCTGCTCTTCATAATATATGTAAAAAGATTTCTTCTCAGCACACTTATGACTTTTAGTGTATTTTCTATCACAACTGTAACAAAGCCCTTTTGCTATTTTTTCTTCCAATTTTTGTGGTGTCAACCTTCTAGATCATGGAAGGCTAGGTGTCACACGGAATGAGTCAATCTTGCAGACAAGATAGACCTTCCTAGAATCTAAAGAAGACCTAATGACAAGAAAACCAACCAGACACTATGTTTCTCTAAATATGCTTTAATAAACAAAGGCAAACAAGTGTTTTTAGGGCCTACCTTAGGTCCAACACAAGTTTGTGGATACCCTCGCTCCTTCGATCCAAATGAGCTCCTTTATCACGAATCTGCAAACACAAACAAGCAAACAAATTAAATAGCACCTGAAAAGCCAATATCATAAAACATATTTAACATGAAAGTCAAGGAGTTCATGAAACAAATAACATGAGATACTTGTTGAGAAAAATGAGTTTGATTGTATTAATTCAAAAGAACAAGAACTTTACAACCTGTGCCTTGACGCTGTACAAGCTCCTCCCAGGGTCCAGCAAGAAGTCTCCTCTACTTTGACAAGCTTCACTCACTTCCCAATGGAACCAAGAGGTATGTGATCTCTCCTCTCAAGCTCAACTAAGAAGTCCTAATCTCACCAGCATTTACCCTCAAAATGTTCAGCTTCTAACCTCTCTAGTCCTCACCCCAATGCCTCAATTTATAGTGCAATGGAGGGAAGTTACTAGGTCCTCCTTCAAAGGGATAGCTCCTCTCATCAAGGGATTAGCTCCTTCTCTTTTGGGATGCATGAACCACCTGAGAGTGAACAATCCACGTCAAAATTCCTTCTAGAATCATCTAGAATTAACCCAAAGTGCGTTTTTTATAATAAACTTGCACCTTTTTGACTTTCACAAGGGTCCGCACCCACCCCTTTACAGACAAGGCAGGCGGGTCCGCAGGTAAAATGAACAAAGAGTGCAGGAACGCAGGTAACAGTGAGAGAAAGTGCGGAACCAGAGCTTTATTGATTTTTTAATGTCTTTCTCTCATTTTCAAAGCTTGACTTGAAGAGTTGAGGTCTGAGACTTGCTTAGGAGGATAGTACAAGTGATGATAGACCCATACTGACTACAAATAGTCATGGTGACGATATTTTTGTGTAACACTAGGGGAAACAACGCTTCCATATTTATAGTTTTGAGGGGTTGGCTTCCTTGTTTCCATAATTTTTCTTTTAATTTTTCTTTCCAACCTAAATGTCTTCTCCAATGAATCAAGTTCCCAAAGGCGAACCTCATGTTGGATGTTATCCTTTAAAGTCCCTATGAACACATCAACCCTATGATCCTCTAAAATATATTTTACCCTTATATTCAATTTTTGGTAGTCCTCAATTTTCTCCATCATTGAACCCTTTTGTTTGAGATTTATCAATTGGCTAAAAAAGGTGTTTCTTTTTGTATCCTCATAATGTACTATCATTTCTTCCATAAAAATTGTCCAAGTGAAAATTTCTTTATGAGAGCAAAGCCATCAATACCATACAAACTGATTTGGTTACAAATATAAAGTTGTAATGCGTAGCTTTTGTGTGTTTTTCACATTATGGAGATCGAAATATTGCTCTATCTATAATATCCATGTTATGGGATCCTTTCCATCAAACTTCCTCTTATCAATCTTTGGAACATGGTGGGTCTTCAATCCAATGTTAGAGTTTATAAAATCATGACTAACATTTATTTTGTTCTGATTATGAGTTTCCTTTACTACCTTTTCACCATTAGTAAGCATTTCTTGTAGCAACTTTGTCAAATCTATCTTCAAATCCTCCATGTTACCTTTAAGATTTGCTTCTATATCATCCATATTAGCTTCCATGCCATCCATTTAGCTTCCACGCCATCCATCTTAGCTTCCACGCCATTCATATTCGCTTTTATTTCAGCCATCTTAGCTTACATGCCATTTATCTTACCTTTATTGCATTTCTTTAATCCATCCATCTTAGCTTCTGATACATTTTATTAGAGTGAAAATTGTTGAACTTGGTTTCATAATTTTGATATATCATGTTGCATTTATTTCTCTTATTCATCAATCATGGTAGATATTTCAAGTTTCTTACTTGGTGTTTCCATTTTCATTCTTCATGTGATCAATTAATGATAATTATGCCTCACTGATCCGAATGGAAAATGGCATCTACCCATGGTATTCATCCACCCATGGTATTGTAACTGGCATCCACCCATGGTATTTTACCATGTTATTGTATGTGACATCAACTGATGGTATTCATTCGCCTATAGTATCTACCCATCCACGGAATTTACCCATGGTTTTGTCACCAAAAAAACACTATAAGTAACAAGTCACCTTTTGTAAAAGGAAAAATTATCTAACACAATGTATATTTTACAGTTATTCTCTCTTTTAATAAAAGAAAATTCCTTTTGGTTTTGTTTATTGTGCATTCTCCTCTTTTTCTTCTGAAAATTTCAATTTTTCAGATCTTGGGGGCCTCCCTCCCAAGATCCATTTCAAACTTTTAGATCTTGGGGGTCTCCTCCCAAGATCCAGATCAGTGGTATTAGAGAAGCTTATGATTCCATGGGAATGAGGGTTTAATACATCTTTCAATTTGAAATTTTTGCAGCAATATTCAACAAACTTCAAGCACATGGTGCAAACTCTACAGAGCGCTTTCTTGGGCCAAGCAGGAAGAATTTTTCTTTTTTCATTTTTTTTGCGGAAATGTTTTTGGTCGGTGAGTTTTCAGATCACATATGAAACATTTGGTGCAAAATTTACAAAAAAAAATAACATATATGGATTCCTTGCGAAAAAATACCAAAATTCAAAAAAGAATTTGGCTGAATCGGAGTCTAGATGAGGGAGATATGGCTAATTTCAACTCAGCTATGTTGTAGAGTTTTTTTTTCTGACATCAACTGGTGGATGGTGACTCTCCTATCATTTTTTACAATTTTTGTCCATAATTTCAAAACAATTATTGCATATTTGATATCCTCTTGAAAAACCACCCAATTTAAAAAGAAAGGGTCGAATCAGAGTTCAGAAGTGGGAGATATCGCTGATTTAAAATCAACTAATTTTTTATAGCTTTTGTGACAACAAAACAATTGCAGCATGAACCTGAGGTTCTAGATTGTCCAGATAAGGATTTCTGACACATGAGAAGATGCTGAATGCTCATTCTGTTTCCAAAAACAGGTTATAACAAATATTCTAAGTCATATTGATTGAGTTATGTCCATTTTAAATCCTGAGCAACATTCAAAGTGAGTTTCCTTTGGAGACATGCCCTCCCACCCCACTTTAGTAGGCACCTACTTCACATTCATTAGTTTCAGCATAGCAACATTCGGTTTGGGTTCTTTGGAGACATGCCCTCCCATCTGTTATAGATATTTTTGTGCCTTACAGCATGAAGCATGAAATGTCGATAATCTAAGGGATCCAAAGTCCCTAAACATGTTGTTCCTACCCCTAGAGGAACAAGGTCAGCAAACCACAGCACTGAAAATCAGTTCTCCACCTGAAAACACTCAAAAACAAGCTAATTCTAGATCATGTCAACTGCTCCACTGAGCATCTGTGCTGAATGTCAACTGCTCCACTCTGTACCTACGCTGAATGTCAACTCTAATGAAGGCTACCTGTGCTGGGCGAGATTGGCCAAGTGGCACAGTCATTCTGCAAGGTGTCAAATGCCCAGGAAGCTTCCAAAATGACACTTGGATCAGGGAATTCGCCTTGTGATGAGTAAGAGGATCTAGATCTCCAAGTGGAAGCAAGAAACTCCAAGTGGACTCAAGAACTGAAGTATAACTGAAGTGGGAAAGGACACTAGTCAGCTTCATGCCAAACTCAAGCTGACTCATCCTTTCTCCAAATCTCCTATATATAGAGCTCTCTCATGAGGTCTATGGGGGCTGGAATTTTGTGAATGTAAGGAAGTGCTGTTGGTTTGTGTATAGAACTATTGGGTGATTGCTTTGAAGGAGGTGAAGAGGAGATTTCTTTCTGCTGGGAAGTGTTGCTGGATTGGGCCTCTTATGGTTGTAACACTCTCAGAACTTTACTTCTTCCATTAATAAAGCATTTGAGGTTCTTCTATATGCATGTATCTTAATGGTGTATTGATGCTTGTATATTTGATTTATTCTAATCCTTGAATCAATTATGGATGTATGCTTCTTGTAGTTTCCCTTTCTTGTGCTTTTGCAGGATCTTTGCGTAGCTGGGCCAGTGAAAGAGCAAGGAGCTGGGAGCAAGCAGCAAAGAGGGAAGATTGGATCAACCATTAGCGGAAGATAACGGTTAGTGGATCCCTTTCTCCTCTCTCTTACATCTCATAAAGAAGTAATCTTGAATAGCTTTGTATTCAGTTGGATAGGGTCATTCTGTATTGGATACTTTTCCCAACAACAAATTGGCGACTCCGCTGGGGATCGTATCTTGTTGGTTGTTTGTGTTTTTTGCTATTCATTTCATAAACAAAAGGAGTACTGAATCGAACTGTGTTTGAATCTTTCAAATGCAAAGTAGAGGGCAGCTACTCTAGCTCAGTTTCTGGGCAAGTTTATGATTTGAAGAGCTGATCCACAAGGACTCTAAATAGCTCTTAGTGATAGCTTCTCATCCTCCTTTTCATCCCTTAGTGTGTACTTGACTGATAGCTTCTGATTTGGACAAAAACTGTGAATTTTTGAGCAATCTGTGACCCGGAAACTGAGAAAAACGAAAGTTTGAATCTTCAGTGCAGGTGCTGTGAAGGCAGTCTGCATTTCAGCGCAGTTCCCGAAGGGGCTACCTGCGCTGAATGTCAAACTGACAGTGTACCACCTGCGTTGAACTAGTTTTGCCTAGTGCTACTGGGGTTCCCTGCTGTTCATTACCCTGTTTTCACCCTTGTTTTTGCAGCCTGTTACCAGTCAATGTACCTATCTGAAACCAACTTTCCTTGCCACTATTCCGCCTCGGTTGTATAAAGAAACTGTGTTTGTTCTTTGTGTATTTCTTGTATCATTTGCAGTTTCCCATAACGAAAGTGAACTAGTCTTGTTGTGGCCTCTTAGGTCTAGACCTGTGATTAAGTGTCGTTTTGATCTTAAGAGTTAGTTTATTTGCTGTTCATAGCTGATTGAGCTTTTGCTTTCGTCATATGGTTTGAATTTATATATTTCTAGTGTCGAAACAAGTAAATCTTAAGGTGTCTTTTGATTTTGGACAAGCTTGTTTGCTTTCACTTGAAATTGAATTCGAAATTATACAACAGCTTTCATTTTTGTATCGCACAAACATTAAGAAAGAGAAAAGAAATACCTGCATTTTGCATTTTTCATATAAGTTTGTATGTTGATTTAGGGAAAAAGTGCATTAGTGTATGCTCTTTGATCTGTGTGAAAAGATTTTGTCTCTCTTTTCCCTCAGTAGTTAAGATTTTCATAAGTCGAAAAGATTGAAAAAGCTTGCTTCTCATCTTAGACTGCATTTAGGAATTTGTATCAAACATCTCGTGGTGAACCTTGAAAGGCAAACTTTAAAAAGATCAACTTAAAATATATTGAATGAACCTAACAACGCTTTGAAACATAATGCAAACACATAGAGGTCTAAGTTAGAGACGTGTTCCGGCGTCGTTAAACGTAGTGACTGTCGATCTCGACGAAGGTGGGTGATTCCTCCTGAGAGTCGGTGGCACTAATATGGACTTGTGCTCCCATGTACCGTCGCGTATATATTGGGAGACCCCTATAGGCATATATCTTTTATCCATAGGAAACCGTGTCGGCCGCCCTACTGATCGCAATGCAGTGAACACAGCATTCACGAAGATCGACCACTCGTACCGTAAAACGTATTCTGTGGTTTTGCGAAAGGTTTGGCACACCCTCTGCCTAGATCTCCAGAGCAGTTTCTTTTGGCCTTTTTCAAACTCTATAACTGAAAAAGTCCAACCGAGCATTTGTCACTTCGGACTCGTTAATACATCGAAGGAGACTAGAGTCATCTTTAGCTTTTTCTCGACTCTTTAAAACTGAAAAAGCAAGTTGTGTCTAAAGCGTCGTTATAAAATTTATTTTAAGCGGAATAATCATCACCTTTCCCTCGTTGATCTTCGAAGTTAGTCCACCACAAGTGGAAGTTCCTGTAGAATCGCTAAGAAATCTTTTGGATGGACTAGATATGTCTGAACAACCGTCGACATCTAGGACTGTGTCGTCCGACACAGCAGCAACAGAGCCTCCTACTGCTACTCCAACGATGTTCACTGGTATACCATCTGTCCCGGCAAATTGTCAACAACAAGCCGGAGTCCCATCAGGGACGACGACATGGTTAGTTCCTATTTCTTCATCCGGATTATCATCTGGTATTTCTTATGTTGAAACTCAACAAATTGATCCAATGTGTCTTCAAAGGCCAATTTACCCTTTAAGTACTGGATTTCCACCATATGGAGGGCAGTATGCTCTTTCATTGTTCCCTCCCAGAGAACAACCATATGGGAGTTTACAACAAAGTTCAGGTCAAACTGGAATTACATCCAGCGGTTGGGTACCAATACTGCCTCAGCAACCAGGGGTTGTATATTCAATGCAACCAGTACACCCTGTGTCGAATATTCCCACCATACCTGCTATAATGAATGTGTCCCAAGTCTCAACGACTCAATCACAATCTCAGGGTAGTGCCTCCTTATCTGGAGCGACTCAGGCTCAAACAAGTACTGTGACTCCTCATCCTGGTCAATCATCCAGTATTGGTCAACAGCAAATGGTCCAACAACCAGAGCTGGTTCAATCTCAACAACCGCCATTCCAGCAATCATATCAAGGACCTGAGCAACAAGTCTTTGTAAGTAATGGGCAACCATGCTATAATGGTTATGCCCATCAACCTTGTCAAAGTTGTCAGCATTATGCTGGTCTGCAAAGACCCATTGCTCAGGCGATACCATCTTATCCTGGATATGCTTCGCCTAACCTGAACCAACAGTTGCCCTTTGTAGCAACTCTAGAACTACCAGATCTAAACCGGCTGACGAATGATCCAATTGCTTATGCCCCTTGGTGGCCAGCGATTCCGCATAAACTTCCGTCAGACATTCCTAAATTTAATGGAAATCCGGGTGAAGATCCATCGAATCATGTGATGACATTCCATCTATGGTGTTCATCAAACACCCTGACTGATGATTCGATACGTCTTCGCCTCTTTCAAAGGACGTTAACGGGTCCGGCGGCAAAATGGTACATTGAATTGCCTAGAGCTTCGTTCGACAACTTCAGTACCTTAGCCACAACCTTTTTAACCCATTTTCAATTACCGATAAGGTATGAAACGGGAACAAAACTCCTTACCAACTTCAAACAGACGACTGCCACCCATATATCTGATCATATACATGAGTGGTGACGTCGTCATAGGATGGTAAAAACATACGTTCCCGATCAGCTATTAGCTGAATGGTTTATCAAGTCATTACTTCCTGCCATCACGGAAGATGTGGAAAAGGGGGGAGTCATAACGGAAGAGCAAGTTATCGCTCGTGCGCAATATCTGGACTTAGTTTATACTCAGTCCGGCACGCTCTACGACAAAATACCTGACGCCCCTAGACCGTAATTCTCAATTCCTCCTCCTCCTAAATCAAACAATGACTCTCGCGCCGGCGATGGCGTGTTTGGCAAACACAAAATTTCTAGTCAAAATGCAAATGAAGAACTTCTTGCCTCGGAAGTAAATGCCATGTCGACCGACAAGGGAAAACAACTGAAGCAACCAGGGGGCAAGAAGAAAAAGACGGGGAGAAAAAGGAAACCCCCAGCAGGGTGTCATATATGCGATGAGGATCATTGGACAAAAGATTGTCCACATATAGCTGAAGTTAAGAAACTCTTCAAGAGTTCAAAAACCCCAGCAGTATTGACTGATCCGTTTCCTAATCCAGGTCAAAATCTGGTTGCTAATCAAAATGTTTCCCGATCCCAAGTGCTTATGTTGTCTACCTCAAAGCAGCAGAATAATGCTTTGACAAGGAATAAAGATTACGGGAATCCACGGCTGTCGAATAACAAGGCTAATGAACAACCTAATAGTTCGACGACAACTTTGACCAAAGTTGTGCCACCCATCATTCCTGAACCAATGATAAAGTTGCCAAAAGGAGTAGTACACAAATCGACATTTAATCCTCGTGCCAAAATAGCACAGAATTATAATATAATAGAGGACCTGGCCCAATCGCCGTCCGCTATGTCGACACTTGAGGTACCGCAAAATTGCCCCTCCCAAGAGCAAACTTTATTATCAGCAATAGGTGGGATTGGCCCAATGGATTCCAATCTTGTGGCCTTTGATCATAAAGGATATGACCCTAAGTTACCAGCTCAACTAGCTTTCCTTGTTCAAGTGAAAGCCCTCAACAAAACTGTTCATCGAACAATTATTGATGAGGGGGCATCTACATGTCTTATGTCGATGAGTTGCTGGAAAAATTTAGGCTCACCACCCTTGTCGAAATCGTCAACGACCTTAAAGGCGTTTGATGGACGATCATACACTCCATACGGGATTTTAAGTAACTTGCAAGTTGAACTGGGGGGCAAAACAGTAGAAGTCGATGTTGAAGTAATCGATGGAAACCTCGATTACAACATCCTACTAGGAAGGCCCTGGATATATGCCATGGCCGCAGTCGTGTCGACCTACTTCAGGAAGATTGCATTTCCCTTTCAAGGAGGGATTACAGTCGTCGACCAACAAACTTTCCTCCCCGACAGTTCACAAGTTACGGGAAGCATTCCAATGATCCACGGAAGCGATCATTCGCTTCAAAATATTGGAGTAGGTCTCCTAAAAGACCCTGCCTTAATGGGTACTTTTGCCCTACCGCCTGCAAGAAATCTGGCAGAAGTGGCCACAGTGGAAACCTACAATATGAAATCTTCTATATCTAATGGATTCAGAAGATTCCTAAACATTTTGTCAGCATGGATCATCGCCCTAATGGAAATACTGTAAATACAGTGGGCTCCGAGGACGGTTCTTATCTCGTGTCAACCTCATTAAAAAATGAAACAAGGAGTCAGAGGACGGTTCTTATCTTGTGTCAACCTCTTTAAAAAATGAAACAAATCCCCTTTCTCAAAGGTAAACCTTCATTCCAACCACCGAGTTGAATGTAATGAAGCTTGGGGGGAATGCACCTCGATTTGCGTTATTATGCTCGGGGCATGCGAACTTATCTCCGAGCAGTTTTAGCACATAGTTCATGCTCGTTAAAAAATAAACATAAGATTGAGCAGTGTTTTGGCGCATTCGAGCTCTTTAAAAAATGAACCCAGTACCGGTAAATAACCATTTGAGACCGTAAATTCATCAGCCATAAAAGCCTTGGTCGTATGTGCACCTACCGCCTTCACCTTTCATTTGGCCGATCGTTCACCTCCATATGATTGTTTACCTATTTTGAGGAACAGCTGCGAAGAGTGATTTCACCTAGCCATCCTTGTGACACTGCCGTGATTGGAAAATTCCAACCTGTACCTGGAATCTGCTGCTATCCCTGTTTATCACTCGTTCCTCAAAAGACGAGTCTTCTTTGAGCTCTTTTCATCTGACTCGTAAAATATGAAAAGTTTGCCGAGTTTTGGCCTTCCAGCTCGTTAAAGTGACCGGAAGAGCTATCCCTCCTCTAGATTTTAATCTTTTTGGACCTGAGGGATTATTACACAAAAAGGTCGAGCGCTTGTTTTATTCGGCTCGTTAAAGTTATCGAAAATTCATCCCTTCTGTATTGTTTTATACTTTTTTGGACTTAAGGGATTAGATGACGAAAAAGGAATTTTGGAGTTAACTTTCTGTACCTTTTCAGACTCTCTAAAAATGAAAAGGACCGAGTTTTCCTTGTCGTTAGACTCGTTAAAATGATTAAATAGCGACAAACTTGTCTTTAGACGAGAACGAGTTTCCCTATCGCTAAGCTCGTTAAAACATAGCGATGGGCTTGCCCGAAGGGCAGGTTATAGAACAAGCATATGTTATCCTCCTCAAGCTTGACAAAAATAAAGAGGTACTGGTCAGAAATGACTGGGGAAAAATTGGGAGAACCTCAAAGCTTTAATGGTAGCAAGTCGCTCTTGAACATGACACTTTTCCTCCGTATCACATCGGGTTGGGTTGTTTCATTCACCGGTCTCATCACCATGGTCTTCGCCAAACCATCCACATTTGGGGTAATGCTACCGATCCATCACATCAGTGTCGTTATATGTTCAAGAGATGTCGTTCAGAAAGAGTCGACCGTGTCCCATCCACTGCCATACATTATCCTTCATCCATCCATGATCGCCACCCTGAATCATATGTCACAGATTGTATTCACCTCCACTAAAATCATTAGCTCCGTTCCGTGTCACTGATGTGGGATTCATTAAGGCCCTCCTTTGACGGATCGCTTCTTGTCGACTTCAGCTCATTATCCAAGAAGTTGATCTAGGAACAACCCCCTCAGTACTTTGAAGCTTGCATGCCTCAATGGCAAGTTTCTCACTTCCGGCGACAGGTATACATCAATGACCTTCGACCAGAAGATTTTGCGTGGTGTTTGACGCCAAGTCCTTTATTCACACCACGTGAATTGTACTGCAGTACCTTGAGGATCATTATCATTATCGGTGATTCCTCTCGCGCTTGTTAACGGTTTACATCATTGACCGGTAATCAAGCGATGTCTTTCCATGTTCGACTTCAGCGCAATTCTCACATGGATCGACTTGTACTTAGAGTGAAGATCGAACGAGTTTGAAGACCCCGGATCTAATTTCATCCATCCGGGCTGCGATATATATTCAGGAAATATAAAGACATTTGATATGTACATCATTGCAGCAGATGATCATCCTACTCAAAGGATGATAATTTCAGCAGAGAATTATCAGTCTACCATCAGACGATCGTCTGTTCTATGTACCAAAATGAATTTATAACGCTGAGCATGGGAATGCCCGCCTCAGCTAGATCATGAAAGCAGAATGAAAAATAATGTATTTTATTGTATTTTATTACAGGGCACCTCTCAGCGATTGAATGAACTTCAGATCCTCCTGATAAAGCATTTCACCCGATAAACGACCTCATACTTTAGGGGGCAACAGTTATAGACATTTTTGTGTCTTACAGCATGAAGCATGAAATGTCGATAATCTAAGGGATCCAAAGTCCCTAAACATGTTGTTCCTACCCCTAGAGGAACAAGGTCAGCAAACCACAGCACTGAAAATCAGTTCTCCACCTGAAAACACTCAAAAACAAGCTAATTCTGGATCATGTCAACTGCTCCACTGAGCATCTGCGCTGAATGTCAACTGCTCCACTCTGTACCTACGCTGAATGTCAACTCTAATGAAGGCTACCTGTGCTGGGCGAGATTGGCCAAGTGGCACAGTCATTCTGCAAGGTGTCAAATGCCCAGGAAGCTTCCAAAATGACACTTGGATCAGGGAATTCGCCTTGTGATGAGTAAGAGGATCTAGATCTCCAAGTGGAAGCAAGAAACTCCAAGTGGACTCAAGAACTGAAGTATAACTGAAGTGGGAAAGGACACTAGTCAGCTTCATGCCAAACTCAAGCTGACTCATCCTTTCTCCAAATCTCCTATATATAGAGCTCTCTCATGAGGTCTATGGGGGCTGGAATTTTGTGAATGTAAGGAAGTGTTGTTGGTTTGTGTATAGAACTATTGGGTGATTGCTTTGAAGGAGGTGAAGAGGAGATTTCTTTCTGTTGGGAAGTGTTGCTGGATTGGGCCTCTTATGGTTGTAACACTCTCAGAATTTTACTTCTTCCATTAATAAAGCATTTGAGGTTCTTCTATATGCATGTATCTTAATGGTGTATTGATGCTTGTATATTTGATTTATTCTAATCCTTGAATCAATTATGGATGTATGCTTCTTGTAGTTTCCCTTTCTTGTGCTTTTGCAGGATCTTTGCGTAGCTGGGCCAGTGAAAGAGCAAGGAGCTGGGAGCAAGCAGCAAAGAGGGAAGATTGGATCAACCATTAGCGGAAGATAACGGCTAGTGGATCCCTTTCTCCTCTCTCTTACATCTCATAAAGAAGTAATCTTGAATAGCTTTGTATTCAGTTGTTGCTGAGGTACTATCACCCTTAGAGTGGGATAGGGTCATTCCGTATTGGATACATTTCCCAACAACACCATCCCAGGCTATGTAGGCACCTGCTACTTCATCAACAATCAACATCATGGTTATGGGTCAACCACGAAAAATCCTTGTCATCAAAGTCCATTTGCTAGGCCACACACTGTTAGTATCACAATTGGTCACAAGCATTATAGGGTATCTCTATCCTTAGATCTTTGTTTGGCATGGTTATGGGTCATCCACAAACCCTCACTTCATTGAAATCCATTTGCTATGTCACACACTATCAGTATCACAGTTGGTCACAAGCATTACAGGGTATCTCTATCTTTGGATCTGTGTTCATCATGGTTATGGGTTAACCATACAAAACCCTTCTCTTTAGTGGCTCTTCGTATTCAACACAAGCTTCTTAGAGGGAAATTAGCGCAATGGGGACAATTTCTTCTTAAGGAGGGATGAATGATCTGAATGGAAAATGGAATCTACCTATGGTATTCATCCACCCATGGAATTTACCCATGGTATTGTAAGTGGCAACCACCCATGGTATTCATTCACCCATAGTATTTTCCCATGTTATTGTATGTGACATCAACCCATGGTATTGTAACCAAAAAATACTATAAGTAATAAGTCACCTTCTGTGAAAAGACAAATTGTCCAACACAATGTAGCTTTTACAATTATTCTCCATTTTAATAAGAAGTTTCCTTGTGGTTTTGCTTATTGGGCATTCTCCTTTTTTTCTTTTGGCAATTTCAAATGTTCAAATCTTGGGGGCCTCCCTCCCAAGATCCATTTCAATATTTTAGATCTCGGGGGTCTCCCCCCAAGATCCGTATCACTCACTATGCCCTTTGAATCACTTCAAACTAATTTTTCAAACGAAACGTATGAAAATTTAAAAAACAAACTACACACCTTTTTTTGTTTTGTAGGAGATCGATATTGAATCTATTGTATCTCTGTACTTTTGGATCTCCAAGGTTTGAAATTGTGCCCTACGGTATCCCTATGGGTCCTCTTTCCAACCCCACTAGTTTGATCAATATTGGACTTTTCAAGAAAGAGTTATGCCAAGTCTCCCAAGATGACCTGAGTATAGACTGGTTCAGTAGAGAGGACTTGTACGACCTTCCATGTGTCACAGTTTTTACCTTCAAACTTGAAAATGATACAAAGCAAAATAAAATTCGTCTTCTTTCTGTAACTTCTTACGAAATTTCAATTCGATGCTCATAGCGAAAGTTAGGATGATTTTCCCACGGTCACTTATTTGGGATGTAATTCGAGAGCTTGCAAAAAGCCTAACTTCTGTGGATCATATATCATAAAATATCAAGAGAAAAGATATGAAATTTTGATTCAAGGTTAATCCAATATTCAGATCAAATGGGTTTTAATTGAAGCTTCTGAAACGTCATAGAAAAAACTTTATAGCAAAAATTCCATGATGACTTGTTTGGAGTAGCGAAACCCTAGAATCCAAAGCTCTGATACCATATGTTATGCAACTAGCTCACAAAATAGAAAGAAAGATAGATCAATGACTTCAAAATCAACCTCTTCGAGGGAGAAACCTCCTTTACATTACACAAATTAACAATTCTTGGATGATTCAAATGAAAAACCTCCTTTTTATATATAGGAGTCTAAGGGGTCACAATATAATCAAAGATGATATAACAATATTAATATAAGGGCACAAAAATAACAATAGTGGGATTATATGGGGCATAATAATAACAATATGCTGACAATAGGGGCACAACAATAACAATAAGGGCTACAATGACAATAGTAATGGGGGGATCACTAGTATTATAGGGACCTAACATTCAATCATTATAGCCATGTAGCCAGTGTACTGATCTATTGACCTTCTATGCCTGTGCTGATTTGAAGGAGCATACACATTATCCCTTGCATCCCGCACAAGTCTCTCAACTTCCCTGGTCCTTTTCCTTCCTTCCTTGGTTTTGTTTGAGTGGTTGTCTCCAATCTCTACTCCTCAACTTGTTGTTGCTCCACAATTTCTTGAGGTTCCTCCATTGGAGATAAAATATCCTCTTCTAGTGGGATCTTAAACTCCCCCTCAATATAGTGCCACATGGCTTTGTCTTCATCAAATTTTACATCCCTTCACACAACTATCTTTCTAAGGGATGGACAATACAAATGGTAGTTGTGGGAAGTTTCTATGTAACCAACAGATACCCCCAATTTTGTTTTCATCTCTAGCTTCTTCCTTGATTCATAAGAGACATGGCAGTAAACAAATGCTCCAAAAATCTTGAAGTGCAACACATCCAACTTTCTCCTTGAGAAATCCTCCTCAGGCTCTATAAATAGACTGTTGTGTTGCATGCCTCGACCCATAAGTGCAGAGATAGGCCTTAATCATGCGGTATCGCCCTCGCTGCTCCCAAAATGCTATGGTTATTTCTCTTAGCCACCCCATTCTACTATGGGTTGTGGGGTGCTATCAACTCTCGTCAAATGCATTCATTTGTGCAAAGAAAATTTAAACTCATTCAACACTTATTGACTTCAATTATCACTCTTGAGAGCCTTCACCTTCTTGCCCATTTCTTCCTCATCTAGTGCCTTAAATTCTACAAACTTAGAGAATGTCTCATCCTTCTTCCACAGACATCAAAGAGGATCCTTTCAAGGACTACATGTGCTTTATTGTCCCAATCATGGAATAAGGCTTTTATGTACCTTCTCAAAGTACATCCCTTGCATACATCCTACTGCTCAAGTGCTCCTTTGGGGAGGCATGTGGTTATCTAGTGAATGATCTTCAAAGAACCATGATGCAAATGGCCAAGTCTTCTATGAAACATTTCATCAACATCGCAACTTTGCATCTTCTCTGCCTTTGTGCTCAATGCAGAAAGATCCTCCACATGTAGCTTATACAGGTTTTTCAAATGAATACAGATCTACTTCACCTTTCCAGTGGCTATGTATCTCAGGAATGCCTTTCCTTTGCTGAAGATCACATCATAACCATATTCTTCCAAAACTACAACAAAGAAAATATTTTTATTTAGGATCAGAATGAACATAACATATTTGAGACTGTGGGGGGAGCTTGACTCCCTCTGAAAGGTGAGTATACAAATACTGGTTGTGCTATACCTTCCGTTGTCCCCCGTCTATATGTGCATCTAAAAATATTTTTCTTCCATATCACTAAAAATGTTTGTATTACCTGTCATGTGGAATGATGCACTTGAGTCCAACTAGCACACTCTCCCCATCACTGTGTTATCCATGCATGGAATGAGGGTAAATTCAAGCTCAAAATTTGAAGCCAATGATTTACTTGCTTCTCCTCTTGAGGTCTTCTTTCTTTCCTTCATGTGTGGACACTTCATGGCATAGCACCCGAATTCATGATAATGCAACCATTTAATTTTTTATAGATATTTCTTCTTGCCCCCTTGACTAGATTTTGATTTGGGTTTGGATTTATTCCCTTTTCCCTTCTTTAACTTTCCAGTGAATGCAAAGTTTTATTCATCCTCGCCCTTGGATGAAATCCCATCTCTAGTATTCCACCATTTTTCCTCCTGTACCAAGTCACACTATAAGCACTCCCAACTCAATAGTTTCTCTTTTGTATTCACTGAATCTTGATAAGTATGCCAGCTCTTGGGAAGGCCTAGAAGGGTTAAGTTTACCAAGTCTTCTTCAGGGAAATTAACATTGACTCTACCAAGTTCATCACGAAACTATGTAAACTTGCTCAGATACTGCGGAATTGTGTCATACTTCTGCATCTTGATACTTCGAAGTTTATCCTTGAGCATCAGCTTCTTGTGGTCTCTACTATTCTCAAACAATTTTGTGAGTGCTTTCCACATCGAGAATGGAGTTTCTTTTCCATGGAGATTCGAGACAATATGATCCCATACTCCCTCCAAGATTATTCTCCTCACCTTGGCTACATCTTTCTTCCACTGAGAAAGGTTTTGGGCATCAAATGATTGAGCTATTCCAACATATGCCTTGATGTATTCTAGAAATCCATTTTCATCCAATACTGCCTCCATGCGGTCCTTCCATGCAACAAAATTAGAGGTGCCTTCCAAGGTATACTCTAGCCTTAGTCCATTGAAGGTTGTCCTCTCATCTATGAAGAAATTCTACTACACTCATTTTCAAATTCATACCTCTAAGATACAACTTTGAAGCTTATCTAATGTGAATCCAACTCTAATACAATGTAAAAACTAGGTTGTATATTTGAAACTTCTCATGATTTTTTAATCAAAATCATAAGACATAGATCTACACTACTATTCTACAAACATTATTTCACAATTTAGAACAAAAATTATAGACATGAAAGAAGGAATAACACAAATGTAACAAGTATTTTTATATGTGGAATGGAATTCTCTAAAAACCCCAATGTCTCTTGCATTAATCCAATGAAATAGAGATGTATTACAATTCCTTTGCTCAACTAAGCTCACCCTACAAGTGCAAAACCTATATCTCTACTCACTGAAGGCCTCTGACCCAAACATAGTCAAATTTTACCTCAACTTGAGCTCATATTTACTTACGTTGTTCCTTTAGGAATTAACCCCTATTATTTAGGAAATCCCCTCAATTTAATTGCATAATTCCTTTAGGTTGATCATCTAACTACATGCAACACTTGTTCAATCAATATTGGTCTATCACTGATGTTACATTGCCTTGGAATCTCTGCCTCAACTAAGTAACTCGAATTATCTACATGCACTAAATATTTTGGGTTGATTGATTAGTTAATTGGATGATCATTGAATTTGACTGAAGTACCACTACTTAATTGGCCTTCCACTAGTTCCTCCAAAAGTTGGAACTAGTTTAATTGAAAACAACTTGAGATAATTGACCTTGATTGCAACAAATTAGTAATCACATGATCTAGGTGGATATTGGTGGCCACCTGCCTATTCCATGTGGACCCCCAACACTGTCTCTTTCAATTTTTTGGTTTCCTTAATTGTAGCACAGTTTACTATTTTTAGCAGTTTTTTGGGTCCTTAACTTCTGAAGCCATTTTTGAGGCCCTAAACGATGTTTTTAGGGAAAAAGGAGAGACCAAAATTGTCCCAAACTCACTTATGACTTCTTTTGGGCCTTCTCTTTGAGATCATCAAAACAAGGTATTATGATGGCCAAACGGAGATCATATGCCAAAGCTATGACCCCGGGAAGTTGACGTACCAATTTACCCAAACGGGGCCCACAGTTTTGGTGCTTCATCTCCTAGGATTAGGTTTTTGGATGTTTAGGGTTTTCCATTGTTTCTCAATAATAAATAGGCCTTTGAGCCTCATTGTAACACAATTTTGAGGCATGTAGCCACCACATCCCTTCTCAGAGATAACCTACCATCACCCGAGCTAGTCTTATTTCCATTCTGTTTGTAAGCATATTTTAATATCTGATATTAATTAAATGAAGTGTTATTTCTATTGCATCTTTGTATTTATGGTTATAATTTGTTGTGTTCCTATTTAAATCTGGATCATCACACATGCATAAATTAACTTTAACTCCTCAAACATGAATTTACTCAGTAAACTGGGTGACACAAGCCATGCCACAATCTAACATCATCCAAACTATCTGTTGATGTGGTAATTCAAATTTTCTCAATTTAATCATGTCAAAATTAAATTGATAATCTCTTGCTCCATTTTTCAACATGCCTTCTTCTGAATTATCAATTCTAGCTTTGTCTTTATTATTGTCTTCAAATAAAATTCCTTGGTTCATATCTTCAGAATTATTACTCTTTTCTTCATTTGATGCCCCTAGCACTCATTCTATGTGTGCAACTTTCATGCAGCATTCTCCACCAATCCTTTGATTGACCAACCATTCTTCCAACATCGTTAGGTCTTTTTCAATTTTTTTTTGCATTAACATTGAATGTCTCTCTTCCTCTTTATGCTTCCTTTGACTATCTCCATGAGTCAATTCTTCTTTGTACTCTACAACAACATGTTTCTCTAATTGTCTATCAACAAATCTTTGCTAATTGATGTATGATTTTCATCATGGTTTTCTTCATGAGAGAGTGCTCTCATCATCTATCAAAATGATGTTATGAGCTTGTCTATCTTTTATGGCTTCAAAAGAAATTTATTTTTCTTTCGTAACCTTCATGATAGTTATAGGTGACTTTCCATCACCATCCAAAAAATAACTTGCAATAATACATAAAATATCAGTTTCAAAATTATTTTGATTTTCACCCTCTTACATCTCCTCTATCAACACATATCCATGTTGATCTGAACTATCTAAGTAGTTCATGAGAGTTGCATAAAGTCCCTCATCTTCACTCTCACCAAGGAGTGGTCCTTGTTATGTTTCACAAATGCACACATTATTCTCGATTTCCTTGAGCTCTTCACTCCTTTTTTGACTACTTAACCTATGTTTCAACTTCACCTATAACTTTTGTAATGACTCTATGTGGTCATCCTTCTCTCTATTTTTGTGAGCTTCTTCATGCTCAATAGTGATATGCAACCAAGCATCTCCTCTATAGTAAGTATCCTCTTCTTGCTACTCAATACCTTGTTAATCTTTCTTCGCTAGCTTGACCTTTTGCTATTTTCTCTGGTTCTATCCTTAGAACCCTCTCGAGCACACCTTTTCTCTTTTGGTTGTTACACTTACTTAATTTCCTTCTTCTCAAAAATTCTACTTTTTCTCTACTTCCTCTACTACAAGGTTCTTTTACCACAATTCTTTCTTCACTTGTACTCTCTATCGCAACTTCCAAGCTATGATCCACTATCACTATCCCTTGGTTGCTACCTACAAATGCCAATTCCTTTGCACAAATCAATTCAAAAATATAAGGACCACTTTTTCTATTGCTCTGATACCACTTACGTCTTCAACTTATACATAAAAGTTCTTGTAGCATTTGAATGAATAGTTACCATGCATCCCTTCATTCACTAACATCACCTACTATAAATTTACCAATGATTCTTGGTATCCACCATTCAGTACATGTAGTGAATTTAATTTCTCTAAATATTCAATAATATTTATTTTCCCAATTCACTGAGATAGGAATTTAATTCTACTAATTCCTAATTTTACAAATTCTTCAATGATCTTGCACATAGACATTTCATACACATAAGATATGAAATTTTGTTTCATTAACAAAACCTATGCATAAAAAATACACAAAACATTTGTTCCTTTTCATTCACTCTATATGGATTGATTCTACATTCTTTTGGCCATTCTCTCATTTCACACAGGCTACAAATAAGTAGAATTGAGAAATGCAATAGATTTTTCTTAATCCTAAGAACACTCTATAAATCACTCCATAAATTATTTTTTTCTAAATATTAAAATAATGAAATCTATGCCTAGAATCCCTCATGCTTTTCAACAAAAAATAGCTTTTTCCTTATGGAAAAAATATCATCTATCCATATGTTTAATAAAACTATGACTCATTAGTTCTAAAACTCATAAGATATATCAACATGGAAAAAACAATTTATTTACATAGAAAAATATAAATTCTTCTCAGAAATGAAGGCCCCTTTTTGAATATTTTACACATTGAAGGCTTAATGGCTTGGAATCTCTAATGCTCCTACAATAGAACATCCTCCCAACTAGTTTAGACAATTTTTTCTAAACATATGAGAATGTAATAAAATATATTCACTATAACTAGCACAAATAGATTAATAAATGTGCTTGATATACGCTGATAGGCATATATTAATCACATGCACAACCACATTATTAAATTTGGTTGGTATATGTTGTCACTCCTAGAGAAAATTCATAGGTTGAGGATAAGATTTAGTACCTATAACATCTTAGTCTCTCTTGAAGATGAATCATTCTTGCTCAAGAGATAAATGTAAAATGATTTAAATTTGGCCCAATTACCCTTCTCAAAGGCAGATTCAATATACACATAAACAATATATCATTCCCAAGAGAAAATTTTCAAATATGGTGGCTTACACATGGAGAATATTTATTGTTGCAATAAAGGTGGAAAGAATAAATATAAGGAACAAACCCAGTGCAGAGGTTTGGACAGACACAAAATCCTATGCACTAAATCCTAGTAGAATTATTAAAATATAAATGAAATGAGGTGGAGGAATTATGGAGCATATTTTAAGGCTTTGAAATTAATATCTCATAGATACTATCGGTTATATCATAAAATAGTTAAATCTGCAATCTCACAAGTATCATTCACTATCACATAACATACGTAAATATGGAATTTCACTGGTACCATTTGCTACAACATAACATGAATTAATATATGACTTAAGAGTGAATCCAACAGCTACAATTACACAATTTCTCAACAAGAGAAAACACACATGAAGTGATACACATAGGAAGAACACATACTACATACCCTAAAGCTTGGAATCACCAGAAAATTTTTCACTAATATTCAAAAATTAAATACATCTTAGAGGCCCAAACTTGCAAAATATGTAGAATAAGTACAACCTATGGAATAGGAAAATTGAACCACTAGAACCGGAAAATACATAACCCTTACTACAGAGTTTTTATTCCCTTTTTATATGGAGAACCAAAATACGAACAATTACAAAAATATAATTGAATGCTACAACTGTTTTAACTACACAGTTGTTTGAGCATGTGATCAGCCTAATTGTTCTAATGATTACAAAACAAGATTGCTTATTTTCTTTAAAATGAAATATTAAAAAAAATGTAGAGATGACACGAGTATGCCATGATTGCCACAACAAAATATCTCCATTTCTGATTCCTCTAATCTCCTAATGTGGACTCAAGATCCATTGTCTGGGTTCATGTTGTGTTGATGATCTGACCACTCCTCTGCCGATATATTCCTTCCACTGTTACCTACCAATTCACCTCTCATTTTCTCCCTCTAACTACATAAATTTCCACTCTTTTGGAGCTGACCCTTCTTGTATAGAGTTACCTTTCACCCAACGAGATGAAAATTAATGGTGGGTGCATGTGATTTGGTGTGGTGGTATGTTAGGCCCCTATACTATTAGTGTAACCCCTTATTGTTATTAGTACAACCCACTTATTACATTCATGTACCCATGTAGTGCCCATATTGTTAAGTATTGTGCCCCATAGAAGCCCACTATTGTTATTATTGTGCCCTTACATTATTATTGTTATGTCGGCTCTGATTATGTGATGACCCCTTAGACTCCTATATATAGAAAGGAGGTCTTTTCATTTGTATCATCCAAGAATTGTTCATTTATGAAATGTAACTTGGAGGTTACCCCCTCAAAGAGGCTGAATTCTAAGGCGTTGATCTATCTTTTCTATCTTTTCTTGAGCTGTTTTCCTAACATTTGGTATCAGAGATTTCGATTCTAGGGTTTCGCTGCTCCAAACAGGTCATCGTGGCATTTTTGCTATAACTGTTTTTCTGCGATGTTTCAGAAGCTAAAAACAAAACCCATTTGAGAATAAATCGCGCTGAATATCGGGTCCACATTTCAGAGCTTTTCGTGCTATATTTGCGGAGATATGATCTGCGGAACTTGGTCTTTTTGTAGACTCCTGAATTACATTCCAAACAGGTGACTTGGGGAAAATCGTCATAACTTTCTTTCTAAGTATTGGATTGAAATTTTGTTAGAAGGTGTAGAAAGAGGACAGACTGTAGTTTATTGTATATATTTTTCAGAGCCAAAGGTCCAAATAGTGACACGTGGCACTTCATAAAAGTTCACTCTTCTGGAAAGGTCTATAATCAGGTCATCTTGGGAGATTGTGCATAACTCTTTCTTCGAGAATTCAATTTGGATCAGACTGGTGGCATTGGAAAGAGGACACAGAGGTCTACTACAGGTCGCAATTTCAGAACTTAAATATTCGAAAGTATAGAGTTACAGTCGTTTCAAGATCGAGCTCCTAAAATCAAGAAAAAAAAAGATGAGGAAGTTTGATGGCAAGGATCCGGTAGATTGGATACTTCAGATGGAGCAATATTTTGATCTACATGGTGTACCATTGTTACAAAAGGTATGTATTGCATCTTCATATTTAGAACCGAATCAATTTTTATGGTATGAAGGGCTTTGTTCTCGTAAACAACTTGTTATGTGGTCAATTTTCACAGAGGAAATGATAGCACATTATGAAGATACAAAGAGCAACACCTCCTTTAGAGCAACACCACAACAATTGGAAAGAGTAAAAGGGCTTTGTGACATATTGGAAAGCAAAATTATGGAAACCAAGAAGCATACCCCTCACAACTATAGAGATGGAAGTGTTGTTTCTCCCAGCCTTCCACAACCTACAAGGGATACACCACAACAATTGGAAGAAAAAAGAGAAAAAATGCTTTGTTACAATTGTGATAGCAAATGCACTAAAGGTCATAAGTGTGTTGAGAAGAAATTATTTACATAGAATATGAAGAGGAGTAAGAAAAGGATCAAGAAACATCAAAAGAAGAGGATATACGCCAGGACCCCACCCCATAGAAAGAAGAAATGAATTAGACCATATCTTGTAAAGCATTGGCAATAATTACCACTCCTCAAACTCTCAAGATAGAAGGACATATCAAGAAGAAAAATGTGCAAGAAGTGAAAGATAACATAGAGAAAGAAGAAATGAATCCAACCATATCTTGTAATTCATTGCTCGAAATTACCACTCCTCAAACTATCAAGATAGAAGGGCATATTAGGAAGAAAAATGTTCAAGAAGTGAAAGATCACATCGAGCATCAAGAAATGAATCCGACCATATCTTGTAAAGGATTGGAAGAAATTACCACTCCTGAAACTCTAGAGATAGAAGGACATATCAAGAAGAAAAAGGTTCAAGCAAAGAAAGATCACATCAAGCATCAACAACAAGTTCTCCAACTTTTAAAGGATAACGCCACTTCAGTGCAAAACCAAACGAAACAACAGGTAGATCAACATCGTAGTGAAAAGTGTTTTGATGTAGGTGATTGGGTATTTTTACTGCTACATCTCAAGCAAGCTATTTATGAGAAGGAAATGTTGGCAATACTACATGCACTTAAAAAATGGCGACCTTACCGAATGGAAAGACTCTTCAAGGATGAGGATGTGGAAGCATTGTTTTGTGCTATTTCTATTATCCAACCAGATTGGATAAATGAAGCAAGGGATGGATGGAAGAAGGACGAAGAAGTATGGCCACTTATTCAAAAGTTACAAAAGATCCCAATTCAAACAATATTGCCAAAAATTGAAGAGGAAGGAAAAATCATATTGGAACCTGGAGCAGTCATAGAAACAAGAACCTGACAGCTATGAAATCGATCAATTTCAGAGTATCTCATCAAGTGGAAGAACTTACCTACTGAAGACTCCACATGGGAGGACAAGAATTTTATCAAGAACTGCTCAAGCATTGAGGACAACGCTTTTTGAAGGAGAGGGGGATGTTAGGCCCCTATACTACTAGTGTAACCCCTTATTGTTATTAGTACAACCCACTTATTATATTGATGTACCCATGTAGTGCCCATATTGTTAAGTATTGTGCCCCATAGAAGCCCACTATTGTTATTATTTTTCCCTTACATTATTATTGTTATGTCGGCTCTGATTATGTGATGACCCCTTAGACTCCTATATATAGAAAGGAGGTATTTTCATTTGTATCATTCAAGAATTATTCATTTATGCAATGTAAAGGAGGTTTCCCCCTCGAAGAGGCTGAATTCTAAGGCGTTGATCTATCTTTTCTATCTTTTCCTGAGCTGGTTTCCTAACATGGTAATGGGGGTTCTCTACACTAGTGAATGGCTGAAGGAAGTCGAGCACATGATGGGTGACAGAGGACACCATTGAAACAAATTAAAATTCAAACACTAACCATAAGCCTCTCATGCCTATATATGCGTGAAGTATTGTGGTATGAGATCAATATGGGAGACACATGGAGGCATGGGATTGGATGGAAAATGGAGGGAAGGCCCTCGACCCTGCAAAAATCATGCTCACTTGCTGAAATCGTCATTATGTTGTTGATTTCATGGCATGTGTGGTCCCCACACACTCTGGCGGTGTGAATGAACAATTTTAGGAGCAAGGGTCAAGCCCCTTAGAGTCAATCCTGGATGCTGATAAGAAAGGCCTGACAGTTCATGTTGACCATTCTAGCGATTAGCATTGCCTTACCCACTGAGCTAATTTCTCCGTCGGAATGGTTACCAGGGCTAAGAACTGTTAGATAGATAATCATCCACCCCTGTAACTGCTTGTCGATTAGATTTTCCTTTTGAATGTGGAGGTGTACACCTTTTCCCTTAACTATTCTTCGTTTTCCACTCAAGGGTACACAACTAGGGTGAGATGGTTGGTAGGATCCACCTGACCCTTTGTTCTTGGTTGTCACTCTGTCCACTACCACAGTATCCCGACATTCTAGAACCTGGCACCACCACCAATTGACTTCTCCAGGTTGATCTCTCTGGGATGACATCATCATGATGTCAATCCTATAACGTGTTGACCTTTAAGTGGTGCCACTTGTAACTAAAAAAAGGGCCACATGCGTGCACAAAAATCCCATATTTTCATGCCACATTTCGACTTCCTATTGGATGGTACTGACGTCACAGTCATTTGTTGTTTTGGTCAATCCCAAGGCACCACTTGTCTTCTATTGGAGGAGGGAGAAAGGGTCTTCAGAGGCATTTTCTACAACCATTTCCTTTGTTAATGTTCTTTTGGCATGATTGAACTTTTTCTTTGTTTTACCAACAAAATCCTCCATAACAGTTCCCTTCTATTCCGATGCTTATTTAGTTTTCTTCGAAGATTTTCCTTATGGGCTCTCCCTGCACAAGATTAGCTGTCAGAGTGGTCCACCCACTCAATTTTCCCATTGGATGGCTTACAACTATCATGTCCCAGTGACAATTTACCAATGCTTTTCTTTGGGTGTTAAATTTAATCCGTCAGGGTATAATTTCAGGCTATCATATTCGATGGGATCCACCCACTATGTTTCATCCTGATGTTATACTTTTTCACTCTATATGTTTCCTTCAAGATGTTACTGTTGGGTGGACCTTACCAGCTTAGTTTCATCCTGGTCCTCCACTTACAATGCTTAACCTTATTCACCTTTATTCATGCTTAACATTACATTGGGGTAACTCTACTTAGTTGACTCTGCCTTCTTGGAACATCCCGTCACTTTATTTATTTTTCTCTTAACACTTCGTCAGGGTAACTCTATCAAGGTAAACCCATCGGTTGGGTTCCACCTGTGGCCAATAGAGTTTCTTCCCACTACCGACATGCTAGCCACATTTGCCTGGAGCTTTGCATAGAGGCTCCGCTAACGTTGCCGTCAAGTTTGGCACTCAAGCCTACATTGGATACTCACCAAAGGCTCGCCCAAACACCTTTCAACTCAACAATGCTTTGACTTGTGGTCACCAACTTTGACGAGCTCTATCTCACAATCCAATAGACCATTTTTAAACTTTTGGACACCATTGGAAAGCTCTTCCAGAGAATTTTCTGGCTGAGTGAGTCTAATGTGGTCTTTGAGCTCATATTCTTCCTAAAAGATGGCTTCAAATTATTATATTCTTTGCACCAGTCCTCGTGATCTCCTCTTCAAATTCCCCCTTGAATATGCCTTCGATTTGCTTTTATTTTTTAATCTCAGTCTATTTTCCTAGAATTTTAAATCTCTCCTTGCATACAAGAACAAATCTCCTCTTCTATATGAAAGAATACAATGAAGGATGAGGAGGATACAACATCGGCTGCAACTAGGGACTGCACATTGCTGACAAAGTGTTGAGAACCTACATACTAGTATCCTTCACCATTGGGCATGGAGTCAAGAATATATTGAATCTGTAAAACCAAAAAATCTCCCTGGAACTTTATTTGTTGGGAGTCCTCTCCTCATTAAAACTGAAATGCAGAACTATAACTTCTAAAAACTAGAAATTGAATATTCACATAGTCAGCTTATTTATTTACATCTCCTACTTATGTATAGGTATATATTGGTCTAAGTGAGATCAACCTTCCAATGATACCATCCCAACATCTGAGTGCTGAACCTTATGCCACTATGCTCTTGAAAGTAAAACATTAAAATAGGCATGCACTACATGAAAACCTCAAACAAAATTTTTGGCACATACCTCAAAAATAATATATGATGTTGTCTAAAGAAACATTCCATGTAGACAACTATTGGGTCATAAAATGGATGGGATAAAATTTTGGTTGCTTCATTTTCTTGGACAATTTTCTAACATGGATGGTTTTGTGTAGGGCAGCCAAAGTTACTTCTTAGCTCTTCAACTTTGAGATCTTCTTGAAAGGGTTGATGTTGGTAATCTTCTTCCCACTTTTTTATAAAAAAAAAAATTTGAAAATATTCAACAATATCGTCCTCCTTTGAATCATATGAATCATAAATCAGAGAATCTTCATCAACTTTATTACCAACTTCTTGAACTTCAGCAATAGGGATAGGTATCAACATGGGCAACTAAAACTAATTGGTAGCTGCTAATATATACCCAGAAGAAGAACAAGTTGTCTTTATTTACTAGGAACATTTCTTCTTGTGGTTTTCTTTGGCATATGCTAATACCTTGTTCTCCATCTAAGGATGTAAATCATAAATTGGTGCCTCTTTTTTAACCCCATTGTCAGCTTCCTTTTTTGTATAGCTTCCGATGACTGGGATTGTTGTAGTTATGCAGCACCCAACTCCCCATCTGAGTCATACCAATAATATAAATGAGAAATAACAAATACACCAAAAAAATATCTTTGAGGGTTTGTTTGCATCTTGAAAATGTCTCCCTCTTCCTTTTCTTGATTTCTGGGGAGCACTTCCTGATGAAGGTTTATCTTTTCTTGGATTTTGTCTCCACGGTTATCTTCAATAGCATCACTAGTCTTAGAAATATTTTCGATATTAAAATGTTCACAACATTATTCAAGCAAAGAATCTGGTGGATATAATCTTTTGTGAAATCATTATATGCTATGTGAAATCTCTGCAAGAAGATATGCTGCTATGAGGTGGGGTTTTATACCAAGCCCTAACATCCTTTTCCAAACAATACATGAGAATATTCATATTCACATCTTCATGAATAATACCTTTTTGCTTCAAGCATTCATGAAAGTCTTTAAAGTACCAAATTGGTCTTTTATCTGTGCTTCCACTGATACTGGGCAAATAGGTATACCATTCTTGAAAAGGAGGCACATGATGAGGATAACTAACGATAGAAGAAAAATATATGGGGCTAAATTGTTTGGCAAATAACGAAGGAAGAGCCATTTTTAAACTCCTTTCGGTGAGAGATCTCAACCCACGCTTATTTTTCTGACCAGACGAAGGAAAGCATAATTTTCTACATTAGGAAATATATTTTAATTTGTTCCTTGGAAATGACGCCAGAAGATCTTGTTGCTCCTAGAGACAACACCTGGGTTGAGGATAAGGGTCAATGCCTAGGAAATATTTGACTCTCTTGAAGATGAATCGATGTTACCCAAGAGATAATTGTAAAATGATTTAAATTTGGCTCAATTACCCCTCTGGGAGGAGGACTCAATATACACATAAATATCATATCATTCCAAAGAGTAAACATTTAGATCTGGTGGCCTACACACAAAGAATGAAGCTTGATTGGTCGTTGTTGTAAAGGTGGAAAGAAGGAATATAAGGAAGAAGCCTAGATTAGCGGCCTAGTCAAACACATAATCCTATGCACTAAATCCCAGTATAATCATGGAAAGATAAAGGAAATGAGGTGCATAAATTATGGAGTGTGTTTTAAGGATTTCAAATCAATATCTCATAGGAACTATCTGCTATATCATAACATATGTAAATATACAATCTCATAGGTACTATCTACTATCACATAACATAGGTAATCTACATTCTCTCAGGTACCCTCATCTACAACATAACACAAGTAAATCTATGACTTAAGAGTGAACCCAGCAGCTACAATTAAACAATTTCTGAAGAATAAAAAAAGCACATGAAGTGATATACAGAGCAATAAAACTTACTACATATCCCAATGCTTAGAATCACCAAAAACTTCTTCATTAATCCTTAGGAATGAAATACATCTCATAGGCCCAGGCTTGAGAAATATGTGGAAGAATTACAACCTCTAGAATAGGAAAATCGAACCACCGAAACTGGAAAATGAAGAATCCTTACTACTGATTTTTTCTTCCCTTTTATAAGGAGAACCAAAGAACAGTTACAAAAATATCTTCAAATGTTATAGCTATGTCGACTAGACAGCTATCTGAGCATTTGACTAGCACAATTGTCCCAATGATTACATAACAGACTTGATTATTTTCTTGAAAATGAAATATCAAGAAAATTGCAAAGATTACACGATTATGCCATGATTGCCACAACAAAATATTTTCATTGTTAGATCCTATGATCTCCTAAAGTGGACATAGGCTCAATTATCTAGGTTCATGGTGGGTTGATGATCTATCCAAGCCTCTACCATTATATTCATTCCATGGTTACATGCCTATTCACCTATCATTTTCTCCCTCTAACTTCTTCAATTACCCCTTTTTTAGAATTGTCCCTTCTTGTATGGCGTTACATTTCACCCATCAGGATTAAAATTCATGGTGGGTAGATGTAATTTGGTGTGGTGGCATTAAAGGTTGTCTTCACTAGCTGTTGGCTAAATAGAGTCAAGCACGGGATGGGTGATGGAGGACACCGTTGCAAAAAACTAAAATTTTAACACTAACAATGTCAAGTAGGTGGTGACTATATAGGCTAGTATTATGGTGGCATTACGTGTGAATGGAAGACACGTGGAGCCATGGGATTATATGGGAAGTGGAGGAGGGAAGGCCCTTAACCTAGAAAAAATCATGCTCACTTTGTGAATTCGTCATTGTGTTGGTGCTCTGAGAGTGGGTGTGTGATGCAGGAGCATCTAGCTCAGCAATTTCATTGTACTCTAGTCAACTTAAGGGGTCTTGTGTTTTCAAGGATGTTGGATTCCTATGTATCAAGTTAATGTAATTATTAACACTTTGAGTGATTTGGAATAGGAATTAATTAAATATTGTGAGGATTATGTAAATGTTCTCCAATGTTGGAGAACATGATAGAATTAGGACAGTTGAGAGCTCATAGGGATTGATAAAGCTTAGATTAGGAATTAGTTGATGATTTTGTGGATTAGAGAAAATACTTAGGGATAAAGAAGAGATTTTAGGATTTTGGTTGAGAAGGTTGTGGATCTAAACCATGAATTGTTTATAGAATCCTTTTGTATAAGTGTAAGCCTTGAGGCATTAGAAATAAATCAGATAAAAAGAGATAAGATAGAGAAAGAAATAGACATGTTAGAGTTTGATGGTAAGCCTATGGGCAGAAAGAGTAAAAGGCCACTGATTAGAATATCAGGCCAGAGAGAGAATAATTATGTAAATAATTGTTTATAAAGACAAAGAATTTGATTCGTGAGTTGTGTGGTGTGTATTGATTAATGGAATTATAATTTGTGTGTGAATCAGGGTTTTTTGCATAGTAAGTGCATATAGGTGCAATTAGAGAAGAACACAAAAGTGGAGAATGAAGGATACTGGTTAGATCATGTGAATCCACTTAAAGGATCAAAATTGAAGCTCAAGAGTGACACCATTTAAGAGTACGTAGAGGTAAGCTCAGAGGGAGTTACGTTGAGAAAAACCTAATACACAAAAGAACAGAGAGAGGATAGTCTATAGAGGAGGAGTGCAACAATCGGAAGTGATTGAATAGGCTCAGAAGGGACAAACACACAAAGAACAATATAGGCAAGTCAAGTGAACAGACCAGGACACTGAGAAATCACATAAAGACAAAGTAAATGAAGGAAGAAGTAATGACGTAACAGTGCACATGAACCATTGGATCAGTGAGATCAACGGACATGATTAATGGAAGATGGACGCTGGAGATCTTATTGCAGGATATTAAGTTAAGAAATGGACGGATCACATCAAGGAACGTGTCGATAGAAGGGTGAAAAATGTGCAAAATAGTAAAGCAGTCTTTGAAAGCGGTAGGTGGTATACCGTGTGGTTATAAAGTGGTTAGTGACAATTTTATGAAGAGCACGATGAGCCATGGCAGTGACACGTAGCCCAGATAAAACCACTAATATCGCATGTTTTCAAATCTTTAATGGTCGAGTTAATTAGAGCGCGATATGGCGTGACCACCATTGGATTGAGATAAGAGAATTAATGATGGAGATTTGAAGTGCAAGTTGGGCATTGGTAAATGTGCAAAGTCATGTGAATCAGCAGAATGGTAAGTTAATGAAGGGTTAAATGGTTTATGTATAATCTCTATTATACAAGAGTTATAATAGAAATAAAGTGGAATAAATATATTATGTTCGGTTTAAACTAAAATCAAAGTTAAAGGGCATTATTGATATGCGTGGATGATAATAACTAACCAAAGATTATGGAAGAGTTTTTATAAGGTTCCACTCGAAGGTTTATAAGGTTTAGACTTTGGATAGTTAAATGAAATGTTCTCGCATAGAGTTTACTAAAAGAGCATTAAACCTTGATTTAAGAGAGTTTTCCCTAATTACGGATTTGAAATTCTTGGGACATGTATATGATGTGCATCTATATTCATACTGTGGGTATCTGCGACTTAGGCTACATCATTTGGTATCAGAGAAAGAAAAAGCTCTTTTGGGAGAAAATTGGAGTGGATATGCTCTACCGAAGAGAAATCTGAGCATGGTTGAAGCTAATTTTAATTAAAACAGAATTGTGGAGGAATGTAAGCATGATTGCGGAAGAAAGAGGAGATCATATTTTAAATCTAACAGACAGTAGGCACATAAATATGAAGCGTAGCAGAATAATGGGAGAATATGCAAAGGAAAAGAAACAAAGAACAATCCATTCAAAGTGTAGACAAGATCATGCAAAGATATGGAAAACGAGTTGATATATTTTATTTTAATTTTGGTTTGAGGATTATGTTTGATTTCAAGTTGCAGATGAAGGAGTAATACCTCAGCAAAGGAACAACAAGAGAATAAGGACCAGTTGTGTTCTTGAAGATAGAGTAAGTGGATACTCTAAAGGAAAGTGGTGAAGAACCTGAAGAATCCAGCTGAAGGTTGGACAAGAAAGGACAAGAGTGTTCTCAAAGGAAGTGGAAGCTGCAGAAGAAAAGAAGAGCAAGAGAGTTTCTCAAGAGATGGTTCCAAAGGTAGAGAACCATAGATCAAGTTTAAGGAGAAAATCTTGATGAGGAGTAGGTACAAAGACTTGCTAAAAAGGGAAGGTGCAGTTCACAAGTGAATAGATAAAGGTTCATAGGACAAGAAAGGATGACTACTGAAGGTCATTGTAGAAGAGAGAAAGCTGAGATAAATTTCCATCTTGAGTTGTTGATGGAGATGTTGTAGATGAATAAGGAAGACGAAAGGCATGGATGGATTATGAAAAGGAGAGTAAAATGGAATAGATTGCAAGTAAAATGGGAGCAAAGAGTGAAGGCTCAATTGAAGGAAGAGTTACTCAGATTAAATGTGTATTTATGTAAACTCGAATATGGTCCATTACTTTATGAAAGTAATGAAGAGACAGAGGAGCTGAATCATATGAAGGATTCAGAGCAGCAAGGAGATATGATGACTGAAGCATCAACTGAGACCAGAAGGTCTTATGTTTTTAAAACTGATAATTTGTGTATGATTGCAAGTATTACACGAGAAAAGAAAACTTTTGAAGATGTCTTCAGGATGGATGAAGATCTTGAAGTAAAATGTGACAAAGAAAATTTCTCAGAAGAGGAAGAATTTGACTGGTTACAGCAGAAAGAGTCGAAGGATGAGTTACTTAATGAGAGAAGACAGTCATAGAGATGGAAGATCAAGATATTATTCTGATGAAGAATGAAGGAATATTGTCTCAGAAAGATAATCTAATGAATTTGATTAATGTTATTGATGAAGAACAAATGCAGGAGAATACTAATGCAGATTATGGGGCAAGGAGAGCTCTTGAAGAAGGATAGCAAGAAAAAATGTATTGAAGAAGGAGGAGAGGTAGATTTGTCTCAAGACAAAGAAGAGACAATCAAAAAATTTAAGGAAGAAGAAGGAGATCTACTGAAAGATGTTAAAAAACAAGAAGTCTATGCAAAATATTTAGCAAAGGGAGAAAGGATATCTGATGATTGTGTAAAATTTCCAAATTCTACTCCAATTGAAATTATTGAATTATATAGAAAGTTAGACTTTCAAAGAAGAAAGATGGAAAAGCAAAGGATATATACTCAGGATAAATTGTTGAAAAAGGAAAACAAAGAAATTGTCATGAATGGCAATCATAAGGAAAAGGGAATGGTAATAAAAGTTCAGCAAATTGACATTACAGAAGAAGGAGTTCATTATTGTGAACTAGAGCAGAGAGATATCATTGAAACAGATGATATGGAGGAGAGTTTAAATCAACATACTAATGTGTTGACAAAGGAATTGGAGGAAAACTCAAAGCAACATATTGAGATGTTGCTAGAGAAGGAAAAGGTAATGAGGCCTTATATTTTTAATTCTGATAATTGTTTTATGATTATAGGATTTGATGAAGATGAGACATACATGTTTCAAGTTAAAGAGTCAATTTTAGAACTGAAGAAGACTGGAAGTTACCAGGTCATACACACTGATGAGGAAAATGAAAAGCATGAAGATACGGTGCTTGAAGAAGTTAAATTGACTTTCAGAATCAGTCAAGGAAGTGAAGGAAAATTACTGAGGGTTGTCAAGGAAGAGGAAGGAAAATATGTTGGAATCGATGAACATGATAGTGGTGTATTTGAGAGGAATCAAGTAAAAATGGAATTGGAGGACAATTTATTTTTTGAAAGTAAATTTACAAATATTGAACAAAGGTTGCTTGAAAAGCCATAAGAGGGTAAGGATGAAAGGGTGGTAGTAAGAATCCAACAACTTCAAAGAGAAGATAATAAACATCACTTTGTAGATGAGTGGACATAGTACAACAACAAATGGAAAAGTAATTATCAGTTAGAAGATAAATTGGACATAGAGATTGAAAGAATAATAAGATTGATGATGGAAGTACCTTAGAAGAAAGCAATGACAAGAAGGCCAAGCAGTAGCAAGAGAAAGATAGTATCAGACTCTGAAAGCATAGCTAGTGGGGAAAATCAACAAAAAGTGTGGAGACCTGGGAAACAACAACAAACAACAGCAACAACCAAAGACAAATTATAGAACAAAGTATGGGATCGAGGAGGATAGAGGTTGCAAGCACATGATCTGGAGATCATGATTATTTTAACCTTGGGAGTCTGATGCAGGAGCATCTAGCTAAGAAATTTCATTGTACTCTCGTTAACTTAAGGGGTCTTGTGTTTTCAAGGAAGTTGGATTCCTATGTATCAAATTAATGTAATTATTAATGTTTTGAGTGATTTGGAATAGGAATTAATTAAATATTTGGATAATTTTGTAAATTTTCTCAAATGTTGGAGAACATGAGAGAATTAGGACAGTTGAGAGTTCATAGGAATTGATAAAGCTTAGATTAGGAATTAGTTGATGATTTTGTGGATTAGAGAGAATCCTTAGGGATAAAGAACATATTTGAGGATTTTGATTGAGAAGATTATGGATCAAAACCAAGAATTGGTTATAGAATCCTTTTGTATAAATGTAAGCCTCAAGGCATTAGAAATAGATTAAGAAAAAAAGAGATAAGATAGAGAAAGAAATAGATAGGTTATAGTTTGACGGTAAGCCTGTGGGTAGAAAGAGTAAAAGGCTGCTGATTAGAATATCAGGCCAGAGAGAGACTCATTATGTAAATAATTGTTTATAAATACAAAGAATTCAATTCCTGAGTTGTGTGGTGTGTATTGATTAATGGAATTATAATTTGTGTGTGAATCAGGGTTTTTTGCATAGTGTGTGAATATAGGTGGAATTACAGCAAAACAAAGAAGTGGAGAATGAAGGATAGTGGTCGGATCATGTGAATCGGCTTGAAGAATCAAAATTGAAGCTCAGGAGTGACAGGGTTTAAGAGTACATAGAAGTAAGCTCGGGAGGGAGCTACGCTAAAGAAAACTAATAGGCAAAAGAAAAGCGAGAGGATAGTCTACAAAGGAGGAGTGTAGTGGTTGAAAGTAATTGAATAGGCTCAAAAGGGATAAACAAACAAAGAATAATATAGGCGAGTCGAGTGAATAGACTAGAACACTGAGAAATTGCATAAAGATGAAGTAAAGGAAGGAAGAAGTAATGAAGTAACAGTGCATAGGAACTGTTGGATCAGTCAGATCAACAGACATGATTAATGGAAGATGAACGACAGAGATCTTAGTGCAGGAGATTAAGTTAAGAAATGGATGCATCACATCAAGGCATGTGTCAACAGAAGGGTGAAAAATGTGCAGAATAGTAGAGTGGTCTTCAAAAGTGGTAGGTGGTATATCGCACGATTATAAAGTGGTAAGTGGTAATTTTATGAAGAGAACGATGTGTCGTGGTGGTGACATGTAGCCCAAATAAAACTACTAATATCACGTGTTTTCAAATATTTAATGATCGAGTTAATTAGAGCGCGATATGGCGCGACCACCATTGGATTGAGACAAGTGAATTAACGATGGATATTTGAAGTGCAGGTTGGGCATCGGTAAATGTGCAAAGTTGTGTGAATCAGCAGAATGGTAAGTTAATGAAGGGTTAAATGGTTTATGTATAATTTCTATTATACAAGAGTTATAATAGAAATAAAGCGCAATAAATATATTATGTTGGGTTTAAACTAAAATCCAAGTTAAAGGGTATTATTGATATGCACGGATATTAAGAATTAACCAAAGATTATGGAAGAGTTTTTATAAGGTTCCGCTCAAAGGTTTATAAGGTTTAGACTTTTGATAGCTAAATGAAATGTTCCTGCATAGAGTTTATTGAAAGAGCATTAAACCTTGATTTAAGAGAGTTTTCCCTAAGTATGGAATTGAAATTCTTGGGACATGTATATGACGTGCATGTATATGCATATTGTGGGTATGTGTGGCTTAGGCTACATCAGTGTGTTCCCCACACACTCTAGCAAGGTGAATAAAAAGTGTTGGGAGCAAGCCTCAACCATCCCAGAGTCAATCCTAATGATTGATTGACAAGACTCGAAAGTGGATGTTGACCATTTCGAGGGTTAACGTCATCTTATCTGTCGAGCTAATTTCTCTGCTGAAACACTTACCGGGGCCAACGGTTGTCAGATAGATAGTGATCCACCTTTGTAGCTACTTTTCGATTAGATTTTTCTTTCAATGTGGAGGTGGAACCCTTATCCCTTTTCTTAAGTCTTCCCCATTTGTCACTCTGGGATACACCATCGAGATGAGGTGGATGGTAGGGACCACGTGGCCCTTTGTTTATTACTTATCTCTTTGTCCACTGCCACCATGTCTCGACCCTCTACAACCCAGCACCACCACCAATTTAATTCTCTAGGTTGATCCCTCTGAGTGGTGACACTTTTCATTCAGAAAAGGGCCACTTCAGTGCACAAAAATGTCATATTCACATTGCACGTATCCACATCCTACTGGCTAGTGTTGACTTCATAGTAATTTGTTGTTTGGGCCAATTACAAGCTCCCACCTGTCTTCTGTTGGAGGAGATAAAAAGGGTCCTCTAAGGCCTATTTCACAACATTTTCCTTTGTTAATTTTCTTTTGGCCTAACTAACCTTTTTCTTTATTTCTCCACCAAAATATTCTAGATTGGCTCCTCTTTATTGCATTACCTCTTTATTTTTCTTCTGGGATTTTCCTTCTAGGCTTGCCCTATGAAGGCTTAGTTATCAGAGTGGTCCTCCCACTTAATTATCCCATTGGCTAGCTTATAGTTTCCATGTCGTGGCATTAATTTCTCGATGCTTTGATTTGGGTGCTAACTTTAATCTGTTGGGGTATACTTCCAGGCTACCATAGTCATGTGGGATCCACCTCCTCTGTTGCATCCAACACTATACTTTTGAGCCCTATATGTTTCCTCTCATGTGTTACCATCGGGTGAACCCCACCCGCTCAGTTTCACCCCACCTGGATGAGATCATCCCAGTCCTCCACTCCTCACAGTTAACTTTTTTCACCTTTATTCACACTTAACATTCCATTAGGGTAACTCTGCCAGGTGGACCCTACCTACTCAAAACATCTAGTTACTTTATTTATTTCTCTCTTAACACTCCATTGGGGTAACTTCGATAGGGTAAAATCACCACTTTGGTTCCATATGTGGGCAATAGATTTGATTTCCTCTAGTAACGTTTGGCCACATATGCCCAGATCTTCTCATAGAGGCTCTACCAACCTTGCCACTGAGTTTGGAACTCAATCCAACTTTATCTACATGTCAAAGGCTTACCCAAAAACCTTTCAACTCTGCAATGCTTTGACTTGTGGTTGACAACTTTGACTCACTCTATCTCATGATCCACGAGGCCATTTTCAAACTTCTAGACATCATTGGAAAAGTCTTCTAGGGAACTGTCCAATTGAGAGAGTCTCGTATGGTCTTTGATCTCATCTTCTTCCTAAAAAATGGCTTCAAGTTATATTATCTGATTTATCAGTCCTCCTAATCTCCTCTTCAAATTCCCCCTTGAATATGTATTTTCCTTGCTTTGCTTTTTTAATCTCAGTTTTCTTTCTTGGAATTTTCAATCCTTCCGTGCATACAAGAACAAATTCCTCTATTATATGAAATAATAAAAGGGAAAATGAAGAGGATACAATAGTGTATACTGATAGGAATCAATAGATATGAAATTAATATTAATAGTAATATTCATATTAATAAATATATGAATATAATAATAATACAATAATTATTATTATATTATCAAATATTATTATCATTATATTACAAATACAATAATAATTATACCAATTATAATGAAAATTTACAATAATTATTATTATATTATTAAATTTATTAATTTAATTTAAACATTATTAACAATTATTTAATTTGAAAAATAATTATTAATATTATTAACCAAAGGGATTAATAATATTATAAACCCAATGTATTATAAACCCAAGAGATCTATATTAAATCTTAATGTAAATATTATTAACTCAAGTCATTAATAAACCCAAGGGAATAATATTAAAACCAAGGGATAAATATTTTAAACCCAAGGGATTAATATTATAAACCGAATGTATATAAACCCTAAGATAAATAATATAAACCCTAAAATAAACAAGGTTGACCATGGTTGACCATGAGATATTTTCATATTGACACAATCTTGGTTAGAATGCGACATTTGACCATGGCTGACCATGATCAATTTTCATATTGAGATAGTCTTTGTCACAATGTGATGTTGGACCATGTTTGACCACAGTTGAGCATGGTTGATTTTCATATTGATACAATCTTTGTCAAAATGTGTCGTTGGACCATTGTTGACCATGATTGACCATGATTGACCATGGTTGATATTCATATTGATAAAATCCTATGATAAACCCTCAGATAAACATTATAAACCAAGGTATATAAACCCTATGATAAATATTGTAAATGGAAAAATAAGCATTGTTTACCATGGTTGACCATGGTTGATTTTCATATTGAGACAACCCTTCTCACAATGTGACATTGGAACATCGTTGACCATGGTTAACGATGATTTATTTTCATATTGAGACAAAATTTATCACAATGGAGCTTTGGACCATGGTTGACCATGCTTGATGATGGTTGATTTTCATATTGAGACAATATTTGTCACAATGTTACATTGGAGCATAGTTGACCATGAATGACCATGGTTGATGCTGGTTGAAAATGGTTGACGATGGTTGATTTTCACATTGAGATAATCTTCGCCACAATGAGACATTGGACCATGGTTGAGCATGATTATAAACTGAAGGGATTTATATTAAACCTTTGGATTAATATTATAAATCATATGAATAATATTATACCCTAGGAATATTAACCCTTAGAATAAATCCAAGGGATTGATATTATAAACCCAAGGCACTAATAAAGCCAAGCGATTGATACTAAAAACCCAAAGGGAAAATATAAAACCCAAGGGATTAATATTATAAATCCAAGGTATATAAGACCTAAGATAAATATCATAAAACCTAAAATAAACATTGTTGACCACGATTGATTTTCATATTGAGACAATCCTTGTAACAATGCAATGTTGTACCATGGTTTACCATAATTGATTTTGATATCAAGACAATCTTTGTCACAAAGCAACATTCCACCATGATTGATTTTCATATTCAGACAATCTTTGTAACAATGTGACATTGGAGCATGACTGACAATGATTTACCATGGTTAACCTGCTAAATTTTATAAAACATGGTTGACTATGGTTTTCCATGATTGACCATTGTTTTCCATGATTGTCCATGGTTGACTATGGTTAACCATGATTAATATCATAAACTCAAGGAATTATAAACCCAAGGGAATAAAATTAAACCCAAGACAATAATATTAAACCCAAGGAAACAATATATACCTAAGGTATAAAAACCATAAAATAAACATTGGTGACCATGGTTGACCATGTATGGTTTTCAAATTGAGACATTTTTTGTCGCAATCCAATGTTAGACCATTGTTGAGAATGATTGACCATGGTTGCCCATGAATGATATTATAAACCCAAGGGAACAATATTAAACCAAGGGAATAATATAAACCTTAGGACAAATATTATAAACCCTATAATAAACATTGTTTACCATGGCTGATTTTCATATTGAGACAATATTTGTTACAATGTGACATTGGCCATGCTCGACCATGGTTGACCATTGATTTTCATATCTAGACAATCATTGCCGCAATCAAACATTGGACCATAGTTGACCATCGTTGTCACAATGTTATGTTGGACCATGGTTATTAACCTTGGTTGACCATGATTGATTTTCATATTGAGACAATATTTCTCACAATGCGATGTTGGACCATGGTTAACCATGGTTGATTTCCATATGGAGATAACCTTTGTCACAATGTGGCTTTGGAGCATGGTTGATTATAATTGACCATGATCGACCATGTTCGATCAATATTTACCATGATTGATGATGGTTGACAATGGTTGAACATGGTTGATTTTTCTTTTGAGACAATCTTTGTCACAATGTGACATTGGACCCTAAGATTAACATTATAAAGAATATGAATAATATTATGCCCTAAGAATATGAACCCTTAGATTAATAAGTCCAAGACATTGATATTATAAAGTCAAGGGAATAATATTAAACCCAAAGAAATAATATAAACCCAAGGTATATAAACCCTTAGATAAATATTATAAACCATAAAATAAACATGGTTGACCATGGTTAATTTTCACATTGAGACAATATTTGTCACATTCTTTGTCATAATAAACCCAAGGGAATAATAGTAACTGAAGTTATATAAACCCTAAGATAAATATTATAAACCCTAAAATAAACATGGTTGATGATGGTTCACTATGGTTGATTTTCATATTGAGACAATCTTTGTCAGAATCATTGGACCATGCTCGACCATGATTAACAATGATTGATTCTCATATCAAGGCAATCATTGTCGCAATCACATGTTGGACCATGGTTGACTATTGTTGATACAATTTTTATCGCAATGCGATGTTGGACCATGGTTGATACAATATTTATCACAATGTGATGCTGGACCATGGTTGACAATGGTTGTTAAAATGTGACGTTGGACCATGGTTATTGATCATGGTTGACCATGATTTCTTGTGGTTGACCATGATTGATTTTTCTATTAAGACATTTTTTCTCACAATGTGATGTTGAACCATGGTAGACAATGGTTGATTTTCATATTGAGACAATTCTTGTCACAATGTGACATTGGACCAGGGTTTACCATAATTCACCATGACTGACAGTGTTTGACCAATGTTGACCATGAACAACCATGGTCGACCATAATTATAAACCAAACGGATTTATATTAAACCTTAGAATAATACGAATAATATTGTACCATTAGAATATTAACCCTTAGATTAATAAACTTGAGGGATTGATATTATAAACCCAATGGATTGATACTAAAACTCCACAGGATTATAACCCCAAGGTATATAAACAAAAAGATAAATAATATAACCTATAAAATAAACATGTTTAACAATGGTTGATCTTCATATTGAGACAATTTTTGTCACAATGTGGCATTGCATCATGTTTGACCATGCTTGACCATCATTGATATTCACATCGAGAAATTTTATGCACAATGCGATGTTGGACCCATGGTTGATTTTCATATTGATAGAATCCTTGTCACAATGATATGTAGGACCATAGTTTACCATGATTGATCGTCGCTTACCATGATTGATTTTATAAAACATGACTAACCATGGCTAGTCATGATTGATATTATAAAGCGAAGGGAATACTAAACCCAAGGGATTACTACTAAAAGCCCAATGGATTATAAACTTAAGGGAATAATATTAAACCCAATGGAATATTATAAACCTAAGGTATATAAAACCTAAGAAAAACATTATAAATCCTAAGATAACATGGTTGACCATGGACCATGGTTGATTTTCATATTGACACAATATTTGTCATAATGTGACATTGGACCATGGTTGACCATGGTTGATTTTCATATTGAGACAATCTTGATCATAAAGCAACATTGGACCAAGGTTATTGACCATGGCTGACCATGATTGAATTTTATATTCAGACGATATTTCCCACCATGCGATGTTGGACCATAGTTGATTTTGATATTGAGACAATATTTGTCACAATGTAGTGTTTCATGGTGGTTGACCTTAATTGACCATGGTCGACCTTTTTGACCAATGTTTACCATGATTGACCATAGTTAACGATGGCTAACAATGGTTTAGAATAGCTAATTTTCCTATTGAGACAATCTTTGTGACAATGTGACATTGGACCATGGTTGATTTAAATATTGAGACAATATTTGTCAAAGTGAGATGTTGGACCATGGTTGACCATGCTTTATTTTCATATTCAGAGAATCTTTGTCACAATGTGATGTTGGACCATGATTGGCCATCATTGATCATGATTGATTTTATAAAACATGGTTGAATATGGATGACCATGATTGACCATGATTCATATTATAAATCAAAGGTAATATTAAACCCAACGAATTAATACTAAAAACCCGAGGGATTATAAACCCAAGGGAATAATATAAAACCAAGGTATATAAACCCTAAGATAAATATTATAAACCCTAAAATAAACATGGTTGTGAATGGTTGATTTTCATATTGACATAATCTTTTTCACAATGCGACGTTGGAACATTGTTGACCGTGGTTTTCACATGTGACGTTGGACCATGGTTATTTTCCATGTTTGACTATGATTGACTATGGTTGACTGTGATTAAACTTGATATTAAGACAACCTTTCACATAATGTGATGTCAGACCATGGTTTCCCATGGTTGATTTTCATATTGAGACAATATTTATCACAATGTGGCGTTGGACTATGGTTGCCCTTAATTGACCATGGTCGACCATGTTTGACCAATGTTGACCATGATTAAACATAATTGTCAATGGTTAGAAATGTTTGAGTACAATTTATTTTCATATTAAGACAATCCTTGTGACAATGTGACATTGGACCATGGTTTATCTTCATATTGCGACAATCTTTGTCAGAGTGCAACATTGGACCATGGTTAACCATGGTTGATTTTCATATTGAGAGAATCTTTGTCACAATGCGATGTTATATCATGGTTCACCATGACTGATATTATAAACCCAAGGGATTAACACTAAAAACCCAAGGGATTATAAACACAAGGTAATAATATTAAACCTAGGGGTTGTTATAGACATATTTTGGCACTGCAACCCCAAACTCATATGTCCATAAAACAAGGGCTCTTTAGTCTGTAAAAGTGTTGTTTCACACCCTAAAGGATCATGGTCAACTGATTACATCATTTCCTAGAAGTTCCACCTGAAAAACTACACAGAACTGGCCAAAACTAGACCATACTGACTACTCCATGGTCAAGGTGCGATGCATGCTAGCTGCCACACTAGCCAGGTGCGATGCATACTGAAATGGCCTTCTGTGGGGTGTGATGAGGGAGAATAGACAAATGGCAGAGACAATTTGCTAAGTGGAAGCTCATGGAATCTTCCAGAAACTTCTCCTATCACACTTGCCTCTCTAAATTCGCCCGGGGATGAGTAAGAGATCAATGAAATCTCCAAGTGGAACCAAGAACTATCAGTGGAATGACACTAATCAAAAATTCAGAGCTGACTCACACCCTTGAAAGACATCTATAAATGGATCCCTCATATAAGAGATCTAGAGGTTGGAATTTTGTAATCTATAAGGAAGTGTTGTTGGTTTATCTGTGAGAAGAGATATTGTATTGTTGGGTGATATTGCTTTTCATGAGGTGAAGAGGGCTTCTATGCTGGGAGGATGATGCTGGATCAGACTGCTGGGTTGTAATTCTCTCTTCTACTATTAATAAATTTCTTTGAGCTTTCCTCCATATTATTGTGTATTTGTGAATCTTATTTATGAATGCAATTGTATGGTCAATGTGTTTCTAATTCTGCATTGTTTATGATGTTTTAGATAGATATTCTTTGATCATTTTCTGTTACTTTGACTCTACAGGTACTCTTTGAAGCGGGACAAGTAGGAGAAGAGTGGAAAATTATATCAAGGGAAAGAGAGATCAAGTAAGGATCAAAGCGGAAAATCCAGGTGGCTTCTCTTTTCTTCCCTCTTATCTATTACACCTAATGGAAATCTTGAATTGCTTTAATTGTTTGTTTCTAAGATAGCTACCCATTTTAGTGGGACTAGCAGTTCGAATTGACACTAGTTTTCCCTGAAACAAAATGGCGACTCCACTAAGATGGGTAGCTATCTTAGAAACAAACAATCAAAGAAATTCGAGATTTCCTTTAGGTGTAATATATAAGAGGGATGAAAAGAGAACCCACTTGGATCTTCCACTTTGATCCTTGCTTGGTTTCTCTTTCCCTTGATAGAATTTTCCACTCTTCTGCTACTTGTCCCACTTCAAAGAGTATCTGTAGAGTCAAGGTAATAGAAAACCATCAAAGCATCTCTATCTAAAACATCATAAACAATGCAGAATCAGAAACACGTTAACCATACAATTGCATTCATAAACAATAAGATTCACAAATACAGGATTATATGGAGGAAAACTCAAAGAACTTTATTAATAGTAGAAGAGAGGATTACAACCCAGCTGTCTAATCCGGCATCATCCTCCTAGCATAGAAGCCCTCTTCACCTCATGGAAAGCAAGATCACCCAACAATACAGTGTCTCTTCCCACAAATAAACCAACAACACTTCCTTACAAATTACAAAATTCCAGCCTCCAGATCTCTGAGATGAGGGATCCATTTATAGATGTCTTGCAAGGGTGTGATTCAGCTATGGGTTTTTGATTAGTGTCATTCCATTGATAGTTCTTGGTTCCACTTGGAGATTTCATTGATCTCTTACTCATCCTTGGGCGAGTTCAGAGAGGCAAGTGGCACAGGAGAAGTTTCTGGAAGATTCCATGATCATCCACATAGCAAATTGTCTCTGCCATTTTTCTATTCTCACTCATCACACCCCACAGAAGGCCATTTCAGTATGCATTGCACCTAGCTAGTGTGGAAGCCAGTATGCATCGCACCTTGACCATGGAGTAGTCAGTATGGTCCAGTTTTGGCCAGTTCTTAGTAGTTTTTCAGGTGGAACTTCTGGGAAATTATGTAATTAGTTGACCATGATCCTTTAGGGTGTGAAACAATAGTTTTAGGGACTAAAGAACCCTTAGTTTATGGACATATGGGTTTGTGGTTGTAGTGCCCAAATATGTCTATAACAGCTGCCCCCTAAAGCATGAGGTCTTAAATCTTCTGATGTTGGGTGAAATGCTTTATCATGAGGATTTGAGGTATTCGAACTGGAAGGTGACCTGTATAAGATACAATACAATACAACATCATCATATTATTTTCATGATCTATCTAAGGTAGGCATTTCCATGCTCAGTTTCATAAATTCATTTTCATGTACATAGGATAGAATGATTCTTCATATGAAGAGTCATCTTCTTTTGCTAGATGACTATCTGGGTAGATTCTATGCACATTTGATGTCTTTATGTTCTTGAATATATCGCAGCCTGGATGGATGAAACTAGATCTTGGGTCTTCAGACTCGCTCAATCTTCGCCCGATTGTACAAGTCAATCCATCTGAAAAGATGTTCTGAAGTCGAACATGGAAAGACATCGCCCGATTACCAGCCAATAATGTAAGCTGTTAACAGGCATGAGAGGAATTACCGATAATGATAATGACCCTCAAAGTACTACAGTACAATTCACATGGTGTGAATATATGAGCCGATGTCAAACACCATGTAAAATCCTTCGGTCAAAGGTCATTGATGTAAACCTGTCGCTGGAAGTGAGAAACTTGCCATTAAGGCATGCAAGCTTCAAAGTACTGAAAGGGTTGTTTCTAAGTCAACTTCTTGGATAATGAGCTGATGTTGACAAGAAGTGACCTGTTGTAGGAGGACCTTGATGTATCCCACATCTACGACGTGAAATGAAGCAAAAGATTTTTCTGGAGGTGAAAACGATCTGATGATATAAGGTTCAAGAATGGCGGTCATGAAAAATGAAGGGTGGAGGTATTACAGTGGATGAGGCATTTGCTGGATGGTGAATTCTCTGAATGACTTCTCTTGAACATGTCGGCGACACTGATATGGACTGGTAGCATTAACCCCATGGATGGTACGGAGGACCAATGGTGATATGGTGAATGGAAAAACGCAACCCAACTCAATCACGACGATGGAGTGAAACTGTCATGTTCAATAGCGACCTGCTACCAATAAAATTCTTCAAGTTTTCTTCCCTTTTTCCCCAGTCATTGCTGACCAGTACCTCTTTATTTTTGTCAAGCTTGAGGAGGATAACATATGCTTGGTCTATAATTTGCCCTTCGGGCAAACTTGTTTCTATATTTTAGCAAGCCTAGCGACAGTGAAACTCGTTCTTGTCTGGATGGACAAGTTTGTCACTATTGTTTTAACAAGTTTAACGACAAATATAACTCGGTCATTTTCTTATTTAGATAGTTTTAAAAGGGACTAAAAGGAAACTCCAACAGTGCTTTTTCGTGGCATAATCCCTTAAGTTCGAAAAAGTATAAAATAATAAGAAAGGCATGACTTTTTGATCGCTTTAACGAGCCGAAACAGACAAGAACTCGATCTTTTTGTTTGATAATCCCTCAAGTCCAAAAAGATTAAAATATATTGGAGGGATGTTGTTCCCTTTACTTTAATGAGCTGGAAAGGCCAATGGTTCGAAAATCATTTAATATTTAACGAGTCTAAAAAGAGTTTAAAAGGGACTCATTTTTAAGGAACGAGTGATATTTTTAGGTAGCAACTAGTTCCAGGTAAGTTTGGAACTTCTCAAAACATGGCAGTATGAAGAGGGTGGAAATCAGAATCACTCGTCGCAGTTATTACTCAAAAGGGTAAACAATCAAGTGGAAGCGTATGGTTGGCCAAATGAATGGAGGTGATGGTAGGAACATAACCAAGGTTCAAAAAAGGCTGATAACAAGGCGATCACAAAGGTTATTTACCAAAGGTGGTTTCATTTTTTAATGAGCTTGAACTAGGAGAAACTATGCTCAGTGGTAGGTTTATTTTTTAACGAGCTTGAACCTTACAAGAACATTGCTCTTGATATTGGTCAAAGATTTTCAGTTTACCATTTAACACATTAGATTCTTTCTTCATTCATTCAACCTGCTCAATTTCTCCATCAAATTGATTAGAAATACACATATACATGCCTGAAAAATGAATTAAAACTAACATTTTACTTGGAGTACGTGAATAGTAACATAAAAGTAGTTTTACCTCTCACTTTTACCATTTCATTTCAAATCTTGTATTTTGGAGCTCTGGAGTGGGTTTCCCCCTCAAATTTCATCAGCTGATTTTAGGAGATTTGGTGGACTATTCTTCGCGTCGTTAGGACCAGGTAGGAGCTAACCCTGAGCTCTTCATTTCCATTCCATCTTTTTTTGATTTTGAGCAAGTTTTTCCTTGGTTTTGGGCCCCTAGGGTTTGAAGAATTCGTTCTCTGTCCATCGCACTTGGTTTGCATCGAAAGGTGCGATACATACTGAGCTAGACACCAGCCAGTCAGTATGCATCTCACCTTTCTAATTGGAAGGGCGCGATGGGCGCAGAAAGGAAACTATACACAGTGATTTTTCATGAAATTTTTGCCTGTTTTTGCTCAAATTTGGATCCTAATTCATCTTTTTTCTGTGACTCAGATATTTATTGGATCAAGATGGTTGTTACATGGCATGAACGTGAACATGAAGAAGAAGACATGATTGCCTTACATGATCAGGGTACTATTACTGCATTGCGAAACTGTGGTTTGCTCAAATTCTTCCGTATATCTAGCATGAGGCAAAAAATCAGTTTGTTGCAGTATTTTCTCGATGCTTGGGATCTGATCAACCAGGTATTCCAGATTAGAGGCAAATCTATTCCACTAACAGTTGAGGATATCTACTTTTTGACAGGGTTATTGAGGCGTGGTGCCCCTCTTTCACTGTCGGGATCCGCCCGTGGGGGCGAATCGGTGAGAGATTATATCCGTCAGCTTTGTAGAGATGGATCTCAACCTAGCAGAGATGGCAAGATCAATATCTGGGATGTCACTGATCGGTCTCTGAGGACCATTTTATTCACCTTTGCTAGATTGGTTGGTATCACGACTCTTCATTTGGCGAACAGATCTTATGTGCAGTATGCCCTGGAATGCCTGGAACCAAAGGTATTCAACTGGTGTGAGGCGGTACTTCTGGTGATAAAAGAATAGCTCTCTAAGGTAAAGAATGGAAGATCTAGTAACTTTGGCTATGGTTCCATTTTGACTGCTTTTGCCTTGGAAAGGATCCCACTAATGCAGCCTCAACACATTTCACTAGGATTGCTAGCACCGAGGGAACCCAGGATGCAAAGATGGGTTGATCTCATGGCTAGACATGCTGGTCAGCCACATATTTCTTTCTCTTATGCCTTCTTTGAGTGGTTTGACCGTCAGGTGATGGTCTTCGCAGAGTATCCATATGTCGGGATGGATTTCCGCGGTGACCCGGATTTGGCTTTACTGGCTGGCGAGCAGTGGAGTGTGATAGGTGAAGATGGTTTGACCATATCTTTGTTTATCAGTTTTATAATATTTTTGCAATTTACCAAGACTAAATGAACCCATGTGCTTGTGCAAATGTTGGGCCAACGTGACCAGTGACATGCCCAAGGGTGGCAGCTAACGTTCCAGCAAGAGAGGTTGTAGGGAGGGCTGTCCTTCGTGACCTAGACATAGCAGAGACCCTGACAATATTGCAAGATCAGATCAAGGATCTTACCCTTGGTATTTAGGATGTGAGGACCAATGAGTTACCTTTGAGGTTACAGTGCCATACTACTGGCGTGTTGAGTCGATGGACTAGGGACTTGTGTATGATTGCACAGGCGGTGACATGTTATCACCAGCATCATTAGTATAGGATGCTTTTCTACATTTACTTTTGAGTTTCTTGGTCGCATGACCGATTTTTCATTGTACACAAAACATTATGTGAAACTATAAACAGTTATATATTTTTGATTTTCGGAGTTTATTTTGGTTAATTTATGTGATCCATGTTAGTTCCACTCTTCGCAGCCTGTCACCAGGGATCAACATGAGCTCTTACTATGTCTGGTTTTGTTAGATGTTTTGCACATGATGTTTAGCACAAAAAATGTCACAAGTGTGTCCATCAGAAGAAGCTCGCAAAAATATTGCCAACGGTATATCACACTCTCGTGACCAGTTCCTGGATTAGAAGAAATGAATGAGTGATTCTTGGTTATGCATGTTTTGGGGTCAGTTGCCGCACACAATGACAAGTTTAGTACAAAATCAGTTTCTGAAATAATGGTAAGGAATTATTCAAAAGTGAAAGAGTTTTTTGTTCATCACATACCAAATAACAAAAACCTTTTTCATTTTATGCACAAGTGCTACTATGTGGGATATATACAGTGATATTTGGAGCCTACATTAAAACCAAGCAAATTTTTCATATTGTTTACTGTTTTAGTCATTTTAGCGCTGTGCCATTTTACAAAATATGGAAAGTAATTTTGAAAAAACCAAGTATATTCTTGTTAATAATGAGCCATATAATAAAAACCTCTTTCAGTTTATTCACAGGTGTCATGGATTGGGATATGTGACTAGATCTTTACAACCCATTCTCACAGATTTAAATTTTTAATGATTTTCTGTTTTAGAGATGATTTTGTGGAACCGATTGCAAGCTACTGGAAACGAATTTCCCAAATTTGAGAGATTTTTTTCTCCAAAATGACCTTATCTACGAAAACCTCTTTCTTTTTTGTAACAGGTGCTATGGTTTAGGAGATACTAGTTCATCTTCAACACCTACTTTCAGAAATTTGGCCCAAGTTTAATGTAACTAATTCTATTTTGAAGAAAATGGTTGAGCTCAATCCCTTAGTACAAGGATGAGAAAATGTATATATTTTATGAATTTCATAGTGTAGGGGTTGGATTTTGGTAGATGGTTGGACTCTTGAGAAAGCCTTGAACTTCATTGTACATTCATTTTCAGTATTTGGGCTAAGGAATTGAGACCAAGATTTGCAGCACTCTTTGGGATTCATGTGGCAATGTGTCTTGGGACAGTGCCTCTATTTGTAATTGTGAATTTGTTTATGTGATTGCATGCCATTATATATCTTATTTCTTCTGAACTAAACAAACAAGAGTGTAAGTAGAATCCATTGAAAGTGCAGTGATCAACTTGAAGTTTGCTTTAGTTATTTGATGTTTTTAGCTGTTTGGGGAGGATTCATGATTGCTCTTGCCCTCTTCAACACCTCACCTGTCTACTCCTTCCATCTCACTCAAATTTAAGTGCCAAAGCGATTTCCTACCTTGCCCCATTGAGATCTCTGCAGAACTGAGCCTCAATCCCCGCACCCCAAATGTGCATTTCCCTCTTAGCCAACAAAACACTATTTTATCAAATCAAAATCTCTTGCACATATACCTAGCCTAAAATCAAAAGATATTTTAGTCATCTTAAGCCCCATAGATCATCATTTGCTGAGATTGACCCAGAGAGCCCTCTCCTAACCTGGTAGGGCTAGCTACCAGGCTGAGCATGGTTTGATGTTGGCCCTCGATCCTACCTTTTCAGCCTGAGGTAAATCTAGGCACTAACATAGTGGCGACCATACTAGGGAACTAAATTGTTTGTTTGTTAGTGTTCTTCATTTTATAGACTACAGACAGAGCTTGAAGTTAGCCAGGTAGCCTTCGAAACGCTCTTGCTTTGCATTAGCGAAAGTAGATAAAAGCTGCTTCAGTCAATCTCTGATCTAGTCTTATGAACTGAACATCTGAATTGCAAATTGCCCTAGTAAAATTTTGTAATCAAGTTCAGATTTAATTGCTGATGGTGGACAGCAGTCAAACACATATGAAGGATGAAATCATCTACCTGGCGACTCGACTATTCGAAGTCCCGAGTTTCAAAGTATTGATGGTGGTTCCACTGGCTAAATGAAGGACTCAGATGTTGCTTCTATTTGTTCAAGGTATTCATATATAGATTTTTCTAATCTTCCTAGTTTTCCTAATCAATTACCAAAGGATGCATACATTTTGAGTAATGGCCTTAAATTCAATGGGGAATATCTGACTTTGACTCTAGAACATATAGAAAAATTTAAAACATTTGTGGAAATTCTTAGAGTTAAAAAGGAAGATGTCTTCATCAGATTGTTCTTTGATTCGTTTCAAGGCAAATGTAGAAAATGGATTGAAGGTTTTCCTATCAGATCTATTAAGTCCTTTGCAAATTTTTGGCATATCTTTCTTGAAACATGGATGGAGAAAGAGGAAGAATTCAAAATAGAGGTGCCCTCTATTCAAGGTTTTAGAGAATGGGAAGATATGTGCATGGATGATGAGGTAGATGAGAACTTTTCTTCATCTCTTTCTTCTTATTTGAAATCCTATCGATGCAGCCATGAAGTTAAGCTCAATTTTTTGCAAGAGTTTGCCATCAAAATTGAAGGAGATCTAATTGAATTGGAAACCCAAATACAGTCCCAAGATCTAGACTGTCGAGTCCCATTCTTTGGGGACCTTTTTCAGCAGAAGGAACAGAAGGTAAGGCTGCCCATGGATATTTGCATTGATAGTTTATGGCTGGAAGCATTCATTGAAGAGTTGGGGCAGCAAAAAAGGTTTGGTTTTTTCGATCCTATTGCAATGTACATGTAAATTTTTTTCAGCTTAAATGATAGATCAAATTGTCTTTTTCACAACCAGACTCGTTACGTGCATGTATGGCTGCAATCATTTACATTTGTGTCATGGTTGAAGCACTTTCAAGCAGCATCCTTATCACAGTTACTTGATTGGTTGATATGGAATTACATAATTACTTGATCTATCAATTTTGCAGCAAAGTGGGTTAGATTTGTACATAAATAAGCTGCCGAAGGTGGCATTTCAGTTTTCGGTATTTGTTTATGTACAAGTTGCAGTATGTATATGTTTTTGGATTGGTATGAGTTGTTTTGCGTTTGCAATTGTTTGACCATCCATGCCCAATGGAAGAGGCACTGTCTGGTTTCCAGAGATCTGTAGTTCTTGGCACCTCCAAGGAGCTACCATCCCCATTGGAGCCGATGTTAGTTCCAGTCTTCGCAGCCTGTCACCAGAGATCAACATGAGCTCTTACTATGTCTGGTTTTGTTAGATGTTTTCCACATGATGTTCAACACAAAACATGTAATAAGTTTGTCCATCAGAAGAAGCACGGAAAAATATTTCCAACGGTATATCACACTCCCGTAACCGGTTCCTTGATTAGAAGAAATGAATGAGTGATTCTTGGTTATGCATGTTTTAGGGTCAGTTGCTGCACACAATCACAACTTTAGTACAAAATCAGCTTCTGAAATAATGGTAAGGAATTTTTCAAAAGTGAAAGAGGTTTTTGTTCATCACATACCAAATAACAAAAACCTATTTCAATTTATGCACAAGTTCTACTATGTGGGAGATGTACAGTGATATTTGGAGCCTACATTAAAACAAAGCAAATTTTTCATATTTTTTACTGTTTAAGTCATTTTAGTGCGGGGCCATTTTACAACATATGGAAAGTAATTTTACAAAACCCAAGGATTTTTTTTTTAAGAAAGATCCATATAACAAAAACCCCTTTCATTTTATTCATAGGTGTCATGGATTGGGATATGTGACTAGATCTTTACAGCCCATTTTCACAGATTTAAATTTTTAATGATTTTCTGTTTTAGAAATGATATTGTGGAACAGATTGCGAGCTACTGGAAACTAATTGCCCAAATGGGAGAGAGGTTTTTCTCCAACATGAACTTGTCTACAAAAACCTCTTTCAGTTTTGTAACAGGTGCTATGGTGTTGGAGATACTAGTTCATCTTCAACACCTATTTTCAGAAATTTGGCCCAAGTTTAATGTAACTAATTCTACTTTGAAGAAAATGGTTGAGCTCAATCCCTTAGTACAAGGATGAGAAAATGTATATGTTTTATGAATTTCATAGTGTAGGGGTTGGATTTTGGTAGATGGTTGGACTCTTGAGAAAGCCTTGAGCTTCATTGTACATTCATTTTCAGTATTTGGGCTAAGGAATTGAGACCAGGATTTGCAACACTCTTTGGGATTCATGTGGAAATGTGTCTTGGTACAGTGCCTCCTTTTGTAATTGTGAATTTTTTAATGTAATTGCATGCCATTATCTATCTTATTTCTTCTAAACTAAACAAAAAAGAGTGTAAGTAGAATCCATTGAAACTGCAGTGCTCTACTTGAATTTTGCTTTAGTTATTTGATGTTTTCAGCTGTTTGCAAGGATTCATGATTGCTCTTGCCCTCTTCAACACCTCACCTGTCTACTCCTTCCATCTCACTCAAATTTAAGTGCCAAATCGATTGCCTACATTTCCCCATTGAGATCTCTGCAGAACTGAGCCTCAATCCCCGCATCCCAAAATGTGCCTTTCCCTCTGAGCCAACAAAACACTATTTTATCAAATCAAAATCTCTTGCACATATACCTAGCCTAAAATCAGGAGATATTTCAGTCATCTCAAGCCCCATAGATCATAATTTGTTGAGATTGACCCGGAGAGAGCCCTCTCCTGACCTGGTAGGGCTAGCTACCAGGCTGAGTGTGGTTTGATGTTGGCCCTGGATCCTACCTTTTCAGCCTGAGGTAAATCTAGGCACTAACAATCCAGATGCAAGTCTTGATATGAAATGCTTTTCTTTATGAATTTTGCAAATGTCTATCTAACACATAATTCTCTAATGAATCAGTTAATGTGTTTAAGTTTCTAGAAATGCGTTGATATTGAATGGAATCAAACCGACTTTCCAAAATCCTGACCCTTAGGAACACACGATAGATAGCTCAATTCTGAACTAAATAGATGTCAGTAAGCTGTAGAATGACGAGTTTCGAATCTACCCTAATGACAAGTCAGCGTATGCCATGTGAAATGGCGTTAGAGAGAAGTTCCATCAACGCGTTGTACTCAACGATGTTGTTCGTTGATTGACAAATACATACCCCTCTGAAACTCACTAACTCACCACTTGGAGCAAAGATGGCCTAGGCTACAGAAGATAGGTTCTACGTTCTATGACTAGCTCCGTCGGCGTAGCCAATGAATGTTTCCAAAAATTCCGACATCTGTAACAAATGCAAAGTGGATTACCTAACCAAAATGACAACTCTTGACGAAAACGAAAATGAAACAAAAGCATATCTATAAAGAGATTACTACACTTGATCAAGCATACTACCGCATAAGATACAACCCGTTTCAGGGTTGCAACAGTGGAATTCCATCGTAATCTACCAGCTCATAATCTCATTTTTCTAATACTCACTTAACAATGTAGGGGCCCATCCATAATGATTTGAACTTAGCTACTCCCAATTTATCATAGTCTTGATCATAAAGTAAGACCAGGTCACCTTCTAAGAAGACACAAGGCTTGACATTTTTGTCAAATTTTTCTTTGACACGTTTCTTATGTGCTTTGTTAGCCAGCATGATGTCATGACAGGTTTCATCCAAGTGGATTAGCTCCAAGAAATGAGCCTCTTCCTTTGAAGTTTCGGGAAGTGGATTGATTGTGAGCTTTAGAGATGAAATTTCACATTGAATCGGTAAGATAGCTTCCATGCCATACACCAACTGAAAAGGCATAAATCCAGTCACATTTCTCACCAAGGTCCTATATGCCCACAGAGCTGAGTACAGGATCAAATGCCAATCCCATTTTTGGACTCCAATCATTCTCTGTAGCATGCGCTTAAGGACTTTGTTGATCGCTTCAACCTATCCGTTATCCTACGAATAATATGTAGTAGAACTACCGTGGGATAGTCCTAATTTGGTAGTTAATTCAACCATCATGTGACTGTGAAAATGCGATCCATGATCTGTGACTATAGCTTGTGGAACACCGAACCTAGAGACTACATGATTGAAAAAGAAAAGAGCAGTCATTTTGCCGTTGTTGTTTAATGTAGGCATTGCCTCAGCCCATTTTGTAAAATAGTCAACAACGACTATGATATGCCCATGCCCCACGGCCGAGGTGGGGTTACATGTCATGAAATCTATGCCCCATTTGGCAAAAGGTCCAACAACAACTACTGGATGCAGTGGTGCAGGTGGTAATCTGGTTTTACAATAAAAAATTTGACAAGCATGGCAACTTCTGACTGCAATTATGCAATCTTTGAAGATAGTAGGCCAGAAGTAACCAGCTCGTAAGATTTTCTGTGCAATAACATAACCAGATAGATGCCCCCCACATGCGCCTGAATGACAGTCATTCAGCACTTTTTCGGCCTCCTCACGCATGAGGCACCTTTGCAAAACTGTATCGACACCATGATGGTAAAGTGTATCACCGATGATCATGTAGTCTTTTTCTTGGTATCAAGTACATCGCTGTTTCGAGCAAGAGGTGTTAGGCCTAAAGGTTTGGGTTTGGAGATAGATTAGTATATCTTAGTACCATGGGTCGCTTGATGATATCAGAAATAGAGTTTCATCCACGATTGATGCTTTAGATGTTAAATCGTTGGACGACAATGGGTGGTCACAAAGTAACTCCGCGAAGACTAAAGATTTCTTTGATTTGGATTTGGTGAATTCCAGATCAAACTCGTGCAAATTGGCTATCCATTTTGAATACTTGCCCCCTAGCAATTGACACGACAAGATGTAGGTCATAGGGTTGCAATCTGACAAAATGGTAGTTTTGTGAAAGAGTATATAGTGTCAAAATCTCTGTACTGCTTGAACAGCTGCTAAAGCTAGCTTTTCAACATAGGAGTACTTGCTTTCAGTATCATTTAAGTTGCGGCTTAAATAATACACAGTATGTTCTATTCCATTGTCTTCTTGTACTAAAACCATCGCGATGGTTACATCTGTAGCAGCGAGATATAGGTTAAAGTCTTTTTTATAGTCAGGAGCATACATTAATGACGCTTTTACTAGGGAACTTTTCAAAGCATCAAAGGAAGCTTGCGCAACCTGATCCCAGTTGAAGGGTACTTCTTTTTTCAAAAGACACGTATAACCTTTAGCAAGTTTGGTGTAATTTGGAATGAAACTCCTTAGAAAGTTTGCTTTCCCTTGGAGTTTTTGAATCTGAAGCAAATCTGAAGGTGGAGGCATGTCGATGATTGCCTAAACCTTACATGGGTTGAGTCGAATTTTGTCCTTAGAAAATACGAAACCAAGTAACCGACCAGAACCAACACAAAACACACACTTGTGTGGATTGAGTTGTATTTTGTAGTTTCGGTAACGTAGAAATATATCTCTCAAATGCTGCAGGTGATTAGTCTGCTTTCATGAATGAGCCGGTAGATTGTCGAGATACGGTTGAACGATGTGTTTGATGTCATGGAAGGCGTAGTTCATTGACCTTTGAAATCTTGCCCCTCCGTTTTTCAAACCAAGCGGTAGTTTGCGATACGTGAATGTGCCCCATGGACATATAAATGCAATCTTTGACTGGTCCTGTGGGCAGATATTGATTTGATTATATCCAAAAAATCCATCCATAAATGAAAAGACTTCGCATTCGGCACATTCATCAATTATCTGGTCGATGAAGGGTGTAGGGTAGTTGTTCTTTGGACAAGCTTGATTTACACCCTTGTAATCAGCGCACACTCTGATCGTTCCTTGCTTTTTCATTACAGGAACAATATTTGATACCCAATCAGTTAGAGGAATAAGGTAAATGAAACCAGCATGTAAACGTTTTTCAACTTCTACCTTAATGGTAGTGGCTTTCTTCGGGTGAACCGGTCGAAGCCATTGTCGTACTGGTTTGACATTTGGATACATCTTGATTTCATGTTCAACGATGCTCGAGTTAATGCCTGGAATTTCTTCATATGACCATGCAAAGACATCTCTGAATTCACGAAAGAGAGTGCAATATATTTCCAATTCTAAAGGAGAACAAGACTTGCTAACATAAATATTCTCTACAACATTAGGTTTGGTAGAGATATTAATGGCAATAGTTTCTTCAATGTTGGACATATTTTGCTCGGAATCCACCGTATTTACAGTATTTGATAGAAAATAAAAAACTAAAGGATGATGAAGGTCGTTAGAATAATCTTCGTTGTTATCTTGAAGCTCGGAACGATGGTGGTGATCTTCCGATGGTGCCTCTCCTAACATCATTGACTGAATGATTACTTCATCTGTAGAATGTACATGAGACCAAGGATTAGAAGAGGTGCCATACTCTAGAGACCTATCTATCCAAATGCTTTCCAAGCATTGATTTGGGTTTGCCGCCCATGCCCAGAATATTGATTTCTACAACAATTCTATAGGGCTTGGGGGCAACATTTGGCGATGATCCATGTAAACAAAGTGTTCGGAATTCTTCTTAATATTTGACGATGTAGAGGATATCATGTGACAGGTTTCCACTGTGGCCACTTCCGCCAGATTACTCAGAGGCGGAAGGGAAAAGGTACCCATTAAGGAAGGGTCTTCTAGGAGTCCTACTCCGATATTTTGAAGCAATTGAGAGCTTCCATGAATCAATGGAATGCTCCGGTAACTTGCGAACTGTTGGGGAGGAAGGTTAGTTGGTCAATGATTGTAATTCCGCCTTGAAAGGGGAATGCAATCTTTCTAAAATATGTTGACACAACCGCAGCCATAGCATAAATCTAGGGCCTACCTAGTAGGATATTGTAGTCAAGGTTTCCATCAATGACCTCGACTTCAATTTCCAATATCTTGCCCCCCAGTTCAATTTGCAAGTTACTTAATATCCCATATGGTGTGTATGTTCTTCCATCAAATGCTTTTAATGTCGTTGATGATCATGACAAGGGTGGAGAGCCTAAAGTTTTCCAGCAACTCATCGACATAATACAGATAGATGCCCCCTCATCAATGATTGTTTGATGAACAATTTTGTTGAGGGCTTTTACCTATATGAGGAAAGCGAGTTGTGCTGGTAACTGAGGTTTGTATCCTTTATGATTAAAGGCCACTAGATTGGAATCCGCTGGATCAATCCCACCTATTATTGATAACAAAACCTGCTTTTGGCAGGGGAAATTCTGCAGTACTTCAAGTGTCGACATAGCAATGGCGATTGGGCCAGATCCTCCACTATATTATAAATCTGTGCTACTCGAGCATGAGGATTAAACATCGATTTATGTACTACTCCCTTAGGTGGTTTTATTGTTAATTCAGGAATGATTGGTGGAAAAACTTCTGGCGAAGTTGTTGTCGAACAATCAGGTTGATCTATAGCCTTGCTATTTGACAACTGTGGATTTCCATAATCTTTATTCCTTGTTGATATCAAAGCATCATTTTGTTTTTTTGAGATGGATAACATAAGCACTTGGGATGGGGAAGCACGATCACTAACAACTAGATTAGTTTCTGGGTTTGGAAATAGATCAATCAATATCGCTAAGGTATTTGAAGTCTTTTTAAAAAAAATCGTGACCTCAACTTGATGTGGACAATCTTTCATGTAATGGTCCTCATCACATATGAATCATGGCTGATTAGGTTTCTTCTTTCCAGTAGGGTTTCCAGAAGATTTCTCAGGAGTCGAATCTTCCTATTTCTTCTTTTTTCTGTCCCTTTCTTCTTGCCCCTTGGTTGCTTAGGATTTTGCGCTTATCTATTGACATGGTATTAATCTCCAAGGCAAGAGGTTCTTCATCTACTTTTTGACTAGAAACTGCATAGGATTTTTTAGATGTAGCCTTTATGGTTTTCGTGTTTATGGTACCGACCACGCCATCACCGACATGAGATTCCTTGTTTGATTTAGGAAGGGGAGGAACAGAAAATTCTTCTCTAGAAGCATTAGGAATTTTGTCGTAGAGCATGCCAGACTGAGTATAGATAAAGTCTAAATATTGTGCACAAGCAATGACTTGCTCTTGAGTGACAATTCCTCCCTTAGCCACATCTTTTGTAATAGAGGGTAATAATGACTTTATAAACCATTCAACTAAAAGCTAATCAGGAACATACGTCTTTACCATTATTAGACGACACTGCCACTCATGAATATGATCAGATATGTGAGTGGCTATCGTTTGTTTATAGTTGGTAAGGAGTTTTGTCCCTGTTTCGTACCTTATGGGTAACATAAAATGGGTCGAAAGGGTAATGGCAAGGGTGTTGAAGTTATCAAACAATGCTATAAGCAATTCAATAAACCACTTTGCTGCCGGACCAGTTAGTGTTCATTGAAAAAGGCGAAGCCTAATCGATTCATCATTGAGGGTGTTGGATGAGCACCACAAATGGAATGTCATTACATGATTCGATGGATCTTCACCTGGATTTCCATTGAATTTAGGAATATCAGAGGGAATTTTATGAGGAATCGCTGGCCACCAAGGGGCGTAAGCAATTGGATCATTCATCAGACGGTTTAGATCTGGTAATTCTAGAGTTGCTACAAAGGGCAACTATTGATTCAGGTTAGGCAAACCCAGAGGAAAAGAGAGATTTTCTTGAATGTCATAATGATTGGGCTGAAGAAACATTCCCATGTAGGTAATGTGATCAGTCTGAAACAAGTATTTCCTTGTATGTTATGTGATTGGAAGCTCACACCATTCACCTTCGTCTATTTCGATGGACAAAGCCAAGGAAGAGTTTTTGTCTGCTGATAGAAACAATCCTACCTAACCACAGGAACTTCCATATGGTAACCTCAAAACTCTCCTTTTACTGAAACACCTGGGGGCATGCAAATCTTTATATGTAAGCGAAAAATGACCTTTGATTTTTTTTAGTTTTTAGGTTCTCAACCGTTTAACCTCATAGCTTGGTCGTTTCTAACCTACATAAAAAGGCAATGAGCACATGTTATAGTAGTGTTCAAGCTCATTAAAAAATAAATCTACCAAGAGACATTTTCAAATGACTCGTAAGAGCAATGTTCTCGCAAGGTTCCAGCTTGTTAAAAAATAAACCTACCGAAGAGCAATGTTCCCGCAGGGTCAAGCTCGTTAAAAAATAAACCTCCCACTGAGCATAGTTTCTCTTGGTTCAAGCTCATTAAAAAATAAAACCACCTTTGGTAAATAACCTTTGTGATCGCCTTGTTATCAGCCTTCTTTGAACCTTGGTTGTTTTCCTACCATCACCTCCATTCATTTGGCCGACCATATGCTTCCACTTGATTGTTTACCTTTTTAAGGAACAACTGCGACAAGTGATTCTGATTACCACCCTCTTCACACTGCCATGATTTGAGAAGTTCCAAACTTACCTGGAACCAGTTGCTACCCGAAAATACCACTTGTTCCTAAAAAACGAGCCCCCTTTAAACTCTTTTTTGACTCATTAAATATAAAAAGATTGTCAACCCATTGGCCTTTACAGCTCATTAAAGTAAGGGGAACACCATCCCTCCCATATATTTTAATCTTTTTGGACCTCAGGGATTATCAAACAAAAAGATCAAGCACTTGTCTTTTTCAGCTCGTTAAACCAATTGAAAAGTCATCCCTTTCGTATTATTTTATACTTTTTTCGGACTTAAGGGATTCTGCCATGAAAAAGGACTGTTGGAGTTTCCTTTTCATCCCTTTTCAAACTCTCTAAACATGAAAGTACCGAGTTATCTTTGTCGTTAAACTCATTAAAACAATAGCGACAAACTTGTCTACCCAGACAAGAACGAGTTTCACTGACGCTAGGCTCGCTAAAACCAGAGTGACAGGTTTGCTCGAAGGGAAAATTATAGACCAAGCATATGTTATCCTCCTCAAGCTTGACAAAAATAAAGAGGTACTACTCAACAATGACTGGGGAAAAAGGGAAGAAAACTTGAATAATTTTATTGGTAGCGGGTCACTCTTGAACATGACACTTTCATTCCATCACCATGATTGAGTTGGGTTGGGTTTTTCCATTCATTATCACCATTGGTCTTCCGTACCATCAATGGGGTTAACGCTACCAGTACATAGCAGTGTCGCTGACATGTTCAAGAGAAGTCATTTAGCGAATTCACCATCCAGCAAACGCCTCATCCACTGCAATACCTCCACCCTTCATTTTTCATGATCGCCATTCTTGAACCTTATATCATCAGATCGTTTTCACCTCCAGAAAAGTCATTTGCTTCGTTTTTCGTCGTAGATGTGGGATACATCAATGCGCTCCTACGACAGGTCACTTCTTGTCGACGTCAGCTCATTATCCAAGAAGTTGACTTAGAAACAACCCTTTTAGTACTTTGAAACTTGCATGCTTTAATGGCAAGTTTCTCACTTCCAGCGAAAGGTTTACATCAATGACCTTCGACCAAAAGATTTTACGTGGTGTTTGACATCAGCTTTAATGGCAAGTTTCTCACTTCCAGCGAAAGGTTTACATCAATGACCTTCGACCAAAAGATTTTACGTGGTGTTTGACATCAGCTCATATATTCACACCACATAAATTGTACTGTAGTACCTTGAGGGTCATTATCATTATCAGTGATTCCTCTCACACTTGTTAACATCTTACATTATTCAGCCTGGTAATTAGGCGATGTCCTTCCATGTTCGACTTCAGAACATTTTTTTCACATGGATCGACTTGTACAATCGGGCAAAGATTGAACGAGTTTCAAGACCCCGATCTAGTTTCATCCATTCGGGCTGTGATATATTCAGGAACATAAAGACATCAAATGTGCATAGAATCTACACAGATAGTCATCTAAGCTGACTCTTCATATGAAGAATCACTCTGTCCTATGTACATGAAAATGAATTTGTGAAGCTGAGCATGGGAATGCCTGCCTCAGCTAGATCATGAAAATAATATGATGATTATGTATTGTACTGTATCTTATATAGGTCACCTTCCAGTTCGAATACCTTGGATCCTCATGATAAAGTATTTCACCCAACATCAGAAGATTTACGACCTCATGCATTAGGGGGCATCTGTTATAGACATATTTGGGCACTGCAACCCCAAAATCATATGTCCATAAACCAAGGGCTCTTTAGTCCATAAAAGTGTTGTTTCACACCCTAAAGGATCATGGTCAACTGATTACATCATTTCCCAGAAGTTCCACCTAAAAAACTACTCAGAACTGGCCAAAACTGGACCATACTAACTGCTTCATGGTCAAGGTGTGATGCATACTTACTGCCACACTAGCCAAGTGTGATGCATACTGAAATGGCCTTCTGTGGGGTGCGATAAGTGAGAATAGACAAATGGTAGAGACAGTTTGCTAAGTCGAAGCTCATGGAATCTTCCAGAGACTTCTCCTGTGACACTTGCCTCTCTGAATTCGCCCACGAATGAGTAAGAGATCAATGACATCTCCAAGTGGAACCAAGAACTATTAGTGGAATGACACTAATCAAAAACCCAGAGTTGACTCACACCCTTGCAAGACATCTATAAATGGATCCCTCATCTGAGAGATCTAGAGGCTGGAATTTTGTAATTTGTAAGGAAGTGTTGTTGGTTTATCTGTGAGAAAAGACATTGTATTTTTGGGTGATATTTCTTTTCATGAGGTCAAGAGGGCTTCTATGCTGGGAGGATGATGCTGGATCAGACTGCTGGGTTGTAATCCTCTCTTCTACTATTAATAAAGTTCTTTGAGTTTTCCTCCATATAATCGTGTATTTGTGAATCTTATTTATGAATGCAATTGTATGGTCAATGTGTTTCTAATTCTGCATTGATTATGATGTTTTAGATAGAGATGCTTTGATGGTTTTCTATTACTTTGACTCTACAAGTACTCTTTGAAGCGGGACAAGTAGGAGAAGAGTGGAAAACTCTATCAAGGGAAAGAGAAATCAAGAAAGGATCAAAGAAGAAAATCCAGGTGGGTTCTCTTTTCTTCCCTCTTATCTATTACACCTAAAGGAAATCTCGAATTGCTTTGATTGTTTGCTTCTAGGATAGCTATGTATCTTAGTGGGACTAGCGGTTTGAATCAACACTAGTTTTCCCTGAAATAGGGTCATAATATAAACCCAAGGTATATAAACCTTAAGATTAATATTATAAACCCTAAAATAAACATGGTTGACCATGGTTTATTTTCATATTAACACAATCTTTCTCACAATGTGACGTTGCACCATGCTTGAACATGGTTGACCATGATTGATTTTCATATGAAGACAATCGTTGTAATAATCACATATTGGACCATGGTTGAAAATAGTTGATTTTCATGTTGACCTAATATTTGTCACAATGCGATGTTGGACCATGGTTGACCATGGTTTTTATATGTGACATTCGACCATGGTTGACCATGATTGACTATGGTTGACCATATTTTTTTCATATTGAGACAATATTTCTCATAATGCCACAATGGACCATGGTTGGCCATAGTTGATTTTCATATTGAGGGAATCTTTGCCACAATGTGGCGTTGGACTGTGGTTGACCATAATTCAAAATGGTCAATCATTGTTAACCAATGTTGACCATGATTGGCCAAGGTTGATGATGGTTGACAATTGTTGAGCATGGTTGATTTTCATATTGAGACAGTCCTTGTAACAATGTTATGTCGGAGCATGGTTAACCATGATTATAAACGAAAGGGATTTATATTAAACCCTAGGATTAATATTATAAACAATATAAATATAATATAAACAATATGAATAATAGCATGAACAATATGAATAATATTATACCCTAGGAAGATGAACCCTTAGATTAATAAGCCCAATGGATTGATATTATAAATGAAAGAGAACAATAAACCCAAGGTATTAATACTAAAACGCCAAGCGATTATAAATTGAAGCTATATAAACCCCAAGATAAATATTATAAACCATAAAATAAACATGCTTGACAATGGTTGATCTTCATATTGAGACAATCTTCGTCAAAATGAAACGTTGCACCATGGTTGATTTCCATATTGAGAGAATCTTTGTCACAGTGTGACGTTGGACCATCTTTGACCATGGTTGATTTTATAAATGCTACGAATTAATATTATAAACCCAAGGTATATAAACCCTTAAAATAAATATTGTAAACCCTAAAATAAACAAGGTCATCCATGGTTGACAAAAACTAATTTTCTTATTGACAAAATCGATGCGACATTGGACCACGATTGACCTTGACTGATTTTCATATCGAGATAACCTTTTTCACAATGCGACATTGGACAATGGTTGACCATAGTTGATATTGATATTGAGACAATCTAAAATACTTTTAACTAAAATATTATTTATATTATTTATGATATCTAAATCATATTATGATAGGTTAAACTTTATGGCACTCTTAGTATGCCTTCCATTTTCAAAATTGCAATGATAATTGGGATATGAATTTGAAAAGAAAGATTTTTTCCATGTTTTAGATAAATTTGATGTCCTATAAACTATTTTTTATTTATTGTTAAAATATATATAGAATTATGTAAATATTTATTAGATTTAAAAAAATAGTGATAATAATGATTAAAAAATATTCCAGACATATATTTAAATAACTTATTATATTTGTTAATTTTAATTAATTATTATTAACAATGACATAATTTAAAGAAGAATTATCTAACTACAAGTTTTTATACATTTATTTGTTCTATAATTATCACAATACAATAATCAGGTTTCATTTTTCACTAGGATAAATATCGTGGTTCTTAATTTTTAAACTTTATATAAAGGGCTTATTGCTATTCCACGTGTTTGCATAACCTTTCTTCCAACTTATGATGTACATGTTTCTCTCTCCTTACATTGGTGATTAACAATGTATTTAAAGCTTAATGGTCGATATATCCCTTGTCCTACATTGGTACTATGTTTTTTTGTGTTTATGGTGCTTAAATGTTGATACATATTTATTATTACTATATTTTTTTTATAGTAACGGATTAAAACACTAAATTTTAAATGGTTAATAACAATTTAATAAAAAGTAAAATGTTTTTCTATTTAAAAAATATTAAAATTAATATATATAATAAGTTCTTATTTAGTATAACATAAACTAATATACAAATTTATTTGTTTTATAATTTTGAAATTAAAAAAATAAAAATAAAATATCTCATTATTGTTTTTTTTTATAAATAAAAATATACATTTATTATTATATATAAATTATTCTAAATTTATATATAATATTAATCTATTTTTTCAACTCTATAAATTAAATACAAGTATGATTAAATTTCAATTTTAATTTTTATAAATATAATAAAAATATTTTGGATAAATAAAATACCTTTTTTTATATAATTGTAATGTAATTCTTAAAATTTAATTCATATAAATAAAATACATTTTTTTATATAATTGTAATGTAACTCTTAGAATTTAATTCATATAAACGATGTAGCAGTTTGTATAAAATTAGGAAATTATACTATAAAAATAAAAATAAAAGTCATAAGGATATTTATTATTTTTTTTTTTATCAATTGTACCAAACACATTAAAAGTATAATTGGGATTAAATTTGATTTTTTTTTTTAATAAATATAATAAAAATATTTAAATAAATAAATTGCAATTTCTTATATAATTGTAATGTAATTGTTAAAATTTAATTTATATAAACCGTGTAGTAGTTCGTATAAAATCTAAAAATTATATTATATAATTGTAATGTAATTGTTAAAATTTAATTTATATAAACCGTGTAGTAGTTCGTATAAAATCTAAAAATTATATTATAAAAATAAAAATAAAAGTCATAATGTTATTTGTTAATTTTTATTTTTTTTCGATTATACCAAACACATTAAAAATATAATTTGAAGTAATGATGTTATTCATTAATTTTGTTATCAATTATTTAAAAAATAATAATTAATGTAAACAAAATAGTGTAAATGTAATATACGTTTGAATTTGTTAAATGTTTGGAGAGATTAAATCTTAATTAATGTAAATAAAATAGTATAAATGTAATGTAAATGTAATATAAGTTTGAATTTGCTAAATGTTTGGAGAGATTAACTCTCTTTCATTATGAAACACTCGTATAAATCTGATAACTTGTGGATATTTAATAGATGTTATTCCTGTACTCGCGTGGAATAAATCATGGTCTTACATGTGGAAGTGTTTTCCATCCTATGGCGAGTAGCCATAGGGTTCAGGTTTTTTTGCAGCTACATTGTTATCTTCACTCTCATTTAACAGAAATAATAAGTTTAAAATATTCAAAATAATTAAAATTGTAAAAATTGAATTTATATTTATTTTTTTAGATTGGGTTTGTTTTTCAAACTAGGGAGTTTGTTTAGGTCTAGTTGGTTGAGGTTTTTTTCCAACTAGAAAGGCTCCTAGATTAGTCTTTGGTTGAGATATTTAGTCAACCAAAGATATTTTTTCCACGAAAGAAATCCAAAATAGACGCACTATATTGAGACGTTCTCCTCATGTATTTATATTTGTATTATTAACAATTTTATGTATGAGAGGAATACAATACATTTACACTGTGAAGCCTTTTCAACGAGTTTCCTGTCTCTAATATTTCATTTATGTTTATTTTAATATTCTTCATTGTGGTATCGGAGCCATTCTACCATACATATGAAGATAAAGATGATTTCAAGTTACTCAAGGCATACAACTTCAAGTGTAAAAGTTGTCCATGATCAAGTACAAGTTTCTTCTTCCAAGCCAATCATCAAGCTGTGGGAAGAAATCCAATGCAAGAAAAATCGACGTGACTTAGGATATGAGAAAGATGATAACAACTTGCATATATTAGATTATTCAAAGCCAATCAAATTCATTAGTGAAGAGTTAATAAATCAAGTAACATTGTCAAATAACGAGTCATATGACAGATCATTGTTTTGATCTCCATCCTTGTCACCGTTGTGGCAAGGAGAATAACTCATTAGAGAAATGTTACAAACAAAACCAACTAGTCAGATTGAAGATTAATTTATATGCATGGATTAATCCTTGGGAATGGCCGTCAATAATCAAATGAAGATGGTACTCTCATGTATCTGAATAGGGAAGTACAACAGTGAAACTCTCCTACCCCTCAAGAGGGACAGTTCAGAAATCAAATGCAGATGATTGTCTTTCATTTTAGCTGACAAAGGGGGGAAATGATAATGGAATTGAAGGTGGTTGTCACATTGAAGGTTTTGACAACATCAACAAAAGCAGCAGTGAGCAGTTTCAACAACATCGATAAATAAGCTAGCGAGCAGCGAACATCAAAGCGGTCATCGACAAAGCAGCGAGTGAGCAGTCAACATCATCAAAAGCAACTAGTGGGCATAGTTAAATTTTCGAGTGGGAAAGAAATTGGGAATTTGACCGGACATCATCAACATTTTGTTAGTAGACAAGGGATTAGGATGATGATTGAGAGAATTTGTGGCCATTCTTTTGTTCATTTTGATGGTCATTGGACCAAGCAAAGGGAAAATGGATTCTTTTGATGATGTTCACTGCCCACTGGCTATTTTGTTGATGATCCCTCACTCGCTGATATTCTTCATTGAATTGATAAAGGGTCAAGTAAGTCAATTATTTTCAATGAGTCATCAAATTCATTTGAACTTGTTACCAAATCATTGGAAGAATTCTCTTGGGTGAATTTTTTATTGTATTTGACATCCTTATTTTGCAAAGAAGTTGAATCAAGTGAGCAAGATCAAGCAAGTGCAAATTGAAAATGAACAAGTTCAAGACATCAAGAGAGCATTCAATTGATAACATTCAATTGAAATCAAAGTTTTAATCATTCCATTAATAACACAAAATTCAAGCAAGTGTGAGTTCAAACATTCAATTGATAACACAAATTCAAGCGAACATCATGTGGGTAACCACCGTCAGTTTGACAACCACCTTCAATTCCATTATGAACATCTCGCGAATATGCCCAAAATATTACTTCCATTCTATCGCAACCGAAGTAGAGGAGGAGGTCCTCCTACCGTCATGGAACAACACCCATTCCTCTCCCACAATATAATTCTTCTCCGTTCAAACTTGTTTGCTTGATAAAGAACCTCGATGATGGCATTACTCATTTTTTACTCATGAGTGGCAAACCATCTCATTCAGAAGCTTTGACGCTCAGAAACAAAAAACAGTGTCGCTTGGCCAGTTTGTTGAACTTGGTAGCAATTTTTATAATTTTTAACTACGATGTACAATAAAGGGTACTTGGTGCCCATCGATACATATATAGGAGTAGGATTAATTTTAATAAATTCGATGCAAATTCAAAATATTTGTGGGAAATGAGCCTTCAAACACCTATCAAAATTCCTTTCAACACACAGAATTCTTTTATTTAAAAAAGTGGATAATTGTAAACGAAAAAAATTCGAAATGCATCACAATACTAGGGAATCGATAGTGATGAAAATGAGCACAACGGATTTGTAGTTCAATATACGTTACTTCCTTGCCTAACCCCTGATTCATTTATCGTTGTAGGATGGAATCAACCCTAGACGAGGATTGAAATTGTGGATGACGTGCCCGATAACTCCTGATTCCACCAGCGTCCGCTTTCTCTCCTCCATTCTTTGAGCAGCATTAAGTTGAAGGATACCAAATCAAGGAGAACAAAAAAAAATGGAAAACGCATCTGAAATCTCTGGAGCGAAAGATCTGAAATAAAAAAGAATTAATGGAAGAATGGACAGCGCTTCTTAGATCTCCAAACAACATTTCTTTTATGTTGGAAATTTCTGTTTATTTCAAACACAAAAGAAATAGCACAGAGAACAACGCTCTATTTCTAATATAGGATCTTTATTAGAAAACAACAAAAAATAAAACTGTTACAAAATAGTCTTCCTCTTCAGAGGGGTTACATCAGGAACGCTCCAGTTTCAGAAACCTGTTTCATTATCTCAGAAAACTAAAGGTTCAACACTGTTGTGTGTTGCAGAAAAAAAAACTCTCATTCACTAATTCTACACACTTGTGTCTGCTCTTGCATTTTTTTTTATATAATGAATAACTCCAAAAAAATATCTTACAATACTTGTTGCTTGTGCCCATACTTCCGTGAAATACAAAATAATAAAATTAAAAATTTCACCTACATTTACCAATCGTAGTAAATATCATTAATTACACAGCTGAAAATATCTTATCGGAATTTAATGCATGGCTTATCATAATATCGCACCATTGCATCGGAGGAAAAGAAAAGATGTGCCACCGCTTCCATAACCGTTGAATCATGCGATTTGCGATATGCAATCAGATGGCATCGCGAAATCGCAATCGCGGACAATCAAAGGTTCGCAGTGAAGGTTGACAAGGAAATGTGCGATATGCGATGGGATCGCATCGCAGGAAAAAATCTGCAGGTTCGTTGAAGTAAAGTCGCTACTGCTTTTCAACTATCAGCTTCCGGCAGTTTGAAATTATCATTCCAACACTCCCCTTTAATTTTAACTGCTGGGTTTTTTCTGCATACCCAGGCATTTCCTGAAATGATTAAAACTTTTCTTTCCCAATGGTTTTGTCAAGATGTCAGCTAACTGATCCTCTGTTCTGCAGTGCTGCAAAACAATATCACCATTGTTAACCAATTCATGTATGAAGTGAAATTTGGTGTCTATGTGCTTTGTCCTTTTATGAAAATCAGAATTTTTAGACAATGCTATTGCTGAGCTATTGTCACAATAAATGGTTGTGCCATTTTCTTGTTCATGACACAAATCTCTGAGAACTCTTCTCAGTCATACTGCTTGGCATGCTGTTGCTGTTGCTGCCACATACTCTGCCTCTGCTGTTGACAAAGACACAACAGGTTGCTTCTTGGAAGCCCATGAGATGGCTCTCGATCCCATATGAAACACATATCCCGATGTGCTTTTCCTATCATCAACACTTCCAGCCCAATCACTGTCAGTGTAACCTGTCAGCATGAAACTTTCAGAAGAGGAGTATAAAATACCAAACCCCTTCGTTCCATTCACATACCTTAGAATCCTCTTGGCTGCTTGCCAATGAGTCTCTTTCGGTCTTTCCATAAATCTGGAGATTAAACTCACAGCGTGCATAATGTCCGGTCTAGTTGCAGTCAAGTACATAAGGCTGCCAACTATGCTCTTGTACAATTTTGGATCAAAATCCTTGCTGTTGTCTTCTTTGGTCCATTTCAACCCCATTACAGTTGGAGTCACAGCTGCCTTGTTATTCTGCAAGTTAAATCTCTTTAACACTGCTTCCACATATTTAACTTGAGAAATGAAAACACCATTTTCACTTTGGTCTACTTCAATTCCAAGAAAATATCTTAAGAAGCCCAAGTCAGTCATTTCAAATTCACTTTTCATGACTGCTTTAAAATCAGCAATGAGAGAAGCATCATTGCTAGTAAAAATCAAATCATCTACATATAAAACAACAATAAGAATCTTACCGTCATTCTCCTTTATGTAGAGCGTGGGTTCACTATCACACTTATCAAACCCATTCTTAATCAGATAAGCATCTATTCTGTTGTACCAAGCTCTTGGAGCTTGCCTCAACCCATAAAGAGCCTTCTTCAGTTTGCAGACTTTATGCTCTTGGCCTTCAACTTCATAGCCTGGAGGTTGTTCAACATAAACCTCTTCTTTTAACACTCCATTCAGGAATGCAGATTTAACATCCATCTGATAAATCTTCCATTTGTGTTGTGCCACAATAGACAACACTGTTATGACTGTGTCCATCCTTGCTACTGGTGAAAAGGTTTCATCATAGTCTTTGCCTTGTTGCTGCTTGTAGCCTTTCACAACAAGTCTTGCTTTGTGCCTGTCAATCTTGCCTTCAGCATTGCTTTTGGTCTTATAGACCCACTTAACTCCAATGGCATCTTTGCCTTTAGGGAGGTCCACTAACTCCCATGTTTTACTCTTCTCAATTGCACCAATTTCTTCATTCATTGCTTCAATCCATTTATCTTCATTTACAACATCTTCAAAATGGACTAGGTCATCAACATAACAATATAAAGCGAATAATGAATTCAGACCGGTATTGTTACTTACCTCTCCTTGTTCATAAATCTCATTCAGATTTCTGAATCTTGGTCTTCTTGGTGTGCTTGGAGTTCCATTCGAACTTGAGGGTATTTCTAATCCCTGTGGTGTGCTTGGAGAAGCACTTCCCTGACTTCTTAAGGCTGTTCGAATTTCAGCTTGTGGTGTGGTTTGTTGTACTTGCTGTGGTGGAGGAGGGGCCACCAAGGAAGGATTATTTGCTGTTGTCCCTTCCTCTTCTTCTTCTTGAGACATAGTGGTCTTCACATTCACTGTCTTCTTTAAGCTTCCATCCCAAGCTTCATCTTCAATGAACTGCACATCTCTGCTTACTATCAATTTCTTGGTGGATGGATTATAGAGTTTGTATGCTTTTGACTCATCACTATAACCAATAAAGACACACTTCTCCCCCTTACTATCAAGCTTCTTCCTTAGCTGATCTGGTACATGTGCATATGCTACACAAGCGAATACTCTCATGTGAGTGACAGTTTGCTTTTGACCACTCCATGCTTCTTCTGGTATTTTCTTCATGACAGCTTTAGTTGGGCATCTATTCAAGATGTGAACTACACAAATGACAGCTTCTGCCCAATACTCATGCAGCAAGTGTTTTGCCTTCAGCATACTTTTGACCATGTCAAGAATGGTCCTATTCTTCCTTTCGGCAACACCGTTTTGTTGAGGTGTATACCTCGCGGTGAACTGCTTTTGTATGCCATTCTCTCTGCAAAAACGCAGAAAGTCTTTGGAGATGTACTCTCCTCCTCTATCTATTCTGAGAACTTTGATATAATGCCCACACTGCTTCTCAACAAGAGTTTTGAAGTGGCAGAATTTCTCAAACACTTCACTCTTCTGTTTCAGCATATACACCCATGTCTTTATGGTGTAATCATCAATGAAAGTTAAAACATATTTATTTCTGGAAAATGATGGTATTTGCATCGGTCCACACACATTAGAGTGAACAATTTGCAAGGGTGCTTTTGCCCTTATACTCTTTCCTGCTAGAAAGCTTTCTTTGTGTTGCTTGCCCAAGATGCAGCCTTCACAAAGGCTGTCTGGTTTCTTGATCAATGGCAATCCCTTTACCATTCCCTTTCTGTGTAACAGATTCAAGCCTCCGAAATTGAGATGTCCAAATCTCAAATGCCACAACCAATTCTCATCTTTCACTTGTTCCTGAAAGACTTCTTGTGTTACAGCTGCAATAGCTCTTCCTTCCTTCAAATCTGCCCTGAGTTTGAGAGGAAACATTCTATTGCTAGTCATCTGCACCTATGCAATGATCTTCTTACTTGGAAGTATGTCTCTGATTGTACACATATCATCTTTGAAGAACACATTGTAACCTTTGTTAATGAGCTGTCTGATGCTCAAAAGATTACATTTCAGACCAAGTACATAGTATACCTCTGGCACAATCATCTGTTCTCCATTTCTTGCTCGGATACTGACTCTGCCCTTACCCTTGACAGAGATTTTACTATCAGTTCCTGTTGTTACCTCAGATTTCACATTTTCATCCAGATTGGCAAACATTGCAATATTTCCAGTCATGTGATTATTACAACCTGAGTCTAAGAACCAAAAATCTTCTTGTTTGTCTTGTGCAATGTTACATGTTAACAGCACAATCTTTAAATTCTTATCTTCTTCATTTGCAAAATTAGCATTCTGCCTACTATTTATGTCATTTTGTTTTTTCCTACATTCATTGGCATAGTGCCCATATTTCTTACAATAATGACATTGGACTTGGGATTTGTCATACCTTTGTCCATGAGCTTGCTGTTTGCTTGAACCTTCATTTTGGTTCTGATTGCAGCTCCTTCGACTTGTGCTTGCAGGATTATTTCTGCCTTTGTTTTGGCTTCTTCCATGACCTCTGTTATTTGCTCTTCCTGGACCTTTTCTTTGGCCAAAAGACATCTGAGTCTTGAATGCTTGCTCAAAAGAGGAATTTGTTCATCTACTCAGTCTGTGTTCATGAGACATAAGGGAAGCACTCAGTTCATCTATTGTGAACTGTGAGAGATCCTTTGTTTCTTCTATTGCTACCACAACAGCCTCAAACCTTGAGGGTAAACATCTCAAGATCTTCTCTACAATCCTTCTTTCTTCAAGAATCTCACCCTGAGATCTTATCTGGGTTATCAACCCAATAACCTGACTGAAGAATGAATCTATTGTATCAGATTCTTTCATGCTGAGTGTTTCAAAGTCTCTCCTCAACATCTGCAATTTTGCAGTCTTCACCTTCTCCATGCCTTGATAGGCAGTTTTGAGAATATCCCATGCCTCCTTGGATTTTGTTGCTACTGCAATTCGTTGAAAAACACTTTCATGTACTAATTGGAAGTAAAAAAAGAGGGCTTTGGTATCCTTCTTCCTGTCGCTCTTCAACTGGTCTCTTTCTGCCACTGTCAAAGCAGCCAACGCTGTTGCATCTGCAGGTTCAGCATAGCCAGTTTCAACCAGCTCCCATATTCCTTGAGAAACAAACAATGCTTTCATTGTTATGGACCAATAACTGTAGTTTTTTCCATTAAACTGTGGCAGTTGGGGATTTGTCAAACCAGTTCCAGCATCTGTCATCTTAACCTGTGTAAATAAAGAAGAGATGCTGACTTGTAAAAAAAAATAAAAATAAAAACAAAAACATTCTCTGTTGGAGAAAATCTGCTCAATAAGCTTCTTACAGCTCCTACAGTGAAAAACAACCTTTGTTTTTTTTAACTCACTGAGTGCCTAGACTAGCTCTGATACCATGTTGGAAATTTCTGTTTATTTCAAACACAAAAGAAATAGCACAGAGAACAACGCTCTATTTCTAATACAGGATCTTTATTAGAAAACAACAAAAAATAAAACTGTTACAAAATAGTCTTCCTCTTCAGAGGGGTTACATCAGGAACGCTCCAGTTCTAGAAACCTATTTCATTATCTCAAAAAACTAAAGGTTCAGCACTGCTGTGCGTTGCAGAAAAAAAAACTCTCATTCACTAATTCTACACATTTGTGTCTGCTCTTGCATTTTTTTTTATATAATGAATAACTCCAAAAAAAAATCTTACAATACGTGTTGCTTGTGTCCATACTTCCGTGAAATAGAAAATAATAAAATTAAAAATTTCACCTACATTTACCAACCATAGTAAATATCATTAATTACACGGCTGAAAATATCTTATTGGAATTTAATGCATGGCTTATCATAATATCGCACCATCACATCGGAAGAAAAGAAAAGATGTGCCACCGCTTCCATAACCGTCGAATCATGCGATTTGCGATATGCGATCAGATCGCATCGTGAAATCGCAATCACAGACAATCAAAGGTTCTCAGTGAAGGTTGACAAGAAAATGTGCGATATGCGATGGGATCCCATCGCAGGAAAAAATCTGCAAGTTCGTTGAAGTAAAGTCGCTGCTGCTTTTCAACTATCAGCTTCCGGTAGTTTGAAATTATCATTCCAACATTTTAAACGGAATAAACGGGTGAAGTGTGACCTTGCCCATACAACGCTCTGACGCCTCTGTGTCATTGTGTTTGAAACACTCAATCTGCCCATGCCAAGATGTGAAACGATTAATGTTACCATTGAACATGGGGCATACAAACTCCGCCTTCATTCCGAAACAGAAAATTGTGATGTTTTTTTAATTTAATTAATTTCAATAGATTGTAACGTCCAGGGAGCGTGCGGGTGAAATGCCATCCATCGATAGAAACGCGTGCGGGTGAAATCTCATCCATCGATAAAGACTCAGACAAAACATATTTGAAGTATATTCCCTTCACATTTAATTGACGGTCTATTAAAAAAAATCGACTAGGTTTCATCAACTCTAGAGTCTAAAGCGAACTAGGGTTTAAAGCGTTGGATACTAGCTATATTCTTTAAAAAACACAGCAATGAAAGACAGATGGCCCTCGGGTTGTAGTGGAGCTCAACAATTTAGAACCTTCAATTACATAATACATAATCACATGATAGAAATACATAATCTTAGGCTCTAACGACCTACCCCAAGCGATAAAGACGTTTTTCCTTCAGTTTCTTCTCAAGGAATGATCTTTGTTTTGTCGACTATGACAGCTTGAAACAAAATAATTATTTTTGAGCGTTAGCAAGGCATTGCGTCGGACAAGATGAGACCTGCGACTGTAGGGAAGTCACAATTGTCAATATATATGCGAAAATACATAACTTAAACCGCCCACATGTTAAAAATAATCTACAATTTAGCTTAAAGCCACACAGTAACTTTACAATTTGCCTTTTCTGCTCGACGGTGCATTCGATCAGTTGTTTACCTTCAGGAATACATGCATACCTTTATAAGGACAAATGTCATCCTTTTTGAAATTAGAAACACAAGTCATGATACGTCAAATATCAAATAACAATATTGGGAAAGAAGACACCAGAGAAAATACTCATATGAGTCTACTTTTCTAAATATGGATGAAGTGAATTCAAATGGAATGGTGTATTATCTTTTAAAAGTCGATGGCAATGTAGTGCTGGACATTCCATAGCAGGAAGACTAGGCGAGAGAATGACTCGTTTCTTTCAATCCCGCGATTACATTTATTTTCTGGATACATTCTTTATAACTCCTCACATAATTAGGGAATGAATGCATGAAACACATCCTGATGTTAGTTGAAAATGAGGCCTTCCAATGACGTTAATCATCTAAGGTTTTGAGTGCTTACGAAACTCAATTTGCTAGTTCAAGATGAGACTTCCCCAAAAATGTTAATGAGTAAATTGTGATAAGTGCTTTGAACGTTTGGTTTGTTGTTTTTTGATTTACATAGCATTCAAAATAAATCTGTTCAGCTTGAAGGTTCCTATCAACCACAACTCCGTACGAACATGTATCCATTGCTCCATGGTTTTTGAATGAAATTAAATTTTGAGGCTTGTTTCACTTTAAAAAGCAATTTATGTGCAAATATTTTTGGAATATTGTGAAGGTAATTAAGGCACAATTGATCGTTCTTTTGTCCTTTCTAGAAGTGAAGGCGTCTATATGGTGGCAGGAATTAGTGTTAGAAAACTAGAATGGCAGAAATATTTTCTTATACTTGATAATTACTTGTGATGTTCTTGACTTCTTATTAAGTTTTCTTTACATTTTATTTTCTTAGTTCATGAAGCAACTATCAAAGCAAAAACACATAAAACAATGGACACAATATATAGGCACTATGCAGGAAAAATCCCCCTTGAAGGGAACCCAGTCAAAATTCTCTTCCTTTCAATAGTATTCTTTGAGACTCTTCACCCAAGAGAAAGACCAAACCTTCCCTCCACACCAAGTTAGCCTCCAATATCTTTGACCTCTCGTCCATTGACTTTGACTATGTAGCAGCTTCTGGCATCAGGGTAGTTCCAGCATCAGGCATCAATAAAAACTTGGAAGACATCAATCTCCAAAACAAGGGCATGAAACAAAGAGAGAGAGGCACCAAAATTTCAATTTTATTCTTCTCCTTAGACTCCACCCAACTTGTACTTCCTTCTCCTTCTTCTTCTGCTTCGCACTTCTTCATACTTTAAGAGATATCAAACTTTCTTGTGAGAGAGTGTGCTCCAAATGAGTTCGACTTGCTTCTATTATAGGCAACAAGGGAGGTTGAATTGATGTCCTTAGGCCGACTTGATGTAGAGGATACATAGATTACATCTGACACAATACTTACCCTTTTTACATGATTCAAAATCCCAAGAAGGGTCTCTTTAAAAGTACAATGACTTTACTGACTTAGCATAAATCCTCGAAGTCCTCAATGGGGACTTTGGCCTTAAATATGGTGACCTAGCCATGAAACTCATTCTTTAATAAGTCATAATAATAATAATTATTATTATTTTCTTTATTCTTTTGACAAGTATATTACTATATGACTCAAATACATTAAATGAAGACTGAACCTAGTTAGATTTTCCATCACTCCCTCTTAACTAGGAAGGTATTCATGATATACAAGTACAAGGAAGATCTCAACTATATGAACAATGAAGACCTTTAGGCACCGCAATGCCACAAACTACACTCTTAACTAGGGAAATCTATCCAAGTGGGACTAAGATGGACTCACGAGGGCTCCAGTGGGGGAGAAATACCATACCATGTGGGTGTTAGGATATTCTGACACATAGGATATAGTTAAGTTCAACTTGGTCTAGTATAGAGTTAGGTATAGAGTTAGGTAAAGTGTCTTTCTTTACCGTTGTACATTTTGTGACTTACAATCCGACGGTCACGATATGTAGTGATCCGACGGTTCACTCTCACCTCGGTATTACCGACACTTGATCCGTGGCTTGACACCCGATTGGTCCATGAGTTCTATTTAAAGCGCATGGAGGGTCATTGTTCGGGTAATCTGTGCATGAGAGAAGCTTATGTAAATTTTCATTCTTTGATTAATAAATTGCCTGTAGTACCCATGTTGGGACAGGCCGTGGACTGTTTCCCTCTTTGAGGGTTTTAACCACGTCAAAAATACTGGTGTATTGATCTGTGATCTAGTTGTGAGCGGTGTCCTTTTGGTATTCTTTCTGAGGAACTTACCTTGTAAATTCCTACATGGTATCGGAGCTATTTGAGGGCCGCGTCCGTTGGTGATCCAAATATGAAGCTGGTAGAACTGCATGCGGCTGTCGTTTCCTAGATCTGCTGTTTCTGACTGCTTTCGGGCCGAGAGGACTGCTCTGTTGCGTTCGGAGCATCTGTTCCAGTGAGGAACCCCTTTCGTTTCACGCGAAAAGATTTCCGGTAGCCCTAGCTGCGTCATTTTTCAGATCGGGAGGTATACAGTGTTTTTTTTGCAGTTTACTGTTATTTTCTCTCTGCTTATTTCGGTTTCGGTTTATTTAGCCTTTTTTTTAACCGGATCTATACCTTTCATTTCTGCGTATGCTCTTTGCCCTGCGACTCTGTGCGATCTGGGCAAATCAGAAACAGAAAGGAAGGATTTTTCTCATGCGTATGCTCTTTTCCCTGCACCTTAGTGTGATCTCGGAAAATCAGAAACATTGAGAAAAATATTTAGTTTTTCGGCTAAAGCTAACTTTGAGATTTTTTTTTAAATTTCTAGTTTTTTGGCTAAAGCTAACTTCGAGCCGCAAGGTTCGTTTTTCTTTGCATATTCGTGTTGGGTTTTGTGTTTTGTGTTTTGTAGGGAAAAAGAGCTTTCTCAAAGCAAGCACGCAAACCAAGGCACCCCCCCCCCCGCCCCCCTCTCTCTCTCTCTCTCTCTCTCAAATTTTTTGTATAGATCAATTGGTTCAAAGCTATTTTAAGAGAGTAGAGGTCTTGGGTTCAAGTCTCCATTTTGTGGGGGCGGATTTTTTCATTCGCGCACTTTGCCGGCAACGTCAACAATTTTTTTTCAAAAAGCCATAACTTCTTCATCCGGAAGCCTTTTTCAGAGCCGTTTTTTTTAAAACCGCCTATTTTTTCGAGATCTATCCATTGGAACACTTACTTTCAGCATCTTCAACTTCAGTTTTTTTTAAAAAATGGAAAGTCCATGCCAAGTCATTCTTGACAGCACTAACTACTTCCAATGGGTAGCCTATATGGAAGATTTACTTAGAAGTAAAGGTCTCTTCAGAATAGCCACAGACCAAGAGAAGAAACCAAAAGATGAAGACAAGGCTGCAAAATGGGAAAATAGACAAGATCAAGCACGTGGTTTGATAGGGATGTCTATTTCTCCTGATCTTAGATTCCACATTGCAGAACTTGAGACTCCTCATGAAGCATTAGAAAACTCGCTAAAGTTTTTGGGATTAAAAATGAAATTAGAGCCCATCAACTTGAAAATGAGTTGCTTACTTTGGATCCTAATAATTTTTCTTGCATTGAAGATTTCTTGTCCAAATTCAAGACCCTTAGATATCTCTTGGAAGGTGTTAAAGTTAAGAAAGAAGATGGTAACCTTATTTATTCCATCCTTACTAAGTTGGGACCAGCCTACTCTGTATTTGTTTCCACTTTCCATTCTACAAGGGAAGCTTTCATTTGTCAAGGAAAAGACTACAAGGCCCCTTCCTTTGACTCCTTTTGTGATTCCTTAATAAGAGAATAAGAAAAACTCTTACACCTTGGTCTTCTTAATCTTGGAAATTCTTCCACGAAAGCGTTAGCCGCCCAGCAGCAACCAAATTCAAAGAATCCTAAGAAGTCATATCCTCAAAAGAATAGTCCTAAACCAACTCAGCCTCAAAATGAAAGATCATTTCAGCAAAATGATAAGACCAATAAAAACAAATGGAAGAAGACTGATAGACATTGTAACTTTTGTAATCGAGATGGCCACTTAGAATCTCAATGCTTTAAGAAGATGGAAGCCTTGGAAGCCGCAATGAAGAAACATAACATCCATGTGGAGCCTACTTCAACTTCAACTTCCGGAATGGCACTTTCTGCATGTCGTTGTCAATCATCTCAGTCTGGTTATGCATTAAATGTATCTTCTTCTTCTTCTCATTCTCATGAGTGGCTCATTGATTCTGGAGCCTCTTATCACATGGCCAAAAACCAAGCCATGTTTTCTTCTTTAAATGATTGTAACACCAAAAATATATATGTTGGTGATGATAGATCTCTTAATGTTGTAGGGATTGGAACTGTTCATCTAGACAATGGTCAGTTTAATGATGTATTATGTGTTCCAACCTTATCCTGCAACCTTCTATCTGTCTATCAGATAACTCATTCAGGTGAAAGTAAAATTGTTGAATTTTCACCTCATGATGTTGTAATCAAGGATCTAAAAGATCCTAAACAGATTCTAGCTACTGGTCTTGCTAATGATTCCACAAGGTTGTATAAGTTTCACAACTTTGGGTCATCCAATCTTCCCTCAGTATTTGTTGCTCATAATGATGAAGTGAGCAAACTTTGGCATGAGCGATTTGGTCACTTAAACTATCACTCCCTTCAGCATCTATGTAAAGAAAATATGGTGACAGGTCTTCCTATGGTATCTTGCAGAGATGGTGTTTGTTCCGGATGTGTACTCGGAAAACATCATCGGGACAGTTTTGACAAACGTGCCTCTTGGCACGGCTCAGCCCCTTTACAGCTTGTGCACAGTGATTTATGTGGTCCTCTTCATGTTGCTTCATTCTCTGGCTGCAAGTACTTCTTAACTTTCATTGATGATTTCTCCAGACGCACTTGGGTATACTTCTTAAAACTCAAGAGCGAAGTATTTAACACATTTTTGGCCTTCAAAGCCTTTGTTGAAAAACAATCTGGACATCAAATTCTTAAGCTAAGAACTGATAATGGTGGAGAATATGTTAAAAACACATTCATCAACTTTTGCACCGAAAATGGAATTCAAATGCAACATACTGTTCCATACACTCCACAACAAAATGGAGTAGCTGAAAGGAAAAATCGCACCTTAAAGGAAATGGCTAATTGTATGCTGCAATCTAAAGGACTCAGTCTTAGTTTTTGAGCCGAAGCAATTAATTGTGCAAATTATATAATCAATCGCACTCCTACTAAGGTTCTACAAAATATCACTCCAGAAGAAGCTTGGAGTTCCATTAAACCAGATGTAAGTCACTTTCGTGTTTTTGGAAGTGAAGCATGGGCCCATATTCCAGATGAAAAGCATAAAGCTTTAGAACCTAAGAGTGAGAAATGTACTTTTGTTGGATATTCTGAAGATGTAAAAGGTTATAGACTTATTCCATTTAAGTCTAAAAATGTTATCATTAGAAGAGATGTAAAATTTGATGAAAATAAATCGGCCTGCGAGCCTAGTCCGGCGGATGTGCCACCTCTTCCTATCTCTTCTACTTTTGACAACATTTCTTCTTCAGATGATGAAAGTGAGGATGATAATCCTCCCCCACCTTCTCAGGATCCTCAACTTCCAAGATGGGTCCGTGCTACTCGGGATGCAGCAGGTGATCTTGCCGGTGATCCTACAGATCAGCGACGTACACGTTCCCAGTTTGAAAGAACCTCTTCTTTACTGGCTCAAGCTCCAGTAAATCATGATCCTGACACTTTTGCAGAAGCTTCAGGCCATCCACATTGGGAAGCAGCTATGAATGAAGAATATCATTCATTATTGACAAATGATACATGGGATCTTGTTCCTCTACCAAAGGGACGCAAACTTGTAAGATGTAAATGGGTTTACAGAACCAAGTATGGACCAGATGGGAAAATTGATAAACATAAAGCTCGTCTTGTTGCTAAGGGCTTTTCACAGGTTGAAGGCATTGACTACACTGAAACCTTCTCCCCTGTTGCTAAAATGAACTCTATCCGCCTTGTTCTTTCCCTTGCTGCCTCTTTAAAATGGGAAGTCCATCAGATGGATGTTAAATCTGCCTTCTTGCATGGGGACTTGAAGGAAGAAATCTATATGGAACAACCCATTGGCTTCATACAAACAGACTCCAGCCTTGTTTGTCGACTTAAGAAATCCCTTTATGGCCTCAAGCAAGCTCCTCGGGCTTGGTATGCCAAAATTGATAGCTTTCTTTTAGAATCTGGCTTTTCTAGGTGTCATTCTGACAATACTGTCTACACCAAGAAAGTGGGCAACTCTCTTATCATCCTTGTTCTTTATGTTGATGATCTTATTCTTACTGGTAGTGATCCCAACCTTATAAACCATGTGAAGTCCAGCCTTAAAAAGAAATTTCAAATGACAGACTTAGGACACTTACACTATTTTCTCGGTCTTCAAGTCTTGCAATCCAAGGAGGGTATTTTCCTTTCCCAGTCCAAGTATGCTTGTGATATTCTTCGTCATTTTCACATGGAAGACTGTAAGCCAGCCCCTTCTCCCTTTCAGTCTGGAGTCAAACTTTTAGTCTCTTGTACTTCTCCTGAAGTTGATGCTACCTTATACCGTCAACTTGTAGGAAAACTCTTGTATTTAACCCATACTCGTCCTGATCTTTCCTTTGTTGTTGGCCTTGTTGCTCGTTTTATGCAAAACCCCCGTGAAAGTCATTGGAAAGCAGCTAAAAGAATACTTCGTTATGTTCGAGGTACAGTACAGTTTGGGATTCATTACAGTGCCAAAGCAGCTCCTCTGTTAGTTGGTTTCACTGATTCTGATTGGGCTGGTGACCCTGATGATCGGAAGTCTACTGCCGGTTATGTCTTCACTCTTGGTTCAGGACCTATTACATGGGCTTGTAAGAAACAGGCTGCCATTTCTCTTTCGTCAGCAGAAGCAGAGTATCGTGGTGCCGTGGAAGCTAGTAAGGAAGCCTTGTGGCTTCGTCAGATCCTATCAGAGTTTGGCTTTGAGCAGCAGCATCCAACCACACTTTGGTGTGATAATCAAAGTGCCATTCAGCTATGCAAAGATCCAGTCCAGCATCAGCGCAGCAAACACATTGAACTACACATGCACTTCATCAGAAAGCTCATTCATGACCATGTTCTTGAAGTGCAATATTGTTCAACAGATGATCAGGTTGCAGACATCTTCACAAAGGCTCTCACAGAGGCGAAGTTCACTAAACTTCGATATATGCTTGGAGTTCAGGAAGTTGTCACTAAGGGGGGATAGGCTCTAGTGCCTCCTTCCTTCTCCTATTGTGTCATATTTGTAAATCCTTCAATCCTATCCCAAGTTGTTCTTAAGGGGGATGTTAGGATATTCCGACACATAGGATATAGTTAAGTTCAACTTGGTCTAGTATAGAGTTAGGTATAGAGTTAGGTAAAGTGTCTTTCTTTACCGTTGTACATTTTGTAACTTACAATCCGACGGTCATGATATGTAGTGATCCGACGGTTCACTCTCACCTCGGTATTACCGACACTTGATCCGTGGCTTGACACCCGATTGGTCCATGAGTTCTATTTAAAGTGCATGGAGGGTCATTGTTCGGGTAATCTGTGCATGAGAGAAGCTTATGTAAATTTTCATTCTTTGATTAATAAATTGCCTGTAGTACTCACGTTGGGACATGCCGTGGACTGTTTCCCTCTTTGAGGGTTTTAACCACGTCAAAAATACTGGTGTATTGATCTGTGATCTGGTTGTGAGCGATGTCCTTTTGGTATTCTTTCTGAGGAACTTACCTTGTAAATTCCTACAGTGGGTTCATATCGGGAGATATATATTGAGGAAAAAATGGCATAATATATTTGGGGATATATAGGGGGTAAATGGTTTCTATATTGGAAGGTATAAAAAAATGGAGTTCAAAGTTAATGAAAAAATATAAATGGGTATAAAAGATATTAATGAAAGAATGGATACCTACAATATCTAGTAGAAGTAGGGGTTTTTTAAATTGGGAAGGTGTATTGGGTTCGTATTGGTAGGGCATTAAATAATGCGATTTTTATGGGTATTTTCCAATATGTAGTCAAGTTAAGGGTATTGTTTAATATGCCATGAATGCACGTGATAGGACAAAGGCTCACTGAGTGAAGCTCACATGCATGGACTCAAGCTTTTAGCCTCTCTATGTACCATCAGGCTTACCTTCTAACCACCAACTCAAAGATCCAGGTGTGCATCCCAAAAAATATCAATATAATAAACACCAACTTTTCCATCATGGAGACCTAAACATCAACATAAAATGTAAGCCATATGTCCTCCCACGTAATGCTTTACTCACAAAGCCCCAACACTCCTAGATACAGAAGATCAAGGAAAACCAATCTCTCCCAATCAAACTGATTGGTAACCAGAATTCTATCAATATCTTTAAGAGATTCACCTGTACAAACACAAAACCAATCAATAATATACTTTCATATTACATAATCAAATACAAACCTCTTAGGTTTTCATGTTGTTTCTCAATTTTTCATAGTAGGGCTATGAACTGAATCTCTAACAGAGGATTCCTCAATCATACACTTTCCTTTCCTACTTCTCATGCAACAACATATCCTCCGAACTCAATTATTCAATAAAAAAAGAGGTATGCCTCCCTCTCAATGAGGCAGTATCTCTTTATCCATACTCCCTCTTAATCTTAGGGAGATCTCTTCTATTCACGCTTCCTCATGGAGATTAACTTCTTCTTTTCATCATGAGAGAATATTTTGTGAATTTCAACCATTTTATCAAAGTTATCATCATCCTCATCACACTTTTCACAACAACGAGCATCTCTACCCTATTGAAGATTTTGTACCTACAAAACTTAGATAAAAAGTACAACCAAATCTATAGAAGCATGAAGTTAGACATATTAGAATCACAGAAGAATTTCAACTTTATATATATCAAATACCGAAACTTGATTACAAACAAGGGACATATACTCTTCATCATCTTTCTAGAGACATGTTTGTAAACCCTAAACTACTTCATAACAACTCTCATTCCATCTAGGGTTTCAATTTTTCTTTCAAAGGTGTGATATACCCTACTACAATGTATAGAAAACCCTAGAAATAGTTCAAACAAATATTGATATACAAGGCATCTAACAACTTTTAGAATCCATATGTTAGACTTTCCACTATGGATACATAAAAAGGAATCAATCAAAACTAATCACATCTTAGTCATTAACATGACCAACTTCCACTAGGGTTAGTTGCAAACCCTAGATTTTCAATCAAACATCAATCCCAACCAAAACTCATATTTCAACAATCTTACACAAATCTCAAATCATCATATTGTCATCATACATCAGAGATTTTTACTTCTATTAAGGTTCAATTCCAAAACCCTCGAATTTTGCAAATACAATCATCCTAGAAAGACAAAATTTGACTAGGGCTTAGTTCCAAACCCTAGGATTCATTACCACAGACAAATAGGTCAAATTATACATTTAGGTCTTCATCATCATGCATAGACATTTCATATCATGTGTTAGCCAAACCCAACTTCACAAACACCAATAAGAGTTAGACATACAACAAACTTGATTAGACTAGGGTTTGATCAAACAAACACACACATACCAAATAAATCAATTCTAAGACATTATAAGGGTCTTGCTTACACATTCCACCAAACCAAAATTAACTAAGCCAAAATTACCAATACTTAAAATATTCTGGATTTTATACTTTATCATTCAACCTTAACAGGTTAGGATTTCTTGATCATACCAAAATCTTAAACATGACATCATCAATAGAAACATCAAATGACATTTCTCAATATCCCTGAGTAGTTTAGGGTTTCAAACATTCACTTTAAAATACCCTTAGGTTAGGTTTTTCCAAAGAACCTGTATAGGGTTCTATAAAACTAGTTAAGAATAGGAGTGGGGTAGATTTATCAAGTGGTGAATCACCCAAAAATAGGAATCAATATGATTTACTATAGCTAGTCACAACAATGTTAGTAATAGATTGTCAAACATATAAACATTTATTATAAAGAAACCAATGTTTTAAAGCATACCTTTGTTCCTTGACAAACCTTGTCTTGAGAGGTCCTCTTTCATACTCCTTGAGAAAATAGTAGATGTTTTCTTAATCAAGAAAATAGAGGGAGAATTATAATCAGTATTTAATATAATTGAAACTAAATGAGTACGTGAAACCAAAAACTGAAAGGAAATGAGATACTTATGTTTGGGAGTTGTTGGAGGCTCACTCCAAATCTTTAGGGATACCTATAAACTTACAAAAACAAACCAATGTATTTTTCCAAAAACATGTTAAAAACCTATAAATTCTAAAATACCAAAAATATAAAATAAGATATCTAAGGGTACAAGCAAAGGACTTGGTAGTGTAATTCCCTTATGTCAGAATCTTTAGGTTTGGTCTTCTTTAGGACTTCGTTTTTAACAACATTGTCTTGATCTCTTTCCCTCTTCTTGTTTCTAGGATTGTGAGGACATTCACTCATTTAGTGAACCTTCTTATGACATTGATAGCATTACACCTTGGACATGTCAACTCTCTTCCTTGGTCCTTATGACTTCTTTCCTCTATGTTGAGAAATCTAGGAATTTGAAACATCTTCAAAATTAGCACCTAATGAGATCCTCAATTCTTTGTGACTACAAGAAATCCATAGTTCTTGAAAAGTGGGAGCTTCCTTCCAACTGTTAAGTCATGTAGCAAATGCACCCCAAGTAGGTGGAAATCGTAATATTGCAGTGATCATGAGTTCTTTGTGTGGAGAAATTTCATTAAGGGCCAAAATATCATCCATGATTCTTGCTATCTTCACAAAGAAGGAAGCAACTATATCTTCTTTATTCATCTTTGTCGTCCTTAGCTCATTTTTCAAACTTACTATTTGACCAATGTTCTTAATAGTGAATAAATTTGACAAGGCTTCATACATTTCTTGAGCATGATTAATGTTGGCTGTGAATGGGACAAAGTTTTTCTTTATTCCTTCTACCATTAGAGTCATGGCCAATAATTCTAGTTCCCTGAATTTTGCTTTGTCATCATTACTGAAGTCTTCAGTAGCCTTCTTTACTTTTCCTTTGACCAAGTATAGAACCTTGTTCTTTTGAAGGATGGGGTTAATTGTCTTCTTCCAACACCTGTAGTTTGAGGCTCCATTAGGTTTTTCCTCTCCTTTGATTGTGTTATACATATTCCTTAAATATAGTGGAATTATTACCTAATATAATCCTCTTGAATGGTTCCTTTATTAATTGCTTGAGACTGCCTTTTCATTCTTTGTTCACGAACACTTTGATGCCATGTTAGAAAATGGGAAAGGTAGAAATATTTTATTATACTTGATAATTGCATGTGATGTTCATGACTTCTTATTAAGTTATCTTTATATCTTATTTCTTTAGTTCATCAATAAATTACCAAAGTGAAAGCACATAAAACAATGGACACCATAGATAAGCACTATGTTAGGGAAAAACCCACCTTGAGGGGAAAACCCTGCGAAAATTCTCTTCTTTTCAATAGTATTCTTTGAGACTCTTCACCCTAGAAAAATACCAAACCTTGGCTCCACAGCATGTCAGCCTCCCATATCTTCGACCTCTCTTCTGACAACTTTGACTATGTCGCAGCTTCTGGCATCAGGAGGCTTCTGACATCCAGTAACTTCCAACACTAGAAAAAATTGGAAGACTTCAATCTCCCAAAATAGGGCATGAAACAAAGAGAGAGAGAGAGGCACCAAAATTTCACTTTTATTCTCCTCCTTATACTCCACCCAACTCACATTTCCTTCCCCATCTTCTTCTACTTTGCATTTCTTCTAGCTTTAAGAGATATCGAACTTTCTTGTGAGAGAGTGTGCTCCAAATGAATTCAATTTGCCTCTATTTATAGGCTTCAAGGGAGGTCGAATTGATGTCCTTATGCCAACTTGATCTCTTCTGGGCCGACTTGATGTGGAGGATACATAAATTACATTTGACTCAATACTTAATGTATTTTCATGATTCAGATCCCTAGAAGGGTCTATTTAAAAGTACAATGACCCTATTAACTCAAAATAAATATTGTAAGTCCTCAATGGGGAATTTGACCTAAGTCATGGTGACCTAAGCATGAACCCCATGCTTTAATAAGTCACCATAATAATAATAATAATAATAATAGTTTTCTTTATTCCTTTGACAAGTACATTACACGATGACTCAAATATATTAAATGAAGACCGAAACTAGTTACATTTTCCAACACTCCCTCTTAATTAGGGAGTTATTCATCATATACAACTATAAGGAAGATCTCAACTATATGAACCATGACGAACATTAGGCACTGCAATGCCATGGAATAAATTATTGACCAGATCAATCTATCCATTGGTCTCTCAACAATTTATGTGCTACAAAGCCACAAACTAGATTTGTGACCAGGGAAATCTATTCGGGTGGGAATAAGATGGACTCAAGGTTTTATCCTATCTAGGTACCATCAAGCTCACTTTCTAACCACCAACCCAATGATCTAGGTGTGTATCCAAAAACAGAGCTCTATAATCAACACTACCTTTTCCAACTTTGGGACCTACACATCAACCCAAAGTGTCATCCAGATGTCCTTCCAGGAAATGTTTCACTCAGAAAGCCTCATCACTCCTAGATACTACAGATTAAGGATAATCAATCTCTCCCAATCAAATTGAATGGTAACCAGCGTGCTATCAACACCTTCGAGAGACTCACATGTAGAAACACAACCCCAATAGGATAACCAATCTCTCCCAATCAAATTGAATGGTAACCAGCGTGCTATCAACACCTTCAAGAGATTCACATGTAGAAACACAACCCCAATAAATAATATAGTTTCATATGTACATAATCAAATACAAGCCTCAGGGGTCTTGACGCTTCTTATTAATTTTTCATAGTAGGACTATCAATCGAATATATGACACCTGCTATCAATTGAATATATGAAAAAATATTCCTCAATCAGACACTTTGTATTCCTACTTCTCATGTAACAACATATCCTATGAAATTTATTCTTCAATAAATACAAAGTTATGCCCTCCCTCTCAACGAGGGAGCATCTCTTCATCCATACTCCCTCTTAATGTTAGGGAGATATCTTCTACTCAGGATTCCTCAGGGATACCAACTTATTTTTTTCTTCATCATAGAATCTTTCATGGCTTCCAACCATTTCATCAGATTTATCATCATCCTCACCATGCTTATCACATCAAAGAGAATCTTCACCATATTGAAGATTGTGTACCTTCACAACTTAGATAGAAAGTATAACCAAATATATAGAAGCATGAAGTTAGCCATATCAGAATCACGAAAGCATTTAAACGTTATACATATCATATACCCAAACTTAGTTACAAACAAGAGACATATACTCTTCAACATCTTGCTAGAGACTTTCTCATAAACCCTAGACTATTTCATAACAACTTTCATTCCATCTAGGGTTTCAATGTTTCTTTAAAAGGTGTGACATAACCTACTACAACATATAGAAAACCCTAGAAATAATTGAAATAAATATAGATCTACAAGGAATCTAACAAATTTCAAAATCCATATGTTAGACTTTCCGCTAGGGATTCATACAAATCCTAGATTCCATATAAAAGAATCAATCAAAGCCAATCACAGCTCAGTCATTAACATGAGTAGCTTCAACTAGGGCTAGATGCAAACCCTAGATTTTCAATCAAACTTGAATCCTAACCAAAACACATATTTCAGTTGTCTTAAAAAAATATGAAATCATTATATTTTCATCATATATCAAAGATTTTTACTTCTACTAAGGTTCAACTCTAAAACCCTAGAATTTCACAAATACTATCATCCTATAAAGAAAAACTTTGTCTAGAGCATAGTTCAAAAATCTAGGATTCATAACCACCAACAAATAGGTCAACTCATACATCTAGGTCTTCATCATCATGCATAGACATTTAATAACATGTGTTAGTCAAACCAAACTTCACAAAGATTAATAAGAGTTAGACATACAACAAACTTGATTAGACTAGGGTTTCATCAAACAAACACACACCACGATGGAAATCATTTCTAACATTATAAGGGTCTTTCTTACACATTCCACCAAAGCCAACATAGAAAACCCAAAATTAACAATACTTTAAAGGTTCACGACTTTAGACTTTATCATCAACACTAACAGGTTAGGTTTTCCTGATCATACCAAAATATGAAACATGACATCATCAATAAAAACTTCAACTAACATTTCTTAATATCCCTAAGAAGTTTAGGGTTTCAGAGATTCATATTAGCATACCCTTAGGTTAGGGTTTTCTAGAGAATCTATCTAGGGTTCTATAAAATAAGTTGAGAATAGGAGTGGGGTAGATTTATCAAGTGATGAATCACCCAAAAATAGGAATCAATATGATACACTATAGCTAGTCACAACAATGTTAGTAATGGATTGTCAAATGAAAAAACGTTTATTATAAAGAAATCAATGTTTTAAATCATTCCTTTGTTCCTTGACAAATCTTTTCTTGAGAGGCCCTCTTTCATACTCCTTGATAATATAGTAGATGTTTTCCTAATCAAGACAATAGACGGAGAATGATGATTAGTATTTAATATAATCAAAACTAAATGAGTACATGAAAACAAAAACTGAAAGAAACTGAGATAATTATCTTTGATAGTTTTTGGGGGCTCCCTCGAGAGCTTGAGGGATACCTATAAACATACAAAAACAAATCAATATCTTTTTCCAAAAACATGTTAAAAACCTATAAATTCTAAAACATCAAAAATATAAAATAAGATATCTGTTATAGCTCCAAATCTCACTCTTATGGTTTGTGATGCTGCACTTATGGCCTAGGGCAACCCCTCCTTCCAGACCTGGTCCAAAAATTTAAAAAACAGTGTTTTATTCCCTATACGCGACTTTGCCCTGTGTTAAACACGTGTACACGCGGGTCTGTTATACCCAACCCGCGTGTATCTATTAAAACACTTAAAAAAATAATAAATTCCTCTTTTTCGGGCGGAGATCGCGGGTTTACCTGCTGGATCACCTGTTAGTGCCCGTGGCCCAACTGTTCCCAACCAACTCCTAACTAAAAAACTACTTTGGAGAGGGTATAAAAAGACATCAAGGGGAAGGCCAAAGGGAAGAGAGAGAGGAGAGCAAGATTATTATGCTGAGATTTTTCCCTTAGACCAGGTCTGAAGTCCTTGGTGCATTCTGCACTTTCCCCCTTTTGCATAGGAAACCCTTGTTTCCATGTGTATTGGTGATCATTCATCCTTGATATCATCATTGAGTAAGACTTGGAAGGAGCTCTTGTTGGAGGCTTGAGGCTGGAACGAATCCGGGAGGAGGCTTGCTTGGAGCCTGCTGAAGGTGTTCAGGTGATATCTTTCCGATATATGTACTTTATTTGCCTTTATATATAAAGAAACACGTCTTTGTTCCCGAATAATCTTTCTTTATGCTTATGAGATTCTTGTGTTGAATTCTTATGAAAGTGGTTACATAAAGATTTTTTATAACTAACTTTATAGCATGAAGATGATTTATATATAAGTATTTGCACTTGTACTGTTGTGTTCTTTGATTTGTTTGTCTTGCAGGTCAAAGAAAGAAGAAGGGAACTCCAAGAAGGGTTTGGACCCTTAAGGTCTTCTCGAACGTAGGACCTTAGGTACGTGCCCTTAACGTTAGCATTTGCTTAAAAGTAAAATGATGGCTGTGTGTGTGTGTTTCTTTGAATAAGCAATTTTCAGTCTGGTAGAGTCTTAGCCCAAAGGACCCTAGGGGTACTTTCCCTTCAACCAATATCTAAGGCTACAAGAAAAGGACTTAGTAGTGTAAGTCCCTCATGGCATATTCTTTGGGTTTGGATTTATTTAGGTCTTCCTCTTCAACAAAATTGGCTTGATCTCTTTCTCTCTTCTTGTTTCTTGGATTATCGAGATTGTCACTCATATAGTGACCCTTCTTATGGAATTGATAACATTCTACCTTGGACATTTCAACTCTCTTCCTTGGTCCTTTTGATTTATTTCCTTTATGTTCATAAATGTATGCATTTGAATCATATTCATAATTGGAAATTAATAACATCCTCAATTCTTCCTAACTGCAGGCAATCCTTACTTCTTCAAAAGTGGGAGCTTCCTTCCAACTGTTAAGTCCTGCAGCAAATGCACCCCAAGTAGGTGGAAATCCTAAGAGAGAAGCGATCACGAGTTCTTTGTCTAGAATAATTTCATCAATGTCCAAAATATCATCCCTGATTCTTGATATATTCACAAAGAAGGAGGCCATTGTGTGCTCTTTAGTGATCTTTGTGGTGCTTAACTCATTTTTTAAACTTTCTACTTCAAAAATGTTCCTATTAGTGAATAATTTTGACAAGTATTCATACATTTCCTGAGCATGATTGATCCCAACTTAAACAAGAATTTAACAAATACAAATATGAAGTAGAAATAACACTTCATATCATTAATGTCAAATACTAAAATATAATTATGAACAGAAAGGAAATAAAACTAGCTCAGGTGATGGTAGCTTATCTCTGAGGAGAAATGTGGCAGCTACATGCCTCTGAACTATGTTAGAATGAGACTTGAAGGCATATTTACTGTTGACAAACAATGGGAAACCCTAAACATCTAAAAAACTAAACCTAGCTGATGAAGTGCCAAAACTATGGGCCTCATTTGGGTAAATTAGTACATCAACTTCCCAGGGTCATAACTTTGGCATACTATCTCTGTTTGACGTGCATAATACCTCATTAGAAAGATATGTTGTGTGTGACAAATAGATAGATATATTGTGCTCATTTTCCACAAAAATGTCTCTTATGGCCTCAAAACAGCTTTGAAAGTTTTGGACCCAAAAAATGCCAAAAATAGTAAATTGTGCTACAATTAACGAAACTAAAAAACTGAAAGAGATAGTTGTGGGGATCAAAGTGGAATAGGTGGGTGGCCACACTGGATCAATGATTTATGTTGGCTATGAATGGGACAATATTTTATTTTATTCCTTCTACCATTAGAGTCATGGCCACCAATTCTAGTTCCCTGAATTTTACTTTGTCAGCATCATTGGAGTCTTTTGTAGGCTTCTTTACTTTTCCTTTAACCAACTATAGAACCTTGTTATTTTCAAGGGTGAGGTCAATCCTCTTCTTCCAAGACCTGTACTTTGAGTGTCCTTCAAGTTTGTTCTCTCCCTTGGTTGTGTAATACATCTTCTTTGAATATAGTTTACTTCTCACTGAGATAATCCTTTTGAATGGTTTCCTCAATCAAGTGCTTGAGACTACCTTTTTCTTCTT